>OY787660.1:1891657-4291657 GCA_963678985.1 Spisula subtruncata | reverse complement strand
CATGAAAATGTTCTGACATCTTTGTTTCGGGACCAAATTGCTATATAAAACAATTAACATAAGGGCGTATTGTAAATACAACATTTAAAAAGCGATCAATTTTAAAGCAATCATTCAGCTTAACCTGTTTGTTACAAAGTTAAATAGGATAATTTGATTACAAAATGTATGTCATGTGTAATACTTTAAGGATGTATTAATTGAAAGTCAGTACTATTTCATTGACATTAAGACATTGATTGTCCTCGGTTACTTAATCGTACATTGTGTTAAGTTTTGTTATACCAACGCACATTTAAAACACACCTGCAGGAAAACCATGATAAGAATGAGAATGTCGTAATTACTACTTACGACCTGATAATTGACATCTGCATCATACGGAGCTTCTTGTGAGCCTATTTACATGAAAATCGAAACAAATCATGTTGACCATACTGATGTTTAAACAGTTTGTTTTGTCATAAAGCGGTGGTCACAACTGGACGTACGTGCAAGTATGTGGTGTCTGTGTGTACAAACGCATGTGATACGTAAGAATACGTACGTCGTCAGTACGGTCGCAGTACTATTTTTCGAAACACACCTACACGACGCAGCATGTTTTATGTACGCAGAACTTTCACTGCGTTCGACCTGCGTTCGACCTGCGTTCAGTCTACGTGTTCCTACCCAATCGTAAAAGCTCGGCCATTTCCGTTTGTCTCCGGTAAGTACACCTCGTAAATAAGTGTAGAAATACACCAATATCGTTCGCCGGAACTTCGCCCTCACTACTGAAGTCAGCTACATCCGCGTGAAAATAACACCTTATGTATCCGTCAATACGATGGTTATTTTATATGTTCTGATAAATTTTCTCATTCCTACGACATAGCAGGACGTATCGCGAAGAAAATGTCAAATATCTTTGTAGAAAACAAATATCTAGCTCGGATTATGAATGGAATTTACGTCTTGTTTATCACATGACGTCATAATGATATTACGTTTATTTGGCGTCAACGTAAACGTGACGTTGTGCGAACTTTTATTTCGTAGCGTTCTTTCCTAGTTTATACAACTATAATTGTATTCTTGTTATCAATTCTAGTATTTAGCAGCTGCCGTCCTCTTTCTCAAGTTTAAAATTTAACATATTTGTTGCCGTATGTACGTGTACATGTTGTATAAGCGTAATTGGGGGAGCTGCCATTTTCGAATCATGTGACTGAAAGTAGTTCAAAATGTCGCCTTGTTATGTCAGAGGTATTTTCCATTGGATAAAAACCGAGGTGATCAGAATGGTTCCTACCCTTAAGACTTACGTGCGACGTGCGTGCAACGTGCGTGTCTTCTACAGCCAACTAACAACAGAAGGACAACGTACGTGAGCGATACGTGCAAGTACGGTCTCCGTACCATAATTGGGCAATCGCTTGAAGAACGTACTCTGTGTGCACTTTGCAAGTACACACCATTTACTTATCAGGTGCGCGACGCACGATGCACGCAGCCACTTAAGGTCAGGAAAGTCTTGCGTGCAACGTGAGTCCACGTTCGTCTTCCGTACTTCCTTCCTACGTTATTTGTCAATAAAAAATGTAGCGACCACTGCCTTAGAAAAAAACGTGCGTGCTAAAACACGCACGTCGGGTTGTGACCAGGCCTGACACGCGGTAACATGTAAGTGGTATTACATTTTTGCTTATTTGCTGATCAACCCTGGTCAAATTCCATTCATGAGCGTACGCGTGGACTGTGACGTTGCATATCTCACAGCTCGTCCAATGAAACGGGTTGTATTATCATGTGTTCGGATTAGCTAACATGGAAGCCAAATGTCAATTTCTTGGATGGAAAATAATAAAATGACTTCACTAGCGTTCGTGTTATTCTTCAGAGGTAAGCATTTGATCAGAGTTTTAAAAGGTGTGTGCATATCTGTCCATGTCCTTGTTTTCTTTGTCACTTCCGCATGAATTACCATATAGTATGGTAAGCGGCGACTAAGCGCCTGTGCATCGATTTGTCGAGATTTTCAAAAGCGGTATAGTTTCGGTGTGTTTTGCTTAATAACGTCTCGATTATGAAACAATTTGACAAAAACATGATTATAACTTGTAGAAAAAAGTATAAGTTAGTTAATGAATAAAGCAGTAGTTGGTTATCATCTATTTTGCAAACGTCTCAGGGCTTTTTGTATACTTGGTCTCGACAAGAGTTCTCCCCCTGTTATTCATAAACAGTGAATGTGAGGGAAGACGTTACAGACCCCTATGGGTTTAATTGGTGAAACGTCAATCTTTGGTTTTGTTATTTCGGATGAGTTAACTTCAGTCTCTATGCGATGAATATCACAAGTTTCAAATAAATTATGATATAGATGACAGTGTGGCCAATGAAAGTGCAAGCCGCAATTTCAATAATTTTGTTCCCTGCCTCATTAATGCATGAATGTGATATCTCCTGAAGAATGATATAAATTACGTTATAGGATATAAATATGTTCTGTGTGATGTTCGCACCATTTAAGCAATGCTTAACTTGAACTATAAATGGTATGTGGCTTTGGCTGCCAGTCGTATTTGGATGCATTCAGTGGTGCATTTTTCTTTGTCGTTTTTCGTGGTCTACTATTCCGTTAAATGTTTCATTCCCTGTCCGATGAGGTGTTATTATTTCGTTTTGCTATCACCCCTCTGTGAGTCTTTGTGTGCATGTTTAGCCATTTGGATAGATACACAAAGTTAGAAATGCAGTAAAATAATAGTGAAACTACAGCAAATGGTTCATTTTCAATTTAACCCTTATAACAATTTGTCGACATTTTTAATGATTTTCTCAAATACGAAAAGTACATTATTTAATATTAAGTTTGTTAATGGCAAAAATTTATTAAAAGAATGATAACACATTTTTAATACCGAAACTTTATTAGAAGAGAGCGAAAACAACTTACAAGAAAGAAACTAGTATAAAGCATTGAAGATATATAATAATTACAAATGTAGATATATCGCTGGCTTAGAATGAGAAGGTCGTAACTACTACTTACGACCTTATAAGACTGATACATAGTTAAAATCAGAACGTGTCATGTTGACCAACATGAAGTTGTAAAAGCTTGTTTTACCATAAGTAAAGAGTAAATTTCAGACAGTGTTTTCTTGATTTCTCAAAATATTGATTTTTGTAGTTACGACCTTCTCATTCTAAGCCAGCGATTATGATGGATATTTAACGCTGATGAAAGACAGAAATAGTTACAGTTTAGGGTATACATATAGTGATGGTGGTATGACATTATGTCATGTCGCGTAAACTAATACCTCAACATCGCTGCGATTAACATAGAAATTATTTTGAACTAAAGTATAGACTGCACCCAAAATACTTTCACAATAATGGTGTTAAATTTAATGTTAAATAAGTCTGGCACTTAAATGAAGTTGACAATTTTCACCCGATACTTGAGAAGTGTTATTACTTATGTACCGAATCAACTTGCTCTGTAAGGACAGTATTTTGTTTCAAATATTTTTGAGACCATGTCACCGAGATAAAAATGGCGGGCATAGATGCAGGCGTTAACATATGAAAATACGTACATAATGAACATTTCAAACACGAAAGTTTATTTATTTACATTGTTCATGAAGCTTATAATAATGCGGATGTTTTCAGTAAAAATAATATGACATTGCAAAAAACTTAAAAGAGATTTTTAAAGAATTTTAATGAAACTCGAGTACACTTACCCGCTGTTAATTTGAGGGTTAATTATTATGTCGGGAATTGTTCACATATTTTAGATAACTATATAGTTATGCAAATATCGGCTCGATACACTAGCTCGGTGCGCTCGATGGTGTGCAAATGATAGACAGTGTTGTATAACCATGTATGGTCATCGCGGTGTTTATTTACATTACTTATCCACGTGTAAATCATTCGTGTATGCTTCACTTTATAAGAAATATTTGCACCTATATATAGAATGACAAGTCATTGTGAGGTGGTACTTAACACGGCTTGTATTTTCGATTGTTATTTATAAAATCATATATGATATCATATTGTTTATCTATAACTTGCCATGACTGAACTATTTTGGTAACCTTGAACATATGGTTTATACATTTATCAACGAATAGACCACAATGTAAAAATAAAGGCAATGTAACTGTTGCCATTGCTAATAAACTTGAACTTGTAAACAGGTAAAGCAAATTATATTTTTGAGAACGTTTTATGAACCATGAACTTTATCCGTCAAGTCAGAATTATATGACTCAAAATTCATCAAGCGATTTTCTGTTGTCCATATTTGCGTACCCGTACTATACCAGATTGGGTGGTTTATGTACATGAAATAATGCCTTGGTTCCACTCAGACTTTTTTGCATCAACGATGTACTGCCGATGTAATAAATGGGCATCGGAAGCCTTGACGTAGTCTTTAGAAAAGTTGTGATATTCCTGCTCTTTATAGTTGGCATTCCATTATGCCTTAGCTCCACTGAGCATTTGATGCTTCGGAGTTGTACTCCCGCTCTAAATAAATATTAAGTACAACTCCGAAGCATCAAATGCTCAGTGGGACTAAGGCATAATGGAATGCCATCTCTAAACAGCAACATTTTGAAATGTCTTATTGGTGTCCTACAATCTGTGTCTGTATTGAACGTGTTATAAGTGTGATATACATGTAGAAGTTAATCCTGATATAAATGATTTCCTCAGGGATGATTTATACCGAGAGGTTGGAGAGAGATGCAACATGAAAATGTCACAGTAGATTATATTAACTGTGTCGTCTGCTTTCTGCTCATTACTATGCATTGACATTTCATATAATATCTAGTCACGTGTTAACTCAAGACGTCCGAACATGATTTGAATATTGGTGGGTGTGACATGTCTACGTAATGTTTCACGATCTGGTTATAAATTTCTGATATATCTTTTGTAAATGTTTATTGGTGGTTTCATTTAACTTTTCAGTCATTGTGGTACGCGCGTTTACTGTGTAATTTTTCTTTTCTGTGTGTGTGCCTTTTTGTGCCAGAAGTACGATGTATCTGCAGTATACTATTTGAACCGCTCTCCAAAAACACTATTTAATAATTATGTAATATGGTTTTTAAAAAGACTATGCGATGAGACAAAGTTTATGTGTCTTCTTTTGATATAGTTGTAGGTAACATTTATATATAGTATGCATGTTTATTTAAAACGACGATTGTAATGAGTATGTCAATCATGTGTGCTTTCTGATGGGATAACTAATCCTTACCAATAAGCCTGCACCGAACAGCACCCGTATAAAGGTACAAATGTATTGCTTTAGCCGCTAGCTTGCATTATATAGTATTCTTACTTTGATTCTTTAATCTTATTTTATCTATGGAATGCATCCTTTCAATGTTTATTGAACCTTTAAATCGAATTTCTCTGATGTAAATATTTTATTATGTTTTAATTGTTGTATGTTTTCCTTTCAGATTTTTCTTCTTGCTTGAAACAAAGACAGACGCCTTGGCGATTACAGTATCCCCCTGTGCGTCGCCAATCATTTGGCAAGTCACATATAAACCATCTAGAGAATTTCCAAACAGCTACGGTAATTATACTTCTTTTTATAACGTATAGTTTTTGCTTTGCGCTAGTTCTAAATATACCAAAAAATCTCTCCAGAGCGATTTTAAGACACAAGATACAAATGTATAATACACTTCAACAAACGTCCGTGGTATTTTCTGTAGTCATGTCCAGTACATGAAGGGAAGTTGTCTGTTGAATCAGAGCAAGTATACAACTCGATGGTTAATTACAGAAAAACAGATTAAGTCACCTGACCACCTTATTTTGCTTGACAAAAAGTTTATAATGAAAACGAGTCGATTAAAACAGCTGCCTTCATTTTCCGAATTTAAATATTAAATTTTTATTCAATCTTGTATTATCTTTTTATAACTAACAATTTCTTAACAAAAGCCCAAATTCAATTGTCTATGAAAACAAGTCAGCGTGTTTGCAGAGGTTGTATTCCGCAATGTTATTATATAATTCATCAATATGATGTTTTGAATGTGTATTTCGTCAAAACATGGAAACTTGCAGACTGTGAAACATCCCCACGAAAATAAGTCAATACTCTTTGCCAAATTACGCTGTTGAAAACCTGATATGAAATCTCCTGAACGTAATGAGAGCATTAAGCAGTTTTTATGCGTTGTATTCCACACATATATGGCATTGACCGGAAATATACAGGCAATCAATGTAGAACGATGTTATAAAACCGAGGTGACTCACCACTCAGAGACAAAATTACCGGACAAAATACTTTATAGAACAAACAATACGATAAACCAATGGGTATATGTTCATATCTTACATCTGGTATTGGCTGCTCATGAAGTTGTTTACATAAAAGGAATATCCGCAAAGGAACGATAATTGTATAGTATGTGTACTTGAAACTGTCCCTTGAGATGCTAGCATTTCAACTAGACACATTAATCGGATAGAATACATGACCCCTTCACTCATCTATCATATCGTCCTAGTAGTGATGATAGATGTATAGATCATATGCCAAGTCTCCCTCACATACGTTACTGGCACACAGACAAACCAGTTTCAAATGTACTTCAAAACGAACAAGGTTGAGTGAAAAAAGACGTCCGCTGTAAATCATTCGTAATTTATTGTTTATTATGTATGTTAAAGTTTGGTATTAAACTAGCGCGTTAAGTCTCCACAATAATTCTAGTTCTAATCAAAGTCTGGTCTATCATTATATCAGGATGTTTACACTGTTTAATGCGAAATACAGTTGTTATGTTAAAGTACATCTGTGACAATGTATAACCATTTGTAAGCGAACGTCCGCCGGTTTGTGCATTAGATGGGACGCTCAAGTGTGACCCGAGTTGTCTATCTAAATATTACAGACCCTATAGGTTATGTTCTACCGTCATATTGGCTACAGTCATATACTCCACTGGTGGTAACTTGTCAGTTGTTTGTGGAAGAGCCAGTTTTGTACTCAGTGAACGTGCGAAATGGAACAATTCTATATACATTTGAAATACAACAAACAGAAATTTCGCTATCGTCTTATTTCCTCCCCTATGTCTTTTATTCTTAGATACGATGCGTTAGTACTAGACAAACACGTTAGGAAAACAGAGATGTTTAACAGTTGCAGACAGATAAATAGAAATGTCTTGCCAAAATCTTATCTGGATTTCGAGATTCTAAACTAAATACATTGTAGAGAATTCCTAACAAATAACGAACGTGTACTGTAAATAAACTACAAATTAGACTGATGTCGAGTGGTGCTATTATACCATCATCCATGCTGAAAGATAATTGTATTATATTTACATAGCGTTTTCTCTTTTGTAATATTATCGCATTTGATTCGCACAAATTGCATTACTGTAATAGATCACACTTCAAGGCGATTTCAAGCATTGCAGAATATATTTGATTGTTTCTGATAGATGGGTTGGCTTCTATGTGAATAATAGTCTTACATATCAAAAGTCAACGTTCTTAATTCATCCAAAAATATATAACACTATTATACATTATTTGTCAGATTGACATTGACCACTTTCATGCTGAACAAGCACTTAGTCCACTATTTCTGGTTTTGTTTAAACATATTAAATTACCCAATTCATTTTTTACAATTTCTTTCGTACAAATTTATATATAATACATATGGGTAAAGGGTCGAGTCACACGTTCCAAAACTTAGTTACGGCTCTCACCTTATATACTGTTTCTGGTCCCTTCCCTGTCTGATATCTTATTATATAGCTGACCTGGCGAATGTATACATGTGGTTATAATTACCAATGACAGTCAATTTCCAATAACTATTTTCCAATTAAACACAATTCCAAGTGAAGAAGCAGCAGCATGTGTTATATGTCATTCTAGTTATCCTATAACCCAGTCTGTAGACTATCGAGTATATACATTGATCAGGTATCATCCTCAAAGTCATTTGTATAACATGATACACATTTACCGATAACAATATCTGAAACAGATAGTTAGATAAAATCACCAAAAATAAAATGCCTACCTCAACCTTTCACTAATCTGCCGACATATTTATTTGTAGAAGCATTCCTGGTAAAATTCTTGTTTGATAAGTCAATGACATGAGTTGTGTTAATAGGTTCTGTTTCTGTATGTATGTTGTTTGTGATGCATACTATATGGCTGTAAGACATTCATATAACACGACTAGTTTAGTTTCACATTGGATTTCGCAAACAGAACAATACTTATTCCGGTATGTGTACCTGTACCCTGATGAACGAAAGGTTATACACGGTGGGGGATCCAACATATCGATACCAAAATGGGTTATGCATAATTTCATATGTCGAACTTCATGGTGTACATATATATGTTGTACACATTTTGACGAAAAAAATACGAAAGTCTTATTTGTTATCGATTTATGTTACAATCAAATTAATTTGCCCAAATATCTCAATGCAGTGCCACCCTTTATACATTTCCAAACATGTACATGTAGTTATTTTATCTGTACGTGTAGCCATGACTAAGAAAAACTGATTCTCCGTCAGGAGGTGTGACTGAAAATTCGCGACAGTTTGACCAACACGAGAAAATATTTTATATTTTCACTTTAGTTGTTTGGTTTTTTGTTATAGAAATATAACATACCTTTCATTACACACATGTTTCAAATTTAACGGCGATTTGTTGGCTAGAAAAATATTTATTGTAAAAAAACAGCATGCTCTTCATATGTTGTACGTGTTTTCCATATGTTGGATTGAAAATGTTTAATTTGTCGCTTTTATATTGAGTTTAAATATATTTCCTGGAAAAACACAAACTCAAATCTGTTTAAGTTATCTTCATATCATTTCGTATTCGTTACACCAACTTATTTACGCACTTACATGTATTTTCATGTCAGCAAATGTCTGCATATCTAACTAATCAAAATGTTTGCTAATTGCAGACTAGACCTGTTATGTATATTTATGCAGTTCCTTTTTCGTTAAAACTACACACTTACGAATACACTAATTAGGCAAAACATGTTCAGTAATCGGTGGCCCGAAATATAGGAATGAAGAGTTCGAGCAGTCCTATCATCAAACTTAAAGTGTATAGAGTTATATTCTAACAGTCATTCAATGTCAAAATAATTACTTGCATTTTTTTAAGTATGATACTAGACTACCTTAATTGCAAATTAAAACTTTGGATGGGTTCAGTGTACTTTGATTCAGTCGTCGAAAAATATACGATTCTTATAGTTTCATAGGGTGTTCTAGAACACTTTCGTATGAAAATGGACAGTTTGCATGTCCAATAAATCACAGAAAGAAATTATGTTAAAACTGAAGCGAAAAATGATCTAATGGATATGAAAGCATAATTGTTTTTCAGTTTATGTAACTTTAAAAAAATATCTTCCGATATAGCTCTATACACTTTAAATGGATCTACTGACAGCAGATTGATCGCTGAATTGTACGTAACTTCTTTATGATAAAACTGAAGCATATCATGTTGATACAAATTTTCTTAATTAGACAATCGGCTACATATTGGTGTTATTTTCTATGTAAAATTCTGATTTTTTTCACGTTTCTTCCAAGAATAAAAATGTTGATTGCCGTTAGGTAACTCATTGTTTTCACTCAAATTCAATGTCAATGCATTAGTGCGATACATTGACTGATACATTTGAATGACTTTATTCTGAACTTTGAGCCAATTAAGGTAACACTACACATCAGGAGGTGTTTGCAGTAAAAATGACAAATTAGTTCTTAGAAAGACAGGTAATTGTGATAGTCCGATTTGGTATGAATCTACTGGAATGCATTGAAATTGAAGTTTTTGTATATCAATCTGATTATGCATGACGCTGAGTAAGATAACCTGGCGTTGGTCGATACAGCGTCAGTAAGGAAGTTTTTACAAGAGATAATCAGTGATAAAAACGAGGTATGCGATTTAAATTTTGACCTTATTAACACCACACGGATGTGTAGATACCAAGTGTTCTTCATTTTTTTTTAAACCCAACAGTTATATGTAATCTTGATTCTTCGACTAATTTCAACAAGAATTCATCGACGCTCAAACAGACAAGTACTATTAATAAACTGATTTCTGCAAACCCTAACCTTATTTACTGTTACTGACTAACCTCCGCGTACAGTTTGACGATACAAGGGCAAAGCGTTCTTCGGGTTTGAACGGAAGCATTTGGTCTAAAAATGGTTAAGGTCACAGTGACCAAGACCTTTGACCTGCTGACCTCAAAATATCTAGGAGTCATCGACTGTTTCCGATCAACCTTCATGCAAAGTTTAAAGATCATAGGGCAAAGTGTTCTGGAGTTATTGAACGGAAAGCATTTGGTCTAAGACAGACAGACAGACAAACGGACAGTCACCAGAAAAGCAATATACCACCCATCGATGGTGGCATGATAACTTAAACATATTTCAGTTTCGATTTTTTTTCAGGAAATCCATTTAAACTCAAAATAAAATCGGCAAATTAAACATTTTCAATCCAACATATGGAAAACACGTACAACATATGTAGAGCATGCTGTTTTTTTACAAAAAATATTTTTCTAGCCAACAAATCGCTGTTAAATTTTAAACATGTGTGTAATGAAAGGTATGTTATATTTCTGTAACAATAATCAAACAAATGAGGTGAAAATACAAAAGAGTTTCTCGTGGTGATCAAACTGCGGCGAATTTTCAGCCACACCGCCTGACGGAGAATCAGTTTTTCTCCGTTATTGCTACACGTACAGATAAGATAAACACACGTACATGTTTTATAATGTATAAAGGGTGGCACTGCATTGAGATATTTGGGCAAAACAATTTGATTTTAACATAAACCAATAATAAATAAGAATCTTACATTTTTTTCGTCGAAATGTGTACAACATATGTAGACCAGGAAGTTCGACATATGAAATTATGCGTAACCCATTTTGGTATCGATATGTTGGATCCCCCACCGTGTTATATATGCCCATTGTATTAAACGGAAGGTAAACTGCATTAAGAAGCTCGATATTGCTTTTTCAAGACCCCCGATATCCTTGTACATTACTGTTAACAAATCATACAACTCACTGATATACTGTAAACGTTCAGCTATGTGGTGGCATTGCCACTGCTCAGGATCACTTACTGCATAACCTGTTTCATGGAAAGCTTCAGTTCACTGAGAACACCAATAAGATGTCATACTTATAATGTTGTTTCTCTGTACTATAACGTTACATGGTCAGACGTTCGCACTCTTATACAAGCGAATGTTGTACTGTACTGCCTGCATTGTATGTAGACATAATGTAACACCCAACATGCCATCATACACGCTTGTAACAATAAGTATTAGCACATAGTAGCATGTTTTACCTACACCTGCAGTGATAGCACCAGGCA
Organism: Spisula subtruncata; assembly: GCA_963678985.1. NCBI lineage: Eukaryota > Metazoa > Mollusca > Bivalvia > Venerida > Mactridae > Spisula > Spisula subtruncata. Next base: position 4,280,174 of record OY787660.1, on the reverse strand, counting down.
AAAACAACAGCTCAAGAGATGCTCAGTCCTGAAAACCTAATCATTGTCTGTTCGAACAAGTGGTAATTTTTGTGTTGCTTGTATAACATTTTTCTCAATGTGTATTTTCGATTATTTCAGACATTGGCAACTTTGTTGATAGCTCTGTGGTAGGCTTCTATCCGGTCGTTAATTCTGATAGTCTGTACACGTTGTATGGCGAGGCTGCGGAAACATTACGTATCGACGCCCCGGCTGAAGGAATATATATTCTAGACATTACGTCAACTAAAAGTGATAGTTATGTGCAATTATTCGCCACTACTTCACCGGATGTTGAACGATACCCTGAATTACCCACAGATCATAACGTTAGTGAATTTGATAAAAATTCTAAGAGTTTCACAGTGGGATGGCAAAGGAGTCCGGACGAAAGACATTTTGGGGACGATATTGAATATTGTGTAGCTATTAACAGACGACGTAGTTATAAAACAGTGTGTTCTGTGCTATCACATTTAAATGGTGACCCAAAACCTACATTACCTCCAAATAGTGGTTTTGGTTTTGAAACAGATACGTTAAAGAAAAGGGTTTTAAGAAAGAAGGCAAGACCCATTAAACCTGCTAAAAGGGGGTCAATAGTGTATAGATGTATTGGGCAAGACACAACATTGACGTTTGATAATATTAGGAGTGGTAATGGATATTATATTGATGTTTTTGTTAAAAACAAACAGACCGGGAAATCCAGACCGTACCATGGAACTTTTATCAAAACTAAACGAAAACGGCGAATGCCGCGCCTTAAAGACGGTAAACTTAAAAGTGTAAGTTTTACTAAAAGAAAAACTAAATATATTTTTTCGTTTAAAGTAAAAAGAACGACAAAAGATGTACTTCTTGCAATAAGTAATTGTGTTGGCACGACGTTGGTTGAAGTGAAGTCTAAAAACACCACTTTCTACAAATCTAAAATCAAATCGTCAGATATTCTGACTTTTAAAAACTTACGTCCGGGAATATATTATGTAGCATTAATAAAACCTGTTTCTAGGAAACAGAACGTGTATATAACTATGACAACACAAATACAGGCAAACGATATGCCATTTTTGCCTTCAGACACCACAGTGAAAGTGTTTGACTATCTGACCACGTGTAATAGTATCACCGTAGCCTGGATGGGTACTGATAAAAAACAAAAATATTGCCTTTATAAAACCGAGTCAAGCTCAGCCAAGGAGGACTTTATTTCAATATCAAAGAAACTAAACCAGTGCGGTGCATTCGACAGACATCAAAACGGTGCCCAGAAAATTACGTGCAAAAAATTTAGATACCGCAAAAAAGAACAATCTGTATTAGCAATAACAGTGACTGGTCTTATACCCGATACAAACTATACATTTGATGTGTTTGTAAATAAAGGGAGATATTTCTCCTTTCCTTATAACAGTGTACGGACTAGAACGAGTGCGAACTGTTACCTGCCCACATGATGACAATACGGAATCATCGCTTGTGTTCGCGTGTAGCAGAATATACCATGGCAAACGGCGGGGGATGTGATTAAGTTATTTCAGTGCCAAGAAAGTATTAATGGCGGAGTCTGTATCGATTGTTCTGTGTCTGTTAGAGTATGATGTATATACTCACCGTCTAATTACTCGCCGTGCTGGCGACTTTCTTCAAGTGATATTTGTGTTTGGGGGAGCAATGTATTGATGACCTGAAAACATGTGTGAAATCAAGACATCAGTATAACTATTATAAGAACAACTATATCAGACAAACCACACATCACGTGACACACCACGTGTCATTCAGAGTAAATACACGCTTATACTGTACATAATGTCAAACCTTGATCGATATTGTACGTACGTTCAATCATTGCTCTATATCGTATGCTGCTTGTTTACACTTACATCACAATATTGTCGTTTGTCCAAATATACCACATTGGTCATTTTGACATTAAACTTTTGTCTGTTATGAGCATATATTAACAATACCATTCGAACGACTCGACTAAAGCAGTTAAGAACCGTGAACATAGTGCCGGTTGGGTATCCAATCTTGTCCTGACATTTCGTATTCCCTCCACGTGTCCATATGTCGACAGAGAGTAATTAACAAAGGCTTGTTTTTAATATTAAGAACATGAACACGAAGCAACAACTTTGTTCTTGTACTTATATCACATTGGAAGAAGGCAATGACTACGCTTTATGTTTGGACATAAGATATTTCAGTGGATATGAGAATAACCAAACGCACAGACATTCGCAAAACACGTCATCAAAGGAGGTACATGTACTAGACCATGGCTAATCATTTACAACACACTGATGTATTGTTGTAATTCATTGTTTAGTGTATATAATGTAAAGTCAAACATTGGCCATCACAAACAATATTACGGTTATTGTTAAATCGAGTTTGTTTTTACTTTAGTTTTGGAATATGTGCATGTGCTGGTATTCATAAAGCGTCTTAAGGAAACCCTAAATACTTTGAATAGTTATTGTAGCTCTTTACATAATGCTGCTAAACTTAGTAAAAATTGATAGACTTGTTCAGCTTGATTCACCTAAGAAAATTTTAAGATTTTATGAAATTGTTGAGATTTCCCTTAAGATGCTTTGTGAATACTAGCCCTGGTATTCACGGCTACCAGACTCCAGTACCACCTTTATCATGTGACGTTGAGAAAATAAGCTGATGACATTTCTGACATAACGCTGTCCAAACATTGCATCAACTATGAGTATGGATTTCTTAATTGGTATATCAGAGAATGTGAATGTAGGAAGTACAGTACTACTTATTTGGTGTAGTTTTGAACAGAAAGATGACAATGCCACGGAGCAGACTTTTAGGACACTTTTGAACCTTTTGAACATTGAATCAGTGAGTGACAAAATATATTATGCACTATTTACAATGTTAATTGCTCTGATACAGACAAAGTACGAAACAATTTTCCCTTACTATTGCAGTTTGCACAAGTCTGTTGCAGTAGTAAAAGAGTTCATACGTTAAACATATAAACTTTTTATGTAATACATATACTATATAATACCAAATGTTCTTTCACCGATTCACATACTACGTTGATAGCGTAACCACTACCAAAACTCATTTAGTATCAATGTTTGTCAAAATGTTCTTTGGCATATGATTCCAGCACATATTTCTCTACATCACATGGTAAAGATGGTGCTGTTCGGTTTATTTATTACAAACATATTATTATATTGAGGTTAATGCGGGCGACTTGATGAAAAATAATGTGAAAAAGAATAAAATTATTATCTTTATATTTACAAAAATAATTATTTTGTTTTCAAGTTGTTCAAACATATGCGCAATAAATTATATACAAAGACAACTGTGTATTTCGTTATAGTTGACCGCTTATGTGATATATGAACTAGCACTTGGTATACTGTGCTGCAAAACATGCTGATATGTCTGGAACCAGGCACACTATAAAACCGGTTAGAATTATATTGTTCCTGTTGGAACAAAGCGTTAGTATTTCATTTTTATTAATGCTTTTTGTTGTGTTACAAATTTCGTATCTTTTTGTATTTCAATTAGGTCGCAGTTATGTGATAGGAATTTGGCAATGTTTCCATAAAATATAAAAGCAGTTGATGCATGCATACTCTATGCATTTATGTAATGACGTGATTATATGAATGTATAGATTGATTTTGAATAGATCGACTCCTTTGACTTTTTGTGAACAGATTTTCCATTATTTTGGTTATATACGATACTACCAATTCGTTCCTGTTATTTTGTAAAGGATGGGCGAGACATCCGGTACCAGTCATGTTAACACCATTTATCGTTAATATCTGTCTACACAAGATTTCAGCTTTCTTACAGGAATTTTATTATTGCTGTTTTAATCATATCGATTTATTTGAACAGTAAGCTATAATGTAAATGTAGACGAACAATATCTTTCAATTTCATGAATGTATGTTTTTCTTTCGGAATTATGGAATTTTGTTAGTTTAAACTTTGAAAAGTTTAGAATTGGAACACTCGTCCGCTTTTGAAGCCTTATCGGGGGTGGTATTCAAGATGGATCTTATTCAATTTGAGAGTAACATCGCCTGTTCCTGAGCAAGAGTTTGATATGTTTAATCTGATTGGTTGCCATCAACCTTAAGTCAATTGAGATCAATATTGAGTACAGTCACGGTTATAACTACACGTTTTATGTTACATACATTTGCTATATGACATCACATAGATAGAGAGAACGTTTACAGATACTCGAAAACAACATGTATGTAGGTCAAGTTACAGCTGGTCACACCCCTATCCCAGTTACACGACTACGCGATCTACAACCGGTTCCTCTCGTCAACCAGAATGAAGTTTGCAATGGTCCTGCTACGTTATATATACAGAACAGTTATTGATATAGTTCCTTATAACGGATTACTGTTTTATAGTAATATTCATTTTGGTTTATGAGACAGCTCCCCCATTTACTCAGACTTCCCAGTTCATGTTCACCGATGATTCCAAACAAGACCACACAACTCATGTAACCCGTAACGGGTAATCAATTGAAAAAAAACCAGTTCGTTAGAAAGTCCAGATGAGCACAGTACAACAGATGATTTGATTTCCCGTCAAACTTCAACTTCAAAGTCTTGTTTATCGACAAAAACTGGAAGACATTTTAAAAGTTATATCTATATGTATCTAAATGATGTCCTATGTTAATTTCGAGATATATCAGATGCTACTATATTGTCTATTAATTCACCACGGAGGAGTGGCGATGAAATGACGCTCGACATTAAGGTTCTTGTAATATTAGAGATGATGTTTATTCTATACTTGATTCATAACCTATATATGGCACCATGCTGTCATGATACAGAGCTAACAATAGTGGTCGTCTATCGAATCTAGCCATTAATGCTGATTTAATGTAATATGTAGAGACAAGTGAAGAATCAAACATGAAAACATCATTGAAACAATCCCACATAACGTGACTAGCGTCATTAATGTGAGCAATACGGTATTGTTTTATCATGATTTATCACTGTGAAACAATCGGTTACAATTATACGAGAGGTGTCATACTTATATTTGAACAGTGCTGAATGTCCGATATCTTCAATCTAGCCCGATATAAATGAAATATCATTTTTGAATAGTGAGCAGTAATGTGTCAGGCATCATATACAATAATTGTTTTTGATATTTGCAATATGTTTCCAACCGAAATAGCCAATTCTGTAGAGGATGTTGCTTTGGGCTTTCATGGTATCGTAAATGAGTCTGACTTGCTCGGCATGTGTGGTCCGTGTGGCCTATCTGGCTAACACTGCAAACATAACACTGTACACTAACACTACATGATAAACGTTTTTGCAGTTGATGTTCAGATTTGGCCAGACCCTGACGTATGCAAACGTGTTCGATTATTTGTATTTGCAGCTCCTCACTCACGACTGTTGCTCAGTTAATGCTGTGCATTTAACAAAACTCATCTTGAAAATACTTCCCTGTTCTCAGATTAACATCTAAGATATTGAGCTATGTATGCCTGGCCACACGTACCTCGGGTATATAGACAAAATACAACCGCTCAAATAGAGATAAATATATCAAAGAATGCGCTGAATAAACACACCATCGCTATATGCTTAAAGTTACATTAATTTTATTCAGTGCATTCCGTACACTTTGGGTCAAAATGAACTTCCATGTCAATATAATGCACATGTACCATCATTCGATGTCTAACGTTAAATGTACATTATTGTAACAGTAAAATTCGTTAACACCCCCACATTTACACGCATAATCTTACAGAGGTATTAAATGTGTTTTATTAACCTGCGGCCTTGAGCCGCAGGTTATATTTGTATGCAACAAGAAAAATTTCCATGTAGGGGCACGTGACATGTTCTGGATGGTTTACCATTTCAAAAAAAAAATCCAAAAAAATCAGCATGTTTTAAGAATGTCGTGAACCAGACTAATACCATTTTTTTTATTTTTTTTTATTGAGATTCGTATAGATCTATTTTATTTTATTTTAAAATAAAGTATTAACCATAATTTACCCCTTTAAGTAATAATTAATAAGAAAAAAATGTGTTGCGAAATGTCTTTTAACGCGCACTTGACCTTTCGTTAGTCTGGTTCACGCGTTCAAAACTAAATCCAAAAAAATGAAGCACTTTGTGCGAATGTCGTAAACCAGACTAGATCGATCACTATTATTTTATATTTTATTTAAAATAAAGTAATGTAAGTTAATAACTATAATTATTTGTTTTACCCCTTTAAGTAATTAAAAATAAGAAAAAAATGTGTTTGATATGTGTTTTCGCGTGCACCTGCAGTCTGGATTACCTCTCCTAGATCTCTGTTAACTAGGTCAGGACGCGTCAGCATTAAACACCCAAATCTTACCCAAATCTTAACCAAATAGTTACGTTTTTACCCAAATACTTGTATTTAACTTACAACATGGGGTTGATTAACTATATTACGCATTTTAATGACCAGTGATGACTAAATAAACGTAAACTAGCAAGTTTTTCGGCAAGACTCGGCCCAGAATCATTTCGAACCGCCGTTTGTCCATGATATTTGCACGTCGTGAGAATCGCTTTATTTTACTTTCTGACTCTACGGGCGCCGATATCAAATATACAAAAGTATGAACGTTTTTTTTTACACAATAACTTGTATTTAATAAACTATTTGTCGTAAATAAACTATATTACGCATTTGAATAACTAATAATGAAAATAGCACCATTTTTCGGCAAATTATACTAGATAAATATACCCAAACACACATAAGCCTACTCAATCAGAGAGGTTTGTAAAATTCCGCATTTTTCGGCGGGGACTTGGACTTTTAATTGTTTCTTTGGCTCACGTGTGTGCATTGCTCATTGTACACGTATCGTGTTGTTACTGATGCGAGTCTTTGCTCAGCTGGTAAAGTGTGCTGCCTCCCCTGTCCGAGTTCCTCATACCTTTATATCAAGCCTTATTAACATCTTAAAAAGTTCTAGTTTTTAAAATTATAAAAAAATGTCTCTCACAATCCTGGTCTGTAAAACATTTGGCCGCAGGAACTATTTAACTTGTATAATATCATTCGCGTTAAATGTTCGAGATTCTTCAATACAAGGGTTAGCAGTCAAAAGGAGCGACGTGATTGTAGTTATAAGTACATATGTAACCATTGAAGAAAAAGCGAACTCTTGCCAACTTTTTGCAATACCCATGATATTAAGCGGTTGCTCCATTATGTCAGGTCAACAGCAGGCTTGATTTCGGTTACCCTGAAGAATCTTCTAATATATCCCGTCACTTCGTTATGAATCCCGTCACTTCGTCATAACGAAATTGAAAGCCACTGCGCAACGTAGAACGTTTCGCTTCGTTAACTTCGTGCAAACAACATTGATCAATGAACTATGACACGGCTACCAAACCCTAGCTCCACCACCAAAATGTTATGATAAGGAAAGGAGCTACATGTATAACAACTTCCTTGGAGGCGTTATCGCCTGTTTGAAAGCGAATCAAGGTGAGTAGAATTTCCATTTTACCTAAAGATTCGTATTTTGGGGCATTTTTGGGGAAATCTGAGATATATTTTGATTTTGGTCTGCAAGTTGACTATATTCTGATGCATAGAGACACAATGGGAACATTATTATACTCGCAAATGGTCAAATATACTTTTTACTTACAAATACACGTTCTGGTGGTGCTATATAATAGCAAATGATACATTCATAATCGTTATATGCATTTCTATAATGACGTCATTATATATGACTGCATTAAGTGTTCGATTTTGAATGGATCGACTGCTATGATGTTTTATGGATAGAATTCCTGCGGTTATATACGATACCACCAATTTGTTCCTGTTATTTTGTAGAGGGCGGGCGAGACATCCGGTAGCAGTCATGTAAACATCATTTATCGTTGATAACTGTCTACGCAAGATTCCGTCCTTCTTACAGGAATTTTATTCTAGTCGTTTTAATCATATTAATTGATTTGAACAGTAAACTATGATGAAAATTCAGACGAACAATCTCTTTCAATTTCATGAATGTGTGTTTTTCTTTCGGAATTATGGAATTTCGTTAGTTTAAACTTTTGGGAGTTCATAATTGGAAACTCGTCCGCTTCCGAAGCCCTACCAGGGGTGATATTCAATATGGATCTTATTTAATTGGAGAATAAGGACACCCAATAGCATCGCCTGTTACTGATCAAGAGTTTGATATGGTTTGATCTGATTGGTGGCCATCACCCTTAAGTCAAATGAGATCAATATTGAGTACAGTCATGGTTATAACTACATGTTGTATGTTACATACATTTGTTATATGACATCACATAGATAGAGAGAATGTTTACATATACTGGAGAACAACATGTAATTAGGTAAAGCTACAGCTTGTCACACCCCTAAACAAGTTACACGACTACGCGATCTACCACCTGATCCTCTCGTCAACCAAAATGAAGTTTGCAATGGTCCTGCTACGTTATACAGAACAGTTATTGATATAATTCCTTGTAACGCATTACTGTTTTATAGTAATATTCATTTTGGTTTATGAGACAACCCCTACTCAGACTTCCCAGTTCATGTTCACCGATGATTCCAATCCAGACCACACAACTCCTGTAACCCGTAACGGGTAACCAGTTGAAAAGAACAGTATGTTAGAAAGTCCAGATGAGCACAGTACAACAGATGATTTGATTTCCCATCAAACGTCAACTTCACACTCTTGTTTATCGACAAAAGCTGGAAAACATTTTTAAAGTTATATCTATATTAATTTAAATGATGTCCTATGTTAATTTCAAGATATATCAGATACTACAGATAGTTATTGTCTATTAATTCACCACGGAGGAGTGGCGATGAAATGACGCTCGACATTAATGTTATTGTAATATTAGAGATGATGTTTATTCTATACTTGATTCATAACCTATATATGGCACCTTGCTGTCATGATACAGAGCTAACAATATTGGTCGTCTATCAAATCTAGCCATTAATGGTGATTTAATGTAATGTTTAGAGACAAGCGAAGAATCTAAAATGATAACCTCATTAAAACAATCCCACATAACGTGACTAGCGTCATTAATGTGAGCAATACGGTATTGTTTTATCATGATTTATCATTGTGAAATAATCGGTTACAAGTATACGAGAGGTGTCCCACTTATATTTGAACAGTGCTGAATGTCCGATATCTTCAATCTAGCCCGATACAAAAGGAAATATCATTTTTGATTAGTGAGCAGTAATGTGTCAAGCATCATATGCAATAATTTTTTTTTAAAATCGCAATATGTTTCCAACCGAAATTGCCAACTCTGTAGAGGATTTTGCTTTGGGCTTTCATTGTACCGTAAATGAGTCTGGCTTGCTCGGCATGTGTGGTCCGTGTGGCCTAACTGGATAACACTGCAAACATAACACTGTACACTAACACTACATGGTAAACGTTTTTGCAGTTGATGTTCAGATTTGGCCAGACCCTGACAGGTGGTTTCAAGGACGTATCCTATATGTAAACTTCAAGCCAGAATGTTCAGTCACGTTACTTTACGAGGACAATCAATGAATCAGTTACTAGTAACTGGATTATCGCACTGACTTAGGCTATTGGTCAAGAATATTTGAGTAGTAGTGGAGGAGTACTGCAGGAGTATACGTCGAGGTGATCGAGATATGACCATTCTGTCTTCAAGATTCATGTCTTACAACGTGTGTTATTATATAAAAAAAAGTATCCGTCAAGTTGGGACTTCATTTACACATCTCCATATCAGTAACAGACGACGAGATGTACTTAAACATACAGGAACAATATTGGCACGATTGTATGTCTGAAGTTCTCCTCTTTTTATTCTACTTCTCATAATGTTCCAATGTCAGATAGTTTGCCATAAAACTAAAACGTGCGTAACTTATTTGTATCCATTATCACAGCATACATATAGCTATAATAGAAATCATTGTTCTTTCCTTTCTACAAATGAAGATAAGATTTGTCTGAGATCTATTTATATCTCATACATTACGATATCGATGATATGACAGTGACATTATAAGTAGTTTATCTATTTTATTTCTTTTCAGAGATTGTTGAAATGTAGAAATGATTTCTGTTTTTACTTGAATACGTTTGTTTCTCAACATTAATGTGCTGGTAATCACAGAAACATGAAGATTCCTCGGAGAGGTATAGGCAGCCATAGACTACCAATACCATTGAAAGTTGATGTTTCCGCCGAAGGTTTAGTTTTGTTTTCATAATGGCTGGGTTTTGGCACAAACTATGATTTCCATAAATTAACGACAGACCACGAAAACCTTCAGTGGTTAACCAATTGTCGAACTATCGCTACTTCGCTTTTTTCATTGTCTCATCTGAAACTACCCGAACATAAATATGGTGGTGTCTGATGAAACCAGACATTCGCAGAGAATCGAACCAGACTACATGCAGACTATAGTTTGCTCGAACACCCAGCCCATGTTGAGACAGGACTGCCGACATAACACTCGGACATAACTCAGGATATACGACATTATAGTTTTGGTCGGGTGCCGATTTCCAATTCCGGTGAAAAAACTGAGAAGCTGTGTATCGAGATTACGCCACGAAAATAGTACATGCATTTAAGAACTCAAAGCATCGATGACTTCGAACTACGACCTTGTTTGACTGTCATTAGGAAGTTAAGACTGCGCTGCGAACGATTATTTGTATTTGAGGCTCCTCAGGCTCCTGAGGTTGTACGTATTTGTGGGACCTTCAAAAGATACTAGGATTATTGAAATAAAATCCGCAATGTTGAATACAAAAAATCAAATTTGATATCATATGAAATTTCAAACCTGATGCTAGAAACAGTGCAATTAAGAAGGTAAATGAATACGCGGTTCGATATTTGCAGGTGTTTCAACTTAGACACGTACTCCTACCCGGCGCGCAAAATGACGTCGCGCTATTTAAAACGTCGTAAGTGTCACTCATAGATCTATGAAATACGATGTTTTAATGATAATGGTAATAAATACATGCTTGTAACACACAGAGCTATATACACGTATATGGTTTGTGGGAACCGCATGTACTTTTCCGAATTGTATATCGAATATCGCGGAGAGAATCCGCACAATACAATGTTGATATATTGAAAATATCGCATTAACTGACATTATCATTTTTTCCCTATTACCTACGTGTCTGTTACGCTAGAACAACCACCCATAATACCTATGTGACATTCTAAAACTGTAGAAATAACTGCAGAAATATGTCCTATTGGAGATACGATACTTTGCATACTATTTCGAGCGCATATAATTTACTGGTGACGGAACCTGTTATTTGTCAGTTTTTCGTAACGTTCCGATGACGCCACTTCTGCATTCCGAAGTTGTCCCTCATAGAGTTCAACTTCTCTTTATTTCAGCATCTATGGTTCAAATATCGTCATTTTTGCAGACAAAATCTAACATGCAACAAGTTATGTTTTGACGATGTTTTACATCTAACGATAGGATAGTAGTAAAGATATAGATCATAACGTAGTACACTCATCAGCGGTTATTGATGGGCTGCGCCGGGTGCGCGTTATTACGGTTTCAAAATGAACCATTACGGACGGACATGACAGAATAACGCAATAATTCGGATATCACTTTTTCGCAACTGAATTCCAATTTAATATTATGTATTAATATTTGTATAATTTTTAAAACTGTATCCGTGAGGGCTCCGGTCCAAGTACTTTTTGAACGTCTTTCGTATGACAAAATTGTCTTTAAAATACCTACCCGTTCTCAAGTTAACATATCTAAGATATTGAGCTATGTATGCCTGGCCACACGTTACTCGGGTATATAGACAGAATACAGCCGCTCAAATAGAGATAAATATATCAAAGAATGCGCTGAGTAAACACACCATCGCTATATGCTTAAAGTTACATTAATTTTATTCAGTGGAATGCACACGTGCATTATGTACATTTCGGGAAGAAATGAACTTTAGTGTCAAAATGTTGTATATGTACATTTTGTACCCTCATTCGATGACTAACTTTAAATGTACATTATTTTAACATTGAACAGAGGGGGTCACGTGATGGTTGCATTTCGGTTTTTCTAATGGCGGCACCCATGTCAAACAGGTAACTTTCTGTTTTCTGTCTTCTTTCTTCGAAATGTTAAGATATTATACTGACCAAAGTCTGGCCAACAACGTCCGGTTTCTATTGATATCTTGATTTTGGCTGTAGGTGCCCCAGTTTTTGTGATTACCCTGTGCACAATTTCTAATCGAGGACTCTCTGTTATGAAAACCGCACCAAAAGTTTACCATACATGCTTAGTTTCACGCTTATGTTTGTACGGTACACTAGTAGTTTTAAACATGCTGATAGCTTTTGACACATCTACACAGTGTGTTCCTTATCGCCCTTGTACATACTGACAAACCGATGTCGGGTATCTAGGCTGCTCGTGTATTGTTTGCCTTGACCTTCGCCAATCATTCGTCCTCCATGTGTCCATTGGTTGTCACAGAGTAATTAACAAAGGGTGGTTTATGATCTTATGAAAATGCAAAAACAGCAATAACTATGTTCTTGCTCCAATATCACATTGGAAGAAGACAATGACTACGCTTTATGTTTGGACGAAGATATTTCTGCATACCAAACCATTTACATATCACGTTTGTATTGTTTTAATTCATTGTGTTGTGTAAATAATGAAAAGTCAAACATTCGGCATCACAAACAATGTTAAGGCTACTGTTAAATCGAGTTTGTTTTTACTTTTGATTTGGAATATGTACCTGTGCTGGTATTCATAAAGCGTCTTAAAGGAATACACAACTATTTTGACGTAAGTTAAAAGATGGAGTTGCATATATTTCCAAACAAAACCAAAGAATAGTCCATAGTGTATTATGAGTAGTTATTGTAGCTCTTTACGTAATGTTTCAACACTATGTAAAAATTGATAGTCTTGATTTTCATGTTAAGAAAATGTTAAAAAAGTTCTACGTTTTCCCTATTGATACTGTGAATATTTTCCTTGGTATTTACAGCTATTACACCCCAGTACCTCTGTTGACATGTGACGTTGGGAAAAAAAGCTGATGACATTTCTAAAGCAACAATGTCCATATATTGCATCAACTATGGGTACATGTATGGAGTTCAGTATTTTTTTCAATTCTAATATTAGAGAATGTGATTCTATGTAGGTTTGAATGGAAAGATGAAAATTCCACGGAACACACTTTTCCGACACTCTTTTAACTTTTGAAAATTGGATTAGTGCGCGACAAAATAATTTAGTTCATACGTCAAACATTTTAATAATTTTATTTCAAAAATAGTATTATACTTTCATTCACTGACTCACAAAATATATTTAAAGCGTAATCACTAACATCAACCGAAACATGTTTAGTATATTTAATGTTTGTCAAAATGTTAACTGGGATTTGATTCCAGCGAATGTTTCTAACATCATATGGTAAAGATGGTGCTGTTCGGTTTATGTATGACAGACATATTATTATATTGAGATTAATGCGGGCGACTTGATAAAAATTAAAGTTAAGAAATAATAAAAATATTATCTTTACATTTACAAACATATTTTTTCAAGTTGTTCAAACATATGCGCAATAAATTATATACAAAATAAAAACGTAGTTCTTTATATTCAACCGCTTCTGGTTATTTAGTAACTTGTCATTTAATACTGTGTTGCAAAACTGAATAAAGCATTTATATTTCATTTAATTATTTTTTGTTAATGCTTTTGACGTGTTATCAATTTCGATTGTTTTTGTATAGCAAATTTTATCGCTACAATTAACAGGAATTTGACATTGTTTCCATACAATATCACAGCGGCTCATTGCACATTATATGACTGTACAAAGTGTTTTTGAATGGATCTAATGCTATGACATTTTCAAATTTCTATATTTATATTGCATGCCATCAATGAGTTCCTCTAACGTTAAGATAGACGGGTAAGACATCCGGTACCAGTCATATAAACAACAGTTATCGGTGATATCTGTCTACACAAAATTCCGTACTTCTTACAGGAATTTTATTCTTTCTGTTGTAATCATATCGATTCATTTGAACAGTAACGTATAATGTAAATGAAGACGAACAATCTCTTTCAATTTCATGAATGTATGTTTTCTTTCGGAGTTATGGAATTTTGTAAGTTTAAACATTTGAAAGCTCATAGCTGGAAAACTCGTCCGCTTCCGAAGCCCTACCAGGGGTGATATTCAATATGGATCTTATTTAACTGGAGAATAAACACAGCCAATCACATCGCCTGTTACTTATCAAGAGTTTGATATGGTTTGATCTGATTAGTGGTCATCACCCTTAAGTCAAGTGGGATCAATATTGAGTACAGTCATGGTTATAACTACATGTAAACAGCTCAAGTGTAGGTTGGTCAAGTTACAGCTGGTCACACCCCTATCCCAGTTACACGACTACAAGATATCCAACCTGATCATATCGTTAACCAAAATGAGACTTCCAACATGGTCGTGCTTTATTATACAGAATAGTTACTGATTTAACTGCTTGTTACGGATTACTGTATTATAATAATATTCATTTTGGTTTATGAGACACCTACACCTATTCACTCAGACTTCCCAGTACATGTTCACATTCGAGCCCAGACCTCAAGTCATAAAACAGTATTTTTGAAAGTCGAAATGAATCGTCCAGATTAGTACCATACAACACAAATTCAATCATCAAATTTCAACTACACACTCATATTTGTAGGCGAAAACTAAATCAGTCGTATCTTGAGTTATCTAAATAATGTCCTATGTTAATTCGTTGATATATCAGATAGATCTACTACAGATAGTAATTGTCTTCTAATGTTCCACAGAGGAGTGGTAATGAAATGACGCTCAACATTAAGGTTATTTTAATATTTGAGATGATGTAAATTCTATATAAAGGTTCTGAATCAAGTATAGAATAAACATCATCTCTAATATTACAATAACCTTAATGTCGAGCGTCATTTCATTACCACTCCTCTGTGGATACAGAGCTAAAGATATTGGTCGTCTATAAATTCGAGCCATTAATGGTAATTTAATGTAATGTTTAGAGACAAGCGAAGAATCTAACATGATAGCCTCATTAAAACATTCCCACATAACGTGACAAGTGTCATTAATGTGAGCAATAAGGTATTGTTTTACCATGATTTATCAATTTGAAAGAATCGGTTACTACCATTCTCATCAATACATTAACACCAACATAACACCGAAAAGTACACGTTGCAATGGAACTGTGATCACACGTGCCCAATCATTGTTCGATCATGGTCATGTGATTGTAACCAATGTTTGACCATAGTCATGTGACTCTAACCAATATTTGGCCATGGTTATGTGATTCTAATCAATGCGTGGTCATGGCCATGTGAGTGTAATCACTGTTTGTCATGATTATGTAGTCGAATGAGTTTGTGGTTGTGGTCCATCTGATCGGACACTTTTATGCGCTTATACTTTAGCCAAATAATATACTCTTATAATTGATAAGCGCTTATAGAAATGTCGTATGCGCCTATGTTTCATACATATAGCGTATGTACACTTTTAACTGACAGACAAACGCAAGGTAAATACGATAAGTATATGCAGTATCAATACGAGGGTCATTCAATATATTCGTAGACAATCCTTCTCATCTTTTTATATTCATATTTAAATAATAATTTCTCATATCATTATAAACATTTATCTATTACCTACCGTCGATACAAATTTTTATTTGATTATGCAACACAGTAACATGTCATGGGCCGTTGTATTACCATAGTAACGCGCTACCACCCCCAACCGACGTAACGTACCCTTTTCACTCGTTCAACTAGTTATAAGTTCCGAATTATTTAATTTGCATTCCCATATGTTTGCCAGATTATTGCAAGATATTATCATAATATTTTGTGAAATTATTAAGTTGTTTGGACGATATAGTTTGAATTGAGAAGTATTTGATCTATGCCTATCACGTTTTCAGTTACGTCAAAATACCGATAAGTTTACGCCAGGAAATTCATGCAACTATTAAATTGTGCACTTGTCTTGGAAATACACAACAAACACAAATAAGCTGCTAATGAGAGCAAACGGAAAGCATGCAGTATTCAGTGTCCTTGTGTTTTAGTGACAAAATCAAATTTCTTAGGAGCAGCATGGTATTAAAATTTATACAGGGATCGAACGAAATTTAAAGACGTAAGGACGTTTGAGGGAACGCCAGTCAAAATGTGCGATGCGTTTCAATGTATCATACAACCATTAAGTCCAGCTTAATTCTTAACTTTGAATACATAAAATGTTGTGGTAGATCTATTTAATAATATACGACTTAAATATTTGTGTTTAATTCGATATTAATGACATACTTCAATTTCGTGTTAACCATTTGAGAAATAACAAAACGCCAATAACGTCGCTGACGTCAGAATATATTTACGTTGTGTGGTAGTTGCGGTAAGGTGATAGTTTTATTTTAGCCATATTTTCTTTAAAAATGCGTCGTTTCGTGCAAACTTTTCTGCACTTGTGTCAGAAAGGCTGTAGTTTAGTGTGATGTAATTAGTTACTCTCTGTGTCAAAGTGTATTAAAATGACGAGTCCAGTCCACGAATTTATTGAATGACCCTCGTATACATAATTATACATATTCTTTCATAATCAAATTCTATAAAATTGTTTATGGTAATGTCCAATGTCTATAATTGATAGGGCTACCACATTCTTGCGATGAAAACTTATGAACACAAAATGTATATTATAAACTTGTTTTAATTACTCCAGATTATGATTCTGTTAATCCGTTGTATTTCACTGATTTTGACACTATTGATATAATTGACGCTTGATTGGAAGGCAGAATACTACATGGTAGTAGTCTCGATACTCCACATGTCAGTGCCGTCAATGTAGTGTATTGTTTTGTATGGCTCTGTCGGAACTGAAAACCAAAGTTACGCTGGAATGACGCATATCCGGAGTTTCGACAGAGTTGTATAAAACAATAACAATTTATGACGGAACGTAGTAGCTAGACGTGGTGTATCGGGATATAACAGGCATAGCTATCGTCTTCTAGTATATTGTACAAAGAACTTGCCTAAACAATTCAGTTATTGCTTTTTCCTTGTCTTAGCTTTGGAGCATTGTCATTGTTAGCCCTATTCCTGAGCCAGACAAATCGTAACAAGTGGGTGTTCAGATTTAATTATACTTCAGTAAACAATAAACAGATTATACATGTTCATACGCTGAAAGAATATATCAACTAGACCAGGTTTACATGAAATGCAATTAGTGAATACAATACAGTGTATGTTAAAAAATTCAGTGCACCTTAACAATCCTGGCCAATGTTAATAAACAAAAAACCACACGTACAAATACATGTGCGCTTAACGAATGTTCTAACTGGATTATTGCTCTTATTATTGAAATAGTCATGTTCATTTGTTTGCAGAATATAATTGAGTAGCAGGTGTACAATAATCAGGAATTATGCGAAATCAGTTAAGTGTGTAATGCACGTGAATCTTAACTCAATCATGGTAATGTGGATGAGTCTGGCTTACTCGGCATATGTTGTCCATGTTGCCTATCTCGCTAACACTGCAAACATGTTACGGCCGTCTTGGCAAGTGATGTCCAGAGTTGGCTAGACCCTTGTAGGAGGGTTCCAGGACGTTGCCTTTACGTAAATGTCTAGCCACAATGCTCAGTCGTGTTACTTTACGATGACAATCCAGAAATCAGTTAACTGAACTATCTCACTGACTTAGGATATTTGTTCAGATTATTAGAGTAGTAGTGGAGGAGTATAGGTCGAGCTGATCGGGAAATGACCAATCTGTCTTCAAGATTCATATCTTAAATAAAAAAATCCGTCAAATCGGGACTTTTATTGACACATCTCCACATCAGTAACAGATGACGAGACGTAATTAAACATACAAGAACAATATTGGCACGCTTGTATAATCTGAAGTTCTCCTAATTTTATTCTGCTCCCTATAATGTTACAATGTCAGATAGTTTGCCATAAAACTAAAACGTGCGTAACTTATTTGCATCCATTATCACAGCATACATAAAGCTTTAATAGAAATCATTGTTCTTTGCTTTCTACAAATTAAGATAAGATTTTTCTGAGATCTATTTATATCTCATACATTGCGATATCGATGACAGTGACATTATAACTCACTCAACTATTTTATTCCTATTCAGAGATTGTTGAAATTTATAATTGATTTCTGTCTCTACTTTGATGCGTATATTGTTCAACACCATTGTACTTGTAATCACAGAAGCATGATAATACCTCGGAGACTACCATAGACCAAAAATGATGCTTTCACCTGGGAATTTAGTACTGTTTTCATAATGGCTGGGCCATGGCTATGTTTACCATGGTTTAACTACAGACTCCGAAAACCGTCAGTTGTTAAACTATGGTCGTACTGTCGCTACTTAGCTTTTGTCATTCGTTCATCTTTATTTACTCAAACACAAATATGGTGGTGCCTGATGAAGCCAGACATTGACATATACTAGTAATCGAACTTGACTACATGTAGACATTAGTTAGTTCGAACATCTAGCCCATGGTGTCGCAGAACAGCCGACATAACACTCGGATATAAATCAGAATATACGATATCTTAGTTCTGATCGGGTGTTAAGATGTTTTCAATTTCCGACGGAAACTAAGAAAGAGTACTTTGGTTAACTCAGGGTATCCAGTGTCTGTGGTGACTTCGAACTACGACGTTATTTGAATGGCATTAGGAAGTTAAGGTTGTGATGCAAACGTGTTCAATAATTTGTAATTAAAGTTCCCCATGGTTATAACTACATGTTGTATGTTACATACATTTGCTATATAAAACCACATAGATTGAGAGAATGTTTACATATACTGGAGAACAACATGTATGTAGGTCAAGTTACAGCTGGTCACACCTCTACCCCAGTTACACGACCACACGATCTTCAACTTGATCCTCTTGTCAACCAAAATGAGGTCCTGCTTAATTGCACAGAACAGTTACTGGAATAATTACATGTTAAGTACAGGGTGTTAAAAAGTTCGTAGACATTTGATTTTGTTCAATAAATCCAAAACCATTCAAGATACAGTTTTAAAACTTGGTAGGAATTTAGACCTATACATTATCTTCATGTTGTGTGAATTAGATGATATTGTCTGCAAGAATATTTGCACATGACCTCATGACGCCATCGTTGGTAATTTTGTCAACAGCAATTAAACACGCAGTTTTACCGAAAGGTGGTGGTGTTGAAAAATATGAATTTCTCCACAAGGGCTTAATGCTGTTTTATACCGTGTTGCGGGTTATTTGATAAAAGAAATATCCATAAGTTTTGGTGGTTCTCGTGGTTTGATTGATAAGGGAATGCTAAATATAGGAACGAGGATAACGCTTCGGGAGGTACGCACTCTGGACGTCCTAACGAGATCTGAGCAAGGGGGTATACGATCACTAACAATATTAGATATAAGCGATGTAAATATATCAGAAATTTTGTAAAAGTACCGACAAATGCTGGAAACGAATTAAGTCATGTTATTGAATGGATTTACCTTCACAAAGACACAGAAATGGTTTTTTCACAAATACCCCCACCCGCTACTGACTGTGAGATAGTATAAGAAAAACTTGCTTTTGCTCGAAGATTAAGAACATTTTTGAAAATGACATGGTCGAAAATTGTCTTCTTAGGCAAGTGTATTAAATATTTGTTCCATGAGCTAAACAAACAAAATTATTTAGTATGGGGATCTTCGAAAGATAACGTTCGATAAGTGATCGACGCCAATAAGAGTTCAAAACGCTGGTTTTGGTGAGCAAATGTCATATGTGACCTAAAAAAGTTCAACATCATTTCTGTTGGTAACATCGTTACATCTGACTATAGTGATGACTAATACTTTCGAAATACCGCTAAAACTTCCCTGGCCAGAAGAGGTTACCATAGTGATATTAAAAACATGCGTCTCATCCGTTACCAAAATTGGACTGATTTTGTGCAGAATATTGCCTGTTGCGTACCCCTGCCAGTACCCGGTAATACATTTGTGATACTATTTACCACCTTATACTCCAAGAAGAAAGACCAGGCCACTCACTCGACCGAAATTAAATTGAAAACCTCATGAGTATAATGGACTCTCACATTTGCAAAGATCGAGTACCTATAACTGTGACGTCTTTGTGACGTCTTTCACATTTTACGTCGTCAAGTGGGTCTATTTAACCCTTTCATATATCATACATCACATGTCAGATCGACTTAAATCAGATTAAAGTAAACAAAGGATGTCATTGTAGTTACTCATGTGTCAGGAAAATGTGAAAATGTTATTTAAAATAAAAAATCAGATAAAATAAAAATGTCTACTAAATTTTTTAACACTCTGTAATACTGATTTATGATAATATTCGTTTTGGTTTTATGAACCCAAGTTAACACTCCTATTCACTTAGACTTCCCAGTTCATGTTCACATTCGAACACTGACCATAAAACTCGTGTAACCCGTACCGGGAAAACAATTGATAAAACGCTATTTTTGAGTCGATATGAATTGGCCAGATGAGCACCGTACAACACATGATTTGATTTCTCATCAAACTTCACACTCATCTTTATCGACGAAAACATAAAAACATTTTAAAAGCTAAATCAGTCATATCTAGTTTTAACTAAATGATGTCCTATATTAATTTGTTGATACATCATCAGTGCGTTCATTAACGAAAACGTTCGCCAACGTTCGCGAACGATACGTGAGTACGCGTTAATGAACGATAAGTTCGCCACGAACATGTTAGCCAATCTCGAACGACCTTTACGCATAGCTCGCCAAGCGAACAAAGATGGCGGATAGATAAATATTTGATTTTATTTATTATAATCTTAGCGATTTAAACATTAATTGTAGATTGTATGTGTTTTGCATTTGTGATACAGTGTGGATACCAAAGCTGAATAAATAGAACACGAAAGAAGTATTACTGAGTTTTTAATTTTCAATATACGGCTGAAAATCTATTAGAACAAGAAAGGCCATTTAGTCGCCTATCTCCGCCATCTTGAAATTGTTTTCGGCGAACGATTATAATCGTTCAATAAGTAGTTCGCGTGACGAACTAATTCTCGCGGCGAACGTTTTCGTTAATGAACTAAAGCTGATAGTTATTGTATGTTAATGTTTCACAGAGGAGTGTTGATGTAATGACGTCTGACATTAATGTTATTACACTATCAGAGATGATATTATTCTATACTTGATTCAAAAACTATATATAGCATCATGCTGCCATGATACTGAGCTAACGATATTGGTCGTCTATCAATTCGAGCCATTAATGGTAATTTAATGAAATATTTAGAGACAAGTGAAGAATTAAACATGATAACCTCATTAAAACACTCCCACATAACGTGACAAGTGTCATTAATGTAAGCAATAAGGTATTGTTTTACCATGATTTATCAATTTGAAAGAATCGGTCACTACCATTCTCATCAATACATTAACACCAACATAACACCGAAAACTACACGTGGCAATGGAACTGTGGTCACACGTGCTCAATCATTGTTCGATCATGGTCATGTGATTTTAACCAATGTTTGACCATAGTCATATGATTCTAACCAATGTTTGACCATGGTCATGTGAATCTAACCAATGTTTGACCATGGTCATATAATTCTAACCAATGTTTGACCATGGTCATGTGATTGTTATCACTGTTTGTCATGATTACTTGATCGAAAGAATTTGTGGCTGTGGTCCATCTGATCGGAACCCCTGAGTGGTCATGGATATGTGATCGTGATGTTGTAATGTTCACTACATGTAGGGTATAGATCATAGCTTGTGACGATCGATATGCTGAACACGGCCTTTATATAATCGCTTTATTTCTACTGAAATATGGCAGGCATATCATTATATGTGCTTCCACTCTACTTGGACACAGGTCGCCAGATTAGACGACAAGCGCTCTAACCACGGTGCTACGGAGGCACACTTCTGACGATATCAACAAGGCCAATGACAATGATTGTACTATACTAGTACTGTAGAATCTGGTAAATAAGCACTCACGCTTATATAAATTTTAGTGAAACTTTAAGCGCTTATTTTCGATATGCACTCATACTTTAGCCAAATAATATACGCTTATAATTGATATGCGCTTATAGGCAGGTCGTATGGGCCTATTTTTGATACATATGGCGTATGTAAACCTTTAACTGACAGACAAACCCAAGGTAAATACGATACGTATATATTGTATGTACATGTATACGCATAATTATACATACTCTGGAATGTCGTATATGAGTTGTATACAAGTTAAATAGTTCCTGCGGCCAATTGTTTTACAGACCAGTATTGTGAGAGACATTTTTTATAATTGTAGAAACTAGAACTTTTAAAGTGTTAATAAGGCTTGATATAAAGGTATGAGGAAATCAGACAGGGGGGGGCAGCACACTTTACCAGCAGAGCAAAAACTCGCATCAGTAACACCACAACACATTTACAATGAGCAATGCCCACACGTAAGCCAAAGAAACAATTAAAAGTCCAAGTCCCAGCCGAAAAATGCGGAATTTTACAAACCTCTCTGATTTAGTGGGCTTTTGTGTGTTTGGGTATATTTACCTAGTATAATTTACAGAAAAATTGTGCTATTTTCATTTTTGGTAATTCAAATGCGAAATATAGTTTATTTACGACAAAAAGTTTATTTAATACAAGTATTTGGGTAAAAAACGTTCATACTTGTGTATATTTGGGTATCGGCGCACGAAGAGCGTCAGAAAGTAAAATAAAGCAATTCTAACGACGTGCAAATATTATGGACAACAAAACGCCGGTACGAAAGGATACTGGGCCGAGTCTTGTCGAAAAACGTGCTAGTTTACGTTTATTTAGTCATCACTGGTCATTAAAATGCGTTGTATAGTTAATCAACCCCATATTGCTAGTTAAATACAAGTATTTGCGTAAAAACGTTACTATTTGGGTTAGATTTGGGTGTTTTGTGCCTGAGCTAGTTAACGTAGTTAACGTAGTGATCTAGGGTAGGTAATTCAGACTACAGCTGCACGCCAAAACACATATCGAAACACATTTTCTTCTTATTTTTAATTACTTGAAGGGGTAAAAGAAATAATTATGGTTATTAACTTACACTACTTTATTTTAAAATATACAAATAAACAAATAAATAGAAAAAATGGTAGTCTGGTTCCTGGTACCTAAATATTTCATTACATTACAGTATAGGACCTAAACCACTGTAAGATTTAGGACAGGGAACCAGACTAAAAATGGTGTTAGTCTGGTTCACGACATTCTTAAAAAAGGCTTTTTTTTTTTTTAAATGAAATGATAAACCATCGAGAACAGGTCACGTGCCCCTCCATGAACTTTTTTCTTGCTGCTATCAAATATAACCTGCGGCACAAGGCCGCAAGTTAAAAACAATAATATTTGCTGACGGAACGTAGCAGCTAGACGTAACAGGCAAAACTATCGTCTTCTAGTATATTGTAAAAAAGCCCTATTTCTGAGCCAGACAAATTGTAACAGGGGGTGTTCAGATTTCATTTAACTTCAGTAAACAATAAACAGATGGTACGCTGAAAGAATATATATACTAGACCATGTTTACATGAAATGTAATTAGTG
The DNA here is from genome assembly GCA_963678985.1 of Spisula subtruncata. Taxonomy (NCBI): domain Eukaryota; kingdom Metazoa; phylum Mollusca; class Bivalvia; order Venerida; family Mactridae; genus Spisula; species Spisula subtruncata. The sequence continues at coordinate 4,256,251 of OY787660.1, read as the reverse complement.
AATACAATACAGTGTATGTTCAAAAATGTAGTGCACCTGAACAATACTGGCCAACGTTAATAAACAAAAAACCACACGTACAAATACATGTGCGCTTAACGAATGTTCTAACTGGGTTATTGCTCTTATTATTAAAATAGTCATGTTCATTTTTTGCAGAATTATAATTGAGTAGCAGGTGTACAATTATCAGGAATTATGCGAATTCCGTCAAATGTGAAATGCATGTGAATCTTAACTCAATCACGGTAATGAGGATGAGTCTGGCTTACATGACATGTGTGGTCTGTGTTGTATATCTTACTAACACTGCAAACATTGTACAGCCGTCAGAGTTGGCTAGACCCTGGTATCCTATACGTAAATGTCAAGCCACAATGCTCAGCCCAGTTACTTTACGAGGACAATCCAGAAATCAGTTAACTGAACTATTTCCCTGGCTTAGGATATTGGTTCAGAATATGTGAGTAGTAATGGAGGAGTATAGGTCGGGGTGATCAAGAAATGACCAATTCGTACACAACTCCACATCAGTAACAGACGACGAGGTGTACTTAAACATACAAGAACAATATTGGCACGATTGTCTGTCTGAAGTTCTCCTAATTTTATTCTGAGTAAATGTATATTCAGACTAACGATAAGGGATATACTGTATGTGGTTTTAGAATGTTGACGTCAGTGTATGAAGTGTTCCTTACCCTCGGTGATATAGCGCATTCGTTATATTGATCTCTCCACACTGACGGTGCAATTAGGATTACTACAATAATGGGGGTTCTACTGATAAGCCATAGGATGATCGGATAGAATGACATCGTGGTGGTCCTACATCAGGGACACGATAATCGTCAATAGTTTTATATAAACATAAGTGAACATAATTGGTTTTAAAGCATAATGGCGCCTATACTAAAGTTTATGCGTGGATTTAAAGCCCCGGCTTTGGAGAGCACGGACGTGCCTTGATTATGTCTACGATTTCTGGGTTTGTTGAATGAATCACTTGAGTGATGATGTACATCAGTTGAGAAGGTGGATATGCTGGTACCAGTCTCCCAATCATTCTTCCCGCAGTCTCACTGACCTCAAATGACATGAGAGATTTAATTAATATGTTTGCACTTATCCATAATGAGATATAGGTCAAACAACTACTCTCCTATCATCTTGTTCAAACACTTCTGGAAATGTCTGACTAGATGTGATAAGTCTCGGAGAGATGGATATATATGATATGTTGTAAATACATCATGACGTGAACGGTCATTAAACCTTTACTCCATCGACCCATGTGTGCGCCTTTTGACACAATATCTCTGTCTCCATGCAAACGCATAACCAACAATTTTCAGGCAGACATTAGCTTCCTTCCTTGGTTAAACTGTTATTAATACCCGGTTATTACAAATGATATATTTCTACTATTGTGAATAATTAAGGAATTATTCGGTTCTTAACATTGTCGATACATGTATGGTAGGTACGTTCTGTGACTGTCGCTTGTGTGTGTGACTAGTTCACACTTGTTTCTGTATTATGAGCGTGCAGATTATGCATAAAGTAGCTGCTTCAAAGTTTCCCCACTGATGTGTTATGGCTATTTCTTATAAAACATACCTAGTATTATGACATGGTGCATATGTATTTAGTCTACCGCGTATTCTGTAATGTGTTAATACGAGGGCCATTAAAAAAATACGTAGACAACCTCGATTGTGAAACTATTTATCATCCGATTTTCATCAAAATTGGTAGAAATTAGGTTCAACTGGATATGAATTCAGTGCGTATTTTTATCACGAAAGATTTATGTTACATTCGAAAATATGGTAGTTATAGCAACGAAAAATTGAACACACGGGGCAACCCATTGATTTATACTGCAGAAATTGGTGTTGATTTCTTCGCCCCATCACTTACCTTTAACGGTTAAGAAACCTTTCGAGAATTCACGTGTGTATTGTTTAAAACTGTGTAGTTCTGTGTTTCAAATTATGATGTCATATTTAACACCGTTACGGATATATTGGTTATCATACAAAGTCACTCTTAATAGCAGAAAGAAAACGTGACGTCACATTAAACCACGGACCACGCGTAATCCTGAAATTATGTGTTGTGCTTGGTATAAACACACATACTTACTTGCATTGTAGCCGAAAATCGGATATTTCACCTAGAGGAAGTGCCGGAATATCATGCAAAATATAAAGTACCAGTGTTGTATATCCCTTGATTAAATCAGCTTATTCATGTCCCCATACAGTCCAAAAGTCGCTTTTCTGGACGTCCAGACTTTGATATTGGTGCGATTTGGGTACGTGAGTATGAAACTCGAAACAACAAATGAAATAATGTATTCTATTTGTTATATTGTGTAAATATAATCAGCCGTTGTAAATTGGTCAGTATTCAGAATGTATGGGGTTGTACGATGAATTTTATTGTGAGAATTTAAAAGATGTTATAAGGTTACCGAAGCCGATGACGTCAACAACGACGTCGTGACTTGCCCCGTGGTCACTATAGGTGCAATGCATAAAACAAGATCCTCACTTGACTGTCGGTCCGATTTCTATGAAACTTTCGGATTGTGGCAAATGAATGTGGTGGTACACAAAACTAAATAATTATTGAGTTATCTGAAAAAATAAGCTAGCAAATTGATTTGTCTACGTATTTTTTGAATGGCCCTCGTACAAACTATTAACGTTACGCATTAATTTAATTAGTTTTCATACATTTTGGAATTCATTTGCACTATAACTGCTGATTATAAAACCTTTATGGTATAAATAAGCCGACAGTTAAAAGATGGTTATCAAGAACGTTTGAATCTTCAATGTTATCATCAACACCAAAGGCATTGATGTTTAATACGAAATGTTCTATGTCTTTCAAGAAACCCGAACACCGTTCGGACCAATTGATGGGCTAGGTGTTTTTGCAAACTTCCTTACGAATGTTAATTTAAATACTCTGCTATATGAATCGAGTTCATAGATGTGCTTGTACAGTTCATTGGTATATTGGCCTGTTTGTAGAATTAGACTCCTTTAAAAGATAATTAGTAGCAATAACTATATCTCTATTGTATGGCGACCAGTCCAGTGGACCCAATGGTATATGGAACATAAGATAAGCTTGTCACTTTAAGGGATAAATGTTGTGTCGGATGAACACAATCCTATACAGAAAGACGTTTGATGATCCCGCTACCACAATCATGCAAGACGGGAGTAAGACAAGAACCGTTCTTTGAAATAACTAACCGTCCAAATAAATACATGTGTCGCATATGTTTCAGCCTTTACATACCCATAAAAGGTATTGAAAAATTGACGACCAATAGATAACCGTGGAACACAATATGGAGTCATAAAGAACTGATTCTGTAATGTATGTAGATTGCCTTTCAAATACATGTATATTCGTTTGTACTGTACGCTGAATGATTGTCTTGTAACGTTGATTGTCAATCAGTGCACATATAGAGTGTAGGCGTTCTAGAGATCAGTCTAATGTCGACACGTGGAAATCATGACATTAATGAATTGTCACTCATCAATGTATTATGTAATTCATATTCGAGTACATGCGGATTAGCCAGAATGTTGCTATGTGGTTTTAGTAACAGGCTCCTGTCATCCCGGTTTGAATCTCTCCTTACCTGCAACATAACACGATTGTGTAGCGGTGTTATCAACCGGCTTCGGTCATATCCGGGTCCGTTATTTTAATTAAACACATTTCGAAACATTAATTTTATTTGCGTGCCTTTGGCTCTCTATTTTTTCGGGTCTTCAAACTACATCTCTTGTAGTTTTCTTTCTGTTTCCAATATGATGCTGTGCTCGTACACAATTTGCACGGATTATGTTACACGTATTGGGAATGTTTTGCCCAATCTCATGCGCACCATACACTGCAACACACGTATCACACGTATTAATTTTAATAAAACTTATAATAATATCAACCTCTATAAGCCTGGCCTTCCACAAGCACATTTAGAGTTTGTAACTGTATACCCAATATTTCATGGCGGGTCCAGTTTTCTTATCCCCGATATATCGAATGAAAAGCGAGTCTCATATCCGCTACGCTACCGGACGGGTAAAAAGTCAGAAAATCTTAACTTTTGTCAAGTAAAACAAATTAATGTTACAGCAACTTCCCCTAATTTTCCTGGCATGCACACAGTCTAATCAATTGAGTATCGCTTTAGTATTGATGGTGTGGTCCTACATGTTTCTACTGCCCAGCTATGTAGGGGAACTAGAAATATGTGATACAGTGGGTTGTGTTACTAGAGAACTAATTGAGTAATTTTAAAGTGATCACTTACCAATGTCAGCTTTGATGATATATCGGATAAAATATTGTCAAAGTGAGAATTTCCGTTACATGTTTAAGATGCGACAATAAATTGTGGAGGCTATCAGTATAGGATATGTAAGACATCGCGGGAGGCTCACTAGCATTCTTTAGCCTATACCGTCTGTAAACAAAGCCAACTATGGTATTTTAATGACATAATCCGTCGTGAACATGCTGACCCCCAGTATATCGTCTTGTTATATCAATGTCTTGTACATTGTGAAGATAGTATGTATGTAAAGCTGTTTGTGTATCAATTTTTTGGCTTAAGTGTTTTATTGCAATGTAATTTGGAGAATTTTGCTATGGGTATATGACAAAGTGAAATCAATCGAAATAACTTGTTTGTTCAATACGTAATGTTTGATTATTTTTATAGTTTTGAAATATGCGAAAAATGTTTTATATATAGAAAACGATACATCATAGTTGGTCGAGTCTCCGATATTACCGCGTGATATTGAAGTGGTATCTGGTTATATTTAGCTCACATTAGACAGACGGTCTTCATCAGGATATGGTTTATGAACAAACAGTCTATCAGGGCGTACGGTTAAAGCCAGGCTGGATTTGTATAAGTGTAGGCCAGTGTACAGTGCTAACTGTACCATAGAACGGGGAGTCTGTATAACTGTGAATTACCTCCACCATACTTGATTACAATGATGTGGAAAATAAATTAGTATTTCTTCTACATTAGCATTGTTAGATAAAGTACTGACACACCTTAATTAATTGTAATTAAATTAATATGAGATAATTGCCAGCTTTCATATTGTAGCCCAATTACTGCCCATACCATATCCATAACCACTCCAACTTCACCGTAACTTTATTCATCATTTCATTCACCACACCACTCCAATCATTATTTCAGGTGCCATCGAAGTTGAAATTTTATAGGATAGGAGATGTTCTTGTAAAATCACTGGCTATCGCTCTGTATCTTAGCTATCTTTTTATTAGGTGTATTGTGTGGTGTCATCGACGTGGATCTAAGAGTACGAGGTCACTTACCTGTACACATGTACACGTAGGTCATAATTAAATATCGTATTAGCTGCATTACCAATCTCTTTCTATCTTTTTTATGTACATGTGTCGGATTAGAATATACAAGTTCTTACATGATACAGTAGATAATACACGTTAAGATGCAGTCCAAAGTGTTTACAAGCCATAATATAATCATGCGTATCACACATTGAGGAGGGAAAGTCACATTGGCCTGACAGCTTTGGTGAAGTGACTGGGGTATAGTGACGTCACTGAATGACAGTGTACAAGGAAATATAGGCAATAAAGACATAAAATGCTACATGGTACTGCGCACGTTTATTACTGACTAGTAAAAATGGGTACCAAGTTACTACCAACTGAATTCAACTGAGTTCAACACTATGAAGCGAAGATGTGCATTAGAAGTGTACTGTCGTGGCTGTGTGAAGCCCATGGCCCCGATCTCCCAAAGCACCGCAATCTGAACGAGATCTCATCTCAAATATTGGCATGAACCTTAATAATAATTTTCATGCAATGCCTGACTGACAACAAGCATCACTGGACATAAATGCTATTCTAAATTTATAACAGAATCAAAATCTAGAGATCGGGATGCTCTGAGAGATCGGGGCCAGGCCCAGCCTACACCAACACAAAGCCAAGACGATGTTTGCTTCACAAACATAACCATTAGTATGATAGTTCTTCACCAATTTTCATGAACTACAAGAAACGTAACGTTTTTGAGGGTTGAAATTTCTTGTATAGATTATTATGATAAATCAATAAATGTTTTATAATAATAGTTTTATGTCTGGTATGATTTTTCCCGAAAACATATTTCAATTTAACCCATTACTCCATATTTACGTCATTTTGACGATTTTTATGTGATACACGAACGAATCCACTGGGTGTGACGTTTTGACCGCCAAATTGACGGCAAACGATACCCCGACCGAAATGCAATCAAATAAGGCTTTAAGTTTGTTACATACGTAGCTACTCTTTTAGGATACAAAACATCCGTGTGTTATTGACGTACATTAAACTGATATGTGACATTTCCTTCGTGGCAAAGTAGTTTAATTATCGTCTTTTGACTATGTTGCGACTTGCAAAGTGTTTTGCAAGAAGCAGTTTACACCTACGATTGTCTGAGTGAGATAAACTGACGATAAAAGTACGTAAAGATGGTGGCACCATACCCATGTTTATTTGAATAGACCACTTCTGGTCAACAAAATTTTCTGTTATACCTATACATTGAAATCATTGAAGCGTATGCTTTAGAAATGTTGCTAAAATATACATTCCGTAACATTTTAATTAAAGTTTAGTGTGGTCCATTTTAAAAATATCTTCATTGTTTCTGTTTTCTTATGTACCCTTATTTCTTTATCGACTTCCAGTTATGGATTTAAGATACCATAGCCATAGGAAAGGTTTAATCGTAACCATCGGACACAATGCGGCATATGCTAAATAACAAAATCTTATTGACAGTCCATGTTACGACTGTGGAGATCACTGTATTTTTACTGATGAAGCTAAATGTGACGGCAGACACCGATGGCCGCCAAGAAGGACATCATCAACCGTCAGGGCGATTAGGGAGTTACGTATTTTCTTTGTTAATGTGTATAATAACATTAAAATGTCTAACATGCGCATGTTTTGTACAGCAGATTGCAACTTACCAATAAATTAATAATTTTGTGACTTTTATTTTTTCGATAACTACATTTCAAGGTTCGGTTCAGTGACTTTTCAAACTTTGATAACGATCAAATTTGCACATACGATACTTCATGTATTGGATTCATTTGGTGCCAAATTTCAATAAAATTGAAGCACTTTATTGACTAAAATGTTTCAAAAATGCACTATTGCGTTTAAAAGCGGTAAAGTGTATACAGCATGCTAAGGCAAAAGATGCAAACTTTCCACAACACACAGTATCTCTATAGTTGCAAGCCGTTTTCCCCAAGATGTCAAAGGGTGTCAGACAAAACGACAGAACTGTCGATAGGGAATGGGGATCCTGTATTTCTTCGAAAGCTTACATATTGTCCCTTAGCGTGGCCTATGTTTCATCGAAATCAGTATGTTCTTGGTTTTCGAAGTGAAGCAAATTTCACCTTGGTACAGTAGCCAAAGGTCACGTGGTATTGATAGACTCTGAATTATCGGACTATATGAATTCGCAGAATTAAATGCTGCATCTTTGGAAAGTTAGATAAAGGCCAACACACACAGTTGTCATTCGGTAACAGTATTTCGTCTGTACGGGGTACGGGTTTTGTTTCAATTACTGTCTTGCCATCAGCTTCGGGTGAAAGCAATATTTTGAGAAATGTATAATTCAGACCAACAATAAGGGAAATATGAGGTTTTAGAATGTTGACGTCAAAGTATGAAGTATTGCTTACCCTCGGTGATATAGCGGATTCGTTATATCGATCTCTCCACACTGACAGCGCAATTAGGATTACTACAATGATAGGGTTCTACTGATAAACCATAGGATGCTCAGATAGAATGACGTCGTGGTGGTCCTACATCAGGGATACGATAATCGTCAATATTAAACACAACTGAACATAATTGGTTTTAAAGTATAATGGCGCCTACACTCAAGTTTATGCAATTCATCATGTTTAAAGTACATTTATGTTTGGGTTTCGATCACATTGTGTGGGTTGGCACGGATATTTTCCGGGATTCTCCATGTTTCTCGTGACAAGTGATAAACACAAGAATATAGAGCTCCGGAACATGGAAAGTACGGACATGTCTTGATTATGTCTACCATTCCTGGATTTAAGATACGTTAAGAGAACGATGTCTATACTTGAGTGATGGTGAACATGTCGGCAGTTGAGAAGGTGGATATGCTGATACCAGTCTCCCAATAATTCTTCCCGCAGTCTCACTGACCTCAAATGACATGAGAGATTTAATTAATATGATTGCACTTATCCATATGAGATATAGGTCAAACAACTACTCTCCTATCATCTTGTTCAAACACTTCTGGAAATGTCTGACTAGATGTGATAAGCATCGGAGAGAACAAGTATACATGATATGTTGTAAATACATCATTACGTCAACGGCTATTAATCCTTTACTCCATGGACACATGCGTGCACCTTTTGACACAATATCTATGTCTCCTTGCACACACAGTTCCAACCATTTTCGTGAAGACGTTTAGTTCCTAAATGAACTGTCATTCTTTACTTGGCTATAACAAATGATAGATTATATATACAATTTTCTGTTCTTAACACGTCAATGTGGATAAGGGTGGTACGTTCTGTGACAGTTATATTGATATCTGTGACAAAAACGAGACCATGTACTATGTTAATTAAAACAGGTTGCTACGTGTTTATACTGCGCGTTTATTGTACCTTTTGGAATTCATTTGCACTATAACTGATGATTTTAAAGCATTCATTTCATAAATAAGCCGACAGTTAAAAGATGGTTTTCAAGAACGTTTTAATCTTCAATGTCACCATAAACACCATAGCCATTGATTTTTAATACCAATCTTCAATGGGGTTTCAATTAAGATTCTAGGAAAGCCGAACACCGTTAGAACCGTGTGATTGGCTACGTTTTTGCAAATTTTCGGTGTTTAGTTGCCGAATGATTCTAATTATTGCATACAAGCTTATCTTATGTTCCACAGTCGCTTTTAAGGGGTAAACAATGTGTCAGATTAACACAATCCTTTACAAAGAGGCATTTGATGAGCCCGCTACCACAATCATGCAAGAAGGAAGTAAGACAAAACCCGTTATAAGAAATAACGAATCGTCCAAATAACTAGATATATCGCATAGGTTTCAGCCTTTACATATCCATAAAAGGTATTCTACGAGTACAATTCACGTAATTTAACCATTGGCCTCAACACGGAGATATAACGAACTGTTTTGTAATATAATCATGTAGATAGGATGCGCCTTTCAAAAACACATGTATATTCGTTTGAACTGTACGCTACGAATGTTTGTCTTGACACGCTGATTGTCAATCAGTGCACGTCTTCAGTGTAGGCGTTCGCGAGATCATGTTAATGTCGAGACATGGAAATCATGACATTAATGAATTGTTACTCATCTATGTATTATGTAATTCATATTTCATTCAATGTAGATTAGTCAGGATATATGTTGCTATGTGGTTATAAGTAACAGATTCTGTCACCCGGCGTGAATGTCTATGACCTGCAACTTAAATGATTGTGAAGCAGTATTATCACCTATAACAAGTAAATCTATAGAGGATCTACAACTTTTATTAAACAAATTTCGGAACATTATAATTTTATTTGCTAGCCGTTTGCTCACTATGTTTTTGGGACGTCAAACTGCTTCTCTTTTATTTATTTTTTCTGTTTTTAACATGACATTGTGATAATACACTCGTACCAAGTTTGATCAAAATATACATCTATAACATGTCGCTTGCTTAGAATGAGAAGTCGGTACTATTTAGGACCTTACAAAACAAACATAATTGAAATCTGCACCAAACGGGGCTTCCTATATCATGTTGACCATAATGAAGCTGTAAAAGCTTGTTTTTCGATAAGTAAAGAGTAATTTTCAGACCTAGTTTTTCTTTTTTTCGCAAAATATTGATTTTATACTTACGACCTTTTCATTCTAAGCCAGCGATGTATCGGGAATGTTTTGCCAAAACTCATCATTAAAGAACACTGGTCTTCCACAAGCTGATTCAGTGCTCGTGACCGAAGCCAATGTATGCAGCCGGGCTAATGTTTTTTTTAACTCAGACATCTTGAATAAAAAAGCGAGTGTCATATCCTCTATGCTGCCGGACGGTTAATATTCAGAAAATATTGTGTTAAAACAAATTAATGATAGAGTTACTTCCCCTTACTTTTTCTGCATATTGTTTTCCTGGCATGTACACAGTCTAATCAGGTGAGTATCGCTTTAGTATTGATGGTGTGGTACAACATGTTTTTACTGCCCAGCTATGTAGGGATCTAGAAATATGTGATACAGTGGGTTGTGTTACTACAGAAATAATTGAGTAATTTTAAAGTGATCACTTACCAATGTCAGCTTTGATGATATATCTGATAAAATATTGTCAAAGTGAGAATTTACGTTAAATGTTTTAGATGCGACAATAAATTGTGGAGACTATCAGTATAGGATATGTAAGACATCGCGGGAGGCTCACTAGCATTCTTTAGCCTATACCGTCTGTAAACAAAGCCAACTATGGTATTTTAATGACATAATCCGTCGTGAACATGCTGACCCCCAGTATATCGTCTTGTTATATCAACGTCTTGTACATTGTGAAGATAGTATGTATGTAAAGCTGTTTGTGTATCAATTTTGTGGCTTAAGTGTTTTATTGCAATGTAATTTGGAGAATTTTGCTATGGGTATATATGACAAAGTGAAATCAATCGAAATAACTTATTTGTTCAATATGTAATGTTTGTTTATTTTTATAGTTTGAAATATGCGAAAAATGTTTTATATATAGTAAACGATACATCATAGTTGGTCGAGTCTCCGATATTACCGCGTGATATTGAAGTGGTATCGGGTTATATTTAGCTCACATTCGACAGACGGTCTTCATCAGGATATGTGTTATGTACCAACAGTCTGGCAGGGCTTACGGTTAAAGCCAGGCTGGATTTTAGTATAAGTGTAGGCCAATGTACAGTTCTGAGAGTACCATAGAACGGGGAGTATGTATAACTGTGAACTTCCTGCGCCATATATACTGGATGATTACAATTATGTGAAATATAAATTAGTATTTCTTCTACATTAGCATTGTTAGATAAAGTACTGACACACCTTAATTAATTGTGATAAAATTAATCTGAGATAATTGCCAGCTTTCATATTATGAACCAATCACCGCCATGTCCCCTATCATAACACAGCACCCACTCCATTCCGAATACACACCCATAACTTTATTAATCCTTTCATGCATCACACCACACTTATCTTTTCACCACTCCACTCCATTCACCACTTAATTCACCACTTAACTCACAAACACTCGACTTTCTTGTTATTGATAGGGCCCTTGCTCTTATGTGAGTGCAAATTCTAAAAATAAAAAGTGCGGGTAACTCAGTAAATATACCTCACAAGGTTATGAGCCTTGTCAATCTGACTGCCTCTAGTGCGTGCTAATAAATATGTTGAGTTTCAAGTGGATATCTTTGATAGTTTTTGAGAAATAACTCTGCCAATAAACCTACCAACTCACACACACTAGATCCCGTCACGACAATTGGTCGACTTTTTTCTTCGAAAGGGCTCGCTAAAAACGGGAATTTTGGTACAGACGTATTCTAACAGTGATTTTGCAACAGTTGACCACACCGGCTCATATCGCTGGTTAGAATGAGATGGTCGTAAGTATAAAACTTCAGTTTGGTCTGCATGATAATGTCCAATTTTCACGATAATAGGCTCATAAGAAGCGCCCTGTGATGCTGATTTTAAATATGTATCAGTCTTATAACGTCGCAAGTAGTATTTACGACCTTCTCATTCTAAGCCAGCGATGTATATTCAGCATGTTTTTTTCATGAGCAGTAACTGAGGCTGGATATAATCACCTTACCCAACATATTCATCTCCCTTTGTATAATTATGCCAGTAGAGAAGTATTGTATGAACTTCATTATTTCGGTACAGTCCAGCAATTTGTCTGTATGCATATGAACCAGTCAACTGAAATCCCTGTGAAAGATGGGAATGTAGACTTTTGCTTTTTGAAAGACATACCCCCGGGCCATGCGGAAGGTAAAATCCCCGCCAAATGGCCCCACCCTAAACCAGAGAAATAGTCCCGGATGTATATGTCTCCGCTATTTTGGAGTGGTACAAAATCACCACACTCACCCGGCAATGCAGAGAAATCGGACAGGTAAAGGCCCAGTACTGCTTCCGGGTATGGCGCATGGGTCTCAAATGCATAATGCATTATGCAAATATTTTCTGAATCTCGGGGCCAAAGATTACTCCCGTTATTCTTCAACTTACATAAAATTCTTTTCCAACTATAAATCGCTCCTGGGGTTAAAAAGAAACAATGGTGTTTCTGGTACCATTTTCATTTCGTCTTTGGTTTGACGTGGTAGGTGATCGAACCCGGGACCTCCCGCACTCGAAAGAGACGTTCTACCACGTAGCTACCGAGGCGGCGGTTCAGACCGAGTCAATATTGATTGCCCAAGATGGAACTATACACAACACAACTACATTTTAGTTCAACTTTTCGAAAAATAAGTGGAGCTATTGTCGTGACGGGATCTATGACCATGTCATCCCAGGGGTCGGTGCGTGGTTTCAATTGATTGGTGCATCATAAAGAAAAAAATGAACAAATGTGGACGGACAGTATGTTTGAGTATTGTTGTCGCTGAAACTCGATATCTGACAGGTGGGACTTAAGACGTTCAACGTTTCGCATCTGAAAGTACACTTGGCACTGTTACACAGTAACAAGTGTTACGGCCGTATATATGATCGTATAGTGAAAACTAAAATACTAACAAAACAAGAACAAAGTTCCAACTTCAGTTAATTGAATTTAATTGTAACATTTAAGGAAAGATCAACTACGTTTTAACAACAGTAAAATAACTCTCTCTCTCATAAAAATGCACAGTCGCGGAATTTATTAGAATAATTTAGAACCTAATTTTAGCAACAAACAATTTATAAAATGAATAGAATTTTGACCAACACAGACGCCAAAACATGAGAGCTCGCCATGGCTAAAATACCTTACTGGAACACGGGCTAGCCTGCTCTGAAGTGTCGATCCAACGGGTGAGCTTATATAGGAAATAAGTAAAATGCTACGTGTAACCTACTGTTAACTTCCCATGTCCAGTAGACCAATTAGGAGATAATTCTACCAATTCAGAGACGCATCACAGTAATAATGGTTAAGAGAATGTAACCCTGGGTAAGACATTTGGATAGAATCACGATTTGACATATACAACTGTAGGTTTCTCATACCTACTATCAGAAGTTAACTCATATTAATGATAAAGGAACCAGTTATGTATAAGTTTGATAATTCAGCCGATATGTTGTTCATTGCTAGAAATTCGTGATGTCCCAATAACTTATAGTATATTTAAGAACAACAAAACTTTAAACAAAATATGATACCTATATACTCCAACCTTATACCTCAACTGTCATAGTATCATAGCACGGGAACTAACCTAAACCCTGCTCCACCCAACAGCGTAGTCGAAAAGGCATAATGTGACCGCCATTTTGGCAAATTTTATAAAAACACGACTTATTCGTGCAAATTATCAATGTGCAGATCCATGCAGAGGCACGTGTTTCTTAGAATATTTGGGGATAGTGTGGGTGGAGCAAAGACTTACGTCGGTTTAGAGTTGGTTAAACACTTTTGTCGAGCACGCTTGGAGTAAAGCGCGTTCGTCCGTGCGTGCGTCCGAGCGTACATCCATACACGCATCCGTCCGATCTTGTCCGGACAACAACTTTGTCAAGTTTTAATCAACCTTGCATCGGCATGAATGTTCACATGCCCAACCTCCAGGTTACTATCTCAAAGGTCAAGGTCACTGTTGGAGGTATAATGTAAAATTATAACTTGTCCGGACCATAACTGTGTCATGGATTGACCATAATTTCTTAAATATGGCATGAATATTAACATTCTTCATACAGAGTGGCATGTACATCCCCATGTTCCTATCTCAAAGGTCGCACGTGTAGATTATACATTGGCATGAATGTTAACCTCTATTAATCGGAGAGGCAGAGCAAGTCCAGGACAATGGTCAATTCTCAATGGTCAAGGTCAGCGTTAAATGTCCTATGTCAATTTTGCGGATCATTTCTTCATTGGGATAGTGGGATTAGATGTACTAGTAACTTAGCTTTGCTAATTTGCCAGAGGGCATGAATTTCTAGTACTTTTCTTTGACGAGGGAGGGTAGTGTTGTTTCAGACATGTCAGTCACCTATTGGTTGGTCGGTACACCAAATTGCTTCCATTCAGTATACAATGGACCGGTGCATTAGCACAAGATCAATCTTCATCTGTATTGTTAGTAATGTTGTAGATATATTAAGAGTAAGATGAATAGTTTTTGAAAATTTGTCTTGTAAAAATATATAGCTTCACTTCAGACTAAAGTCTTTCACAATATGGCACACACAAAGCGTTGGTATATTGAATCCGGATGCATGTTGCATAAGTCGCACATATTTGTCTGAATTTGTTTCTCACTGAGTCAGAAAGTTAAACGTGTTGTCTGATTTTTTTACTTCGTGTGTGAGTGCGTCCGTCCGTCCGTGTGTGCGTGCGTGTATGTGTGCGTGCGTGCGTGCACGTGCGCGTGCGTGCGTGCGTGCGTGTTTAAAGGACTCGCAGTCAATTCCTTCTAAATAGGAACGTGTGTCCGAACTACTGGTACTATCGGAACCTTATGATGAATGATACTTGGTAATCTTTAGCTTCGACGGCTCTTTTTGGCAAGCTTGTTTAGGTTAGTCATTTGCTTCAACGTTTCAATGTTTAATGAATTCGTACCTGGCGTAGTTTTAATGTCCTTCTGACTAGTTCCAGCGAAACTGGCAGTCATCCTGCTTTTCCTAACTTTTGATTTGACTACCGGCTCACTCTCGGGTTTCTGAATTTACACCAACGAATTTTCTAGTTCTTGCACTGTCCGTTCTTTCTCCTGAAAGTCATTACGTAACCTTTCAATCACTTTCATTTTTTCCAGGTGCCTTTTTCTATTTTCTAGTTCGTTTATTCTATACTTAGATCTAGGAGTTTGGCTTTCTCGTTGTTCTCTATTTTTTCCGCGACGTTTTTTTACCGGATTTCTTACTACTTATATCGCTTTCCTTGTTTCATGATTCTATAACTGGACTCCATCCGGTTTCATTCATACTTTTATAGTTAAGATGTTTTTCTGTCTGAATTTCTCAGAGCCCTCAATTATTCTGCTAGTCCAATATTTTACTCCCACTTGGGGCCTCTCCAATACTGTCCACACACACTATTTAATATTCAATTCTGAGTTCAAATTTTATATGACAAATCGCAGGCCTAGTTCTGCATTTATTTTGTAAAACAAATACTTTGAAATAGCATAGAAAATAAATGTCTGCTGATTCCGAAGACGCCAGACCACAGTTTCCAAGTCTCATCTGCGAATTGGCCAAGTACAAAATTGAAGACATTTTGGCTAAATATTGGGCTGTTGCATATTTATACAATTTTGCATTGCTGGTTTTGTGTTTTCATTCCTGGCAGTGACAATATAACTTAATGGTGCAAACGAATTTGATGTGTTTACATTTTTGATCTCGTAGAAGCTTGGATCTTGGAACCAAGCATATACTGACTGACAGAACTGCTTTTTGAGTGAAATTGGATGGACCATTTTCAAATGTATTTTGTGAAAAAAAACTACAGGCAGGATGGCAAGGGTTTCTTATGACATTCTTGAAGATTTCTAGTCTTGATCTGTAAATATCAGCAACTGTAAGACTTCCATCATCGACCGTTAGCGCATAAATGGGGGTCGAAAATGGCTTGTTTGGCCTCGGCCGGGCAGTAAAATTGATGGTTTGGCTGATTATTGTGAACAAAAAATAGTGCATAAGTGTAGGCTGTATATGAAATGATGTTGCATATTGTAATCTGGACTTGATATCTATGTAACCATAAAATTGTGGTCAGTTTCAGGACTTTGATTTTGTTGAAAACTGAGGCCGACAGCCGAAGGATTTGTAACTCTTCAAAATGGAGGTTACCACCACTGGCGGAAGTGCATAGTTAAGTCATTTATATAATTGAGGATTAAAATATAATATGATTTGACAAATTAGAACTAACATTTTAGCATTTCAGACAGTGGATTAGCCAATGGTCAATTAATATGTAACTGTACGTCATAATGAAAGTCGACAAGTACAGGTTCGAGATCAAAATGATATTTGATTTTTAAACAAATTGTGTGGACGGGATAGTAAGTGACCCAGCTTACACTCACGAAGTGTGGTTTATTGCACTGTAGAATAATACACGGACATGGGTTAGTGATAGATGTACATGTAATATTTATTTAATTACGTTTTCATGTACATATTGTATGTATATTTGTATACTCATGAGCATAATGCCTAATGTATTTCGAAATAAACTGTAAAACTGTAAACTGTATAATTTTAATGGTACGATACACCATATGTCAGCACGCTTAGCTCACTCGGTAAAGCATGAGACTTCTGATCACGGGGTTGTAGGTTCGAGTCCCAGGGCTTACCAACTAAATTTATTAGTAGTCTCTCGGATGAGACTTTAAACATAGGTTCCGACCGTACCGTGAAGATGCTAATACAACATGCACGTAAGCGAACCAGAGAATTGGGGCATCTTCTGTATCATGCACGTCCCCCCCCCCAAAAAAAAAAACAAATACTAAAAACTCTTATGGGGGCCTCGCCAATATGGAGTATCCGGTGGCGAGGATAAATAAATTCAATAGGGCTGTAACGGTATATCGCGGTACACGAAACACCGCGGACTTCAGTCCCACTCGGTTCACGTTACAATACTTCTCGGTACGGTTCGGTATAAGCTTTTTATGAGCAAAATAATATTCCGACAACGAAAATATCTGACAGCCTACTGAGTATGTACAATTACCATGTAACAGTCGTTTTAATTGTATTAAGATATGCTTCATAGTGTCGAAATTCATTTCAAATGGTTGATAGACACATCAAAATTGTTGTTATAGAAGCAACACATTCATTGTCACTTAAAACATGGAGTATTTAAGCTGCTGTTTGAGAATATTGTATCATACCGAAATATACCGAACCGTTAGAAAAATTGACGGTACTATCATACCGTGAGGTGAGCGTACCGTTACACCCCTTAAATTCAATAAATTATATCCTAGTATTACTCTTAAAAAGTAAGGACAGTGTGACAATCGTACGGAAATCGTTGGCAGCAAAGACGAATAAGCAAGTACAACTCACTAAAACATGTATGTACATGCGACGCATGAGGTCACTCAATGACGTGTCGGTGTGTTTGACGTGCGTTGACGTACTCTCCACGTTTTCGGGCGAGGGGCGTAGCAACGTAGCCCCCAAAACCATAAACATGTACGTGCTAACAGAGATTGAAGTAGCAACATACACGACAGTGTGTGCGAAATGTCAAAATGCTTTTAAACAGGCGAGGCATACTAAGACTAGGTAAGTATCTATAACAACAACAACAACAAGCATATAAATCAAATATTTAATATACATTTGTATTATACACATTTATTTGGTAAACCTATTAAATAAAATATTAACACAATAAAGAAACCATCTATAAATTAGAACGCAATATATATCACAGAAACAAAACACTAAATAAATGTATTTCATAAATAATATTCATAATTACATGCTACAACTAGTTTCTGTAGAACGGACAGCCTTGCGCGGTACGACAATCGCTATTCTCTCATGAATATTCAATTCCCATCGAAATGCCCCTTTAGATCAGTCAGTTGCATGTATTTCAAAGGTAATCGATTTGGTACTAAGCATTTTCAAAAGACATAAATTGCGTGAAGACAGAGTAGTTTATATGTTTTTTATTAGTAAACCGTTTGATAAATAAGTTGTTGCATTATTTATAGAACGCCACTCGAACATCTAGCACAATAAAACATCTCCATTATTAAATAAGCAAGCACCACTACATCACTGTTCCAAACTAAATTAAAAATATAATAATTATCTGTGAAAATGAAATATGACCAGAAAACAATGGGTCAAATGAAATCTAAAAGAGTTTGCAGCATCATCCAAATTTAACGATAAAGCGGACATTAGTTTGTGATCATATTTATAACTGTATCGGACAGGAATGTATGATTGGACCAAACTTTAAGCCCTCTAGTATAACTACTTTTAGCACGAGGTCTTGCATACAATAGATCAATAGCATGAATGCATGACATTTCCACATAACATTACTGCTAGGAGACTTTACCAGGATTTCTTCGGTGAAGGTTTTTTTGAAAACTCGTTTCCAGATATAAGTTCAATCGCTATACTCCATACAGCCATACATAGACTGACCGATGTTCGCATAATGTTTCCTACTGAAATATGACGTCGTACCACTTTGGAGGCACGTACAGTACGAGTTTTTATCGTACCCCAATTTTCACGTAAGTAGCCTGACGAATGTACAGTCATTTTGAAGGCAAATGTTAATATGGATAAATACCCACATACCATGTACAAAATCCATCCAATCATATTGGATACGACAAGTTTTTGGTCACCGTAACGTAAAACACTCGTGTCGTTCTTAAATGGTTTCCTCTCCTCTTTTCGATCATATTTAATGAACCAAATTTCACTTTTTGAACTGACTAACTGATATGGGTTTTCATAAGATGCGGTAAAATAAAAGTCTGTACGAATATCCTCCTTATTCCTTAGAACTGACGCTAAACGTTTGGTCTCATGTGTCCATTTCTCTTCACAGGCAATTCCCTGAAAATAGCATACAGAATATTGAGTAACCTAATGTTAGTGTAATATCAAGATTTGGAAATAAGAAGCAAGTATACGTTGGAAACCCAAAACGAAAGAATTCCGTTCGGACAAGAGCAATTCATTTATTCGGTAATTTTATATAATCCAGCGACTTAATGGAAAAAGTAAAGTTAATTGATCACATTGATTCTGTATCATCAGACGCAGCAAAAAATCAAGAGCATATCAGAATGGTATTCCAATATATTGAGAACCATACAACAGTTCTTTGACTGTCCTATTACAAAACGTATTTTAAAATCAAGATTTTCTTATAACTTTAGAACTTTTATTCAAATATGTTTGACGTTGTATACTTACATGAAAACTTCGTACAAATACGGTGATTTCCGGTAATTGTTCGAGGAACACATCGGGACTCTCCGGCTCGGGAAGTCCATCCAGATGGTCCGTACATAAATACGTGGATACCACAAACTTCCGGTCAAATCCTTCCCCGGTATCAGTGGATAATCGTGTTAATATGGGAGGTTGTATGCTGAGAAATGCACCTGGAATTTGATGGAGTTAGAAATATGATAACGTCAAGGGAATGCACATGATCGTGATTACTATGTTCAATATAACATACAAAGTCTAACATGTATACTACTGGTATCTTCGGATTAATTTCATGGGGCTGATAAACACATGCTATTGATTATTGATAATCATACAATACTAGTATAATATCCCTAGTGATAAAATCCGGGGCGTTCATTCACTGCCAAAAACCGGGGCGTATGTTCATTGCCAAAGAGACTTCGTAACATTCTTAGGGGAAATAATACATGCCCCTATGTTTAATTGAATAGAAGCTAACCCAAAAATCTACTTCTAATGCACAAAGGTCCGTTTCATCCATGCCCCCACACCCGGGCATGGACCGGGATTTTTACTTTTGTGTAGTCAAAACCTCAGCCCTTCAACAGCCATGTAAAGGGCCAAACGGAAGTGGGCATAACGGGAATTTATTCTTTCCTGGACAATCGGGGGAAATGTGACAGATTGTGCACGGCTAATTACAGGCAATCATATTATAACGTCAACTATGACATAAATTAATAACATAAAGTCGCCATCGGCAAATATAGGATACAATCTTGCATACCAGAAGTTAACACTGATGTGCTAGGTTGCGAAATGTGGGTATGTCTATTATAGTATAATACCTGTGTCGTTATGTCCCTGTGCATATGATTGTAGTCTACGGAATCCTTCTATCTTAGCTGTATCCTGGTATACCCCACTCACTGTCGTACACACCCATGTTGAAGCCGGGTAGCAGCGTTCTTCGTAATCCTGTATGTAATTATCAGCAAAATAAAATATGTTTAATAAAGTCAATAATCAAAGTAAGGCAACTATCTTTCTTCTTCCTTGTAATTGTTCTTTCATGTAATTTGCAGGGCCCATTTTGGGGCATTATCGCAAATTTTAGAGACAGAGGTACACTCATGAGATACAAGGAACCGATACACGCGAGACTACCTCTCGGTTTCCTACCAGTTCATCTCTAGTTATTGACGCTTTCGTGTAAATGACATTTTATGTTAACTGTACAGACAAAACTTAATCTACTCCAGAAAACATGACATTCAGGATCGGTGCTGGACACATCCAAGAGAAACAATCACAGTAATAGTGATTGATTCTGTACTCAGATGAGCTTGTACTTCATATTTAAAAGTATACCCAACCCTCATTTTGAATAGTCTGTCCGCAGTCATGAGAACAACTTTTTAAAGAATTGTACAAGCAAGTAAAGAAAATGTGATAAAGAAAAAAACAGACATGGTGTGAGTGGCAAAACCTTATATTTGGAAGTACGAAAAAGTAAATTATGAACAATACGACAAAACAGAAAACGAATATCTGTAGAGTCATTTATTTGATTATATTTTTTCTGTTTATGGAGAGTGCGTGGTTTCTTATTTTGGCGAAGAAATGAAGTGCAGCAACATAGCAAATAATTATTGATTTATCTGAACAAATAAGCTAGCTAATTGATTTGTCTACGTATTATTTGAATGCCCCTCGTACAAAATCAATATTTTGAGAAAACAAGAAAAAATTGCTCATTTCTTAAGAAAACAAGCTTTTACAACTTCAGTTTTTTTAACATGTAAAGTTACAATTCTCATGGAAATAGGCTTATAAGAAGCACCCGTTGATGCAGATTTCAAATATGCATTATTAGTCTTACGAGGTAGCGAGTAGTAGTTATGACCTTCTTTCTAAGTGAGCGATATACACCAGGTCCTGTCAAATCTTGATAAAACTTTAACACCAAACCTTGCATCAGATAACATAAGAATGTGATAACTTTACTTTAAACAATATCGCGTGAATCTATTCGTGTTATATCAATATGTACTTACATCAGTGGTATTGATGACGGTGTAGTTTATACGATGTGTCTGACTGGATGTAAGTGTCCGAGACTTGGGTAGCACACTCTTCAATGTTCCAAGTATTGTATCTGGTAATAAAGCATCACAAGTGGAATCAAGGTTACGTATTTTAGGCATGTTTATAGTATACATATATCCACAGTAATATCCAACAGCTAAATATCTCACATCAACGAAATCCAACAAAATACTAAAGTCACTATATAAGTATTACAACTGTAAGCACAGCTATTGTACGTGTTGTGGTCAGCCCAGGTAAACATCAAATACACGAAGGTCAATATTTATAACGTCACATCCGTGTCCGTGTGAATACACTATACATGTAATGGACAACGCCCTAGGGGACGCGGTCTCATATAATCAATGTACACATCATTAATAGATCAACACTTGTAACTACTTATTGGAAACACTACTTGTGAGACAGAGTGCACACAACAGTCAATCTTTATACACCAACCGGTCAATATAAACAGACGCGTTAATATAATCCATGACGTAAAGTTACGTAACGTATATGGTACAATCCGATAAGAGGGGGCTTAGTGTTGAAGGTAAAGGTCGTAAGATCATTGGTCATGTGTGGTCAATAGGTCAATATATATCACGTACTATATGACGGGTCTGGACATATATAGAGAACAGAAACTAGTTCATGTCTTACAATGAACACGAACATTCGAAGACGACGTGGAAGAGTGAAGAAACCATGTATACATGCGTGAAGAAACCAAGAGTTAAAACTAGGTTCCTACATGTACATATAAACATGTACAGCGTATTAGCTGATTACTGAATTAATAATAATATTAAGTGAAGAAAGCAAGAGTCAAAACTATGTAAATACAACGTACGGATTTACAAACAACATGTACAGCGTTGGTAGGTGTTGTATATTAAAGATTGAAATGAGAGTTTATTCTAACACGTGATTCATTTATATACTAGTTGGTCAATCCATTTACAGATATGATTATTATTTTAGGTAGGCATAAGTGACTTACCTGACGTTGGTATAACAATATCGGATGTTCTAACAGCAACAACTAACTCACCAAGTGTAGATATAACACTATCCACGGTACTTAGTTCACTCATTATTCTGATAAACTATTTTATTTCACTCCTCGAATAAATAATTAGCCAAAACAGTCGAAAACGAACTATCACATATACGTTTTGTACGTACTGTATATCTATAATTATATACATGTATTTTGATAAAACAGTTATCAGTTAATGTAGAGACAATGGGCTATCCCTGATACAATCATGTTATTTTTGTGACGTCACTCAGTCACTGGCGTAAATATTAATTTAGAAGCATTGCTCACCTTAAATAAACCTTAGAGGTGATTAGATAAATTCACATAATATAACATTGAATGAGATAGATTTTGAGTAACTTGTACTAAAGTATAAAAGTAATTTTATTTCTACACTGCCTTAGTCCAAAGTCCCCATCCTTTCATTATCTATCAGGGTGATCGTTTGTGAGTTTAATGGACTTATCAATTTCCTCATATTTTGGGATGATTCTGTACGTTACATACATAGAGATTCTATCACGAGTTGTCAATTGATATAAATTTATATTAAACGAGTTTTGGAAATTTTACTCTGCGAGCCTCTGGCGAGCTTAATAATATTTCCTGAACGAGTTTAATATAAATATATCAATTAAAAAACGAGTGATAAATTCTTTTTATCATATGACACTAAAAACGCAAAATACGCATTGATTTATTGGAAAATTCAATAACTTATACTACACGTGATACGTATAACTTTATACGTACTGGCTATACTAACCTGGATACAGGGAAAGTCATGTGATAAAAGTATTTACTATGTATCTATGATAATTTTAATTACTGTCGTGCTGGGTGTGTCTGAAGTTTATGCTACAAGTTTGTTTACATGTTCAGTGATGTTTGAATGCCGGGTTGAATACATGTTTGTTCATTTATTTATTTTTATAATGTACATTTATGAAGATAAATTGGAAGACCACCTTCAGTTACAGGACTAGCCCCAAAATCTGAGTAGAAACTACTTTATGGTCTTCATGGTGTTAATTACAATAATAACACCAGGGTCGCAAGGCACAGCATGAGGGTAATAAATCACAGCTGATAAACCAAGCCAGATGTTTCCATGTGCACAAGTATATGACCAGGGTCTTGTCTATATATAAATGTTTGATATGAGATTGTATTATTTGATATGAGAATTTATTGTGAATCTGATTTACTTATATTCACTTATTAATATCTAAATGTAACAATCATGCAGAATGATTACAGTCATTATTATGACATTGATACAGTAACAGGCTAGTTTGAAAGACAGGTAAAATAAAACAAAAACATACACTCTGAGAATTTAGCACCAATTTGGAGCTGGAGTCCAATATCAAGCCAGTTATGAGTTTGTGATTCAACTTGATAAAAAGTTGAATTTGGATATGCTTTCGAGCCAGCTATGAGTACGTTATTCAGCTTGATAAACATTGATAGTTTTACATGCGCGTCCTGAGTCCTTGACTAACAAAAATCAGTGAGGATGCAAAGTTTAAAATTATGTGAGTCCAAATAAAGCATTGAGAGTCTTAAAAAAATAATTTTGAAGAATACTTCATATCTTAATTATAATCAGTACTCTGGTTTTCAATCACTAATAGTGTTAAAAGAAGCCAGTTTTTCACGTTTCTTTAACAGGTTACTTTAAGGTTATAAACACTAAAGCTTATACGCTGAACGGGTCAAGGTCCCCCCGGGTACTACTTCACTGTACCCGGGGTACTTTGAAGTATACTTCACCGTACCCCGATATACCCAACCATACCCGGGTTTACAGCGCGCCAAAAATCGATGTCGTAAAATAATAGAATAACGTAAACGGGGGGCCATCGCGGCATTGGAAAAAATATTGTTTATAAAAAAAAAAAAATTATTCATAAGTACGTATCCAGCGGAGAAAAGGACGAAGAATAAGTGAATATTCAGGCTGGTGGAAACGAATTGAACACTATTTGCATACACATAATCTATTGAAAGATATAAATAAAGTGCGCAAAAAACGTCAGTGTTTTGATTACAGACTTTGTTCCAAGCGTAGTCGTGATCGATTTTTACGACAATGAAATCATTAATTAGAAATTCGAAGGTAAAACAAAATAAATATTATGGGTCGAAGTACATGTATACCAAAACGAAGTCTTCCTACCTTTCTTTCATGTATAAATGTTTTGTTCGGAGATCAAAATCATATCAATTAATTTTTTCAGCAGTAAAAATGGGGTACCGTGTAAGCATCCTGGGGTACGGTGAAGAATACTACTAAGTACCCGGGGTACGGTCAAGTATACTTCAAAGTAACCGGAGTACGGTGAGGTAGTACCCGGGGGGACCTTGACCCATTCAGCACCACTAAATGCCTATGCGGACCAAAGGCAGATACTCTCAAATAGTCTGGTTAAAAAACTTTGAAGCGAATTGAAATGGGGGTATGTCTTGACAAATTCGCATCAGATTAATGAAATTGGGATTAAATGCTTTGTATGCATGTATGCGATGTAGTGAAATGGTTTTATTCGGAAATATTTGGTATTCGGGCTTACATATGCAATTAGTTTGTTATTCAACTTGTTAAAGAAAGTCCATTTCGTGCTGAGTTGGAATTTCTTGCGACTAACGTTATGAGTTTGTTATTTGTTTTAATGTAAACGCAAATTTCAAGAGTCCGAGCCGGCTATGAGTTCGTTATTCCACTTTATAAATGTCTAATTTCTAGCCGAGTTCAATTTTCGAGCCAGCTATGAGTTTGTTATTCAACTTGATAAAATGACAAATTTCACGCCGAGTTTGAATTTCGAGTTCGTTATTCATCATAATTTGAGCGCGAATTTCGAGTTGATTCCAAATTTCAAGCTAGCTTCATGTACATATGCTCGTTATTCAACTTTCTAACCTTACGTTTCCAGCTGATTATGATTTTCTAGCCAGCTATGAGTATGTTATTCAACTTGATTCAACAAGACAAATTTTGAGCTGAATTCGAATTTCGTGCCAGCTACAAGTTAGTTATTCAATTTGATAAAAGGTCAAATTTCGAGTCAGCTATGAATTTGTAGACTATGATGTGATTATAGTTAGTCTGTTTTCAAATTCGGAAAAATGTTATTTATAAACTTGTACATATTGTAAGATGCCTGCTGCCCAGTAACAGTCTGGGAAATAAGTCAAATTAAGGTACTTCTATTCCATGTAGAATGCTAAGTCATGATAAGAAGATTGTCATAATTCCATTTTATGCATGTAAATGATGTTTTTGCCTTAAATAACATTATATAAGTGTAAAGAAATGTATAGATAAGATTGGCACAGTTGTTTCCTACTTTTTGTGCTTTTCAATAATTCACTTTTATTTATTAAAACATTGTGAACGCTTGAACCTTGCACCAAAGTTAGCCATACATATGATCGAACATTGAGCCTAGAAATCCATTTTCCATTTTCTCCTAGATCTATGTGTGGTGGATATTATATTACATTGTATTACCTATATAAATACAAGCTATACAGATGTATGTTGGCTTACTCTTGTTTTGATATAAACTATAATTGTACTAAGGATAGCCTGATAAGCCAGTGCTACCCCTACAGCTGTCAGAATTAATTGGGTAATTACATGCCCACTACAGAATGACCTGTTAATAGATATCAATTTCCATGGCTCACCAGGGTGTAGAAAGGGAGTTGGGGCTAGTCCTATAACTGCTTGTAAAAAAGATGTTATTGCATAATTATAAATATGAATTTTGTTCTTATTTTTGCATCCAATAGTCCTGATAACTTTGTTTCAAACCAGATGAAATTAATGTTGTGTTCGTCTATACGTACGATACATACTGCATGCACGGTCGTAATGTGGACATATTATATACCACATAAAGCTGTATCGCATTGTCAATCGCTTTTATTGAGACGACGAAGGGTTCGTGTGCTTGAGAGGTTTCTGTCAGGCATACGTAGAAACCAACAACAGACAAGAGAAGATCACGGATGGATCGGATGCAAATCTCAGTGGTACAAATGCAGGTTCATATGTCTGTTGTGGAAACTGCCCGCTTCCCCTATCCACTTTCCCAATTGGGAAGTTATTTCAAATTACTTTCCAAAAATTGCCTGATCGGACAAAAAATGCTCAATTGTTACATTACTTACAAGAACTGAGCTGTATAAACGGTATTTGTCTTAAGTAGTACCGTAACCTGAATTCATGTTCAATATCACAAAGAGTATAACTTAGAGCATACCGTTCTAATTGTCTTAAGATTGTCTAGAGTCAATGACACCTATATAGCCTTCACGGTACCAAAATGTCCAGACATTGACGTGTGCTGGTTTTGGCAACCTTCAACTAATTAGAATATATATACTTAGCTCGAGAAACCAGATACAATAAATGTCTCAGACTCTAGACAATTCAAACTCATTATGAAAGGTAGGATTTAGATTTTGTGCAAATTTGCAATCGAGTCATATACTATACTGAATATATATGCCAAAATTTCCAAAATTGTGCGTTTCTATTGGCCGACCAGGCAATTTCATTCATTGTATATTGAGAGTTTGAGACCGTGTGCGATTGTTTGAGAGCGTCTTGAGAGGAGACCGTCACTTTGAGGTTGTCTTGAATCCAGTTAATCTTCCAAGGAGGTTATGATAATTATAATGTTATAGATGACCGAAACAATGTTTGCGATAATAACGATTGTGGTGCGATCATTAAATTACCACCGAGAGGCTGGTACGATACCTGACCATGCGTGAATATTTGCATATTTTGTGAGTCAACCTTGTGTACATTACTTATGCAGCTTACAGACACGAGTCCATGTCTCAAGTATGACTGCTAGATAGCCACAGCATCTGTCAGAACACGCCAAGCTAGAAGAGTACATGGCTACTCTTTAATGGTTCTATATGATTTATCAGTCAGACGTCCTTCAAGTTATTAATCAAGATTTACCCGGTCATCAAACCTGACCATGAACTTTATGATTAGATTACACATGTTGACAAACACTACATGGTCGTGACATGGTCGTGGACATACACCCGGATTAAATAAATGGACCATTGAACGAGGCCCGTTCCTGGTGGTGGTCTAATATATCACTGCAGTACGAGGTGTCCGTTGCCTACGCGGGCCGCTACATAGCACTTTCCACGGGAGGCACTCATGCTTTCTATATTTAATTGACACGGGAGGTAACTGAATGATGGCCCTACGTAGAGCTTCGTGTTATCAGGCAACGGACACGTTGTTCATAGAAAAAGTTAATAGGACATAGTGTCGTCTGCTATGTAGGGGGTGATATAATAAACAACATGTGGATTCAAACAGTTAATTTTGTATCAAGATTTTATTAACGAAAACTGAACGTTCGACCGTCGGCTTCCGGTTTGTTTAGTGGTGTTCGGGTGATGCATCTGAGGAATTCATTCCTAGCGTCCACGTACAATGACTTACATCCGTCAATAACACGCTTGCAGGAGAACGGCGTCATCAAATGCATACCGAAAGGGCTGAAAATATAACAAAAAATGTAAACAATAATCTAATAATATTATATCAACATAGTTCTTTTCTTCAGTAAATCAAAACTTAAACTTATTTTATTCGTGTCGTTAGGTGGTCCTTAAAGTATCCCGATACATAGTGTCAGTGTTATAGTGACATATCAACCCATTATATCGATGGCTTAGAACCAGAAGTCGTTACTCCTACTTACGACCTTATAAGTCTCATACATATTTGAAATCTGCTTCACAGAGCGCTTTTTATGAGCCTATTTTCATGAAAATCTGAAATTGTCATATTGACCAAAATGAAGTTTTAAAAACGTGTTTTTCCACAGGTAAAGAGTTAATTACAGACAGTTTTCTCTTGTTTTCTCACTATATCGATTTGGTAGTTACGACCTTCTGGTTCTAAGCCATCGACATAATCGAATGTTTTATGTATTTCTAGGCAATGGCGACGCACTGTATAGATTCGAATCCATCCCACCATAGCTAGGTACAGACTTCCTTCCTTGAACAGTATAGTAGCTACAACATGCACATATAATGTACTTACTGTGAACAGTATAGTAGCTACAACATGCACACATAATGTACTTACTGCGCACAGCATAGTAGCTACAACATGCACATATAATGTACTTACTGTGAACAGTATAGTAGCTACAACATGCACATATAATGTACTTACTGTGAACAGTATAGTAGCTACAACATGCACATATAATGTACTTACTGTGAACAGTATAGTAGCTACAACATGCACATATAATGTACTTACTGTGAACAGTATAGTAGCTACAACATGCACATATAACGTACTTACTGTGAACAGTATAGTAGCTACAACATGCACATATAACGTACTTACTGCGCACAGCATAGTAGCTACAACATGCACATATAATGTACTTACTGCGCACAGCATAGTAGCTACAACATGCACATATAATGTACTTACTGCGCACAGCATAGTAGCTACAACATGCACACATAATGTACTTACTACGCACAGCATAGTAGCTACAACATGCACACATAATGTACTTACTGCGCACAGCATAGTAGCTACAACATGAACATATAATGTACTTACTGCGCACAGCATAGTAGCTACAACATGCACATATAATGTACTTACTGTGAACAGTATAGTAGCTACAACATGCACACATAATGTACTTACTGCGCACAGCATAGTAGCTACAACATGCACACATAGTAGCTACAACATGCACATATAATGTAGTTACTGTGAACAGTATAGTAGCTACAACATGCACATATAATGTACTTACTGTGAACAGTATAGTAGCTACAACATGCACATATAATGTACTTACTATGAACAGTATAGTAGCTACAACATGCACATATAATGTACTTACTGTGAACAGTATAGTAGCTACAACATGCACATATAATGTACTTACTGTGAACAGTATAGTAGCTACAACAGGCATATAATATAATGTACTTACTGTGAACAGTATAGTAGCTACAACATGCACATATAATGTACTTACTGTGAACAGTATAGTAGCTACAACAGGCATATAATATAATGTACTTACTGTGAACAGTATAGTAGCTACAACATGCACATATAATGTACTTACTGTGAACAGTATAGTAGCTACAACATGCACATATAATGTACTTACTGTGAACAGTATAGTAGCTACAACATGCACATATAATGTACTTACTATGAACAGTATAGTAGCTACAACATGCACATATAATGTACTTACTGTGAACAGTATAGTAGCTACAACATGCACATATAATGTACTTACTGTGAACAGTATAGTAGCTACAACATGCAGATATAATGTACTTACTATGAACAGTATAGTAGTTACAACATGCACATATAATGTTCTTACTGTGAACAGTAAAGTAGCTACAACATGCACATATAATGTACTTACTATGAACAGTATAGTAGCTACAACATGCACATATAATGTACTTACTGTGAACAGTATAGTAGCTACAACATGCACATATAATGTACTTACTGTGAACAGTATAGTAGGTACAACATGCACATATAATGTACTTACTATGAACAGTATAGTAGCTACAACATGCACACATAATGTACTTACTGTGAACAGTACAGTAGCTACAACATGCACACATAATGAACTTACTGTGAACAGTACAGTAGCTACAACATGCACATATAATGTACTTACTGTGAACAGTACAGTAGCTACAACATGCACATATAATGTACTTACTGTGAACAGTACAGTAGCTACAACATGCACATATAATGTACTTACTGTGAACAGTACAGTAGCTACAACATGCACATATAATGTACTTACTGTGAACAGTACAGTAGCTACAACATGCACATATAATGTACTTACTGTGAACAGTATAGTAGCTACAACATACACATATAATGTACTTACTGTGAACAGTATAGTAGCTACAACATGCACATATAATGTACTTACTGTGAACAGTATAGTAGATACAACATGCACATATAATGTACTTACTGTGAACAGTATAGTAGCTACAACATGCACATATAATGTACTTACTGTGAACAGTATAGTAGCTACAACATGCACATATAATGTACTTACTGTGAACAGTATAGTAGATACAACATGCACATATAATGTACTTACTGTGAACAGTATAGTAGCTACAACATGCACATATAATGTACTTACTGTGAACAGTATAGTAGATACAACATGCACATATAATGTACTTACTGTGAACAGTATAGTCCTTCCTCCGAACATTCACATACAAAACATGTGTCCAAGAACTTCACCACTGAACCTTTGAATATTTTGATCCCTTCATGAGTCTGACAATATTCACTGTACCGATTTCTACCTGTTCATAGAAACAAAAACAAAAACAAAAACATATAGCTTGTATGTTCGTATGGAAATAAATTGAAGTTAGTTTATACTTATTAATGTCGATTGTGAAGCAAGTTTTCTGGCTTATACAAATCACTCTCGACACCTAATTACTGATGTTATCTATCGCCATGAGAGTATGAGAGAAGAGAAGACCGATTCCCTTTACGGCTAAGCACCAAACAATGGACATACTGGTATCATTTTTATTTCGTCCTTTGTTACGACGCGGGCTGTGGTCGAACCCTGGACATCCGGTCCTCGAAGCGAAAAGTCCTTGGTTCGAATTTCGACCGGAGTACCTCTTGAATCTTTCAAAATTTTACAGCAACACATTTTATCCAATAATAAGTTCCAATATCATAAACTGATGATTATGCTGTATTAAGATCATGCATCCTTTATATAAAAGCTTTTTTCAAAACATAAAACATGAGCTACTAACCTATCTTCTTTATAACCAGTTCTTCCCAATAACTTCCGCATTCACACGGTGCAGGAACGATGGCGAAAACAACTACCATCAATGAAATAAGATAATTCATGTTGTTGACTTTCTTATTTTCTAATTTTCTAAGAATTGAGTTGACCTAATATCATGGTACAAATGATTGTTTCCGCGTTATTCTCACGTGCGTATCACGCGATCAGTAAAACCAAAACTATATTGACTTATACCCTTTCATCATAGAACATGTCTGCGCTGTAGCGCTCCAGGTACGGGTCTAGATGTATCTCGTTCTAGAGTATAAGTTGCTTTACAGGGACGTGTCCTATGATCCGGGGGTATCCATTCATATACAGGACGTGTTCTATGATCCGGGGGTATCCATTCATATACAAGACGTGTTCTATGATCTGGGGGTATCCATTCATATACAAGACGTGTTCTATGATCTGGGGGTATCCATTCATATACAGGACGTGTCCTATGATCCGGGGGTATCCATTCATATACAAGACGTGTTCTATGATCTGGGGGTATCCATTCATATACAGGACGTGTTCTATGATCCGGGGGTATCCATTCATATACAAGACGTGTTCTATGATCTGGGGGTGTCCATTCATATACAAGACGTGTTCTATGATCTGGGGGTATCCATTCATATTCATGACGTGTCCTATGATCCGGGGGTATCCATTCATATACAGGACGTGTCCTATGATCTGGGGGTATTCATTCATATGCAGGACGTGTTCTATGATCTGAGGGTATCCATTCATATACAGGATGTGTTCTATGATCTGGGGGTATTCATTCATATGCAGGACGTGTTCTATGATCTGGGGGTATCCATTCATATACAGGACGTGTCCTATGATCTGAGGGTATCCATTCATATGCAGGACGTGTTCTATGATCTGAGGGTATCTATTCATATACAGGATGTGTTCTATGATCTGGGGGTATCCATTCATATACAGGACGTGTCCTATGATCTGGGGGTATCCATTCATATACAGGACGTGTTCTATGATCTGAGGGTATCCATTCATATACAGGACGTGTCCTATGATCTGGGGGTATCCATTCATATACAAGACGTGTTCTATGATCTGGGGGTATCCATTCATATACAGGACGTGTTCTATGATCTGGGGGTGTCCATTCATATACAGGACGTGTCCTATGATCTGAGGGTATCCATTCATATACAGGACGTGTTCTATGATCTGAGGGTATCCATTCATATACATGACGTGTTCTATGATCTGGGGGTATCCATCCATATTCATGACGTGTTCTATGATCTGGGGGTGTCCATTCATATACAGGACGTGTCCTATGATCTGAGGGTATCCATTCATATACAGGACGTGTCCTATGATCTGAGGGTATCCATTCATATACAGGACGTGTCCTATGATCTGAGGGTATCTATTCATATACAGGATGTGTTCTATGATCTGGGGGTATCCATTCATATACAGGACGTGTCCTATGATCTGAGGGTATCCATTCATATACAGGACGTGTTCTATGATCTGGGGGTATCCATTCATATATAGGACGTGTCCTATGATCTGGGGGTATCCATTCATATATAGGACGTGTTCTATGATATGGGGGTATCCATTCATATACAGATCAAACTTCATATTTAAAACCATGATGTTTCAAACATACATGATGGAGGTGAATAACTACATCAATTGGGCATGTGGACTGGTTTTGGTATGGCTGTGCCACATCGGCTCTACAACACACCTCATACCACATGACTGAAATGAAATATTGGACAATGCATATTAAGGATATATGGTATTGGCCGGTAAGGCGGTTGAGAAACGATATTTACAAGTTGGATATGGAAGGCATCAGAGAACAAAAACACACAATGAGCAGTCACTGTGTAGAAATGGCTAGCTCTGCATGAATGGGGTAGTGTACGTTGCTTACACCCCTATCATGTATTGGGTAAAGTACGCCCCTGCTAGCCTGCCACATGTGACAAACGGTTATTGTATATTTGTACTTATAGAATATGAATACGTATTTCTGCTATTTTTATGTACATTAATTGTTCTATAGCTCGTCAACAGTGGGTGTGTAATCCGGTGTAATTGCTGTAATCTGGACATTGCTCCCCTTCAATGTCTGTAACCAACGTCAATAATCTGCTACAAGCATATACCGTCACACATGATGGTAACATCTTGTTTCACCCGCCAAACAGCCAGACAATGTTCTACGTCAGTCGGGGGAAAGGGATATTTCAGGGAACTTAGAGAGGCAGGTTATGTTTAGCTGCCAGAGACAATGCGTTACCTGGTCAGTGTAGTACTGATTGTGCTGATATTGTCCACCTTGTGGATAGTGGAGACCAAGAAAGTGACGAAGAGAAAGACAAAAACACACAAAACAAGTAAGTATAAATTATTGTAATCATTTAGGGTATATATAACTTGACAGAGCAAATTATAGCCTCTGTTTAGAAATAAAAATGGCCGTCCAATGCATTTCCGATGTCCAATTAAATTTACATTGTGCATAGTCACTTTTAAGTGTTTTTTTTTCAAACGAGCGGCTGGTTGACTATGCAGTCAATCTGACTAAAGTACTCGATCTTCCTTACGGCAAACCTCGTAGCCTAGCGGGTTCGAGGATATGGTTTTAATCAGATTTACTGTACAGTGTTCATAATAATTAAATCTGTATATAAAAGGCTAGTATGAGTAAGAATGTATTTTATATCCATTGCTTGGACAACCCTTTTTCTGGAATGTGGAAGGCATTTTATGTGTGACAAACTTCGTTGTGTCCTCCTTGAAGAACGGACCATGTGGACAAACTAGTCATTCCGATTTTCACCCAGCCACCGAATGGGTTTTCGTGCAAATGTTTATCAAATTTTGCACTATCTTGGAAAACGCTACAGACACTCGTGAGCTGCTACGTAGAGCGAAATGTTGAGGGACTATGTTTTAGTGGCATTATCAGTGGAACATTTCTGAACAGCAACTTGCCATGAAATTGCAAAAGGACATGTAGTGAAACATGTGGACAGTTTATGCAAAACGTATTCTTCAACGATTGGTGATGATGGGAGCTCTGTACGAATTCTTTACTTATTCAACACTAAATATGTTGATATATCTTATATTTTATACAATATTACAGAATTAGAAGAACGTAAAATGAAGTACTGTGTGTTTAAAGGAGAAAAGATACTCCCTAATAGTACATTCTCATCTCCACAAGGCTGTGTCGAGTGTACATGTAATGAAGAATACTTGATTTGTAAAAAGTAAGTGAATTTGTTGTTGCACATTTCTACTGAGGGTCACATTGCGTATTTACAGCGCTTTATATCAGTAAGTGCAGGCAATGGCAACTACCATAGGGAGACAGTACTTGGAAGTATAATTGCCTTTTTATAACTATATCAGCCATATCATTCGAAGCTAAGACTTGTGTAAAGAAACGGTACAAGGTGGCTTGGTTACATTAGTTCTTGACACATATCTGTACGATAATTATTACATGTCTGAACTTGGAGTTAAATCTGCGTCACTGAGATAGAACCAGTGTCGTTTATAGCTTGGTGTTGAAGCTGTCAATGTGATTGAACTTGTGTCCTTGAATCTTTTGACCAGCTACTTAACATGTTTGTGTAATTATAACAATTATAACAATTACACTCAATGATATATTTATTTTCACAATATAGGATGGCAAAAGGACGCAAGAAGAAAATGCGACTTGGATGTTTTTAACCAAATACAGAACATGAAGACCAGTGAATGCCTAGTGTATATGACCTAAATACTGAGGTGATACAATGTCAAATATAAAACACTTTCATCCAGTAATTTCCATTTTCTATCATTTTATGAAAAATGTTTAAAGGTAGTGACGTCGCTGGAGCTGAATGAGTTGAACAATGGTGAAACAGACTTTTGTCAATGTCAGAGCTTCAAAATATATTGCTCAATATTTGCTCAGAGTCAAGAGATCAAATATTGAAGCTATCTCCATTCGCTTATTATATTAAAGATTAACATTATGCTTCTAAAACTTCTATCAGTCCATCTCATTGAATGTTGCAAACTACATTACGGTAAATGTTGTATTCACAAGGAATGTATGCTGAACTTGATCAAATGTTGAGTAGTTTATATCCAGCCAATGTGAAAAGTTCACACTAACTATTTTGTCAATTTCCGAAATCACAACAAGTAGCTATAGTATAACAGCTACTCAGCTTACTGTATTGAATAACAAACAAATATAATCTGTGAGATAGTCAGAGGCCCCCCATGGGCAAGGAAGATTATCAGGGTGTCCGCCAAAAGCGACTAAAACCCACGAGTGATGTAAATAAAACTGTAAATTCGTTAAGTTCAGGCAGAACTGTAAATTCGTTGGGTTCAAATGTTGTTGCTGAGGGAGAGGTTTTTAATTCTTTGAATGAACTGAAGTGTATTTATACAAATGCTGATAGTCTCATGAACAAACTAGACGAATTTAAAACTCGTTATATTAACGCGGAATCAAATCCGCACATTATTATGGTTACAGAAGTGTTACCGAAGAACAGTAGATATTGTACATCGAAGGCAGAATTCAACCTTGATGGATACGACATGTTCCCTGAAAAATTCCCTGTTCAGGACAGTAGAGGTATTCTTATATATATAAAACAGGAGCTAAAGGCTGTTGAAGTAAATATTGAACATGATTTCAAGGAGTGTGTACTGTTGAAAATAGGACTGAAAAACAATGATAAACTCTTAGTGGGGTGCATCTACAAAAGTCCGTCATCTTCGGAGATGAACCACATAAAGCTGAATGAACTATTATTGAGTATTAGTAAACTTGAAGAGGTATATACACATATTATGTTAACAGGTGATTTTAACTTTCCGGATATTGACGGGGAATCCTGGACTGCAAAAGAGAAAACTAGTCTGAACTTTATTGAGTGTATCAGAGATTGTTATTTCCACCAATCTGTTGACCAACCAACAAGGTATCGTATTAACCAAGAACCGTCGTTACTGGACCTCATTATAGTTAACGATAAGGATTATATAGAGAATATTGAATACTTAGATCCGGTAGGACGGAGCGATCATTGTGTATTATCATTTAACTTCAAGTGCTATGTTGACCTTGAAAATACTAATAGTAAAAAGTTCAACTATTCGAAAGGTGACTATGTCAAACTGTGTGAAGATCTAGATATAGACTGGAATGAACTATTATTTGATAAACATACTCCTGAAATGGTAGATATATTTATGTTGAGATTAACTTCAGCTATGAAGAAGAATATTCCTACTAAACGTATTGGGAAGAAAAAAGGTAACTCACCACTTAGTCCAGAGGCTAGGCGCTCGATCAGGAAGAAACATAGAAGCTGGGAGAAGTATAGACTTAAGAAAGATACTGATAGCTACAGAGAGTATACTAAAGCCCGTAACAAGGCAAAATCTACAATCACCCGTGAAAGAAAACTCCGTGAGAAACAGATAGCAGAATCGGCAAAATCAAACAGTAAGAACTTTTGGTCCTATGTTAACAGTAAACGGAAAACTGTGTCAGGTGTATCTGAACTTCATACCGACCATGATGGTACTAAATTTATTGCCTCAAATGACGAGGATAAGGCTGAGGTATTGGCTGAATTTTTTACTAGTGTTTTCACTAAAGAAATGGATAGTAATATTCCATTACTAGAAAATTACCAGTACGATGAACTTTCTAGTGATGCTGACTTTTCAGTGAATGAAGTGAATAAGTTGTTGAAAAATTTGAATATCACGAAGTCACCAGGACCAGATCAGGTTCATCCGAAAGTACTATATGAATTGGCAGATATTATCGATAAACCACTATGTGAAATTTTCAACAGTTCTTTCAGGTCTGGAATTGTACCAGAATGTTGGAGAATAGGTCAGATTACAGCACTATTCAAAAAAGGAAGTAAGAACCTAGCATCAAACTACAGACCGGTTAGCTTAACAAGTATCATTTGTAAAATAATGGAAAAACTGATAAGAAAACGTATTATCCAACACATGGACAAATTCGATCTATTCAGCGACAAACAATTTGGATTCATGGGTGCCAGATCAACGACACTTCAACTATTAAAGGTATTGGATCATTGGACATCAATACTTGACACTGGTGGTAGTATAGACACTGTATACACTGACTTCATGAAAGCCTTTGATAAGGTACCACATGTTAGACTCATATCTAAACTTTATTCATATGGTATAAGCCCCCAGACGTGTGAGTGGATAAAAAGCTTCTTAAGCAACCGTAAACAAAGAGTTCACTTAAATGGATCCTTTTCCAAATGGCATAACGTAACAAGTGGAATCTCGCAAGGATCTGTGCTGGGACCAGTGTTGTTTGTACTGTTTATTAACGATCTGCCACTGAATGTTGAATCAGATGTTTACATGTTTGCTGATGACACTAAATTATATAGAAACATTCTGGATCAAAGTGACACTGAATTACTACAAAATGATATTAACAATCTATTCAAATGGAGTGAAAAGTGGTTACTGCGATTTCACCCGGACAAATGTAAAGTTCTGACAGTCTCCAATAAGCGTAGTCAACGCATTTCCAATGAATATACAATGCCAACGTACTCTGGCTCATATGTAACTCTTGAATCTGTGGAATTCGAAAAGGACATAGGAGTAACTGTTGATAAAAATTTGAATTTTGAAAAACATATTCAGACACAAGTGAATAAAGCGAACCAAATAGTTGGAATCATCAGAAGATCTTTTAAATACTTAGACTACAAGACATTCTGTCTGCTATTCAAGTCACTTGCGAGGCCGCATCTCGAATACGCGAGCAGTGTATGGAATCCCTACAAACAGAAGGATATAGAAATAGTTGAAAATGTACAGCGTAGAGCTACAAAAATGTTACCAGACATGGCGAACCTCTCATATGAGGAACGTATTAGAAAGTTGAAACTCCCATCCTTGAGATTCAGAAGACTTAGAGGTGATATGATAGAGACTTATAAAATACTAACTGGTGTATACGATAAAAGAGTAACTGAAGGGTTATTACCGCTATGTGAGAACATTACTTCAAATCGTCAAACACGAGGACATTCGCTGAAATTAACCAAGAATCGATCCAAGCTAGACATCAGAAAGCACTATTTCACAAACAGAGTAGTTGATGACTGGAACAATTTACCCGAACAAATCATAAGTGCTAAAAATGTAAAAGTGTTTGAAAATCGACTAGATAAACTATGGGCAAATCACCCAATGATGTACAATTTCTCCTATAACGGAGATATATATACAACCGGAAGAAGATATTTACAAACAATAGAAGATACAGAGCCAAATATAGAGGAGCGAACTGATCTCCTGCGTTTGGAACAACTTAGGTAGACTTAGGTAGAGAATTATTTTATTATTTCATGCAAAAGAATGAAACAAGATTAAAATAGAATCTAGAAATCTATGTACATGTAGTTATATAGTAAGTCCAGTAAGCTGGTCTGAAGTCATAGTTCTCAGTATGTAACCTGGCTAAAACACTAGTAGTGTGTGGCCTAAGCAAAGCACTACAAAACACCTTTCTTCAGTTACCTCCCATGTAATGAAATATAGTGGACATGGATTACCTCCCATGGAAAGCACTACATAGCCATTGGTAGGTTAACTGCAGCGTTGGTTTAGCATTCTAAGTTCTCACTAGCTGTGTATATTGAGACAGCAACCAAGTGTCCGTTACCTAAGCAAAGCGTCATTACAAGAGGTAATCAATGCTGTCTATATCTAATTGAACTGAATGAAGGCTAACGGAAGCACCTTATTTAGGCAATGGACAACTGTATTAAGGTTAGCATCAAACTGTATTCTATTAGTAGTACATGTATATTGATATATGTATATGAGTTAACAGTAAACAAATCCATCTATAATCCTAGGCTGAATAAATAGCATGCAGAAATGTATTGCTCTTCTATAGTTTTAAATATTGTCAGATTTGTTAAAAATATTCAATGTTTAAGATATTGCATTGTATTCTATTGTCTGCTAGCACATGCAGTGTAACATCTCACTTTACAAGCTAACAAACAACAACTTGGAATTAACAAGTTGGTATGTAACATCATCTAACCTTATAAACTATACAAGTTATATAACAAACCTCTTCCAACAGACAACCAACAACAACAGCGTACATTCCTAGTAACAAAACATACTCAATATCCCTGCTATTACTTGAACACATTTACTTGGTTCTCTTATCTTTTATTAGCATAATCCGATGGCTTAGAATTAGAAGGTCGTAACTACCAAATCGATATTTTGAGAAAACACGGAAAAACTGTCTGACATTTACTCTTTACTTATGGTAAAACAAACTTTTACAACTTCATTTTGGTCAACATGACAAGTTCAGATTTTTATGAAAATGGGCTCATAAGAAGTGCCTTGTGATGCTTATTCTAAATATGTATGAATCATAAAAGGTCGTAAGTGGCACTAACTATTGAATCTAACAATTGGTTTAATGCCCATTCTTTACTTTGGTATGTGTATTCATAAGCATAAGTACAATGTGTACTGTCAATTCAAAGTTAATTGTTAACGGTTGTAAACATTAGCACTTTCATCACACAAATTATGTTTATCTGTTTAACAGGGTATACCCGAGTAAAAGTTATTATTTCTATAACTTATTGAATCTAACAGTACTTGACAGACTACTCAGGATGAACAGTAAAGCATGACATTCTTGCTGATATTTGAGTCAGGTTTCCATGCAAAAAACAGAAGCGCATGTATGAATTTGAATGCTAGACTTAAACTAGATAAGAAATATCAGGAATTTCTGTGACATGATTCCAGAGGTGTTCCTTTGTAAATGGACAGCGATAATGGCTGTTAAAATATGTCTGTGCAAGTTTGTAATGTATTAAATACATGAGGGCTGAGGACCAAGTTAATTTGTTCAAATAATAGCAACAAACATGGTTGTTTTAAACAATAGAACTCTAATATAAGCACAAACATAACTACATGTATATAATATATCATGGCACATTCCAGACATTAACCCTCTACTTGGTGTGGATCCACATTGACACACCCTATCTGCATACAGCAAATATACACATACTGTAAAATCTTTAAATTTCGATGGGACAAAATTTCGTGGTTTTTAAAAAAGAGTCCATTTCGATGGGACTTAAATTCGTAGAATTTGCATTTTTTTTTAGGTAATAAATACAAGGATCAAAAGTATTGTTCGATGGGATTAAATTTCGTTATTGATGCGAACCACAAAATCCACGAAATTTAATCCCCCATGAAAATTAATGATTTTACAGTATTCAATATAACTTATCATCAACAAACATGAACAGACTAGGATACTTTTATATCAAAGTTCTATTAATAGGAATATATAACCAAAACCACACTATAATTTCTTCATACTTATGTCAATAATTATGAATCGGGAAAAGATATAGTTTTAAGAGTTCTTTCATCGAAAACTTATAAATATTGCAGATACCTGTCCCACAATTTGTAGTTACTAAATAAGTTGAACATGTCTGCCATTTTATTTTTTCCCTTGATCATACTGCTTGACAATGAATGAAGGTAAATGTATAAGAGGTATTAACATAAGGTTCGTTATAATTATGCATACTGCTTGGAGATATGTGTAGACAATAGTGTATGAAAGGTCCATTCCGGTTATTGACGGCCAGACACCTCACACCAACATCCAGCAAGCTTGATACCTCCTAGATTTGCCAATCACCTTCAGTCCATGTGTCATACATGATCAATGCAATATTATTTTAATGCTGAGCATAGACTTTATTTGCCAGTCAGCTTTCATGTGAAATATGGCAGG
Source organism: Spisula subtruncata (assembly GCA_963678985.1). Taxonomy (NCBI): domain Eukaryota; kingdom Metazoa; phylum Mollusca; class Bivalvia; order Venerida; family Mactridae; genus Spisula; species Spisula subtruncata. The sequence goes on along the minus strand of OY787660.1, from coordinate 4,214,911 downwards.
CATGATTTGAACCTGGGTGTCCAGGCAACAAGTACGCTAATCACTGAGCTACGGAGGCATGTCTTCATTATTCAGAAAGTTTGTAGACATATGGTGACTAAATGAATATATGGTATAAGAACACTGTTTGTAACCAGATCTCACTTCATCATGTTACAATGTATGCTGGCATACCATTAACACACGTCATCAAGTCTACATAGTTCCTAGTGGTTCTGTATATGTCTGCTTACTGTTGCACAGTGATGCATGTTTCTAGTACCCTAGTCTAACACTTGACTGTATCAGTATCCTAGTCATGTGACATGTCATAGTTTGATGATGTCATGTATTGCTGTCAGCTGATGTTCCGCTGGTTGTATACACTAACTATATGGATATACTAGATGCCGTAGATGGTTGCCTGGTCTATGTCTGGTAATACATCTCCGCTACTTTATCTATTTCTTTCACCCAGTCCTCTGCTCGTTTCTGCGGTTCTTCCAGATAATATGTTCGATTTGGCTGAAAGTTAAAAAAATTCATAAACACAAAATGTATCAAACATGTAGAGAATCAGATGTATTAGCTTGTATGGTTAAATGGTACACTTTAGCATTCTTGGTACTTTGCAAAAATAATTTTGACGAAAAAATATTATTCATGGCTAAAAATTATAAGTGTTAATACAAAATGTATGTCTCCCACATAGAGTCATAACTCTGCAAGATTTATCTGACCTAACATTCCTGATCATGTACATAACGCTGGCTTGATTGTGAGTATTTGCGTGAAGTTTTGGACCAGTGGATAAGGAAAACAAGCTTGGACAAACTATGTGACATCCATGTAGTATAAAACAAATAGGTCTCCCCCAATTTATGTGAGAGACAAAAGTTTACTGTTGCTTTCACGGCCATGCCAAGGTCAAACAAAGAACACACACAAACACCTGCTATTTCTATCAAAGTTATATACTTACAGTATGTACAAAAAATATCTTGAAATTCTTCTGTTCTGTTTTCAGTTCTTTAGACCTGAATAAACACAAATAAGATGCTGATAAAATCTCAGTACACTGTCAGTTCAAGCAGGTTATAATTAAGTTACGGGTAAAACTGTGTATTACAGAATGCATACATCTTAATGATCCTACTTACGTTCTCTGTTAAACTAAATGATTTCAAGACAGCACATTGTATGTACAGCATCTTGTATGTGAGATGGAGCAAACAATTCTCAGTAACAGTAATATTGTACATGTATGCCTACATACAATATCATGTAAAGGGTGGTTGAAAGACAAAAAATCCCTGAAACAGAATTTGTTTCTTGTTTGTTAAGTTTTGTATCGGTGACTGGGGTGGGGTGCTTGTGTTCTGTGACTGTTCCATGTGTGCCTTTTGAGGTCTGCTGTTTCTGTTAAGTGCTGCCCTTTCTGGATACGTTATCATCATGTTGAGAGTGTAAGCTGTAAGCAGTATCACTGTCTGAGGTTTGATATAAGCAGGTTATACTTACCAAGGTATTTGACCTTTCAGTACTTTATTCACTGGATCAACATAATACAGATGTGGTCCTTCAGTCAACAGAAACATTCTTCTCCGTGCAAATAATCCCTGAAATACCGATATTAAGTATAAGCACCTCCCAATATAGCGTATCAGTAGTTTGTGTCTTATCAAAAAACATTTTTTCCCTTTTTTGACTCAATGAATGTGGGTATCCGGTTTAATCCCTGTCAGCTTGATAAATCCTGGTCTTCAAGGGCCCAGACAGTGGTGTGATACAAGGAATCTGGACACAGTACTCTCATACCAAACACTTCACCGAGACATACCCCGGTAGACACTATCAGTAGGTTTCAACCAGTTCTATCTCTATCTGTGTTGGAAACACTGAAAATTGTTTTAGAAATAACAAAGTTTCCTCAATGCCACTATAATATACCGGTAGGTAAATATTCTCTAATTCAGGCTTCTGGGTCAGTAAGATGTGTGTTCTCACTATGTGGTTTCCCACTGTATTTTGATCAACAATTGTATCAACTGATGATAATGAACTCTCATGTTTTTAACATTGACAAGTCTGTAATATAACCAAAGGAGTAAATGTTTCAATGCATATTCTGTCACTGTAGTTTTCATACATACCTTTCGTTTATCAATAAATCCTTGTTTTAATATTAAATTTCCTTCAGTAAAACGATGATATTCATTAGACTTGGCTTGCTCCTCCAATCTCTGTTTTCTTTCTTGTTCACTTATTCTACATAGAAAATGATAAAATGACCACTTATAAATAAGAGGGTGTGGGGACACAACTAGAATGGTCACAAACAACATCATTGCTATATTGCTCCCACTTATAAATAAGGGAGTGTGGGTTCACAACTAGAATGGTCACACTAAGATGAATAATACTCCCACAGAAGATAAGGATCCAACATGAGCTTTTGTGCAGGATAAGGATATCTCACGTGAGGGGTCGGACTTTAACTAGGGACGAGGCTTACTACATAGACTGTCTCATGGTGGATAATTTTTCTTCGATGTAATTCGTGAAAATTTGAGTTGTTATCATTATTTAGCATTCATGGCGTCAACATGACGTCATCATAACGTGGCATTTGCCGTACGTTCGCATTCAAAACAATCGAAAACATAATGTCGTAAATAAAGCATATGCCTACACTGTTATGCTCTGCCTAAAAAATGCCCTTTAAATAGTATAGAACCTATTTTTGTTCTTTTTGTTAGCTAAATACCATATTTATTTACTATGCAGATGTAGTAGAAGTAAAAGTAGACCCATAAAGGTCAGAATAAATTCATGCGCAGTTGCTCATGTAAGCAAGATGTTGCTAATATAAGATAATATTTTCTTCCATTAGCAATGCGCTTATCTTCCATTAGCAATGCGCTTATCTTCCATTAGCAATGCGCTTATCTTACATTAGCACTGCCGAAGAAATACAGTTCTATGTTTGCCAAACACTGGCATATATATTTCATACACATGCTTTTGTGGAGCGACTAAAAAACTCTGTAAGCAATGGAAAACCATTGTTCCTATGCAATACAAGTAATGGAAAGTGTAAACAAATAAACACTATCAGTAAGTCAAGGGATGTCTCACACGATAGTCAACAACAAAACTATATATGTGTGCAAAACATGAGTTGATGGGTTACCTCCCATTCTATAAAAGATAGGAGGCATGTATTACCTCCCTTGGAAGGCATTAACAAAAGGCTAACACAGCCAGTAAAATTCTTAATATATCAATGTTCAGTTAGGTTTGTATCACCATTTGAGCATGATATAGTGCTACAGTAGTACTACAAAAGCATGGCAAACTCTAGATTTTGAAGTCCAGGCTCTAAAACATGTATACACATGTAATTCAATATTCCTGTAAGTCGAGTGATTCAATCAAACCAGGGTCAGAGAGTTCATTGATATAGTTAGTGTCTTTGGTAAAATATCAAACATTTTACCATATAATACTAGAAGTGTAACTTACAGATTGGCAGTTAATATTTCTCCAATTCTTTTGTCTGTCAAACCAGTCTGTTAAATAAACAATATAAGAGTCATGCAATGATCAGAAATTTTAGAAGACTCAATTAACAATACTATCATTAAACACAAGTGAACACTGAGTACTACAGAGGGGAGTGGTGGCATAGTGGTAGGGCAAGCTCTTTGAGATTGAGACATCCATGGGTCGATCCCTGTCTGACGACGGGTACATTTCTCAGCTCTAGAATATTCCACAATTAATGCATCATCCTCAGACGGTAAAAAATCAATGTGTTACAGAAGACTTTTTACTCAACCAACAGCCAATTGAGCATACACACGGTATCTTTTTTGTAAGTATTTCCCAAATTTAATAAGTTTGAAACCAATTTTTGGAGTCAGGGATTTCAGACTCATAACAAAGTGAAACAGTCAGGTTGGCAGAGTGTGATGATAAATGAAGACTATTATAATCCAACCTTCATAGTACTCCAACATTGTTCTGGATTGCTTGTTGTGGCAGGAAGGTAGGGTACAAGCTCGGGAGGTTTTGTATCTTCTAAATGTTCCCAGTCAATACCAGTAAAGAAATCATGTGACTTTAAATTTTCAAATCCTCCCATCTCATCACATCCAAGTCTTTTATCTGGATCTAACACCTACAAACATACAGTAATAAAACATACAGTCATAGTTTATCAAATACAATAATTATACTATCAAAACTTCCCCGAGCGACTAAATGTTACAATATGGCAGACTCAAATAGCCGAAGTGCCATAGTCCTGGAAAAAATCATTGCATCCCAGAGTCAGCATATTTAGTTAGATACATCGGTAGATTCACCCAACCAGTTTTTGTCAACTGTATTCTAACCAGTTCTATCTTACCCTTCCACAAGGAAGCGGCACATTCTCCACATGTGGAGGAAAATAGACACTTAAATTGGATCAGTCTACATTATAGCACCAACAAGGTTTACTAACAAAACATACTTCTTGTTGATAACTAACAACAAAGATGTTCAGCTTGGCTAATTTGACACAAGCCTGACCTATTGATTAGCATAATTTAACAGTCGATATATAGACTACGTTTACAATACAGATTGTATGTTTTCATAATTGGTGGAGTATCACCAAGACGCTTGAGATGTTATACCAACACAAATCTGAAATATCGATAGTGCACGATTTGCTTGTGAAAATTGATATATTCAAAGCAAGAACCTTGCAATATATTCTTGCATAAAGGTCAGGTTTAGGTCAAAATAGCCAAGCTTTAACAAAATCAGTGAAAAGAAGTAAAATGCTTACCAATAATTTTTGTACTAAATCTTTTGCTACAGGATAGAAACCATCGGGAAATTCATATTCTAATTTTGTGATTTTCTGGAATATTTGGTACTCATGTCTGAAAGTAGAAGATATTGTATCGTACGATGTGATTATAAGTTAGGGGTGATTTTATAACATGCAAAACAAACAAACAAACCATGAATAAAAGCAGAGTAAGTGGAAGGACACAACCAGGCAGTGTAGTTTTAGAGAGTAGTCAAGGGGAGATAACCCTAATATCTCTCACTTTCGTGATAACTAGAGTGAGACTCATGCTGCAAACTAAACATCAATCTAACATTGGTATCGAGAGAAAAATAATCCACACAGACTAAATATAAAGCTGTTGCAATTGAACATCAACAATAGCGTTCAGTGAAACAAGTAATAAACAAGTAATAAACAAGTAATAAACAAGGGCATTTTTAAGAAACGAGGATAAGACCTGTCCGACTTTAGGAGAACAAGTGTAGACAAAGTTTATGACAACCATTCCAGCACAAAAATCCAATGACTTTCTGTGGGAGACATTGCTCAGATTTGATAGATGACATTACTGAAAAAATACAATTTCGTTGGGACTTGAATTCGTGGATTTTGCATTTCAGGTAATAAAACAGGGGTCAAAATTAATGTTCGTTGGGATTAAAGTTCGTGGTTGAGGTGAACCACGAAATCCATGAAATTTAATACCCCACGAAAATTAATGATTTTACAGTATCTCCTCAGACAATAACACCATGATATAAAGTACAAGTGCACTTACCCTCCTCGGAATGGAGGTTCACCCGATAAAAATTGATACAATATACATCCTAGGGCCCACAGGTCTGAACTGAAATATATATATAAACATCATATGTAACGTTAACGTATAACAGTCATGTGTTGTCAATTTCATCCTTACAGTAATAGAATCCTGGTACATACAACAATAACACACCCGCTGATTTAATTTTTTTACCCCTATAATTGGTATTTTTGCAGATTTAAAAGTTAATGAATTCTAAATTTCAAATATTTGTCATATGGAAATGACAACACTTTTGAAAATTTTCTATAGATCTAGTTGGCAAAATTTATACTAGTTGAAATTTAAGAAAATTTACTAAATTTTTGGAATTCAGCAATATTTCCATTTGGCTCACTTTACAGCTAACAATGTTACACAGTCATATAGTTGGATGTATAAAACAGGTAAAAGAGATGAAGTATATTACCTTTTGCTGGCACTTTTACTGGTTAACACTTCAGGTGAGACATACTGTGCTGTACCAACAAAGGAATTCTTTTTCTGGTTGTTTGTATTGTTCTCTGTAAAATATCAATCACACATGAAATGGTATAAAGAGTTTTGGATTTAAGGAAGGTTTCCAAATGCTGAGTTGTTTTTCACATTCTATGGACCAAAGACCTTAACTACAACTGTAATTTAGATCTTTGTACAGACTAAACAAGGAATCCTAGTGCAATACTATAGCTTCTAGTTAATTGATTCAATAGTTATTTATCTTGCCATGTGTATAGCACTGTTATATAAAAGACCACCTCTGGGTTACCAACTAATTCAGTTCATCTCTAGTTGGATGGGATACACCAAATAGTGCCCAGACCTTGATTTAAAACATGGACTTCTTCATTTATAGTCCAGAGCTTCACCCACTCAATCACCGAGCCAGTCAGAGCTACCCCTACATGACTGGTTAAATCTTGAATACTAAATCAAACTACGTTCCAATGTATAAAGCTGCAGTAACATACCCTCTGTATTGCCATCATCTCTGAAGATTTTAGCTGAACCAAAATCTGTAATCTGTATATGCATTTCATCATTCAACAATATATTCTCTGGTTTCAAATCCCTGAAATAAATATGTAAGATTGTTCATCAGTTAACTTTTGAGATTGACTATTCTTCAATACAAGTTATACTGAGCCTTTGGTGAGTTTAATCATTGGTTTATCACATAACCTGTGGTCTGGAAACGTGTGTCATCATTTTGAATGACAATCAGTGTTCTCCAAGGTTATGTAATACATAGAATCTTACATTCATGCTCATTACATACAAGTTACATTTTACTTGTTGACAAACACCATATGACACTCAGCAAAGCCTTGTGTCATATTGTAAAGCCTTGTGTCATATTGATTTGTCCACTTATTTATTTAAACTCATAATTATTTAATGAGCACTCATGCAAGATCCTCTATTTAAGTTTAACAAATGGTGATTTCAAAAACAAGTGGCACACATTACTATATAGTGACTGTCAGAGTCAAAGTCAAAACAATGCCGAAAGAAACCAAAATTAAACCGGTGACTTTGTTTGTAATCTAGTAAATATAAATCCTCAGATGCACAACTTCATAGCTAGCATACAGCTGGTGTAAGGAATGAAATGAGATCAGTATAGAAGACAGAGACAGGAAGATATAGTGTGAGATATATACCTATGTATGATGCCGGCTCCATGCAGGTATTCTAATGCTTTCACAATCTCTGCTGTATAAAACTTGGAACAATCTTCATCAAATGAGGACAATTTATGAAGGTAGTCCAATAACTCACCCCTCCTAGCATAACCTAATACAAAATCTAGTTATACATTAAGGTCAGTAATGTTGGTATTTGTTTATTTATTTGGGTTTAATGCCACTTCTAAATTAATAATCTGCTATAAATACATTTATTATATACATGGCAGCCGATTTTTCTAACCAGTTTTCCAGGACTACATCCTTGTGGTGGAATTGACACAGTTGTAAAATTTTGAAGGAAGGGTATGACCTAACATCAATTTATGGAAATCATACCTGGATGATACGGTGTCATTTACATCTAACCCAGTGCAGTCTTAAGTGCATGGTCATTGGTTTATTCCTGCTGAATTAGCCAATGAACTTGAGGGATGACATAGAAAGATTTTGGGACACATGGAACCTAGGTGGGCTGTCCTAGCTCATTCCAAATCAATTTGTTGGTTTTTAACCTACCCGGTGCTATCACCGATACATGTGAGATGACTTCTGGGTTCAACCAGTTCATCACTACTTGGATGGAAAACTTCCAGTTCACCACATACATGAGGATTGAACCAAGGACTTTTGCAAGGTTCCCACAAATATCCTAAGACAAAATTCCCTGACTTTTTAAACCCTGACTGTGGAAACCATGCTTCGGATTGGTACTTGATTGCACTAACCACTTGGCCCTTCCCGAAAATTCCTAGTACATGAATTGAATGAAGTATAAAGGATACATAATCTATCTGCATCTTGAAATGTATAATACAATCTAACAAAGAATGGATGATTTATCTTCATTAGAACTTCTTTCTCCCGCATCACATACTGTGTCTTCCTCTCCCGCATTATATGCTTCTTCTCCAATACTTTAACTGTAATATAACATACATACAGGTATACTATAACATCACATACTGTGTCTTCCTCTCCCGCATTATATGCTTCTTCTCCAATACTTTAACTGTAATATAACATACATGTATACTATAACATCACATACTGGGTCTTCCTCTCCCGCATTATATGCTTCTTCTCCAATACTTTAACTGTAATATAACATACATGTATACTATAACATCACATACTGGGTCTTCCTCTCCCGCATTATATGCTTCTTCTCCAATACTTTAACTGTAATATAACATACATGTATACTATAACATCACATACTGTGTCTTCCTCTCCCGCATTATATGCTTCTTCTCCAATACTTTAACTGTAATATAACATACATATATACTATAACATCACATACTGTGTCTTCCTCTCCCGCATTATGTGCTTCTTCTCCAATACTTTAACTGTAATATAACATACATGTATACTATAACATCACAAACTGTGTCTTCCTCTCCCGCATTATGTGCTTCTTCTCCAATACTTTAACTGTAATATAACATACATGTATACTATAACATCACATACTGTGTCTTCCTCTCCCGCATTATGTGTTTCTTCTCCAATACTTTAACTGTAATATAACATACATGTATACTATAACATCACATACTGTGTCTTCCTCTCCCGCATTATATGCTTCTTCTCCAATACTTTAACTGTTATATAACATACATAAACAATAATTATGCCAATGAAAACATCTCTATGTCAAATGATTTTAAGTAACAAAACAATGAAATCTTGAATCATTACATGACTTTGGTTTTGGTAACTAGGTCAAGTTGCAATTACGCCTCATTTGGTCACTTGGGGTCACTATTTTTTGGCATATATTTGTGAAACTAGGTCATCCTGCTCTTCTACATTGAAGACTCGGGGGACTAGGCCGGGTCTTTAAGCTGCGTTCATTGGATCTTGGTCATCCTGCTCGTTAACAGCGGGACTTGGGCTTTTATTGTTTCATTAGGCTATGTATGGGCATTGCTTCGTGTAATTGTGTTATGTTATATTGTTAATGTTTTCTGTGCTAGGCTGGTAAAGTTAAGTGCTACCTTCTTATCCCTGTCCAATTTCCTCTTTTATATCTTTTTGTAATATTGCAACATACAAAGAGATATAGAGAAACTCGGGTCCCTGTCCGGCTCCAACAATGTTATCAGGCGAGGTGATATCGTTCGGGTGGCGAGGTTTACCGAGCCATCCCAGGCGATATCGCCAAGCCTGATGACATTGTTCGAGCCGGACAGGGGCCCGAGTTTCTATTTCTCATGAAACCAACAACGGGACACAATTTAGAGGCATATTTTTTAATTTTAAACTGGAGTTGTCGATCGTCCTTAGACCGCCCGCCGATTAACACAACTTCATTTGCTTCCGTACACAAAATATAGTTCTCAATTCTAGGCTGTTCAATTAACAAAAATATTTAAAAAATAAATAAGATCTATTTTAGTTTTTAGTCAAAACGAGAAATCTAAGCAAATTATAAGTATTACCAAAATAAGAACATCGTGTCGTAAAAGTAGAATAAAATTCCGCTCATGAATTTTGATGTTTTTTTCTTCTGGATGATGCATCAATGAAACTTCATCAATGACGTAGTGTGTGTGGAGAAGGTCGCTAATTATGTCAAACTTTCTTATGTTATGCATCACACAATGACAAAATACGGATTGATTTAAATACTGGATTGTGTGTGGCAACGAAAAGTGCAAAATTGTATCCCATGAAATGGAAATAACTTCAAGAATGAACAGTTTAGACATGCTTGTAGAACAGTTTTCAACAAGATCAACTTAATCACGACAGAATGCTGATGAAAACAGATGGAAATACACAATGGTGAGTAAGACATTGGTTTGTTGAAGAGTCTATTAAAGTTTGTTCTATTTTTTGTATAAATTGTAGGGTTGTGTACTGAATGTAACAATGTTTTGATTCACAAAAAGAGCTCGGTGTCTCATGGTTTTCGTTTTGTAGGTCAACCTTCGCGAGTCGTGAAAATGAGAATAAAAATTCCTTTAGGCCAGAAAACTGGATATAGAGTGGATAGCTATGACTATTTTAACGTTTATTTATCTTTGACGATGCTTAGCCAGTGTATTTATCTGTGTTTGTTGGTTTATTTCAGGGCCTTTCAAAACGATCGATCCGTGGGCGACCCGTATGAATTCAAGAACAATTACTGTGGCGTAGCCCTACCTGGCGAAGAAGCATTGCTAATCTGGAGTGTAAAACTAAACGTGGAATAAATAATAGCTATTAAATGCACAATTCTGTTGTTTTCAATGATATTTATGACAATTTAAGACGGAATGCCATATTGCAAAATAGTCCGTTATTTGTGGGCGGAGCCAAAAAGTGTTCTCAGGCTATTGACCTGAGAACACATACTTATCTCAGGTCATGTGTTATCAGGCAGTTACCATGGTAGTTGCATGAGAAATTTTCAGCTGTGTTGGGCCCTGGGCTCTAAAGTAATGGTTAAGGTCAAACATACAGTTACACACATATTGAGTGTAACCAGTATGTATAGTATGTATAGTATTCATACTTACTGGCATACTCTGTGCCTGGACCAACTTCTTTAGCAAGATACACCTGTAGTAGATGATATATACAGAGCATTAAATTTCAAGCAAGCTCCATATTCATTGGTATCCCTATTATGTGTAATACATGACCAACTGTGGCAACATAATACTCATTTCAGAAAAAAATGTTACTTTCACCACCAGTCCTCCCTTAAACAAATGAAGTTTAATTATTGAGTCTTTCAACTCTTTACTATTAACTTACTTTGTATCAAAATGACAATTGATGTTAAATTGACTGATTGTTCTGGAAATGTGGTTAACTTACATTGGATAACCATTCCAGAAGTCTGATGTACATATAACTGTTAATAAACAGCTATTAAAGGGACTCAACTCCAGTTGGTAAATTGCAAAATTATCAAAAAGTTCTTTTTTTGGCTTGATCGACCTAATACATTTATATAAGAATCTGGACTTATTCATCAAGAAGAAAAATAATTGCTAATGTTGGTTTATTACATTTAAAACTCTAAAAATCTATTGCGTAACTTACGCAATAAAATAAAAATTCAACGTTGACAGTTTTTCTATGACACAGTAGTGTCTAAATGCCGAGAAAAGCCATCACCTAATTAACGGACAGTGAAACAAGTTCATGAGTTTTAATCAAAAGCGTCTTTTATCGTAACGTAAGTGGTAAGAATACTTTATGTATTCGTAAAACCTAGTTTTGTGATTAAAAACGTCTACAAAACATGTTTTATCATTGGAATGGAGTTTAGTCCCTTTAAGAACTACTTTTGTACAGTAAGAATGATGAAGAACTACTTACTGTTGAGTATGATCCTTCCCCAATCACTTTGCCAAACACAAAATCATTTGGTGTTTTCTTTATTGGTTTACTGGCTACAACGCCAGTTTCTGAACTCGTACTCATCTAGATAACTCTGAAATGAATAAACAAATATTAGAGAGATTGGTACAGCTCAGTAGAAAAAGTAGTATATTGATGATATTATATATCTGTTTTGACATCAAGTTCAACAAACTATTATGACAGAAAGTATAATACATTTAATTTGAGAAAGAATTAACCTAGAATAGTTTCGTTTATATAAATTTCATCAAGCCCCAAACATTTTAAAGTTTTAACTTCAAAATTAGGCTAAAAATCATGGAAGTAGTTGAGGTCTTCTACTGACTAATCATATCTAATTTTCAAGAATATCATGATTCATCATTCATTTTACTATTCAAAATGACAACAATAAAGAATAAAATAAAAACTCCAAATGATACAAATCATAAATGCCATTATTTCCTAAATATTTTACTCTATTCTGACAACTACAGATTACATTCAATTTTCTAAACAAATTTCAGTGAAATGGACACAAAATCATATACCGGTATATTAAAATATTTCAATAATGTGATCATTATTTGATACTTCTGAAGTCATAAAAACAAGTAAATTAAAATTTAATTTTATATAAATATAGTTTCTCACTGTAATGATTAGTAAATCTTCAAGCTATATATTTCAATTATCCTTAGTACTCTGATTTCATTGGATTATATGGTGATAACCAATTAACAACATTATGTAATCTCTAAATGACCATCTTTAATCAGCCTACACACACTCAATTTTTTATCAGTTGAAGAAATCACACCTTCATCAGCAGGAGGTCCTGTTGAGTGCTTGATATAGTCATGCCTGGGGGTCTACCATCATAGGATGTCATATACATATATATAGAATATTCATTAGACCATAAACCTCCTAGCTAGCCAATCAGCATGGAGAAAAAAGGTTGGAAAAATGTCATATAATACAGGTCACTGTCAGTATGGCCTAAAATAAAATATTGCTTGTTTCCCCATCCCCTACCTACCCGATTAAAAAGGGCCCTACCCAAAATATTTTATTGCCCATATCAAAATTTTATTAAAAATAGGAAGTGAAAATTATATATTTTTGTTTGTTGGCTTCTTTCTTACATGTACCATTAAATTTTAGTTGGTTTTCACCTTAGAGTTAATTCCAAACTTCATTATTTGTATGTCTAGACCATTAATTTTTATGATCATACTGAAACAATTCCAAAAAAAAAAAATTACCCTTCTAAACCTGCTAGGGTCGGGATTAGGAAACCAAGAATATTTTAAGATCGGCCTATGATAGGTGTTAGCCCCCAATTCTTTCATTCAAAATGGTATATAGTCACCCAGCTGGGGGTGGGGGTCTTCAGGTCAAAAGCTGTCCCTGATTAAAAATGCAGACTGTTTGAGTGTTCAATTTTAAACCAGTGAAATCCTACATTATTTTTTTTGAACAGACTGGTTGAAGCCATTCATATACATTTTGGATCTAGTTACTTATCATAGATCTTCAATGGAGGTATGTAAAACATATCAGCTGAATAACTGACATCGACTGGCTTTATTTACTACACACCTCCTCTTAAAACTGGGTAAAATCCATGTACGGACTGGCGAGTAATTTCGGAAAACACACTGACTATTCTAAGCTATGCCTCATTTTCGTCGCCTGTGTCTATCCAAACAAAGAGAGACAACTCTTAGAATCTATGTTTAGCCAACAAGAGATATTTCCATATTATTTGAGAGGGTCAAATTGGGGGAATAGGGTATTATACTTAATTAAATGTGAAATGTCGGCTACAACTGCTCTGCGTTTAACTTGCAGCCTAAAATAGTGACCCCCTTTGGTGCTCCAAATTCCATGTGCGGTATGACATCACAAATGTCAAATTGTGACTATTATTTCGGCCTTGAGCTCAGGATCACAAATTTGTTTCATTAAAAATATTTCGATCGTTTAAAACAATCTAGTTTTTAAAGATATTATGGGAAAGAAACATGCAAAAAATGTCGGAAACTACTCGCCAACCAGTAAGGTTATGGCAGACAGTTGATGGTAAAATTTCCTGCACTTCCCCGGCCTCTGACTAAGTACTAAATATTTTCCCTGGGCCGGGGCATTGGTTCGGAGAAAATTCCCCCCCGGCAGTGAGCAGTTTTAGTAAATTTTGTTCTATTTTTAGAACTGTTTCTGTTCTGTTCCGGGTTTTAGCAAGTTTTGTTCCGGGTTTTAGCAAGTTTTGTTCTATTTTTAGAATATTTGTGTCTGTTCCGTTCCGGGTTTTAGCAAGTTTTAATCACTGTTCTGTTCCGGGTTTTAGCACTTTTATTTTTATTCCGTTCCGTGTTCCGTTCCGTTCCGGGTTTTAGTAACCAGTGGTAAAAACACTGCTATTGCCCAACTATCCACGGCCCATCCCCGGTGGTGGGTTGTCCGTGGATGCAATTGACTGGTGCAAAAGACGATGTTGTCATAGCCATCCATAGGTTGACAAACATGAAAAATCTTGAAATTGCAGTTCCCCACCCATTCATCACCAATTGAAATGTTGCCATAAATAAACATTGTTCAAAATATTTCATTGGCATTAGTGTCTTCAAATACAACAATGAAATAAGTTTAGATGCCAATATTAAACCATTACCACAGTGATCAGTGGCACTGTTTACAGCACCAACCGGCAGGTGTATGAACTTCCGGTGAAAATGAAAGTTGACTGAGCCGGAAAGTCTTTCACAATCTGCGCACGCGTGAGAAAATCATTCCACTTTAAGGCAAAAAACCTACCTGTGTGTTGATGTAATGTATACTTCGATTTCATTCATGCATGCAGTAATATGCGACGATTCACAGGAAGTTTAATAGACCGCAAAACTCATTTTACCAAAAAAAATTGTAAGTTCATAATTTGACAGATGACGTCATTTCGAAGCTTCATCCGGGCACCTGTAATGGCTGCTCTTATTGAAATGTTGGTCAGTATTTCCGGATTTGTTATTTCATTATTTTGATCTAACTGCGTAATGCCATTCTAGATTAATGATCTCTTATATTGTAGCTATTGGATGTGTTCAGTTGACCATCGTTTATCACGTCCTTGTATCTCCACTTCACTGTTTTCCTTTGCCTCCACAAAAGATGATGACAAAAACATCTCCAAGACTCTCACATTAGTCTTACTAGGGTTATTTCCTTTGACATTAGGCGTGAGTTGCTGGGTATTCTATATGGTATTTATGGTTGACTGATTCAGGTATTAATTTCAAATTCAACAATGATTAGACTCTGTCTGTCATAAAACACAGGAAATGTGGGTGAATGAGTAATTTGTTATTGTTGTGCAACTTTCAGGGTTATTTATTAGTTTATGGAGTGTGGGGTGGGTCGTAGACCTGAAACGGTTTGCCATGGAAGATCGAGAACTGCAGTATTTTAACACATCAACAAATATTTTGAGGAGAAAATTGCAAATAACTCAAATGAGCACCAACATAATGGACAAGTCAGTTGAAACCTTGGCCCCACCCCAGGAATGGAAGGTGGATAGCCGCCGAAACTGCAGTGTATTCACCTTTCAGCTCCCTCAGCACTTCCAGGGAAATGTGGGGGGTTTATTTCACCGAACCAGGGGAAATATTTAGTTGTCATGGGCCTGGGAAATACTGGAGATTTTAAGCTGACCCCTGCAGGTCGGGGAAATGGCGGGAGTTTTGACAACCCAAAAGTAAAAATCCCTGCCCAACCCTGGGTGTTTGGGGACTGTGGATGCAACTGACAGATCTATGCATTAAATGCCAATGCCCATTTAAGCCCTGAAGCTAGTTGTAACTAACCGACAATGATTTGCATGCGCATGAGAACGATTTCCATATTTAGACCAAAATCTCTTTAAATGACTTCAATGTTGGTTTGGCCTACTTGCCACATTATGCAACAGACATTTACTTTAATATTAATGAGGGTGATTATGCATTGAACTTTAGTGGTTTAACTGGGTTCCAAGTTGTTAATTTGGGGGTCCCTGGTTCGGAACTCAAGCAGGAGACTGGAAATTTCACAAATAGTTAACTGTTTTCAGTGTTTCCCACCCAACTAGAGATGAGAGGTAGTCTCCAGTGTATTGCAAATTGTGCTATAAACTGCCCAGCACATATTGATGAACCAAGCTAGGAGTCTATTCGGACACTCCAGAGGCAGCCTGTATCTTTGACTACTACTATTCTACCTGAAATCCTTGTCTCTTTTTCTTGCTGTGCCTTTGATAGCAAAAGCACATAATTCCTTTTCATATTTTTCATTTTTGAGACTCTACTCCTGCATGATTTTAGGCAAATTGATCAATATATTGGAACCTTGACATTTTTTGTTTGCATGATGAAATAAAATTTCAGAAAATGATAACAAATATTAATTTAAATATTAAACTTGATGTCCTACAATTAAATAGATGAAAACTGCTTTTAAAAGGTTTAAAGTTTTAGCAAGAAAAGTCTCCTGCATTTCCATCACCAATCTCCTGCATTGGCTTTGATGAACAGGAAAACATGGCATGTATGCCTTTTAGATATAGTCATAAGTGAGTTCCGTGTGTTATGCTGGACTGAGAGATCTCATTAATTACACATACATGTATCGGTAGCTGACATAAAATTCTGATAAGTTTTGAAACATTGTGCAAGGTCGCTGACCAGTCTGAAACATTCTCTGGGTAATTATGTAGACATATCCTTATTTCTGAAGGTAAGTTAAGTCGAGTAGCTACCTGGTAGTGTCTTATTGCATAGGCCTAGTAGTTGAAGCGTGCTGTTGATCTGTTGTATTTAAGTGTTGTAAGGCATTCCATAGCACTTTTTTGTAGGTCTTTTGGTCTTGAATTACCTGTAACCGTTTGATTTACAAATCATATGATTTTTTTGTCGGACCTGTGACCAAAATCGTGAGTGGCAGTGTCTAACCCTGAGCACAGATAAAATATCTATTGTATTTTGATGTTTGTTTCAGATTTACTGCCTGCATGAGTCAGTGAATTACCAGGGACAGCTTCTCTAAGCCTTGTTCTAAGGTAATTGATTATTACTTTTTATTAATCATGTTTTTATCGTTGTTAAAATTTATTCACAAAGTTAGTTTGCTTGCAGATTATGACAGACTACTTACGAAAACATGAGGTTTTAAAAGATGTATCTTTTAATGAAGGGAGGTAATTGCTACATACATTCAATGAGACCTAGAAATTGAAATTGCCTCCCTTGGATTATGTTTTCACTATTGAACAAAAAACTTTTAATTAATATAAATAATACAGTCAAAGTTGACAAACTTTATTTATTTTGCTTACATCATTTTGATTTGGTACCACTACTATATTTCTTGATCAGGAATTTCAGAAAAAAACTTCTGCCTTTTTGTCGGAATGTTATTGGGGTATATATGACAATTTTTGAAGTAGAACTAGAACAGATTCTGGCATGGGTTACATGGATTGGTACAACAAAAGTTGTTTGGGTTGTATGATATATATCATACGGGTGTAAGGTTGTTAACATGATAGTATAAAACTTGTCTGACTGACATCATGGTGCAAGTTTAGCGAAACATAATATGATAGATTTATCATTCTGTTTGGTATATATCATTTATATGTCAGATATTCCATGTTCACATTATATATGATGTATCAGGGACCGAGAGATTCTGCTATCCTGGATGACCTATAATACTCAGTTGCTATATTTCATTCCAATACTGGAGGTGTGTGGTCCGAATAAATAAATCATAATTTACAAACAATCAAATACTGTAAAATCATTTACTTTTGATGGGACGAAATTTTTTGTTTTGGTAAAAAGACCATTTGGATAGACAGCATTTCAGGTTATAAATACAAGGGTTAAAATTATTGTTTGATGGGATTCGATTTCGTGGCTGCAGGTGAACCTCGAAATCCATGAAATTTAATCCCCCACGACAATTAATGATTTTACAGTAGGACTCATATTGTCTGCAGCATTAACACCTTTCATTGATGTATGAAATGGTAATA
Organism: Spisula subtruncata; assembly: GCA_963678985.1. Lineage (NCBI taxonomy): Eukaryota > Metazoa > Mollusca > Bivalvia > Venerida > Mactridae > Spisula > Spisula subtruncata. Next base: position 4,197,173 of record OY787660.1, on the reverse strand, counting down.
ATTTTCCTTTAATATTTTGGCTTACGTAGTCAGTTGTTCAATTATTATGCATCATAGCTTATAAATGTATTTGTATGTTATTTGTAAAAACAATTTTTCCAGGTTTTGATAAAAACTGACTATGAAACTTTTTTTTATGTCATTAATATCAGGGATTTCCCCAGAAAATTTTCTAAGCGCAATAGGGATGGGAACGGAAGGAGTATCCCCTCCCATATAACTGTATTTATTATCATCTACACTTGACTTTAAAGTTATTGTCATTGTTTAATGATTCCTTTGTACAAACTTTAACACCTTCTATTCAAACCAGACTGTTTGTCATCTTTAGTTGAATCAGACTGTCAGAATTACAGATTTTCAACATAAGTTGCTGTTTATCTCACCTTTTAATTGCAAAATTGGATTAACTAACCAGGGCCAGCAAGTAATTATCAATGGTTTATTGGATTTAAGCAAGACTTTTGGATTTGTAACAGAAATTTAGATGCTCAGATATGACTTTTTAAGCGCAATTTTAGCCGCAATTCAAATCGTAAGCGCACTGGCAAAGTGGATTTTGGAATCCAAGCGCACTGGGCCCAGACATTAAAATGCCCTGGGGAAATCCCTGAATATTAACGAGTATTTGTGAACTAATTATAAGGCATGTTAAAACAACTAAAAAGATTTTAGTAACCATTAAATTTGTTCCTCTTTCTGTACTGCAGATGAATTAGTTTAAATGTATTTCTTCATATAATAATAAATATAATCAGACAAGTCCAATTTGTTTAATTATCCCTTTAATAAATGCAGAACATTGTGGTACATTTGACCATAATGATTTAATTACCGTAAGTCTGCACTAGTTTTATACCTGTGCATTAATCATCGTTTAGTTGAGAGGAATGTTTGCTATGACTGGTTAGAGAGAGTTTCATGTGCTTCCCATTTCACGCTGACATACTCTGCATTAGTTACTTTAACCAGTGTTAGTTATTGTAAATATCCTGTTATTTAAGTGTTGTTGATTTTTTCCAGGAATTTACCTGAAATTCAACATATCTAGAAATTGTATCAAAAGCTGTAACTGGTTAAATGTTTAAAAATCTGATGTTATGTTTAGTTTTAAAATACTCTAATTAGCTAGTTAGTGTATTTTGAAGTTTAAATTATAGTTCTGAGTAAAGCCTCATGTCTCCCCCACACACTGGTGGCAGTGGGCAGTGATCAGTGGATTTGTTTAATCCCTCATACACCTGTCTGATCTTCTACAAACTTTGAATAATGATATTGTAAGTAATGCTGACCAATAGTAATAATGATTATGTTATGCGAAATATTCCCAAAATGATTTCCTGTATGGTCAACTAAGGTAAAGCTATTAGACTGTTGAAATATTTATAATAGTAAATACATATATTAGGTTTTCCATTACTATATCCTATTTTGATATTGCGGGTATATATGTCCGGTATCAGACAGTGTAACATTTGTACAACATCATCTTTAATGACCTAGGTATGTAGTCATTCATCTTCTAATGCATTTTTTCTGGTAAACAAAAACACCCACAGATATGCTATTAATTTTGCTTTTCAACGGAATTCTTACAGTTGGCTATGGACTGCTTATAATAATTAGCAGTAAATATATATCAGCTGTGTTGAAGGGTTATCTTAGAGTCTGTGATTGTATTCTCTCTATATACCTATCATGTTTGTCTCTCCGAGGTACTTTGTGGTAGTTTAACGTACAGTGAACTTTTGTTTCTATATGATATCAGACAATTTTTTGCAATCATTTTGATATTTTTTTGTCATTAGTTGATTAAGGTACTTTGACTGTGAGTGTTTCTTACTGTAAGAGGTAGTTGTGGTTCACTAGTTTAAGTGCATTGCATTGGTAACCAGGCAATCCGAGTTTGCAATCAAGTTTGACTCCAGTTTGTGGCAGGTGGGGAGCGGTGGCCTAGAGGTAGGGCATTCGCTTCAGGATCGAGAGGTCCCAGGTTCGATCCCCCTCTGGACCACTGTTTAAATCTCTGAGCAAGACCCACATGCTCCACTCCAATGACTAGCCCAATGACCAGGGGAAGTTGAAAAATCAAAAGTTGCTTGAGCAGCCTAACAGCTGAAACGAGTCTTAGAAAATTGGTAACTTAACTTTTTGTCTTAACACTTCAATTTTTCTGTTTATTAATCCATGTATATAAGTTATAATAGTAATACCATTGGCAAAATATGCAAGAAGTACATAGTTCATGCTTATATTGGTTGTCAGATCAGTCAAGGTATTTAGGTCCATCAAAGCCCATCATTTCATGCCCATCATTGCCAAGAGTCAACTAGCGGTGATTAGAATGTGATCAACGATCTTCTTGAATCAGTTTGTGTGTAAATGAGGCTTCTAATTGGATAAGTGAACAAAGGCTGCTTTCTGTCAAAGTGTCAATATAATTCAATTATCAAAATCTATGTTAATTTACATGCAACTTTTCTGACGGTTCATTAATCACTTGTTCCTCTCACTACGTGTCATTGTTGTACTGTCAACACGCCCAGAAGCAGAGTTTTCTGAAGGATGTAACCAATTTTCAACATGTTTAATATAGGTAAACTCCCAGTCACAGAGTTAATGTAAATCTTGATTAGTGGAATGTCATTAGTGACAGCCTTCAATATGTATGCCAGACAACCTTCAATATATATGCCAGGCAACCTTCAATATGTATGCCAGGCAACCTTCAATATGTATGCCAGGCAACCGTCAATATGTATGCCAGGCAACCTTCAATATGTATGCCAGGCAACCTTCAATATACACTCAACCGCTTTAAAAACGCACCACTATTGAAAATAATTAAAATTTGTCAAAAATCATTTTTTTGCTAAAATTTATAGTTTACAGGGTTTGTTCAGTTCATAAGCTTGATCTAATTAAAGAAAACGATTTTGTTTTCATTCGGAATACCCCGCCCAAAGAACTTTTTTTGATTTTGCATGTTTTGCACGTGCAGCTCGATCGCGTAGACCTATGTGGTCAATATTGACTTTAAACTGTACGCTGTTGGTTTACACATTGAAAAAACAACATAAACAGTATTTGCTAATGATATTTTTATGCTGGGAATATCTTGAATATTTGTTCGGATGAATGTGCCTTCGCTGCCAACTGAAAAGAGCATCGGTACCTTAGTATGGCGGTTCAGCTGCCTCCATACAACAATTTTGGACTTAGAACATCGATTCCTAGCGAATGACACAGTCAAAGACCGACCTGGATGAAACAAGCTAAAGGTATTGAGCCCGAGGTATGAGGAAACATGACACAGGTTTTGCCACTGTAATTGGTTTCGCATGGCTGCACACAGTGTCAGAAGAATGTTGGGTGTCAATTAACAAGCCAAAAGTACTTTATTGCATTTTCATAACTATTCTTTTCAAAATTGTCAATAAAAAGGAAAATAATTTTAGTACACATTTTAACGAGTTTTCTCCCGTTTGGAGCCGTATGTCCAAACATTTTGTCTTCAAGCTCCTTCATAGTGTTGATTTGAGGTGCCATATAAGCACCACGGGAAATATCCTGACAGTCTGATGCTCATAACCAAGATTTCAAGTTTAAATAAGGCTTGAATCCATCTTATTAATACATAATGCGCATATCTGGACCGCACTCGGTCGTATGGTATTAGCCAGACAGCCAAAGCCACATAACATTTATAATTCAAGTTAAGCTTTGCTTGGATGGTTAGAAACATCACGTCTAACATAATTCTATCATATTACGTAGTTAATTTGATTCTTTAGGAGGAGAAACCACGTACATGCATCAATGTAGCGGGCTCATATAATTGCTTTTGAAATTGTGACTTTCACTTTCATGGGTCACTGTGTTATCTTTATCACAATTTATTTTAAACTCGTAATAATGGCATGAAAATCACACAACTCGTTTTGTATAGACTGAAGATTTTCAATCCGAAAATAAATAACCATAGCTTTACGTTTACATCAATAAAACCGATATTTCATAAGTGGTGCGTTTTTTAAAGCGGTTGAGTGTATATGCCAGGCAACCTTCAATATGTATGCCAGGCAACCTTCAACATATATGCCAGGCAACCTTCAACATATATGCCAGGCAACCTTCAATATGTATGCCAGGCAACCTTCAATATATATGCCAGGCAACCCTCAATATATATGCCAGGCAACCTTCAACATATATGCCAGGCAACCTTCAATATGTATGCCAGGCAACCCTCAATATATATGCCAGGCAACCCTCAATATATATGCCAGGCAACCTTCAACATATATGCCAGGCAACCTTCAATATATATGCCAGGCAACCTTCAATATGTATGCCAGGCAACCTTCAATATGTATGCCAGGCAACCCTCAATATATATGCCAGGCAACCTTCAACATATATGCCAGGCAACCTTCAATATGTATGCCAGGCAACCTTCAATATATATGCCAGGCAACCTTCAATATGTATGCCAGGCAACCTTCAACATATATGCCAGGCAACCTTCAACATATATGCCAGGCAACCTTCAATATGTATGCCAGGCAACCTTCAACATATATGCCAGGCAACCTTCAATATATATGCCAGTCAACCTTCAATATGTATGCCAGGCAACCTTCAATATGTATGCCAGGCAACCTTCAACATGTATGCCAGGCAACCTTCAACATATATGCCAGGCAACCTTCAACATATATGCCAGGCAACCTTCAACATATATGCCAGGTAACCTTCAACATATATGCCAGGCAACCTTCAACATATATGCCAGGCAACCCTCAACATATATGCCAGGCAACCTTCAATATGTATGCCAGGCAACCTTCAATATGTATGCCAGGCAACCCTCAATATATATGCCAGGCAACCTTCAATATGTATGCCAGGCAATCTTCAATATGTATGCCAGGCAACCTTCAATATATATGCCAGGCAACCTTCAATATGTATGCCAGGCAACCTTCAACATATATGCCAGGCAACCCTCAACATATATGCCAGGCAACCTTCAATATATATGCCAGGCAACCCTCAATATATATGCCAGGCAACCTTCAATATATATGCCAGGCAACCTTCAATATGTATGCCAGGCAACCCTCAATATATATGCCAGGCAACCTTCAATATATATGCCAGGCAACCTTCAATATGTATGCCAGGCAACCTTCAATATGTATGCCAGGCAACCTTCAATATGTATGCCAGGCAACCTTCAATATATATGCCAGGCAACCTTCAATATGTATGCCAGGCAACCTTCAATATGTATGCCAGGCAACCTTCAATATGTATGCCAGGCAACCTTCAATATATATGCCAGGCAACCTTCAACATATATGCCAGGCAACCTTCAATATATATGCCAGGCAACCTTCAATATATATGCCAGGCAACCTTCAACATATATGCCAGGCAACCTTCAATATTTATGCCAGGCAACCGTCAATATGTATGCCAGGCAACCTTTAACATGTATGCCAGGCAACCTTCAATATGTATGCCAGGCAACCTTCAATATATATGCCAGGCAACCTTCAATATGTATGCCAGGCAACCTTCAATATGTATGCCAGGCAACCGTCAATATGTATGCCAGGCAACCTTCAATATATATGCCAGGCAACCTTCAATATATATGCCAGGCAACCTTCAATATGTATGCCAGGCAACCTTCAATATATATGCCAGGCAACCTTCAATATGTATGCCAGGCAACCTTCAACATATATGCCAGGCAACCTTCAACATATATGCCAGGCAACCTTCAATATGTATGCCAGGCAACCTTCAACATATATGCCAGGCAACCTTCAATATATATGCCAGTCAACCTTCAATATGTATGCCAGGCAACCTTCAATATGTATGCCAGGCAACCTTCAACATGTATGCCAGGCAACCTTCAACATATATGCCAGGCAACCTTCAACATATATGCCAGGCAACCTTCAACATATATGCCAGGTAACCTTCAACATATATGCCAGGCAACCTTCAACATATATGCCAGGCAACCCTCAACATATATGCCAGGCAACCTTCAATATATATGCCAGGCAACCTTCAATATGTATGCCAGGCAACCCTCAATATATATGCCAGGCAACCTTCAATATGTATGCCAGGCAATCTTCAATATGTATGCCAGGCAACCTTCAATATATATGCCAGGCAACCTTCAATATGTATGCCAGGCAACCTTCAACATATATGCCAGGCAACCCTCAACATATATGCCAGGCAACCTTCAATATATATGCCAGGCAACCCTCAATATATATGCCAGGCAACCTTCAATATATATGCCAGGCAACCTTCAATATGTATGCCAGGCAACCCTCAATATATATGCCAGGCAACCTTCAATATATATGCCAGGCAACCTTCAATATGTATGCCAGGCAACCTTCAATATGTATGCCAGGCAACCTTCAATATGTATGCCAGGCAACCTTCAATATATATGCCAGGCAACCTTCAATATGTATGCCAGGCAACCTTCAATATGTATGCCAGGCAACCTTCAATATGTATGCCAGGCAACCTTCAATATATATGCCAGGCAACCTTCAACATATATGCCAGGCAACCTTCAATATATATGCCAGGCAACCTTCAATATATATGCCAGGCAACCTTCAACATATATGCCAGGCAACCTTCAATATTTATGCCAGGCAACCATCAATATGTATGCCAGGCAACCTTTAACATGTATGCCAGGCAACCTTCAATATGTATGCCAGGCAACCTTCAATATATATGCCAGGCAACCTTCAATATGTATGCCAGGCAACCGTCAATATGTATGCCAGGCAACCTTCAATATATATGCCAGGCAACCTTCAATATGTATGCCAGGCAACCGTCAATATGTATGCCAGGCAACCTTCAACATGTATGCCAGGCAACCTTCAATATGTATGCCAGGCAACCTTCAATATGTATGCCAGGCAACCTTCAATATGTATGCCAGGCAACCTTCAATTTGTATGCCAGGCAACCTTCAACATGTATGCCAGGCAACCTTCAATATATATGCCAGGCAACCTTCAACATATATGCCAGGCAACCTTCAATATGTATGCCAGGCAACCTTCAATATATATGCCAGGCAACCTTCAACATATATGCCAGGCAACCTTCAATATATATGCCAGGCAACCTTCAATATGTATGCCAGGCAACCTTCAATATGTATGCCAGGCAACCTTCAATATGTATGCCAGGCAACCTTCAATATATATGCCAGGCAACCTTCAATATGTATGCCAGGCAACCTTCAATATGTATGCCAGGCAACCTTCAATATATATGCCAGGCAACCTTCAATATGTATGCCAGGCAATCTTCAATATGTATGCCGGGCAACCTTCAATATGTATGCCAGGCAACCTTCAATATGTATGCCAGGCAATCTTCAATATGTATGCCGGGCAATGTATTATTTATCATTGATATTATTGGAAGCTGATGATAATATCTAGATGATGTGTCATAGTTGAAAATGTGTGTCTCAATTTTGCTGGTTATAAGAGTACACAAATTATATCGAAATAATGCAGATTTTTTTACCAATTTTAGGATCTCAACCTATTCGAAAAAGATAAGAACATTTTAAGAAATGTCCATGAAAGTTTCTTGAACAGTGTGCAAGAACAGTACTTCAACTACTCTTTTTTTTTAAGAAATGTTACATTGGACAAATTTCAAGAATAGTTACTTATTAAAATGTAACAGTTCCAGTTCCAGAACTGCATTTTAGGAGCAGATCTTGAACAATTCAAGTTCCTATGTACAATATAGTTCTTAATGTCAACTTGTCTTTATGAACAGTTCAAGAACATTTTAAGTGCAAACGCTATTCATGAACTGTTCCTGTATTGTGCTAGACCTTAATTTATCACATAACCTGCGGCCTGGGAGTGCATTAAAGCCGTGCCGGAAGTATTGTAATGCACTCCCAGCCCATTCATTAAACATTCAAAATAGCTTGACTTTGATTGGTTGTTTGGTTCAGGATGATGTAATGTAAGCCAATCTGTGCATTGAATCGAACCGTGATGTCAGTATAATACAGACGTCGGCATGACGTCGCACGCATTGTAACGTTAAATTTTGAATGAAATCTATGTAGTGTACATCAGCGTTTTGAACGTTAACGAGTGTTCTCTAAGGTTATGTGATAAATAGAATCTATTACATACGAGTTTTATTAAACTTGTCAACCCTCGTATCATATTGTTTTGTCCACACGTTTAATAAAACTCGTATGTAATGAGCACTCATGCAAGATCCTCTATATAGAACAGTATTAGAACAACAATAGTCTTAAAACAATTCAAGAACTGTTCTTAAAAAGTGTTCTTGAACTGTTCAAGTGCATAATTATGTTCTTAAAAGTGATCAGTTACTGTTCTAGGACAGTTTTGCATAGTTCTTGAACAGTTATTAAACACAAAAACATCATTTCACAGAGGAAAGTCATAACAAAATAAGACTGCTATAAAGATTGATTTGCTTTTAGTACCACATTTTTGACTGGCGTTTAATTATTAGCAGAACTTTTCTATAAAATGAAAGCCTTATTATTGCAGTATTCTACATCAGGTACCCACTGCCTTAATTCTAATGGGGAGCCTGTAGTTTGTACTTAAAATGTACTGTATAAACCATTGTTTGCAGCTAGTGAATGCTGGACCTTCCATTTATCATAATAGCTTCTAAAACAAAGATGTGCATGGAATTCAAGGCATGTTGAGTACATAGTTGAGTTGATGAATGAGTTTGTTTACCTTCGTTCTGGACAAAGCTTCACTCAGTGTGCATTCAATGAGTGAAACATGAATCACTAATCTATCCAATATGATTCTTAGCTTGATTGGTTTGGATAGATGGTCATTGTACAATGCAGCAGTCTGTGATAATCAGCTGATACCAATACCTACTGTGAGTAGTACACAGCAGTTAGCTAGCTAGTACAAGAACTTCACAAAATGCTTAGGGGTGTTAATACTTTCTATGTGTCTTCCGTTGTCCATTCTTTTGTCCATCCATCCTCTTTTGTCCCTTCCATTCTTAATCTGTTTTTCGTCGTCCCAGCCATCCTCGGTTGTCCATCTTTCACTGTTCGTGATTTTTTCAGAAGAACTTGTTTAATAGTGTGCCTCTGTAGCCACATGGTTAGTGTGTTTACCAACTAGTCTGGCGACCGACCCTGGTTCAAATCTAGGTGGTAACAAATGCCTGCCATATTTCAGTAGAAATGAAGCAAATAAAGGCTATGCTTGGCTCGGTATTTGCTAGGAGGTAGTGTTGTATGTTTTTATGTTAGATATTATTGTTATATTACAGTAGATTATATCTGACTGTTATGTTTGATGTATAAATACCAAGCACTGTTGGCTAATACTGACATATATCCTATCATATATTGTGTTCATTAATAATATATCTAGGTATTAGTACTGTGTGTAAGTGTATGGAGACAATACTTAATATAAAAGGTTAAACTTGTACCAGACATACCTATGTCAATTAGTGTTGCATTAAGATCATTTAGCATGATAGCAGGTTGAGTTCAATCACAATATGTTGAGTTCCATGGCGGGTAATGTGCCTTGGCAGGTTATATGCCATCAGATGAGATCATTGTCCTAGTGTTCCCGGTGTGACACCATGTTGTGCTGTAGAGGTGTTACACAAAAGTGACACTGGGATGTCATAGGTAGATGTTGCCCCGGTATGACACCATGTTTTGGAGATGTGTTGCACTTGTTTGACACCATGCTGTAGAATGATGTTGCTTTAAATGCATGTCACTGTACCTCTAGTGGTTTTTCACTATGTTGGAGCAATGAAGTCATAAGGAGATCAGATGCTATTTTGGGCACAATACAGATTATTTCAATATGTAAGCTTAGCATGCCAATCATCAAATCAACTGAATACTTTTAGACTGAGCATTGATGGCAGTTATTATAAACGATTACCAGTAAAACTGTTGATTGCCTTAACTTTGTGTAATTATCTCCCTTTGAACACCAGCCATTGGGTAACATTATAATAGTCCCTGTAAGTTCTGAGTGTTACTCATCATTGAACTTTTATTTATGGTTCACTAATAAACATAGTTTACATTTTAGAAATTGTGGAAATTTAATTAAATTATTTTCCGTGTAATTGCACATGTTTAACCTTGCTGATTGTACCACTAACTCAACATGTTTCTTGTTATAAATAACTTGTGCTTAATATTTTAAGTATTTAATTACTTGTTCTGTAGCATTTAATTTCACTGCCTTAACATTGCCAAGTCTATCATTTAACCAGAAATTTCCTTAGCTTTGTAACATTTATGGGACGGTTTTCATTTGGAGGAATTTTTATCTCTATTTCAGAACACAGAGTTTTGAAATAGTTTGACAGGCTTAGATTTTATATCTAAATCTGATTTTCAATATAATTATTTATTGCTCATTAATGCCAGCGGTATAACTTTAGTTTTACCAGGTTTTAAAATAACTTAAGAATGGGTCGGTATGAAACTTGCAATGGCTGATAGGAGTATAAACGGGGTCAAGGTCAGTAGTGATGTTAATAAGGTCATGGTCAGTGTTATAGATGGATGAACAGTGTATTTTGAACCGAACTGAAACACTCCAATTGGTATGTTTCATCTCTTATTGAACACACGTACTTCACAAGGAATTTATCTAGTTAATTGTGTCTAAGTTTAATCTGAATTTGTTTCCTTTTACTAATAATAGATATTGTGTGCTAAGATATAATCAGATTTGTTAATTGTTTTCTATTTTCTCTTCTATTTCAGGCATTAGAACATTGACAGTGGAGTGCTTGGATTGATTGATAGGTAAGTGAACTTTGAGTATTTATACAATGTTTTGTCTAGACTATAATTTAAGGTCTAGCAAGATGTCTTTTCTCAATTTCTCTGTGTGGTCATTTGCATACTACCTGAATTTAGACAATCTAACATAACAATATATATTAAATAAAACAAGGAAGATTCCATGGCTACGACATGCACTGAGGAAAGACACAAATAACGTCACCAGCGCATGTCTAAAATGAACTTCATCAGAAGTAAAAGACACAGTGGAAGACCAAACAAAACATTAAAAGGACGATAAACAGTGAAATAAAGACGATAGGTAAACACTTTGAGAAATAGAGAGGATTGCGAAGGACAGACAGAAATGGAGAGACCTGGTTGCAGCCTTGTATGCCTGCAGACACAAAGAGAATTCATTTGGTAGGTGGGCCGCTTTAGGCAACATATACACCCAACAACAATCACACTGTAACCACCATATTAATGTAAATGTTTGCCAAACAAACTGATTCCTGATTGGTTGATCTCTGTTTACAGTCGGGGGGCGGGGGGGGGGAAACCTTTTTTTGCTCTGAGTATTTTGTGTTAGAATATTTGTGAGAACCCTGGTTTGGTTATGATAGCATTACAAGTTAAATAGTTCCTGCGGCCAATTGTTTTACAGACCAGTCTTGTGAGAGACATTTTTTTTATAATTTTATAACTAGAACTTTTTAAAGTGTTAATAAGGCTTGATAAAAAGGTATGAGGAAATCGGACAGGGGAGGCAGCACACTTTACCAGCTGAGCAAAGACTCACATCAGTAACATCACAACACATGTACAATGAGCAATGTCTTCACGTAAGTCAAAGAAACTATTAAAAAGTCCAAGTCCCCGCCGAAAAATGCGGAATTTTACAAACCTCTCTGATTTAGTGGGCTTATGTGTGTTTGGGTATATTTATTTAGTATAATTTACCTAAAATTGGTGTTATTTTCATTTTTAGTAATTCAAATGCGTAATATATTTTATTTACGACAAATAGTTTATTAAATACAAGTATTTGCGTAAAAAACGTTCATACTTGTGTATATTTTGGTATGGGTGCGCGCAGAGCGTAAGAATGTAAATAAAGCGATTCTCACGACGTGCAAATAGTATGGCAACGCTGGTTCGAAATGATACTGGGCCGAGTCTTGCCGAAAAGCTTGATAGTTTACGTTTATTTAGTCATCACTGGTCATTAAAATGCGTAATATAGTCAATCAACCCTATATTGTAAGTTAAATATAAGTATTTGCGTAAAAACGTTACTATTTGGGTAAGATTTGGGTGTTTCGTGCTGCCGCGTCGGCCTGACTGACCTAGTTAACGTAATGACCTAGGGGAGGTAATCCAGACTACAGGTGCACGTCAAAACGCATATCGAAACACATTTTTTTTCTTATTTTTAATTTCTTAAAGGGGTAAAAGAAATAATTATGGTTATTAATGTACATTACTTTATTTTAAAATATTCCAATAGAAATAAATAGAAAAAATAAAAAAAATAATGGTGTTAGTCTGGTTCCCGACATTCTTAAAAAATGCTTATTTTTTCGTAATTTTTTTTTGAAATGGTAAACCATCCAGAACAGGTCACGTGCCCCTCCTTAGTCTGGTTCACGACATTCTTAAAAAATGCTTATTTTTTTGGATTTTTTTTTTGAAATGGTAAACCATCCAGAACAGGTCACGTGCCCATACATGGAAATGTTTCTTGTTGCATACAAATATAACCTGCGGCTCAAGGCCGCAGGTTAATAAAGGTGTTTTGCTGGGTATTAACAGTAAGCATTGGGGTTTTGAGCTAGGCAATGTGATTTCATCATTGTGTTTAGTGTTTAATTTGTTGTTTGCTACATTTAGTATTATCTACAGTGAATTAGTTGAACATTATATAATGGAGTTTTGGAGATGATGCTGGGGTAGCTAACTTGATGAAGTAGTACTGTGTTGAGGGTTTAACACATGTTGAGGGTAGGTAGCAACATTGACCTTGTGATAGATGAGCACAGTGTGAAGCTGTCATGTTTCTATTACTGTCAAGTATTGTGTTAAATAAGTTAATGAGAGGATTCAGTATGAGATTATCTGAGGTAATAGTGAGCTGATATAACACTAAACCTCTCTACATGTGCTAACTTGATATATGAATAGGTAAGCATGAAAACTGTAGAAAAAACAAGGTGAAAATGTACATATGGGCGCCATTGTAAACTTTGTCAACGGGTAGGTCTACTGCCAGTGGAATTTGTTATTCACAATTAAAGCAACTTGGCAAGCATCTGTTCCAATTGTTACAAATGATTCAGATATATTATGATATTATTGCAAACTATTGTAGTTACTGTACTCAACCAATTAGTGTTGTGTATTGTCCGATAAGTTTAGTGAGTGAATTATTTGCTGACTATGGACTTACTGTAAAATCATTTAATTTCGTTGGGACGAAATTTCGTGGTTTTGGTAAAAAAGACAATTTCGTTGGCACTTGAATTCGTGGATTTTGCATTTCAGGTAACAAAACAAGGGTCAAAATCAATGTTCGTTGGGATTAAAGTTCGTGGTTGAAGTGAGCCACGAAATCCACGAAATTTAATCCCCCACAAAAATTAATGATTTTACAGTATTATCTCTGCAATTAGTAATGTGCACTTGGTTAGTCCTGAAATGCTTTTCAGTGTTTCTCACCCAACTAGAGATTAACTAGTCAGTGGTTGGTAACATTAAGTCTTGCCTTGCGTAAGCTATAGGGTAGAATTAATGCAGCCGGATTCCTTGTATCACAAAATTGATCCTTCAGTCGATTTCATTCAAACTTTGTACGGGGTATACATGGTGTTAAACATGACTTCACATTAGTACATAATCATGACATTGTTTGAGTGCATCTGTATGAGGATCAGAAATACTTGTATACTTGTAGCTAGATGTGGTATTTTTGCAGGAATTATTTGTCTGTCAGTCAGTATGTTATATCATACTTCAACATCACCAAGCTACATTTGGCATACTTACAACAACTGCTGCAACTTGCTACATTTGATGGCTAAACTTCAAGTTTAAATCCTTGGAAAATTGGGGATTTAAATATTTATATAGTTTATATATTTCTGCTGAATTGATCATTTTAATGATGCAGGTTTTGAAAGTTTTGAGAAGTTTTGAGAATTTGTCTGCAGCTGTTTTCATCAGCTATACCAATATAAAAGGTATCTCACTTAGATTAATTTTGTTAAAATGTGAACAGTTGAATATATTGAATATCTGTTAAAGGTAATACAGGATAAACCATGACCATCGTCTTCCATCGCTCAACCCCAGCCACTGGTACTAAATTTGTTGATATGGTTTGAAATGCATTTAATTTCATTGCTATCCTATGATTGATGATTTAATTTATAAGGTTGCAATTATTAGTTCAATTTAGTGGATATTTGATCTGATCATTTCTGTAAGATAATAAACCATACTCTATCTCAGATGGTGATTCTTTAGGGTCTTATAAATATATGTGTACTTAATTGATGAATTATAAGGCGCATCAATTGTTCATTAGAGTAGTCTGTTTCTGTTGAAATGCATAGGTAAATACTTGATGGGTATACAAAAAGTCTTCCAAAACACAAACTGTTATCAGGCATTGTTTTCAGGGAAAGTTTTCAAAGATAAATGCCAGGAAAGTGGTCCAATTTGGCAGTGTATGGATATTGTTTTGAGATTGGACTTTCTTGCAGTATATGACATTGACCTTGTCTGCACTGTATGTTTGCCAGCTTGCTGTAATTACCTGCCAAACTCACCTGTAACACAATATAACACTGCAGGCTGTATAGACACATACATACTGTATGCATACTGTATGAATTAAGGTACCAGGCTTCTGTAACTGCAAATTTTTCTACAGACAAAAAAGCACCAAGTCAAATTTTTTCTGGAGTATATTTTAAGCTTTTTTTTCCATCCAAAGAAACGCTTATTTTTGGAATTTTTCCAAAACTTTGACATATAAGCAATTTCCCAAGTGGCTGTATGGTTGTAGTGTTAATATGGAGAGATGAGTTTTGGAAGATTTAGCCTTTTAGGGAAGGTTAAGATGGATAGATGAGTTAAGGAAGGCTAAGTCTTTTAGGGAAGGTAAGCATTGAGTGATGAGTTAAGGAAGGTTAAGTCTTTTAGGGAAGGTTAAGCTTGAGTGAGATTGAGTAAGATTGGTTTAAGGGTTTGATGTTCATTCTGACATTCTTGTATTGTCATCCAACAAGATATGAGGCAGGTTGGTATCTCTAGTGTAGGTAACCGATAACTGAATAGTTGGCATTGATTTATGTTATAATCTGATTATGGAAACCTTAAGGACAGATACTGTATGTTACACATTAGATTGATGTAGTGCCTTCAATTATATCATGTAAAAACTTCCCCATCAAGAATTTCAAATGTGAGATGTTAATGTTAGGGTGATAGCAGGGTGCAGGATCTGATGAAATATTGCATGAACTGTACATATAACAATAGTTCTCATGTTGTTGTAGTGCAGACAATGCATGCTTGCAGCATTTATATACAATAGAGCAATTATTAGTGAATATTATTGAACATTTCATCACTACAAGCATGCTGAACGAACCTTGGACAAAGACAAAAACATGGAGAACACCCTGGTAGTTGTCAAGCCTCAACCACATTCTAGATACTATGAGTTACTCCTGTAACTGCATTTAACCAACTGCATTGAAGCCTAGAGATATTGCACGATTTGTAAAAATTTAAGCACTGAAGTCTCATTTTGAAAGACAACAAAAAGGTTTGAAGCAATTTTGAAGGCCACTAATATCATTTCAAGGTCACAGTACAACTGTCTTTTTTATGTAATACTATTATAATTATGTCATATTATGTGTAATCCCCAAGGCTTGTAGGTAAATGAAAAAATAAAATGTTGCCCACATTATATGTTCACATTTTGTTATCAATATTTGTAAAATGTGAGGTAATAATTTGATGGTATCAGGATATGACAGCATGCATCCTT
The DNA here is from genome assembly GCA_963678985.1 of Spisula subtruncata. Lineage (NCBI taxonomy): Eukaryota > Metazoa > Mollusca > Bivalvia > Venerida > Mactridae > Spisula > Spisula subtruncata. The sequence goes on along the minus strand of OY787660.1, from coordinate 4,181,232 downwards.
GTACTCTATCTAGGTTTTACATACCCTGCTATTTCTGTGAACATTGTTAGGACGCTAATTGCTGTTTATAATGAATAACAATTTTCTGTTGTTGTAAAGATTCTTGCACGGATCCTACTTGTCAGATATTGTCTACTATTCTCTGGAATACCATCCGATGTTGCCATAGTTTGGGTGTTGTAGTCAGTTTGTGGAGGTATTGTTGTTTGACAAACATGTACTGAGTACATAAATATGTCATAGTTCACATTGTTTGTAATGTTGAGGGCACATAGATCTGAGTTGTTTATATATCGAGGGCTCAGTGCAAAACTATGGTAACTACATTGATTTATAGAGGCACATACCATAGTTTTGCGCTAAGCCCTCGATATACCTATGCCAAGTTGATGTGTTTTGCTTCTAATTGCCCCGTTGTCTTTGATGTCCCTTGTCCTGTCAATTCCAAGTAAGTCATATACCACTTGTCTAATTGTGACCCTTCAACATTTCTCTGTGACCCTCTCTGTCGTGGTTAGCCCTGAGACTTTCTTCTTTTGTCCCCTCCCCTGTCAGGCGTGCTCCATTGTCATTTCTTTCGCCTCCTTAACTCTTAAATATGCCCTTATCTTTTGCTTCTAGCAATATTCAACAGACCGTGAGATATTTCTATTTTAGAATTATCCATTGCCAACTGTAGTTGCTACAGTTTTTCATTCAATATGTTACACTTTGGATAAACCACATAATAACAGCAATGCATGCTTATTTCTGTATCTATGATAAATAAATTTATGATATGCACTTACTCTGTTCAGGATATTTGCAAGATGAAGTCATGCTGTCATGAACCAGGGTGAGCGACTTTAAGCTCTGATCATTCTGTGTTTAATGATGTAACCTTCAGTGGTTGATGAAAGTTAGTTGATACCGAGATCTATATAAACACTCCCAGCAATATTCAGATTGACATGTTTTATGTGATTGTCACTTACAGATACTTGTACCCCTGCCAACACCTGTCTTATATACTGTTTCATTACTCGGATATTTCCTATGACGAAATATTGAGTTTTTGGAATACCTCTAGGTACCATCATTATCTGGTACATCTCTACCCAATCTGGGTTAATATACACTAGATTTTTCTCATCTACAAAACATGCATGCTAAAGTCTTTAATGTACAGTCATTGTTCTTGGAATGTCATAATGTTTGTTCTCAAGAGATATTTTATATCTTGTTGATTACCACTCTACTTTAAACTTGTGATTAGAATTGTTTAAAGTGTGGTTTCATTAAAATATTATTGAATGTAAAGTTAAAAGTGAAGTTTGAAATGCTAAATAATAAGTTGTGCTTATACTACATTATTTATACATTCAAAATCATGCTTTTGGTTATTATAATATTGTTCATGCAAACTTCAAACTTTTATCTCATACTCCGTTTGAACATTATATGACTTTACCCTGATGTGTACCTTTGCTGTCTGCTTGCACACCATTGCACATTATATGACTTTACCCTGGTGTGTACCTTTGCTGTCTGCTTGCACACCATTGCACATTATATGACTTTACCCTGGTGTGTACCTTTGCTGTCTGCTTGCACACCATTGCACATTATATGACTTTACCCTGATGTGTACCTTTGCTGTCTGCTTGCACACCATTTCACATTATATGACTTTACCCTGATGTGTACCTTTGCTGTCTGCTTGCACACCATTGCACATTATATGACTTTACCCTGGTGTGTACCTTTGCTGTCTGCTTGCACACCATTGCACATTATATGACTTTACCCTGATGTGTACCTTTGCTGTCTGCTTGCAATCCATTGCACATTATATGACTTTACCCTGGTGTGTACCTTTGCTGTCTGCTTGCAATCCATTGCACATTATATGACTTTACCCTGGTGTATACCTTTGCTGTCTGCTTGCAATCCATTGCACATTATATGACTTTACCTTGGTGTATACCTTTGCTGTCTGCTTGCAATCCATTGCACATTATATGACTTTACCCTGGTGTGTACCTTTGCTGTCTGCTTGCAATCCATTACACATTATATGACTTTACCTTGGTGTATACCTTTGCTGTCTGCTTGCAATCCATTGCACATTATATGACTTTACCTTGGTGTATACCTTTGCTGTCTGCTTGCAATCCATTGCACATTATATGACTTTACCTTGGTGTATACCTTTGCTGTCTGCTTGCAATCCATTGCACATTATATGACTTTACCTTGGTGTATACCTTTGCTGTCTGCTTGCAATCCATTGCACATTATATGACTTTACCCTGGTGTGTACCTTTGCTGTCTAATTTCAGTCCTTTAATACATTACATATGTATATGGCTGTACCCCTTTTATATGTACATTTGATGTTTGATTCCAAAATTATAAAATTGATGTTATATATAGGCTTCCCTGGTAAGGTTTGCTTCCAGACCTTTGGTACTTTGTATGACTTTGCTTGGGTTTGTTCTGTGTTTGAGATTCATGTGGTGTGGTCATGTATTTATGTTGTGCAGCCATCTTTCAGTCTGAGAGTAAGGACTATAGATATGTGGCAACATTAGGATATATATTGTTACAGCCCACTAGCTGACATGTGTTTAATTAGTTAACTTGACTCAATCAATCTTGTATATTTAATTAACAAAAATCAAAGCACTGTAATAGTAAGAAAACAACAGATTAATCCATGTGTAAATGAATTATCACCAAATTATGATCTATAATAATGTATGTAACAGGTTAGTGTTGGGGTATAGTTTACTGATAAGCCTTCTGTTTGTAGTTAGGTTGTAGCATTCCTGCTTGTTCCATTATAACAGTAAAGTTAATCAGCTGGTTTACAGCATTATTACTTAATCAAGTTAACACACTTCTAAGTTAAGTCTTCACTGATCTTTAATTACATTGATTTGACATTTATGTGATGCTTTAAACCATGCACTCAGCATATTCTCTATGTTTATCACTTGTTCCGTTACATCAGTAACTGCATCGTCAGGTGGTAGTGGTGCCCGGCTTAGATCATGGAAGGTAGACATGTTTTCTGTGACAAATGAATTGAAAATTATATAATACATCTATAAAGAGTCTCTCACATTATTTATAGTGAGAAGTTTGTTTTCTAGTCTTTATTTGCCTGCTGACTACCTAACGTCCTCTACACTGGCTAAGAGGTTAAGCGAAACATCAGCCTCAGGAACTGGTAGTTCTGGAAAAATATTCCAGTCTGTGACAATTAGCAACAACTAGTGAAGTCTTTGAAAGAGTACTGATATGTATCCAATGCTATAGAGGTTCAGCATAATTATAATGGAGAGTAGGTCAAGGTAACTGCTGCCGTAATAATGTGATAAATGTCTATAGTCTCTATAGGACTGAAATACCAAGACAAATGGCTATAAGTATTACAATAACATCTAAAATCGAAGACAAACACACAAGCATCTGCCTCATAGTAAAGTACAAATGTTGGAATAAATACAGTCAGTAAATATGTGGATCAGATTATACAGATCATGATATTGCTGGGTAGCTCCCAATACTATGAATTCCAATGTTAGTAAAATTGCACCTTTTTTCATCTTATACCCGCTGATGCCAAGTTTTAATGTATTATAATCTATTGAAAAACAGCTGTTACAAAATTTATTGTTAGGTTTTTTTTGAGTGACTTACCTGATAATTTTCCTCTTACCGATATTCCATCCTGGGATGATATCTACATCAACCACAGGGAGTAGAAGTAAATACCAGTCCTCTCTCTCTCTCTTTCTCCTGAAAAAATGCAATATCCAATTGAGATTAAACTTTCATCCAGGATTTGGTATTTTAATATTACCTGTAGATGTTGTAGATTTGCACCGATTGTTGATGTTTCTGTGCTCGAAGTTTATATCATCTCTCAATCTGTTAGGCAAGTTTTTGTGGGTGGAGATAAAATAATCACCTGGTTCTTGTAATGGTTCAAATATTCTAAAACTCTACGTCTTCTTGCTATGTGTGTGTTGTTGTACTATAATCTGTTGTTTTACTTGTGGTAGAGGGTACATAGAGGTCGAAAATAGAAATCAATTATTTTGTTGTAAATTAGTCATTGATTGTGGAATTTAAGTGCTTGAGTGTGAAAGTAACTGAAGGTAAGCTGTGGTTAGTGTGTAAGATTGGTTAACCAGCAATCCAGCAGGTCATGTTACCATGCTATGAAAATGTGACAACAATGTCCATTTTCCTCAACCTGCAACAATGTCACTAGAACTTTCTTGTGGAGGATCAATTAGTAATAATTCAGCATTGGTTAGGACTCTTGACAAGAATCAAAGCGCTGATAGCGCTAAAAGAACAGGGTCTGTTCCTGTGGTCAGACAATTATATTTCCAGTATCAAAGCCTGATTCTGCTGCTGTGTGACAGTGAGTTCTACCAAATAAACGAATAAGGTGACTAGTATTTTATCTCACATGAGTTAACAGTACATTGTAACATATAGTTAATTATGTGATCATGATTAGTGAATTACACAATACTTTCTGTCTATTACTGTCAGCTACAGGATGACAGTTCTTTCCAGCAAATTCTATTGAACCTGTGCCTCCGAAAGCCAGGAATAGTCTTATCAGTTTTAATGGCTATTATAACTCAGAATGTGAAATTTATATCAATGTTATACCTGATAGCTGTGTTTATGATTGTATGAGTGCCATTGTGACTTCTAGTTGAAATATATGTCCATGCCATAGTTTGTTCAAGGTCTGTACGGTACCATACATTGCTTGGTTTGGGGATTTTTTTCATAGGATTGTTTGATGACAGTCCCAGTAATAGTCCGAGCTTCGTTGCAATGTTCTAGAAATATCAAACAATCTTTTTCTTTTGTTTGTAAGTCAAAGAGCAATTTGTGTTTTCCTTTGTTAGCGATGCTCAGGTATAGTTACATGGTTTGAACATCTGTCTTTGTGGTAAGCATTTGCTCTATCAGATTTATATAAAAACTTGGGCAATCTTTTCTATAATATGTAGTTAATTAAGGAAGACAGGGTGAAACACAAACAATCTGAAGATTGGTCCAAGTGGAGAGATTCAGAGATCATTGCAGTCCTATGTTCCGTCACCAAGGGCAAAGAGAATTTAAAGTATGTAGGTAAAGTAAGACAAAGTACATGTTTGAAGTGATGCAAGTACTGCAATATGTACTGGGACATTTATTGTACTCACAGAAGATCAGGATGTTAGTAGGAATGTTTTATATACCTTAGTACAAGGGTCGGATGTTGTCTTATATCCCAATCTGTTGATCTATTTCATTGTAGATTAGTTAAGGGAAAGTGTTCATAGTTTATCATTGGATTTATCTAAATGATGAATCCTGCATATCTTCCTGCATCCTGTATCCAGGGATATAAGACATATAAACATACATAGCAAGTCAAGTCTGTATCATCACCCGTGATAACTGATGGCTTCCTAAGTCTTCCAGCAAGAAAATATTGGTTAGGCATGTGCCATAACTGAGGCATACCCACTACATGTCTACATAGTACATACACATAGTGGCACAAATAATGATACTGAACACCCGCAAAGACATTTATATAAAAGTCAAAGACCTTACTTGTGATTCACAACAATCTCGCTGGAATTATACTTAATATTCACCTCATCTTCCTGAATATCAAGTTCTTGTACTTTTATCTGTTACTGAGAGAATCTTCAGTTTATTTTAGGAACAAATATTTATTTTTATTGGCCTGATGATCAGATATGGCACTTTGATAGTTTCAAACTTTGCAAGTTTTTGGTAAAGGTGCAGTATCGGATTTAATGTTTTGTATATCAGCTGTTAGAACATTTGGAGGCAGAAGCTTGATGTCCACTTTATTTGATTTTCTAAGAAACAGATTTCCTAACATAAAGTACTCAGTGATATGAAATACCTTTAAATTGTTATTCTGTATAGATCCTTGATGCTTATCATTGTAAGAAATTCCAGCAAAGTTGCATTATTCAAGAATTTGGCTAGTAGAATGAAACATGTCAAAATGTAGATAAATATTCACAAAGTGGTTTTAAAATGTGTATCAGATACAAATCTGGATACAGATCTGTTGATATCACATGTTGTAATATAGGTACTGTACTTTGCTGTACACATTCTCTGTATAATACCTGCTGCCCTATAGTGTCATTGTCCCCTGCACCATGTGTACCCTGACATGCTTGATCTTGTGGTCAGGTGACTGTCTTTCTCAGTCCACAAGGGGGTTCTGTTTTGTCTGGTCTGAGTGGAGGGTTTTTCATTCAGAATGTCCAAAAATCTGTGTGAAGGTGAGAAGGCTTACAGTTGAGAAAAGATCAGGAATAGGTCTGAACTATAGCTAGAAGTAGCACAGCGGTCAACCTCTGTGTATGGCAAGTCAGTGACCGATATATATTCTAGTGTATTTACGTTTTTTATTTTTGCTACTTTAAGAGATTGAGTTAACATATGGAACTGCTATACATGTATGTAAAAGCTTCTTTTCATTTGCTCTGAATATAACATTAACTACTTCATGAGGAGTGCCTAACAAAGTTTGCTGGAACTATTTTATACATATGGAAATGTATGTGGTTTAGCTAGGTATGGCTTATATATTACATAAGGTAGAGTAAGCATGTGTTTGATGCTTATACTGGCAGCTAGCTAGTCGACTATCTGGTGTACTGCTGCTGCTGAAAACTGTTTGTTGGATGATATTTGTGTATTGTTGGTGAAGATGGAATGCCAGTGATAGACTGGTTACCTATATTACCTGTGGTAGCTTCGGGATATTTGGGGGGATAGAGAACTATGAGTGACAGACTGGTTTAATCTAGACAATCTGTAGGAAAGGTAAACTGCTGACTTGTTCCGATTGTATTAGCTGATTATGCACAGTGCCAGTGTTTACTCTCTGGATGGTACTGGTGTACAGTAGATAGGTGTGTGGGGGTGGCTAGCTGATGTGCTACTACTGTGCTTGGTTCTCTCTGTGTGCTGCTGCTGCTTGATGACAATGTGGGTATCAGTCGTGGAGAGGTATAGCTGGATAATGTCGCTGGTCACTTGCTCTCTTAGCTCGGGTATATTGTGATCTGTGCAAACAGTAAGACAGTATGGACACAGTATACATTCTACTAATTCTGTGTTAATAGAAGATCACCTGGAACAGAATAAGGATAACATACTGGAATTAGTGAAGTGAGAATTTGGGATCAAGTAAAATAGATTTGGACCAATATAATGATATAAGACATCTGATTGAAGGTACTGAATAGTTAATGCTGATACAAGATACAGATACAAGAAATAGTTTATGCTGATACGAGATATGGATACAAGAAACTTGTTAAATGTAATCTGAGAACCTAACAGGATTTTGATTTGAAATTTAAGAATTTAAGAAATTGACAGTGATGAGTTCCGGGAGTTTATAATGGAGATGTGTTATCGGGTGTTTAATATAATTTATTTAGATTAGAAACATTTAAAATGTTGTGAGAAAATAAAAAAGTTTCTGGAGTCGAATTTGATGAGTATATTTTGACTTTGGATTACTTATAAATTTTCTTTCGAGCTGGATCGGTTAAGTTGTCAGAATTGGGACGGAAGCCAGACAGTGCCCTGTCTCAGTCCCGGACTCTCCCTGCACCCCTCACACAGACATGGCCTGTCTTGTACAAAATGGAACAACAAACAATGGTGAGTTCTTATGGTAAAATTGTGTGTCTATAGTACCTGTGTATTGAATAAAATCAGCCTCAAGGGTAAACTATTAGAATGTCGATAGAATCAACATGTTAGTTTTAAAGGCACTTGACTTAATTCTTGAAATTTTAATATAGAATTCTGGAAAGATGAGATGAGCATGATTTGTGTCAATACTCCTGTTCTCTGTTGGATAACTGATGCCTGTAAAGATATTACTAAATTACTTATTTCTCTTCACACCATGTGGGACATAGGGTTCAAGGGTCTCTCTCCAGTTAAGTCTGTCTTGGGCCATAATATATTGTCTCAGTGCTTCTGGTAAAGATATGAAATCCCATCTCTGCTAGTTCTGCCATTATAATCCTTTAATGTCATGTCGTTATCATGTATTGATAGTTACTACTGCAGTTTGTCTGATCATGTCCTGTAGGCTGATAGATTAAATACTTCAGTTTGTCTCATGTCCAACGTTTTAAATGGTGCTGGTTCATTATCTTCAGGTACATTGTTCAGTTTGTCTTCTATCTGATTATCAGTATACGTGCCACCAGTAGAACAGTTCAACACATGCACTCAACTGTCTTATTATGAAATCCAAGTCTACTGCTGAACAAACAAACCTGCACAAACTGTTTGTGGGGGATCAAATTGGATCATTTCCGATGTTATCATAGAGAAATCATGGTGTCATGATGGCTTCTTGTAGGTAGTTTATAAACTTGCCAGCTTCTCCAAAAACATGGTGCTAGTTTCATGGCAGGAATTTTTCGACTGATAGAAGGAAATTGATCTGAAGATGGAATTTTTACTCCATGATTGAAAACAGCATGATGTGACTGGTGGCATGGTAATAAATAAACCCTCTCCAAACCTATCATTTACTCTATGATTTCATATAAATGTTTGAATTTTCTGCCAAATAACAATTTAGAATCGGTGCTATAAATATACTGTTTATTATAAATTTGCACTTACATTAATTCCAAGGTATGTTATTAATTATTTTTTATTCTCAATTTTTTTTCTTGAGTCAAGTAATATACTATCTTAATGTATTTTTATAAGGTTATTGAACATGAAGGAATGCACGTTGATGACGTATATATCTAGAATGATTACTTCATTAACAGTCTTCACATGACAAACAAAATAAATGACATTTTGATAACAGTTGGTTGCAGGAACTACATGGTTTAATTCTAATTAGACATTTAGTTAAAAAATATTTTATTACCCATTTCATGTATATAATTTCAATCATACAAATCTACATATAATACTTATAGGTAAAGGGTCGAGCCACAAGTACTAAATTATTATTCTTGTTGAGGATAGTCAAGAACTTCCGATGAGACAAGCATAGTCTGCATTACTCTTAGGCTACCATCATTGAACGTTCTTTCAACACTGATGGTGCATACTGTAGACTGAGATATATTGTTTTACATGTATTTCACTCATGGTTTGGCGCATGTCTTCTGATGATGATATGTATTGGAATCAGCTGCTCATCTTCTATTCTACAACCATAATGTTGTCCTCATATATGTTATAGCTTGTATCCACTCTTTGGTTTATCTTAGGCAAGTATTATAGTTAGAACATCTACGGATACTTCGATTCTATGGTCGTCACCACTGCAGTCCTTTTGTTTGGCTTTCAATAACTTAAAAGTTTTGAGATCCTCTTCACTAAAAAAATGTTCTCCATTGTAACATTTGTCTGTTCTTAACTTTTATCAACTCATTGTTCATCAGACATAAACAGCTATGGAACATCTACAGATTCTCTGATCCAATGATCCAATGGTCACCATTGATGTCTTCATGCCTTATTTGTATCAACTTGATGGTTTAAAATGATACGTTCGACAGATTCTGTGCTCATTGACAATGAGCAGAGCTCGACTCTTCCTTGGCTTTCATTGATTCACCTTGCATTATGAGACTTGGAACAGCTGGCACAATTTGATATTCTATGTTCACTTGGTAACCTTTGATATTGTCTTGCATGGTTTGCATTGGCATGACATTGGCTTGTCTGACAACAGCCTGGACAGTTTGGCCATTGTCCTTTTCCTTGTCTTTCAGACATGAACAGTTGATTCAATCTGATCTTCTCTGACCACTAATGGTCACTGGCATTGGCTTCTAGCTTGTTTTGCTTTGACTCATTGGCTGTTCAGATGCACTAGTAGATGCTAACTATTCTACCCTTTTTGTCTCTGATCAGAATGCTTATTTCAGACAGTAAAAGTTGTGTTTCATTCAAGTATGTTCATGCGATGGAATTAGGTTTGTGTGCAGCTCTATTCATCATCCATTTGCCACCATTAAACACACTGTATCTGAAAATATATGCATGGTAACTTCACATGCTTAACTTTAGTATTCATAGATGGAAAGGCAGCTGGCATTAGGTTATTGTAGTCTATCAGAAATTCTTAATTGTGAAAATGTTGCCCAAGCATGCAGTTAAGGTTTCATTGACACATTGAAACATATGGCAGTTCTTGGCTGTAGTAAACCCACTATAAAACAGGTGTTCATAATTCCTTAGAACTTTTTTGAAATAACTCAAGTTGATGAAATAACTCAATTTAATGATGCATGTTGTTTTATGACCAGCCTGTAACACTGACAGAATGTCAACAACAGTATCTATGTGTACACGATACTTATCTACTTACTGCCAGCTGTAAACACATATACTCTATTCTCTAGAATTAGGTAATTCTGTAAATTGCACCCTTTGTCTTTATAATTGTAAATGTATATGCTTTAAGTTCCCAGTAGGTGCTTGCTCTGTGCTTTGTGTTGAAGTCGAGACCTTGGTCTGCAATGGTGGGGAGTGTGTGATTGGGGCATGGTGTTAATGGGAAATTGATAAAATCATTTTATGAACTTCATTCAGTAGAGTTCATTGAGGTGTATGCTTTAATCTGCTCAGGGGATAGTATTGTATGGTTCAATGCTTTAATCTGTGGGAAATTAGGGATGCAGTCTTCAGTTCCACTATTTTGCATCCCACCAGTAACAACATTTGCAGAAATATTTTAACCACATAATTACGATTGTCAATGCTTTTTATTAGTGAATTGGTAATAATTTTGTTTAATGTACTACCAATATATTGTTTCGTTGGTCAACTGAATTTTTTATTCACATATGGTTCAAGGTTAATTACTGCAAAGAGGTTTTGGTTGTTTACATATTGCAATTGACCATGCTACTAGCTTGTTGTAGAAGGTATGATTATAGACAGAGCTGATGATGTAGGTAGACATTTACCTTCAGGGTGGATGTACTGTGATCTGTATGTATATAGGAGAATATTATATAAATAAACAACTTCTTGAAATGTTAGCTGTCTGTTTGGACATATGGTGAAATTTATTGACTCATTGACCTCAGATGCACGGAATTCAGGCTACTATACTACTTACTACATGGTGATATCATTAGAAAATCTGATAGAAAAATCTGGTTGAAACATTGGAGAAGATTTAGAAAGAGAAGGAAGCATTTACCATTGTACATTTCTTCACTCTTCAGTGACACCAGTTTTAAAGTTTGGTTCTTTTTTGCCTTACAACCCCTCCTGAGCATGCTATTAAATACTGGGCATATTTGTTGGGTTTCAAGCTTGTCTTTTTATCATTTCTGAATATTGAACTGATTGTTTGCTTTTCATCTTAGTATGAGTTGTATTGATTCCAGTTTGTTTATGTTTCAATCTTTCTGACTTCAGTGAATATTGTCTTGTTAATAAGTTCCATTTTTATCTCCCTTGTATTGCATATAACAACTAGAATGTAGCGTTTTCTCTTTTGGCATTTCTTAATTGTCTATATATATATAGAGAGACAATTTAAAATTGTTTGTAATATTAATTGTTATGAACCAATTATATATATTAGTCAATATATGAAATAAAAATTTGTAATTTAAAAATTGGACTGTACTTTATCTATATTGGAAATATTAGGCTATACATTTATTGTATTGGGACAAACTGGCCTGTAGATTCATCCATATTGAGTCAAACCTGCTATCTTGTTGTTCTTGGTGGCTGAGTGGCTGAGTCAGTCTCACATGATGTAATTAAAATTGATGTTAGCAAAATGTTGAACCTAGAGTTACCAACCGTGTTAATTGGGTTATAATTAACATCAGGTAAACAACACTGGCTGGTTTTCATATACAAGCAATAAATCAAAGAAAAAACTGCAATCCTGTGTGGATATATGTAATTATAAAGCTGTAGTTCTCTTGTCTTGTCTATTGGGTTGGGAGTTACTGACTTACTGATCAATCGACTCAACTTGAACATGTTTCGGCACTCCTATAACCCTTGTATATGAGGATAACATTTCTTGAACCACAGAAATAAAAGAGGAGAACTCCCATTAGTGAGAATCATTCTACCTTAAGTCTTTTCATGCCCTTATTATTTGAAGTAATTACCCCGAGAGTAAGTAAGGATGAATACAGGTTAAATATACATATAATCATAGAAACACATAAGGCAAACATCCGAGTGAATCCAAGAATCCAGGAATCCAGGATCCGACTTTCATGGAAAATGATTCTCACTGTTTATATACAAACAAACTTTGTACAAACATTCTACTATTGAATAACATAACATATAGATTAACCTGGTGATGATCATGATAAGCTTGATTACATGTCTACATGATGGTTGATATTTGAATTTGTTCAAAAATTGATTGCTTTCTTGTAGTCATAACAACCAACTAAATGGGTTATACATTATCATAGTATTCATAATTGAATGAATTTAATTGTTTAATACGATTCTGAAGAGAACAAACAATTATTTGCTGTTGAGGTTAAATATTGTTTATCATATAACCAGCGGTCTGGGAGTGTTGGATAGCCGTTCCTTGGAAGTGTCGTTTTGTACTCCCAAAGCCTATGTCATATAATGCAAAACCGCCACCGTGGCCTTGTGGTTAGGGCGTCCACCTCCGGAGCGGAAGGTCGAAGGTTCGAATCCCTGCAGAAGCTGGGTTAGAACTGATGCGACAGGTTGGTGAGCCGCCAGCTAGTTAAAGAATGGTTACCGTAGGCCCATCTCTGCAAGGTGCCCGGCAATATGAGAAGGGATTCGGGAGGTTCTGTGCGCAAGAACAATAGGTGTCTCATAAGTCAAATTGGCTGGCCTTTCAATAGGGATGACACTATAGTAAACAAACACTTTACCTTTATAATATTGTACTTTTGTTTAATAAAACTTGTAAATTGAATGTTATTTATAAGTAATGATAGAAACTGCTTATAAGTGATAGGGGCCTGCCATCATGACTGCTCCAATTCATTATTGGAAACAGTTTTTATCAAACTTTAGTTAAAAAAGCCTGTTACTGGCCCAAACCAAATATACATACACCTGTAAGAACATTTAGAGTAAATAAAAAACATGTGAAATGGCAATCAAATATCTTAAGGATTGAATTATAATATTATATAAAAAGTTATGAGGAAATCAGACAGGGAAGGCTTAACCAGCCAAGCACAGAAAACAGTAAACACACAACACAACTACATGGAGCAATGTCCACACACAACACAAAGATATGATTAAAGCCCAAATCCCACAGCAAAAATGCAGGATGACCCAAGTCTAGTGTTGCCTCCATGGCAGCTGACATTTATAACTAATTACTTAAAGCTTTGTGCCAAGACTAGGACAAGTCAGTATGTGCTGCAATGCATCGTCAATGTGACAGAAATCATCCGACATTCTCAGTTATGCTTACATCTAAAACATTGCAATATTTTTGTAGACAATGTCAAAGTAAACTGTATGGAATGCTGGAATGCTGCTATATAATGATGATGAACCAAATAACTTCTGTTTATATAATCTGTATTATACAGGTCTCTATGATAGTGTAAGTTGATGATATTGGTGTCAAGGTCGTTTGTGGCAATACTCATAATTATGGTATTCCCCCTCCAATAGTAGCCCCTTCTTTTTGGAAAAGTTTTGTTTTTATTTTTGGAAAAATCATACACTTATTGATGTTTTATATGAAGGATATCAATATTTTGTTATTGCTTCAGCAATAGAATAGACATTTATTATGATTTAATTACAATTTTCTTTGATTATATAACAAAAAAATCAAAATGGAGACTCCAAATAAGAGCCCCCCAATTGCATGCCCCCCCCCCCCCCTGGCGTTTATTTGGGGATATACAGTATGTCAACTAAATTGTAACTTAGGTGTAAATTGTAGATTCTGTATAATTATTCAATGTTTTAAAGTGTTCGAAATGTAGCAGTATCAGCTATAAATGTTGTATTAATGGTTGAAGAGAGAAATCTAGCAGATATATAGTATATCTGGTGTTTGAAGGTTGTTTGTCTCTCTCTCACATCTCCTGGTTCTATGCCAGCCAAGTTTTTGTCTGCATGTTGCAATAAATCTATTGTCATAACTAATTATATACATTATACGTTTATAAATGCTGCACAGATGCCTTAGGTATTCTCTTGGACAAGAAACTTGTGGTTTGATGTCTGAGTAGAAGAGTTACCTAACCCATTACTGATCCATCATTCTCAAACATCTATAATTGTCACAAAATCGCTTGCATTTATCTACCGTATGTCTCTTTGAGGGCAATGAACCTTGCTGTATGTGATGTAGATTATCAGTTGATGAAATAAGGAATTTAATAATTATGATTCAACATGATATAATTTGTCAAAATGTTTAGTTCTAAAATTATAATATTCTTGGAATTCTTTAATTTATCTCTGAAAAGTACAAGGGTGTGTCACATTGCTGATGGAGATGTGATGGAAACTGCTCACTTGTTGTCAGACCAGATTGGGTTTGAAAACAAACATAACTATAACTGTGCTATAATCATTTGCTAAATATTCACTGAATCTAATTAAACTCGGAATAACTTTCTCTCCATTTATTTATGTTTCATTGGGTACCTGCATCATTTCTACATTCCAGGTTCTAGTGGAGAATGTAAACAGTTAGTCTGTGTAATTATCTAACATGTTCTTATTCTGATAAAACATTCCCATCTTCCTATGATTGGACTCACTCAGGATCAGATTCTCCCTCCCCTTCACTCAGAAACATTTTGGTCAAATTAAGCTTCCTCTTCGCTAGTATTTTGATTCATATTTTAAGTCAGTTTTTCATTCTTGCTCAAAACTGTTATCTCAAAATAATATAAAATTTGCAGTTAAATTTATAACTTTGTTAAATTTATAAAGTTCTGTGAAACTTCAAGAGCTCCAAATTAATATGAGATTTATTGAGCAATATCTGGATTTGAGCAGAGATTTCTACTGGAGATCCCGTTTGTAGGATAGGAACCGGGACATACAGGACTTCCGGTACATCACATTCAAGGTCACATGATTTCTTTCCAGGAGAATGTTGATGCTTTACTGGGATTGTTTTCATATTATAAATTATCTGTAAAAGAGTTTGGACAGAATCTAGCAATATCTGTGTATGATCTATATGTATAGGTTTCCTCTGCAAGGCCACTTAATGCAATGATTGGCAGTTGATTAAGATTGTTGCTTTGTTTAAATGAATTCCTCTGTTTGCTAGTCATATCAGTGCTGTGTATGTATTAGGGTTCTTAGTTGGTATACTGATGGTTTGTTTTATAGTTAATAAAATGTACATTTAACTGTCAGATTTTGCGTACCATGGGCAACAATTCTTTACAATCATCCAGCATGCTTTAGCAGCCATCTTTAATGTATGTGATGTCATCTGTGATGTCATAGATGAAAGTAACCTTCCGTGTGAACAGGCTATATACCAATGTGGAATGGCTTAAACTAATAAAAACTTTATTTATCAAATAAGTTAATAATATTAGTATGATTGACTTAACGCCAGTTGTAGATCAATACCCTTTAAATAAATTTTAACTGTAAATTATAATCACATGGTCCAATTGATTAACTTGAAAACCTTCGCCAAGCAACCTTCGACAAACAACCAGGTGAAGCGATCTCTGCTCTGGCATAATATCAATTGTCTTCCAAGCTAAGTTAACTGCATATGATTTTGTTAAGTTGAATAAAATTAATTGAAATACAAAACATTATTATTATTTTTTGATTTGCAACCATGTTTGATGAATTGGTGTGCTTATAATTATTTTATTTATTTGAAGTTTAATTAGTTCATTTAAGAAATATTAAAATGTGTTATTTTAGCCTTATTTGGTGTCAGGAAATTAGTTTAAATGCAATTCTTTTGAACAAAATAATCCCTGATGAAGACTATGGTATAAAGTTGAAACATAATATGGATCAATGAATCATGTTTGAAACCTGACCGATTTTTAAATAAATTAAAATGCAAAAATTTTGAACAAAATAAATTTTAATACAATAATTTTGAACAAAATAATTTTTAATGCAATAATTTTAAACAATATGAATTTAATTGCAATAATTTGAACAAAATTAATTTTAATACGATAATTTTGAACAAAATAAATGTTAATACAATAATTTTGAACAAAATAAATTTTAATGCAATGATTTAAACAAAATAAATTAAAATGCACTAATTTTTAACAAAATAAATTTGAATGCAATGGTTTGGAACAAATATATTTAAATGCAATAATTTTTTAACAGAATAATTTGCTGTAAGATTTTCACCTTGTTTGTTGATGTTTGAGTCTGGTTACAGTTATAACTCATACCACTCCTAGTTTGTCAGTTGCATCAGTTTCTAATAGTTTCTAACATCAGAATGGAGTGATGATTGCTTGCACACTTCCTTTATTGTGGTCTAATACTGTATTTATATTGATGAGTTATTAGATAAATACAGAATGTAAAAGGTTTGAATCATGCAGCCCAGCCAGATGCTTATCATTAAGTTCTATATAAGAGATTCTGTCTGGTTTGGTTAATCATGAGTTAGTTGTATAATCTATGTAAGTGCAAGCAGCTGGAGGGTGTATGTAGTGGTAGGGGGTCATACTGTATGATTGGTAGAAGGGCTGTTACTGATGATGTAGGGAACTGATAAGCCCTTACTCTGATAGGTGTAGCATTATTTGTACAGTTAGTGGTAGATTCTTTGTGCATTCCAGTCCTTGTATATTCTGTGTTAAATTATTTATTTATTTATTTAATTTATATATTTATTAAATGACATTTTGTATACAAATGGAAGATATTAAAAGTGTTTGATATTTCTGGATTCTTAAACCCTGAAGGAATTAATTGTTGTTGTGAAATAATTCTCAGGATGATAGTTGTACATGTGCTGGTTCATTCACGAAGTTTTCATAACATATACTTTTGGATATACATGTGAGGTGCTACCTGAATTGCGAGGTGCTACCTGTATTGCGAGGTGCTACCTGTATTGTGAGGTTCTACCTGTATTGTGAGGTGTTACCTGTATTGTGAGGTTCTACCTGTATTGCCAGGTGCTACCTGTATAAATTGGAGAAACTTGTGTACTTGCCTATATATGTGAACATTATAATGTTTAAATGATGGGTATACAGATTGACATAGACTCTATGCCATCAGAAGCAGATACACTCATACAAGCACCTAGTTTCCATGACGACACTGATCATTTATATTGTGGTAATTGTCATAGAATACTGTTGTTTTTTTTTCAAAAATACTTGGTGCAGCTTTTTTCTATTGCTTGTCAAGTTGCTCATTCTTATGTAAAACATCCTAAGGCTACTTGACACAATACTCAACATGAAGAGCACTACCTTACAAAACACAATAGTAACATGTGATGCCTTGCAATTTTATGTACATTTTTTTCTCGGTATTCTATTATTTCTTTGCGTATGTGCAGAAGTTATTGCCAATCTTGCACATTTTTAAACACTCTGTGCACACTCTACGGCCTACTTGACCTATTTTCTTGAAAGAATTTCTGTTTATATTTTTCTCATTATATGGAGATTATTGGAGACCAAGATTTTATAATTATGTCTTTATTTCCATGAAACCAGCAAAAAACTATAGAATGAGGTAATATTTGTCACAAAGAAGTCAAAAACCAATAATCGTTGTTGTATGTTTCTTGCACATGTTTCCACTAACACTGAGTGAGGAATACAGAACCCAGCTGCGGCCTGAATCATTTCTGTGTTAGATATCTTTAATTTACGTTTCTATATTCGTCCATGTCTATTTTCAGCACATCTACCAGTCCACGAGAATTTGAGCAAAAAGAGAAAACTTGTGTCACCGAATCACTTCAAGAATAAACGTGTTCAAAGAATACATGGTAAGTTAGTATGTGGCGACGCATTCTTGCGTTTCTTCTGTGATTTAAGTGATGAAAATATTGTGTATATAATTTGGATGATAATATGGTGTACCCATTCTGCCGAAAATTATGTGCATACTTGGATGAAAATATGATGTATATACTGATAAAGATATTGTGCTCGGCATATTCATGTAAAGATATATGGTAGGTGTGGATGAAAATATTGTACATTTTTGGATGAAACTAATTGTGTACATACTGCTGAAAATAGTGTGTATTGTAAAATTGGTTTATATTGTCAGGTACTGGCTGGAGAATCAGATTTAATTTGAACAACACCTGTTCCTGTGTTGTTTGCCAGTCAGTATAAGAACAATAACTGTGTCTGTGCTGTTTGCTGGTCAGTACAAGAGCATAAACTGTTTCTGTGCTGTTTGCCCGTCAGCACAAGAACAATAACTGTGTCTGTGCTGTTTGTCAGTCAGTACAAGAACAATAACTGTGTCTGTGCTGTTTGCCAGTCATTACAAGAACAATAACTGTGTCTGTGCTGTTTGCCAGTCAGTACAAGAGCAATAACTGTGTCTCCGCTGTTTGCCAGTCAGTACAAGAGCAATAACTGTGTCTCCGCTGTTTGCCAGTCAGTACAAGAGCAATAACTGTGTCTCCGCTGTTTGCCAGTCAGTACAAGAGCAATATCTGTGTCTGTGCTGTTTGCCGGTCAGTACAAGAGCACATCCTGTGTCTGTGCTGTTTGCCGGTCAGTACAAGAGCACATCCTGTGTCTGTGCTGTTTGCCGGTCAGTACAAGAGCACATCCTGTTTCTGTGCTGTTTGCCGGTCAGTACAAGAGCACTAACTGTTTCTGTGCTGTTTGCCGGTCAGTACAAGAGCACTAACTGTTTCTGTGCTGTTTGCCAGTCAGTACAAGAGCAATAACTGTGTCTGTGCTGTTTGCCTGTCAGTACAAGAGCAATAACTGTGTCTGTGCTGTTTGCAAATCAGTACAAGAGCAATAACTGTGTCTGTGCTGTTTGTCAGTCAGTACAAGAGCAATAACCGTGTTTGTGCTGTTTACCAGTCAACACAACTGCCAAGAACATCTTCGTTGCATTCATAGTGTGTGGTAATTTGGTTTTATCCTTGACATTTATGGAGCAAATGCATGAACACTTGCTCTGTGTAGAGTGTGTTAATTTATCATGATAACTGAGATAATTGTAAGCAACTGTATGAATATCACTGTATGGAAATCTGATGCTTAATGTTGTACACATTGTGTGAAAGAAGAATATCTTAAGGTTTGAATGTCAGAGATGAAATATAGCACCAACAATCAATATTATATACGACTGTATTGTTCAGACATCATATCTGAGAAATTTAAATAACTAAAATGTCAATATAAATAAATGATTCAATGTTCAATGCATTATTACGATGTTCATATTTTCCTCATCAATGCATTGGTAGAAATAAGTATCGTTGCTAAATGACGTCACTTTGATCGACATGTGTAACACAATATGCGCTTTCAAATAAAACAATATACTTGTTATATGAGAAGTGTAAAGACAATATATATAGATGTTGCTATAGAGTTTGTATGCATTATTGCATTAAACATTAAAGAATCTCTCTGGGCTAGGTAAAAAATAACTTAAGGGTTAGACTAAAAGATGATAGTGGTGTTCGCCAGTTATCCAACTACCGACTATATATGATTGGTATATCTAATAATTGCCACAGTCATGGTCCAGTGGTAAGTATACTGGATCTGTAACCCTGCAATCCAAGTTTGATGCCTAGTCATTGCAGGTCATTATTAAAGACATTCCATGAAAATCTGACACCAGTGTCAATTTTCTTACACATGTTAAGAATTTGCTGGAGGTCCTTGTTACGTCGAAGGGTTAGTCACTACTGTGATCAGGGCATACAGTCCAGAAAAAACTGGTTAGGTGAATCAACTGCTGTAAATAGCTGAGCAATCTTGGAGAAAACTGTGTTTTACCCGAATAAATAATAAATAAAAACAGCATATTGCTCTGCATTGCTGGTGCAGCAGGCTATGTACTGTTTATTGTCTGACAGTACTCCAGTAAACACAGTGAAACACTTGATGTTATATCTTCCTCTAGCTCTCTTATAATTACTGCATTGATTATTATTCTATTTCTCTTGTATGTATTTAATGAGAACATAAAAGATAAATTCTCAGTTTCTTACATTATGAGTCAGATTGCCTTGGTAACCGCGCTGGTCTTAAATGCTTCATTTCATAATCACTTTACTTTAGTGGTTTTAGTTACTTTCTAAAATGCAGTCTATAGTGACATTATTAGAGGCATGTTAAGTGTGTCTT
Organism: Spisula subtruncata; assembly: GCA_963678985.1. Taxonomy (NCBI): domain Eukaryota; kingdom Metazoa; phylum Mollusca; class Bivalvia; order Venerida; family Mactridae; genus Spisula; species Spisula subtruncata. The sequence continues at coordinate 4,160,842 of OY787660.1, read as the reverse complement.
TCAACATTCCTGAAAAAATGCTGATTTGTCAGAGTTGTCCCCAAGACACTTAGTATCATGTGACATCACAGAGAGCACATTAAAAACCTGCATTGGGCTAATTTTGGGTTAAGTCTGTAGTATACATGGCCTATAAATTTGTTTATATTGTGTGAATTAACAGGAATTCAGACCATGCACAATTGTTTTCAAAAATATCAGGCATGTGTTAATTATTATCAGTATCATAAGCAGAAAGTCGGTCAGTTCAGTCTCGGGGCAATGACCGGGAAATGAATTCAGAGTGGCTGTTATAAGATATCAAATAAATGAACATGTGTAAGTTCATCAGAAAAAAAGAAAAAAAAAGTAGGAGTCCAGAGGACTCCATCCGAGTCGTGTAGCGACGAGTGGGGGAGGGTGAGGGAGGGGGTGACCCCCTCCTCCCCCAAGAAAATTTTTAAAGCCTTTAATCCTGCATTCTGGTGAATTATGGAGCTATTTTTCCAGTTGTTTGTTACCAATAAATAATTATATTTTATATCAATATGTGACATTTTTAAGCAGCTTAATTATTTTGTGGTTGACCCTAAACCTATTACTGAATGGTAGAATCAGCATTCATACCCAGAAAAAGAGCTTAATTACAATTTACATACTCATAACATACTTGCTACGTATTAATAATTGATAAAAGATTGATCGAAAATTGAAAGGACAAAAAAAATCGATCTCATCCGAAAATATGTACGCGTCCGAAATTTGTAACTTGCATGTCGTACTTTATCCTATCCACGGTCAATTGCAGCCAAAAGCTCGTAAAATGATTGATTATGTTTGAATTTAATAAATTGTGTTAAAACTCGAATCATACCAGCATCTTTCAATGCTTTAAACATCTCGTCAATTGACATGAGTTGTTCGCGAGTGAACTAAATCAGCAAAGGGTAAATCCAGAAAAAATAAGCTGCATCAGTCATATTTTCAAATTTATAAAAAAAACGCACGTATATCGAATACAATTTATGGCATTAAGTTCACATGTCGCACGATCAAAGTTCACCGAATCGTCAGACCGCTCCTTTGAAGTTACCCGCGTCGGTTCCATCAAACGACCTTCATGTAGAAATTGTCGCCGCACGTGCGTTTGATAATTGAAACTGACGACCTTTACAGAGTACAGTTGAAACATTCGTCTTCCGTAATTAGGTCAAAATGACCTCGGATCGGAAATATTGCTTGTGTTGGGATTGTGATATTTTTATCAAGGAATTATCAGCGCGGAATATGAATTTAATAGGTATGTTCTTTAAAACTCAGCATTTGTAGAATTCGAAATTATTGTTTGGATTTAATGTATAACACACGCGTTAATCGTAAATAATAAGTTTGGATTAACGAATCGCTTTTCCGATGTAACGTTACGACAAAAATTAAAATCGTCATATAAATCTGTCTGCAATCAAATAAACGACACTGTCAGTAATTTAGTGGAGATATCAATTATCACCAATCAATTAAAGCGTACGTGTTTACGTAACAGTTTGTGATTTACACATATGCATCGATCTGATGAAGTTTATTTTTCGCGGGACGCGTCAATGATTATCTAAGGACTCGCGAACGCTGATTGGTTCACGATGCATATCTTGGGTATTTAACCCCGCCTCTCGCCTGTCAATTACTCGATGCAAGGGACGCTGCAATTGTTTATTGTATAATCGTGTGTTTACGACGAATTTATGACCCAAGGTCAAACGCGTGCGTTGGAAAAAGCTTGCGTCCCGAAAACGCGTTGATCGCCGATTTTATGCGTCTGATTTCAAAAGTATGCGTCCAAATACACGTAATTACGCGTTGCCGAGAACCCTGCCTTGCTACATCATACTTGATGACTCCAACGAAAATGTTTGATATTCAGAATAATCTTCCACCTGTATAATTCACTGTATCTTTCAGAGTAATGTGTGACAAAGTTCTGCTTGCAAAAGTTATACAATGTTGAATCTGCTTAGACCTGACTCGGATTATTATTAAAATGTTTGATATTCTGTCAGCATGTTTTCATTCAGAATTTCCCCACTCAATCATATTCAGTATCTTCAAATGCTCGTAGTTCTTGTAGTTCTCATTCACAGTGTCATTCTTACATTACTCTGATATTGTCCAGACCTTTTCATAAACTGTTACAACTCTATTACATGTAATGGCTAGACTTTGATAAGCAATTATAGCTATTTCATTTTCAGTGAATTCTTAGATTTCAAGGAGCTATCTATTAAATTTACAACCACACAAGTGCCTGTCAGTCTCTGTAGAATATTATGATATAAGAGAGGCAGATTTCTAGTTTTGAATTCAGCTTCTACTTTAAATTGTACAGGAAGAATTTGGATTTAAAGTTGGGATGGCAAAGAGTACTTATTTGAAGGTTTTCTAGTACCCAAGTACTCCATCAGAAGAATTACCGAGTATTCGAGTACCTTTGTTCTCATCACCATTCCTAATTAATTAAAAAACATAGGAAAAAGATCAGGGAAAATCGGACATTGAAGGCTGCACTCAACTCAGCCAAACACAAGAAGCTTTCAGACTTCCACTAGGAAATCTTAGATATAGTAATTAAACACTGGATATCTAAAGACTGTAATTACATAAGTACACATGTATACATAACAGGAAATAGTAAAATCTTGGAAAACACTTGATTTAAGAACTACTATAGTTGCTTAAGCTTAAGCTGCTAGATAACGAAAGTTGGAAATTATCATGCTTGATGTAGGAAGACACATTATTAGAGATGAACTAGATGTAGCTAGGGTAACAATAGATGTGTACTTCTTTCTGATCACCTCTTTCATCACCCTGGTGCAGCTAATTATCAGGGTCCTATAATTCTGGATTTATCTGGAAATCTAGCTTTGCTGCATTAGAAAGAATGATCGTTTCTGGACAAAATAAAAGTTATTTGATTAAAAGATTCAAAGAATTGACAAAGTTATGGTCATTTCAAGGTCTATGATCTGTAATTTAACAATAAAACAATGATTTTAAAAGCCTTTTAAGTAGTAAGGACGTGTGTTTATGGCACCTGAAAGAGACTTGCGACTCGTTTTCAGGATTGGGCGTTATGTCTCAGTAGAACCCCTGAATTATGCAAAGTTTAATTATTACTGATATCGGGGAGCATGATAAGCTGTTGGAATGCTGGTTAATGATATATCTCTGGACATCTAGTTGTGAATATATACTGTATATATTTGATCATTCTTGGATTCTATATGCTGACAGCTATGGTTGAACGTTGTTGTAAATATGTCAATGATAAGATAATGTTGTATGAGATAGATATATTCTTGTTGTACACAGATTTACATATCTCAAAATCTCGGTAACTTTCATTTAACCTCTCTGCTGTAAATTGTGATTTTTTTAATTCTGGTATATTTTGATTATCAATGGAATGTTCAACTTTACTTCTCAGGTGTGACTTTCATAACTCTACTGGCACTGTTGTTGTTTTTGTTTGATTGAGACAGTTGCATAAGTATGTGTGGCCTGAATTAAACTATGAACTTCACACAAATGTGCATTATATAAATTATGCTCTGCTATGTTTCAGCCTTCCCTGTAAGATTGTTGTTCTCTTTCTGACAGCACATTATCGTGTGTCACTGATGTTCCGGTCATATTATTGTTTCAAGTTGATACCAGTATGTCTATGTTGCTGTTTGTGGAAGTGTGGAAGTGTATAATATCTCGGATCCTGTAATGTTTCCAATGTTAGTTCATCATAAATAAAGACATGCCATACATGTTGTAAGTTTTGCTGTCAAGGATATGTACCAGTCCTAATGAATATATTGGATGTTCTTATAATCCACAATGTTACCTGGCATGGTTTAATGATGTTTCCCTCGCCATATGATGTTGATATTAATTCAACAGGTGACTATAATAATGAAAAACGTCACCAGAGGACGATTTACTGCACGGTACTGCATGTGTGCAGCGGTTCTAGACAATATACTGTGTCTACAGTGGTTTTGTTTTGTATGATTTGGCATGTTTGTATGAAGCAGTTTGCAAAAACAGTGAAGCATATAATTCTTGGCTGGAATCTGTAGTACTTACTGCTAGGATGGATATATAACTTTCTTACCCAGCATTATTTTTATACATCATAGTTGATTAATCCATCTTCCATGCTATATGTGTCTATATGAGAGACAACTCAGACAAGCATGTTAAATGCATACATTCTCCTTGCAACATTTCTTCATCTCACTGTTCATAGTTTTGTATTTAATATATCAAGTAGTGTTGTCCCTGCGAAAACTTCAAGAACTGTTCTTGATTAAATTCTTGAACTTGTTCCAGAACATTCAAGAACATAAAATGGCCGTTCTTGAATAATGATTTCCAGAACTCAGTTCAAGAACTTGTTCAAGAACAGAAAAAAATTATTCTGGAACCCCCTGCGAAAAATTGAAGAACTGTTCTACAACCATTCTAGAACGTGTTCCAGAATGATTCTAGAACAGTTCATGAACATTAAATGGCAGTTCTAGAACCTGTAAATTTAAGTTCTTGAACTGTTTTAGAACTGGTTCAAGAATTTGTGCTTAGTTCTTGAATCTGTTCATGAATTGTTCTAAAATCGTTCTGAATTTTGTTTTGTTTTACTCAAGGATTATTTCAAGAACTGTTCTTGATTAAATTCTTGAACTTGTTCCAGAACATTCAAGAACATAAAATGGCCGTTCTTGAATAATGATTTCCAGAACTCAGTTCAAGAACTTGTTTAAGAACAGAAAAAAATTATTCTGGAACCCCCTGCCTAAAATTTAAGAACTGTTCTACAACCATTCTAGAACGTGTTCCAGAATGATTCTAGAACAGTTCATGAACATTAAATGGCAGTTCTAGAACCTGTAAATTTAAGTTCTTGAACTGTTTTAGAACTGATTTGTGAACTATTCTAGAACTGGTTCAAGAATTTGTGCTTAGTTCTTGAATCTGTTCATGAATTGTTCTAAAATCGTTCTGAATTTTGTTTTGTTTTACTCAAGGATTATTTTAAGAACAGTTCTTGAACACTAATGACATGAAGTGACGTGAGTCAGACAGATGTGTTGAAAGTATGAACAGTAAATATATTATCTTTATAATAAATGCCTCATGATGCTTCAAAGTAAAATAGAATGATATAATGTTCATGTTCCCAAAGGTTTCCAATAGTGAAAATAGCTGAAAGATTATCAAATTGCCTGTCAACTTAGCTAAATTGTTCAGCTATTATTCATGGAACCTCATGTTAAACGTACCCCATCCACTTGCTAATTTGTTTTCCTATATTTTAAGTTTGCACCACTATTCTTATGAGCAGGATATTCAGTTCATGAACAGTTCAAGAATAGATAGTCTAGTTCAAGAACAACTAAGATTCTAGAACCAAGGTTCAAGAACTGTTGGTCTAGTTCAAGAACTCACATTGTTCTGGAACTATGGTTCAAGAACGATGTTACTAGTTCAAGAACAGTTCTTTGAAAGTTCTTGAATGTTCTAGAACTTACTCCAGGTTCTAGAACATTTTTCGCAGGGGTGATTCTCTCGCCTGGTATTGTATTACAATAGGCATTTGACAGTTGTCTCCCTTGACATTTTACACTTCCTTAATTATTTACAGCCCCTCCCACAATTTTCAACATTTTACAATTATTATAATTATAGGTCCCATTTTCCAGGAATTAAATTCATCTCAATTTCAGGTTTCCTGTGTTGTACGAAAAAGTGTGTTTGTATTTCTTTATATTTATTTGGAAATTGACATTCAACTTTAGGATTCCAGGTCAAAAGCTTGCACCCATATATCAATGCGCTGCACTCTCACTCATGGTGCCTTCTAAGGTTCCATTCTAAGCTAGGACCTTTTACTTTATCCACTGCCATACAGTGTCTAGCATGTTTAACTTCCTCAGAGTAACTTATCTCTGATCATGTACTGAATGTCTGATATTTCTGGTCATCTATACAATATAATAAGGAAATATATGTCCTAATTTATGAACAGTGGTTGAATACTGTATACCGGGTATATTTCACGGTGTCCAATTTTCGCGTTAATTGGATCCTTTTGAATTCACGGTGTCTTGATTTCGCGCTAACGGCCTTGACCGTGAAATTAAAACCTTGTTGGTAAATATGGAAGGGGAGGTAAACGTTAGAGTATGAGCATAATCGTCACTACTGATCTCGGGGTTGTGTGTTCGAATTCCGGGCTGGCCAACTAAAATTGCTGATAGTCTTTCGGATGAGACTTTAAGTCCCATGTATTGGTGCTATACATATGGCATATGGCATGCAAAGAACCAGGAATGCTTCTGGAATTAGGGCATCTTCTGAATCATGCATTATCCCCCAACAACTAAAAGTACTAAGTCTTCTGGAGGCCTCGTCCATAAGAATTATCCGGTGGCGAGGATAAAGAAATGCAATAAACCAAACATACTGATCATTCCCAAACCAAAATCGCAAGCTTATTTTTAAGCTAGCGGCAAGCTTGCCACTAGCTTGCAAAATAGGATAGCGCAAGCTCGTATTTGGAACCATTGCGCATGCTTGCGCAAGCATGCGCAATCTTATACCGCATGCTTGCGCATGCATGCACAATCTTATACCGCATGCTAGTTTCTTACAAGCTTGTGCAAGCTCGTATTTGGAACTATTGCGCAAGCTTGTGCCAGCTTATCTTGCTAGCATGCGCAAGCTTGCGCCAGCTTATATTGCAAGCTTGTACTGCAAGCTAATTTCTAACAAATTCTTGCAAGCTTGCGCACGCTAGTTTTTAAAAATACTCACAGTACATTATCCGAAAAATTTGTCCGAAATATTGAAAGTTTCAAGTACAAACTGGAACATGCATTGCTGCTGATTTAATGCATCATAAATTTATAACAACAAGTATTAAAGTTGACCACAAATAAAGTTTACCTTTTGGGTGTTTTGTTCATTTATTTCACCATCTTAAAAACAGGAAAAACAAAAACAAATTTTTTCTAACAGAAGATAAACCATGTGCTGCCATCAGTGGTTGTTTACTGTGAGACACGTTCAGGAAATATGAGGGCCTATAAAAGTAGGCCCAAATTTTAGCCCCATTAACAAAGCCTCTTATTTGTTACCTGATTTTAAAATAATTTCTCAGTAATATTCCTTTGGGTCAAAGTCAAAGAGGCAAAGTTCAAAACTGGGTCATTTGGGGTCAAAAACTAGGTCAATAGGTCAAATCTTGTGAAAAGTTCATGAACTTCAAAGTGAACTTTGAAGTTCATGAAAGTTAAATGAATAATTCATGAACTTTGAAGTTCATGAAATCTTGTTCATGAACCTGACAGAGACTTCATGAACATGGAGTTCATGAACATGAAAGTTCATGAACATGGAGTTCATGAACATGAAAGTTCATGAACATCATGTGTCTGTTCATGAACACCACTTCATGAACACTTCATGAAGTTCATGAAGTGTTCATGAACTCATGAATTTTTTTTCACAGGGGATGTTGGACCAGTGCCTCAGTAGGCAGCTTATGACTTACAGCATAATGTGATTTCTGTGATTATTTTTATTTGTCACCTAGCTATACAATTTGTATCCAAATGTAGGTTTAAAATTTTATGATATAAAACAAATGTAATATATATACAAATATAAAATGTAGATTCTATATAAATAACTCAATATTAAAAAAATATATAATTCAGCAAAATAACATGATTATATGGCTTCTATGCAAAATTCTGGTTATTTTAAATCCTTGAACAGCATGATTTTATTAAAAAATATAACAGATACTGTTTTTTGTAACTTTTTCCAGGTTTTTGACTTAGACATTTTCCGGAAAAATGCATGCACATATCAAGTACAAAATTTCTAAGTGTTGAACTTGACAAGCTTGCGCATGCATGCAAATATCACGCTAGCTTGCATTAGCTTGCGCAAGCTTAAGCTGGTTTTGGAAAATGTTTGCGCATGCTTGCGCAAGCTATATTGCTACCTAGTACAAACTTATTCTTAAAGAAACTAGCTTGTGCAAGCTTGTCACTAGCTTGCGACAAGCTAGCGGCAAGCTTACATTTTGGTTTGGGTTAACTGCTAACATAAGAAAAACATGTAGATCTATTTGCAAACAAACAATTATTTCGCAAACATTTACACGTTCCGCAAACAAAACTGTTATTAATTTTGAACAAGTGTGATGAAATGGCTTACAATTCAAACCTTCAGACGATATTGATATGCATGCATAGAAATTTAAACACGTTCTTTACAAATATCCAATTTCTAATTATATTTCATACATGTCGTAGTTCATTTATTATTACCGTATTTAACTAAAGCGACACAATGTGTCTTGTTGTAGGTCTTGCAAAGTAATGTTGGATTATTTCTTAAAGCTCCTTGATGCATTGTCTCCCTTTGTAAAATTTGTATATTTTTGGTGATTATTTCGCGGGGTTAAGATTTCGCGCATTCGATGTAAACCGCGAATATAGCGAAAATTAACCCCCCGTGAAATATACCCGCTATACAGTATTCATTCTTATACATTCTCTGTGTGATGAATTAATAGACAGCAGATTCTGTTTCAATTTTACTTCCTTTGAATATTGTAGTTAGGGTATATATAGTAATATCTGTTTTTGTGGAGCATAGATGGGAGTGTCATTGTATATGTCGTAGAGTTTCCAATACTCTCTTAGATGAAGTTTAACTTGCAAGGATTGCCTTGAATCACAAATAGATATGATCGGGTGTCCTTGTTTTGAACACAACTAGGTAGGAATTACTTTGATCTGGAAGTAAACAATGCTGGCTAATGGTTGCAGGTAATGATTTAGATATCTTTGATCATTGGTAAATTGTTGTTTCATTTATGGACAATGTATTGACAATATTTGGTGGTTTCTTGATTTCTTTGTTGACAATTGAAATTATTTCAGAACAGAGATCGCTCCACCTTATGGCTTTCAAGTTTGACCATGTGATTACCATTTACCGTTAAAAATGTTTTTAAAGGGTATAGATTGAAAACTAGCGTAATGTCAATTTTTGCTCCCACTTTCTTTGTTATGTCTTTGCTTTTCTTGAAAGATTGATTTATAATAAGTTGTTTCAAAGGAATGAAATCAATCAAAATCTAAACCAAGAAACATTAGAAATATCAAGCTTAATATTAATAAACCTTCTCTCCCTCCCAGCTTTTAAAAACAAGTCTGGATAATAATTTATCAATTAATTTATAATTGCCAAATATAATGGGTTGTTGTATATTAAGGTATGGTAAATTATAGCTTACAGGCTGATTTTTTACGCACACATCAAACGTGCACTGCAGGTTGGATATTCCCCGATTTGAAAAACTCTTGATTACTGTTGATGACTTTGATGGTAACAAGGTGTTTGATGTGGTTGTCTATAATTCTATATATACTGCTGTGTCAGCAGATCTACTCTAAGACTTTCTACTGTTTTAGTTACTGTTAAATCATTAATTTTTGTGGGGGATTAAATTTCGTGGATTTTGTGGTTCACTTTTAGCAAAGAAATCAAATCCCAACAATCAAAGATTTTGACCCTTGCATTGAGTAACTGAAAAGCAAAATTCACAAATTAACATCCCATTGAAATGGTCTTTTTACCAAAATCACAATTTTTTGTCTCATCGAAATTAAATGATTTTACAGTATATAGAGGCACACAGATTCTCCTAATGTTGATTACTTTATTCATTATGTGTTTCACAGATTTACTCATTTATTTCTTGATCTGCGTGCATTCTTTGGTTTTTAGGGTACCGATTTACTCATTATTTGTTGATCTGTGTGCAACACTTGCTGTTTTACGGTAAAGCTTAGATTATTATTTTATGATCTATCTGGGTTGTGTTGCTATATTACAGTTGCATCATTAACATACCATAAGATCAAACTTTTAGGGAGTATTGATCTACTCATTTTTTGCACCCGTCTTTTTAGAATGCTTCTGTTTCAGGCATATATATAATATTATACCAGTGTCTGCTGGTAGAAAGTGTTTCTGATCAGCATCATTGTCAGAATGGAGAAAATACGTCCATTTCAGCCTAGTACGACCAGCTTTCATTTTCTGTTACATTTAAGGTGAAAATTTAACTGCCCTTGTTTGGCAGCTCAATATGTGAGTATGCCATCATCACCACCCCTGCGTCTGCCCTCATTGTGTGTTCCATGCAGTTCACAAATCTTTACACTCCACAAAGTTCAAATCTCAGATGCTGTTTCTTGATTTTGAGAGTCTGGCAGCAAGTATTTCACCTCTATGCATGTAGTAAACCTCCTGTCTTCTAGCTTATTGTGATACATTGTACTTTAATAGGGTGTTACATGGTGTAGAAGCCTGGACTCTGGTAATGTTTTACAATCAATGCTGACAGATATGTTATAGTGATATCCTTGCTACCTTACAGTTCTCACATGATTTATGTGGGTAGTTGATTGTTTTAGCTCATCATACATTGTTACAGTATCTTCAGTTAGTGTTATAATTACATTACCTCAGTCAGTGATCCAGCCAGTTAAATGTTTGTTGTTTTACACAGAGAGAGATAGATGGAAGATTGAATGATGTATATCCCTGAATTCATGTTGGCACTCAGCTTCTTTTATTGCTTTGTATAATTATAGTATTGTCTTATAGATAATTACAGTGAAGTATTTTCAGGAATTATGGTCTGTACATATAATCCAAATATACTCTTTAAAGATCCGATCTTGTTCAACTATTCAACTGCATATATATTTTTCGGATGCCAATATTTTGCCCATCAACATAACTTAATTATGAACCCAAACATGTTAGGTATTTTTTCAAGCCACTCTAAGATTTACTTCACTTTATGTTTAAATATAATATACAGTAAAGTTCAGCTGAAAAGACCACTTTGATTATTTTAAAATCATGCAGATTTTGCCAGTTTAAGGTCGAAAAGTATAAAATTTAGAATAAAAAAGGTCCTCTAATAAGACCAATTCGCTATAAATTAAGACCACCTTTTTGACTGGTCTTATTAGCACAACTTTACTACAATAAACCTCTGAACAAAGGCAGTCTGTGAACTAAGATATCATTGAAGAAAATTTACCCCTGAACAAAGACACCACATTGGCAAAAAATACCACCTACAAAATCAAACTTTAAAGAAAGGCCACTTTCTGTATCTTCTTTTGGTCATTGTTGATAAAAATTAAGTTCTAAAAAACTACAAGATGTAACAAAGTGAATAGTTACTGTTAGCGAGGAGAAGTTGTTGCTGTCTGTTATGTAGTTCACTCTTTCATCCTCAGTTGATGATTACAAGTGTTATATAATGGCAGAAACAGGCATCAGTATTTATCTTACACTAATCTACATGTCACTGTACAGTTACAGGACTAGCCCCAAAATCTGAGTAGAAACTACTTTATGGTCTTCATGGTGTTAATTACAATAATTACACCAGGGTCGCTAGGCACAGTATGAGGGTAATAAATCACAGCTGATAAACCAAGCCAGATGTTTCCATGTGCACAAGTATATGACCAGGGTTTTGTCTATTTATAAATGTTTGATATGAGATTGTATTATTTGATATGAGAATTTATTGTGAATCTGATTTACTTCTATTCACTTATTTATATCTTAACGTAACAATCATGCAGAATGAACAGTCATTATTATGATATTGTTACAGTAACAGGCTAGTTTGAAAGACATGTAAAATAAAACAAAACATCCGCTCTGAGAATTTAGCACCAATTTGGAGCTTGAGTCCGATATCAAGCCAGTTATGAGTTTGTGATTGAACTTGATAAAAATTCAAACTTCGATATGCATTCCAGTCAGCTATGAGTTCATTATTCAGCTTAATAAACAGTGATAGTTTTACCTGTGCATCCCGAGTCATGGACTCACAAAAATCAGCGAGGATGCAAAGTTTAAAATTACGTGAGTCCAAATAATGCATTGAGAGTTCTAAAAAAATCAAGAATGCTTCATATCTTAATTACATGTATAGTCAGTACTCTGGTGTTCAACTACTAATTATAAATAATATTAAAAGAAGCCAACTTTCTACATTTCATTAACAGGTTATTTTAAGGTAAATAACCACTAAATGGACCAAAGTCAGATACACCCAAATTGTCCGGTAACAAACTTTCAAGCAAATTGAAATGGGGGTATGTCTTAACAAATCAGCATCAGAATCATGAAATTGGTGTTAAATGCTTTGTATGCATTTATGCGATGTAGTGAAATGGTTTTATTTTGAAATGTTTGGCTTGCTGGCTTAAATATGAAAGTGAAAGTAGGGTTGGGTCATATTACGGGCGTAGAGTAAATCCGTACATGTGAGAAAGTCTGTTCACCGTGTTTGACAAACCAAGTTTTTCTTATATGATACATGACCCCCTAATTGTTTTCATTTTCTTGAAGCTGGATGCTATTGATTAAAAGATTTAAAGAGGTCCCCATGACAAAAAAGTTGACTTTTTTGACTGACCTTGGTCACTTTACATTGAGTTAAAGAAAAATTCTATTTGGTGTTTTTTTACCTTTCGAGGGTTGTCCGCAATAGTCGCGAACATTGTCTTCCATTTAAACGCTACGTGTTATTTTCTTAAAAATTTTGAACACATTTTCAGTCAATTCATTTATAACATACATCTTGTTTTTAAAATTTATTTCCTGATGCATTTTTTGGTACAAAACTAGATTAATTGATGTCGGTTGGGAAGTGTCGGCGCACACTCAATTGTTTTGAATAAAAATGAAATGGTGTTTATTTATGACTGTCTAATTTAAAGCAATTTGCATTTGTTGTTTTAAAAATGATAAAGACTTTAATGTCAATGTTTGCCACGTAAGTGTAGTAGTTTATACATCGAAGACGTCAATAACAACAACGCAATGAATTTATTCCTAGTGTCGAAGTTTTCACGTTTTTTTTCGAAAATGGCGACGTCGCAGAAATGTGCAGCGCAGAGAGTTATAATAAAATACTGTGTTGACCGAGGTTTCATCCAAAAGCAGACATAGTCAGTGTAAATTTTCAAAGTTGCATGACAAGGATTCTCGTTTATACATTGCAAAAACGTTTTAAGAGGGATTTAACGAAATGTGAATACTGGAAGACCGAAAAAGGACAAGTCAGCACTAATTAAGCGAGTTAAAAACGTCTTCGACAACGACAGGCAGTAGGGATTAAGGTCGTTATATGTAAAACCATTTTACACAATATATTATAAGAAAAATTAGACATGAGTGCATGCATATATCTGCGAGATGAGTCCAGAAAGTTTTATCTCCTGAAGAAATATTGAAGCTTGTAGTGGCTTTCGAAAAATATAAAGCCGAAGTCACAGAGCCAAATGTAACGTCATTGACGTCGTAGAATGTGCGCCGACCAGACTCATAACAGTTACGATAAATTTACATACTTGTTCTTTCATTTGAGATATCATCTTCAAGCTATGTGATGATAGTGTTAACATATCGCTGTATAAGACTATGTATGCCAATTGCTTAATATATAGTTTGAAGAAAAATAGTAGAAACCAATGTTCTCGACTTTCGGGGACAACCCGCGTAGTGTCTAATGTTTAATGAAATATTTGGACGCTGGACTCGTTCTTAAAATGTTGTACTCGTAGATTTGCAAGTTATTGGGTCCCAGGACTCATTCTTAAAAAAAAATTATGACAAAAATCACTGGATAAATATTTAATTTTAAGCAGCGTTCGAATAAAGACCCAGCTATGAGTTTGTTATTCTACTTCATAAGAATTTGAATTTCAAGCCGAGCTCGAAATTCTGTGAGTTCATTATTCGACTTAATCAATGTCAAATTTCTAGCCGAGTTCAGTTTTCGAGCCAGCTATGAGTTCGTTATTCAACTTGATAAAATGGCAAATTTCGTGCCGAGCCAACTATGAGTTCATTATTCGTCATAATTTAAGCACGAATTTCCAGTTGATTCCAAATATCGAGCTAGCTTTATGTACATGTGTCCGTTATTCAACTTTCTAACCTTAGTTTCTAGCTGATTCCAATTTTCTAGCCAGCTATGAGTATGTTATTCAACTTGATTTAGCAAGTCAAATTTTGTGCTGAATTCGAATTTCATGCCAGCTACGAGTTAAAAGTTATCCAACTTTATAAATGTAAAATTTCAAGCTGAATTTTCGTACCAGCTATGAGTTCGTTATTTGTCTTAAGTTATTTTCACAGTTTTTAGCTCACCTGAGCACGAAGTGCTCACTGGTGAGCTTTTAGGATAGGTGGCTGTCCGGCGTCCGTCGTCGTCAGTCGTCAGTCGTCCGTCAACAATTCCTTTAAATGACTTCTTCTCCTAAACCAATTGATGGAATTTAACCAAATTTCACAGGAATGATCCTTGGGTGGTCCTCTTTCAAAGTTGTTCAAATGGTTCTGGTTAATTTATTAATTAGGTCACAAGAGCTAAAAATAGATTTTAAAAGTGAAAACTTAAAAAATCTTCTTCTCTGAAACCACAGGGCCTACAGCTTTGATATTTTGCATGAAGCTTCATCATGAGATCCTCTACAAAGATTGTTCAAATTTTGCCCCTGGGGTCAAAACTGCACCCGTCCCGGGGGTCACTTGTTTTGCAATAGAGTTATAGAGAGAAATCTTTGAAAATCTTTTCCTCTGAAACCACAAGACCTACAACTTTGATATTTTGCATGTAAAATCATAATTATTGGGGTCCTCTAACAAGATTGTACAATTTTTACCCCCATGGGGTTAAAATAGCCCCCTACCCCAGTCACTATGTTATTGTAGAAAACTTTGAAAATCTTCTCTTATACCACAATGCAGACTCCCACTGACCTCACCTTTAGATAAGAAATAATTCATTGAAGTGGTCAGTGGTCAGCAGGCAGCCTAATTTATAACACATTACCATCTGATAAGCCAGTTAACACAAACAAAGAGTAATTCAGTATTTTATCCTGAGAAAGAAGAACCATTATACGTACAATGTTTCAGAAAGTTAATTTCAGCAGAAGTTTTTTTAATTTTGTACTGTGTATGCCATTCACTATAAAGTGGCTATCAAAATGTATCATTATGACTCAGTACATTAAAAGTGTGTCTGTTCACAAAATAAGAACAGTTAATTAATTTTAAAAGAAATATTGAATACACTCTTTAATTATTGTACATGAAGTTTTGATTATTGTGCAAAAAAATGTTATGGAACCAGTATGTACATGCATCTAGTGATTATAGTAAGAAGAACAATTTTCAAATATATTTGGTTGCATGGCTGTTGAATATTTTTATTTGATCAATGAATACTCATATAATAGTTATCTACTTTGTGTTTGAATGCAGCTTTATTGGTAATTAATGTGATTTTATAAAATACTCCATTGTCTGAAGGCATATCTTTTTCAACAATTGCATGTATTGCCTGTCATACCTTTTGTTGTACAATAAACTTTCTTCTGCAAAATTTGTATTGTTTATTCAATTTTTTAATCTCTACAAAATGAAATAAAAATAATGTAGCTTTACAAATACTTATGTCATTTCCAAATGGTAAAAAAGTGATCTGGAGCCAGAATCACAACCAATATTTTAACTCACTTACATTTGAATAATTATATAATGAGTCTTTAATTGCTCTAGATTAAACTAAATTCAACTAGGAGTCAGTCAAGATGATATTTAGTACTAATTTTACATTGTTACAACTTCTTGCTCTCAAGAAAATATCTCTATGAAACTCAAAATTACAGCGAATGTCAATATCAGAGTGCAGAGTGTAAGTAGTGGTTATAATTCCGGGCCCAGGTTCTGTCTGTTCATGCATGAAGACTGGTGAATTTACTTGCAAATGCACAGACCACTGCTGACCAACATCTGGTTTCAATTAGATAAGGATCAGATCAGTAACATACCATGAAAGATTTTAGGGTCTGACTAGGGTAATGATAATAAACCATGAGGTGTTACAAATTGATGTACAGTTACATTTTCTAGGGGATTTTAGAGAGAACTCACACTTATGCTGCGTAGGAGTGATTTGTATTTGTAACACTTGGAGTGAGGAGTACTATGCATGTATGATAAGAAAAAATGTTTCAAGAATTAAAACAATTTTTTTAGAATTAAATAAAAATCAGGATATGTATTCACAAAGCATCTTAGGTGAAAACTTAACTTATTTTGTCTGAAGTTAATAATTTTTTTTAAAGGTTTTCAAGTTTTTTAAACAGATAAGGTCATTAACCTTAAACATAATTATCATAGAGGCATATCCTACTATTCCGGAATAATCCGAGAATCAGGATTAGCTGCACTAAAAAAAATGAACTTCTATGTAGAAAAAGTTCATTTCTCGACTTAGGTGAGCGATCCAGGGCCTTCTGGGCCCTCTTGTTTATGAGAGGATTCTGAATTTCAAACCACTGTGCGTTAATGTTAATTGTTTTAATGTTAAGCCGAATTTCGAGCTGATTCCAAAGTTAAAACCAGCTCTGAGTTCATTATTCGACTTTGTAAATGTCAAATTTCAAGCTAAATTCGAATTTCGTGCCAGCTACAAGTTTGTTATTCAATTTGATAAAATTTCAAATTTCGAGTCAGCTATGAGTTTGTAGTCTATGACATGATTATAATTAGGCTGTGTTCAAATTCAGAACGATTTTAATTTATAAACATGTTTATATGGTAGGATGCTTGTTGCCCAGTAACAGTCTGGGAAATAAGTCAAATTAAGGTACATGTACTTCTGTTCCATGTAGAATGCTAAGTCATGCTAAGAAGATTGTCATACTTCCATTTTATGCATGTAAATGATGTCAATGCTTTAAATCACATAATATAGGTGTAAAGACATGTATGGGTAAGATTGACACAGTTGTACTAGTATCCTACTTTTTGTTCTTTTCAATAATTCACTTTTATTTACTAAAACATCGTGAATGTTTGAAACTGGCACCATAGTTAGCCATATATATCGAACATTGAGTCTAGAAATTCATTTTCCATTTTTTCGCCTAGATCTTTGTGTGGTGGATATTATATTACATTGTATTACCTATTGAAATACAAGCTATACAGATGTATGTTGGCTTACTCTTGTTTTGATTTAAACTATTAGTGTACTAAGGATAGCCTGATAAGCCAGTGCTATCCCTACAGCTGTCAGAATTAATTGGGTAATTACATGCCCACTACAGAATGACCTGTTAATAGATATCAATTTCCATGGCTCACCAGGGTGTAGAAAGGGAGTTGGGGCTAGTCCTATAACTGTGTACAAGTTAACAGCAACGCTGATATGCTGTCAGGGGAGGTAATTTATCCTCTTTGCTTTACTTTTTGCTCTTTTACCTCTTTATGTTTTTGCTGATTTTTGTACTTTGGCTTTTTTGCTATCATCTTTAAGTTATGTTTTGTGATTAAATCTGACATAACGATTATATTGGTATTTCCACTTCTGTTGAATGTGTCTTCAACAAATTACCGAGTTAAATAAAGTTGTTGTTCTTTGTCATAAAACATTACTCTTGAAGTGATCTGCACTTTCATAGCAAAGGAACCGAAAATGTGATGTCTATCATGTAATTATAGAATGAATTGATTCTTACTGATACAGATCTATGTTTGTATCAACATAATTAATATCTTGATTGCTTAATTGTTAAACCTATATATTCCTGGTAGTTCAATCAGACATCATGAACAATGCCAGCCATATCATGCAGTCAGGCTAAACTTCATGAACAGTGCCTTAGTGTTTTTCCCCCAAAATATTGTTTAAACACCACCTCCAAAACTCATCTCAATATATATGGCACTTTGCAAACTGATCTTACTTATTTAATACTTATTGTACTGTCTTAAAAAAATTTAATTAAGTCAAGTATACTTGCTGGCACACACATGATGCTTTACATAAAGTGCAGTATGCATGTATGTATATATGTTGGATACTTGCAGATTGAAATCAATATAAATGCTGTTTAACTCCACTTGAAGTGGGGAGCTTCCTGTTTCTGGTAAATGAAATTTTCCAGAAATGTAGACAATGTAATTATTGTTACTGTTGATACTTATACATTTTATGTTGTCGAAGTTTATCCAGGTCAGTCTAGGGAGATCACTGTTCTGTATGAGGGGGCATGGGTAATAAATTGTCCCTTGTTCTGTAGAAGGTGTGCATGAGTAATAAATTGTCCCTTGTTCTGTAGAAGGTGTGCATGTGTAATAAACTGTCCCTTGTTCTGTAAATCTGCTGGAAACTTGAAGATTATAATTACCAAATGTTGTTCTGGAATATCACTATATGCAGTTTAAAGACATCTCACCTTAGCAGACTTCAGGCCATGACTGCCCTCTGAAATGCCCTTCCCAGGCTAAACCATAAATTCGGTTATATGCCTGCTTAAAAGGTTGCAGAATTCTTCCTAAACTGCTGGATTAGACTGTTCAGAAGACTGACAATAGTTCCAGAGGATTTACCAAAGGATTTAAGAGTTTTAAATTTTTCTATCTTTTATCCCTGGTATGTTTATATAAATATTAGCAGGTCTGATATACTGAAGTTTATACCTGAGAAATGTAGCATATCCTTGATCTAGATTCTAGATGCTTACATTATATGCTCAGTGTTTATATAATGTTGTAGAATCTGTTTCAACTCCAAGTTGAATGTTTTATATGAATATTATCAGCTGAAGAAAAATTGAATAATATCCTATAACTTACTATCCCACTGATTCTCCTGATTTATATGATACTGTCATTATCTGCTGGAGGAATTACACATTGGAAGATGTTTGTTTATTTATATATAGTTTATGCCTTGTGGTCCAAATGAGCATTTTTGGCCTTGGCGATGTAGTCCTTATCTAAATAAACTAGATTCAGGATGTATCACTAACAGGGATATGACAAGTTTTCTAATGATTTCCTTGATGCTTCACCTAGACCACATGCACCCTTTCTCCAATCAATACCTTCTTGATGTCCATTTGTTAAACCAGGAGTACATCGCCATGGCAAAAAAATCTCATTGAGTCTGAGGCAATACATGATGTCCTAGTCTTTGTATGTGAATATTTTACATAAATTTCAACTGTGGCAAATATATATATATATATTAATGTTTGTATGTGTACAGTTTACAATATTTATGTTAACAGTGCCATAGTGCCATCTTTCTATCTTTCTTTCATTCTTCCATGTAATTTGCAGGGCCCACTCTGGGGCATTAACGCAAATGTTAGAGACAGAGGTGAGATACATGGAATCCGGGTGCGATACCCTAGCTTGTTACGAATTGATTCCTTGGTTCTTTAACTTGCTCGGTGTAAAGCACCGATACACGTGAGACTACCCCTGGGTTTCCAACCAGGATCATCTCTAGTTGGGTGGGAAACACTACATAGCGTTTCTGAAATGACCATCCTGCATGTCTATACAGGTATAGCTGTCAGGAGTTCAGTAAGTTATAGAAATAAAAAAAACAGCAATAAAATCTCACTGTTGCCAGTAACTTCATTATGTAATTATGCATAATAAGCTACACGAATTCTGCCTGACTTATATGTGTATTAGTATTAATTATGTCTGACTAGAAGATATGCTTGAAGTATAGTTTGTATGCTTACCAACTCATATAAATCAACTCTATGAATGACTTGTTTATAATCATGTCACTATGGGAACTTGGTTAGTGACCTTCACCTTAAACATTGGCTTCAGTGACTTGCCAATCAATGTGAACCTAGAAGTGATGGCTTCTATCTTTCCACTTGTTGTTTTGATGCAGCATGTAGCAATATGGATAAATTCATGCTTCGACTTTGTTACAAATTTCAGTGTGTCTCAAAATTATATAGTTTGTACTTTAGAATGATCTTGGCAGAGCCAGAACAACCAAGTGCCCAAACCTTTGGTTGTAGG
Organism: Spisula subtruncata; assembly: GCA_963678985.1. Classification (NCBI taxonomy): domain Eukaryota; kingdom Metazoa; phylum Mollusca; class Bivalvia; order Venerida; family Mactridae; genus Spisula; species Spisula subtruncata. Next base: position 4,140,838 of record OY787660.1, on the reverse strand, counting down.
CCTATCGTTGTACCCGAGACTGAAACCTTTCTGACAATCACTGACTTGTATAATATTAATTTTGGTGTATACTTTTTAGATTATTATATAATTATTTAGGTTGATATTGGTGACTGTGACATGACAAGATGGTTACTACTATTACAACCTTGTCTTACATTATTTACTTGTGTGTCACAAAGAAAAAGTTCAATTTTCATGTATGTAAATGTTATATGTCTGTGGCCTTTATATCCCAATATGATTATACTAAGGTTTCAAGGAAGAATGATCAACTGTCTATGATCAAATGATCCTAGTTTAATTATTTCTGTATGACATTGGTATCATATATCAGTGTGTGGCCATGAAATACTGTACTACATCACTTACAGGCTACACTGACCCAGATGTAGTCAGTCAGGATTATGTATGACCGAGCTTTCACGATTGGTTAAACAACACCATTGCAAGTGAAATTATTTGTGACAAATTTATCACTGGTATCCATAGCCTTAGTTTACAATGAAATACTGGGCAATTTAACCTCTGGTATCCAGTGGAATTCAAGTGGTTTTCAAGTTTTGAATCCAGTTGCTTTTCCCTGGATTCTGGTGAAATACTGAACACTTTCCTATACTGGACTTGCTGTGGAAAGCCCAAAGATTCTTATGATATTCTCTGTGATTTTTCTTCTCCTTTAAATCTTCTATGGATGTTGATATGTTCAGATCAGATTTTGGTTCAGAATGCACCAGTCATCTGTAGGTTGTTGGCTTCTCTTCTCACTCCAAATCAGGTTTATGTTCTCTTTATTTAAGATGCTCTTATAGGATACCCACATTTGTTCACTTGAAGTTTATGTCTGTGCTAATTTCAGTACTGGTATATTTATGAGGAGCATCATAGATAATAGAAAGTGTTTACTGCTGATGAAATTGCTAGAATTTTTTGTTAATTAAGCGTTGCAAATGTTCCAGTTCTAGACTATTCTATAATTTCTCCAATCATTCTAATTTTAGTTTTGTTCTGAAATACAATTTCAATTACGATGTTTGCTGGGTACAATGTATGTTCAAGTTTATTTAACTAAACTGTTGTGTCATGTTCAAGGAACCATATAATGAGAAAAACATTTTTCAACTTTCTGATTGATTTTGGCTAATTTCTTTGAATATCAGGAAAATGAAGGGGTGGGGTCTTTAAAGTTGGAACATTGGCACAGTATACAATGGTTGATATACAATGGTTGATGAACAATGGTTGATAAACAATGGTTGATATACAATGATTGATATACAATGGTTGATATACAATGGTTGATGAACAATGGTTGATAAACAATTATTGATGAACAATGGTTGATATACAATGATTGATATACAATAGTTGATATACAATGGTTGATATACAATGGTTGATATACATTGATTGATATACAATGGTTGATATACAATGGTTGATATACAATGATTGATATACAATGGTTGATATACAATGGTTGATATACAATGATTGATATACAATGGTTGATATACAATGGTTGATATACAATGGTTGATATACAATGGTTGATATACAATGATTGATATACGATGGTTGATATACAATGGTTGATGAACAATGGTTGATAAACAATGGTTGATATACAATGATTGATATACAATGGTTGATATACAATGGTTGATATACAATGTTTGATATACAATGGTTGATATACATTGATTGATATACAATGGTTGATATACAATGATTGATATACAATGGTTGATATACAATGATTGATATACAATGGTTGATATACAATGGTTGATATACAATGATTGATATACAATGGTTGATATACAATGATTGATATACAATGGTTGATATACAATGGTTGATATACAATGGTTGATATACAATGGTTGATATACATTGATTGATATACAATGGTTGATATACAATGGTTGATATACAATGGTTGATATACAATGGTTGATATACAATGATTGATATACAATGGTTGATATACATTGATTGATATACAATGGTTGATATACAATGCTTGATATACAATGGTTGATATACAATGGTTGATATACATTGATTGATATACAATGGTTGATATACAATGGTTGATATACAATGATTGATATACAATGGTTGACATACAATGGTTGACATACAATGGTTGATATACAATGGTTGATATACAATGGCTGATATACAATAGCTGATATACAATGGTTGATATACAATGGTTACACTTATTGCTACCAATCCATGATAATCCTGGTGAGTATGTTGACCTGTATAATGTGTTCAGGTGTTGTTACATAGATCTATATCATCTATACCATCGATATTCACAGTATCTTCACCATCTGTACCTGCTCTACCATGTGCTGTAAGGGAGTAGCTGTGATAGATACACTGTTAATATAATCACTATTGACTCTCTGGTATGGAAGGTTCAATGACCTCTCACACTTACTGAGATAATGTGAAACATGTAACACCTCCGCTGATACATTCTTACACCTCTCAGGTTTCTCTGCTGTTCATTCAGTTATGTTGGCATCATCTCGTTGTCTGAACTCTCAATGCTCTGGTTATTGTACATCATTACTGCAGGACATGCTAGATTTGACTTATTAGCTCTGAGAAAAGTTCAAACATCACCACAGATTATATATAGGTAGATATTGTTTTGTTGGGTCTCAATTGTGCCAACAACAGTATTTGTTGAGTTATATCAGTTTCTAATAGTATAACTGAAATATAACCTTTGCAGTTATGATAACAGTTTAGGTGTCTTGGCCATTGGAGCAAACAAATATAGCTCCCATTCTTGTGGCACAGGTTGAATATTGATTGGTATTCACATACTAACACAATTTTTTGTAGCTCAGGCTTTTGCCGTCTAATCTGGCAACCTCACTCACAAACTGGTCAAATCCTTCCATGTTTGAGCAGAAACTTTTGAACATAAAGGCTTATATGTTCCGCCATTAAATGAAAACCTTTTCAAAGCAGATAATGTAAAGCTGAATGTTTGTATATTTTCAGATACTAGTACAAGTCCCCCATGGACACCTTTATATCCCGGTTCAAAACTAGAGCAAGAAGCTTTACAATATATCCACAAGTTTTATTGTAAGGATTGTCAGATGGACCAGCAAGCTGCTGAAAGAGCACAAACAGCAGTAGTTGGAGAAGATATCAAACCACATATAGGAGAACATCAGCAGCAGCCTGCAGTAACGACGACGACGGTACCAGAGGTGAAACAAGAGCCTCTATCACCCATGAGTCCACAGCAGATGACAGACGAAGCATCAATCATGATAACATTGGACAAAAATAAAGAATGTAAGATTTTATCTATTTTTAGGTTCAATTCTAATTGGAATGGGCAATAAACTACTAAATGTACAGAACGTAATACTATAATTAAATTATAATAATTATAATAACAATAACTTCAAAAAATAATGTACACTTTTTTTAAGGAGCCACAGGGCGTGTTGGATTATAAAGATGCCACACTTTTGAATAAGCCCCGCCTTCTCTGTCAGTCTTTTCTAAAATTCCTTAAATGTTTTGAATTCCCAATTATTTAGTGAATAGACTTTCAACATAGGCTTGTAGTAAAAAGTAGATTTTCACTTATTATTCATCAAAGTTTAAAAATATGTGAATTGCTTCAGATTATTTATGATATGATTACTGGCCACTTACATATATAAACAGTTGTTTATTGAATTGTTTCCAGCATTGAAGAGGAAGTTAATGATGAGAAGATCACTCAATGAATTAGTGGACCAAGGCATTTATCCCCGTAAGTATACTCAGTGGTCCTATAAAAAAACAAATTTGAAAAAATAATAATAATTCCGGAATTGGTGAAAATATTCAAAGAATTGACAAAGATATTGTCATTTGAAGTTCCATAAACTAAATTTTAACAATGTTTGAAGCCTTGTTAAGGTGTTGGGATGTGTTCTTATGTCACCCAAAACTGATTTACGACTCAGTTTTAGGATTGGGAATTAAGCTGAAGTAGAACCCCTGAAGTATACTGTATAAGACATTGTGAAACTAGCCAAACAAGTACTTTAGAATCAGTCCAACACTGATTGGAAAAGTACTAGACCCCAAAAAAAATTATCTGACCAAAAAGTTGATTGACGGTCACACAGACTTATTTCCATGTTTTAGCTCTGACAAAATCAATATAATATGTCTTATTATGGTAAATTCATAGTAAACATCACTCCAAAAGACAAACACACATTTAAAACTAAAATAGTACATTGAATGGTATAATTTCCCAAAAAGGCTGATTTTTTGCCTTCTGTCATTCAGCTAGACCTGTCTTGTGCCATTTTCTGTGCTTTTTCCAAAGATAATCCCATTTCTGAGAGTTTTTAGCCTAGTCCTACATCATGTTCTCTTTGGTGGGGGGAATGTTAGATGCAGGTTAATGAAAGTCAACTTGTTAAAAAATAATAAGACTTACTGCAGACTTTAAATTTTAGGAATAAATTGAATAATTGGTTTCTTGGTAGATATACGATTACTGTGGATTGGGGAAGCAATTTATATGACATTACCAATCTTCTCTGCTAACATAATTATCTGTCAAACATACAAACATTCATAAAAACATATCTTATATCAAATTTATCTTTAATTATATCAATAAAAAATATTGACAGCCTGCTGATTAAATGACGATGTGAAGCTTAACGTGTTTGTGCAGTTAACATAGGAGAACTTTATTACATCATTTTACTATCATAATCATCCATCTATTGGATTCCATCCAGCTGATGGTAAAAATTATTAAAAATATGTTATTGTTGTTGTTGTAATCTAGGTTTGTAGGCTTCAAATGATTGTTTATATAGATTAGAAATGGTAAATGTATTATTAACGACTATAGGTTAATAAATAGCATTGAAAGCTTTACAATAGTTATAAGTTTAATTATCATTAGCTTAGGTTTGGCCAATCAGATATTACCAATTTATTACTGGCATGATATTGCAATAATTCAATTAATGAGATGCTGACCTCTTTGGCAAAGTTATGACTGTGGCTGAAGAGATCGCCTGTGTAGTAGGAGTCCCACACTGTAAATGTGAGATATGCAGGACAACTATCTACCCAGATGCCTACTCAAGCATGCATGCATCTTAAACAAAGTCGTATTAAAAACACAACCTGTATTTGGTACCTTTGAGACATTGGAATCTGTCTGAGCATTCCTCAATTCTAAAAACCAGCCTTCAAATATCTCTAAATATCCCCAAAGTCAAGTTAGAATTCGAATCTGCTCAGTTTATGTACTTTTAGTCACCTGTTAAACATTCATGTTAAAAGCAAATAAAATGTTTAAAGATCTAGATATTTGCCTAATGGATAAGACATACTTCATGTACCTGCAGACTTGTTGTAATTAAATCATTATAAGAAAATTCCATGCTAAGAATACAGGAACCAGATGGAGTTATTTAATTATAAGTTTAAATACAGAACTCATCATCTGTATGCTAGCTGTGTGGAGACCATGATTAACTTGCTACATTCAACATTCAGGTTTGTAATTAAATGATGTCAGTAGTGTGTTCATACAATCTGCTAGCTCGCTGTAACAGAATGGATGAGTAGGGAACAAGACAGATAGGTAATAGAAAGATTTGAATATAATTTGTTGGGTGAATTATTAGTGAACCGGATTACTTTTAAGTTGACACATCTCATTCAATATAATATACTAGCTATGTCAATATAGCATCAATGATTATGGTAATGCAACTACCGTATTTAAATTTCATGTCCATGACCAACACAGCTTGTTTTTTTGGAGACCAAAATTTAATGCAGTCTTAGAATTAAATATCTATTGCACTCTTGATTACCATGGTTTCTCTTATGCCAGTACATCACATTTAAAAATGCCAAACATTTCTGTATGTAGAAAGGTCATTGCATGAAAGTCACTGTCCTATTTGTTGAAACACCACACTATATGTTATTACATGGTTTGGTAATGATGAACCTTGTTTTGAAAAAAAATCTTTAAAACAGCTCGGAAATTTGTTCCATAGTATGTCGATGTATAGAACAGAGTAAAGTACAAACCCACGGGAAAGACATTGATAGAGGGCATGGTGTACTCTTACACTGACAGAATTCTGTTATAATGTTTATAACATACATAACTCATTAACTGGTGAAACACCTAGTATACCGGTACAGTTATAGGACTAGCCCCAACTCCCTTTCTACACCCTGGTGAGCCATGGAAATTGATATCTATTAACAGGTCATTCTGTAGTGGGCATGTAATTACCCAATTAATTCTGACAGCTGTAGGGGCACTGGCTTATCAGGCTTTATCTCAAAACAACATACATCTGTATAGCTTGTATAACAATGTAATATAAGATCCAACACACATATCTAGGAGAAAATGGAAAATGAACTTCTACGCTCAATGTTCGATCATATGTATGGCTAACTTTGGAGCAAGTTTCAAACATTCACAATGTTTTAATAAATAAAAGGGAATTATTGAAAAGCACACAAAATAGGAGAAACAACTGTGCCAATCTTACCCATACATGTCTTTACCCCTATATTATGTGATTTAAAGCATTAAAATCATTTACGTGCATAAATCGGAATTATGACAATCTTCTTATCGTGACTTAGCATTCTACATGGAATAGAAGTTACTGTACCTTAATTTGACTTATTTCCGAGACTGTTACTGGGCAACAAGCATCTTACAATATATACACGTTTTTAAATTACATTTTTTGAATTTCAACACAGCCTAACTATAATCACGTCATAGTCTACAAATTCATAGCTGACTCAAAGATTAGAATAATGAACTCGAAGGTAGCACGAAATTCAAATAATTCAGCTTGAAATTTGACATTTATAAAGTCCAATAATCAGGTGGTTTGAAATTCGGAATCAGCTAGAAATTCGTGTTTACAACACATTTACAATTACATGTAACAAATTCACAATGGTTTGAAATTCGGAATCCTCTCGTATAAACTGTGCTGAACTTATGAAAAATAACGAACTCATAGCTGGCACGAAATTCAGCTTGATATTTGACATTATAAAGTTGGATAACAAACTCGTAGCTGGCATGAAATTCAAATTCAGCTCAAAATTTGACCTGTTGAATCAAGTAGAATAACATACTCATAGCTGGCTAGAAAATCGGAATCAGCTGAAAAGATTAGAAAGTTGAATAACGAACACATTTACATGAAGCTAGCTCGAAATTTGGAATCAATTCGAAATTCATGCTTAAACCACGACAAATAACGAACTCATAGACGGCTCGAAATTCGAACTCGGCGTGAAATTTGCCATTTTATCAAGTTGAATAACGAAATCATAGCTGGCTCGAAAATTGAAATCGGCTAAAAATTTGACGTTTATAAAGTCAAATAACGAACTAACAGCTGTCTCGAAATCTTAAAATTTGCGTTTACATTAAAACAAATAACAAACTCATAACGTTAGTGGCAAGAAATTCCAACTCAGCACGAACTTGGACTTTTTAACAAGTTGAATAACGAACTAATCGCGGGCTCATAATTCAAACCCAGCTAGAAATGAGTTATCGAGTAGAATAACGAACTCATAGCTGGCTTGTAATTTAAACACTGCTTAAAATTTAATATTTATCCATTGATTGTTTTCACAAATTTCAACAACGAGTCCAGTGTCCAAATATTCCATTTAACGTTAGACATTAAGGTAAAAAACCACCAAATAGCTCAATGTAAAGTGACCCAAGTGTTACTTCATAGGAATTGACACTTATTGACAGCTTCAATAAAAAATTCCCTGATTTTTCTCTGACATAAGGTAAATTTCTGGATTTCCTTGACTTATTTCCAAAATTCCCTGACTTTTCCCTGACCTTAAAAGCATTATGTTTTTCCCTGACATTTCCCTGACCGTGGAAACTCTGTACTAGTATTGGACTCCAGCTTCAAATTGGGGCTAAATTCTCGGGGTGTATGTTTTTTGTTTTATTTGACCTGTCAGACTAGCATGTTACTGTATAATGTCATAATAACATGGGTGAAAGTTTTCAGCCATATGCCTGAACTTCAGGTTTTTTAGTGAATCAAGATGTCTTTTTTCTTTATTTTCCCTACATAAATTGTCAATTTTTGAGAATTTCAGGTTTTTCAAAAGTTCTAACTTTAATAATGACTGTTCATTATTCTGCTTGATTGTTATAAGTGAATATAAGTAAATCAGATTCACAATACATTCTCATATCAAATAATACAATCTGATATCAAACATTTATAAATAGACAAGATCCTGGTCATGGAAACATCTGGCTTGGTTTATCAGCTGTGATTTATTACCCTCATACTGTGCCTTGCGACCCTGGTGTAATTATTGAAATTAACACCATGAAGACCATAAAGTAGTTTCTACTCAGATTTTGGGGCTAGTCCTGTAACTGGGTACATGGTATATATGATATACCCTGCTCTCTCATTATTTGGACATGATAGGTCATTCATCCCTCTTACCTCATGCTAAATTACCTGCAGCTCGTAGCTCTTGTTGTTGTTGTTGTTGTTGTTGTTGTTGTTGTTGCTACCAGGCACACAAACCACTCACTGTGTATGCACTCAGCAGCTATCTAATGTGGCCAAGTCTACAGATATCATTATAATGAGCTGATAATCATGAGTGGATGTGATCTGTTCCCCCCCTCCCTCAGTGTAGAATTCATTGTTTCATGAAAACAGTTCTCTATCTATCAAGGTTAATAGCCAATGGTTCGTTCATGAAGAATGTTTTAAATGCTAACAGATGTTATAACAGTTTGTATTGTGTGAGGTGAATCTACAGTAAATGAGCTAATTCTATGGTGGGACTATATCTGTAAGATGAGGTAATGGTATCATTGAACTGTTTACTGTCATTGGTGGCCAAGTGGGTAAAGTATCTGCTTCATAAACAGAATATTGCTGGTTCAAACCCAGGCTGTGTCATACCAAAGTCATTAAAATGTTATAAAGACACTGTTTTAAAAAAGTCTATGAATTTGTCACGGCAATGGGCTGTGACCTGTGACATCTGACATGTATCACAACTGCTTACCTAAATTACCATTTCCATCATAACCCTCTGTTGAAATATCTCATCAGTAAAAAGTCTTATAAATGAAATATTGTAGGGACTGGAGTTAACTTAACAATGTGTCTTAAAATAAGAGTATGTTACCTTTATAAAATGCCACCATTCACAGAATCTTTTGTAAACAATTAACATACACACCTTTTCTGAATTGTAGAAGGCGACTAGCATTAACCAAACATTCAAAAGTGACAGTAAATATAGACAGCATATTAAATGTACTAATTTTACAGCTATAAATAACATTGTAGGGTCAATAGGAAAGTCAAGTCATCCACATTGAGTAATGTCAGTTAATGTCAAGTACTTGGTACTATATAATATAAATTCTAACTAAGGATGGTTCCAAGTGCTACCATACTGTGTTAATGTTGCTTCATAGATTCCGTACATTCATATTCTATAAGTACCAGCCATGTACAGACAACAACTGATCAACAAGATGCATTTTCTATGACCAAACATAATAAAACAACATTGTGTGACTATCTGTTAATGAATATATAAGTAATTAACCTAATAACCCCTACATAAACCTTCTGATCTTCTAATTAACTAGAGGTGATAGTTTCCCACTATTTTATGCTAACCTATATTGTATATTCCACCAGCTCTTCGAGTACTTATCATAAAATCTAGTTTTGATCTGCCTTTGTACTGGGGATATTTGGGTATTTTATGAACACAATATAATGTATTTCTGATTCCTAAACATATCCATTGTAAATTTACAGTGATGATTATTGATGATAATGGTTTCGGAATCAAAACTCAAGTATAGAGAGGATGGTCCTGGTTTGATTTTGAGATCAGTAGGTTAAATGTCAAGATTGTCACAACCTTTGACACAAATGAATATAGCAAATGTTTTCCAAGCAATTTCTTTGAGAACAGTAATTGTTAGGTCCAGGATCTTCAAAATACCCTGTTCTGTATATGGAGGTAATGCAATGGTCATGGTCAGTAGATCGTTATGACCGGTACCGGTACCTTAGCATAAATGACTTTTTAGCTGCTATCATGACACTGGGGCAAACAATGTTAACAAACATCTTTCATTAAACGATACATGTGTTAGGTACATACTTGTGTTAGGTGTTCAAACTGTTATATATTTCTATACATGAAATATTGGATGTATTTATGGAGCCTGCAAGTTGGATGCCAGTATGTGTATCGGAGATACGCGCATACTTTGTCTGCTAGATGCTTAAAAGTACCTGTCTGAAAAAGTTTGTTTCTGTTAAATGTCATGAATGTTTGTATCGTAGCAGGCAAGAAAATATATGAAAAGGTGAGAAATATGCTCGAGATATACAGAAGTTAAATTGGTTATAATTACCTTGCCGTTAATGAAATAAAAGCTAAATGTCAGTGTGTTGTCACGATGAAATATTATCCAGCAATAGAGGCCGGAGTAAAATACATACCTAACAGATAACACGAGGTCAGGCTGGGCAAAAGTAAAATAAATGTTTCTAAGTCACTGAGTTCTAAACAAGCCAGTTATTTATATCAATGAAAACATAGAAAATTTCTTTGAATCAGAGAACAAATTGGCCAAGTTATGGAATTGGAAGAGGGCTATAAAAAGCAGCCAAGAAAACACATTTATTCTGTTTTGGTAAAACAAAGCATAAATTTTCCCTCCAAAGCATATAAAAGAATAAATTATGTCTTGCTTCCATGCTTGATACTGCAGGGGTATCATGTCATAAACTCGTGTATTACATTGTGCTTTGTATATGCCTGTGTATTACTACTATATTAACGATCAGATGTTAATTTTCTGTTATTTTTCATTGCAGCCCCTAAGACACCTCCTGCTTTTATGGAACAAAGAAAAAGTCTAGAGCGTGCAAAGGTGAGTGATTTTATAATTAGGAATTCTGTGTAAATCAAATACAATAACAGTTGTAGTCTCATTTTACAATTAAGTTTCCCCTCTCTAACCCTAGGCTTTCTGACTTTGAGCAAACATGGGGTCCTGCTTGGTGAATGATGGAATGCTTCTCATCCTTTGTTCTGTAGTAATGTTGTGTCCCTATGTGTCCCATGTTTGTCATTGTGTTTAGGTTCCTCTCTCAGTGGAACTGGTGGGGAAGGGGTCTGACTAAGCTTTGTGTCTCAGGGGAAGAGAGTCCAACCAGATTTGTAGCATTGTTGTATAAGATAATCTCATTCTGGTGACATTTTAGCCATATTTTGATGAGGGGGTAGGTGTTTGCACCTCTTCATCTGGCTGGATCACACTTCGTCACTTACTTAAGTTAGTACTTGCAGCAAATCATGTGTTGTATACAGAATGTTACATCATGTGGGATTCTTATATCTTGGTTTGTGGTTTGATAGTGGTAATGATTGGGTGTATAACAGATGAGTTAGTGAATTGTTACAATATGTCGACATTAACAAAATATATTGTCTAATATACTTCATTATAGAACTGTATGTATTGGATTATCTTAACTGAATGAATATCACCGTACATTCTTGTAGTAGAGATAAAATGTACAATATACATATTTACTGTATATAATTGTGGGATATTTATTATTCATGTCATATACTTGACACAAATGAAAACATATGTTGCAATTAATGCAGAAAAAACGTCGGTTAGTTGGCAGATGAATTATATGTAGTATAAGACATTGTGATTAGATTCTACATATATCACTGGTTGTTAGAATCAACTGGTTTCACAGCTATACTCACTGGCATTATTGGTCTTGTGGTTGTGTCTTTGGTGCTTGTATCTTAATGTAGATATACAGTGAAGTTTGTGTCATGCAGTCATTCAGTCTGTCTATTGGTTTGCCTGATTCTCATTTCTAATTTCTCTGAGATCAGCTAGTTCTCAAAGCTCTGACAGTAACTTTTAACTGCCTGTTAAAGTCTGTTTCTCAAAATATTTTAACTAGTTTGTTAATTAGTAACACTGGTGTAAATTTAAATAGATAGTTAAAAAGTGACATGTACTTTCGATCACAGAATGCGATATCCCTGTTGTATACAAAGTGACTTCCCTAAGCTGAGCTTTGAGGAACTGTCTCCAGTGTGTGTCTAGGATAGTTTTAGTGGGTTGTTCAGTTCCATGTAGTGTGACTCACTTTGACTTACCAGAGCTTTTGATTGCTTATCTTCTCTCTTAGTTTCCTTTTTGTGCCTTTTATTCTCAGCAGTGTTTGTTGGATGCTACCTTCCCTGTCAGATTTATTGGTGTTTGATATTGTCTCAGACTCTAATTCAGATCATATAAACTTTGTGTTGGATGGTCAAACAGGAATGTGTTGTAATATATCATTCAGGTTAGTGCAGGTTAGTGCACGGAGGGTTTCATGCAGCTTATACCACACAGTGTGTTGTCTGTCCCATTGGTGCAACAAGGTTGTATCTCACTATTCTATATAATACAGCATACAGTAAGATACAACCTTGCTGCATCAGAGGGAGGAATGGTGTCATACAGGTAGAGAATGTGAGTGAAGCTGCAAGTGGTAACATTGATAGTCTCCAGTAATCATCATAATGTGCACATATAATGTATAATACAGTACAACACTGATCAGTATAAAACCTTCACTCAATTAACATCTTTCTCAGTTGGTAAACATATAACTTACTGTAAAAACTCTTCATCCAAAACCTTCATTATGATTTGTCTGAACGATTTCATGTTGGTTGCTGATGTGTGCGGCTTTCATGCAAAACTATTCAAAGATTTTTTTAAAGAATTATTAGATATGAAATTGGTATGCTTTATTTACCAGTGGAAGATTATGTGATGGTATAGCTGATGGTAGTTTTGGTTTTCTATTTGTACCTCTGTCCTGCTGGATGGTAGAGCTAATGTACATTGATGTAGGGAGGATAGAGGGGCCAATTTAGTAATCATTTTGCTTCTCATATTTTGAAGTGCAGGGGTCCAACAAATCCTGAAAATTGCTTTGGCTGCTCCTGAAAATGAAATTATTTGACAAGCAAATTAAAAGTATTGACCTCAGGTTATGGCCATATGATATTACATCAGTAACTGACCATTACCCAAGTTACAACAAATGGCCTGGACAATTTTTTTTTCGATCATTTTGTTAGTGATATTGTTTTAGACCCAAATACTAAAATGTCAACCACATTAATTGCTTAAAATGTAGCACAAACATGATAAAGGTAGTCTGGGCTTATCAGCATTTATAATCTTTTAATTACTTGTAAAATACCATTTAATCTTTGAGCAATATAATTTTCTCTCCTGGTTTACAATTTTGCAGAATGATGTAACATAATATTTTGTGAAAATTCCATCATTTTATCTCTTATTAAAATGTGCAAATAACTACAAGGCATATTTGGTGACCCTTATCAAAATTTGTGTAGCACTCATCAGAAGTTACTGATTTTCACATAACCTTGTGACATTACAATGTAAGTTACATCTGATATGCTTAACTATCTCATGACCTCCCATTGAGAAAGCTTTGGTTTGGCAGCAATGCTTGTTGTAGTAAGTTAAACTGAAGATAGTGTCCTGAATTAACCAAACCTTTTAGATAGTTTCTAAGTGGCTTGTTGAGGATACAGTTTAAGAAGTTATAGTTCTTCCTTAATTCCTCAACTATTTTCTGTTATATACGGTATCTAACAGTAATTCACCTTTGATACTAGTGTCCCTGGATTGTATTCTAACCAATACTTACCCTTCCACCATGAACCAGCAACTTTTCCACATGTGGAGAAAATTCACATTTTTGTCATTGTCTTTTCATGTATTGGGTATAATAACCAGCTGTGACTAGGGTTGAACCCAGATCTCTGATTTACAAATCCAGTGCGTTAACCACAAGACCACAGCTACTGATATTAATACATATAATGCTATATTTTGCTGATCCTGTGCTTTGTCTTGTTTCTAGTGTTGAAGTATATGGTGATGTTCTGATCTGGTAGACTCAAGGTTTTATGTTCCTGTTTGTAACATCTAAAACAACATTTTCAATTACATTTCCAGACAAAATTAATGTTGCCACAAATAGTTTGTGGAGAAACTTGTGTAGGAATGATGGAACGGTTGTTGGAATATGAACAAAATAAAATGTTTGTTCACATTATGTTGGCTAGCACCGTTAGTACATTGTTTCTGTATGAAACAATATGTGTTTCTTGTATGGAACGATATGTACGTTGATGTTGTTGATGACATATAGGCAGTGTATAGGTTCATAGACATCATGTACACAAAGAGAAGACACGACATTACTGTCAGCTTGTGTATCGATAGACTTGTCATGCCGGTATTCATGTTACTATCTTGTGTTTCAATCACTGACGGAAGCTTAATTGAGTCTTACATTACCTTTGCTCAATAAATGTAGGAACAGGTCTCCTGGCAGGAATACCTCTCATGTTTGGATGTCAGCCAAGCTACTGTAGAGCAACCTTGCTTATTCCTTAATCATTCAACTTACAAAGTATTGTTAATATTTGGCACATATTTATACATCATTGTGTTTAAGTTCGGGTGAATTACTAAGTCTTAAAGTTGTTGCTTGTGAGCGTGACACGTCATTTCATTCACCTAATCTTGGCTGTTTGTGTGCAATAAAATATACCATCTATGTACACCTTTTGACCCTCGTTTGGCATTGTGGTGAACATTATATTGGAAAACAATACTCAAATGAAGACAAAGTCTTGTATTTTATTATCACCTCAGTTTTTATCACTTTTCTTGTTAAATTTTACCTCATTGTTCTCATTAACCTTTAGTTCATCGTCAACCACAGAAATACTTTCTCTTTATCTACGTAGTGGATACTCCATGTAAAAGTGTTACACTAAAGGGTTACTTCTCTTATGTGGTTACATTATATGTTGTTAATTTAAGTTCTTTCATATATTAATGGAGGGTAACTCTAGATATTGCCAGAACTTGGTCGTTCAGTGGTTTAGTTGCATTGCTACATTCAGTTGTTGTGTGTTATACCAGTATGCCATGTGTGATTGAGATCTGTCTTACTTCTTGTTTCTGTGCCCAGCCTTGTTATAGTCATAGTTAAATGTCAAAATCATTTCTGCTATTCACTGCTAATCATGGTATTATGTTGACATTCCTACAAGTTATTTCAAGCTACCCAGTTGATGTCAGTGCTACTAAAATAAAGATATCACACTGACAAGCTCCCCAAGAGACATGTGTAAATTCAAGGCAAGAATGCTCCCTTTTATGAAGTTGCATTGTTATTCTTGTCTTTTGAATACTTGTTTGTTTATTTGGATTTTTCAATGCCATATACAGGCCTGGTTATTTTCTAACTTCTTTCTGAATCTAGGTTTTGAATCCTAAACTTTCCTTCTTTGTCTATATTGAAAAGTGGAATTTGAAGCTTCGAAACAGGAACTTTCATGTTTGATACTGATTGCTTATTACCAGACCTGCATATATAATTGAAAACTTCTTGAGGAAAAGAGTTATACCCAAATAAACAAACAGACTATGAATACTACAAACATTCTTACACTTAGCTAGGGATATTGTCCTTGATACATTATATTGTATTTATCTTACTTGATGTTTTTTCTTCATGTTTTGCATGTTATATATATTTCAGATTGGAGATTCATTACGGTTTAAGATCTCACACAGACCTGACAGACAACAACTGGTTCAACAACATATCTTAGAAGGTATGTTCCTTTAACAATAAATCTATTACCTTGACAATATACTGATATCTGGCTTTGTTGATATTGTTGCTTGACAAAGTCCTTACCCTCTCATATTCAAAAGGTTGATAATGCTGTAAGTATAGCCAGTCATCCATTGTGTAGTAAGGAAGTCATGTAACTACTTTAATCATGGTCCGTACTTATAATCTTATGTTCTGGTAGAAAGTTATGTTTGCACTGTGAATATTGTCAGTTAGTGTTAGACTCCTTTGTATTGGTAGAATGATCTAATACCACTTGAACAATGAGAACACGCTGTTGTGGAAGGTGTGGCAGTATTGGGCAATCAGTTCACTGTATACTGGAGGATGTGTCAGTATTGACCAATGAGAGCACATTATTCTGGAAGGTGTGTCAGTATTGGTCAATGAGAGAACACAATTCTGGAAGGTGTGGCAGTATTGAGAAATGAGAGCACACTATTCTGGAAGGTTTGTTAACATTTACCAGTGAGAGAACACAATTCTGGAGGTGTGTCAGTATTGGCCAATGAGAGCACACTATTCTGGAAGGTGTGTCAGTATTGGCCAATGAGAGCACCCTATTCTGGAAGGTGTGGCAGTATTGGCCAATGAGAGAACACAATTCTGGAAGGTGTGGCAGTATTGAGAAATGAGAGCACACTATTCTGGAAGGTTTGTTAACATTTACCAGTGAGAGAACACAATTCTGGAGGTGTGTCAGTATTGGCCAATGAGAGCACACTATTCTGGAAGGTGTGTCAGTATTGGCCAATGAGAGCACCCTATTCTGGAAGGTGTGGCAGTATTGGCCAATGAGAGAACACAATTCTGGAAGGTGTGTTAGTATTGACAAATGAGAGCACACTATTCTGGAAGGTGTGTCAGTATTGGCGAACGAGAACTAACAATTCTGGAAGGTGTGTCAGTATTGGCTTATGAGAGCACACAATTCTGTAAGGTGTGTCATTATTGGCGAATGAGATCACACTGTTCTGGAAGGTGTGTCAGTTTTAGCCAATGAGAGTGCACTATTTTGGAAGGTGTGTCACTATTGACAAATGAGAGCACACTATTCTGGAAGGTGTGTCACTATTGGTCAATGAGAGAACATAATTCTTGAAGGTGTGTCACTATTGGTCAATGAGAGAACATAATTCTTGAAGGTGTGTCAGTATTGGCCAATGAGAACTTACAATTCTGGAAGGTGTGTCAGTATTGGCCAATGAGAACTTACAATTCTGTAAGGTGTATCATTACTGGCGAATGAGATCACACTGTTCTGGAAGGTGTGTCAGTATTAGCCAATTTGAGTGCACTATTTTGGAAGGTGTGTCAGTATTGGCCAATGAGAACACAATTCTCATTATTCTGAAAGGTGCGTCAGTTATTGACCAATGGAGAGCTGATTTTCTGAGTTATTTCAGCTACAGTAAAACAATGCTGACCAGTGTACTCTATGTAGTTTAGATAGACTTGCAAGTAGAGGCATGTTGGTTTAATGATGGTGAAGTGATCAGTTAGGGTCTATCAGTGTGTGTTATTGTAGTATCCTGACAGTTTTATTGGGCAGTGAACAGATATTGGTAATTAAGTGAGGTGCTTAAATATCTTAAAACCTGCAGTAAAAGCAACAATAATATAAAGGCTTCTATCTGGTCCATTCCACCTTGGCAATTATTGTTTGCAGTATGAAGTTGCAAATATCATTAATATTTGATTTATGAGAGCACCTGCTATCAAACAATGTTTGTATTGAATTAATGCCAAACTTTCTCCTGCAATAATGCTGCATGTTGTGTGGGGAATGTAATGTTTGTTTTTCTTTTAAATACTTAGTACTATCAACATGGTTCTATGGCTGGTTTCTTATACCACCAGAATGGAGAGTAAGAATACAGTGAGTGTATCAGGACCCAGTCTAAAAATGTCGTATTTTGGAATCAAAATCATGCAAACAAGAGCATTACAGTACACAACACAATACTCATGCTACAGATGGTTCATTGATGGAACTTTATTGACAAACTGTGTCTGTAACCACTTGTTATATATCATAGAAACTTTGTATGACTCATCATGATATATATCATAGAAACTTTGTATGACTCATCATGAGTTCAAATCTTAGCTGTGCATACTGGCAACATGTTTTGCTCGTATATTTATAACTGAATAATTGCCTAAATATTTCTATTAATTACTTAATATTGTGCAAACTATTTCTCTGTAGGCATATATAGGTTGAATTTCAACCTTTTATTTGTACCTAGTACTTGGTGAATTATGCTCGGATTAATTGTCACAGACTTTATAGTGCATATTGTTCTGTCTGCACCATTCCTCTCAAACTATTGAATGAACTTCTACAGTTTTACTATTTAGTCTGAAGCTACCAGAACAGTATCTGAGATTGAACCTGAAGGGCATCTTCAGTGATATGCAGTGTTTGTTCTATGTTCTATTATAAGTCATTTTCCTAGTACTTGAAGTTTTCATTATTAACTCTTTTAAACAAAGGTCATGCATAAAGTGAAGCTATGTGATGTGTTATAGTACACTTGCACCTACATTACGTAAAGTACACCATTCATCTTAGTAAGTCATTCATCTAAGTAAGTCATTCATCTTAGTAAGTCATCCATCTAAGTTAGTCACTCTTCTAATCATTCATAATAATCAACATTGTTACATAATTATACAATTACCCTACATTTTT
Source organism: Spisula subtruncata (assembly GCA_963678985.1). Lineage (NCBI taxonomy): Eukaryota > Metazoa > Mollusca > Bivalvia > Venerida > Mactridae > Spisula > Spisula subtruncata. The sequence goes on along the minus strand of OY787660.1, from coordinate 4,122,262 downwards.
CTTAACCATAGAAATATAAAAAACCTTAACTTACAAATATGAACTATGAACTAATATTGAAATTAGTGACATAATTATGCATTGAATTACAGATACTAAGTAGAAGCATATTTTTGGGAGTAGTTATTATATATATATGTTACTATTACTTTATATAAATATTGGAGTGTAGAATTTGGTTATAATCAGTAAATGACTGTAGGTTACATATTATTTAGATTCTAAGGATGTTATGTCAGACAATATGATGTGTCTTGGCTCAACATTAATTTACCAAATAGCCAACATTCTATTCTACTGCTATCATTATATATATAACGTAACTAACATAGTTGATGATAGAATATGTCTCTTTTCAGCATAGTATTCTATCTCATAGAAATACAAACATTGTTTTACCCTGGCCAAAAGGTTACAGGAGGGCCTACATAGATCTGACCTTGTTTTGACTTCATTATATGATATGATGACTTGGGTATATTTTGAAAATGTTGGTAGGTGATAGAAGGTCAGTCTGTCTCTGAGTGTAATTATAATTGAACATCCTTGTAGTCTGGACTGTCTGAACCAGGTAGACAACTCCCACAAGTCATGTTTTACAGACTGTTTGTTGACATGCTTCAGGTTACAGGGTAGTTGTGTACTTTCTATGACTTCCTGGACTTATGGAAATAAGTTGAGGTGTTTGTTGCTGTTGCTATAATGAGTGTTGATACCATCATTAATGAGGTGTTGATCAATCATCTAGTTTATCTTTGAGTTCATATAAATATAAGAAAAAGGTTACAGTTATTTGTTTGTGATTGGCCGAGACAGTCCTGCATTTGGGGTCATTCACTTTTTACCTTGTAAGAATGGCCAATGACCTCTGACTTTGAAGGATCATTTATGCTACAGTGATATTGTTAACAGTTATATTCCATATGTCCACTTAGAATATGTCCATTCCAAGGGCAGAAAGGTTAGAATATAAACACATCTCAATATGCACTGTTTTGGCCAAATATCAAGAATAAGATCCCTTGATAAAGTGTCTTGAATAGTCCATTTCTAGAATTCAATTGTCTCCCCTTGATGGACATAGGATAGTCATATGACATGGTGTGTTTATTAAATTCTTCATATGATATAAAGAGTTAATAGTTAATGAAAATTTAACATAATAATAAAGGCATTTTAAAGGCCAAACTCTGAACCTTTGAAAAACAGAATTAAATTTATTGAAATCAAGTTGACTTTGAAGCATTCAATCAGTAATCTAAAGATTCTACCTAATGTTCAGTGAGGTGTATGACATTTACATGAAACTACCGTACTAAGTTGCTTCAATCCTAACATAATCAAATTGCTGATTTGATGATATACGTCTGATGGTATTATAATAGCACAGATTCCGTGCATACAGTTAGATAAATGAGGAAGTCAAGTTTAATAAGACATGCAATTCATAACATACTTTTGTCATGCATGCAGGCAACAAGGCTTTGGAAATTTTTTTGCACTTTGAGCATTTTTTGCTAAATCTGGGAAAGTAATACTGCGCTGGTTTGTTGATGATATCATACACAGCGAGCAAGAAAAACCTCATGTTGATTACTGTAACACCGTGTCTGTATAAATACCTGCATGACTATCGGAAACTATGTGATGATTTTTATGTCAGCCAAAATAATGATCTAGGTAAAAAGGATTCAGTACATGATATGCAGAAAAACCTGTTGATTGGCAGCCATTTTGTTTGATAGAATTTTTAGGTTATTGTAGATTAATATTGTGATCATTTTATCACTGGTGAGATGTGACATTAAGTAGAATTACAGGAGTAGAGATTATAGATGGTGTAGATTGGGGAGTAATTGTGTATGAGCTAGTTCATAGAATATAGGTTGGTAGACATGTATAATGTACAAACCGCGCCATGTTGTACTTCAATCCTGACTTGAAATGTATGGTATATTTTCTTCATTATTGTACTTCAATAAAATGCTGTTAGCCTATGATCTTGTGGGAGCACCTATATGTAATACTAAATTAAGGGGGGAGGGAGCTACAATTCTGCAATACTGTGGAAATTCAGATTTGCTGCACCAGAAAGACCAAACCTTCTTTTCTTCAGCATATAAAAAGTATTTAAATAATGAACAAATACCAAGTAATGTCTGATTTATAGTCATTTGGAATTACACACGCTGATTATAATTGCATAAGAATGTTTGAAACAAGATTTCTGGAATTGTGTGTCGGTGTGTGATGATCAATGGCAACTAAAACAGACTTTGTGTATTAGTGTCAGAATTGGAAAATTTGCTTCACTATAACTTATACCTATTTCCTCTATACTTTAGATACGAACATAGATCCGTCTCTACATGAACGACAGAGATTATTGAAGAAAGCTAGATTAGCCGACAGTCTCAATGACAAGTTGTCACATAGACCTGGTGTACTAGAACTGGTACAAGGCAATATTATACAAACTGATGGCAAGCTCCACCAACTTATAAAAGGTATTGAACAGCACATTGTTATATTGCTATATCTATCACACTATAATAATTTGATGGGTGCCCGCAAGACTGTAGTAACTGCATATAGATAAAGAAGGACTTACTACAGTATTGCAGGCACCCCTCGATTATTGAGAGTTCTTCTCAATAAATAAGATTTAATACTGTAGTTGTTGAACCTATTTATATATATATATATCTAGTGTTATTAAAAGATGACTTCACAGGCTTGCATGATTTTCTTGGTATTTCTTTAATAATCAACAAACTAGTTTCTCTACATTAATTTCCCATCAGTGAGCTTGTAAAATAGAATAATAAAATCCCTATATACTTTCAGAAGGATCGTTGTCATTTGATACAGCTTTAGAGGAAGAATGTAGTAATGACAGTCACTATGACGACGGTAAATCGAGTGATGAAGCTCTGTCACCTGATCTAACCGATGATTCCAATCTGTCAGATATCAGCAGTCCCCCAGTTATACCACCGGCACCTGAACTTCCAACCTCATTCACCAAGTCATTACCATTCTCTGCCCAGATCCAGTTTCACCAGGATTCCAAGGTGACGCTGCCCAATCTATCGACTCAATCTTTTACCATTCCACACCAGACGTTCAGTACCGGTGGCTTTGGAGCAGCTACAAGTTTTGTGTCACCAAGAAATACTGTTACTGTGTCTACTATAAACAATAGTAATAAGTCTCGACCAAAGAAACCAAAACCGAAACCTCAGCCTAAGGCAAAGGTGATAAAATTCCATGAATATAAGGGTCCACCAAATATAGTGAAGAGTAGTCAGCCGGTAACGTCTGCTGCTGCTGTGATCGCCGCAGCAACAACAAATGTTGTCAATAACAACATCACCAACAACAACATTACTCCTGCAACGTTGTTGCCACAGCAACCACCTCAAGAACCACTTCCAACATCAGATACTCCTTATCACATCTTACTACAACAACAACAATTGTTTCTACAATGGCAACTAGAGTTCAGTCAGAAGAATATCAATGCTACGACTGTACTGTTACCTACTAAAGATGGTCAGCCTAACTTTCAGACTCTAACATCCAGTGTTATAGGAAGTAATGTAGCAACAAGTGGTATAGATTCTCTACCTGTTACAATGACAAGCCAGGCACCTACACAGACCATGTTTACTGTGACACCAGCCAGTCAACATGGCCAGGAGACAATGTTTGCAGTAACACCAGCAAGTCAACATGCACAACCTCCAGCACAGTTACATCAGATACGGATAGCATCTCCTGTCATGTCTCAGATCAAACAAGAGCCACAGTTAGGTCAACCACAGCCACAAATGAATGCCAATGTGACGCCTGTTACAACAAAACCAGCTATGAAGAAGCCTACAGTCAACACGAGCTTGGCTCAGGGAACACCAAAACAATACTCAAGTCTGGAGGAAATGAAAGTTGCTGAATTAAAAGCTGAACTGAAGAAGAGGAATCTAACTGTCTCGGGTCCGAAGCCATCTTTAATAGAAAGATTGAAGCCATATGCTGATGCTATATTGAAATGTCCGAGTGATAAATCTCCCAGTGGAATCTCCTTACCCAACAGTTCAGTACTTTCACCTACAGGCTCTCTGATTTCATCCAAGTCACCACAGGGGTACTCAGTGATGTCACCATTGAGTTCAGTGACGTCACCACAGTCTTCTATAATGATGTCATCAAACTCTGTTGTCATGACGCCACCTGGTTCCGTGATTGCATCAAGTAATGCTGGAACATCCATGACTCTACCAGTTGTTGTGACGACATATTCTGGTGTAAACACAAGCTGTGTGCAATCAATTGTTAACAATATCAAATCACCAGCACCAGCAAACTCTTCTAATTCTGTGACATCTCCACCAGTACATGACACCTCCTCTAGTTCCGTGTTTTCTAGACCTGGTTCAGTGATGTCACCATTAGGTACTGTTATCGATGAAACTTTGTGTACAAATGCTGACTCACCATTGGCTTCAATCCAGTCAATGCAGTCTGCAGTTAGTGTATCAAACATGACTATGATCCCGGATGATTTGAGTAACCCATTCTCACCACCTCAGTCTCCATTATTTATGGAGAATATCATGACACCGTTATCTCCAGATCTGATGGAAATACATGTACAATCACCTGGTGATCTTAGGGCAGTGAAGCCAACGTCAAACCACACCCAAAGTGGTAACAGTGGATTGCCAAATCTACAAAATATACAGACTACCAACAACCAGACGAACATGGAACAGTCAAGGCCACCTTCTGTGCTATCTCTGGCTCCATCAGAACCTGGACACGATATTGCTATGGACATAGATCTAGATTTGAACCAGTCACTAGGTGGTGGCCATATTGTTTCAAGCTCCATGGCATCACAGCATGCTCCGCCACCACCACCACTGCCTTCATTCTCTACAGTGACAACAACAAACCAGAGCAGTTCAATCAAAGCTCAGCAAGATGACCAGCAACAAATGTTGAACCAAATTCAGGCTCAGTTACGTATACTGCAGGAAAAACAGAAGCAGAATCAGAAACAGCAACTAGAGCAAGCATCATCTGGTTTTCAGTTATCACAGGAAGATTTACTGAAACAGCAACAGGAGAAGATAGAAAAACTACAATCTCAATTAGAGGAATCTCAGTTACGATTGCAACTTCAACAATTACAGCATCAACAACTTCAGCAGCAACAACAGCAGTTACAGCAGCTGCAACAACAAGCTCTACAACAACAGGCTGCACAGAACCACTTACAACAGCAACACCAACAGATGCAGCATAATATACAACAACATACTGTACAAAATGTTGCTGTACAACAAAATATGCTTAGTCCTGTTTCTCCTCAACAGCAACAGCCTCAGCAGCAACAACAACATCAACAACAACAACAGCAACTTCAACAGCAGCAACAACAACAACAAAATCAAATGAAACAACAACAGCAACAGCAGTTACATTTGCAACAACAGCAGCATTCTCCGCAGAGTCAGCAGAGTACTGTATGTCTGTCACCACAATCACAGCCACAAGTGACCATGCAAGTACAACCACAGGTACAAGCTATACGTGGTCAGTCCAATGTCTCGGTTCATAGTCAGCCACAGAAAGGTCAGCAGTTCACCATTCAAGGTCAGCCACAAGTGAAGCTACAAGGTCAGCCACCACTAGCGGTGCAAGTACCTAGAAGTTCTCCTGTAGCTGTATCCACCCAGCAGCCAGTAAGCAGCCAGGCACAACAAAAGTCACCACAACATAATGTGGGTGGAGATAAACCAACATCTACAACATCTGCTCAAGTGATCTTCAGTGTACCTAATGTACCGAATGGTAACAAACCACCAACATTAGCTACACTACCACCTAACATGAAGCAGATACAGATACCAGCACACTTACTGCAAGCCTTTCAGAACTCACAATTCCCTGCTGTCATTGTTACACCGAATACAAAGACAACACCTAATGTTGGTACCAGGAGAACAAAAGCTCCGAATCTAGAATTTATCAAAAATCAAGCCATCAATCAAACATTGAATCTTGGAGGCGGTAGATCACTGATTGCAGTGTCTACAGCTACTGGAGGAACACAACAATTCATCATTGCTACAGCACCACCAGCTGCTCAAAAAACCAGCATCAATAATATACAGACCAGTGTTCCAGCCTCTGTCAATGGATTGACTCAACCTCCAGTACAAAAAGTGTAAGTTTTATTTTAATATCAAGTTATGTTCTATTCAATGTCTATATGTCTACTCTACACATAACATTGGTTTGTGGTCGGCAGCATTAGTATAGATGTATAATTTTAGTTCATATCAGGAATAGAAGCACAGAATAAAGGAATGCAGTCCAGTTTGATGGCATATTACTTCAGAAATATCTCTGTTTGTCTTTTCCTCAGACTGTGTCCTTTAGATGATGCATTTCGTGACAAATTGTTTTTAAAATATGATTACCATTATACCAATGTTGCAAGTAAAGGTTTATCAAAAAATGAAATATAAAGGTATCAGTAATTCTTTATGCTTAAAGGGTAATTCTGGCGTCCGTGTTAGTCACTTGACAAAGGATACTATCAAACAGATTTTTCAAAGGTGATTAATTTAAGTGTTAAGAACTTGTTTTTGTCACAATAATACTAAAATGTATGCTCAAGATGTTAACAGTTGATGATCAAAGACTTCATTATACATGTTTACCATAATTATTGTGTCTACTACAGGACTGCCTCCCTACCAACGTCACCTGTTGAAGGACAACAGAGACCAGTACCACGTACTGCATCCAATCCTTACTTTATTCCAATGAAAGAACCTCCAAACTATGATGAGGTAGTTAGAAATAAACAGTCGAAGGTAAATCTATTAACTTGCTATTATATTCTCTACAAGGTCTATACTGATTATCTTGTTGTTATTTCTTCAAGCATAATGAATATTAGTGGTCGTAAAACTGGTACATTACTTCATGATGGCTTAACTCACTTAGTGATAAGTTGTGCTGCGTCAGGCAATATAGGCAATAGTTGAACTGTAAAATTAGTAAGTATTTTCCCTCATTGTTAGAAATGGTGTGAAAATTACCTGTTTTCTAAACTATCACTTCTATGACCCTTTACAAAGGTATGATAATGGAAAATGGGTTGTTTATGATGTTTTCTGTTGGAATTTCTTGTTTCCCTTTAATGTAGCTGTCTGAACATCTCTGACAGAAGTCCATGTTTTATTTGTTTCTTGATGGATTTTGCTCCGTTAGCGCGGTTAAGGACAGAAGATCAAAAGAACACAATATGATATGAAATACTTCATCATGTTTTTATGGTTCCCCATGTACACTATATCTATATAATTACCTATCTAATAATGCATTTTGCACTTTCTGAATAGTTTTATGTAGATAAATGAATCCCCACCATGTACCATTGATTTACCATTTTGTTGAGTTTGCTATTATGGTGAGAATGTATAGTTAAGTCTCTCATAAAATGACTATATTATTTATATTGCTACCTTGTTTAATGTCCCATAAAAGATAGTATATGTTTTCATTTCTAGTGCTAAATAAGTTTACTGTAATCTAACAGTTTTATGTGGCATAATTTATGTGGCACATCTTTCTTCCATTACACTTGCTCAGAAGCACTGTTATAGGAGTAGAGTTATATGATGCACTCGGTATATGGGGTATTGTCACTTAGTTTCTTAGTGTGATTTTCTTCTACTATTGTCACCAAGTATGGTCAGTTTAATCATTACATAATGTTGACCATGGTCATATTGTTCACCCAATTCTCAAACTGCTCACATTGTTCATCTTCACTTTGACCATCGTAGACACAGGTTCCTAAACTTCTGACTTTAATAGTCCCACTTCTATCATCCTTTAAGAATGGTCAAACTTATTGTTATTTTACAAAGCTAAAATCATGATGACTTAGTGAATATGGTGGTCAAAGATCCATCTAAATCAATGTTGCTATGGCCTAACATGTATTACAATGGTATTACACATATATTACAATGGTATTACACATCTATTACAATGGCTTAACACGTATATTACAGGGTACAGAGTCTACTGGTAGTAGTGGTGAGACAGTAGAGAAGAGTCAAACAATGGATGATGTACTAGAGATATTGATCCGCACAGGTGGTAAGTATTCTCTGTGACCATCATCTGTCATGACATAAGGCCCCTAGTCTAACTGCCTTAAACTGTGTCCCTGGTCTGTCTGCTCCGCTGTCACCTTCTTTGTACTACTTGAGTTTAAGTAGAGGTAACTGACTTCAATTTTTACACAAGTTTACTTCATTTGAATACAAATGAGTGCTCAGCTGCCAATTTAGAAGTTAGGATTTTAAACCTGCGAGAAAAATATTTCAATTAGATTGAAGATGATACATCAAACGATTTGTTCGATCGATTAGTCAATGATTGTACATTACAATAATATTTTCTATTTGTAGAACTTCCTGCGAGTGCAGCCCAGGAACCACCACCTATGCCAAATGGCAGTCAGTCTGGTTCCGTGACAACAGTTGCTGCATCACAGTCTACGTTAACAACGACAAGTTCACAATATACAAACCAGTCTATATCATTTAGTAAAGCAACACATGACATGGGGAGAATGGCCCCAGTGGTGAGTAGTGATAGCAATGAGATGAAGGGCAATATTGATAGTGTTTATGTGCCAATGGAAGGCTTGATCAGTGCTAGTGCTTCAGTCAGTGGAATTAAAACAGAAGTGAAATCTGAGCCTTGTGAAATACAGAATTCAGGAACACTAAATGTGCAAGATGTATCGGACGGTTCGACAGATTTCTTTGACTTGAACGATGTGATAAGTAGTGACTTAAATGCTATGGACTGGACACCTGATCCGACATTTGGAGATTTAGATCTTACCGACATGACTACAACGTCTACAGCTATGGATTTGATGCCAAATGAGCAAAACTTTTTATCTATACCAAATATCAAATCTCCTCAAAGATCTATTCATGGTTCAGAACCGGATTTAGCTAATTTAGGATTAGCAGACATGGATACAAACAGTAATATGCAAATTGACGTACCAGACTGGTTGGATGTGATAATGCCAAATACTGGTTTAACGCCTCTAAGTGCTAATGCACCAGTAAGTTTTCCTGCAGATCCAATACTGACTCCACAAACTCAGAAAGAGGTATTAGACTTGTTCAATTTTGACGAGTCAGACTTAAATACTCCCTCAGATTTGAATTGTGTGTCTGCTTGGGAAAAATTAACTGAAGCAACATCAAATTGATTGTAATGAATGTATACAGGAGAAGGGAAGAATATGGAGAATTATGTGTGATGTTTTATTGACACGGGAACAAATATTACAATGAAAATCCACAGGACGTACTGTCGTAATACAGCACCCTGACAAGTTGTAGACCAGGACCAAAACAAGGAAGGGCTCAAAACATAGACATACACAGTTTCTTGCTACTTTCACAATAATGGTTTTAAGACTATTATGTATAGTATATAGTATGTGCCGGTATATATATATATATATTCACTTAATCAATGGACTGATTTCTTACATCGAGAGATTATAGTACACGGGATTTTGTTCTAGTTTTAGTTTTTTTCTGTTTTGGAGGGATTGTTTTTTATATTCTCCAAACATCACCATATTGATGGTAATTAGGTTTTCGCTAAAACAACAGTTTTTTTTATCTTTTGTAGTTTTGTAAGAGTTTCTAATTGAATGACAATGTGTCTATGTGGTTCTAGATATTAAACTAGTTCCATTGTGCAGCTTTTATATGATACCAGCTAGTCAAATAGTTGACAGGAACAACTGAAATTCCTTCAAACTGTTAATACACAATGTTAATGGTATCTTTTAGCAAGAACATATTTAAAGCTGTTTTATATATAAGATTATTTGTCATATATTTGTTGTGACTGTTTTGTTTTTTGATACTTTTTACTGTGATTGAGAGATTTACCATTGATATATAATAACTGACAGCCAGTGGTATATAATATGGTGAATAAGTGAAATGGTGTTTTTGTTAAATGGCCAAATATATGATACGTATAGAAGAACGGACATGTGGATGTACACATGCTTTGCATAGTGTCCGATCTACAGTTACTTTCATTTTACATGATTGGTTCCTTGCATTGTGTAAACTGATCTAACTTGGAGCAGTTGTCAATAATTTTTGTTATAAAAACCTTAAGCACATATCTAATTAGAGTCTATGATTTTATTAGTGGATAAATGACTTGTACATAAATTATAATGCTGTGTATTTATAAAACTGTATATTTGTTATTTATATAAGGGTCCAGTTTTCACGGAATGTTGTTACTTTTTTATTGAGCAGTTTCTGTGTTTTATGAAGCGTATGCTGATTTGCCTTATGTGTCTCAGACATTGTACCAGTCTATTTCTGACTTCTCTCTCTATTTGTGCACACCTTTATAATTGCAGTCATAGTAAACTTATTTCAAAATTTATGTTAATATTTCATCAGTTAATTAATTTTTAAATTTGTTCAATATGCAAATCCACAAACAATTGAAAACGTTTTAAAATAGTTCAATATACAAATCCATCTACAATTGAAAATATTGAATTTCATGTTTTAAATTGCAGATCATAAATATTATTGAAATTATTGAATACAAGAGTCCGATAGAGATCCAGTATGATAGAGATCCAGTATTATACTGCTCAGTCAGAAGTAGACTGGTACGATAATGTTGCAGTGTTTTTTGACCAAGCTATTTTTTCTCCACATGGCATTTATTATATTTGTTTATATTTCCTCACAATTTAAAGCTTTGAGTGAGCATTCCATTACATTTATTAGCAAATCATGGTGAATTAGACTCATCACTATTCACATATTGGTGGTATATATATTATATTTATCTACATTGTTAGGTGATATCAAGGTTTGTGAACAATTGTGTATTATTTTATGAACATTATCATACTTAAAAATCCTTTTATTACTACAGTTTGTCAAGCAGTTTTGAATTTTTTCGAGCGGATGAATTTGGACTGTAGAGAACCAACATCGACGCTATCGAGTTTGACCGTTGTCTAACTTATTAAAATATTCAAGACAAATTGACAACTGTATTGTCATTAATTTAACTTCCATTAAATGGATAAATTTGGACATTAGAGAACAACATTGGCCCATGACTTTCAAGTCTTAGGTAGTAAGACTTTGAAATACATTTGTCAAATATACAACTGAATTGTCATTAATTTAACTGGCATAAAAATTGCATTTTGATGCTATTCATACATTTATACTAATGAAAAATCAAATGTTAATACACATCACAATTTTTAACACATAATAATAGAAGTCTAATGTCCTTGGTACCAATTTGATTATGACAAGTTACTATTATGATACCCATTTGTTGACCAGAAATGAGTTGCTTCTGTGGTTACCATTTGGTGACTAGTTGACTTTGTATAAATTAATCAAGAGTGTTTAATTAAAGCAAATAATTGCTGTTATCTAAAGAATTTAACCCCTTGCTTACCCATAATAATATGCTGTACATTAGCTTGAGGTGTTGGATAAAGTGTAACTAGTTATACAGTATTGTATACAAAAAATGTGTGGTGTGTTTATAAATATAGATCATATTGTTTTACAATGCTCTTGTATATGTGTGCCACATGTTGCTACAGTTTGTTGGTTATTCATTGTTTGAACATTTTATAACATTTAAATCATCAACAATTCTATACCGTCGAAAAAAACTTGATATTGTCCTCGTGTTATGGTTGACTTCTTATGATCGTCAACCAAAGTGTATTGAAATCAGACAAAATACATATTTATAAATGATTACATCCATTATTTGACATTTTTGTTTATAAACCAAAGCTCTTGATGGAATTCAATGAAGATTTCATGATTTCAGTTTTCGTGGGAATGAATTGATCGTAGCTAATGTAGAAGCAGCAGATACAGTCTGCTTATGATGTATATATTTATTATCTGTTAACTTAATACTGTGTGAAGCTTTTTGCTTGTAATTCTAGTTCGTTTTGCTTGTTTATCAACCACCATATTTTGTACATTTTGAAACTGGTCAATGGAATGTAATATTTTAGATAAATTATGTAAAAATCAAGTTTAGACGACTTCAACGTTTGGGACCATTGTGATCAATTGAAGCATAAGATAAATTTTTAGAATATATTTGAATTGATTGTATATGATGACAATGGATATAGAGAAGATTTTATATGCAACAGTTGAGATTAGCTCGTGTACGGGCCCAAGTATATTGAGAATTGCACACATGCACTTGATTGGACCAAGTAGATGTAGGTTTATTGCATGTTTCTCCTTGCTTTCATACATTATTCTACAATGATACACACATTGTATAAGCACATACCAGTTTGTTGGATGATAGATAGAAGATGATACGTTGTTATGGTAACCTTAGAAACAACAATCCATATTGTGTTGTTGGAGACACTGATGTTGTTGTTGTTTACAAACTAACTGCATGCGTGTTGTTTGCTGTTTTAGCTTGTGTTAATTCATGGTAGTACAATGTGTAACGTTTCATCAATTACTAACTCATTCATTTCTCTATTATACAGTGTTTTGTTTATCCAACAATATTAAGTATGTTTTACTCACAGGTTTAGTTTAAACATAATTTTTGCCGTACATATAAGCAAACACTTTTTCTTGCACCATGTCATTTTGGATACATCCACCTTCCTACTTGATCTTGCCATATAGTATTGTTACAGGTCTCTGTAACAATACATGTTCACAGTGTACAATAATGTGCTATCGTTATGCATATATATATTGTTGTTTGTTTTGCCAGAATGCGTTACCTTGAAAAGGGGCCAATAGCCTTACATTGTATCCTCAACTAGACAAGATATAACATATATCACTCATGCTTTTCTTACAACCAACCTACTTCCGATTCCACCATTTTGTTTGCATTATCTGATTTGTTGTTATATAATTAATATTGTTCTACCTGTATAAATGACCGAGATGGAACGGATCCAACAATGCAATCAAACGGGTACCCAGATTTTAAATGAATTAAAAAAGGTAATAAATAATCATCTCTGTTTGTTTCCTTTACGTTACGTGCAAATAATAACTCGTGTCATGTGTATTGAATAAGCTGCTACCCGTTTCTACCCTCATACAATAGTGATTATTGGAATTTCCATATGTTGTTAACAAATGAAATGCAACGTGGATTTAGAACTTACAATTTAGCACAGCTACACACAGTAATTTAAATTGGTGGATCGTTGTACTGGACAGTGATCGGTCTATCTCACTTTACAGTTTCATATTAATTTGTAGTCTGTAGCTTTTCTGTAGCATTTGTATTGTTTGGACATTCCATACTCAATCCTTATCCTGCTTAACACCATATTGACAACTTGCAATATGACAACAATATGGTTGCTAGGTTTCACGTTGCTGTGTAACAAAAGTCATGTTTTGCTGACACCAATATTGCTAGTGGAATGCTGATACCTGGAAAACTAGTTTATAATTTGTCTAGAAATATAAAGTATTGTATAAATAAACCATACCGCATTTTAGGTTTCATGATACGTAGGTTGTGTTATGTTAAAAGGTTTCATGATACGCAGGTTGTGTTGTGTTGATAGGCAGGTTATGGATTGAAGTTTATCCTTATTTATTAAATGTTTCATTTTGTTTGTTTTATGTGGAAAACTGTTATTCTGGTATTTAACATTTTGGCACAAGTTATCTCATCCATTGAATGGTTGCCATCTTACTTCCTAAATGTCATCTTGAATAGATAGTATCAGAAGATTAACTGATGTATAAACCTTCCCATTTTCTTACATATGTTGCTATTTGATTTTGATTAGGTTAAGCCTAGAAAGATATGTTTGTTTTCAGCCTTCAAACCTACATTAAGAATGTTCCCAATGTTTTCAATATTATCACTACGTTTATGTTTGGAGGCATGTTACCGGATCCAAATTGTTTCCTTGCAGGAACTTACTGATGCTATGCGTTATCAAGTTTCGAAGACGTAAATGATTTACCTTTAATCAAAAACAGCTTACATCCAGCTATGCTGCTACTTGTTATGTCCATTCTCAACTGTCTTATTCTCTATTTTCTACAAGCTTTCTATGTTGTTTTACATTTTGCTTCTTTAAAATTGTGACTTGACAATAACGCATTAAACCTTACTTCAGAATATTATATGTCATCAAATGTCTGCATCTCGCTAAATCTACTGACCATCCACATAACGGTTTTATATTCTGCATAATACTAGTTGCAGTTCTGATGTTATTTGCATTTTTGTTTTATGTAGCTTGAGAATAGGCCCAGTAACTTACACATGTAAAAACTGCAACAAATTTGACTGTATAGTTTGAAATAATTACTTTCCACTAGCAATTTGTACTAACCTTTGGAGACAAACACTAAAGTGTTGGGTTAATTAGTTTGTACAGTCCATACCCGGCCAGCAGATCGTGACTGTAAAGAGAACATTGCACTCACCGGTACCAGATTTCTCCTTAACATTTGAAACTTGTTGAGACGAATGTAACATTATGATATGGTGACCAGGATCACAGATGTGAATATATCTCTGATTATTTGGTGCATAGATAGATGTAGGTATTGTGTTCTTCTATCTGCCTATTTTATACATCCCTGTGTTTTCTCCATGTCTTGCAAATTGTTCACTAAAATGTTATTCTTTGTTGATGTTAATTATTTGTGTTAATGAACCGTGAATGTCTATATAAACATCTGTCTAACCTTGTTCTTTTGGGAAGGTGTGTCTATATTGACCAACGAGATCAACTGCTGTGGGAGGTATGCCAATATTGACCAATCAGAATTGTTTTACTTTTACAACGCAAGATTTAGTGTAGTCATACCTGAATATAAGATTTAGTGTAGTCATACCTGACTTACTGGACACGGAGAACAATGTGAGACATGTGTTGATGTAGAGAAAGGGTTCTTGTTATGATGCTACATGTACTTTTGTTACGGTTCAAGGTTTATACATTAGGATGGTAGTGACAACCAATTATGTTGATGTTGGTTTTTTGAAGCATTTTAGTTGCTTAGAATTTTTTTTCTCATCTTGTTTCATTCTGTATTTTACATTTAAACTGGTGCATTGGCACTTAAATGGCATAATAACTTCATTGATAATGCATACATTGAAATTTAAACATCATTTTGTTCAAGTTAAATCGATGCTATATTATTAATCATTTGAACATATTGAGTAGGTGATGTGTTGTGACAATTTTCTCCTATTCGGGTGTATTTTCTTCTGTATACATCACGTAATAATCAATTAAACCAACACCTATAATCATTGCGTTGTAAAATGTGTTAAATTGTTTAATAAAAATCTATTCTGAATATGTAGCCACCATATTATCTTATTTTCTGACATTTCAACTAAATTATTTGATTGATATGATGAATTGATGATTTCAGTAAAGCAGTAATTGTTCACTATGTATTGATGTTAATGCTGTCATTTCTTCATGTTTTGTCAGAAGAACTGTGAGTTTCGTGCAATGGTATCATGTATTTGATAGTACAGAGTGTGCTGTATATAACTCATTGTTCTCTTTCTTCTAGAAACATGCATTCTGATTGATGTTACCCATCCAATAAACTATGCTTGAATTCAAACATGTCTTCTTTTATTCTTTATATTCCTGTTTTGTGCACTATACATGTTCGCAAACATATCACTACTCGGCCCAAACCAATTTTCACATTTATGATTTGTTATGATACTTTTTCTACAGAAACGTTTACATTAGTCACTCAACTTAATCTGTAAATGCAGCTAGCACGAAGTATCAATATCACTAACCCCAGACAATGGACTGTCATTTAAAAGCCTCTTTTACTTTACTGTCAATGCAATTTCAGGGCCGATGCTGAACCAAGCTGGACATACCATGTGCCATAATTGTTTGCCAAAAAGGATATGTGGAAACTTAGCATGCATAAAAGGGTCAACCCTCAGGAAGTTAGGGTATATGCAGAATATGCACAATTCCTAGATGTAACATTTTAACCCCACAATGATTTATAAAAACTGCACCACAAACCTAATAAAATGACTTATCCAATGACTGACAGTGAGTTAATTATTAGTACCGAGTGTGAACAGCAATTACCGCACAAACATACACTACAGCACAAAATAATCCAAACAGTCATCGGTCGGGTATTTATCAATTAATTATTGTATAAACTCAGGTATTCAGAAGATCAAATGATTATAGGTAATCAATTGTTAGTAGCATGAAAGCAACATACTGCAATGAAGAGTGGGGGAGCAGAAATAAATGCCAAATAATTTATCATTGGTGAAGAATGCTGCTACATTATTATAAGATTATATATACTTTAAACCAACTGTTAACTTGAAGGTGCCAGAACAATCATCAGACAGCAGTATGTATGGTTTTATCCAAATAACAATATGTGTACTTGACGTCTGATCAGTCTATCTCACAATAGTACAACATAGTTTGGCATAAGATCAATCACAGCAGGAATAGAAAACAATTTCTATAATTTCTGTTATAGCACATATCTGCAAATTTCTCAAACAGAAAGTCTGCAATTCTTCGATATATGTAGATAACTTGCTGACAAGGAACAGCATACGGTAAGGTAAGTGTTATAAATAGCTTAAGAACAGAGCGCAAAATATTCTCCAGAAAGTGCCACATTTCCAACTAGAGACACGTGACAACACAGAACACCACCCGGTAGCCACAAAGGTGCTTCAACTGACGTTACGTCCGCTCTATTGCTCAACATTGAAAGAGCACTTTTTAGCCCAACGCAAAAAAACAAGACCAGTTTAAAATGACATGTGTGTCAAAATGGACTCATTCCCAGACATTTTCAGTTGAGCGGAAGATTAAACATCGCAGTCCCTTAGACGTATTACAAGCATCTGCCATATATGCATGATGAAACGTATGCAAAAGCTTAAAATTGATTCAGTATCTTTTCATGTCTTACAATCGAAATACTTCTAAATAATAAATAGCGAAACGTCAAGTAAATAAACTAACTGGTCAAGTAAATAAATTAACGATACATTATAATTTATACGTGTTTGGTGGTTAATTTTTTTAATAAAAAATATTCTTTAAAAATACAAAAAAATTACAAAGTATATAATAAACTTTTCTATTAATCAATGATTCCTTACATGCGAAAAATCATGTATAGCAAGTTGTATGCTTTTTTAACCGAAACTGTTTCGGTAAAATACATTTTTCAGTTTTTAGTGGTTGTCCCCTAAATCTAACGATTTCTCAAAAACAAGCCGAGCAAAACTATTTGGGAATTTTCAAAATGCTTGACATTAATCTGTCAGATCCTGATAAAAATAACAGGTTTGAGATACCTTGTGCAGAAAAATCCAAAAGGTATCATTGTCCTTAACTTGAGTACACCCCACAAACTACAGACCAAAAGGGAGCAAACTCGTACGCATATATTCATTTATCGAGGGAAATAAGCCGAATTCTATTAATACTGTGTATTGTTATTACCAAATCAGATAAAAAAATCATAAAACTACTTACCCATCTTAATCATATTCACAAAACAGCGACACACGTCATTCGATTGTATTTGCTTAGAATCCGAAAGTTCAACATGATTTCGCGACGTGTTTTCGAATTAACGATCCACATTGACTTTACCACATCACGAAATGATTTAGTCCGTCGGCAATCAATCCTGAATAAATCCATTGTCATAAGTATGTGCTAATACTACTCTTTGATTTATACAGCGTCTGAATTTTATATTAATTTAACTTTTCCTGTAAAGCACACGATGTTTTTGTTTGCGCGCCATTGGTTGATGTAAACAGTAACAGTTAGAGTTTCTTCCCTTACTGGCTATTGACCCGGTATCCGGTATTGAAATAGGGCTTGCCTAGTGGGCACCCGGTACGGAATTTAATAAATTTTGCTGACCCGATATAAAATGATATCGTGTCCCCACTGGAGTTCTTTGATTTATATACTAAGTCTTATTGTGCATATGACTTTAGCTTTTATAGCAGGACTATCTGCAGAGAACAACGATCTGCTATATTAGCCCCGGCATTGGGCGTCAGGTCAGACAGCACTCAACCTAACCAGCCGATCACAGAAGTCAGTAACGCCACAACACATCTACACTGAACAATGCCAACACATAAGCCTAATTTCTGGTATGTTTCAAGGGTATGGTATTTCTAAAACACGGTTCAGTGTTCTTTGAACAGCAACATTTGCGTGTATACAGACAAATGCTGGTGTTACAGTGTCCCGATATTTGTGACGAAGTGCCTTACGTAGAGTAAGACTAACTCTAATACGTACCACGCCTAGTTGGGCCTGTATTATATCGGAGTTATTGCCCTTTAAATAGTGATGTTTAAACTATGTTCTCTTTTACCATTGGTCAATTTATAACCAAACTTCAAAAGACTTATCAGACGAGGGTTGTGTTCAGAACTCTGTTCCGAGTGTTCTGGACAACGGAACAACGTGTTCTCTTTCTGTCCCCGTGGAAGAGGAGGTACAGTCAGAACAGTCACGTGATTACAACAATGATATCCGGATATTTACGAAATGTTTCATTCCGATCACCTCCGTCTTTATACATTGTAATAGTATAATGACGTATAAAAACGGCAATGACCGAACTTTCACGGTGAGAAATGTACTTGTGGCATATTTCCTCCAACAATATAACGGCCCAACTTACAATACCGGTCGCCGTTAAAGTTTTATTTATTATAAATACAAATGTAGTATTATTATCATTACGTCCTGTTCTGTTCCAGTTCCGTTTTTAAGATGTTTGGAGTGGAACACTGTTGTAAACAGTCCGTTTTGGTCGTAAATGTCTAGCAGTGGAACATTCAGAACAGTGAACGGAACAGCCCTGACGAACACACCCTAGTTATTCATATTAGCAATAAATTGGTCTCAGATAAATTTTACCGAGTTATTGCCGTTAGCAGTAATATAGAGGGTATAACATGAGTGTTGACATCTAATGCAACATTAAAAAACTAGTTTAATACAATAACAAACAGCGAAACAACAACGCTTCTTTCTGTAGTTGAAATATTCGTTTTGACGTGTGCTTGACATGTTTTATTTTCGTAGCGTCAATGCATGTTTAAAATAGACATTTATTCACAGTTACAAGGTCGTCTTAACACAAAGTCACAAGCATAGGAAGCGTAAATTATAACTATAATATATAATCATTTACGTCATGCAATCCCTTCAGTGATAGCTCTAGTTTGAGACTATGTTGTTAAATGTAGGACCATCTACTCTCCATACAAATAAAACAGCTGGATGTGAGTAAATATACATACCATAACTAACTGGCATGCATTAATGATAAATGATATGTAGTCAGCAAGTACTTGTAACAACACGACTGGGTGTACTGTATTTAAGACGTAAATTGAATATATGACGGTGAACAATTATACTAATACAATAGTACCCATCAACTTACACCAGTAACATACTTATTCTTGACATTCATCGTCATATCAATCATGAAGTTTGCTATTTTCACCAAAATGAAAAATGTGTCACAAAGTTGCCATCTGTTTAGACTTACAAATAAATATAGAACTATCGACGCATACTGCTCTTGTTGAGTGTCTGTGGTCAGGCATTGTGATGTGTTTCGTTAAGGTGTACTTGTACTTCTAGCATGTATTTTTGACACACGGCGTGCGCTGCCATGATGTTGTTAATGTTTAATTTTATTTCTTCTCGTTCATTTTTGTAGAAGTAGGTTAGTAGGTTTTTTACTGAGACTGTAACATTTTTGTGTTCGTGTCTTCTTTTCGGTATTTTTCCTTTTTGGTATCTTCCCATTTAGTTTGTCGTACTGAGAGGGTTAGTGAATTCGTCGTATAACGCATGGAAAATACTACTTACCATGCACATTCCGTAGTTTTGTATCTAGATAATGGTAATTTAACTGCAATCGAGCTCCAAAACAATCAACTGTAATAATTATAAAACATCAATAATCAATTAAAACCCGTAAAAACATAATTTTCACCATTTTGACCGGTACCAATTTTATACAGAGCTAAAACGTTGTGTTCGTATGTATTGTTATTGTGCTGTTCGCACTCCTCCGTGACCGATTTGTTATTGCACCAGACTGGTTGGATGTGATAATGCCAAATACTGGTTTAACGCCTCTAAGTGCTAATGCACCAGTAAGTTTTCCTGCAGATCCAATACTGACTCCACAAACTCAGAAAGAGGTATTAGACTTGTTCAATTTTGACGAGTCAGACTTAAATACTCCCTCAGATTTGAATTGTGTGTCTGCTTGGGAAAAATTAACTGAAGCAACATCAAATTGATTGTAATGAATGTATACAGGAGAAGGGAAGAATATGGAGAATTATGTGTGATGTTTTATTGACACGGGAACAAATATTACAATGAAAATCCACAGGACGTACTGTCGTAATACAGCACCCTGACAAGTTGTAGACCAGGACCAAAACAAGGAAGGGCTCAAAACATAGACATACACAGTTTCTTGCTACTTTCACAATAATGGTTTTAAGACTATTATGTATAGTATATAGTATGTGCCGGTATATATATATATATATTCACTTAATCAATGGACTGATTTCTTACATCGAGAGATTATAGTACACGGGATTTTGTTCTAGTTTTAGTTTTTTTCTGTTTTGGAGGGATTGTTTTTTATATTCTCCAAACATCACCATATTGATGGTAATTAGGTTTTCGCTAAAACAACAGTTTTTTTTATCTTTTGTAGTTTTGTAAGAGTTTCTAATTGAATGACAATGTGTCTATGTGGTTCTAGATATTAAACTAGTTCCATTGTGCAGCTTTTATATGATACCAGCTAGTCAAATAGTTGACAGGAACAACTGAAATTCCTTCAAACTGTTAATACACAATGTTAATGGTATCTTTTAGCAAGAACATATTTAAAGCTGTTTTATATATAAGATTATTTGTCATATATTTGTTGTGACTGTTTTGTTTTTTGATACTTTTTACTGTGATTGAGAGATTTACCATTGATATATAATAACTGACAGCCAGTGGTATATAATATGGTGAATAAGTGAAATGGTGTTTTTGTTAAATGGCCAAATATATGATACGTATAGAAGAACGGACATGTGGATGTACACATGCTTTGCATAGTGTCCGATCTACAGTTACTTTCATTTTACATGATTGGTTCCTTGCATTGTGTAAACTGATCTAACTTGGAGCAGTTGTCAATAATTTTTGTTATAAAAACCTTAAGCACATATCTAATTAGAGTCTATGATTTTATTAGTGGATAAATGACTTGTACATAAATTATAATGCTGTGTATTTATAAAACTGTATATTTGTTATTTATATAAGGGTCCAGTTTTCACGGAATGTTGTTACTTTTTTATTGAGCAGTTTCTGTGTTTTATGAAGCGTATGCTGATTTGCCTTATGTGTCTCAGACATTGTACCAGTCTATTTCTGACTTCTCTCTCTATTTGTGCACACCTTTATAATTGCAGTCATAGTAAACTTATTTCAAAATTTATGTTAATATTTCATCAGTTAATTAATTTTTAAATTTGTTCAATATGCAAATCCACAAACAATTGAAAACGTTTTAAAATAGTTCAATATACAAATCCATCTACAATTGAAAATATTGAATTTCATGTTTTAAATTGCAGATCATAAATATTATTGAAATTATTGAATACAAGAGTCCGATAGAGATCCAGTATGATAGAGATCCAGTATTATACTGCTCAGTCAGAAGTAGACTGGTACGATAATGTTGCAGTGTTTTTTGACCAAGCTATTTTTTCTCCACATGGCATTTATTATATTTGTTTATATTTCCTCACAATTTAAAGCTTTGAGTGAGCATTCCATTACATTTATTAGCAAATCATGGTGAATTAGACTCATCACTATTCACATATTGGTGGTATATATATTATATTTATCTACATTGTTAGGTGATATCAAGGTTTGTGAACAATTGTGTATTATTTTATGAACATTATCATACTTAAAAATCCTTTTATTACTACAGTTTGTCAAGCAGTTTTGAATTTTTTCGAGCGGATGAATTTGGACTGTAGAGAACCAACATCGACGCTATCGAGTTTGACCGTTGTCTAACTTATTAAAATATTCAAGACAAATTGACAACTGTATTGTCATTAATTTAACTTCCATTAAATGGATAAATTTGGACATTAGAGAACAACATTGGCCCATGACTTTCAAGTCTTAGGTAGTAAGACTTTGAAATACATTTGTCAAATATACAACTGAATTGTCATTAATTTAACTGGCATAAAAATTGCATTTTGATGCTATTCATACATTTATACTAATGAAAAATCAAATGTTAATACACATCACAATTTTTAACACATAATAATAGAAGTCTAATGTCCTTGGTACCAATTTGATTATGACAAGTTACTATTATGATACCCATTTGTTGACCAGAAATGAGTTGCTTCTGTGGTTACCATTTGGTGACTAGTTGACTTTGTATAAATTAATCAAGAGTGTTTAATTAAAGCAAATAATTGCTGTTATCTAAAGAATTTAACCCCTTGCTTACCCATAATAATATGCTGTACATTAGCTTGAGGTGTTGGATAAAGTGTAACTAGTTATACAGTATTGTATACAAAAAATGTGTGGTGTGTTTATAAATATAGATCATATTGTTTTACAATGCTCTTGTATATGTGTGCCACATGTTGCTACAGTTTGTTGGTTATTCATTGTTTGAACATTTTATAACATTTAAATCATCAACAATTCTATACCGTCGAAAAAAACTTGATATTGTCCTCGTGTTATGGTTGACTTCTTATGATCGTCAACCAAAGTGTATTGAAATCAGACAAAATACATATTTATAAATGATTACATCCATTATTTGACATTTTTGTTTATAAACCAAAGCTCTTGATGGAATTCAATGAAGATTTCATGATTTCAGTTTTCGTGGGAATGAATTGATCGTAGCTAATGTAGAAGCAGCAGATACAGTCTGCTTATGATGTATATATTTATTATCTGTTAACTTAATACTGTGTGAAGCTTTTTGCTTGTAATTCTAGTTCGTTTTGCTTGTTTATCAACCACCATATTTTGTACATTTTGAAACTGGTCAATGGAATGTAATATTTTAGATAAATTATGTAAAAATCAAGTTTAGACGACTTCAACGTTTGGGACCATTGTGATCAATTGAAGCATAAGATAAATTTTTAGAATATATTTGAATTGATTGTATATGATGACAATGGATATAGAGAAGATTTTATATGCAACAGTTGAGATTAGCTCGTGTACGGGCCCAAGTATATTGAGAATTGCACACATGCACTTGATTGGACCAAGTAGATGTAGGTTTATTGCATGTTTCTCCTTGCTTTCATACATTATTCTACAATGATACACACATTGTATAAGCACATACCAGTTTGTTGGATGATAGATAGAAGATGATACGTTGTTATGGTAACCTTAGAAACAACAATCCATATTGTGTTGTTGGAGACACTGATGTTGTTGTTGTTTACAAACTAACTGCATGCGTGTTGTTTGCTGTTTTAGCTTGTGTTAATTCATGGTAGTACAATGTGTAACGTTTCATCAATTACTAACTCATTCATTTCTCTATTATACAGTGTTTTGTTTATCCAACAATATTAAGTATGTTTTACTCACAGGTTTAGTTTAAACATAATTTTTGCCGTACATATAAGCAAACACTTTTTCTTGCACCATGTCATTTTGGATACATCCACCTTCCTACTTGATCTTGCCATATAGTATTGTTACAGGTCTCTGTAACAATACATGTTCACAGTGTACAATAATGTGCTATCGTTATGCATATATATATTGTTGTTTGTTTTGCCAGAATGCGTTACCTTGAAAAGGGGCCAATAGCCTTACATTGTATCCTCAACTAGACAAGATATAACATATATCACTCATGCTTTTCTTACAACCAACCTACTTCCGATTCCACCATTTTGTTTGCATTATCTGATTTGTTGTTATATAATTAATATTGTTCTACCTGTATAAATGACCGAGATGGAACGGATCCAACAATGCAATCAAACGGGTACCCAGATTTTAAATGAATTAAAAAAGGTAATAAATAATCATCTCTGTTTGTTTCCTTTACGTTACGTGCAAATAATAACTCGTGTCATGTGTATTGAATAAGCTGCTACCCGTTTCTACCCTCATACAATAGTGATTATTGGAATTTCCATATGTTGTTAACAAATGAAATGCAACGTGGATTTAGAACTTACAATTTAGCACAGCTACACACAGTAATTTAAATTGGTGGATCGTTGTACTGGACAGTGATCGGTCTATCTCACTTTACAGTTTCATATTAATTTGTAGTCTGTAGCTTTTCTGTAGCATTTGTATTGTTTGGACATTCCATACTCAATCCTTATCCTGCTTAACACCATATTGACAACTTGCAATATGACAACAATATGGTTGCTAGGTTTCACGTTGCTGTGTAACAAAAGTCATGTTTTGCTGACACCAATATTGCTAGTGGAATGCTGATACCTGGAAAACTAGTTTATAATTTGTCTAGAAATATAAAGTATTGTATAAATAAACCATACCGCATTTTAGGTTTCATGATACGTAGGTTGTGTTATGTTAAAAGGTTTCATGATACGCAGGTTGTGTTGTGTTGATAGGCAGGTTATGGATTGAAGTTTATCCTTATTTATTAAATGTTTCATTTTGTTTGTTTTATGTGGAAAACTGTTATTCTGGTATTTAACATTTTGGCACAAGTTATCTCATCCATTGAATGGTTGCCATCTTACTTCCTAAATGTCATCTTGAATAGATAGTATCAGAAGATTAACTGATGTATAAACCTTCCCATTTTCTTACATATGTTGCTATTTGATTTTGATTAGGTTAAGCCTAGAAAGATATGTTTGTTTTCAGCCTTCAAACCTACATTAAGAATGTTCCCAATGTTTTCAATATTATCACTACGTTTATGTTTGGAGGCATGTTACCGGATCCAAATTGTTTCCTTGCAGGAACTTACTGATGCTATGCGTTATCAAGTTTCGAAGACGTAAATGATTTACCTTTAATCAAAAACAGCTTACATCCAGCTATGCTGCTACTTGTTATGTCCATTCTCAACTGTCTTATTCTCTATTTTCTACAAGCTTTCTATGTTGTTTTACATTTTGCTTCTTTAAAATTGTGACTTGACAATAACGCATTAAACCTTACTTCAGAATATTATATGTCATCAAATGTCTGCATCTCGCTAAATCTACTGACCATCCACATAACGGTTTTATATTCTGCATAATACTAGTTGCAGTTCTGATGTTATTTGCATTTTTGTTTTATGTAGCTTGAGAATAGGCCCAGTAACTTACACATGTAAAAACTGCAACAAATTTGACTGTATAGTTTGAAATAATTACTTTCCACTAGCAATTTGTACTAACCTTTGGAGACAAACACTAAAGTGTTGGGTTAATTAGTTTGTACAGTCCATACCCGGCCAGCAGATCGTGACTGTAAAGAGAACATTGCACTCACCGGTACCAGATTTCTCCTTAACATTTGAAACTTGTTGAGACGAATGTAACATTATGATATGGTGACCAGGATCACAGATGTGAATATATCTCTGATTATTTGGTGCATAGATAGATGTAGGTATTGTGTTCTTCTATCTGCCTATTTTATACATCCCTGTGTTTTCTCCATGTCTTGCAAATTGTTCACTAAAATGTTATTCTTTGTTGATGTTAATTATTTGTGTTAATGAACCGTGAATGTCTATATAAACATCTGTCTAACCTTGTTCTTTTGGGAAGGTGTGTCTATATTGACCAACGAGATCAACTGCTGTGGGAGGTATGCCAATATTGACCAATCAGAATTGTTTTACTTTTACAACGCAAGATTTAGTGTAGTCATACCTGAATATAAGATTTAGTGTAGTCATACCTGACTTACTGGACACGGAGAACAATGTGAGACATGTGTTGATGTAGAGAAAGGGTTCTTGTTATGATGCTACATGTACTTTTGTTACGGTTCAAGGTTTATACATTAGGATGGTAGTGACAACCAATTATGTTGATGTTGGTTTTTTGAAGCATTTTAGTTGCTTAGAATTTTTTTTCTCATCTTGTTTCATTCTGTATTTTACATTTAAACTGGTGCATTGGCACTTAAATGGCATAATAACTTCATTGATAATGCATACATTGAAATTTAAACATCATTTTGTTCAAGTTAAATCGATGCTATATTATTAATCATTTGAACATATTGAGTAGGTGATGTGTTGTGACAATTTTCTCCTATTCGGGTGTATTTTCTTCTGTATACATCACGTAATAATCAATTAAACCAACACCTATAATCATTGCGTTGTAAAATGTGTTAAATTGTTTAATAAAAATCTATTCTGAATATGTAGCCACCATATTATCTTATTTTCTGACATTTCAACTAAATTATTTGATTGATATGATGAATTGATGATTTCAGTAAAGCAGTAATTGTTCACTATGTATTGATGTTAATGCTGTCATTTCTTCATGTTTTGTCAGAAGAACTGTGAGTTTCGTGCAATGGTATCATGTATTTGATAGTACAGAGTGTGCTGTATATAACTCATTGTTCTCTTTCTTCTAGAAACATGCATTCTGATTGATGTTACCCATCCAATAAACTATGCTTGAATTCAAACATGTCTTCTTTTATTCTTTATATTCCTGTTTTGTGCACTATACATGTTCGCAAACATATCACTACTCGGCCCAAACCAATTTTCACATTTATGATTTGTTATGATACTTTTTCTACAGAAACGTTTACATTAGTCACTCAACTTAATCTGTAAATGCAGCTAGCACGAAGTATCAATATCACTAACCCCAGACAATGGACTGTCATTTAAAAGCCTCTTTTACTTTACTGTCAATGCAATTTCAGGGCCGATGCTGAACCAAGCTGGACATACCATGTGCCATAATTGTTTGCCAAAAAGGATATGTGGAAACTTAGCATGCATAAAAGGGTCAACCCTCAGGAAGTTAGGGTATATGCAGAATATGCACAATTCCTAGATGTAACATTTTAACCCCACAATGATTTATAAAAACTGCACCACAAACCTAATAAAATGACTTATCCAATGACTGACAGTGAGTTAATTATTAGTACCGAGTGTGAACAGCAATTACCGCACAAACATACACTACAGCACAAAATAATCCAAACAGTCATCGGTCGGGTATTTATCAATTAATTATTGTATAAACTCAGGTATTCAGAAGATCAAATGATTATAGGTAATCAATTGTTAGTAGCATGAAAGCAACATACTGCAATGAAGAGTGGGGGAGCAGAAATAAATGCCAAATAATTTATCATTGGTGAAGAATGCTGCTACATTATTATAAGATTATATATACTTTAAACCAACTGTTAACTTGAAGGTGCCAGAACAATCATCAGACAGCAGTATGTATGGTTTTATCCAAATAACAATATGTGTACTTGACGTCTGATCAGTCTATCTCACAATAGTACAACATAGTTTGGCATAAGATCAATCACAGCAGGAATAGAAAACAATTTCTATAATTTCTGTTATAGCACATATCTGCAAATTTCTCAAACAGAAAGTCTGCAATTCTTCGATATATGTAGATAACTTGCTGACAAGGAACAGCATACGGTAAGGTAAGTGTTATAAATAGCTTAAGAACAGAGCGCAAAATATTCTCCAGAAAGTGCCACATTTCCAACTAGAGACACGTGACAACACAGAACACCACCCGGTAGCCACAAAGGTGCTTCAACTGACGTTACGTCCGCTCTATTGCTCAACATTGAAAGAGCACTTTTTAGCCCAACGCAAAAAAACAAGACCAGTTTAAAATGACATGTGTGTCAAAATGGACTCATTCCCAGACATTTTCAGTTGAGCGGAAGATTAAACATCGCAGTCCCTTAGACGTATTACAAGCATCTGCCATATATGCATGATGAAACGTATGCAAAAGCTTAAAATTGATTCAGTATCTTTTCATGTCTTACAATCGAAATACTTCTAAATAATAAATAGCGAAACGTCAAGTAAATAAACTAACTGGTCAAGTAAATAAATTAACGATACATTATAATTTATACGTGTTTGGTGGTTAATTTTTTTAATAAAAAATATTCTTTAAAAATACAAAAAAATTACAAAGTATATAATAAACTTTTCTATTAATCAATGATTCCTTACATGCGAAAAATCATGTATAGCAAGTTGTATGCTTTTTTAACCGAAACTGTTTCGGTAAAATACATTTTTCAGTTTTTAGTGGTTGTCCCCTAAATCTAACGATTTCTCAAAAACAAGCCGAGCAAAACTATTTGGGAATTTTCAAAATGCTTGACATTAATCTGTCAGATCCTGATAAAAATAACAGGTTTGAGATACCTTGTGCAGAAAAATCCAAAAGGTATCATTGTCCTTAACTTGAGTACACCCCACAAACTACAGACCAAAAGGGAGCAAACTCGTACGCATATATTCATTTATCGAGGGAAATAAGCCGAATTCTATTAATACTGTGTATTGTTATTACCAAATCAGATAAAAAATCATAAAACTACTTACCCATCTTAATCATATTCACAAAACAGCGACACACGTCATTCGATTGTATTTGCTTAGAATCCGAAAGTTCAACATGATTTCGCGACGTGTTTTCGAATTAACGATCCACATTGACTTTACCACATCACGAAATGATTTAGTCCGTCGGCAATCAATCCTGAATAAATCCATTGTCATAAGTATGTGCTAATACTACTCTTTGATTTATACAGCGTCTGAATTTTATATTAATTTAACTTTTCCTGTAAAGCACACGATGTTTTTGTTTGCGCGCCATTGGTTGATGTAAACAGTAACAGTTAGAGTTTCTTCCCTTACTGGCTATTGACCCGGTATCCGGTATTGAAATAGGGCTTGCCTAGTGGGCACCCGGTACGGAATTTAATAAATTTTGCTGACCCGATATAAAATGATATCGTGTCCCCACTGGAGTTCTTTGATTTATATACTAAGTCTTATTGTGCATATGACTTTAGCTTTTATAGCAGGACTATCTGCAGAGAACAACGATCTGCTATATTAGCCCCGGCATTGGGCGTCAGGTCAGACAGCACTCAACCTAACCAGCCGATCACAGAAGTCAGTAACGCCACAACACATCTACACTGAACAATGCCAACACATAAGCCTAATTTCTGGTATGTTTCAAGGGTATGGTATTTCTAAAACACGGTTCAGTGTTCTTTGAACAGCAACATTTGCGTGTATACAGACAAATGCTGGTGTTACAGTGTCCCGATATTTGTGACGAAGTGCCTTACGTAGAGTAAGACTAACTCTAATACGTACCACGCCTAGTTGGGCCTGTATTATATCGGAGTTATTGCCCTTTAAATAGTGATGTTTAAACTATGTTCTCTTTTACCATTGGTCAATTTATAACCAAACTTCAAAAGACTTATCAGACGAGGGTTGTGTTCAGAACTCTGTTCCGAGTGTTCTGGACAACGGAACAACGTGTTCTCTTTCTGTCCCCGTGGAAGAGGAGGTACAGTCAGAACAGTCACGTGATTACAACAATGATATCCGGATATTTACGAAATGTTTCATTCCGATCACCTCCGTCTTTATACATTGTAATAGTATAATGACGTATAAAAACGGCAATGACCGAACTTTCACGGTGAGAAATGTACTTGTGGCATATTTCCTCCAACAATATAACGGCCCAACTTACAATACCGGTCGCCGTTAAAGTTTTATTTATTATAAATACAAATGTAGTATTATTATCATTACGTCCTGTTCTGTTCCAGTTCCGTTTTTAAGATGTTTGGAGTGGAACACTGTTGTAAACAGTCCGTTTTGGTCGTAAATGTCTAGCAGTGGAACATTCAGAACAGTGAACGGAACAGCCCTGACGAACACACCCTAGTTATTCATATTAGCAATAAATTGGTCTCAGATAAATTTTACCGAGTTATTGCCGTTAGCAGTAATATAGAGGGTATAACATGAGTGTTGACATCTAATGCAACATTAAAAAACTAGTTTAATACAATAACAAACAGCGAAACAACAACGCTTCTTTCTGTAGTTGAAATATTCGTTTTGACGTGTGCTTGACATGTTTTATTTTCGTAGCGTCAATGCATGTTTAAAATAGACATTTATTCACAGTTACAAGGTCGTCTTAACACAAAGTCACAAGCATAGGAAGCGTAAATTATAACTATAATATATAATCATTTACGTCATGCAATCCCTTCAGTGATAGCTCTAGTTTGAGACTATGTTGTTAAATGTAGGACCATCTACTCTCCATACAAATAAAACAGCTGGATGTGAGTAAATATACATACCATAACTAACTGGCATGCATTAATGATAAATGATATGTAGTCAGCAAGTACTTGTAACAACACGACTGGGTGTACTGTATTTAAGACGTAAATTGAATATATGACGGTGAACAATTATACTAATACAATAGTACCCATCAACTTACACCAGTAACATACTTATTCTTGACATTCATCGTCATATCAATCATGAAGTTTGCTATTTTCACCAAAATGAAAAATGTGTCACAAAGTTGCCATCTGTTTAGACTTACAAATAAATATAGAACTATCGACGCATACTGCTCTTGTTGAGTGTCTGTGGTCAGGCATTGTGATGTGTTTCGTTAAGGTGTACTTGTACTTCTAGCATGTATTTTTGACACACGGCGTGCGCTGCCATGATGTTGTTAATGTTTAATTTTATTTCTTCTCGTTCATTTTTGTAGAAGTAGGTTAGTAGGTTTTTTACTGAGACTGTAACATTTTTGTGTTCGTGTCTTCTTTTCGGTATTTTTCCTTTTTGGTATCTTCCCATTTAGTTTGTCGTACTGAGAGGGTTAGTGAATTCGTCGTATAACGCATGGAAAATACTACTTACCATGCACATTCCGTAGTTTTGTATCTAGATAATGGTAATTTAACTGCAATCGAGCTCCAAAACAATCAACTGTAATAATTATAAAACATCAATAATCAATTAAAACCCGTAAAAACATAATTTTCACCATTTTGACCGGTACCAATTTTATACAGAGCTAAAACGTTGTGTTCGTATGTATTGTTATTGTGCTGTTCGCACTCCTCCGTGACCGATTTGTTATTGCACCAGACTGGTTGGATGTGATATTGCCAAATACTGGTTTAACGCCTCTAAGTGCTAATGCACCAGTAAGTTTTCCTGCAGATCCAATACTGACTCCACAAACTCAGAAAGAGGTATTAGACTTGTTCAATTTTGACGAGTCAGACTTAAATACTCCCTCAGATTTGAATTGTGTGTCTGCTTGGGAAAAATTAACTGAAGCAACATCAAATTGATTGAAATGAATGTATACAGGAGAAGGGAAGAATATGGAGAATTATGTGTGATGTTTTATTGACACGGGAACAAATATTACAATGAAAATCCACAGGACGTACTGTCGTAATACAGCACCCTGACAAGTTGTAGACCAGGACCAAAACAAGGAAGGGCTCAAAACATAGACATACACAGTTTCTTGCTACTTTCACAATAATGGTTTTAAGACTATTATGTATAGTATATAGTATGTGCCGGTATATATATATATTCACTTAATCAATGGACTGATTTCTTACATCGAGAGATTATAGTACACGAGATTTTGTTCTAGTTTTAGTTTTTTTCTGTTTTGGAGGGATTGTTTTTTATATTCTCCAAACATCACCATGTTGATGGTAATTAGGTTTTCGCTAAAACAACAGTTTTTTTTATCTTTTGTAGTTTTGTAAGAGTTTCTAATTGAATGAGAATGTGTCTATGTGGTTCTAGATATTAAACTAGTTCCATTGTGCAGCTTTTATATGATACCAGCTAGTCAAATAGTTGACAGGAACAACTGAAATTCCTTCAAACTGTTAATACACAATGTTAATGGTATCTTTTAACAAGAACATATTTAAAGCTGTTTTATATATAAGATTATTTGTCATATATTTGTTGTGACTGTTTTGTTTTTTGATACTTTTTACTGTGATTGAGAGATTTACCATTGGTATATAATAACTGACAGCCAGTGGTATATAATATGGTGAATAAGTGAAATGGTGTTTTTGTTAAATGGCCAAATATATGATACATATAGAAGAACGGACATGTGGATGTACACATGCTATGCATAGTGTCCGATCTACAGTTACTTTCATTTTACATGATTGGTTCCTTGCATTGTGTAAACTGATCTAACTTGGAGCAGTTGTCAATAATTTTTGTTATAAAAACCTTAAGCACATATCTAATTAGAGTCTATGATTTTATTAGTGGATAAATGACTTGTACATAAATTATAATGCTGTGTATTTATAAAACTGTATATTTGTTATTTATATAAGGGTCCAGTTTTCACGGAATGTTGTTACTTTTTTATTGAGCAGTTTCTGTGTTTTATGAAGCGTATGCTGATTTGCCTTATGTGTCTCAGACATTGTACCAGTCTATTTCTGACTTCTCTCTCTGTTTGTGCACACCTTTATAATTGCAGTCATAGTAAACTTATTTCAAAATTTATGTTAATATTTCATCAGTTAATTAATTTTTAAATTCGTTCAATATGCAAATCCACAAACAATTGAAAACGTTTTAAAATAGTTCAATATACAAATCCATCTACAATTGAAAATATTGAATTTCATGTTTTAAATTGCAGATCATAAATATTATTGAAATTATTGAATACAAGAGTCCGATAGAGATCCAGTATGATAGAGATCCAGTATTATACTGCTCAGTCAGAAGTAGACTGGTACGATAATGTTGCAGTGTTTTTTGACCAAGCTATTTTTTCTCCACATGGCATTTATTATATTTGTTTATATTTCCTCACAATTTAAAGCTTTGAGTGAGCATTCCATTACATTTATTAGCAAATCATGGTGAATTAGACTCATCACTATTCACATATTGGTGGTATATATATTATATTTATCTACATTGTTAGGTGATATCAAGGTTTGTGAACAATTGTGTATTATTTTATGAACATTATCATACTTAAAAATCCTTTTATTACTACAGTTTGTCAAGCAGTCTTGAATTTTTTCGAGCGGATGAATTTGGACTGTAGAGAACCAACATCGACGCTATCGAGTTTGACCGTTGTCTAACTTATTAAAATATTCAAGACAAATTGACAACTGTATTGTCATTCATTTAACTCCCATTAAATGGATAAATTTGGACATTAGAGAACAACATTGGCCCATGACTTTCAAGTCTTAGGTAGTAAGACTTTGAAATACATTTGTCAAATATACAACTGAATTGTCATTAATTTAACTGGCATAAAAATTGCATTTTGATGCTATTCATACATTTATACTAATAAAAAATCTTTTGATAATACACATCACAATTTTTAACACATAATAATAGAAGTCTAATGTCCTTGGTACCAATTTGATTATGACAAGTTACTATTATGATACCCATTTGTTGACCAGAAATGAGTTGCTTCTGTGGTTACCATTTGGTGACTAGTTGACTTTGTATAAATTAATCAAGAGTGTTTAATTAAAGCAAATAATTGCTGTTATCTAAAGAATTTAACCCCTTGCTTACCCATAATAATATGCTGTACATTAGCTTGAGGTGTTGGATAAAGTGTAACTAGTTATACAGTATTGTATACAAAAAATGTGTGGTGTGTTTATAAATATAGATCATATTGTTTTACAATGCTCTTGTATATGTGTGCCACATGTTGCTACAGTTTGTTGGTTATTCATTGTTTGAACATTTTATAACATTTAAATCATCAACAATTCTATACCGTCGAAAAAAAACTTGATATTGTCCTCGTGTTATGGTTGACTTCTTATGATCGTCAACCAAAGTGTATTGAAATCTGACAAAATACATATTTATAAATGATTACATCCATTATTTGACATTTTTGTTTATAAACCAAAGCTCTTGATGGAATTCAATGAAGATTTCATGATTTCAGTTTTCGTGGGAATGAATTGATCGTAGCTAATGTAGAAGCAGCAGATACAGTCTGCTTATGATGTACATATTTATTATCTGTTAACTTAATACTGTGTGAAGCTTTTTGCTTGTTATTCTAGTTCGTTTTGCTTGCTTATCAACCACCATATTTTGTACATTTCGAAACTGGTCAATGGAATGTAATATTTTAGATAAATTATGTAAAAATCAAGTTTAGACGACTTCAACGTTTGGGACCATTGTGATCAATTGAAGCATAAGATAAATTTTTAGAATATATTTGAATTGATTGTATATGATGACAATGGATATAGAGAAGATTTTATATGCAACAGTTGAGATTAGCTCGTGTACGGGCCCAAGTATATTGAGAATTGCACACATGCACTTGATTGGACCAAGTAGATGTAGGTTTATTGCATGTTCTCCTTGCTTTCATACATTATTCTACAATAATACACACATTGTATAAGCACATACCAGTTTGTTGGATGATAGATAGAAGATGATACGTTGTTATGGTAACCATAGAAACAACAATCCATATTGTGTTGTTGGAGACACTGATGTTGTTGTTGTTTACAAACTAACTGCATGCGTGTTGTTTGCTGTTTTAGCTTGTTTTAATTCATGGTAGTACAATGTGTAACGTTTCATCAATTACTAACTCATTCATTTCTCTATTACACAGTGTTTTGTTTATCCAACAATATTAAGTATGTTTTACTCACAGGTTTAGTTTAAACATAATTTTTGCCGTACATATAAGCAAACAGTTTTTCTTGCACCATGTCATTTTGGATACATCCACCTTCCTACTTGATCTTGCCATATAGTATTGTTACAGGTCTCTGTAACAATACATGTTCACAGTGAACAATAATGTACAACTAGACAAGATATAACATATATCACTCATGCTTTTCTTACAACCAACCTACTTCCGATTCCACCATTTTTTTTGCATTATCTGATTTGTTGTTATATAATTAATATTATTCTACCTGTATAAATGACCGAGATGGAACGGATCCAACAATGCAACCAAACGGGTACCCAGATTTTAAATGAATTAGAAAAGGTAATAAATAATCATCTCTGTTTGTTTCCTTTACGTTATGTGCAAATAATAACTCGTGTCATGTGTATTGAATAAGCTGCTACCCGTTTCTACCCTCATACAATAGTGATTATTGGAATTTCCATATGTTGTTAACAAATGAAATGCAACGTGGATTTAGAACTTACAATTTAGCACAACTACACACAGTAATTTAAATTGGTGGATCGTTGTACTGGACAGTGATCGGTCTATCTCACTTTACAGTTTCATATTAATTTGTAGTCTGTAGCTTTTCTGTAGCATTTGTATTGTTTGGACATTCCATACTCAATCCTTATCCTGCTTAACACCATATTGACAACTTGCAATATGACAACAATATGGTTGCTAGGTTTCACGTTGCTATGTAACAAAAGTTATGTTTTGCTGACACCAATATTGCTAGTGGAATGCTGATACCTGGAGAACTAGTTTATAATTTGTCTAGAAATATAGTGTATAAATAAACCATACCGCATTTTAGGTTTCATGATACGTAGGTTGTGTTATGTTAAAAGGTTTCATGATACGCAGGGTTTCATGACACGCAGGTTGTGTTGTGTTGATAGGCAGGTTATGGATTGAAGTTTATCCTTATTTATTAAATGTTTCATTTTGTTTGTTTTATGTGGAAAACTGTTATTCTGGTATTTAACATTTTGGCACAAGTTATCTCATCCATTGAATGGTTGCCATCTTACTTCCTAAATGTCATCTTGAATAGATAGTATCAGAAGATTAACTGATGTATAAACCTTCCCATTTTCTTACATATGTTGCTATTTGATTTTGATTAGGTTAAGCCTAGAAAGATATGTTTGTTTTCAGCCTTCAAACCTACATTAAGAATGTTCCTAATGTTTTCAATATTATCACTACGTTTATGTTTGGAGGCATGTTACCGGATCCAAATTGTTTCCTTGCAGGAACTTACTGATGCTATGCGTTATCAAGTTTCGAAGACGTAAATGATTTACCTTTAATCGAAAACAGCTTACATCCAGCTATGCTGCTACTATACTTGTTATGTCCATTCTCAACTGTCTTATTCTCTATTTTCTCCAAGCTTTTTATGTTGTTTTACATTTTGCTTCTTTAAAATTGTGACTTGACAATAACACATTAAACCTTACTTCAGAATATTATATGTCATCAAATATCTACATCTCGCTAAATCTACTGACCATCCACACAACGGTTTTTATTCTGCATAATACTAGTTGCAGTTCTGATGTTATTTGCATTTTTGTTTGATGTAGCTTGAGAATAGGCCCAGTAACTTACACATGTAAAAACTGCAACAAATTTGACTGTAGAGTTTGAAATAATTACTTTCCACTTGCAATTTGTACTAACCTTTGGAGACAAACACTATAGTGTTGGGTTAATTAGTTTGTACAGTCTATACCCGGCCAGCAGATCGTGACTGTAAAGAGAACATTGCACACACCGGTACCAGATTTCTCCTTCAACATTTGAAACTTGTTGAGACAAATGTTACATTATGATATGGTGACCAGGATCACAGATGTGAATATATCTCTGATTATTTGGTGCATAGATAGATGTAGGTATTGTGTTCTTCTATCTGCCTATTTTATACATCCCTGTGTTTTCTCCATGTCTTGCAAATTGTTCACTAAAATGTTATTCTTTGTTGATGTTAATTATTTGTGTTAATGAACCGTGAATGTCTATATAAACATCTGTCTAACCTTGTTCTTTTGGGAAGGTGTGTCTATATTGACCAACGAGATCAACTGCTGTGGGAGGTATGTCAATATTGACCAATCAGAATTGTTTTACTTTTACAACGCAAGATTTAGTGTAGTCATACCTGAATATAAGATTTAGTGTAGTCATACCTGACTTACTGGACACGAAGAACAATGTGAGCCATGTGTTGATGTAGAGAAAGGGTTCTTGTTATGATGCTACATGTACTTTTGTTACGGTTCAAGGTTTATACATTAGGATGGTAGTGACAACCAATTATGTTGATGTTGGTTTTTTGAAGCATTTTAGTTGCTTAGAATTTTTTTTCTCATCTTGTTTCATTCTGTATTTTACATTTAAACTGGTGCATTGGCACTTAAATGGCATAATAACTTCATTGATAATGCATACATTGAAATTTAAACATCATTTTGTTCAAGTTAAATCGATGCTATATTATTAATCATTTGAACATATTGAGTAGGTGATGTGTTGTGACAATTTTCTCCTATTCGGGTGTATTTTCTTCTGTATAGCATCACGTAATAATCAATTAAACCAACACCTATAATCATTGCGTTGTAAAATGTGTTAAATTGTTTAATAAAAATCTATTCTGAATATGTAGCCACCATATTATCTTATTTTCTGACATTTCAACTAAATTATTTGATTGATATGATGAATTGATGATTTCAGTAAAGCAGTAATTGTTCACTATGTATTGATGTTAATGCTGTCATTTCTTCATGTTTTGTCAGAAGAACTGTGAGTTTCGTGCAATGGTATCATGTATTTGATAGTACCGAGTGTGCTGTATATAACTCATTGTTCTCTTTCTTCTAGAAACATGCATTCTGATTGATGTTACCCATCCAATAAACTATGCTTGAATTCAAACATGTCTTCTTTTGTTCTTTATATTCCTGTTTTGTGCACTATACATGTTCGCAAACATATCACTACTTGGCCCAAACCAATTTTGCACATTTATGATTTGTTATGATACTTTTTCTAGAGAAACGTTTACAGTAGTCACTCAACTTAATCTGTAAATGCAGCTAGCACGAATATCACTAACCCCAGACAATGGACTGTCATTTAAAAGCCTTACTAATTTTACTGTCAATGTCATTTTAGGGCCGATACTGAACCAAGCTGGACAAACCATGTGCCATAATTGTTTGCCAAAAAGGATATGTGGAAACTTAGCATGCAGAAAAGGGTCAAACATCAGGAAGTTAACCAACACCACAATGATTTATAAAAACTGCATCACAAACCTAATAAAGTGACTTATCCAATGACTGGCAGTGAGTCAATTACTAGTACCTAGTGTGAACAGCAATTATCATACAAACAAACACTACTGCACACAATACTCCAAACAGTCATCGGTCGGGTATTTATCAATAACTTGTTGTATAAACTCGGGTATTCAGAAGATCAAATGATTATAGGTAATCACTTGTTAGTAGCATGAAAGCAACATACTGCAATGAAGAGTGGGGGAGTAGAAGTAAATGCCAAATAGTTTATCATTGGTGAAGAATGCTGCTACATTATTATAAGATTATATATACTTTAAACCAACTGTTAACTTGAAGGTGCCAGAACAATCATCAGACAGCAGTATGTATGGTTTTATCCAATAAACAATATGTGTACTTGACGTCTGATCAGTCTATCTCACAATAGTACAACATAGTTTGGCATAAGATCAATCACAGCAGGAATAGAAAACAATTTCTATAATTTCTGTTATAGCACATATCTGCAAATTTCTCAAACAGACAGTCTGCAATTCTTGGATATATGAAGATAACTTGCTGACAAGGAATATCATACGGTAAGGTAAGTTTTATAAATAGCTTTAGAACAGAGCGCAAAATATTCACAAGAAAGTGCCACATTTCCACCTCAAGGCACGTGGCAATCCAGAACACCACTCGGTAGCCACAAAGGTGCTTCAACTAACGTTACGTCCGCTCTATTGCTCAACATTGAAAGAGCACTTTTTAGCCCAACGCAAAAAAACAAGACCAGTTTAAAATGACATGTGTGTCAAAATGGACTCATTCATCAGATATGAGGTAAGGTCATTGGTACATTTTCAGTTTAGCGGAAAATTAAACATCGCAGTCCCTTAGACGTATTTCAAGCATCTGCCATATGCATGATTAAAACGTATGCAAAAATATCGAAGAAGCTATTGATGAAGCCTTGCGAATGATTTATTCCAAATGCTTTGTATTGTCTTTTATACGAAAACAGCATGTTGCTGAACGATTTTTCACGTTAAACATATTACTAAAAAAATACATATTTAAAAATTCAAATAAATGACAGTATATATAATAAACTTTTCTTTTTGATTCCTTACATGCGAAAATTCATGTATGGCAAGTTGTATGTTTGTTTATCCCAATTTTTTCGGTAAAATACATTTTTCAGTTTTTAGTGGTTGTCCCCTAAATCTAACGAAAAAAAACTGGGCATTAATCTGTCAGCTCTTCATAAAAACAACAGGTTTAATATACCTTGTGCAAAAAAATCCGGAAGGTATCAATGTCCTTAACTTGAGTACGCCCCACCAACTACAGACCAAAAGGGAGCACACTCGTATGCCTATATGCATTTATCGAGGAAAATAAGCCTAATTATATTAATACTGTGTATTGTTATTATCAAATCAGATTAAAAAAATCATAAAACTACTTACCAATCTTAATCATATTCACAAAACGGCGCCACACGCCATGCTTAGAATCCGAAAGTGCAACATGATTTCGCGACTTGTTTTCGAATTAACGATCATTGACTTTACCACAACGCGAAATGATTTAGTCCGTCGGCAATCCATCCTGAATCAATCCACTGTTATAATTATGTGCTAATACTACCCTTTGGTTTTACGCAGCGTCTGAATTTCAAATTAATTTAACTTTTCAAGTGAAGCACACGATATTTTTGTTTGCGCGCCATTGACAGATGTAAACAGTAACAGCTAGAGTTTTTTCCCTTAGCGCTAAGGACCCGGTATTGATATAGGCCCTGCCTAGTGGGCACCCGGTACTGAATTTAGTCCATTCTACTGACCCTATATAAAATGATTTTAGATGGACCAATCATGTTCGTTGATTTCAATACTATTTTTCAGATGTGGGGTAACACTGCATCTAAGTCTTATTTTGCATGTCAGTCATTAAAAATGTACATTATTCTCAGAACAGTTTTCAACGCGTTGTTTCCTTTAAAATATTACTTTAGCTTTTATAGCAGGACTATCTGCAGTTTAGCCCCGGCATTGGGTGTCAGTTTCGGTGTTAAGTCAAACATATTGCTAATGCGTTTCAATGGTATGGTACTTCTCAAACACGGTTTGAACAGTGTTCTTTGAACAAAGATATTTGTGTATATACATGCAGATGGTGTTATTTGTACAGTGGGTTGTTCAGACTTTTGTGACGAACTGCCGTAGTTGAATGTGACTTTGTATGGTACTATAATATGTACCACACCTAGTTGGGACTGTATTATATTTGAGTCACTGCCCTTTAAATATTGATATTTATAATGTTCTCTGTAACAATTGGTCAATTTTTAACCTAACTCATTAGACTAGGGGTGTGCACGGAACGCTGTACCGAGTGTTCTAGACAGTGGAATAAAGTTCTCTCTGTTCCCATGGAAGAGATGGTGTAGTCAGAACAGACACATGATTACAATAGTATAATAATGTAGAAATACGGACATGACCGGGCTTTCACGCTGGGAAATGTACTTGTGGTGTATTTCTTCCACCAATATAACTGCTGCAACTAACAATATCGGTCACCGCAAAAGTTTTATTTCTTCAAAATAGTATTATTTTTATTACGTCTTGTTCTGTTCCTGTTTCATTTCTTGTAAGATGTTTGGAGTGGAACACTGTTCTGAAATGCTCCGTTTTGGACGTAAATTACTCACAGTAGAACATTCAGAACAATGTCCGGAACAGCCCCTAAGAAAACGCCCTAGTTATTCATATCAGCAGCACATTAGTCGAAGATCAGTTCTACCGATTCATTGACGTTAGCAGTACTAAAGGGGATATCACATGAGTGGTGACTTTTAATACAACATTCAACATAGGAGTTTAATACAATACCGAAAAGCGAGGCACTGCGACCGAAACAGCAAAAACGATTCTTTTTTGAAGGTTATAATATTGATTTTGTATTATATTTGTAGCGTCAACGTATGTTTAAAATAAAGCTGTATTCCCAAGATTAAGCATCGAAAGCGTAAATGATAGCGTTATGTATTCCTTCAGTGATAGCTCTACTTTGAGACTATGTTACTATAATATATGTAGGGCCATCAACCCTCTGGATGAGAGTATATATACATACCATTACTGACCTAAGGATTCAAACTTACATACATAAGTGATAAATAATGTGAAGTCAGCATGTTCTTGAAACAATACATGTTGTGGTTACTGTAGTTAAGACATAGATTGAATATGAGACGGTCAAACACTTATACAAGTACCCGACAAACAACCTCAGTAACATACATATTCTTGACACTTCGTCATCATATCGTACATATAGTTTTCACCGCAATAAGAAATGTGTCATACTGTAAAGGCACAATGTTGACCTATCGACGCATACTGCTTCTGTTGAGCGTTTGTGGTAAGTCATTGTGATGTATGTTTCGTTAGGGTCTTCTTGTACTACTTCCACTTCTTTTATGTATGTTTGACAGACGGCGTACGATGTCAGGAATGTATAAATGTTTAATTATGATTTCTTTTCGTCCATTTTTGTAGTTGTACATGTACTTGTATGCTTTTTACTTTAGCTGGAACAGTTTGTTTTCGTGTCTTATTTTCGTTAGCTTTCCTTTTTTGTTGCTTCCCATTTAGCTCGTCGCACTGAATTGGTTAGCGAATTCGTCGTATAACGCATGGAAGATACTACTTACCATGCATATTCCGTAGTTTCGTATCTACAGAATTCCGTAGTTTCGTATCTACAGAATGGTAATTTAACTGCAATCGAGCTCCAAAACAATCAACTGTAAGAATTATAAAACATAAATAATCAATTAAACCCGTAAAATCCAAATATTCACCATTTTCACCGGTACCAATTTTAAGCGGAGCTTAAACATTGCGTTCATGTTTATTGTTATTGTTTGTGCTGTCCGCTCTCCTACGTGACCGATTTGTTATTGTACCAGACTGGTTGGATGTGATAATGCCAAATACTGGTTTAACGCCTCTAAGTGCTAATGCACCTGTAAGTTTTCCTGCAGATCCAATACTGACTCCACAAACTCAGAAAGAGGTATTAGACTTGTTCAATTTTGACGAGTCAGACTTAAATACTCCCTCAGATTTGAATTGTGTGTCTGCTTGGGAAAAATTAACTGAAGCAACATCAAATTGATTGAAATGAATGTATACAGGAGAAGGAACGAATATGGAGAATTATGTGTGATGTTTTATTGACACGGGAACAAATATTACAATGAAAATCCACAGGACGTACTGTCGTAATACAGCACCCTGACAAGTTGTAGACCAGGACCAAAACAAGGAAGGGCTCAAAACATAGACATACACAGTTTCTTGCTACTTTCACAATAATGGTTTTAAGACTATTATGTATAGTATATAGTATGTGCCGGTATATATATATATATTCACTTAATCAATGGACTCATTTCTTACATCGAGAGATTATAGTACACGAGATTTTGTTCTAGTTTTAGTTTTTTTCTGTTTTGGAGGGATTGTTTTTTTATATTCTCCAAACATCACCATATTGATGGTAATTAGGTTTTCGCTAAAACAACAGTTTTTTATCTTTTGTAGTTTTGTAAGAGTTTCTAATTGAATGAGAATGTGTCTATGTGGTTCTAGATATTAAACTAGTTCCATTGTGCAGCTTTTATATGATACCAGCTAGTCAAATAGTTGACAGGAACAACTGAAATTCCTTCAAACTGTTAATACACAATGTTAATGGTATCTTTTAACAAGAACATATTTAAAGCTGTTTTATATATAAGATTATTTGTCATATATTTGTTGTGACTGTTTTGTTTTTTGATACTTTTTACTGTGATTGAGAGATTTACCATTGATATATAATAACTGACAGCCAGTGGTATATAATATGGTGAATAAGTGAAATGGTGTTTTTGTTAAATGGCCAAATATATGATACATATAGAAGAACG
The DNA here is from genome assembly GCA_963678985.1 of Spisula subtruncata. NCBI lineage: Eukaryota > Metazoa > Mollusca > Bivalvia > Venerida > Mactridae > Spisula > Spisula subtruncata. The sequence continues at coordinate 4,078,855 of OY787660.1, read as the reverse complement.
GACATGTGGATGTACACATGCTATGCATAGTGTCCGATCTACAGTTACTTTCATTTTACATAATTGGTTCCTTGCATTGTGTAAACTGATCTAACTTGGAACAGTTGTCAATAATTTTTGTTATAAAAACCCTAAGCACATATCTAATTAGAGTCTATGATTTTATTAGTGGATAAATGACTTGTACATAAATTATAATGCTGTGTATTTATAAAACTGTATATTTGTTATTTATATAAGGGTCCAGTTTTCACGGAATGTTGTTACTTTTTTATTGAGCAGTTTCTGTGTTTTATGAAGCGTATGCTGATTTGCCTTATGTGTCTCAGACATTGTACCAGTCTATTTCTGACTTCTCTCTCTGTTTGTGCACACCTTTATAATTGCAGTCATAGTAAACTTATTTCAAAATTTATGTTAATATTTCATCAGTTAATTAATTTTTAAATTTGTTCAATATGCAAATCCACAAACAATTGAAAACGTTTTAAAATAGTTCAATATACAAATCCACCTACAATTGGAAATATTGAATTTCATGTTTTAAATTGCAGATCATAAATATTATTGAAATTATTGAATACAAGAGTCCGATAGAGATCCAGTATGATAGAGATCCAGTATTATACTGCTCAGTCAGTAGTAGACTGGTTCGATAATGTTGCAGTGTTTTTTGACCAAGCTATTTTTTCTCCACATGGCATTTATTATATTTGTTTATATGTCCTCACAATTTAAAGCTTTGAGTGAGCATTCCATTACATTTATTAGCAAATCATGGTGAATTAGACTCATAACTATTCACGTATTGGTGGTATATATATTATATTTATCTACATTGTTAGGTGATATCAAGGTTTGTGTACAATTGTGTATTATTTTATGAACATTATCATACTTAAAAATCCTTTTATTACTACAGTTTGTCAAGCAGTTTTGAATTTTTTCGAGCGGATGAATTTGGACTGTAGAGAACCAACATCGACGCTATCGAGTTTGACCGTTGTCTAACCGTTATTTAACTTATTAAAATATTCAAGACAAATTGACAACTGTATTGTCATTCATTTAACTCGCATTAAATGGATAAATTTGGACATTAGAGAACAACATTAGCCCATGACTTTCAAGTCTTAGGTAGTAAGACTTTGAAATACATTTGTCAAATATACAACTGAATTGTCATTAATTTAACTGGCATAAAAATTGCATTATGATGCTATTCATACATTTATACTAATGAAAAATCGCATGTTAATACACATCACAATGTTTAACACATAATAGTAGAAGTCTAATGTCCTTGGTACCAATTTAATTATGACAAGTTACTATTATGATACCCATTTGTTGACCAGAAATGAGTTGCTTCTGTGGTTACCATTTGGTGACTAGTTGACTTTGTATAAATTAATCAAGAGTGTTTAATTAAAGCAAATAATTGCTGTTATCTAAAGAATTTAACCCCTTGCTTACCCATAATAATATGCTGTACATTAGCTTGAGGTGTTGGATAAAGTGTAACTAGTTATACAGTATTGTATACAAAAAATGTGTGGTGTGTTTATAAATATAGATCATATTGTTTTACAATGCTCTTGTTTATGTGTGCCACATGTTGCTACAGTTTGTTGGTTATTCATTGTTTGAACATTTTATAACATTTAAATCATCAACAATTCTATACCGTCGAAAAAAAACTTGATATTGTCCTCGTGTTATGGTTGACTTCTTATGATCGTCAACCAAAGTGTATTGAAATCAGACAAAATACATATTTATAAATGATTACATCCATTATTTGACATTTTTGTTTATAAACCAAAGCTCTTGATGGAATTCAATGAAGATTTCATGATTTCAGTTTTCGTGGGAATGAATTGATCGTAGCTAATGTAGAAGCAGCAGATACAGTCTGCTTATGATGTACATATTTATTATCTGTTAACTTAATACTGTGTGAAGCTTTTTGCTTGTAATTCTAGTTCGTTTTGCTTGTTTATCTACCACCATATTTTGTACATTTTGAAACTGGTCAATGGAATGTAATATTTTAGATAAATTATGTAAAAATCAAGTTTAGACGACTTCAACGTTTGGGACCATTGTGATCAATTGAAGCATAAGATAAATTTTTAGAATATATTTGAATTGATTGTATATGATGACAATGGATATAGAGAAGATTTTATATGCAACAGTTGAGATTAGCTCGTGTACGGGCCCAAGTATATTGAGAATTGCACACATGCACTTGATTGGACCAAGTAGATGTAGGTTTATTGCATGTTTCTCCTTGCTTTCATACATTATTCTACAATAATACACACATTGTATAAGCACATACCAGTTTGTTGGATGATAGATAGAAGATGATACGTTGTTATGGTAACCTAAGAAACAACAATCCATATTGTGTAGTTGGAGACACTAATGTTGTTGTTGTTTACAAACTAACTGCATGCGTGTTGTTTGCTGTTTTAGCTTGTGTTAATTCATGGTAGTACAATGTGTAACGTTTCATCAATTACTAACTCATTCATTTCTCTATTATACAGTGTTTTGTTTATCCAACAATATTAAGTATGTTTTACACACAGGTTTAGTTTAAACATAATTTTTGCCGTACATATAAGCAAACACTTTTTCTTGCACCATGTCATTTTGGATACATCCACCTTCCTACTTGATCTTGCCATATAGTATTGTTACAGGTCTCTGTAACAATACATGTTCACAGTGTACAATAATGTGCTATCGTTATGCATATATATGTTGTTGTTTGTTTTGCCAGAATGCGTTACCTTGAAAAGGGGCCAATAGCCTTACATTGTATCCTCAACTAGACAAGATATAACATATATCACTCATGCTTTTCTTACAACCAACCTACTTCCGAGTCCACCATTTTGTTTGCATTATCTGATTTGTTGTTATATAATTAATATTGTTCTACCTGTATAAATGACCGAGATGGAACGGATCCAACAATGCAACCAAACGGGTACCCAGATTTTAAATGAATTAAAAAAGGTAATAAATAATCATCTCTGTTTGTTTCCTTTACGTTATGTGCAAATAATAACTCGTGTCATGTGTATTGAATAAGCTGCTACCCGTTTCTACCCTCATACAATAGTGGTTATTGGAATTTCCATATGTTGTTAACAAATGAAATGCAACGTGGATTTAGAACTTACAATTTAGCACAGCTACACACAGTAATTTAAATTGGTGGATCGTTGTACTGGACAGTGATCGGTCTATCTCACTTAACAGTTTCATATTAATTTGTAGTCTGTAGCTTTTCTGTAGCATTTGTATTGTTTGGACATTCCATACTCAATCCTTATCCTGCTTAACACCATATTGACAACTTGCAATATGACAACAATATGGTTGCTAGGTTTCACGTTGCTATGTAACAAAAGTCATGTTTTGCTGACACCAATATTGCTAGTGGAATGCTGATACCTGGAGAACTAGTTTATAATTTGTCTAGAAATATAAAGTATTGTATAAATAAACCATACCGCATTTTAGGTTTCATGATACATAGGTTGTGTTATGTTTAAAGGTTTCATGATACGCATGATTTCGTGATACGCAGGTTGTGTTGTGTTGATAGGCAGGTTATGGATTGAAGTTTATCCTTATTTATTAAATGTTTCATTTTGTTTGTTTTATGTGGAAAACTGTTATTCTGGTATTTAACATTTTGGCACAAGTAATCTCATCCATTGAATGGTTGCCATCTTACTTCCTAAATGTCATCTTGAATAGATAGTATCAGAAGATTAACTGATGTATAAACCTTCCCATTTTCTTACATATGTTGCTATTTGATTTTGATTAGGTTAAGCCTAGAAAGATATGTTTGTTTTCAGCCTTCAAACCTACATTAAGAATGTTCCCAATGTTTTCAATATTATCACTACGTTTATGTTTGGAGGCATGTTACCGGATCCAAATTGTTTCCTTGCAGGAACTTACTGATGCTATGCGTTATCAAGTTTCGAAGACGTAAATGATTTACCTTTATTCACAAACAGCTTACATCCAGCTATGCTGCTACTTGTTATGTCCATTCTCAACTGTCTTATTCTCTATTTTCTCCAAGCTTTCTATGTTGTTTTACATTTTGCTTCTTTAAAATTGTGACTTGACAATAACGCATTAAACCTTACTTCAGAATATTATATGTCATCAAATGTCTGCATCTCGCTAAATCTACTGACCATCCACATAACGGTTTTATATTCTGCATAATACTAGTTGCAGTTCTGATGTTATTTGCATTTTTGTTTAATGTAGCTTGAGAATAGGCCCAGTAACTTACACATGTAAAAACTGCAACAAATTTGACTGTATAGTTTAAAATAATTACTTTCCACTAGCAATTTGTACTAACCTTTGGAGACAAACACTAAAGTGTTGGGTTTATTAGTTTGTACAGTCCATACCCGGCCAGCAGATCGTGACTGTAAAGAGAACATTGCACTCACCGGTACCAGATTTCTCCTTAACATTTGAAACTTGTTGAGACAAATGTAACATTATGATATGGTGACCAGGATCACAGATGTGAATATATCTCTGATTATTTGGTGCATAGATAGATGTAGGTATTGTGTTCTTCTATCTGCCTATTTTATACATCCCTGTGTTTTCTCCATGTCTTGCAAATTGTTCACTAAAATGTTATTCTTTGTTGATGTTAATTATTTGTGTTAATGAACCGTGAATGTCTATATAAACATCTGTCTAACCTTGTTCTTTTGGGAAGGTGTGTCTATATTGACCAACGAGATCAACTGCTGTGGGAGGTATGCCAATATTGACCAATCAGAATTGTTTTACTTTTACAACGCAAGATTTAGTGTAGTCATACCTGAATATAAGATTTAGTGTAGTCATACCTGACTTACTGGACACGGAGAACAATGTGAGACATGTGTTGATGTAGAGAAAGGGTTCTTGTTATGATGCTACATGTACTTTTGTTACGGTTCAAGGTTTATACATTAGGATGGTAGTGACAACCAATTATGTTGATGTTGGTTTTTTGAAGCATTTTAGTTGCTTAGAATTTTTTTTCTCATCTTGTTTTATTCTGTATTTTACATTTAAACTGGTGCATTGGCACTTAAATGGCATAATAACTTCATTGATAATGCATACATTGAAATTTAAACATCATTTTGTTCCAGTTAAATCGATGCTATATTATTAATCATTTGAACATATTGAGTAGGTGATGTGTTGTGACAATTTTCTCCTACTCGGGTGTATTTTCTTCTGTATAGCATCACGTAATAATCAATTAAACCAACACCTATAATCATTGCGTTGTAAAATGTGTTAAATTGTTTAATAAAAATCTATTCTGAACATGTAGCCACCATATTATCTTATTTTCTGACATTTTAACTAAATTATTTGATTGATATGATGAATTGATGATTTCAGTAAAGCAGTAATTGTTCACTATGTATTGATGTTAATGCTGTCATTTCTTCACGTTTTGTCAGAAGAACTGTGAGTTTCGTGCAATGGTATCATGTATTTGATAGAACAGAGTGTGCTGTATATAACTCATTGTTCTCTTTCTTCTAGAAACATGCATTCTGATTGATGTTACCCATCCAATAAACTATGCTTGAATTCAAACCTGTCTTCTTTTATTCTTTATATCCCTGTTCTGTGCACTATACATGTTCGCAAACATATCACTACTTGGCCCAAACCAATTTTGCACATTTATGATTTGTTATGATACTTTTTCTACAGAAACGTTTACAGTAGTCACTCAACTTAATCTGTAAATGCAGCTAGCACGAATATCACTAACCCCAGACAATGGACTGTCATTTAAAAGCCTTATTAATTTTACTGTCAATATCATTTTAGGGCCGATACTGAACCAAGCTGGACATACCATGTGCCATAATTGTTTGCCAAAAAGGATATGTGGAAACTTAGCATGCATAAAAGGGTCAACCCTCGGGAAGTTAACCCCACAATGATTTATAAAAACTGCATCACAAACCTAATAAAGTGACTTATCCAATGACTGGCAGTGAGTCAACTACTAGTATACCTAGTGTGAACAGCAATTATCGTACAAACAAACACTACTGCACACAATACTCCAAACAGTCATCGGTCGGGTATTTATCAATAACTTGTTGTATAAACTCGGGTATTCAGAAGATCAAATGATTATAAGCAATCAATTGTTAGTAGCATGAAAGCAACATACTGCAATGAAGAGTGGGGGAGTAGAAGTAAATGCCAAATAGTTTATCATTGGTGAAGAATGCTGCTACATTATTATAAGATTATACATTGTATATACTTTAAACCAACTGTTAACTTGAAGGTGCCAGAACAATCATCAGACAGCAGTATGTATGGTTTTATCCAACAAACAATATGTGTACTTGACGTCTGATCAGTCTATCTCACAATATTACAACACAGTTTGGCATAAGATCAATCACAGCAGGAATAGAAAACAATTTCTATAATTTCTGTTATAGCACATATCTGCAAATTTCTCAACCAGCCAGTCTGCAATTCTTGGATATATGAAGATAACTTGCTGACAAGGAATATCATACGGTAAGGTAAGTTTTATAAAAAGCTTTAGAATAGAGCGCAAAATATTCACAAGAAAGTGCCACATTTCCACCTCAAGGCACGTGGCAACCCAGAACACCACCCGGTAGCCACAAAGGTGCTTCAACTAACGTTACGTCCGCTCTATTGCTCAACATTGAAAGAGCACTTTTTAGCCCACGCAAAAAAACAAGACCAGTTTAAAACGACATGTGTGTCAAAATGGACTCATTCATCAGATATGAGGTAAGGTCATTGGTACATTTTCAGTTTAGCGGAAAATTAAACATCGCAGTCCCTTAGACGTATTTCAAGCATCTGCCATATGCTTGATTAAAACGTATGCAAAAGCTTAAAATTGATGTGTCAGTATCTTTTCATGTCTTAAAATGGAAATACTTCTAAATAGTAGATACTATTTTACAGTATTATTAAAAATATCGAAGAAGCTATTGATGAAGCCTTGCGAATGATTTATTCCAAATGCTTTGTATTGTCTTTATACAAATACAGCATGTTGCTGAACGATTTTTCACGTTAAACATATTATTAAAAAAATACATATTTGAAAAAGTTATTTAAAAATTCAAATAAATGACAGTATATATAATAAACTTTTCTTTTTGATTCCTTACATGCGAAAATTCATGTATGGCAAGTTGTATGTTTTTTTAGCCCAATGTTTTCGGTAAAATACATTTTTCAGTTTTTAGTGGTTGTCCCCTAAATCTAACGATTTCTAAAAAAAAACTGGGCATTAATCTGTCAGCTCTTCATAAAAATAACAGGTTTGATATACCTTGTGCAAAAAAATCCAGAAGGTATCAATGTCCTTAACTTGAGTACGCCCCACCAACTACAGACCAAAAGGGAGCACAATCGTACGCCTATATGCATTTATCGAGGAAAATAAGCCTAATTCTATTAATACTGTGTATTGTTATTATCAAATCAGATTTAAAAAATCATAAAACTACTTACCAATCTTAATCATATTCACAAAACGGCGGCACATGCCATGCTTAGAATCCGAAAGTGCAACATGATTTCGCGACTTGTTCTTCGAATTAACGATCATTGACGCGAAATGATTTAGTCCGTCGGCAATCCATCCTGAATCAATCTACTGTCATAATTATGTGCTAATACTACCCTTTGGTTTTACGCAGCGTCTGAATTTCATATTAATTTAACTTTTCAAGTGAAGCACACGATATTTTTGTTTGCGCGCCATTGACAGATGTAAACAGTAACAGCTAGAGTTTTTTCCCTTGGCGCTAAGAACCCGGTATTGAAATAGGCCCTGCCTAGTTGGCACCCGGTACTGGATTAAGCCATTCTACTGACCCTATATAAAATGATTTTAGATGGACCAATCATGTTCGTTGATTTCGATACTATTTTCAGATGTTGGGTAACACTGTATCTAAGTCTTATTTTGCATATCAGTCATTAAAAATGTACATTATTCTCAGAACAGTTTTCAACGCGTTATTTCCTTTGAAATATGACTTAAACTTTTATAGCAGGACTATCTGCAGAGAACAACGATCTGCTATATTTTATCCCCGGCATTGGGTGTCAGGTAAGACAGCACTCAACCTAACCAGCCGAGCACAGAAGTCAGTAACGCCACAACACACCTACACTGAACAATGCCCACACATAAGCCTAATGTGTTAAGCCTAATATATGATATTTCTGGTATGTTTCAAGGGTTTGGTATTTCTAAAACACGGTTCAATGTTCTTTGAACAGCAACATTTGCGTGTATACAGACAAATGCTGGTGTTACAGTGTCCCGATATTTGTGACGAAGTGCCGTACGTAGACTAACGGGACTTACGTTTGTGGCACTCTAATACGTACCGCGCCTAGTTGGGCCTGTATTATATCGGAGTTATTGCCCTTTAAATAGTGATGTTTAAACTATGTTCTCTTTTACCATTGGTCAATTTATAACCGAACTTCAAAAGACTTATCAGACGAGGGTTGTGTTCAGAACTTTGTTCCGAGTGTTCTGGACAACGGAACAACGTGTTCTTTTTCTGTCCCCGTGGAAGAGGTGGTACAGTCAGAACAGTCGCGTGATAACAACAATGATATCCGGAAATTGTAATAGTATAATGATGTATAAAAACGGAAATGACCGAACTTTCACGGTGAGAAATGTACTTGTGGCATATTTTCTCCACCAACATAACGGCCAAACTAACAATACCGGTCGCCGTAATATTTTTTATTTCTTCTAAATACAAATTAGTAGTATTATTATCGTTACGTCCTGTTCTGTTCCAGTTCCGTTTTTTAAGACGTTTGGGGTGTAACACTGTTATAAACAGTTCCGTTTTGGTCGTAAATGTCTAGCAGTGGAACATTCAGAACGGTGAACGGAACAGCCCTGACGAACACACCCTAGTTATTCATATTAGCAACAAATTAGTCTCAGATAAATTTTACCGAGTTATTGCCGTTAGCAGTAATATAGAGGATATTACATGAGTGTTGACTTCTACTTCAACATTTAATACAATAACAAACAGCGTGGCACTTCGACCGAAACAACAACGATTCTTTCTGTAGTTGAAATCTTCGTTTTGACGTGCTCTTGACATGTATTATATTCGTAGCGTCAAAGATCTGTAATCGCAGTAACAAGGTTGTGTTAACACAGTGTCACAAGCCTAGGAAACGTAAATTATAACTATAATATATAATTATTAACGTCATGCAATCCCTTCAGTGATAGCTCTAGCTTGAGACTATGTTACTAAATGTAGGACCATCTACTCTCCATACAAAAAGAACAGCTGGATGTGAGTAAATGTACATACCATAACTAACTGGCATGCATTAATGATAAATGATGTGTAGTCAGCAAGTACTTGAAACAACAGAGACTGGGGTACTGTATTTAAGACATAAATTGAATATATGACGGTGAACAATTGCACTAGTACAATACTACCCATCTACTAACACCAGTAACATACTTATTCTTGACATTCATCATCATATCAATCATGAAGTTTGCTATTTTCACCAAAATGAAAAATGTGTCACAAAGTTGCCATCTGTTTAGACCTACAAATAAATATAGAACTATCGACGCTTACTGCTCTTGTTGAGTGTCTGTGGTTAGTCATTGTGATGTGTTTCGTTAAGGTGTTCTTGTACTTCTTCCATGTATTTTTGACACACGGCGTTCGCTGCCACGATGTTGTAAATGTTTAATTTTATTTCTTCTCGTTCATTTTTGTAGAAGTAGGTTAGTAGGTTTTTTACTGCGACTGTAACATTTTTGTTTTCCTGTCTTCTTTTCGGTATATTTCCTTTTCGGTATCTTCCCATTTAATTTGTCGCACTGAGAGGGTTAGTGAATTCGTCTTATAACGCATGGAAAATACTACTTACCATGCACATTCCGTAGTTTCGTATCTACAAAATTCCGCAGTTTCGTATCTAGAGAATGGTAATTTAACTGCAATCGAGCTCCAAAACAATCAACTGTAATAATTATAAAACATCAATAATCAATTAAAACCCGTAAAAACATTATTTTCACCATTTTGACCGGTACCAATTTTATACAGAGCTAAAACGTTGTGTTCGTATGTATTGTTATTGTGCTGTTCGCACTCCTCCGTGACCGATTTGTTATTGCACCAGACTGGTTGGATGTGATATTGCCAAATACTGGTTTAACGCCTCTAAGTGCTAATGCACCAGTAAGTTTTCCTGCAGATCCAATACTGACTCCACAAACTCAGAAAGAGGTATTAGACTTGTTCAATTTTGACGAGTCAGACTTAAATACTCCCTCAGATTTGAATTGTGTGTCTGCTTGGGAAAAATTAACTGAAGCAACATCAAATTGATTGAAATGAATGTATACAGGAGAAGGGAAGAATATGGAGAATTATGTGTGATGTTTTATTGACACGGGAACAAATATTACAATGAAAATCCACAGGACGTACTGTCGTAATACAGCACCCTGACAAGTTGTAGACCAGGACCAAAACAAGGAAGGGCTCAAAACATAGACATACACAGTTTCTTGCTACTTTCACAATAATGGTTTTAAGACTATTATGTATAGTATATAGTATGTGCCGGTATATATATATATTCACTTAATCAATGGACTGATTTCTTACATCGAGAGATTATAGTACACGAGATTTTGTTCTAGTTTTAGTTTTTTTCTGTTTTGGAGGGATTGTTTTTTATATTCTCCAAACATCACCATATTGATGGTAATTAGGTTTTCGCTAAAACAACAGTTTTTTTTATCTTTTGTAGTTTTGTAAGAGTTTCTAATTGAATGAGAATGTGTCTATGTGGTTCTAGATATTAAACTAGTTCCATTGTGCAGCTTTTATATGATACCAGCTAGTCAAATAGTTGACAGGAACAACTGAAATTCCTTCAAACTGTTAATACACAATGTTAATGGTATCTTTTAACAAGAACATATTTAAAGCTGTTTTATATATAAGATTATTTGTCATATATTTGTTGTGACTGTTTTGTTTTTTGATACTTTTTACTGTGATTGAGAGATTTACCATTGGTATATAATAACTGACAGCCAGTGGTATATAATATGGTGAATAAGTGAAATGGTGTTTTTGTTAAATGGCCAAATATATGATACATATAGAAGAACGGACATGTGGATGTACACATGCTATGCATAGTGTCCGATCTACAGTTACTTTCATTTTACATGATTGGTTCCTTGCATTGTGTAAACTGATCTAACTTGGAGCAGTTGTCAATAATTTTTGTTATAAAAACCTTAAGCACATATCTAATTAGAGTCTATGATTTTATTAGTGGATAAATGACTTGTACATAAATTATAATGCTGTGTATTTATAAAACTGTATATTTGTTATTTATATAAGGGTCCAGTTTTCACGGAATGTTGTTACTTTTTTATTGAGCAGTTTCTGTGTTTTATGAAGCGTATGCTGATTTGCCTTATGTGTCTCAGACATTGTACCAGTCTATTTCTGACTTCTCTCTCTGTTTGTGCACACCTTTATAATTGCAGTCATAGTAAACTTATTTCAAAATTTATGTTAATATTTCATCAGTTAATTAATTTTTAAATTCGTTCAATATGCAAATCCACAAACAATTGAAAACGTTTTAAAATAGTTCAATATACAAATCCATCTACAATTGAAAATATTGAATTTCATGTTTTAAATTGCAGATCATAAATATTATTGAAATTATTGAATACAAGAGTCCGATAGAGATCCAGTATGATAGAGATCCAGTATTATACTGCTCAGTCAGAAGTAGACTGGTACGATAATGTTGCAGTGTTTTTTGACCAAGCTATTTTTTCTCCACATGGCATTTATTATATTTGTTTATATTTCCTCACAATTTAAAGCTTTGAGTGAGCATTCCATTACATTTATTAGCAAATCATGGTGAATTAGACTCATCACTATTCACATATTGGTGGTATATATATTATATTTATCTACATTGTTAGGTGATATCAAGGTTTGTGAACAATTGTGTATTATTTTATGAACATTATCATACTTAAAAATCCTTTTATTACTACAGTTTGTCAAGCAGTCTTGAATTTTTTCGAGCGGATGAATTTGGACTGTAGAGAACCAACATCGACGCTATCGAGTTTGACCGTTGTCTAACTTATTAAAATATTCAAGACAAATTGACAACTGTATTGTCATTCATTTAACTCCCATTAAATGGATAAATTTGGACATTAGAGAACAACATTGGCCCATGACTTTCAAGTCTTAGGTAGTAAGACTTTGAAATACATTTGTCAAATATACAACTGAATTGTCATTAATTTAACTGGCATAAAAATTGCATTTTGATGCTATTCATACATTTATACTAATAAAAAATCGCATGATAATACACATCACAATTTTTAACACATAATAATAGAAGTCTAATGTCCTTGGTACCAATTTGATTATGACAAGTTACTATTATGATACCCATTTGTTGACCAGAAATGAGTTGCTTCTGTGGTTACCATTTGGTGACTAGTTGACTTTGTATAAATTAATCAAGAGTGTTTAATTAAAGCAAATAATTGCTGTTATCTAAAGAATTTAACCCCTTGCTTACCCATAATAATATGCTGTACATTAGCTTGAGGTGTTGGATAAAGTGTAACTAGTTATACAGTATTGTATACAAAAAATGTGTGGTGTGTTTATAAATATAGATCATATTGTTTTACAATGCTCTTGTATATGTGTGCCACATGTTGCTACAGTTTGTTGGTTATTCATTGTTTGAACATTTTATAACATTTAAATCATCAACAATTCTATACCGTCGAAAAAAAACTTGATATTGTCCTCGTGTTATGGTTGACTTCTTATGATCGTCAACCAAAGTGTATTGAAATCTGACAAAATACATATTTATAAATGATTACATCCATTATTTGACATTTTTGTTTATAAACCAAAGCTCTTGATGGAATTCAATGAAGATTTCATGATTTCAGTTTTCGTGGGAATGAATTGATCGTAGCTAATGTAGAAGCAGCAGATACAGTCTGCTTATGATGTACATATTTATTATCTGTTAACTTAATACTGTGTGAAGCTTTTTGCTTGTTATTCTAGTTCGTTTTGCTTGCTTATCAACCACCATATTTTGTACATTTCGAAACTGGTCAATGGAATGTAATATTTTAGATAAATTATGTAAAAATCAAGTTTAGACGACTTCAACGTTTGGGACCATTGTGATCAATTGAAGCATAAGATAAATTTTTAGAATATATTTGAATTGATTGTATATGATGACAATGGATATAGAGAAGATTTTATATGCAACAGTTGAGATTAGCTCGTGTACGGGCCCAAGTATATTGAGAATTGCACACATGCACTTGATTGGACCAAGTAGATGTAGGTTTATTGCATGTTTCTCCTTGCTTTCATACATTATTCTACAATAATACACACATTGTATAAGCACATACCAGTTTGTTGGATGATAGATAGAAGATGATACGTTGTTATGGTAACCATAGAAACAACAATCCATATTGTGTTGTTGGAGACACTGATGTTGTTGTTGTTTACAAACTAACTGCATGCGTGTTGTTTGCTGTTTTAGCTTGTTTTAATTCATGGTAGTACAATGTGTAACGTTTCATCAATTACTAACTCATTCATTTCTCTATTACACAGTGTTTTGTTTATCCAACAATATTAAGTATGTTTTACTCACAGGTTTAGTTTAAACATAATTTTTGCCGTACATATAAGCAAACAGTTTTTCTTGCACCATGTCATTTTGGATACATCCACCTTCCTACTTGATCTTGCCATATAGTATTGTTACAGGTCTCTGTAACAATACATGTTCACAGTGAACAATAATGTACAACTAGACAAGATATAACATATATCACTCATGCTTTTCTTACAACCAACCTACTTCCGATTCCACCATTTTTTTTGCATTATCTGATTTGTTGTTATATAATTAATATTATTCTACCTGTATAAATGACCGAGATGGAACGGATCCAACAATGCAACCAAACGGGTACCCAGATTTTAAATGAATTAGAAAAGGTAATAAATAATCATCTCTGTTTGTTTCCTTTACGTTATGTGCAAATAATAACTCGTGTCATGTGTATTGAATAAGCTGCTACCCGTTTCTACCCTCATACAATAGTGATTATTGGAATTTCCATATGTTGTTAACAAATGAAATGCAACGTGGATTTAGAACTTACAATTTAGCACAACTACACACAGTAATTTAAATTGGTGGATCGTTGTACTGGACAGTGATCGGTCTATCTCACTTTACAGTTTCATATAAATTTGTAGTCTGTAGCTTTTCTGTAGCATTTGTATTGTTTGGACATTCCATACTCAATCCTTATCCTGCTTAACACCATATTGACAACTTGCAATATGACAACAATATGGTTGCTAGGTTTCACGTTGCTATGTAACAAAAGTTATGTTTTGCTGACACCAATATTGCTAGTGGAATGCTGATACCTGGAGAACTAGTTTATAATTTGTCTAGAAATATAGTGTATAAATAAACCATACCGCATTTTAGGTTTCATGATACGTAGGTTGTGTTATGTTAAAAGGTTTCATGATACGCAGGGTTTCATGACACGCAGGTTGTGTTGTGTTGATAGGCAGGTTATGGATTGAAGTTTATCCTTATTTATTAAATGTTTCATTTTGTTTGTTTTATGTGGAAAACTGTTATTCTGGTATTTAACATTTTGGCACAAGTTATCTCATCCATTGAATGGTTGCCATCTTACTTCCTAAATGTCATCTTGAATAGATAGTATCAGAAGATTAACTGATGTATAAACCTTCCCATTTTCTTACATATGTTGCTATTTGATTTTGATTAGGTTAAGCCTAGAAAGATATGTTTGTTTTCAGCCTTCAAACCTACATTAAGAATGTTCCCAATGTTTTCAATATTATCACTACGTTTATGTTTGGAGGCATGTTACCGGATCCAAATTGTTTCCTTGCAGGAACTTACTGATGCTATGCGTTATCAAGTTTCGAAGACGTAAATGATTTACCTTTAATCGAAAACAGCTTACATCCAGCTATGCTGCTACTATACTTGTTATGTCCATTCTCAACTGTCTTATTCTCTATTTTCTCCAAGCTTTTTATGTTGTTTTACATTTTGCTTCTTTAAAATTGTGACTTGACAATAACACATTAAACCTTACTTCAGAATATTATATGTCATCAAATATCTACATCTCGCTAAATCTACTGACCATCCACACAACGGTTTTTATTCTGCATAATACTAGTTGCAGTTCTGATGTTATTTGCATTTTTGTTTGATGTAGCTTGAGAATAGGCCCAGTAACTTACACATGTAAAAACTGCAACAAATTTGACTGTAGAGTTTGAAATAATTACTTTCCACTTGCAATTTGTACTAACCTTTGGAGACAAACACTATAGTGTTGGGTTAATTAGTTTGTACAGTCTATACCCGGCCAGCAGATCGTGACTGTAAAGAGAACATTGCACACACCGGTACCAGATTTCTCCTTCAACATTTGAAACTTGTTGAGACAAATGTTACATTATGATATGGTGACCAGGATCACAGATGTGAATATATCTCTGATTATTTGGTGCATAGATAGATGTAGGTATTGTGTTCTTCTATCTGCCTATTTTATACATCCCTGTGTTTTCTCCATGTCTTGCAAATTGTTCACTAAAATGTTATTCTTTGTTGATGTTAATTATTTGTGTTAATGAACCGTGAATGTCTATATAAACATCTGTCTAACCTTGTTCTTTTGGGAAGGTGTGTCTATATTGACCAACGAGATCAACTGCTGTGGGAGGTATGTCAATATTGACCAATCAGAATTGTTTTACTTTTACAACGCAAGATTTAGTGTAGTCATACCTGAATATAAGATTTAGTGTAGTCATACCTGACTTACTGGACACGAAGAACAATGTGAGCCATGTGTTGATGTAGAGAAAGGGTTCTTGTTATGATGCTACATGTACTTTTGTTACGGTTCAAGGTTTATACATTAGGATGGTAGTGACAACCAATTATGTTGATGTTGGTTTTTTGAAGCATTTTAGTTGCTTAGAATTTTTTTTCTCATCTTGTTTCATTCTGTATTTTACATTTAAACTGGTGCATTGGCACTTAAATGGCATAATAACTTCATTGATAATGCAT
This sequence comes from Spisula subtruncata, assembly GCA_963678985.1. Classification (NCBI taxonomy): domain Eukaryota; kingdom Metazoa; phylum Mollusca; class Bivalvia; order Venerida; family Mactridae; genus Spisula; species Spisula subtruncata. The sequence goes on along the minus strand of OY787660.1, from coordinate 4,062,478 downwards.
ACATTGAAATTTAAACATCATTTTGTTCAAGTTAAATCGATGCTATATTATTAATCATTTGAACATATTGAGTAGGTGATGTGTTGTGACAATTTTCTCCTATTCGGGTGTATTTTCTTCTGTATAGCATCACGTAATAATCAATTAAACCAACACCTATAATCATTGCGTTGTAAAATGTGTTAAATTGTTTAATAAAAATCTATTCTGAATATGTAGCCACCATATTATCTTATTTTCTGACATTTCAACTAAATTATTTGATTGATATGATGAATTGATGATTTCAGTAAAGCAGTAATTGTTCACTATGTATTGATGTTAATGCTGTCATTTCTTCATGTTTTGTCAGAAGAACTGTGAGTTTCGTGCAATGGTATCATGTATTTGATAGTACCGAGTGTGCTGTATATAACTCATTGTTCTCTTTCTTCTAGAAACATGCATTCTGATTGATGTTACCCATCCAATAAACTATGCTTGAATTCAAACATGTCTTCTTTTGTTCTTTATATTCCTGTTTTGTGCACTATACATGTTCGCAAACATATCACTACTTGGCCCAAACCAATTTTGCACATTTATGATTTGTTATGATACTTTTTCTAGAGAAACGTTTACAGTAGTCACTCAACTTAATCTGTAAATGCAGCTAGCACGAATATCACTAACCCCAGACAATGGACTGTCATTTAAAAGCCTTACTAATTTTACTGTCAATGTCATTTTAGGGCCGATACTGAACCAAGCTGGACAAACCATGTGCCATAATTGTTTGCCAAAAAGGATATGTGGAAACTTAGCATGCAGAAAAGGGTCAAACATCAGGAAGTTAACCAACACCACAATGATTTATAAAAACTGCATCACAAACCTAATAAAGTGACTTATCCAATGACTGGCAGTGAGTCAATTACTAGTACCTAGTGTGAACAGCAATTATCATACAAACAAACACTACTGCACACAATACTCCAAACAGTCATCGGTCGGGTATTTATCAATAACTTGTTGTATAAACTCGGGTATTCAGAAGATCAAATGATTATAGGTAATCACTTGTTAGTAGCATGAAAGCAACATACTGCAATGAAGAGTGGGGGAGTAGAAGTAAATGCCAAATAGTTTATCATTGGTGAAGAATGCTGCTACATTATTATAAGATTATATATACTTTAAACCAACTGTTAACTTGAAGGTGCCAGAACAATCATCAGACAGCAGTATGTATGGTTTTATCCAATAAACAATATGTGTACTTGACGTCTGATCAGTCTATCTCACAATAGTACAACATAGTTTGGCATAAGATCAATCACAGCAGGAATAGAAAACAATTTCTATAATTTCTGTTATAGCACATATCTGCAAATTTCTCAAACAGACAGTCTGCAATTCTTGGATATATGAAGATAACTTGCTGACAAGGAATATCATACGGTAAGGTAAGTTTTATAAATAGCTTTAGAACAGAGCGCAAAATATTCACAAGAAAGTGCCACATTTCCACCTCAAGGCACGTGGCAATCCAGAACACCACTCGGTAGCCACAAAGGTGCTTCAACTAACGTTACGTCCGCTCTATTGCTCAACATTGAAAGAGCACTTTTTAGCCCAACGCAAAAAAACAAGACCAGTTTAAAATGACATGTGTGTCAAAATGGACTCATTCATCAGATATGAGGTAAGGTCATTGGTACATTTTCAGTTTAGCGGAAAATTAAACATCGCAGTCCCTTAGACGTATTTCAAGCATCTGCCATATGCATGATTAAAACGTATGCAAAAATATCGAAGAAGCTATTGATGAAGCCTTGCGAATGATTTATTCCAAATGCTTTGTATTGTCTTTTATACGAAAACAGCATGTTGCTGAACGATTTTTCACGTTAAACATATTACTAAAAAAATACATATTTAAAAATTCAAATAAATGACAGTATATATAATAAACTTTTCTTTTTGATTCCTTACATGCGAAAATTCATGTATGGCAAGTTGTATGTTTGTTTATCCCAATTTTTTCGGTAAAATACATTTTTCAGTTTTTAGTGGTTGTCCCCTAAATCTAACGAAAAAAAACTGGGCATTAATCTGTCAGCTCTTCATAAAAACAACAGGTTTAATATACCTTGTGCAAAAAAATCCGGAAGGTATCAATGTCCTTAACTTGAGTACGCCCCACCAACTACAGACCAAAAGGGAGCACACTCGTATGCCTATATGCATTTATCGAGGAAAATAAGCCTAATTATATTAATACTGTGTATTGTTATTATCAAATCAGATTAAAAAAATCATAAAACTACTTACCAATCTTAATCATATTCACAAAACGGCGCCACACGCCATGCTTAGAATCCGAAAGTGCAACATGATTTCGCGACTTGTTTTCGAATTAACGATCATTGACTTTACCACAACGCGAAATGATTTAGTCCGTCGGCAATCCATCCTGAATCAATCCACTGTTATAATTATGTGCTAATACTACCCTTTGGTTTTACGCAGCGTCTGAATTTCAAATTAATTTAACTTTTCAAGTGAAGCACACGATATTTTTGTTTGCGCGCCATTGACAGATGTAAACAGTAACAGCTAGAGTTTTTTCCCTTAGCGCTAAGGACCCGGTATTGATATAGGCCCTGCCTAGTGGGCACCCGGTACTGAATTTAGTCCATTCTACTGACCCTATATAAAATGATTTTAGATGGACCAATCATGTTCGTTGATTTCAATACTATTTTTCAGATGTGGGGTAACACTGCATCTAAGTCTTATTTTGCATGTCAGTCATTAAAAATGTACATTATTCTCAGAACAGTTTTCAACGCGTTGTTTCCTTTAAAATATTACTTTAGCTTTTATAGCAGGACTATCTGCAGTTTAGCCCCGGCATTGGGTGTCAGTTTCGGTGTTAAGTCAAACATATTGCTAATGCGTTTCAATGGTATGGTACTTCTCAAACACGGTTTGAACAGTGTTCTTTGAACAAAGATATTTGTGTATATACATGCAGATGGTGTTATTTGTACAGTGGGTTGTTCAGACTTTTGTGACGAACTGCCGTAGTTGAATGTGACTTTGTATGGTACTATAATATGTACCACACCTAGTTGGGACTGTATTATATTTGAGTCACTGCCCTTTAAATATTGATATTTATAATGTTCTCTGTAACAATTGGTCAATTTTTAACCTAACTCATTAGACTAGGGGTGTGCACGGAACGCTGTACCGAGTGTTCTAGACAGTGGAATAAAGTTCTCTCTGTTCCCATGGAAGAGATGGTGTAGTCAGAACAGACACATGATTACAATAGTATAATAATGTAGAAATACGGACATGACCGGGCTTTCACGCTGGGAAATGTACTTGTGGTGTATTTCTTCCACCAATATAACTGCTGCAACTAACAATATCGGTCACCGCAAAAGTTTTATTTCTTCAAAATAGTATTATTTTTATTACGTCTTGTTCTGTTCCTGTTTCATTTCTTGTAAGATGTTTGGAGTGGAACACTGTTCTGAAATGCTCCGTTTTGGACGTAAATTACTCACAGTAGAACATTCAGAACAATGTCCGGAACAGCCCCTAAGAAAACGCCCTAGTTATTCATATCAGCAGCACATTAGTCGAAGATCAGTTCTACCGATTCATTGACGTTAGCAGTACTAAAGGGGATATCACATGAGTGGTGACTTTTAATACAACATTCAACATAGGAGTTTAATACAATACCGAAAAGCGAGGCACTGCGACCGAAACAGCAAAAACGATTCTTTTTTGAAGGTTATAATATTGATTTTGTATTATATTTGTAGCGTCAACGTATGTTTAAAATAAAGCTGTATTCCCAAGATTAAGCATCGAAAGCGTAAATGATAGCGTTATGTATTCCTTCAGTGATAGCTCTACTTTGAGACTATGTTACTATAATATATGTAGGGCCATCAACCCTCTGGATGAGAGTATATATACATACCATTACTGACCTAAGGATTCAAACTTACATACATAAGTGATAAATAATGTGAAGTCAGCATGTTCTTGAAACAATACATGTTGTGGTTACTGTAGTTAAGACATAGATTGAATATGAGACGGTCAAACACTTATACAAGTACCCGACAAACAACCTCAGTAACATACATATTCTTGACACTTCGTCATCATATCGTACATATAGTTTTCACCGCAATAAGAAATGTGTCATACTGTAAAGGCACAATGTTGACCTATCGACGCATACTGCTTCTGTTGAGCGTTTGTGGTAAGTCATTGTGATGTATGTTTCGTTAGGGTCTTCTTGTACTACTTCCACTTCTTTTATGTATGTTTGACAGACGGCGTACGATGTCAGGAATGTATAAATGTTTAATTATGATTTCTTTTCGTCCATTTTTGTAGTTGTACATGTACTTGTATGCTTTTTACTTTAGCTGGAACAGTTTGTTTTCGTGTCTTATTTTCGTTAGCTTTCCTTTTTTGTTGCTTCCCATTTAGCTCGTCGCACTGAATTGGTTAGCGAATTCGTCGTATAACGCATGGAAGATACTACTTACCATGCATATTCCGTAGTTTCGTATCTACAGAATTCCGTAGTTTCGTATCTACAGAATGGTAATTTAACTGCAATCGAGCTCCAAAACAATCAACTGTAAGAATTATAAAACATAAATAATCAATTAAACCCGTAAAATCCAAATATTCACCATTTTCACCGGTACCAATTTTAAGCGGAGCTTAAACATTGCGTTCATGTTTATTGTTATTGTTTGTGCTGTCCGCTCTCCTACGTGACCGATTTGTTATTGTACCAGACTGGTTGGATGTGATAATGCCAAATACTGGTTTAACGCCTCTAAGTGCTAATGCACCTGTAAGTTTTCCTGCAGATCCAATACTGACTCCACAAACTCAGAAAGAGGTATTAGACTTGTTCAATTTTGACGAGTCAGACTTAAATACTCCCTCAGATTTGAATTGTGTGTCTGCTTGGGAAAAATTAACTGAAGCAACATCAAATTGATTGAAATGAATGTATACAGGAGAAGGAACGAATATGGAGAATTATGTGTGATGTTTTATTGACACGGGAACAAATATTACAATGAAAATCCACAGGACGTACTGTCGTAATACAGCACCCTGACAAGTTGTAGACCAGGACCAAAACAAGGAAGGGCTCAAAACATAGACATACACAGTTTCTTGCTACTTTCACAATAATGGTTTTAAGACTATTATGTATAGTATATAGTATGTGCCGGTATATATATATATATTCACTTAATCAATGGACTCATTTCTTACATCGAGAGATTATAGTACACGAGATTTTGTTCTAGTTTTAGTTTTTTTCTGTTTTGGAGGGATTGTTTTTTTATATTCTCCAAACATCACCATATTGATGGTAATTAGGTTTTCGCTAAAACAACAGTTTTTTATCTTTTGTAGTTTTGTAAGAGTTTCTAATTGAATGAGAATGTGTCTATGTGGTTCTAGATATTAAACTAGTTCCATTGTGCAGCTTTTATATGATACCAGCTAGTCAAATAGTTGACAGGAACAACTGAAATTCCTTCAAACTGTTAATACACAATGTTAATGGTATCTTTTAACAAGAACATATTTAAAGCTGTTTTATATATAAGATTATTTGTCATATATTTGTTGTGACTGTTTTGTTTTTTGATACTTTTTACTGTGATTGAGAGATTTACCATTGATATATAATAACTGACAGCCAGTGGTATATAATATGGTGAATAAGTGAAATGGTGTTTTTGTTAAATGGCCAAATATATGATACATATAGAAGAACGGACATGTGGATGTACACATGCTATGCATAGTGTCCGATCTACAGTTACTTTCATTTTACATAATTGGTTCCTTGCATTGTGTAAACTGATCTAACTTGGAACAGTTGTCAATAATTTTTGTTATAAAAACCCTAAGCACATATCTAATTAGAGTCTATGATTTTATTAGTGGATAAATGACTTGTACATAAATTATAATGCTGTGTATTTATAAAACTGTATATTTGTTATTTATATAAGGGTCCAGTTTTCACGGAATGTTGTTACTTTTTTATTGAGCAGTTTCTGTGTTTTATGAAGCGTATGCTGATTTGCCTTATGTGTCTCAGACATTGTACCAGTCTATTTCTGACTTCTCTCTCTGTTTGTGCACACCTTTATAATTGCAGTCATAGTAAACTTATTTCAAAATTTATGTTAATATTTCATCAGTTAATTAATTTTTAAATTTGTTCAATATGCAAATCCACAAACAATTGAAAACGTTTTAAAATAGTTCAATATACAAATCCACCTACAATTGGAAATATTGAATTTCATGTTTTAAATTGCAGATCATAAATATTATTGAAATTATTGAATACAAGAGTCCGATAGAGATCCAGTATGATAGAGATCCAGTATTATACTGCTCAGTCAGTAGTAGACTGGTTCGATAATGTTGCAGTGTTTTTTGACCAAGCTATTTTTTCTCCACATGGCATTTATTATATTTGTTTATATGTCCTCACAATTTAAAGCTTTGAGTGAGCATTCCATTACATTTATTAGCAAATCATGGTGAATTAGACTCATAACTATTCACGTATTGGTGGTATATATATTATATTTATCTACATTGTTAGGTGATATCAAGGTTTGTGTACAATTGTGTATTATTTTATGAACATTATCATACTTAAAAATCCTTTTATTACTACAGTTTGTCAAGCAGTTTTGAATTTTTTCGAGCGGATGAATTTGGACTGTAGAGAACCAACATCGACGCTATCGAGTTTGACCGTTGTCTAACCGTTATTTAACTTATTAAAATATTCAAGACAAATTGACAACTGTATTGTCATTCATTTAACTCGCATTAAATGGATAAATTTGGACATTAGAGAACAACATTAGCCCATGACTTTCAAGTCTTAGGTAGTAAGACTTTGAAATACATTTGTCAAATATACAACTGAATTGTCATTAATTTAACTGGCATAAAAATTGCATTATGATGCTATTCATACATTTATACTAATGAAAAATCGCATGTTAATACACATCACAATGTTTAACACATAATAGTAGAAGTCTAATGTCCTTGGTACCAATTTAATTATGACAAGTTACTATTATGATACCCATTTGTTGACCAGAAATGAGTTGCTTCTGTGGTTACCATTTGGTGACTAGTTGACTTTGTATAAATTAATCAAGAGTGTTTAATTAAAGCAAATAATTGCTGTTATCTAAAGAATTTAACCCCTTGCTTACCCATAATAATATGCTGTACATTAGCTTGAGGTGTTGGATAAAGTGTAACTAGTTATACAGTATTGTATACAAAAAATGTGTGGTGTGTTTATAAATATAGATCATATTGTTTTACAATGCTCTTGTTTATGTGTGCCACATGTTGCTACAGTTTGTTGGTTATTCATTGTTTGAACATTTTATAACATTTAAATCATCAACAATTCTATACCGTCGAAAAAAACTTGATATTGTCCTCGTGTTATGGTTGACTTCTTATGATCGTCAACCAAAGTGTATTGAAATCAGACAAAATACATATTTATAAATGATTACATCCATTATTTGACATTTTTGTTTATAAACCAAAGCTCTTGATGGAATTCAATGAAGATTTCATGATTTCAGTTTTCGTGGGAATGAATTGATCGTAGCTAATGTAGAAGCAGCAGATACAGTCTGCTTATGATGTACATATTTATTATCTGTTAACTTAATACTGTGTGAAGCTTTTTGCTTGTAATTCTAGTTCGTTTTGCTTGTTTATCTACCACCATATTTTGTACATTTTGAAACTGGTCAATGGAATGTAATATTTTAGATAAATTATGTAAAAATCAAGTTTAGACGACTTCAACGTTTGGGACCATTGTGATCAATTGAAGCATAAGATAAATTTTTAGAATATATTTGAATTGATTGTATATGATGACAATGGATATAGAGAAGATTTTATATGCAACAGTTGAGATTAGCTCGTGTACGGGCCCAAGTATATTGAGAATTGCACACATGCACTTGATTGGACCAAGTAGATGTAGGTTTATTGCATGTTTCTCCTTGCTTTCATACATTATTCTACAATAATACACACATTGTATAAGCACATACCAGTTTGTTGGATGATAGATAGAAGATGATACGTTGTTATGGTAACCTAAGAAACAACAATCCATATTGTGTAGTTGGAGACACTAATGTTGTTGTTGTTTACAAACTAACTGCATGCGTGTTGTTTGCTGTTTTAGCTTGTGTTAATTCATGGTAGTACAATGTGTAACGTTTCATCAATTACTAACTCATTCATTTCTCTATTATACAGTGTTTTGTTTATCCAACAATATTAAGTATGTTTTACACACAGGTTTAGTTTAAACATAATTTTTGCCGTACATATAAGCAAACACTTTTTCTTGCACCATGTCATTTTGGATACATCCACCTTCCTACTTGATCTTGCCATATAGTATTGTTACAGGTCTCTGTAACAATACATGTTCACAGTGTACAATAATGTGCTATCGTTATGCATATATATGTTGTTGTTTGTTTTGCCAGAATGCGTTACCTTGAAAAGGGGCCAATAGCCTTACATTGTATCCTCAACTAGACAAGATATAACATATATCACTCATGCTTTTCTTACAACCAACCTACTTCCGAGTCCACCATTTTGTTTGCATTATCTGATTTGTTGTTATATAATTAATATTGTTCTACCTGTATAAATGACCGAGATGGAACGGATCCAACAATGCAACCAAACGGGTACCCAGATTTTAAATGAATTAAAAAAGGTAATAAATAATCATCTCTGTTTGTTTCCTTTACGTTATGTGCAAATAATAACTCGTGTCATGTGTATTGAATAAGCTGCTACCCGTTTCTACCCTCATACAATAGTGGTTATTGGAATTTCCATATGTTGTTAACAAATGAAATGCAACGTGGATTTAGAACTTACAATTTAGCACAGCTACACACAGTAATTTAAATTGGTGGATCGTTGTACTGGACAGTGATCGGTCTATCTCACTTAACAGTTTCATATTAATTTGTAGTCTGTAGCTTTTCTGTAGCATTTGTATTGTTTGGACATTCCATACTCAATCCTTATCCTGCTTAACACCATATTGACAACTTGCAATATGACAACAATATGGTTGCTAGGTTTCACGTTGCTATGTAACAAAAGTCATGTTTTGCTGACACCAATATTGCTAGTGGAATGCTGATACCTGGAGAACTAGTTTATAATTTGTCTAGAAATATAAAGTATTGTATAAATAAACCATACCGCATTTTAGGTTTCATGATACATAGGTTGTGTTATGTTTAAAGGTTTCATGATACGCATGATTTCGTGATACGCAGGTTGTGTTGTGTTGATAGGCAGGTTATGGATTGAAGTTTATCCTTATTTATTAAATGTTTCATTTTGTTTGTTTTATGTGGAAAACTGTTATTCTGGTATTTAACATTTTGGCACAAGTAATCTCATCCATTGAATGGTTGCCATCTTACTTCCTAAATGTCATCTTGAATAGATAGTATCAGAAGATTAACTGATGTATAAACCTTCCCATTTTCTTACATATGTTGCTATTTGATTTTGATTAGGTTAAGCCTAGAAAGATATGTTTGTTTTCAGCCTTTAAACCTACATTAAGAATGTTCCCAATGTTTTCAATATTATCACTACGTTTATGTTTGGAGGCATGTTACCGGATCCAAATTGTTTCCTTGCAGGAACTTACTGATGCTATGCGTTATCAAGTTTCGAAGACGTAAATGATTTACCTTTATTCACAAACAGCTTACATCCAGCTATGCTGCTACTTGTTATGTCCATTCTCAACTGTCTTATTCTCTATTTTCTCCAAGCTTTCTATGTTGTTTTACATTTTGCTTCTTTAAAATTGTGACTTGACAATAACGCATTAAACCTTACTTCAGAATATTATATGTCATCAAATGTCTGCATCTCGCTAAATCTACTGACCATCCACATAACGGTTTTATATTCTGCATAATACTAGTTGCAGTTCTGATGTTATTTGCATTTTTGTTTAATGTAGCTTGAGAATAGGCCCAGTAACTTACACATGTAAAAACTGCAACAAATTTGACTGTATAGTTTAAAATAATTACTTTCCACTAGCAATTTGTACTAACCTTTGGAGACAAACACTAAAGTGTTGGGTTTATTAGTTTGTACAGTCCATACCCGGCCAGCAGATCGTGACTGTAAAGAGAACATTGCACTCACCGGTACCAGATTTCTCCTTAACATTTGAAACTTGTTGAGACAAATGTAACATTATGATATGGTGACCAGGATCACAGATGTGAATATATCTCTGATTATTTGGTGCATAGATAGATGTAGGTATTGTGTTCTTCTATCTGCCTATTTTATACATCCCTGTGTTTTCTCCAAGTCTTGCAAATTGTTCACTAAAATGTTATTCTTTGTTGATGTTAATTATTTGTGTTAATGAACCGTGAATGTCTATATAAACATCTGTCTAACCTTGTTCTTTTGGGAAGGTGTGTCTATATTGACCAACGAGATCAACTGCTGTGGGAGGTATGCCAATATTGACCAATCAGAATTGTTTTACTTTTACAACGCAAGATTTAGTGTAGTCATACCTGAATATAAGATTTAGTGTAGTCATACCTGACTTACTGGACACGGAGAACAATGTGAGACATGTGTTGATGTAGAGAAAGGGTTCTTGTTATGATGCTACATGTACTTTTGTTACGGTTCAAGGTTTATACATTAGGATGGTAGTGACAACCAATTATGTTGATGTTGGTTTTTTGAAGCATTTTAGTTGCTTAGAATTTTTTTTCTCATCTTGTTTTATTCTGTATTTTACATTTAAACTGGTGCATTGGCACTTAAATGGCATAATAACTTCATTGATAATGCATACATTGAAATTTAAACATCATTTTGTTCCAGTTAAATCGATGCTATATTATTAATCATTTGAACATATTGAGTAGGTGATGTGTTGTGACAATTTTCTCCTACTCGGGTGTATTTTCTTCTGTATAGCATCACGTAATAATCAATTAAACCAACACCTATAATCATTGCGTTGTAAAATGTGTTAAATTGTTTAATAAAAATCTATTCTGAACATGTAGCCACCATATTATCTTATTTTCTGACATTTTAACTAAATTATTTGATTGATATGATGAATTGATGATTTCAGTAAAGCAGTAATTGTTCACTATGTATTGATGTTAATGCTGTCATTTCTTCACGTTTTGTCAGAAGAACTGTGAGTTTCGTGCAATGGTATCATGTATTTGATAGAACAGAGTGTGCTGTATATAACTCATTGTTCTCTTTCTTCTAGAAACATGCATTCTGATTGATGTTACCCATCCAATAAACTATGCTTGAATTCAAACCTGTCTTCTTTTATTCTTTATATCCCTGTTCTGTGCACTATACATGTTCGCAAACATATCACTACTTGGCCCAAACCAATTTTGCACATTTATGATTTGTTATGATACTTTTTCTACAGAAACGTTTACAGTAGTCACTCAACTTAATCTGTAAATGCAGCTAGCACGAATATCACTAACCCCAGACAATGGACTGTCATTTAAAAGCCTTATTAATTTTACTGTCAATATCATTTTAGGGCCGATACTGAACCAAGCTGGACATACCATGTGCCATAATTGTTTGCCAAAAAGGATATGTGGAAACTTAGCATGCATAAAAGGGTCAACCCTCGGGAAGTTAACCCCACAATGATTTATAAAAACTGCATCACAAACCTAATAAAGTGACTTATCCAATGACTGGCAGTGAGTCAACTACTAGTATACCTAGTGTGAACAGCAATTATCGTACAAACAAACACTACTGCACACAATACTCCAAACAGTCATCGGTCGGGTATTTATCAATAACTTGTTGTATAAACTCGGGTATTCAGAAGATCAAATGATTATAAGCAATCAATTGTTAGTAGCATGAAAGCAACATACTGCAATGAAGAGTGGGGGAGTAGAAGTAAATGCCAAATAGTTTATCATTGGTGAAGAATGCTGCTACATTATTATAAGATTATACATTGTATATACTTTAAACCAACTGTTAACTTGAAGGTGCCAGAACAATCATCAGACAGCAGTATGTATGGTTTTATCCAACAAACAATATGTGTACTTGACGTCTGATCAGTCTATCTCACAATATTACAACACAGTTTGGCATAAGATCAATCACAGCAGGAATAGAAAACAATTTCTATAATTTCTGTTATAGCACATATCTGCAAATTTCTCAACCAGCCAGTCTGCAATTCTTGGATATATGAAGATAACTTGCTGACAAGGAATATCATACGGTAAGGTAAGTTTTATAAAAAGCTTTAGAATAGAGCGCAAAATATTCACAAGAAAGTGCCACATTTCCACCTCAAGGCACGTGGCAACCCAGAACACCACCCGGTAGCCACAAAGGTGCTTCAACTAACGTTACGTCCGCTCTATTGCTCAACATTGAAAGAGCACTTTTTAGCCCACGCAAAAAAACAAGACCAGTTTAAAACGACATGTGTGTCAAAATGGACTCATTCATCAGATATGAGGTAAGGTCATTGGTACATTTTCAGTTTAGCGGAAAATTAAACATCGCAGTCCCTTAGACGTATTTCAAGCATCTGCCATATGCTTGATTAAAACGTATGCAAAAGCTTAAAATTGATGTGTCAGTATCTTTTCATGTCTTAAAATGGAAATACTTCTAAATAGTAGATACTATTTTACAGTATTATTAAAAATATCGAAGAAGCTATTGATGAAGCCTTGCGAATGATTTATTCCAAATGCTTTGTATTGTCTTTATACAAATACAGCATGTTGCTGAACGATTTTTCACGTTAAACATATTATTAAAAAAATACATATTTGAAAAAGTTATTTAAAAATTCAAATAAATGACAGTATATATAATAAACTTTTCTTTTTGATTCCTTACATGCGAAAATTCATGTATGGCAAGTTGTATGTTTTTTTAGCCCAATGTTTTCGGTAAAATACATTTTTCAGTTTTTAGTGGTTGTCCCCTAAATCTAACGATTTCTCAAAAAAAACTGGGCATTAATCTGTCAGCTCTTCATAAAAATAACAGGTTTGATATACCTTGTGCAAAAAAATCCAGAAGGTATCAATGTCCTTAACTTGAGTACGCCCCACCAACTACAGACCAAAAGGGAGCACAATCGTACGCCTATATGCATTTATCGAGGAAAATAAGCCTAATTCTATTAATACTGTGTATTGTTATTATCAAATCAGATTTAAAAAATCATAAAACTACTTACCAATCTTAATCATATTCACAAAACGGCGGCACATGCCATGCTTAGAATCCGAAAGTGCAACATGATTTCGCGACTTGTTCTTCGAATTAACGATCATTGACGCGAAATGATTTAGTCCGTCGGCAATCCATCCTGAATCAATCTACTGTCATAATTATGTGCTAATACTACCCTTTGGTTTTACGCAGCGTCTGAATTTCATATTAATTTAACTTTTCAAGTGAAGCACACGATATTTTTGTTTGCGCGCCATTGACAGATGTAAACAGTAACAGCTAGAGTTTTTTCCCTTGGCGCTAAGAACCCGGTATTGAAATAGGCCCTGCCTAGTTGGCACCCGGTACTGGATTAAGCCATTCTACTGACCCTATATAAAATGATTTTAGATGGACCAATCATGTTCGTTGATTTCGATACTATTTTCAGATGTTGGGTAACACTGTATCTAAGTCTTATTTTGCATATCAGTCATTAAAAATGTACATTATTCTCAGAACAGTTTTCAACGCGTTATTTCCTTTGAAATATGACTTAAACTTTTATAGCAGGACTATCTGCAGAGAACAACGATCTGCTATATTTTATCCCCGGCATTGGGTGTCAGGTAAGACAGCACTCAACCTAACCAGCCGAGCACAGAAGTCAGTAACGCCACAACACACCTACACTGAACAATGCCCACACATAAGCCTAATGTGTTAAGCCTAATATATGATATTTCTGGTATGTTTCAAGGGTTTGGTATTTCTAAAACACGGTTCAATGTTCTTTGAACAGCAACATTTGCGTGTATACAGACAAATGCTGGTGTTACAGTGTCCCGATATTTGTGACGAAGTGCCGTACGTAGACTAACGGGACTTACGTTTGTGGCACTCTAATACGTACCGCGCCTAGTTGGGCCTGTATTATATCGGAGTTATTGCCCTTTAAATAGTGATGTTTAAACTATGTTCTCTTTTACCATTGGTCAATTTATAACCGAACTTCAAAAGACTTATCAGACGAGGGTTGTGTTCAGAACTTTGTTCCGAGTGTTCTGGACAACGGAACAACGTGTTCTTTTTCTGTCCCCGTGGAAGAGGTGGTACAGTCAGAACAGTCGCGTGATAACAACAATGATATCCGGAAATTGTAATAGTATAATGATGTATAAAAACGGAAATGACCGAACTTTCACGGTGAGAAATGTACTTGTGGCATATTTTCTCCACCAACATAACGGCCAAACTAACAATACCGGTCGCCGTAATATTTTTTATTTCTTCTAAATACAAATTAGTAGTATTATTATCGTTACGTCCTGTTCTGTTCCAGTTCCGTTTTTTAAGACGTTTGGGGTGTAACACTGTTATAAACAGTTCCGTTTTGGTCGTAAATGTCTAGCAGTGGAACATTCAGAACGGTGAACGGAACAGCCCTGACGAACACACCCTAGTTATTCATATTAGCAACAAATTAGTCTCAGATAAATTTTACCGAGTTATTGCCGTTAGCAGTAATATAGAGGATATTACATGAGTGTTGACTTCTACTTCAACATTTAATACAATAACAAACAGCGTGGCACTTCGACCGAAACAACAACGATTCTTTCTGTAGTTGAAATCTTCGTTTTGACGTGCTCTTGACATGTATTATATTCGTAGCGTCAAAGATCTGTAATCGCAGTAACAAGGTTGTGTTAACACAGTGTCACAAGCCTAGGAAACGTAAATTATAACTATAATATATAATTATTAACGTCATGCAATCCCTTCAGTGATAGCTCTAGCTTGAGACTATGTTACTAAATGTAGGACCATCTACTCTCCATACAAAAAGAACAGCTGGATGTGAGTAAATGTACATACCATAACTAACTGGCATGCATTAATGATAAATGATGTGTAGTCAGCAAGTACTTGAAACAACAGAGACTGGGGTACTGTATTTAAGACATAAATTGAATATATGACGGTGAACAATTGCACTAGTACAATACTACCCATCTACTAACACCAGTAACATACTTATTCTTGACATTCATCATCATATCAATCATGAAGTTTGCTATTTTCACCAAAATGAAAAATGTGTCACAAAGTTGCCATCTGTTTAGACCTACAAATAAATATAGAACTATCGACGCTTACTGCTCTTGTTGAGTGTCTGTGGTTAGTCATTGTGATGTGTTTCGTTAAGGTGTTCTTGTACTTCTTCCATGTATTTTTGACACACGGCGTTCGCTGCCACGATGTTGTAAATGTTTAATTTTATTTCTTCTCGTTCATTTTTGTAGAAGTAGGTTAGTAGGTTTTTTACTGCGACTGTAACATTTTTGTTTTCCTGTCTTCTTTTCGGTATATTTCCTTTTCGGTATCTTCCCATTTAATTTGTCGCACTGAGAGGGTTAGTGAATTCGTCTTATAACGCATGGAAAATACTACTTACCATGCACATTCCGTAGTTTCGTATCTACAAAATTCCGCAGTTTCGTATCTAGAGAATGGTAATTTAACTGCAATCGAGCTCCAAAACAATCAACTGTAATAATTATAAAACATCAATAATCAATTAAAACCCGTAAAAACATTATTTTCACCATTTTGACCGGTACCATTTTTAAGCAGAGCTAAAACGTTGTGTTCGTATGTATTGTTATTGTTTGTGCTGTTCGCACTCCTCCGTGACCGATTTGTTATTACATCAGACTGGTTGGATGTGATAATGCCAAATACTGGTTTAACGCCTCTAAGTGCTAATGCACCAGTAAGTTTTCCTGCAGATCCAATACTGACTCCACAAACTCAGAAAGAGGTATTAGACTTGTTCAATTTTGACGAGTCAGACTTAAATACTCCCTCAGATTTGAATTGTGTGTCTGCTTGGGAAAAATTAACTGAAGCAACATCAAATTGATTGAAATGAATGTATACTGGAGAAGGGAACAATATGGAGAATTATGTGTGATGTTTTATTGACACGGGAACAAATATTACAATGAAAATCCACAGGACGTACTGTCGTAATACAGCACCCTTACAAGTTGTAGACCAGGACCAAAACAAGGAAGGGCTCAAAACATAGACATACACAGTTTCTTGCTACTTTCACAATAATGGTTTTAAGACTATTATGTATAGTATATAGTATGTGCCGTTATATATATATATATTCACTTAATTAATGGAGTGATTTCTTACATCGAGAGATTATAGTACACGAGATTTGTTCTAGTTTTAGTTTTTTCTGTTTTGGAGGGATTGTTTTTTATATTCTCCAAACATCACCATATTGATGGTAATTAGGTTTTCGCTAAAACAACAGTTTTTTTTATCTTTTGTAGTTTTGTAAGAGTTTCTAATTGAATGAGAATGTGTCTATGTGGTTCTAGATATTAAACTAGTTCCATTGTGCAGCTTTTATATGATACCAGCTAGTCAAATAAGTGACAGGAACAACTGAAATTCCTTCAAACTGTTAAAACACAATGTTAATGCTATCTTTTAACAAGAACATATTTAAAGCTGTTTTATATATAAGATTATTTGTCATATATTTGTTGTGACTGTTTTGTTTTTTGATACTTTTTACTGTGATTGAGAGATTTACCATTGATATATAATAACTGACAGCCAGTGGTATATAATATGGTGAATAAGTGAAATGGTGTTTTTGTTAAATGGCCAAATATATGATACTTATGGAAGAACGGACATGTGGATGTACACATGCTATGCATAGTGTCCGATCTACAGTTACTTTCATTTTACATGATTGGTTCCTTGCATTGTGTAAACTGATCTAACTTGGAGCAGTTGTCAATAATTTTTGTTATAAAAACCTTAAGCACATATCTAATTAGAGTCTATGATTTTATTAGTGGATAAATGACTTGTACATAAATTATAATGCTGTGTATTTATAAAACTGTATATTTGTTATTTATATAAGGGTCCAGTTTTCACGGAATGTTGTTACTTTTTTATTGAGCAGTTTCTGTGTTTTATGAAGCGTATGCTGATTTGCCTTATGTGTCTCAGACATTGTACCAGTCTATTTCTGACTTCTCTCTCTGTTTGTGCACACCTTTATAATTGCAGTCGTAGTAAACTTATTTCAAAATTTATGTTAATATTTCATCAGTTAATTAATTTTTAAATTTGTCCAATATGCAAATCCACAAACAATTGAAAACGTTTTAAAATAGTTCAATATACAAATCCACCTACAATTGAAAATATTGAATTTCATGTTTTAAATTGCAGATCATAAATATTATTGAAATTATTGAATACAAGCGTCCGATAGAGATCCAGTATGATAGAGATCCAGTATAATACTGCTCAGTCAGAAGTAGACTGGTACGATAATGTTGCAGTGTTTTTTGACCAAGCTTTTTTTTCTCCACATGGCATTTATTATATTTGTTTATATTTCCTCACAATTTAAAGTTTTGAGCGAGCATTCCATTACATTTATTAGCGAATCATGGTGAATTAGACTCATCACTATTCACATATTGGTGGTATATATATTATATTTATCTACATTGTTAGGTGATATCAAGGTTTGTGAACAATTGTGTATTATTTTATGAACATTATCATACTTAAAAATCCTTTTATTACTACAGTTTGTCAAGCAGTTTTCAATTTTTTCGAGCGGATGAATTTGGACTGTAGAGAACCAACATCGACGCTATCGAGTTTGACCGTTGTCTAAGTTATTAAAATATTCAAGACAAATTGACAACTGTATTGTCATTCATTTAACTCCCATTAAATGGATAAATTTGGACATTAGAGAACAACATTGGCCCATGACTTTCAAGTCTATGGTAGTATGACTTTGAAATACATTTGTCAAATATACAACTGAATTGTCATTAATTTAACTGGCATAAAAATTGAATTTTGATGCTATTCATACATTTATACTAATGAAAAATCGCATGTTAATACACATCACAATTTTTAACACATAATAATAGAAGTCTAATGTCCTTGGTACCAATTTGATTATGACAAGTTACTATTATGATACCCATTTGTTGTCCAGAAATGAGTTGCTTCTGTGGTTACCATTTGGTGACTTGTTGACTTTGTATAAATTAATCAAGAGTGTTTAATTAAAGCAAATAATTGCTGTTTTCTAAAGAATTTAAGCCCTTGCTTACCCATAATAATATGCTGTACATTAGCTTGAGGTGTTGGATAAAGTGTAACTAGTTATACAGTATTGTATACAAAAAATGTGTGGTGTGTTTATAAATATATATCATATTGTTTTACAATGCTCTTGTATATGTGTGCCACATGTTGCTACAGTTTGTTGGTTATTCATTGTTTGAACATTTTATAACATTTAAATCATCAACAATTCTATACCGTCGAAAAAAACTTGATATTGTCCTCGTGTTATGGTTGACTTCTTATGATCGTCAACCAAAGTGTATTGAAATCAGACAAAATACATATTTATAAATGATTACATCCATTATTTGACATTTTTGTTTATAAACCAAAGCTCTTGATGGAATTCAATGAAGATTTCATGATTTCAGTTTTCGTGGGAATGAATTAATCGTAGCTAATGTAGAAGCAGCAGATACAGTCTGCTTATGATGTACATATTTATTATCTGTTAACTTAATACTGTGTGAAGCTTTTTGCTTGTAATTCTAGTTCGTTTTGCTTGTTTATCAACCACCATATTTTGTACATTTTGAAACTGGTCAATGGAATGTAATATTTTAGATAAATTATGTAAAAATCAAGTTTAGACGACTTCAACGTTTGGGACCATTGTGATCAATTGAAGCATAAGATAAATTTTTAGAATATATTTGAATTGATTGTATATGATGACAATGGATATAGAGAAGATTTTATATGCAACAGTTGAGATTAGCTCGTGTACGGGCCCAAGTATATTGAGAATTGCACACATGCACTTGATTGGACCAAGTAGATGTAGGTTTATTGCATGTTTCTCCTTGCTTTCATACATTATTCTACAATAATACACACATTGTATAAGCACATACCAGTTTGTTGGATGATAGATAGAAGATGATACGTTGTTATGGTAACCTTAGAAACAACAATCCATATTGTGTTGTTGGAGACACTGATGTTGTTGTTGTTTACAAACTAACTGCATGCGTGTTGTTTGCTGTTTTAGCTTGTGTTAATACATGGTAGTACAATGTGTAACGTATCATCAATTACTAACTCATTCATTTCTCTATTATACAGTGTTTTGTTTATCCAACAATATTAAGTATGTTTTACTCACAGGTTTAGTTTAAACATAATTTTTGCCGTACATATAAGCAAACACCTTTTCTTGCACCATGTCATTTTGGATACATCCACCTTCCTACTTGATCTTGCCATATAGTATTGTTACAGGTCTCTGTAACAAAACATGTTCACAGTGTACAATAATGTGCTATCGTTATGCATATATATGTTGTTGTTTGTTTTGCCAGAATGCGTTACCTTGAAAAGGGGCCAATAGCCTTACATTGTATCCTCAACTAGACAAGATATAACATATATCACTCATGCTTTTCTTACAACCAACCTACTTCCGATTCCACCATTTTGTTTGCATTATCTGATTTGTTGTTATATAATTAATATTGTTCTACCTGTATAAATGACCGAGATGGAACGGATCCAACAATGCAACCAAACGGGTACCCAGATTTTAAATTTATGAATTAAAAAAGGTAATAAATAATCATCTCTGTTTGTTTCCTTTACGTTATGTGCAAATAATAACTCGTGTCATGTGTATTGAATAAGCTGCTACCCGTTTCTACCCTCATACAATAGTGATTATTGGAATTTCCATATGTTGTTAACAAATGAAATGCAACGTGGATTTAGAACTTACAATTTAGCACAGCTACACACAGTAATTTAAATTGGTGGATCGTTGTACTGGACAGTGATCGGTCTATCTCACTTTACAGTTTCATATTAATTTGTAGTCTGTAGCTTTTCTGTAGCATTTGTATTGTTTGGACATTCCATACTCAATCCTTATCCTGCTTAACACCATATTGACAACTTGCAATATGACAACAATATGGTTGCTAGGTTTCACGTTGCTATGTAACAAAAGTCATGTTTTGCTGACACCAATATTGCTAGTGGAATGCTGATACCCGGAGAACTAGTTTATAATTTGTCTAGAAATATAAAGTATTGTATAAATAAATCATACCGTATTTTAGGTTTCATGATACGTAGGTTGTGTTATGTTAAAAGGTTTCATGATACGCATGGTTTCATGATACGCAGGTTGTGTTGTGTTGATAGGCAGGTTATGGATTGAAGTTTATCCTTATTTATTAAATGTTTCATTTTGTTTGTTTTATGTGGAAAACTGTTATTCTGGTATTTAACATTTTGGCACAGGTTATCTCATCCATTGAATGGTTGCCATCTTACTTCCTAAATGTCATCTTGAATAGATAGTATCAGAAGATTAACTGATGTATAAACCTTCCCATTTTCTTACATATGTTGCTATTTGATTTTGATTAGGTTAAGCCTAGAAAGATATGTTTGTTTTCAGCCTTCAAACCTACATTAAGAATGTTCCCAATGTTTTCAATATTATCACTACGTTTATGTTTGGAGGCATGTTACCGGATCCAAATTGTTTCCTTGCAGGAACTTACGGATGCTATGCGTTATCAAGTTTCGAAGACGTAAATGATTTACCTTTAATCAAACACAGCTTACATCCAGCTATGCTGCTAATTGTTATGTCCATTCTCAACTGTCTTATTCTCTATTTTCTCCAAGCTTTCTATGTTGTTTTACATTTTGCTTCTTTAAAATTGTGACTTGACAATAACGCATTAAACCTTACTTCAGAATATTATATGTCATCAAATGTCTGCATCTCGCTAAATCTATTGACCATCCAGATAACGGTTTTATATTCTGCATAGTTGCAGTTCTGATGTTATTTGCATTTTTGTTTTATGTAGCTTGAGAATAGGCCCAGTAACTTACACATGTAAAAACTGCAACAAATTTGACTGTATAGTTTGAAATAATTCTTTTCCACTAGCAATTTGTACTAACCTTTGGAGACAAACACTAAAGTGTTGGGTTAATTAGTTTGTACAGTCCATACCCGGCCAGCAGATCGTGACTGTAAAGAGAACATTGCACTCACCGGTACCAGATTTCTCCTTAACATTTGAAACTTGTTGAGACGAATGTAACATTATGATATGGTGACCAGGATCACAGATGTGAATATATCTCTGATTATTTGGTGCATAGATAGATGTAGGTATTGTGTTCTTCTATCTGCCTATTTTATACATCCCTGTGTTTTCTCCATGTCTTGCAAATTGTTCACTAAAATGTTATTCTTTGTTGATGTTAATTATTTGTGTTAATGAACCGTGAATGTCTATATAAACATCTGTCTAACCTTGTTCTTTTGGGAAGGTGTGTCTATATTGACCAACGAGATCAACTGCTGTGGGAGGTATGCCAATATTGACCAATCAGAATTGTTTAACTTTTACAACGCAAGATTTAGTGTAGTCATACCTGAATATAAGATTTAGTGTAGTTATACCTGACTTACTGGACACGGAGAACAATGTGAGACATGTGTTGATGTAGAGAAAGGGTTCTTGTTATGATGCTACATGTACTTTTGTTACGGTTCAAGGTTTATACATTAGGATGGTAGTGACAACCAATCATGTTGATGTTGGTTTTTTGAAGCATTTTAGTTGCTTAGAATTTTTTTTTCTCATCTTGTTTCATTCTGTATTTTACATTTAAACTGGTGCATTGGCACTTAAATGGCATAATAACTTCATTGATAATGCATACATTGAAATTTAAACATCATTTTGTTCCAGTTAAATCGATGCTATATTATTTATCATTTGAACATATTGAGTAGGTGATGTGTTGTGACAATTTTCTCCTATTCGGGTGTATTTTCTTCTGTATAGCATCACGTAATAATCAATTAAACCAACATCTATAATCATTGCGTTGTAAAATGTGTTAAATTGTTTAATAAAAATCTATTCTGAATATGTAGCCACCATATTATCTTATTTTCTGACATTTCAGCTAAATTATTTGATTGATATGATGAATTGATGATTTCAGTAAAGCAGTAATTGTTCACTATGTATTGATGTTAATGCTGTCATTTCTTCATGTTTTGTCAGAAGAACTGTGAGTTTCGTGCAATGGTATCATGTATTTGATAGTACAGAGTGTGCTGTATATAACTCATTGTTCTCTTTCTTCTAGAAACATGCATTCTGATTGATGTTACCCATCCAATAAACTATGCTTGAATTCAAACATGTCTTCTTTTATTCTTTATATTCCTGTTTTGTGCACTATACGTGTTCGCAAACATATCACTACTTGGCCCAAACCAATTTTGCACATTTATGATTTGTTATGATACTTTTTCTACAGAAACGTTTACAGTAGTCACTCAACTTAGTCTGTAAATGCAGCTAGCACGAATATCACTTACCCCAGACAATGGACTGTCATTTAAAAGCCTTATTAATTTTACTGTCAATGTCATTTTAGGGCCGATACTGAACCAAGCTGGACATACCATGTGCCATAATTGTTTGCCAAAAAGGATATGTGGAAACTTAGCATGCATAAAAGGGTCAAACATCAGGAAGTTAACCAACCCCACAATGATTTATAAAAACTGCATCACAAACCTATTAAAGTGACTTATCCAATGACTGGCAGTGAGTCAATTACAAGTACCTAGTGTGAACAGCAATTATCATACAAACAAACACTACTGCACACAATACTCCAAACAGCCATCGGTCGGGTATTTATCAATAACTTGTTGTATAAACTCGGGTATTCAGAAGATCAAATGATTATAGGTAATCAATTGTTAGTAGCATGAAAGCAACATACTGCAATGAAGAGTGGGGGAGTAGAAGTAAATGCCAAATAGTTTATCATTGGTGAAGAATGCTGCTACATTATTATAAGATTATATATACTTTAAACCAACTGTTAACTTGAAGGTGCCAGAACAATCATCAGACAGCAGTATGTATGGTTTTATCCAATAAACAATATGTGTACTTGACGTCTGATCAGTCTATCTCACAATAGTACAACATAGTTTGGCATAAGAGCAATCACAGCAGGAATAGAAAACAATTTCTATAATTTCTGTTATAGCACATATCTGCAAATTTCTCAAACATCCAGTCTGCAATTCTTGGATATATGAAGATAACTTGCTGACAAGGAATATCATACGGTAAGGTAAGTTTTATAAATAGCTTTAGAACAGTGCGCAAAATATTCACAAGAAAGTGCCACATTTCCACCTCAAGGCACGTGGCAATCCAGAACACCACCCGGTAGCCACAAAGGTGCTTCAACTAACGTTACGTCCGCTCTATTGCTCAACATTGAAAGAGCACTTTTTAGCCCAACGCAAAAAAACAAGACCAGTTTAAAATGACATGTGTGTCAAAATGGACTCATTCATCAGATATGAGGTAAGGTCATTGGTACATTTTCAGTTTAGCGGAAAATTAAACATCGCAGTCCCTTAGACGTATTTTTAGCATCTGCCATATGCATGATTAAAACGTATGCAAAAATATCGAAGAAGCTATTGATGAAGCCTTGCGAATGATTTATTCCAAATGCTTTGTATTGTCTTTTATACGAAAACAGCATGTTGCTGAACGATTTTTCACGTTAAACATATTATTAAAAAAATACATATTTAAAAATTCAAATAAATGACAGTAGATCTATATATAATAAACTTTTCTTTTTGATTCCTTACATGCGAAAATTCATGTATGGCAAGTTGTATGTTTGTTTAGCCCAATTTTTTCGGTAAAATACATTTTTCAGTTTTTAGTGGTTGTCCCCACTAAATCTAACGATTTCTCAAAAAAAAAACTGGGCATTAATTTAATCTGTCAGCTCTTCATAAAAATAACAGGTTTGATATACCTTGTGCAAAAAAATCCAGAAGGTATCAATGTCCTTAACTTGAGTACGCCCCACCAACTACAGACCAAAAGGGAGCACACTCGTACGCCTATATGCATTTATCGAGGAAAATAAGCCTAATTCTATTAATACTGTGTATTGTTATTATCAAATCAGATTTAAAAAATCATAAAACTACTTACCAATCTTAATCATATTCACAAAACAGCGGCACACGCCATTCGATTGTATTTGCTTAGAATCCGAAAGTGCAACATGATTTCGCGACTTGTTTTCGAATTAACGATCATTGACTTCACCATTGTAACGCGAAATGATTTAGTCCGTCGGCAATCCATTCTGAATCAATCCACTGTTATAATTATGTGCTAATACTACCCTTTGGTTTTACGCAGCGTCTGAATTTCAAATTAATTTAACTTTTCAAGTGAAGCACACGATATTTTTGTTTGCGCGCCATTGACAGATGTAAACAGTAACAGCTAGAGTTTTTTCCCTTAGCGCTAAGGACCCGGTATTGAAAAGGCCCTGCCTAGTGGGCACCCGGTACTGAATTTAGTCCATTCTACTGACCCAATATAAAATGATTTTAGATGGACCAATCATGTTCGTTGATTTCAATACTGTTTTTCAGATGTTGGGTAACACTGCATCTAAGTCTTATTTTGCATATCAGTCATTAAAAATGTACATTATTCTCAGAACAGTTTTCAACGCGTTATTTCCTTTGAAATATTACTTTAGCTTTTATAGCAGGACTATCTGCAGTGAACAACGATCTGCTATAGTTTAGCCCCGGCATTGGGTGTCAGTTTCGGTGTTAAGTCAAACATATTGCTAATGCGTTTCAATGGTATGGTATTTCTCAAACACGGTTCAGTGTTCTTTGAACAAAGATATTTGTGTATATACATGCAGATGGTGTTATTTGTACAGTGGGTTGTTCAGACTTTTGTGACGAACTGCCGTAGTTGAATGTGACTTTGTATGGTACTATAATATGTACCACACCTAGTTGGGACTGTATTATATTTGAGTCATTGCCCTTTAAATAGTTCTCTGTAACAATTGGTCAATTTTTAACCTAACTCATTAGACTAGGGGTGTGTACGGAACGCTGTACCGAGTGTTCTGGACAGTGGAATAAAGTTCACTCTGTTCCCATGGAAGAGATGGTGTAGTCAGAACAGACACATGATTACAATAGTATAATAATGTAGAAATACGGACATGACCGAGCTTTCACGCTGGGAAATGTACTTGTGGTGTATTTCTTCCACCAATATAACTGCTGCAACTAACAATATCGGTCACCGCAAAAGTTTCATTTCTTCAAAATAGTATTATTTTTATTAAGTCTTGTTCTGTTCCTGTTTCATTTCTTGTTAGATGTTTGGAGTGGAACACTGTTCTGAAATGCTCCGTTTTGGACGTAAATTGCTCACAGTGGAACATTCAGAACAATGTTCGGAACAGCCCCCAAGAAAACGCCCTTATTCATATCAGCAGCACATTAATCGCACATCAATTCTACCGATTCATTGACGTTAGCAGTAATAAAGGGGATATCAAATGAGTGGTGACTTTTAATACAACATTCAACATAGGAGTTTAATACAATACCGAAAAGCGAGGCACTGCGACTGAAACAGCAAAAACGATTCTTTTCTGAAGGTTATAATATTGTTTTTGTATTATATTTGTAGCGTCAACGTATGTTTAAAATAAAGCTGTATTCCCAAGATTAAGCATCGAAAGCGTAAATGATAGCGTTATGTAATTCCTTCAGTGATAGCTCTACTTTGAGACTATGTTACTATAATATATGTAGGGCCATCAACCCTCTGGATGAGAGTATATATACATACCATTACTGACCTAAGGATTCAAACTTACATCCATTAGTGATAAATAATGTGAAGTCAGCATGTTCTTGAAACAATACATGTTGTGGTTACTGTAGTTAAGACATAGATTGAATATGTGACGGTGAAACACTTATACAAGTACCCGACAAACAACCTCAGTAACATACATATTCTTGAAACTTCGTCATCATATCGTACATGAAGTTTTCACCGCAATAAGAAATGTGTCCTACTGTAAAGGCACATAGTTGACCTATCGACGCATACTGCTTCTGTTGAGTGGTTTGTGGTAAGTCATTGTGATGTATGTTTCGTAAGGGTCTTCTTGTACTACTTCCACTTCTTTTATGTAGGTTTGACAGACGGCGTACGATGTCAGGAATGTATAAATGTTTAATTATGATTTCTTTTCGTCCATTTTTGTAGTTGTACATGCACTTGTATGCTTTTTACTTTAGCTGGAACAGTTTTGTTTTCGTGTCTTATTTTCGTTAGCTTTCCTTTTTTGTTGCTTCTCATTTAGCTCGTTGCACTGAATTGGTTAGCGAATTCGTCGTATAACGCATGGAAGATACTACTTACCATGCATATTCCGTAGTTTCGTATCTACAGAATTCCGTAGTTTCGTATCTACAGAATGGTAATTTAACTGCAATCGAGCTCCAAAACAATCAACTGTAACAATTATAAAACATAAATAATCAATTAAACCCGTACAAATCCAAATATTCACCATTTTGACCGGTACAAATTTTAAGCCGAGCTTAAACGTTGCTAGTCTGGTTCCCGGTACCTAAATCTTTCATTACATTACAGTATAGGTCCGGCGCAATCTAACAAATATGGTCGCTTACATGTGTAAAACAAGATGGCGGTTTAACATTAGCTTCTATGGAGAATTTTAGAATATCCCCAAAAAGTGTGTGTTATGTATGTGTCATTTCGATGAGATTTTGTATATTAATGGGCAAAAGTATGTTCTTTTCAATTAAACATGTTTCATTAAAATGACACGACTGATATGTACAAAAAATGCAAAGTAAATTAAGAAAATTTCTGTACCATCGTGTATATAGAGCATATAAATCGCCCCTGATATCAAATGTCCGGTTAGCTCAGTTGGTAAAGCGTCAAATCAGTAACTTTGATGTTGGAGGTTCGATACCAGTATTGTCATTATTATTATTTATTATTTTTATATGTAAAATAATTCTCTATTATTTTATACTTGAATAAGGAACATGATGAGAAAATAAAGTTTTTGTATTACACAAATTAAGCAAAATATTTAAAAAAGGAAAACAATGACTGACCTATACAGGGATCGAACCAGGGATCACTTGATTACAAATCAGTGGCTCTACCGACTGCGCTAACTTGGACACATGAGAAACTTACAAATTGATGGACTATTAAAACCCTGCTACAAAAATATTTTAATCATTTTATAAACGTTATTTTGTAGATATTAGTGCTGTTGTAGCGAATAAACTTCTATCATTGCAAAGACCATTATTTTTTGCATTACTATGCAAAGTCACATCAAAATGACACATACATAACATACACTTCAGGGTGATATTCTAAAATTGCCTATATAAACTAACGTACACCCGCCATTTTGATTTGACCACTGGAGTTATCGATTATTGGTTGCTGCCTGACCTAAACCACTGTAAGATTTAGGACAGGGAACCAGACTAAAACGTTGCGTTCGTATTTATTGTTATTGTTTGTTTGTCCGCTCTCCTACGTGACCGATTTGTTATTGTACCAGACTGGTTGGATGTGATAATGCCAAATACTGGTTTAACGCCTCTAAGTGCTAATGCACCAGTAAGTTTTCCTGCAGATCCAATACTGACTCCACAAACTCAGAAAGAGGTATTAGACTTGTTCAATTTTGACGAGTCAGACTTAAATACTCCCTCAGATTTGAATTGTGTGTCTGCTTGGGAAAAATTAACTGAAGCAACATCAAATTGATTGAAATGAATGTATACAAGAGAAGGGAAGAATATGGAGAATTATGTGTGATGTTTTATTGACACGGGAACAAATATTACAATGAAAATCCACAGGACGTACTGTCGTAATACAGCACCCTGACAAGTTGTAGACCAGGACCAAAACAAGGAAGGGCTCAAAACATAGACATACACAGTTTCTTGCTACTTTCACAATAATGGTTTTAAGACTATTATGTATAGTATATAGTATGTGCCGGTATATATATATATTCACTTAATCAATGGACTGATTTCTTACATCGAGAGATTATAGTACACGAGATTTTGTTCTAGTTTTAGTTTTTTTCTGTTTTGGAGGGATTGTTTTTTATATTCTCCAAACATCACCATATTGATGGTAATTAGGTTTTCGCTAAAACAACAGTTTTTTATCTTTTGTAGTTTGTAAGAGTTTCTAATTGAATGAGAATGTGTCTATGTGGTTCTAGATATTAAACTAGTTCCATTGTGCAGCTTTTATATGATACCAGCTAGTCAAATAGTTGACAGGAACAACTGAAATTCCTTCAAACTGTTAATACACAATGTTAATGGTATCTTTTAACAAGAACATATTTAAAGCTGTTTTATATATAAGATTATTTGTCATATATTTGTTGTGACTGTTTTGTTTTTTGATACTTTTTACTGTGATTGAGAGATTTACCATTGATATATAATAACTGACAGCCAGTGGTATATAATATGGTGAATAAGTGAAATGGTGTTTTTGTTAAATGGCCAAATATATGATACATATAGAAGAACGGACATGTGGATGTACACATGCTATGCATAGTGTCCGATCTACAGTTACTTTCATTTTACATGATTGGTTCCTTGCATTGTGTAAACTGATCTAACTTGGAGCAGTTGTCAATAATTTTTGTTATAAAAACCTTAAGCACATATCTAATTAGAGTCTATGATTTTATTAGTGGATGAATGACTTGTACATAAATTATAATGCTGTGTATTTATAAAACTGTATATTTGTTATTTATATAAGGGTCCAGTTTTCACGGAATGTTGTTACTTTTTTATTGAGCAGTTTCTGTGTTTTATGAAGCGTATGCTGATTTGCCTTATGTGTCTCAGACATTGTACCAGTCTATTTCTGACTTCTCTCTGTTTGTGCACACCTTTATAATTGCAGTCATAGTAAACTTATTTCAAAATTTATGTTAATATTTCATCAGTTAATTAATTTTTGAAATTTGTTCAATATGCAAATCCACAAACAATTGAAAACGTTTTAAAATAGTTCAATATACAAATCCATCTACAATTGAAAATATTGAATTTCATGTTTTAAATTGCAGATCATAAATATTATTGAAATTATTGAATACAAGAGTCCGATAGAGATCCAGTATGATGGAGATCCAGTATTATACTGCTCAGTCAGAAGTAGACTGGTACGATAATGTTGCAGTGTTTTTTGACCAAGCTATTTTTTCTCCACATGGCATTTATTATATTTGTTTATATTTACTCACAATTTAAAGCTTTGAGTGAGCATTCCATTACATTTATTAGCAAATCATGGTGAATTAGACTCATCACTATTCACATATTGGTGGTATATATATTATATTTATCTACATTGTTAGGTGATATCAAGGTTTGTGAACAATTGTGTATTATTTTATGAACATTATCATACTTAAAAATTCTTTTATTACTACAGTTTGTCCAGCAGTTTTGAATTTTTTCGAGCGGATGAATTTGGACTGTAGAGAACCAACATCGACGCTATCGAGTTTGACCGTTATTTAACTTATTAAAATATTCAAGACAAATTGACAACTGTATTGTCATTCATTTAACTTCCATTAAATGGATAAATTTGGACATTAGAGAACAACATTGGCCCATGACTTTCAAGTCTTAGGTAGTATGACTTTGAAATACATTTGTCAAATATACAACTGAATTGTCATTAATTTAACTGGCATAAAAATTGCATTTTGATGCTATTCATACATTTATACTAATGAAAAATCGCATGTTAATACACATCACAATTTTTAACACATAATAATAGAAGTCTAATGTCCTTGGTACCAATTTGATTATGACAAGTTACTATTATGATACCCATTTGTTGACCAGAAATGAGTTGCTTCTGTGGTTACCATTTGGTGACTAGTTGACTTTGTATAAATTAATCAAGAGTGTTAAATTAAAGCAAATAATTGCTGTTATCTAAAGAATTTAACCCCTTGCTTACCCATAATAATATGCTGTACATTAGCTTGAGGTGTTGGATAAAGTGTAACTAGTTATACAGTATTGTATACAAAAAATGTGTGGTGTGTTTATAAATATATATCATATTGTTTTACAATGCTCTTGTATATGTGTGCCACATGTTGCTACAGTTTGTTGGTTATTCATTGTTTGAACATTTTATAACATTTAAATCATCAACAATTCTATACCGTCGAAAAA
Source organism: Spisula subtruncata (assembly GCA_963678985.1). NCBI lineage: Eukaryota > Metazoa > Mollusca > Bivalvia > Venerida > Mactridae > Spisula > Spisula subtruncata. The sequence goes on along the minus strand of OY787660.1, from coordinate 4,031,703 downwards.
AACTTGATATTGTCCTCGTGTTATGGTTGACTTCTTATGATCGTCAACCAAAGTGTATTGAAATCAGACAAAATACATATTTATAAATGATTACATCCATTATTTGACATTTTTGTTTATAAACCAAAGCTCTTGATGGAATTCAATGAAGATTTCATGATTTCAGTTTTCGTGGGAATGAATTGATCGTAGCTAATGTAGAAGCAGCAGATACAGTCTGCTTATGATGTACATATTTATTTTCTGTTAACTTAATACTGTGTGAAGCTTTTTGCTTGTAATTCTAGTTCGTTTTGCTTGTTTATCAACCACCATATTTTGTACATTTTGAAACTGGTCAATGGAATGTAATATTGTAGATAAATTATGTAAAAATCAAGTTTAGACGACTTCAACGTTTGGGACCATTGTGATCAATTGAAGCATAAGATAAATTTTTAGAATATATTTGAATTGATTGTATATGATGACAATGGATATAGAGAAGATTTTATATGCAACAGTTGAGATTAGCTCGTGTACGGGCCCAAGTATATTGAGAATTGCACACATGCACTTGATTGGACCAAGTAGATGTAGGTTTATTGCATGTTTCTCCTTGCTTTCATACATTATTCTTCAATAATACACACATTGTATAAGCACATACCAGTTTGTTGCATGGTAGATAGAAGATGATACGTTGTTATGGTAACCTTAGAAACAACAATCCATATTGTGTTGTTGGAGACACCGATGTTGTTGTTGTTTACAAACTAACTGCATGCGTGTTGTTTGCTGTTTTAGCTTGTGTTAATTCATGGTAGTACAATGTGTAACTTTCATCAATTACTAACTCATTCATTTCTCTATTATACAGTGTTTTGTTTATCCAACAATATTAAGTATGTTTTACTCACAGGTTTAGTTTAAACATAATTTTTGCCGTACATATAAGCAAACACTTTTTCTTGCACCATGTCATTTTGGATACATCCACCTTCCTACTTGATCTTGCCATATAGTATTGTTACAGGTCTCTGTAATAATACATGTTCACAGTGTACAATAATGTGCTATCGTTATGCATATATATGTTGTTGTTTGTTTTGCCAGAATGCGTTACCTTGAAAAGGGGCCAATAGCCTTACATTGTATCCTCAACTAGACAAGATATAACATATATCACTCATGCTTTTCTTACAACCAACCTACTTCCGATTCCACCATTTTGTTTGCATTATCTGATTTGTTGTTATATAATTAATATTGTTCTACCTGTATAAATGACCGAGATGGAACGGATCCAACAATGCAACCAAACGGGTACCCAGATTTTAAATGAATTAAAAAAGGTAATAAATAATCATCTCTGTTTGTTTCCTTTACGTTATGTGCAAATAATAACTCGTGTCATGTGTATTGAATAAGCTGCTACCCGTTTCTACCCTCATACAATAGTGATTATTGGAATTTCCATATGTTGTTACCAATGAAATGCAACGTGGATTTAGAACTTACAATTTAGCACAGCTACACACAGTAATTTAAATTGGTGGATCGTTGTACTGGACAGTGATCGGTCTATCTCACTTTACAGTTTCATATTAATTTGTAGTCTGTAGCTTTTCTGTAGCATTTGTATTGTTTGGACATTCCATACTCAATCCTTATCCTGCTTAACACCATAGTAACAACTTGCAATATGACAACAATATGGTTGCTAGGTTTCACGTTGCTATGTAACAAAAGTCATGTTTTGCTGACACCAATATTGCTAGTGGAATGCTGATACCCGGAGAACTAGTTTATAATTTGTCTAGAAATATAAAGTATTGTATAAATAAACCATACCGCATTTTAGGTTTCATGATACGTAGGTTGTGTTATGTTAAAAGGTTTCATGATACGCAGGGTTTCATGATACGCAGGTTGTGTTGTGTTGATAGGCAGGTTATGGATTGAAGTTTATCCTTATTTATTAAATGTTTCATTTTGTTTGTTTTATGTGGAAAACTGTTATTCTGGTATTTAACATTTTGGCACAAGTTATCTAATCCATTGAATGGTTGCCATCTTACTTCCTAAATGTCATCTTGAATAGATAGTATCAGAAGGTTAACTGATGTATAAACCTTCCCATTTTCTTCCATATGTTGCTATTTGATTTTGATTAGGTTAAGCCTAGAAAGATATGTTTGTTGTCAGCCTTCAAGCCTACATTAAGAATGTTCCCAATGTTTTCAATATTATCACTACGTTTATGTTTGGAGGCATGTTACCGGATCCAAATTGTTTCCTTGCAGGAACTTACTGATGCTATGCGTTATCAAGTTTCGAAGACGTAAATGATTTACCTTTAATCAAAAACAGCTTACATCCAGCTATGCTGCTACTTGTTATGTCCATTCTCAACTGTCTTATTCTCTATTTTCTCCAAGCTTTCTATGTTGTTTTACATTTTGCTTCTTTAAAAATGTGACTTGACAATAACACATAAAAACATTACTTCAGAATATTAAATGTCATCAAATGTCTGCATCTCGCTAAATCTACTGACCATCCACATAACGGTTTTATATTCTGCATAATACTAGTTGCAGTTCTGATGTTATTTGCATTTTTGTTTTATGTAGCTTGAGAATAGGCCCAGTAACTTACACATGTAAAAACTGCAACAAATTTGACTGTATAGTTTGAAATAATTACTTTCCATTAGCAATTTGTACTAACCTTTGGAGACAAACACTAAAGTGTTGGCTTAATTAGTTTGTACAGTCCATACTCGGCCAGCAGATCGTGACTGTAAAGAGAACATTGCACTCACCGGTACCAGATTTCTCCTTAACATTTGAAACTTGTTGAGACAAATGTAACATTATGATATGGTGACCAGGATCACAGATGTGAATATATCTCTGATTATTTGGTGCATAGATAGATGTAGGTATTGTGTTCTTCTATCTGCCTATTTTATACATCCCTGTGTTTTCTCCATGTCTTGCAAATTGTTCACTAAAATGTTATTCTTTGTTGATGTTAAGTATTTGTGTTAATGAACCGTGAATGTCTATATAAACATCTGTCTAACCTTGTTCTTTTGGGAAGGTGTGTCTATATTGACCAACGAGATCAACTGCTGTGGGAGGTATGCCAATATTGACCAATCAGAATTGTTTTACTTTTACAACGCAAGATTTAGTGTAGTCATACCTGAATATAAGATTTAGTGTAGTCATACCTGACTTACCGGACACGGAGAACAATGTGAGACATGTGTTGATGTAGAGAAAGGGTTCTTGTTATGATGCTACATGTACTTTTGTTACGGTTCAAGGTTTATACATTAGGATGGTAGTGACAACCAATTATGTTGATGTTGGTTTTTTGAAGCATTTTAGTTGCTTAGAATTTTTTTTCTCATCTTGTTTCATTCTGTATTTTACATTTAAACTGGTGCATTGGCACTTAAATGGCATAATAACTTCATTGATAATGCATACATTGAAATTTAAACATCATTTTGTTCCAGTTAAATCGATGCTATATTATTAATCATTTGAACATATTGAGTAGGTGATGTGTTGTGACAATTTGCTCCTATTCGGGTGTATTTTCTTCTGTATAGCATCACGTAATAATCAATTAAACCAACAGCTATAATCATTGCGTTGTAAAATGTGTTAAATTGTTTAATAAAAATCTATTCTGAATATGTAGCCACCATATTATCTTATTTTCTGACATTTCATCTAAATTATTTGATTGATATGATGAATTGATGATTTCAGTAAAGCAGTAATTGTTCACTATGTATTGATGTTAATGCTGTCATTTCTTCATGTTTTGTCAGAAGAACTGTGAGTTTCGTGCAATGGTATCATGTATTTGATAGTACAGAGTGTGCTGTATATAACTCATTGTTCTCTTTCTTCTAGAAACATGCATTCTGATTGATGTTACCCATCCAATAAACTATGCTTGAATTCAAACCTGTCTTCTTTTATTCTTTATATTCCTGTTCTGTGCACTGTACATGTTCGCAAACATATCACTACTTGGCCCAAACCAATTTTGCACATTTATGATTTGTTATGATACTTTTTCTACAGAAACGTTTACAGACAATGGACTGTCATTTAAAAGCCTTATTAATTTTACTGTCAATGTCATTTTAGGGCCGATACTGAACCAAGCTGGACATACCATGTGCCATAATTGTTTGCCAAAAAGGATATGTGGAAACTTAGCATGCAGAAAAGGGTCAAACATCAGGAAGTTAACCAACCCCACAATGATTTATAAAAACTGCATCACAAACCTAATAAAGTGACTTATCCAATGACTGGCAGTGAGTCAATTACTAGTACCTAGTGTGAACAGCAATTATCATACAAACAAACACTACTGCACACAATACTCCAAACAGTCATCGGTCGGGTATTTATCAATAACTTGTTGTATAAACTCGGGTATTCAGAAGATCAAATGATTATAGGTAATCGATTGTTAGTAGCATGAAAGCAACATACTGCAATGAAGAGTGGGGGAGTAGAAGTAAATGCCAAATAATGTATCATTGGTGAAGAATGCTGCTACATTATTATAAGATTATATATACTTTAAACCAACTGTTAACTTGAAGGTGCCACAACAATCATCAGACAGCAGTATGTATGGTTTTATCCAATAAACAATATGTGTACTTGACGTCTGAGCAGTCTATCTCACAATAGTACAACATAGTTTGGCATAAGATCAATCACAGCAGAAATAGAAAACAATTTCTATAATTTCTGTTATAGCACAAATCTGCAAATTTCTCAAACAGCCAGTCTGCAATTCTTGGATATATGAAGATAACTTGCTGACAAGGAATATCATACGGTAAGGTAAGTTTTATAAATAGATTGACCAACTTGACCTAATTGAGAAAATAGAGCGGCCTTGTCCCCTCAAGCACAACCACATGACACCACTTGATCGCCACTAAAGTGCACCATCAATATTTTTTATATTATATAACCAAGTACAAAGTATAAGGGTCATGCTCAGAATTGGTTGATATGTATGTCAAACATTGTCCATGGTATGGCATATAGCCCATAATGCGCATATCAGTTCCATATTATTCTCAGATTGCATATAACCTATAAATAGTGGTCAGACAAGTTCCAAGACTTGCATGTGTTTGGACAAAAATAGGCTGGTTAAATGAGACTGACTTCATATCTTCCAAAGGAAGTTCTGGGCGGGTTAATCTGACAGTTAAACCGGTCCTAAAGCATTTGTAAAATATCACTGATGCTTGCGAAACTGTGTCAAGCAGTATCTAGGAATATTCATCACATTCAGTGATATTTCTTGTTAACAACTATACAACACTGCCAGGCATAATTTATACTAACATCCACCATAGAATATTTATAGACGTTGCATTATAAATAGCTGTAAATATTAGTCACAAATAAATAAATTACACCGACCAGTATGTGCGGATTTTTCATGATTGATAGCTGTACACGGTCAAATTGTTGAGAACAGATATACACTCAACCGCTTTAAAAACGCACCAGATATGAAATATCGGTTTTAGTGATGAAAACGTCAATTTATGGTTATGTATTTTCGGATTAATAATCTTCAGGCTATATTCAACGATGTGTGTGATTTTCATGCAATTATTACGAGTTTGAAATGAATTATGATATAGATAACACTGAGACCCATGAAAGTGAAAGTCACAATTTCAAAAGCAAGTATAAGAGCCCGATACATTGATGCATGCACGTGGTATCTCATCCTAAAGCATAACATTAATTACGTAATAGGATAGAATAATGTTCGACGTGATGTTTCCCACCATTCAAACAAAGTTTGGCTTGAATTATAAATGTTATGTGGCTATGGCTGTCTGGCTAATACCATACGACCGAGTGCGGTTCAGATATGCGCATTATGTGAACCTAAGATTTATTCAAGCCTTATTTAAACTTGAAGTCTTGGTTATGAACATCAGACTTTCAGGACATATCCCGTGGTGCTTCTATGACACCTCAAATCAACACCATGAAGGAGCTTGAAGACAAAAAAATGAGACTTTAGGCTCTAAACGGGAGAAAACTCATAAAAAATGTACTAAAACAATTTTTCTTTTTATTGACAATTATGAAAGAAATAATTATGAAAATGCAATAATGTACTTTTGGCTTGTTGATTGACGTCCGTCATTATTTTGACACTGTGTGCAGCCATTCGGAACCAATTACAGTGACACAATCTGTGTCATGTTTCCTCATAGCTCGGGCTCAATATCTTTAGCTGGTTTCGTCCCGGTTGGTCTTTGAATGTGCCAATCACTAGGAATCGATGTTCTAAGCCCACATGCATTGTATGGTGGCAGTTGAACCGCCATGCTTATGCACCGGGGCTCTTTTCAGTTGGAAGCGAAAGCACAATCATCGAGAACGAATATTCGAGATATTGGCAGCATAAAAATACCTTTAGCCAATATTATTTATGTTGTTTTTTCAATGTGTATACCAACAGCGTACAATTTAAAAGTAATATTGATCACACAAGTCGACGCGATCGAGCTGCACGCGCAAAACATGCAAAATAAAAAAAGTTCTCTGGGCGGGGTATTCCGAATGAAAAATAAATCGTTTTCTTTAATTAGGTCAAGCTTATGAACTGAACAAACCCTGTAATCTATCAATTTTAGCAAAAAATGTATTTTGACAAAATTTGATTATTTTCAATAGTGGTGCGTTTTTAAAGCGGTTGAGTGTAGGGTGATCATAATAGCCTACATTGAGCACTTGTGACATACTGACAAAATTTAGATTTTAAAATGTAGTTTACAGACTAACGTTTAAACTTTTCAAGAGGGTACAATGAGTATTAAATGTATTAAAATTGGTCAATATATACATCAGCAAGAATCAAATAATTAACAAAGAGATATATATATATATAATGTTTATTGCTTGCAAAGCATATTGCACAAATGGATTTATTACAAAGTTTACTCAAAGCATTAAAACATTTTACTATATTTGGCTTTTACTGCATAAATATGTCACTGTGTGGATATCATCATTCTACTGTCATCGTCTAGTATATTATGTTGACTTGATAATTTCTCTAAAATTCTTATCAACTGAAAATAAAGCAGTTAATAATTGCTTATCTTCTATATTACAATATAGTATCTGATTGTAAATGAAAATGTACATTGAAGTTTTTATACACCAAACAAGAAGGGCTTTAAACATAAAAGCGTATGTCTCCCACAAAATGGCATAACTCTGTTTATATTAATGTAAAGTGTTCGTTATTGATACAAGGGGCACAACTCTTTGTTTTAGTGCATTTTGCATTATATGAAATTTTATGAGTAGAAAGGTGGCTAAGTGATTAACGCTTTCATCTACCAGTCCAGAGCTAGGTCACTGGTTTGAATATTGCACTGGTCGTTTCATGTTTTTGACACAACAAGAGATGTACTGGTTCGTGACCCAAAGGTACTCTCACAAGTATTGGTGCTATACACTTGGCATTTTAAAGAACCAGAATCTATTGGGGAAAAAGAACATCAATTTTTGAAAACTTTACCTTTTCAGATTTTAATTGAATTTGTCCAGTTTTTTGTTTGATGATGGTCAACATGGCATCCTTACATACATGTGTCAATCTATCCAGATTCACTAAATCTGTGTTCATTAATGATTCAATCAACATCAACGATCGCTGAAAATAAAAATGTTTATATGAGTAAAACTTCACAGACACAAATAATTTCATATCTTTGTATTGCTATTTTTAATCATTTAATATTTTGACAAGAGATAGAGGTCACATGTATGCTAGTTTCTTATGTTGATAGTAATAAGTTTAAACAAAATATTGTAATGGTTCGAGTATATGTCACATACTTTCTCCTAGGAGTTTGTTTGAAACGTCTGGTGCCTCTCATAATTAGCTATAACACACAATAAAAACATTCAACAAGGAACTTTTTCAATTACGTGGCTTCCGTCGCTTAGTGGTTAGTGCTCTTGCCGATAATCCGGCGACCCGGGTTCAAATCCGGGTGGAGGTACACATATGCCTGCCATATTCAGCAGGCAGCTGACAGGAAAATAAAAGCTATACTCGGAATTTTTAACAATGAGGGAAAATTCATGCTACATATACATGTTAACAAGACCATGTATTACCATGACAGCTTGATCGGAGCTTGATTGTAGCTGTACATTTAAGTACTCCACTATTTTATCACAATTCAAGTTTGCACAATTCTTTACAAAATCTTTAAGTTGTGATCTTTTCAGTAACATAGAAGAGTTGTCCTGTGTATACTCTATCATATCATGTACTAGGTTGTGTTCACTGGTAAAATCCTGTTGGACATTGTTCTCCAATCTACAGTTTATAAAATGATTATGGGTAAACGTTAGAAATTTCGAAAATCCTGAAATTCAGAACAATTTTTAATGTACATATGAAAAATAAAGAAAACAGCCTAATTTTGGACATTAAAACTCCTAATATTGCTGAAAAGAATCTAAAAGAATGATGATACAATTGGAAATGCAAGATATATATGAATAAAAAAACATGCAAGTACACATGATATGCCTGTGGCAATTGATGACTATATTCAAATATATACAGTTACAAGTGACACATTGAAAATGTCATAATTTCAAAAGCCAAAAAAGCAATCCAGTGACAGACTGACATGCTTTTTGGATCATCGGGCCAGGGACTGGATGAACATCCCCTGGCCATTAGAGTATTGTCAGACAAAAATATAACGTGGCTTAGCTAGAAAGAGATTTGCCAGAGACCATGTGATACCTGCCTGATGACGGATGTACATCGACCCTTTGTCCAGAATTTAACAGGGCATACAGTGTGTATACAATGAGTAGACATCAAGCACACATGGATTTACAGAGTTACATTGTCTGATGTCCAGATCATATGTGACCTAGTTATAACTAACCTGTCCAGGGTACCAGTAGTACTAGATGTGTCTGATTTACTGGTTCTCAGTTTCGTACTGTTTTCTTCCTCCATACAATCATCATCACTATCGTCCCAGCCCCCTCCAGCTTTACCAGGTATATGTCGTGGTGGAGATACTGAAACGGTCATGTACTATGTACATTTTTTTTTTAATTCTGAGCTTATAACAATGTAATAAGGTCAGCTAAACCAGGTAAATACAATAATAAGACCAATTTACCCAGTAACTGCCACCAGTACAATAGCAACACATATCAATCAATCAATCAGAGAAGATGAGACCAAAATTTTGGAAAAATAATTAACAGTGTCCATGATACATGTACCCCAATGTCTGTGTGTTTGTTTATTTGGGCTTAACGCCGTTTCTTTACAATTTAACAGTTAAATACTGCTAAAAATTTATAATTTGAAACTATTTGAATGCCAAAATCTGTAAAACTAGTAGTTTCATTATATACTCAATTATATACAAAATTACTGCAAAAGTTAATAGCCCTACTGCAAAATTTATATGCCCGAATCAACAAATGCTTCACCCGGACAAGTGCTAATTTCGCAGACTGTGTCAATGGTACATATTAGGGCTGTAACGGTATACCGCGGTACACGAAAGACCGCGGGCTTAAGTCCCACACGGTTCACGGTACAAGAGTTGCAAATTTCTGTACGGTTCGGTATAAGCTTTTTTAGGAGCAAAATTATATTCAGAAAACGATATTGTCTGAAAGCCCTCTGATTATGTATAATTACCATGCATCATTCATTTTCAATGTATCAATATATGTCTCATATTGTCGAAAATCATTTAAAATAGTTGATATCCACATAATAATTGCTGTTATAGAATCAACAAATTCATTGTCACTTAAAAATTGTAGTATTTTAGCTGCTGTTAGAAAATATTGTATCATACCGAAATATACCGAACCGTTAGAAAAATTGACGGTACGTATCATATCGTAAGGTGAGCGTACCGTTACAGCCCTAGTACATATCATGTAACATATTGGATAGTTAACAAATTTCTCAAACATATAAACCTAAATCTAATGGAATTTATAATTACCAGGACGTGTTGTATCTATAGTGTCTTCCACAGTATTACAGTAGACTGGTGACTCATGTTGTATATTATCTCGTGGAGGAACATAACCAGAACTTCCCTCTAATGTGGATAATACTTCTCTCTGTTGATTGTTCGATGTTTCTCCTAAACGATCCACTAAATTAAACAATCCTTCCTTTATGCTGTCACCCAGAGATTCTACAAACAAAGAAATCAACTTTATACAGAAAATCTAATATTTCTGACATTTTTAATATGTTAAAGGCACGGGTGATTGTTGTGTAGATATGTATTCACTTCTAGCATAAAATATAGCATCTAGTCATACTGAAAGTGCCTACAACGAAAAAAGATATGGCATAAGACTACCGCAAATATTAAAAGACGCCCTCCTATCAGTTTGAGCTATGATGAGACATTGGCAAAGATTTTTAAACAAACTACATATTGTTAAGCAGTTTAATATAATGCTAAAGTTAAGAATTTAGATGATAGTAGACATCAAACCTATAGACTGATCAGTACCAATCAAATAAACTTACTATTTTGCTGCGTTGCTGATGTATTACCAAACCCTTCCATTTTACCCGGTCTGGGTTTCTCTCCTCTGTTATCAGATCCTATACCTACTGTAATATACAACACGATATCAGTATGACAGGGCAAGAATTCTGTGTAATACCTGGCTCACAAATCAACCTAACACCAGATGATGTCCGAGTTTCCGACATGCATCTGATGTGTATTCCATGTCTAGACATCAATGAGACATCCGATGTGTATTCGATGTCTAGACATCAATGAGACATCCGACGATGCTTGAGTACAAATGAATATATATCAGAACAGACTTCAAATATTGAGGCTGCTGCCTGACACTATGTGGTTCCATGACAACCGGCTGATCAGATTGGATTAGACAGTACGTTTGGTTCTCAGATGTTGATAGACTGTATATATCAACTGTCAATGTGAATGAGTTTGTGATCTATTTGTATTTTTGCTTGCTTTCCTCTGCCAGTGGACCATATTGAGAACTGACATTTACTGACAGACAAGATATGTAATCCATAATGAATAAAGTTATTATTATTACATTCTTGGCAAAAATTCTCTATATCTAATGCTATCAAGTATATTTTTTAATGTAAGCAAAATTCTTATTTATATTTTCACAGACAGAGTGATATGTGAGTGGTTGGAATGTGCACTAGGTAGATAGATTTCATTTCAAATTCATTCCAATGTTTCTGATCAAGGCGTTGTTGTGATTATTGCAATGCAGAGCAAACATATTTCAACAACTTCATAACATCATGTTACATACGAGGGGTGATCAATATATTCGAGGACTTTTCATTTAGCAATTTCATATTGACAGCAAGGCTCAAAGCCATTTAACATCATTCAGAGTAAGATGTCTCTGACCGAATGCACTAATGAAATTATTAGATTCAGACAAGGGGTGCGTGACGTTGGACGTCACGCGTTGTCATTCCAAGCGTCACCGTCGGAGCAGCACAAAGCTCCTTTCTGGACTGATATCCGGTTCCATGTATGAGACTGGTTGTCTTTTACTACTGCAATAAGTAGTTAATAGCCGATTCTGGAATGTGAGGTGGAATAAAAAGAGTATGGATGCGTTATTGGAAACAAAACTCGGAAAAGGGCGGTTGGCTTTACAAAATTAGATTATTTCTATAAAGACTGAAACACAGGCCTATCAGGTTTAGGGTGCAATATCGAAATAACCCTTTTGATTTGGTGTCAACGATTTTTTGTGTTGTAGCCTATACTAGTCTTCGTATTTGCCAGTTGCATTTGATTGAGATCTGTGCGTCTTATTTCGCAGAATTTAACGGAAAGTGTCCCTTACGCGGTGTTATTTTGCTGTTTTTTCTTATTTTATCGACTCAACCGTTTGGCAGAGACCCTAAAATCACATAAACAACGGAATTATATGAAAATGACTAATTGGGAGCACACAGAATCCATGCACAATTTAGTCAAGTCATTTTGGAGGTATCGCGAGGAATTTACAAGTTTCGCGTTAATTTTCATAGCGTGTCGTTTCTCAGAAATAACGTTACGCCCGAGATGCTCGACGGTGCGCGCTTCACCATGGTTACAAAAAGTGACGTTATCAAGTAAATAGTGACGTAATCATAAGGAAAATTAGACAAATTGCGAGATAATTGATTGATCGACATCAGCGTGTAATTTCATTACTCTAGTTCCAATATTTCAAAATGGAGAAAGAAAGTCCTCGAATATATTGATCACCCCTCGTACATTGTACATTATATTACAAATATTTCATCTATCACATGAATTTTGAATAAGTTAGTAAATAACATGATAATATGAAGTCTATAATGCTTGGGTCTTAGACTAGGCAAAATACCAGTGTTGTCCTATAAAAATATACATCAACTGTGAAAGTTATTTTCATGTTACTGTGAATAGTTCAAAGTTTATATGGAGTCTTAGACGAGCCAAATACAAGTTATGTCCTATCAAAATAAACATCAACTGTGGAAGTTATTTTAAATGTTACTAGGAATATAATTTCAATGTTTATCACATAACCTGCGGTCTGGGAGTGCATTAAAGCCGTGCCGGAAATATTGTAATGCACTCCCAGCCCATTCATTAAACATTTAAATCAGCGTGATGTTGATTAGTTTGTTGGTTGAGGATGATGTAACGTAAGCCAATCCGTGCCTTGAATTGACCCGTGACGTCATTATAATACAAACATCGGCATGACGTCGCGCGCATTGTTACGCTAAATTTTGAATGAAACCTATGTAGCGTACATCAGCGTTTCGAACGTTAATGAGCGTTGTCTGAGGTTATGTGATGAATAGAATCTAACATAAGTGCTAATAACATTTGAGTTTTATTAAACTTGTCGACGAAAACAATATGCCACTCGGCAAAGCCTCGTGTCATATTGTTTTGTCCACTAGTTTAATAAAACTCATATGTAATGAGCACTCATGCAAGATCCTCTATTTATCATACAATATATTATACAATATATATCATCATACCTGTACTGATGGTCTGTGGTGTAGGAGTTGATACTGTATCCAAGTTAAACAACATTTCAGACAAACTTTGTGCTGTCTTTCTCACCAGGATGTATGGTTTATTACCATGGAGTGGATCTGGAGGACCACTATGTTCTATAATGCAAACACACTGACATAATATAACCTTGAATAAACAAATACATTAGAATATGTGACTTTAAATATCCTATCTTGGCAGGATAGTAAATAGGATCAAGATACCTCTAAACTACACGCATTTGTAGTTCTTAGCGATAAGTTGGAAGTTTGTAGAAAATGTAAAACAACTTACAGTACATTGTATTTTTGTAATTCAATTTGCATTAATTATTAACCATCAATTATTCGACTTAACCAGGCAACAACTCAAATATGAAAACTAGAAAGGAGCAGTACTAAAGTAAATATGGTACAAACTTTTACAAGAATACAAAGTCCTCGACCTTTGGTGCAGAAACAATAGTGAACAATCTCAAAAATACAATCTACAATAACGCCGGCAGTAAGTAAGTTCTACTAACTCACAATAGTGAAGTTACATGGGAACTAAGCAACAACACTGATGTTTACTAAGGTTTAGCAATACAAAGGGTCAATGCAATAATATGCAAGTGAATGAAAGACTTACTTGTGGCCTCCTTGATGCCAGTACTTTTTTTCATCAATCCAAGTCTAAAGTTAGAATGACCATGTTCTACTATATATTTCATCAACTTTAAAACCTGAATTATAAATATATAAACATAGAAAGAAATGCTTGTAAACCATGTATGCCCCCATGGCAGCCAAAACTTCAGAAAATGGTAAAGGTCACACTGACCTTGACCTTGGACCTTTTGACCTACCAACCTATAGGGGTCATCTACACTTGATGACCAACCACCATGTAAAGTTGGAGATCCTAAGGCAAAGCGTTCTTTAGTTATTGAATGGAAACCATATGGTCAAACCATCAACCAAAAGACAGATGTGCAAAGCAATATAACCCCTCATCAAAGATGGGGGCATTATAATAATGTGTCTCCCCATTTCTCACAATCATGTTTGTGGCAATGAATACAAACAGGAATGAGGCGCAGAGAATAATTTATATCTAAAAGTTATTGAACTTGTTTTACAATCAATCTAAACAAGAGCTCCCCCAAACAGGGCCTTGACACAGATTTTTGTGCAACAAAACTGATCATGAGTATCAATCTTATTAGGTTAGGGAGACATAGTCACTGGTTTTTTTTGTCAACACAGTAACATATTATGTACTTCTGTTTAATCATTGATATAGTGAATGGGTTGAGAATATTATAGTTTTATGGCTGATGGCGCTCTTATCCTTTTATAATTTTAACAAAGAGTGTGACCTCTATGTGTCATGCACTTCATGGCATGTTTTGGCAGTTTATTCCCAACAATGTGTCAGTAACAGGGATGACACTTTGAAGTGCCATCCCAGTTAGTGGAGCAACTATATATGTTACATTACAAATAATGTTTGACAAAAGGTAAAGACTTAAAGGGATGGGTAAACAAACAGTTAACACAACTGACCTCTAAGTGTGACCTTGACCACAGGGATCTAGCTATGATATTTCTGTTGCACGCAACACACCGTTTAGTCATCTAATGACCAAGGCCAATACATTTGGCAATGTATCAGGGGCATTGGTGGAGCCGTTGGTGAGTTATCTGTCAGACATTGACCTTTGACCTTGTGACCCCAATTTCAATAGGGATCATCTACTGTTCAAGGCGAATGTACCTGTGAAGTATCAGGCCCATCGGTCAAACTGTTGACGAGTTAACGATCGGAAACTAATTTTCACACTCAATTGTCACAGTGACCTTGACCTTCGACCTAGTGACCCCAAGTTCCAATAGGGGTAACCTAGTGTCCAAGGCCAATGCACCTGTGAAGTATCAGGCCGTCTGTAAATCCGTTGACAAGTTATTGATCGGAAACTGTTTTCACAATTAATGCCAGTGACCTTGACCTTTGGCCTAGTGACCCCAGTTTCAATAGGGGTCACCTAGTGTCCAAGGCCAAATGCACCTGCGAAGTATCAGGCCAGTCGGTAAATCCGTTGACGAGTTATCGATTGGAAACGCAGTTTTCACACTTAATGCAACGGTGACCTTGACCTTTGACATAGTAACCCCAGTTTCAATAGAAGTCACCTAGTGTCTAAGGCCAATGCACCTGCAAAGTATCAGGCCCGTCGATAAATCTGTTGACGAGTTATCGATCGGAAACGGTTTTCACATTTAATGCCACACTGACCTTGACCTAGTGACCCCAGTTTCAATAGGGGTCACCTAGTGTCCAATGCAAATGCACCTATGAAGTATCAGGCCCATCGGTCAATCCGTGGATGAGTTATCGATCAGAAACTAACTGGTCTAACGACAGACAGACAGACAGGCTAGCAAAACAATATACCCTCTTTTCTTCGAAGGGGGGCATAATAATATATAATCAAAATTAAAGAATAGGAGACTCTGTATAAATTGACCAGTAGGGAGAATGGAATATAAATCTCACCTTAAGTTTAACATGAGTAGAGTCCCTCTGTAACCTATCTACCAAACAATCTACCAATGTCTCACAGTTCTCAGATGATTCGGTACTAATTTCTACATCAGGTTAAGGAATACATCATCAATGTACAACTTATATAAATAGTGTACAATAGAGGCAGAAGTTAGTGAGGTTCCTGTTTTGGTTGTATGAAAGTTTTGTTCAAATCTAATTTGGGCCACATTTTGCAATCTCCATTTAATGTTCATATCAAGGTTAGTATAAAGTATTTTATGAATTGTAGAATGTAAACATGAGTTGTTTTGGGTCTTTTGACCCTAGCAATATTTTGACCATATAGATCCGATTGAATGATGACCATTTTTATAATTCTGAGATACATATCATGTTATAATGTATCTGTGTAAAGGATACTGGATATTTCAGCATACAGGTAGCCAGGTATAGGGGTATCATCATCTGATGTTGCTTTCATGATAGAACTCATCTGTAATAAACATACAACATTAAATTAGACATGTATATATCACGAAATGTAAAAACAGAAATCAGCTATCATTGTGAACCAACAATAATAATCTTTATATTAAAATATTTACAATGTTTCCCACCCAACTAGAGATGATCCTGCTTGGTAACCCAGGGGTAGTCTCGCATGTATCGGTGCTTTACACCGGGCACGTTAGAGAACCAAGGAATCTATTCCGAACAAGCTAGGGTATTGCACACAGATTCCTTGTATCTCACCTCTGTCTCTAACATTTGTGATAATGCCCCAGAGTGGGCCCTGCAAATTACATGGAAGAAGAAGCCTATATTTTACAAGCCAAGGTTTCCTTTTTCGCATACTGTGTCGATATACTATTTACCCACTGCTAGTAATGCTACTCCATTGTGAATTTATCCAAACTGTTACAGATATCATTGTTTCCTAACAAGGGATCCTTAGGGCCCTAGATCGCTCACGTGTCAAGGTAGAGCATGCAGACCCCTATGGTGATCTTAAGTAATCATTTGCAATTTCGAACTAAGATTCATATAACAAAACGGCCCAAAGGGTCACTTGTCTTCGAATGCACCTTATTTCTAACAATCTCTAAGAGACAAGTGTCTTGAATATTGGATCAAAACTGAGGCCTTCATAGAGTGCATAGAAGTTTATTCTAAGATTTGACCCAGTGATCTAGTTTTTGAGTCAACATCAGCCAGTTTGAAGATTAGCCTAGATATCAGTAGGGCAAACATTCAGACTAAGTTTCATGAATATTGGATCAAAAGTGGGTCTTTAGAGAGAACAAAATGCTTTTTTTAAGATTTGGCCTAGTAAATGACCCTCAGGGTTGTCATTAGGAGGTAACAGGAGGCCAATTTGACGACATCAAATGATATTTGGGCCACCTCATATTTACCCTCAGCTGCCTTTCATCGTCAGTGCTCAGACACCTTGGCCTCCTCAAATGTATAAAAAGTCTCCTACCTGAAATCCTAGTGAAAACCCTGGTCCCTACATGACACAGTTGCGAACTTGGCCTAGGTCTCACTGAGAGTAACATTCTCACCAAGTTTCATGAATATTGGATAAAAGTGCTGCAGTGACCTCTGGAGTGAACGCAAGGTTTTAATAAGATTTGACCTAGTTCTTGATCTGACATGAACCAGATTCAATCTTGGCATAAATTTCATAAATATTAACATTCTAACTTCCATGAATATTGGATCAAAACTGTGACCTGAAGAAAGAACTCAATGTTAATCTAATATTATATTTGACCTAGTTTTCAATCTCTTATGACCCAGTTTCAAACTATATTTCATGAATCTTTAGTAAAAAGTTCATAACAATTGAATCAAAACTGTGGCCTCTGTAGTGAATACAGGTTTTTCTGAGATTTGACCTAGTAATCTAGTTTTTGAACCAACATGACCCAGATTTGAACTTATACTAGAGTTTATTGAGAATGGCATTCTCAGGGATTTCCCCAGAATATTTTCTAAGCGCAATAGGAGTGGGAACAGGAGGGGTGTCCCGTCCCATACTTTGAAAAAAAAATCAATTTGGGGGCTGAAAATCATGAAATAGTGCAAATTAAGGAGGTTTTATGACTTTTCAAGCGCAACTTTAAGCGCAATTCAAATTGTAAGCGCACTGGCAAACTGGATTTTGGAATCCAAGCGCACTGGGCCCAGCACTGCACTGGGTCCCGCTTGCAGTCATACAATGGAACAGGTTACCGTCCAACATAGTCATGCTGCCTACCTTAGAAAACTTCAAGGAGGCAGTGTGTACTATTCCCCACACTAACTTTGTATTTCACTCCTATTCTCTTTTACTTTTAACTTTTTTACTTTACTCACACCACTTGGCGTGCATTCAATTGCCTGCACATAATCTCCGCGAGGGGGTGATGCAGTATACATAGATAGATAGACATTAAAATGCCCTGGGGAAATCTCTGCATTCTGGCAATTCATGGAGATTGTAAAGTTCTGTGATCTGTGGAGTGAACACAAAGTTTTCTAAGATTTGACCTATATATAGTAACCTACTTTTTGAGCAGATATGACCCAGATTGGAAATTGCATGTATTACAATACTCATATATTGTCATAAAACTAACATTTTGACCCAGTTTCATGAATATTGGATCATAACTGTGACCTCCGGCGTTCCATAGTATTTGCACCGATACAATGAGAAACTTTCGTGAATGGCGTCTTAATTGGACCAATTTTTTAAGTTTTTTGGTTAGAATAAGCAACATTTAAATGGCAACAAGTCAACCACAAAGTCAGGTAAGTTTCAACCTTCTGTTTTGATTACTTACGAAAATTAAGTACCACGATATTATGAGACACTCGAAAGCGAAAGAACTAAAATGCAAGGATACAGCTATAAAGCAGATATAAAGTGAGTAATTAGAATTACATAAGTGACGAAAGGAACGTTGGCAAGAAATTGCATCGTCATTTTGCACAATTATGTAGTGAATAAGAGTATTAGATCGCTTCTTGATGATAAAAACCCAACTTCTGAAACCTTCCTTTAAAGGGGAGCAACTGCTCCCGTTTGACTGGGACCCCGGTTTGATATTTTAAACTACAGTTGCTTAATAAAAATCTTAGAACCAGTCTAAAAATTTAGCAGCGGTTACCTCCCTTTTGTTGTAAACACGCGCATGCGTATCCAGTGTAAACAAAGAAACCGCTTCCGTTCAAAACACTTTCGGTACCGACCACAAGCTGGCGACCGATAGTGAATCGACCGATAACCCGAACGCCAGCGACCAATAAGCTTGTCTAGCAAACAATAGGCATAGAATATAGAGCTGATTGTGGCGTAAACTTTAGGAAATATTGTTATTATATGTACATTTATACCGTATACAATATTAATATTAGAGACTATAAATTAGTGAATTTACAATGAATTTGATGTAACTTCATCATTTATTTCGGCTTACAAAACTACAGAAGACCAGGTCACCGTAAATAGCATATTCGTGGAAAAAATATTGAAGAAATACATACAAATTCAAAAATAAAGAGAGAACTAGCTAATGTGACCCTATAAGACCCGGTACTGGTGTTTAGCACATTAATATGCCTACAAAATGACACCACAAACATGGCAGAATTATCTACAGAACTCGAGATATCCGATAACGACCACAATAATAGGATAGCGAAAAAGGCCATTTTTGACTGTTATATTGAGGTATGCTGAGAGAACGAGCTAATGTGACCCCATAGGACCGGGTACTGGTGTTTAGCACATTAATATACCTACAAAATGAGACCAGTCACATGGCTGAATTATCTTCAGAACTCGAGATATCCGATAACGACCACAATAATAGGATAGCGAAAAAGGCCATTTTTGACTGTTATATCGAGTTATGCTGAGAGAACGAGCTAATGTGACCCCATAAGACCGGGTACTGGTGTTTAGCAAATTAATATACCTACAAAATGAGACCAGTCACATGGCTGAATTACCTTCAGAACTCGAGATATCCGATAACGACCACAATAATAGGATAGCGAAAAAGGCCATTTTTGACTGTTATATCGAGGTATGCTGAGAGAACGAGCTAATGTGACCCCATAAGACCGGGTACTGGTGTTTAGCACATTAATATACCTACAAAATGAGACCAGTCACATGGCTGAATTATCTTCAGAACTCGAGATATCCGATAACGACCACAATAATAGGATAGCGAAAAAGGCCATTTTTGACTGTTATATCGAGGTATGCTGAGAGAACGAGCTAATGTGACCCCATAAGACCGGGTACTGGTGTTTAGCACATTAATATACCTACAAAATGAGACCAGTCACATGGCTGAATTATCTTCATAACTCGAGATATCCGATAACGACCACAATAATAGGATAGCGAAAAAAGCCGTTTTTGACTGTCATAGCGAGGTATGCTGCGAGAACCCATAAGACCGGGTACAGGTGTTTAGTGCATTTATATACCTACAAAATGAGACCAGTCACATGGCTGAATTATCTTCAGAACTCGAGATATCCGATTACGACCACAATACTATAATAGCCAAAAAAAGCCGTTTTTGACTGTTTTATCGAGGTATGTTGAGAGAACTAGCTTATGTGACCCCATAAGACCGGGTACTGGTGTTTAGTTCATTTATATACCTTCAAAATGAGACCAGTCACATGGCTGAATTATCTTCAGAACTCGAGATATTCGATACCGACCACAATAATATAATAGCGATAAAAGCCGTTTTTGACTGTTATAGCGAGGTATGATGCGAGAACGAGCTAATGTGACCCCATAAGATTGGGTACAGGTGTTTAGTGCATTTATATACCTACAAAATGAGACCAGTCACATGGCTGAATTATCTTCAGAACTCGAGATATCCGATTACGACCACAATACTATAATAGCGAAAAAAAACCGTTTTTGACTGTTATAGCGTGGTATGCTGAGAGAACGAGCTAATGTGACCCCATAAGACCGGGTACTGGTGTTAAGTTCATTTATATACCTACAAAATGAGACTAGTCACATGGCTGAATTATCTTCAGAACTCGAGATATCCGATAACGACCAGAATACTATAATAGCGAAAAGGCCGTTTTTGACTGTTATATCGAGGTATGCTGAGAAAACGAGCTAATGTGACCCCATGAGACCAGTCACATGGCTGAATTATCTTTAGAACTCGAGATATCCGATAACGACCACACTACTATAATAGCGAAAAGGCCGTTTTGGACTGTTATATCGAGGTATGCTGAGAGAACGAGCTAATGTTACCACATAAGACCGGGTACAGGTGTTTACTGCATTTATATACCTACAAAATGAGACCAGTCACATGGCTGGATTATCTTCAGAATTAGAAATATCCGATAACGACCACAATACTTTGATAGTGAAAGTGCAGTGAAAGTATGTAACATTTTAGAGCGATGTATTTATGAAAAATATGTATTTAGGGGTTAGAACATGTAAAAATGCATAGATACTTGCGATGGTTCGGAATTTGCGGTGTTCAATGAAATTTGTTATTGTGTTTTTTTGTAATTAATCGCTGTAATAATTTGATAGTGAGTTTCAATTAAGATAGCAAGCATTTTAAGCTTAAGATATGGTACAATAATTGTTATTTTTGGGGTAAAATATAAAACTTATGGAGGAATCGTGCTCATTTTGAAGTCAAATTAGAACGGGTGTACACATACTGTCGTCTGACAGGTAAACTATGTTTATCTAGGTTTGCCTGGGTGTAAGCTATATACCCGAGTTAACGGTATTCACCGCTGTTCTTTCGAATGGGATAGTCCCCTCATTAGTATTACTTATTGAATTGATAATACCATGTAATACTTCACAAGTTATATAATTCAACTTGGGAAACAAATTCAATACGGACGTCATTTTGTCATTTATTGAAAAGGGACTTTTTTCAGGAATCTGTGTTGCATCGATAGAAACATTGTCATGTTATATACTGAATAAATCGGTGAAATGAAAGCTTTCCATTGGTGTATGATGATATCAATGAGATCAAGCATGTTCTCATGGCATTATAGTTTGTAATAATGGGGTCAGATATTATGAAACACCCTGCATGTCCCCATTACACACGTCCATCTCATTATGCAATTCAAATAATGCGTAATATAATTATAATTATGCTTTGAGCAAAATGCGACAAGTTGGAGTAAAGCATCTCTAAATAATAGAAATATGTACATGTATAATAAAGAGGGGCTTTGATAATGATAGTAAAATATTTTATTAGTAATCTAAGTTCGTTGTTTAGCATGGTACAACTTCATAAGCCATAAGTACGCTTAATCAATACATACATCACATGTACCATGGAATACTCACCATCACTGAGTACAAGTCCTGTTGGATACATACACCACAAGTAAGTACAACCATTTAATGCCCCATAAGTACGTCCATAAGACTTTCTGAACAGGTATCAGTTGTTCCCTTGCTAGACATTCTGCATAAAGGGGAAGCTGGTTTCCCTCTCGTGCCATAGTAGCGATGGATAACATACAAAAATTAGACCCGGTGCGATTAATTTATATAAATTGAAAGAACTTGTTGCATGATTGCTCTTTATTTGGGCATGTATTTTCTAATTTTTTTTAGAAAAAACATATGTCAAGTGAATCAGAAAACTATTTTCTTACAAACTGTTAGGAAGTTATCTAATCGATAATTGTCATAATAACCACTAATCGGATGGGGCAGTGATTTTTTAAAAGCATTTTTGCCACATTCAACTGCTTACAAGTACTTCACATATAACAAGCCTAACTTTAACACGTCTTTGTGAAATAATAGTGCGATGTCCTTGGGATGGCACTGGTAATTTCGATTTTATAAAGGTAAACGTTCTTAGTTTATAGTTGTTGCACGAAAATACTAGTATGACGTCCCTTTAATATGCTGCAAATGGCATCATCATGAAGTTATTAAACGACATAGGACACGGGAATGCTAGGTCACTTAATGATGCCAGAACAGAAAGTTCCTAATCTTTAACCACGTGACAAAAGTGGTGCTGAAAGAGGTTCCTAGTTACCACCAGAGATGGCATGAGTATTGCGTACGTATATACAGGTATTGGTATTTGACAAGCTTTAAGAGATGTGAGAATATAATAATGAATGCAGTTCAGTGAAAACATGATGAAAACACGTTGAGCCGACGTCGTGACGGCGGGTTGATCATCCCCGTATACAGTATAACTATTATATCTATCCCGGAGCTTGCAGAGTTCGACCCAAATGAGATAGGGGCTGAAACGTCATTCACCTACACAATAGATCTTGTTTTCAGTCCATACAAAATTACTTCAGTGTATGATGAATAGTATAAATGACAAACGTCTACGTATTCTAGGACACCCTTCGCATGTGTTAAAAAAGTTATTCCCAGACATCAACGGCTCCATGGACTCTTTTAGTTTATGTATTCTTATTTGTGTTTTATATGCTTCGCACAGCTATTTTTTATAAGGTCAAATATACTGTATGTCAAAGTAATTCCTGACGTTATAAATTATATAGTAACCAATACTGCTTGGGCTGCCCTTTTATAGGGATACACAACCAGTCCATTCTAAGGTATATAGGGTAGCAAGCACTTTATCATAGCAGATTATGACCTAAATGGCTTTCGTAATACTAGTACCATTTAAGAATAGTTATTTCTGGATGTATCAGGAGTCTGAATTACACTCCAAGGCAAGCATTTTTGAAAACGCTGACAGAATCATTACTGACTTCAATTGGTGCATTTTACTGATGGTCGCAATCAAACGTGAACCTATAGTGAAGCATGTATGACTTAACAATTCATTGCTCTATTCCGCCAAATGCATGGCCCAAACAGTCTCTCATGACTTTATATGATGCTCAAAAATTGTTTACAACTTTTCGTTGTTGCTCTGTCATGGTGTACATGTATATTACACAGCCTTTTCTAATTGTTTACCCTACAGTGACGACCATCGATACACAATGTCAACGACTTCATGAAACAAGCGTTGTCGTGCACCGGGTGGCAGTTAGTGACCATTTTCTATGGCACGTAACCTTTCACTGAGTGATTATTTTTCCGTGATGTTTTACTGCCACACACGCAGGAGTGAACAGCTTTTCTTTATGAGCATTTAATTATGTACGGTGTATATTTTGTTTTGAGTTTGTCTGGTTTAATACATTAATGCCTGATTTTAGTTTTTCAGTGAGGTGTTTTAAAATAGTTATACTCCGTCATGCCCACTGACTCCATTCATAAAGTGTACATTATTTCTGTAATTGTACACTTTTTTGAGACATTTTCTCAGAAAATTATTGGTCAATTTAAGCTTTTAAATATTTCAGATTTGCATAGCCACATACACAGTTAAATAAATGTCACTGCTGATTGCCTGAAGGCTAAACATTGTAAAAACACACAACGAGGGATTAACATGACTGTGCTACTGTAAACTAATCAAATTTGCAGCATTACATTTTAATTAGTGTCTTGTGTGAAACTTAATAATAAAACAAAGAAATGTAGCGTTAATTTTTTTATATTATATGTTTTAGTCTTGGTTGATATCCTAAAACAAAATAATCACAATTTATCTACACTCTAACAATAATAGGACAATGGCCAATGCTTTAATATCGCTGTCCACAAAGTTAAGAGCAACATCCATCAAAATTTAATGATTTTACGTTATTGGTTATCAGGAGGAATACAGCAAACCTATAAACAATTTAAAAAAATCAATTTACATTGTGCAACCGACAAGAATCCTGAATTATTATAATACAAGATCGAAAGCAGTTATAACTTTCTACTTGTTTTCATGATGCCACTTAGAATCACTCGAGTACAGCATTATGTTGTAGTTAGTAATCATCAAATTATGTAGCCCTATGAAATTGAATGTTTAAATTACGGCGCTATTATAATACAAACATTTTTTAAATATCTATAAAATAAAACACACTGTCTTAACATCAGCTGAGCAGTTTTAGATATATATAAAAATCGGTTAACATGATCCTGTTTGAAAATAAACATTAATTTTATAAATAATTCCATGACAATGACAATCATCTATTTAAAAAAAACAAATGAGGACAAATAATATGCTATATACCTTTGTGCATCAATCCTTAATCCATGAATGTGGAAAATAATTGCTTGTGTAATCTTAGCTTTTCTATGTTGCATAAAAGTTTCTTGATTTTTACTCAATCTATGTGACAGTTAATCCCTCAGATGTGTTAGGCCAAGGTTATTATGTTACATAGGGTCATATTTTCTAAAATTCAATATGTGTTCTGCTCATGAATTGTGCCAGAATTGATTGTGCAAATCATTGTCTCTCTGGAGATCATTTACTTTTTGCCGGAGTATAAGTAAGATAAAGTACAATTTTTTATCAAAAGTGTCCTCTTACAAGCATTATAGGATAGTTTTGAAAGGACGAACAACAAATTATCCTCGGCTTCGCCTCGGACAATTTCTTGTTAGTCCTTACAAAACTATCCTATAACGGTTGTAAGAGGACACTTTTGATCAAAAACTAGAACTGTATCTATTACCTGTGTGTTTGGAACTTTGGACAGATAATCGTCTATACGTCCCGTTCCAACGCCATAAACTTTCATAAATATCTGCCAAAACGGTGACCTCAAGTGATCTAAACGACACCGTGACTTGACCCAGTTACTGTTCCCTGATGACAAAAAAGCATTCCAAAAACTTCAAAATTGAGCGAAAAAAACAAGCCAAAACGTGAACCTCAAGTGAACGAAAAAGGCATTACTACATTTGGTAGACTTGGAACAGTTACTGATCCTGGATGTCCCTAAATAAAGCGTTCCAACGACACAACCACTACAAACATACCAAACTACGAAACCCTGTGACCAATCAAGGTTTCTCGGTAATTTGACCAAGTTACCCGGTTATGCACCCCGAAGACCAATAAAACCAAATGCTAAAACGGTAAATCCAGTGACCGAACAAGTCGTTCTATAAAACAACCCTGAATATTAAGCCGACAAATGGTGACCACAGGAAACTGAGAAAGGTTATTTTCATGATGAAACACATATATATTATGGCAACCTATCGACATTCCAATTTTGCATAGTGACCTCATTCTAGACCCCTTAAGGTAAGCAACCATTAAATACATAAGCTGAAAGAAACATTTCATTTGCTGGAAATGGTGGTATGCAATTGTGTACATGTATGTGATGTAGTGAAAGTGTTTACTCTTGAATATTTTAACATTTTGACCTGAACATGAAAGTGAAAAAAGAGTGGGGTTTAACCGGTCTAAGATCAACCCGCGCGATAGCAAAATACGTTCTCCATGATTGATGAGCAAAAGTTTTCTTAGAAGACACATGACCCTCTTTTTTATTGAACATTTATTTTAAACCTCAAAAATCCTTCTTTAAGATGATATGTGTTTGCCAGCTGGTCATAGACGAAAACTTCTTGAAATTTGAGGTCAGCCATTGTCACTTTACATTGAACTAAAGAACAAATCAATTTGGTGGCTTCTAACCAAAAGACCATGGAGTTCACGTCAAGACGGTAACCCATAATGACCACACACATCAATGTATGATACAACCATAAATGTTAGAAAGGTTGACCTCAACATGTAGCAATCAAACAATGGTTTTCCATCAGAAAAAGATCTAATGCTAACACCCAGCAATTTGGACAAGCAGCAGCAGCAGCAGCAGCAGCATCATCATCATCATCATCATCATCAGCAGCAGCAGCAGTAGCTAAAAAGGGATTGACTTACATAACATATTACTAATTGTATGTAGTTCTTAAACGCTGAAAGGATTTATGCCATCAGATAAACAGTAACGGATAATCCACCAACCGCACAATTGATATTTCGACGGGAGCAAACAAACATTTCAATAATCCACCCCGCCTTGGCGTAGAAAAAACTCGCCACAAAAACTAAGTACGAACCCTATATTAGTATTTAATGAAGGAATTTTAAGGGTGCGAATTGCACGGACGAATAAAATTCAGGACAAATCTTTGAAACGAAAGAAATCGAAGTTAGCCCTAAAAATTGGCCCCGGTCAAAATGTCAAATATTAAGAAATTAAGACATTAAGTTGAAATTTTACGAATGAAACATTCCACTATAAACGATTTTGAAGCTAAAAATCACAACAAAAGTCAAATTAAAATGAACAAGTATAATTAACAATTATACGAAACTAAGGACAGAAGCTGCCTCCCTTGGGGCAAGTAGAAAAAAAGCTAATACTGAAAGGGGATTGACACATAAGTTTGTGTCAATCCCCAGTGAAAATACCCAGCACTATCAAAATAGTACTAAACAAATAAGGCATCGCACATTCAAAAAAGAACATACCAGGTAGACCATGAAAAACATTCCACCCGGAAGGATATTTCGAGTTCTGAAGATAATTCAGCCATGTGACTGGTCTCATTTTGTAGGTATATTCATGTGCTAAGCACCAGTACCCGGTCTTATGGGGTCACATTAGCTCGTTCTCTCAGCATCCCTCGATATAACAGTCAAAAATGGCCTTTTTCGCTATCCTATTATTGTGGTCGTTATCGGATATCTCGAGTTCTGAAGATAATTCAGCCATGTGACTGGTCTCATTTTGTAGGTATATTCATGTGCTAAACACCAGTACCCGGTCTTATGGGGTCACATTAGCTCGTTCTCTCAGCATACCTCGATATAACAGTCAAAAATGGCCTTTTTCGCTATCCTATTATTGTGGTCGTTATCGGATATCTCGAGTTCTGAAGATAATTCAGCCATGTGACTGGTCTCATTTTGTAGGTATATTCATGTGCTAAGCACCAGTACCCGGTCTTATGGGGTCACATTAGCTCGTTCTCTCAGCATACCTCGATATAACAGTCAAAAATGGCCTTTTTCGCTATCCTATTATTGTGGTCGTTATCGGATATCTCGAGTTCTGAAGATAATTCAGCCATGTGACTGGTCTCATTTTGTAGGTATATTCATGTGCTAAGCACCAGTACCCGGTCTTTTGGGGTCACATTAGCTCGTTCTCTCAGCATACCTCGATATAACAGTCAAAAATGGCCTTTTTCGCTATCCTATTATTGTGGTCGTTATCGGATATCTCGAGTTCTGAAGATAATTCAGCCATGTGACTGGTCTCATTTTGTAGGTATATTCATGTGCTAAACACCAGTACCCGGTCTTATGGGGTCACATTAGCTCGTTCTCTCAGCATACCTCGATATAACAGTCAAAAATGGCCTTTTTCGCTATCCTATTATTGTGGTCGTTATCGGATATCTCGAGTTCTGAAGATAATTCAGTCATGTGACTGGTCTCATTTTGTAGGTATATTCATGTGCTAAACACCAGTACCCGGTCTTATGGGGTCACATTAGCTCGTTCTCTCAGCATACCTCGATATAACAGTCAAAAATGGCCTTTTTCGCTATCCTATTATTGTGGTCGTTATCGGATATCTCGAGTTCTGAAGATAATTCAGCCATGTGACTGGTCTCATTTTGTAGGTATATTCATGTGCTAAGCACCAGTACCCGGTCTTATGGGGTCACATTAGCTCGTTCTCTCAGCATACCTCGATATAACAGTCAAAAATGGCCTTTTTCGCTATCCTATTATTGTGGTCGTTATCGGATATCTCGAGTTCTGAAGATAATTCAGCCATGTGACTGGTCTCATTTTGTAGGTATATTCATGTGCTAAGCACCAGTACCCGGTCTTTTGGGGTCACATTAGCTCGTTCTCTCAGCATACCTCGATATAACAGTCAAAAATGGCCTTTTTCGCTATCCTATTATTGTGGTCGTTATCGGATATCTCGAGTTCTGAAGATAATTCAGCCATGTGACTGGTCTCATTTTGTAGGTATATTCATGTGCTAAACACCAGTACCCGGTCTTATGGGGTCACATTAGCTCGTTCTCTCAGCATACCTCGATATAACAGTCAAAAATGGCCTTTTTCGCTATCCTATTATTGTGGTCGTTATCGGATATCTCGAGTTCTGAAGATAATTCAGTCATGTGACTGGTCTCATTTTGTAGGTATATTCATGTGCTAAGCACCAGTACCCGGTCTTATGGGGTCACATTAGCTCGTTCTCTCAGCATACCTCGATATAACAGTCAAAAATGGCCTTTTTCGCTATCCTATTATTGTGGTCGTTATCGGATATCTCGAGTTCTGAAGATAATTCAGCCATGTGACTGGTCTCATTTTGTAGGTATATTCATGTGCTAAGCACCAGTACCCGGTCTTATGGGGTCACATTAGCTCGTTCTCTCAGCATACCTCGATATAACAGTCAAAAATGGCCTTTTTCGCTATCCTATTATTGTGGTCGTTATCGGATATCTCGAGTTCTGAAGATAATTCAGCCATGTGACTGGTCTCATTTTGTAGGTATATTCATGTGCTAAGCACCAGTACCCGGTCTTATGGGGTCACATTAGCTCGTTCTCTCAGCATCCCTCGATATAACAGTCAAAAATGGCCTTTTTCGCTATCCTATTATTGTGGTCGTTATCGGATATCTCGAGTTCTGAAGATAATTCAGCCATGTGACTGGTCTCATTTTGTAGGTATATTCATGTGCTAAACACCAGTACCCGGTCTTATGGGGTCACATTAGCTCGTTCTCTCAGCATACCTCGATATAACAGTCAAAAATGGCCTTTTTCGCTATCCTATTATTGTGGTCGTTATCGGATATCTCGAGTTCTGAAGATAATTCAGCCATGTGACTGGTCTCATTTTGTAGGTATATTCATGTGCTAAGCACCAGTACCCGGTCTTATGGGGTCACATTAGCTCGTTCTCTCAGCATACCTCGATATAACAGTCAAAAATGGCCTTTTTCGCTATCCTATTATTGTGGTCGTTATCGGATATCTCGAGTTCTGAAGATAATTCAGCCATGTGACTGGTCTCATTTTGTATGTATATTCATGTGCTAAGCACCAGTACCCGGTCTTTTGGGGTCACATTAGCTCGTTCTCTCAGCATACCTCGATATAACAGTCAAAAATGGCCTTTTTCGCTATCCTATTATTGTGGTCGTTATCGGATATCTCGAGTTCTGAAGATAATTCAGCCATGTGACTGGTCTCATTTTGTAGGTATATTCATGTGCTAAACACCAGTACCCGGTCTTATGGGGTCACATTAGCTCGTTCTCTCAGCATACCTCGATATAACAGTCAAAATGGCCTTTTTCGCTATCCTATTATTGTGGTCGTTATCGGATATCTCGAGTTCTGAAGATAATTCAGCCATGTGACTGGTCTCATTTT
The DNA here is from genome assembly GCA_963678985.1 of Spisula subtruncata. Taxonomy (NCBI): domain Eukaryota; kingdom Metazoa; phylum Mollusca; class Bivalvia; order Venerida; family Mactridae; genus Spisula; species Spisula subtruncata. The sequence goes on along the minus strand of OY787660.1, from coordinate 4,001,629 downwards.
GTAGGTATATTCATGTGCTAAACACCAGTACCCGGTCTTATGGGGTCACATTAGCTCGTTCTCTCAGCCTACCTCGATATAACAGTCAAAAATGGCCTTTTTCTCTATCCTATTATTGTGGTCGTTATCGGATATCTCGAGTTCTGAAGATAATTCAGCCATGTGACTGGTCACATTTTGTAGGTATATTCATGTGCTTAGCACCAGTACCCGGTCTTATTGGGTCACATTAGCTCGTTCTCTCAGCATCCCTCGATATAACAGTCAAAAATGGCCTTTTTCGCTATCCTATTATTGTGGTCGTTATCGGATATCTCGAGTTCTGAAGATAATTCAGCCATGTGACTGGTCTCATTTTGTAGGTATATTCATGTGCTAAACACCAGTACCCGGTCTTATGGGGTCACATTAGCTCGTTTTCTCAGCATACCTCGATATAACAGTCAAAAATGGCCTTTTTCGCTATCCTATTATTGTGGTCGTTATCGGATATCTCGAGTTCTGAAGATAATTCAGCCATGTGACTGGTCTCATTTTGTAGGTATATTCATGTGCTAAGCACCAGTACCCGGTCTTATGGGGTCACATTAGCTCGTTCTCTCAGCATACCTCGATATAACAGTCAAAAAACAGCTTTCTGTCGTAATTTTTATTACAGCATCTTAAAATTGGTTTATTAATTGACCTTTAGCTTGAATATTGTTCTAACTAGACTTCTTTACTGTTAAATATATACTATCAAGTGATTTATCCATACATATACGTATTAAACTAGATAAACCACCCGAAGTCGCTGAAGTATAGTGCATCGTCTCTGCCTATTGTTTGCTAGATTTCCTTATTGGTCGTTGTTTAATATTGGTCGATACACTATCGGTCGCCAGCTTGTGTTTAGGACTTTCGGTGAGAAAACGCATTTTCTAAGCATTTATTCATCTAAAATCGACTATTGTTGTTGTGATGTCATTTTATAAAAGTTTGATGCATATTGCAATTGTGTGTGGCGACGCCTGTAGTTGTCACATCCAAACGAATATTTATTTTAGAACATGTTTGAACCTGATCAAAATTTGGCATTTGTGGAATTTATGACATTTTAATGTTGTACATGTATGTGGCTGTTTTTAAAGGGATAGAGTTTATAACCATGTGGTTTTAAACAGGAACTAAGTCCTGATTAGATTGACAAATAAAATAGGTTGATTTTCAGGTAACACTCCCGTATAGTTTTAATTTAACTTCTATGCATTACTGCATTAATTAGTCAGTTGCACCCCCTCCCAGATTTTACCTGTCGGGACAGCATATGGTAGAATCAACCCTATTTCCAGGCCCCTTACAACTAGATTTTTGCCCGCAGGGTATTTACTGGAAGTGCTGGGAAAGCTGGAGGTTAAAAAGATGGGCATATATCCCCGGCTATTAGCAAACTATCTCGACCTAGTGACTACTCATCACTTGTGGAAGAAAACCACCGGAGGCAGAAATCGTGTCTACCCCGGCTATCAACCAGCCGGGATTTGAATAAATCAAATGTCATTTAAGCAAATAAAAGTCGGCCATTTTGACCATGACCTACATACCCCACATGGCGCCCGTGATCAATTGGGCCAAAACTATTCCTTTTAGCTAAATGTTCAAAATAAGCAAATAGCATGCATTGTTAATAGAATTAAGAAAAAAAAATCTACAGCAAAAAAGCACATATGTCACTGTTAAGTGAAATTTACTCTTCATGTATTATTTTGTCATATGCCCGTCTCTAATGGCTTATTATCACGAATAGACTTTAGCTGCATTTTAAACAAACTTCTTTTATATCCCCATTACAGGCGTGGATCACTTTATGAATTTGAAGAATATTGCCTATATCATAGTATTAATGTATGATCTGCCGATATATGGTCTACTGAAATATAGAATTCAATAAAGAAAAATACTATTCTGACCGTAGGACGGAAGTAACTTTGACCCAAAATATTTTTGGTTTGACCTTAAAAATGATAAATCCGACCATGTGACTTTCATTCATGAAATTGTAAACAATGAGGTTATTTTAACTACACAACTTTTTGGGAATAGTGTAAATGGTATAGTTTTATGAATTTTGGTAACCAAAAATTACCTTTATGAACTCGTATTTTCAGAAAAAATTATTCCTGCTAAAAATTTACTATTTTGTAAACATTTTCTCAAGAGACGAGAGTCAAAACAAAATGGCATGCGATTGAATGTCAGGGGCGAATTTAAGAATCTTGACGATGCATAGTTTTTTTATCCCACATTTCATTCGACTGTATACATTTGTTGTACTGGTGTATGGTCCACAGTTATACACTTAGTTGCTTGACTGATCAACTGTCAGCTAATTTGATCAAATTGTCGCTCTTAATTAAGTTAATACACCAGTCATTGAAACCCTGCCCGAAACCCTTGGAAGAGCATGGGAAAAGTCACAGGTTTTAAGTTTTCTGATGTCTCTGTACTGCCAGGTGATTCTACCTAAAATAGCGGCGAAATACAGCATTGTTGGGGCAGGAGTTTTACCCAGGGTTTGAAAAAACAAAACTAAAAACCCCAGTCCTTCACCAGGGTTGGGGAGGGGCGAGAATTTAAATTGACTGACCAGTGCATAATGAAGTGTCTTTCGACAATTGTCTTGGATATATTATTATTTACTTTTTAGTAGGCTATATATATATATCATGTTGCCTAAGACTTTAGCAATAGTCCTTGATAATTATTTTTTGCGGTTGGACAAAGAACTTGGCTTTAAGTGGCTTGCAGTGCTTTTCAGTTATTTTGCATAGATAAATCACTAGTTAAAGCTTCAGATTTCATTGATCCACTCATGATCTATGTATTTACTATCAAACACCTTGATTTTATTTCAGGATCTGATTGTTAAGCATGGATACTTCAGACACAGGATATCTCAAACTTGACCAGGAGTTTGATAGATATTTAGCGGAAATGAAGCCACATGTTCTCAAGTTACCTCATAAAACAGGTAAAGATGTTAGACATACAGGGCTTTCATTTGACTCTTGAAACTGCATTTTGACTCTTGATTTTGACAAACATGTCTATTTTGACTCAACCTCAAGAGTCAAATTTACTATACTTATAGTACAAATTTTCTTGCAAAATTTTGATGACTCTTGAATATTGAGAGTCAGGAGTCATTTTGACTCTTCATTTTTGGAGCCTACTGAAAGCCCTGGGCATACCTATTTGCTTGTTACCTTTCCAGGGGGTATTCAAGTTTAGTTTTAATCATTTAATTGCCAGTTTAATCACAATAAATGACTGTAAAATCATTTAGTTTCAATGGGACAAAATTTTGTTTGGTGAAAACAGATCTTTTAGCGAGAATGTAGTTTCAAGGATATCTTATCCACTTAGTTATATACATGTACTATAGAAATTAATATTTGTGGTTGAGATCATCCACGAAATCAATGAATTAAATACCCCTCAAATATTAATTATTTTGCAGTATTGTATTTATCGGTAATCGGCCATTCATTCTGTTTTCTGTATTGGTTATTAACAAGAATCACCTTCCATCAGTGCTGTAGCAACTTTGACTTACAGTCTGTATGTATTCTGATAGACTTTACAACAAGCATCAACTTCCATCAGTGCTGTAGCAACTTTGACTTACAGTCTGTATGTATTCTGATAGACTTTACAACAAGCATCACCTTCCATCAGTGCTGTAGCAACTTTGACTTACAGTCTGTATGTATTCTGATAGACTTTACAACAAGAATGACCTTCCATCAGTGCTGTAGCAACTTTGACTTACAGTCTGTATGTATTCTGATAGACTTTACAACAAGAATGACCTTCCATCAGTGCTGTAGCAACTTTGACTTGCAGTCTGTATAAATTCTGATAGACTTTACAACAAGCATCAACTTCCATCAGTGCTGTAGCAACTTTGACTCACAGTCTGTATGTATTCTGATAGACTTTACAACAAGAATGACCTTCCATCAGTGCTGTAGCAACTTTGACTTACAGTCTGTATGTATTCTGATAGACTTTACAACAAGCATCACCTTCCATCAGTGCTGTAGCAACCTTGACTTGCAGTCTGTATGTATTCTGATAGACTTTACAACAAGAATGACCTTCCATCAGTGCTGTAGCAACTTTGACTTGCAGTCTGTATGTATTCTGATAGACTTTACAACAAGAATGACCTTCCATCAGTGCTGTAGCAACTTTGACTTGCAGTCTGTATAAATTCTGATAGACTTTACAACAAGAATGACCTTCCATCAGTGCTGTAGCAACTTTGACTCACAGTCTGTATGTATTCTGATAGACTTTACAACAAGAATGACCTTCCATCAGTGCTGTAGCAACTTTGACTTGCAGTCTGTATAAATTCTGATAGACTTTACAACAAGCATCAACTTCCATCAGTGCTGTAGCAACTTTGACTCACAGTCTGTATGTATTCTGATAGACTTTACAACAAGAATGACCTTCCATCAGTGCTGTAGCAACTTTGACTTGCAGTCTGTATAAATTCTGATAGACTTTACAACAAGCATCAACTTCCATCAGTGCTGTAGCAACTTTGACTCACAGTCTGTATGTATTCTGATAGACTTTACAACAAGAATGACCTTCCATCAGTGCTGTAGCAACTTTGACTCACAGTCTGTATGTATTCTGATAGACTTTACAACAAGAATGACCTTCCATCAGTGCTGTAGCAACTTTGACTTGCAGTCTGTATAAATTCTGATAGACTTTACAACAAGCATCACCTTCCATCAGTGCTGTAGCAACCTTGACTTGCAGTCTGTATGTATTCTGATAGACTTTACAACAAGAATGACCTTCCATCAGTGCTGTAGCAACTTTGACTTACAGTCTGTATGTATTCTGATAGACTTTACAACAAGAATGACCTTCCATCAGTGCTGTAGCAACTTTGACTTACAGTCTGTATGTATTCTGATAGACTTTACAACAAGAATGACCTTCCATCAGTGCTGTAGCAACTTTGACTTGCAGTCTGTATGTATTCTGATAGACTTTACAACAAGAATGACCTTCCATCAGTGCTGTAGCAACTTTGACTTACAGTCTGTATGTATTCTGATAGACTTTACAACAAGAATGACCTTCCATCAGTGCTGTAGCAACTTTGACTTACAGTCTGTATAAATTCTGATAGACTTTACAACAAGCATTTCTATGTTGTTGATTGTTTCAGATCGCCAGAAGTGTGCTGTGTGGATAAAGAAGCTGTGTGAACCAACGTCTGGTTATTCTGGCAGGTACATTATCTCTTCTTTTTCTTAGCTCACTGTGAGCACAAACTTATGTCCCCAACAATTCAACTGTTAACATTCTAGACGTCACCGTTATAACTTAATGATATTTGTCTCAACACTCAAGGGATAAAATCCAAGATCTCTAGGCCTGATAGAAAACAACAATTTTATCAGTCTCAATGTTACAGAAACCTTCAGAATATTTATGATATTAATACAAATGGTACTGGTATAGACTTATCTCCCTTGAATACCACCCAGATCACTGTTTGTTTGAGTGACAGTCAGTGTCTGGCTATAGTGATTTAGTAGTATCTGTAAGACTGAAAAAGTGTAGACGAGTATTTTAAGTCGGTAAACAATATTTTAAGAGTTTTAAATCTATAAAGTTTATTAAAACTGGTCACAAAACAATGTTTGTTTCCTTTAAAATGAAGGCCAACTGGCCAAGTCTGTAACTGGGTCACAAAATTTACATTATTGTGCCTAACATTCCCACATTGCTTGTGTTCAGGTGAGTACATTAGGGTATCTTATATTATTTCAATTAAAAGGCAATTTGTTTTCTATTGTAATACTATACCACAGTTTTAATGAATGTTTGCAGAAAGAACCGGAATATGTATGGATTATTGATGTTACATATGTTGAAGAGAGGTGTATTAGAGGGACCATTCACCAGTAAACCCCAGGAAGGTTCATTACCTACACTACCAGCTTACATGGTATATAATTTTATATATAACATTATATGGGTGAAAGTTTTCAATCTCAATACTGATTTCAGTATTTGGATAAATAACTGAGCTATGAAATCTACTATAAGCAAATGATCTTGTTCTGTATGTTGATATCAGTTTTCAGTAATTTGAATATTTTGAACTTTCACCCATGGTATTATCATCTTACATAGATATGTAGTGTCACTGCAAGTAGTGTTGTTCTGCTATAAGTGATAGTTTCATTGTTAGTTGTGTTTGCTGTCTGCTAAATAGTCCGTTGATGTACTGTACTGGACAATGTTCAACTATCTATGCAGATATATCATTACTGTATAAGGTTACTGTAGTAGGTTTTATCCAGTAGATATTTTGTGACCCTTAGAAGAATAAATATCATAAATTATGTTCAGCATATCACTTGCTAGTAATTATACTGCATCTTTCTTTGTCGTCATACTTCACAGCAGTGAATATAAGCCAGTCTCTGTGACTTTTGAACATACACTTTCATTTAAATCAGACCTTTATTAAATACCGTATGCTCCACTACCTTACACTAATATAGAACCTGACCTAATCCCATATGGGGTTATGTAGATATCAACTTTACATCATCCAATCAAAACACTACTTTCACGATTATGAAAGTGCTGAGAATCTCTGTACTTGACTACGTAGTTTACAGTGAGAGAGATGTTTTACACATAGAGCTTATACTAGAATGACTTCAGGGTACACATACAGGTGAATAGCTATACTATAACATGCACTAGCGAGGTAATTTGAATGTTACCTCTTATGTAGTGTTGTCAGATCTATGTAACAGCATAAGGGAATGAAGCAAATGTAAGGATCTGATTTTAATGAGATTGCTTAACATCAGGCCTATTATAATTTGATTAATGAGTATGTTGACATATATATGTGGTGTTTATTTCCTACCTGATTCAAAGACTGCATATTAAGAGATTTGAAAATTTCCATTGAATTGATTAAACAAGACGTGCAAAATTAATGAGTATAATCAAGAAAAACATCATTTTAACTGGACGTTATGCAGATATTGCATGCTGTAGGCTAACACCTTACATTACTGTGTGTTAGCATGTTTGGTTGATTGAGTCTAACAATGCATGGGTTTGTATTTTACAGTCTATATATCTAGAGGATCAGACAGAGGTAAACATTCTTGTTGTACTTTAACCTTGGTGACCCATATATACTCTGATATAGTGTTATACCATATACATGTACTATAATAAACTTTACATTATAAGTATAATGTCCAATACTAGGAGGTCAAAGGTTACAGCTATAGTATTATCAGAAATTGTTGCGACTTTCTGAGGAGTTTTCAAAAGATTCCTTTTTGCAATGTCAATATTATTAATTGGTAGTTGTTGTCATAAAAAGAGTGCAGTGATTGCCATGGCAACATCACTAATGATGAATAAGTCCTAAATTTTTCTAATTTTGTATACAAAACCTGTTTTGGGCTCTTAACATTTAATACATACTACTAGTATATTGACTACTGTATGGGTGATATTGTATTTATTGAGTACATTTGTTCTAGAAGAGCTTTAGTGAGGTAATAGTGTGGTCCAATATCTGTATTACTAACATCATACAATAAACATGCTAAACCTACCTGTTATATGTATAACACTTTGTATAGTGTGCCAATAATGAACTGGATCTCATGAAATTCAATGTTCTGTGTATGTAACACCTTACAGGGGGGGGGGGAGAAAATGTGCGAACAAAACCAGAATCATTGCTTACAGGGTGAATGCTGTATTGGCCTGCCGACTGAGCTAGCCTACCGCCTATACATTTTTCTTACCCTATTACAAATATCTGTAACAATTTTTCTATGAACTTCTATCACATGCGTTGATGTCAACAAGTCAAAACATTCTTATGACACACAGAGAATAATGAGTCCAGTTCAATTTTGCTGCACTACATAAATAATTGTTGTATTCCACCTAATAATAGTATATAATCCATGTTCTGCTCTAATGCCTTGTTTGATAATGTGTGTGGTCCAACTTGATGTAACCCCATGTATAGCTTGATTTTGACCAGAAATCCCTTTTTCGATTTGCTTTATTTCGAGGTGAATGTCTGTGCATTCTTCCAAACCAATATGGGTTTTGGATATCTTCCAGTGAAGTTTGTCACAGTCTGTTATTCCCTATCACATGGTTCAGAGATCACTGCTTCAACCATACTGTCTGCAAATGCATTTGCTACACTTTGTCCATGTCTGTTTGCGCGATCATGTAGTTGACGTAAGATGACAGGATTGATGATCCTACACCATGTGGTAGGGAATGGTTGTCAGTGACTTTTAACAATTAAAAACATGTCAGGCCTGTAACATTGCCCTGTGTGACAGTGTATAACTAAACTGTCTTTTAATGTGTATGATGTGACTTGCTGAAACATTTCTCCATCAGATTTCCTATATTTAACTTTAACAGACGCCAGCACTTACTGTATGGTTCCTTTTAATATTAATGTTTTTTTGCTGTTAGTTTAATTTTGTTTGTTTGCTTTATTTATACCTGTTTGCTTCCAGATTTTATTTGTGTTTATTGCTACCAGTGTTTCCTACTTAATTTACTTTGTCATGTATGATACTAAACAAACATATTGTTAGAGAATTTTGGAAACAAATTTAGATTTCATAGGAACATTATTTAGTTATAGCAAATCAATAGGTTTACATCATAATTCTTAGATTAGAAACATGTTATAACATTTCATATAATTATCAGTCATTCATTGATAGAACATTTTGAAGAATTCTTTTGACCAATGAAAACGATTCAATTTTCGTCTTAAAAACATTGAAACTATGTGCATGGTTGTACATGTAAACATAATCCAATTGATTCATCATCTTCTGGAAAACGACATCTGATTATAACAATATGTGGTTGACTTGTGCTTTGGCATAAGGCCAAATGTACATGAGACAATGTTGGATGGTGATTGTATATGAATTCGAAACTTTTACATTACTGTTATATCTGATTGTAGACAAATCAAGTACCAGATTGGGTGAACGGAGAGTTAACTACAACTGGAGGTAGTTCAATGTTTAAATCTACCATAGGTAACCCAGCGGCTCATTCCACATGGAGATCTGGTCTCTCTCCGCCTTGCTCTCCAATCAGAAGGTAAGTTGTAAACAAGTGATGCAATGCACTTTATAAGCATTTTATTGAGAGAGATTTTTTATAGTTCTTTAATGTCAAGGAAGATTTTACCCTGGTATATTTGACACTTTGACAAATGAACATGTAGTAAAATGCTGTTTCTCTCTAAATAACATCAGACTTGTATTAAAACTTAGAATAACTCAATAAGTCAATTTTGGTTCTTGTTCATTATGACATAGTACCCAGTGTCAGAATATTTACGAAATATTACTACATGTATGGATAGAGTTAAACAATTGTTAATAACGAGAACGTAATGAAGTTTACTTTTAGCCTGTAACAGTTTGTCTAAAGACTTCAGATAATTGAACGATTTTACATTACAGACCACATACAGCATTAGGAATAGATTCAGAGAAAGATATTTTATCCTCCTCCTCACCTAGAAAAGATTATCTGAGTCGACCGGAACCTGCACCTTATGCATATGTGAGTTATACAAGTTTGTAAAAACATTTATTGTTGGCATTATTATAGTTGAACAAATTACTGTCATAAAATTGCGAATCAATTTTAGTATTGACATGATCAAATTAATTTTGTTCTTGAGCAGTGCTTCCTTAGTGCACACACGGCCAGACTGATATAAGGAAAGGATGAAGAGCTGTGTCATTTAGAATTATGTTTGCTATATTTTTCTACCAGTTAGAGAGATCACTTTTCATTGTCTTGTCTACGTAAAACTTTCTTATTGAAAACGAAACCTTTAGGTATTTTGAAACCACTTTGTTGGCACAAATAGCCCATTTTACTCAATGCATCAATAATGAAGGTCATGATGGTATGTATGAAAAGTAGAGCAAACATGAAGTCAGAGTTTATTAAATGTTTTCTTTACATTCACGTGGGCCACTACCTCGGGTCACTTATTCATAAGTAAAATGTTTAATAAACTCCAACGTTTACTTATAATAGTTAGGGGTTTATTTGATACCTGTAATGCCTTAGATTTGAATAGCTTACACCAAGGGGATGGCAGTTTACAGGGAGGAGTATTTAGGGTTGACTTGCTGATTCCTGTCTGGTGATGGTTTATTGTGTCTTACTGTAATACTATGTAGTGTTTATGTTGTATATAACATAGATAGAGCATGTCTGTGTGATCCTAACCCTAACTCTGGTGATACATTGTTTGTCAGTGATACAGGATGTGTGGCAGTATCACTCTAGATTTAGTACCTTCATAATGTCTTTGCTGTGTTTTGATCTATGGAGATATTTTCAGAACTACATGTTTGATATTTTTGCTGTCATTGTTTGTTTTCTTAGCATGACTGTTGATTGAATATTTACTGTCTTAAAAAACACAATATCTAGTTTCTACACTAGTCAAATGTTCTGTATTGACCTTTGAATGCATGCCTCAACCCTATGTTGAGGCCGGTATGAAAGATTGCTATATATCCTATGCTCGTTAAATGAACATTCCTGTTAATACTTACTTACTTACTGGCGATAACTCGGGTAAGATAAGATATCCTTATCTTACATACTGTCTCATGCTGGGTCATTTCACCCATGTAGTTTGAAAAAAGAAAATTTAGAACTTATCTAGCTTTCAAAGCTTTAACATATATCATTATAATACAACATTTTCTAAACATTATTATGCTATTAATGTTGAGGCCCACATGGAAGATCGGGAAACTGAACTCGTTAAATAAAGACGTTACTTACTTACTTACTTACTTACTTACTTACTTACTTACTTACTTACTTACTTACTTACTTACTTACTTACTTACTTACTTACTTACTTACTTACTTACTTACTTACTTACTTACTTACTTACTTACTTACTTACTTACTTACTTACTTACTTACTTACTTACTTACTCCTTACTATTAATAACAATTGTTACTTGTAACGTAAATGAAACAAATGTCATACATGTATCTTGTACTAGAAAAAGTTTTTAAAATGCTATTGATGGTCAACCGTTGTCTTTTTGTTTAAGTATTAATATTATTATTATAAGGAGCACTTTGAGTCTAAGTAATGATAAAATAATTGGTTCTGTGTCATTTACACACTCATGTAGGACAGATTTATATGCTAAACTGTGGACAGTGATGGCCTAGAGGTAGGGTGCACACTATAGGATCAAGAGATCACAAGTTCAACTCTCATCTGGACCACAGGTTAATTTCTCTGAGCAAGAACAACCCACATGCTCCACTCCACCAAGGTGTTAATTGATACCTGTGAGGGCAGTGTTTATTCCTGGGTGCTGCAGATCGATGTTATCTTCCACATCCACTGGAGAGAAATAGTCTTCTCAGGGAGACTTTGATGTAGGGAGAAAAATCATTGTTTTGTCTTAGAAATTTTAAGTATTAAACTAACTTAGAAGAAGATCTCTAATACCTACAAAATTTTGTGACTGATGATGTTTCTGACTGATGAAGCCTGTGACAGTGGTAACATATATTTGTACAGGATGATCTGAGTATGATGAGTTCTAGGAAGACTCCTCGTTCTGCGTTCAATTATCACTCGGATGATGAGGACAGTGTACTTGGTCATCTTAAGTTAAAGAAACATGATCGTAAAGGTTCGACTTTATACTTACCACTAATTCTACCTCTAAATCTCTATTTCTTCCTTTTGTACTGACCAAATAAATATATGATGAATTAATCAATTTTTTGGATGCCATGTCACTTAATACTACTGAGATGTTACTGTAAATCTATTAGACTAAGGGAGGTTTTCTTTAATGTTAAAAAAATCTTCTTTTCATTTAATTTACATTGTGAGTGTTATTATATCAAAAGGAATGATTGATATTTGCTCAAAGAGTAATATCTGTACAAACTGGTGTTTCATGGTATCGACATTGACATGTCATACTGCTGTTGTAACATGTTGATGTTGGATGCTATTGATCATGTGATCATGCTATGTCTGTCATTTCTGTCCATATTTCCCTTTTCATACAGCATGTTAACCATTGTATCAGTTGATGTAAGCAAACATCTTACCTACATGTAGAACTACCTTACGTAGTACTTTCATGAAAAGTTAACTCTCGACTCTGCTAGGTGAATGATGTTGGATGATAGTTGTTTTGTGTGTTAGTATATTGTATGACTGCTTATTGTTGTATTTTGTACACGTACCGCATGTATTGTAATGCATGTATATATTTTACCAGAGGACAGAGAAAAGAGACCCTCAGATTTCACATCCAACATTGAGGTATGTTCACTTTACACGATGGACAATATTCATAAACATTTAAACACTGAAAATCAAACATAAACTAAACAATACTTATAAATTGCTGCTTCTACAACTATTTTGTTGCAAAATACAAATTGCACTCACCAAATTTATTTTGGGTGGCAGCATCACCTATGTGTACTGACAAAATTTCATTTGTTTAGGTTTAATGGAAAAAAATGCAATAAAATTCATTTCGGCCAATTTAAAGCTTAAGATCGACTTTCACTATTTCAGTCTTTAAATGTTTCAGTAATGAGTATGAGATCTAATGTTTCTTTCTTGAATAAATGCTTATGGTTTTGTACCTTTTTATGTGTTCTGTGTTCACATGTATCTGCATGCTTAGCAACAGAGAAGTGTGGATTGGTTTATATATCTTACCTTTCTTGTGTTTTATATCTTTGTTGTGGTTTTTCTCTGTGTTTCTAATGAATCAGTGAGTCACTCTTATCTAAATATTGACGAGAGTATATGTACATTATTTGATGAGAAAGTTAAAAAAAAATTCGACTTAGTCTACCGGGTAGGTACTCCTGGTAAGTTTTGGTTGGAAATTTGGCTTATATAAGAATAACCAAAAAGGTTGTAGAACCATGTGGTATTGTGTGATATTCATGTGCAGATTGCAGTCATATCATGATGATGTCGTTCTGTATTGTATTTTAATGTATTTAATGTCTTTCATTCGTGAACAATGTTTAACTGCATTGATGTATGTATGTTTTATCAGCCATGTACAGTATATAAGTGGTATATTACAGACTACTGGATGGTCAGAGACTGCTGTATCATCTACATCTACAAACCCATATCTAAAAGGTACGTATCAGCATTATACATGTCTGTGTTAATAGTATGACTGTTTGCATAATACACCTGTCTTAATCATTTATAATACATGTTTTACAAACGTATATGTATATGTCCTATGTATTGTATATATGTTTTGTTAATGGCTAAAGGCATTGTATAACTGCCTTGCTTATAAACTTGAACTTATGTTTATATGGTTCTAAATGGATAATTAAAGTTAGATATTATTACATATTGATGAACAATATCATTCTGTGGCTGTTATATTACTAAGTTCAGTTTGTGATACAACTGTATTTGTCTGTTTTGTTTTTAGGTATTGTTTATGATGATTCAACAGTAACAAAAGGCAGCAGAGAGGTATAGTTCTTATTCTGGTTAACTGTCAATAATAAAGACTAAACTTTGCTATTTAAATCATGTTTTCAAAGTAATTGAGAAAGCTCAATCTTGATAGATGACCCTTTGTCGACTTAATTCATTTCAATAAGAAGGTGCTGATTGGTGTTCCCAATATTACCCAGTTTAATTTGTTCAAAAACACAACAAACGCATATGGTCAAGATATTTCCTTATTGCACATTAGTTTAAAAGTCAGAATTTAAGAACTGTATGGTATGATTAGGGATACCGGCATAGACCTTTTACTATTAAACAAGCTCTAGTTGTAACTGCCACTTGCACATAGTTTATGTAAAGTAATATTCTCCTAAATGATAATTGATTGTTGTGTATGTGTGTAGGGTGGAGACATGAAGGTGAAGATGATGGAAGCCAAATTTCATGAGGAAAAACTCAAATTACAACAAAAACATGATGCTGCTGTACAAAAGGTTAGTCATGTTATAACTGGTGCCTTGTTGTAATGTCTTGTCCTAGTCTCATTGTGCTGTCATAGGTCATGCAATCTCTTTTCAAGTGGTGAGATGATACACAAAATTTAACTATTGTAAATCAGAGCTTTGTTATTCAAAGGTTGACCCAACCTAATGAATCACATAATTGTACAAAATTAATGTCTTACAACAGTGAAACCTTTAACAGTGCTATTAGTCTGTCATTGAGCCAAGAATCATCTCCTTGCTGGAAAATATTAAGTTGACTTGACTTCAAGGTTTGAATAGTGCTGTATTAATTATATTCCTTTGAACGAAGTTTAAAGCACCTTATAAAGGAAACATCTGATGGTCGTTGGTAAGTTGGACAGTCAGTCAGCCTTTTACAGAAATTGTGGAGCTAATTATACCTGCATCAATCCTGGCATCTACGAGGTATTGCCCTTGAATTTGGGTTACCGGTATTTGTTCATGGGACTGAAAGTGATATTCCAGAGATACGCTATTGAATATATCACAAAGTTTTAAGTAAATTATGTTACTGGTAGTACATATTTCACTGGAAATATCTCACAGTCAGGTTTGGTCACTTCTAAAACTTGGCTAATTTTACTCTTTCATGTCTCGTTTTATTACCAAGACATATGGTTGTTTTTGACAGATTTTGGATCGTAAGAATGCTGAGATAGAAGATGTGAAAGTTCAACACAGAAATAAGATGAAGGACATGGAAGATCATATGTCCAAAATGGAGAAGAAAAGTAAAAAAAAATCTATAAAAAATTAGATTTAAGGCTGTTACTTTGTTGGTAAAGCTTGTTTGATCACTGCAGTAATTACACTGATGAGTCATCGACAGTCTCTGTGTACAATTTAATTATGTATGCATTTTTTGCCTCGGCAATGTACGACTGAAGGAAATAAATGAGGGTTTTGGAACAGGATCCTCTTGTGTAGAGGAAGCTTTGTTGAAGTCATGAGACATCTATTGACATCACAAGTACTTACAAAAAGTCCAATTCATGTATTGAAATTTAATTCCATGTCACTAATGAGGATTTCCTCAGTGGGACCTAGGCTTAAGGTTTTTTCCAACTGTACTGTACTGTAAAAAGATTGTCCAGGTTATATTTTATGTTACCTTGAATCATTAAGTTTTGGTTCTCCTAATCGTAATTTTCAACATTTCTGATTTCAGTTCAAAGTCTGTTGAAGGAAAGTCAACAGATGCAGGATACCAAAGATCGTCAGATAAACGATATGAAACATTTAGTGGAAGAAACTAATACAACAAAAAGACAGGAATTTGAGAAGAAGGTAATTTATTGTTTTCACTTAATTCGTGAAACATTTATATTTTGATTTTAATACTTCTTGTATAGTACCTAATAAAAAATGGTTAGTTTTGGGCATCATGATTAACCATGAAAAATTACTGCAACTATTATTTGTTTTTAATGCCCAGGATTAATTGACACTGTTTGACAAACACAAATCATGGTCTCTCTGTCAATGTTTTACTATTGTCATTTACCACAGAAATGTATAATACTGACAAAAATACATGTACTAGATTTCACTGTATGCCAGAGAAAAAACACTGTTACGCCTGAGACAAGATTGCTCAGCCTTGTTGTTTGTCAAAGATATTCTTAACACAATGTATTATTTTATGTTACAGATTAATGATATTGTGGCAGAATTTGAACAAGAAAAGTTTGATATGCAGAAACAGCATACCAAAAATATACAAGAAATTCTGGATGATACAAATGCTCGTCTACAGAAAATGGAGAAGGAATACAGTCAACAAACCACATCTACGGTATAGTTCATTGTTAGTTGTCATATAAATGTGGCACTTATAGAAATGTCCTTGACTTTGGTCCGCCAGGTTCTGTTCTGTTCTATTCAGTTGTTTGGAGAGTCTCCATCCGTTTCGCAAAGTATCCGAAAATTGAATAATTGTTTTGGTTGATCTTGAACAATAAATCAGAGGTTTTGCCTAGCATTGTTTTACAAACACTTAACCTCTGATATGATGTGGCTGGTATGTAGACGCCAATTATGCTTATTGAGTAAAAAACTTATCATTCAAATCTGTTTTTTTTGTTCAACAGCAAAATGTCATTAAGGAGTTGGAGGGGCGTGTCCAACAGTTGATGAATGAAACAGAGAATGTGAAGAAATCTCGTGCACTGCTGGAGAGAGAAAAGGGCGAGGCTGAATCTAGGATTGAACGATTCAAGTCTGAGCTACGTACGCAGCAAGATAAGTAAGTGCAATAATACAGGGCTCTCACTAGGGTCAAATTATAACTTTCTCTGAATTGTTTCAGTCAGAGCTTTCTGTAAGCTTCTGTAATTTGCAGTCTCAAGGTAGAAGAATCAAATTTTTGCATGATATTGCACTACTGGTTCAAACATATAAACAAATTAGATGTTCAAAAATAATACAGTAACTGCGAGCATGTTTATTCAAACAGTAAAAAACAGATACTTATTGACATTACTTATTTTTTTGTACAGGATGCTGTCCATGGAACAAGATCACCAGCGGTCATTAGAACAACATGACCAAGATTTACGAGCATTACAACGTAAAACAGAATCAAACATTGACTTCCTGAAGCAAGAACATAACATGGCACAAACCAAGGTAATATTGTACAGTAGGCCTATCTTGTTACAGGCTTATCTTGTTTGCATCCTGTTTGACCACCATGTGTTACGGTAGCTACGGCTTTGGGATAATGAAATGTTCAGCTAATAAGACTTGCCAAAAATATTTTAAGATAGTTTGAGCGGTCTAATTAACCGAACTCTACTATACACTTCAAGCTCCTTGTTATAACCCAAGTAACACCAGGTCCTGTGATTATAAAACTTCTTCCATGTTCCTCTTATCCAGGCATGAAATTTGATGCAAAATTTAATAATCTTCACTCTAAGGGAAAATATAACTCTGCTTTTTATGAGGTCACCCATCTAGTATTAAAGTTTTAGTAATGCTAAAATTTAGAGTCATTTTACTGGTTGAAACATTCAAAGTTTATGCATGAAAATGAGTTGATAATAAAAATGTTTTATAATCACGGGACCAGTTTGTGCTCATGTGTTGAGATGTTGTTGTTTTAAAATGTGATAACTTATCCAAGTATATTTTTGTCTATGTTAACTTATTTAAACATTTTAAATAACTGGTTTCCCTAGATGACATTTTGCTGTAGATATATACATGTAGCTGATTGTGTATACAGTACTCGTAGTTTATAGCTGTAACAGTAATATAGCTGTGTCAGTATCGTATACTAATTTACTGTAAAATCTTTAATTTTCGAGGGGGATTAAATTTCAAGGACTTTGTGGTTCACCTTCAGCCACGAAATCAAATCCCATCGAACAGTAATTTTGTCTCTTGTATTTATTACATGAATTGCAAATTTAACGAATTAATGTCCCATTGAAATGTTGTTTTTTTTACCGAAATCACGAAATTTCATCCTATCGAAATTAAATGATTTTACAGTATAACAATTTGTTGTATGACTATAGGTTTATAGGTTTCAGGGAGATTTAGATTGCAGGGTCAATTAATATATTTATCTGCTTACATTTTTGTATCATATAAACTATTTACATATGTATGAACAGGGGCATTATTTTAAGGTAACTTGTACAGTGTAGGTCTTGAATGCAGTGATATAATTAAACAAAATAACTTGGAATTAAAAATCCATAAGTAGATTCTGATTAATTATTGTGTAATACCTAAAGGCATATCGTTGCTTATACTTGTAGGAATTTTGAAGTCAAAATTTCTATCCACTGTCAAATCTTTTTCTGCAAATTGTGATTAAATAATTACATTTTCCATTGTAAGGGAAACATAAGTTGAATCGAATAATAAAATGTGTTGCTCTTTACAGCATTTATTTAATCTTATTTAAACGAGTTTAATCAAATGAATGTGGACAGTTACACAATGTAATGTTCTTCTATATGTTTAAAACCTACTGTTGTTATTGTAAGATATTATAACACTGCATTCAATAGAAATCTGATCTGTTGAATTTTCTGTCATTCTTATTTTATTGCATCGTTTGATGTTTTTAAGTTTTTAATTAGTTTTACTACTAGCATATTGCTTACATAAAGCTCAAATAATTGTCATTCTTTTATTTGTTACGTATGATAAAGTGATACTTATCTGCACAGTTTCATATTCTATTATTAGAAACAATTAGAAACTGCTTTTTTTTTTTTACTTCATCTGCAATTTAGTTAACCATAGGTGGCCTGTTCAGTGTGGGCTGTTTTGATCACCCTATGTCTTTCATCAACTTGACTGCTAACATTTCTGTGATCACAGTTTTAATCATTATGAAACCTTGTTTCTGTTAAGTTTTCTTTTTATCATTTTTGATACTTAAGATCATATGGAGTTTAAAACTAGATCCCTAGATTAAATAAACGCAATGTTTTATTGACATTTCTTAATTCTGGGAGTTAATGCCCTTTGACTTTTATTCTTACTTCTTTGTTGGCACTATTTCTTCAGCCACACTTTACTATCTAGAGTTTTAAGTAGGCTTTCTAGTTGTGCTTATCACCAACGAATAAAACTCCGATCAATTTTCATAGTACTGTTGCTTTTTGAATTTATATTAATATTTTTATCCACACTATTTCTCTATAACTCTCAGTGTGATTTCTTATTTTTTTTCAAAACTTAAGCTTTACATGTAACTATAATTATATAGGACCCCATTGGAAATAAGTGCTTGCACTTCTATGGGTTATCCTTGACCACAAGGTTTAAATAATTATATAGGCAATATCTTGGTGATATCATCACTTTCTGTGAGAGCTCTTGTTATGATATCAGTGAAAAATAGGGACATTACAATTTTTATGGCATTTTGAAACAGCTTCTGAAATAACTCTAGTATGAAAATGTTTTAATGAGTTAGTGCTGTTATGGCAATAATGTATGTTTTTCTGTAATGAACAGATCAGATTTCCTAGATTATCTCCCCTGTCTCTAGATATATCAACTCTCTGATTGTGGTGGAAGGATTGGTCTTACTGTATACTGTCGGTATTAACATCAGTTCTATATGTGTGATGCATGTTATCATGTTAGGTTGATTATGTATGGAATGTATTGCTTGTTATTGCATATTCAGAACTAAGTATAGCAATTGCATGTCATGAAAACACCATTGCTGTGGACTTAGCTTTTACCTAGATGAATCACAATCACACTTCTGATACATGTTGTGGAATTTATTTTTGTGACATTATGTCACAAAGATTAAAGTTAAGAATGATCCCACTTCTGACACCATTGTTGTTAATTTTTATTTTACCATTATGTTGCAGTACCGAACAAAAAATGATTCCACTTCTGACATAATTGGAGGTTTATATTTTCTGTTACTTGTTGCTTAACAATAAATCGAAGGAAAATACTTGAGATTATTTGTGTGCGCCATAGTGAAGATTTCTGTTCATTACACTATTTTGGAATATCAATCCTAACTTAAATAGATGTTATATTGATGTAATTCAAAAATGAAACACAAATTTTTTATGAAGCTAGTATTTGAGATTGCAGCAGATGTTGACATATGTTTAGACAAATGCATATGCTGTCGATATGTCTAGAGGGATACAATGAATAAACTTGACTTATAGATTGTTAGGTCAATGTTGTATGAAGAAACATGTTGAACCTATCCTTTGGTGATTTGGAAACCCAGAAATGGTCACCCTGGTGGTTACGGTATTGGTAGTGTGTAGCCCCACTAGAGAATTAATTCAAATATTAATAAACCATAGCTTAAAAATTGCAAATAACAATTGACAGGCTAATTTGGTTTTTCACATTCAGACATTTGTATATTAGCCAGACTGTTTTAATGAAGACCTGATTTTGGTATACTAATTGTTCATCATGAAAGTACTATTAAATTAACAAACTAAAAAATTGGATGACTGCTTGCTTTTTAAATATTTTTTTTATCTAAATATGCAAATTGAGATTAATTATTGTGGCCTAATTTTGTAAAGAAATACCCAGCCAGCAATAATGGTGTTGTTAATAGAATTGTGTATCCTTTATATAGACAAACACCTGGAAGCATCATCTTAAAACAATACTCTTAAAATCCTGTATACATTACACATAGAAACAGTTATTTATAGTTCTGAGTGCAAAGGTAATATCAATAATAAATATGAAATTTGATTTTTTCTTTGATCTGATAAAACACACATGTATGTAAGGCATACATGTATTAGATGATAGTTAGACCTTGTCCTGTCTTAATACTAGCTACTGTAGATGATAGTTTACACTAAATCTTCATAAATAACCAGGGACTGTAGTATAGTTTTTAAGTGTCATAAATGTGTAATAAATCCATTTGACTTCAAATTTATCAGGGGCAATATAACTTGTTGTCTGTCAATATTGCTCTGTTCATTTGAAGAGTTATTTGATTGTATAAAATAATGTGATATAAGATTGTGAGAAGTGTTTGAACTGTTAGATGTTATATAGGAAGTCAGGCTTTTGTTTCAGTGTTTAATACACCTGTTTGAAATAAAGTACCATATAACCCTGCTGAATGTCCCCCTCACTCTAACTAACGCCATGTTTTACCTAAGATTGACCTCAACTATATGATTGGTACAGCATCAAACACATTAAAACAATTTTCCAAAATAAATCAAGAGAAACAGATTAGTGATCCAGTTGCTTCTCATTGCATTTAAAGTTTACCTGTTTATACAAGGCTCGCATCGTGTAAATGCTTGCAGTTTAATTTTGGTGCACAATGATGATATTTATATGAGTTATGAGAGAATTACTGATAATACCAGGTTATAGGGTACTTGTAGAAAGTCAATGTATACAGCTTCTTCATTATATTGGAATGTATCTTTTGTTACTTCAAACTTGTTAAATCCTGTAAAGAGTACTGTAAAATCATTAATATTCATGGGAAATTAATTTTGTGGATTTGATCAGTCATTAACCAAGAAATATAAACCCTAACGATTGACTGACTTCTAAAATCAGTAATATGAAGTTGCCATTGAGTATTGCAATAACAATCAAATTGCCATTTTATCAAAATCCATAATATTTAACACCCACAAAAATTAATGATTTTACAGTGAATGACTTGTGTATTATCTGTCAATAGCATATATTTATTGGGTAAACTGCAAACATTGTAAAATATATGATTGTGGATTAACATGATACATGTTCTAATCTTACTGTACTGTGTCCTGATAGGCTGCTGAAACCGTGGCGGAGTTAGAGTCACACATAGATCAGATCAAACGTAACCTGAAGGAAACCGAGGAACAACGTCTGAGACAGGTCAGAGAGTTAGAACAAGTACATAAACAAGATAAATTCCATATGGAGACGCTACATGAGAAACAGGTAAACTTATATTTGTTGTGGTCGTTGTTACAGTTTGTTATCATGGTCAATTATTTTCGTGTAACATGTTGCATACTGAGAGTCTATTCAAATGTGTAGGACTGGTGGTATAGGAAACTATTCATGGACCTTTGTAGTAGAGTAACTGTTGGTTAATGTTACAACATGAACTGATTGATGATATCATCACTGATGAAACGTCCTGGAGTAGTTTCACAATCAACTTAAAATAAATTCGTGTAAAATATAAAAACGGAGAGACTTCCTCATAAACTACATGCTGATGCAATGTAATGTTAAAATGCCATATTTTTTGAAATTCAATGATAATACATGTATTACTAAAATATAACTCTGATGCCTTAAATAGTATTGCATTAAACTCGAGAAACATTAAACTGGTTCTTTGGTCACAGCGAAATGATGATGTACTAGCATACAGAGGATGCCATAAACAGGTAAATGGCGCTAGTTAGTGTCTTGGTCAGAAGGCTGTTTAAGGCATCAAAGTTGTACTGTACATGTGCTTTCATCTAGAGATACCTTGTTAGACTTGTTGTGTAAATATTTTCACTTTCTTGTTTTATGTTCCAGCTGTCATCTTCTAGGAAAGAAATAGATCAACTAGACTCTGATCTACAGAAGAAGATCAAGGGGTTAGAGAATATTGTCAGGTAGGTTCTTTTCAGATTCATACTGGGCTGTGGGTTGTCTAGCTAATATCCTGTTAGGCTTATTGTAATATTTATTGCACACTCTGGTAAAGATATTTCAGGCACTGCTAGGTTACAGGTCATGTGATGAAAACATATTCTGCGCACCAGGTACTATTTACCATGTATTCATTCACAAATTCAAAGTTTCTGAATTCATAACTTTAAATAAATATACTTTTAAATGAATACCTGTCAATGAACCTTCTACCACAAATTCCTTTACCAACTAAATAATGTTGTAATCAAAAAGTAGCTGAATAAAGAGGAGGCAAATATCAAGTAATTTACTAAGGTTTGTTTTACATGACTCTTCCTGTATTGTTTGTGTTATTGATTTTAGTTAATTTGAGAATAATGATAGCTAATCATATAGCCCGTTACCTGGGTTACAAGCTTCTTACCCAGCCGTTACATACCAATAGTTAAAACGATGGTGTGATCTAATTCATATTTTTAAGTATATAGACTTTATCAAAAAAATTGTAAGAAACGATACTGGTCGTCTAACTATCGCCGGGATAAACTATTTTGTCTTGTATTAATTGTGTAAACTTGTATTATAGGGATAGAGAGGATGAGATTAAACGTTTATCTGAGAAGAATCGTAACCAAGCCGAGGAATCTGAGAAAGCTCTAGCTGCATTTAAAGATCAGGTAGACAAGAATCAAACACGTATGTTTGATGACATGAAACAACAGATGGCTCGTGTAGAAGCTGACCTCAATAAATCCAAGCAAACTAGAGAAAAACAAGCCAAGGAATTTCATAGACAGATAGATGAGGAGAAATCTAATCATAACAGAGAGGTATATCAGTGCTCCTTCATGTCTTCATCAGTTCTAGCAATCATAACACTATCTACCGTGAAATCATTTTATTTTGATGGGACGAAATATTTTGGTTTTGGTAAAATAGACCATTTTGATGGGACGTTAATTCGTGGATTTTGCATTTTAGGTAATAAAGGGTAAAAATATTGTTTGATGGGATTTGATTTTGTGGTTGAAGGTAAACCACAAAATCCACGAAATTTAATCCCCCCCAAAAAAAAAAAATATTTACAGTTTATTAATTGAGTGAAGGGCAATAAGACATTGATTTAAAGTATTGTCATAAATGTTGGTTTCTCCATTAATTTTCACATTTTGATCAAACATTTCTACCTTACCCCCTTGACAGAATTAATCCGGACTTCATTGAAATGCTGTGTGAACATTAAGTGATTTTATTGACCTTTTATTGATCAATACTGTTTGATATCATGTTCAGGTGATGGAATTAAAGATGTCATTTGAGCAAGAGAAAGCGACCATGTTGAAGGATTTCCACCTACAGAAAGAATTTATACACGGAGAGCATGAGAAAGAGACGGAGAATCTGAAGTCCTTACATAAACAGGAAGTGACCGACCTAGAGAGGAGGATGCATGCTAGACAGGAGAAAGATTGCAAGGTATTATAATATTATGTCTGATGTTTAATGTGTGTTAGTACATGTATGGTATTATGAATCAGCTGGAGGTGTAATACAAACACGAATCTAAAGGATCAATAATAATGGTTTGTTTGAGAAAATCATTAACTTCAACCCAAGAGCCTCGTAATAGATACATGCATAAATGAGGGGATGGTGTTAATATCTCTGCGCGTTATCACATGGAAGCAGCAAACATATTACATGTGTGGTATATTTATTATATCATGTTTGCAGAGTACAAGTGTTTGATAATATTTGAATTATAGATTTATCATTAAAGGCAATTAGTTAAACAAGCACATACCACACATAAACATATTTAATGGTATCATAGTTTAATGGTTGCCATGTTATTTTGTCAGAAAGTTGCATCATTGGAGCTACGTGAGCAGGAGTTACGTGAGGAAGTTGTACAAGCCAATCAGTTGAGGAAACAACAGCTGGTAGAACTTGGATTGTTGAGAGAGGAGGAGAAACAGAAAATGCAGAGAGATCAAGAATCAGAGGTTTGTACTACTGTCTTGTCATGTTTTGTCAGAGGTTTGTACTCTGATTGTCTAGTTTTGGTAGAGGTTCATTTATAATCTAGATGAGCAATTTCTGCTCTATAAGTATTACCTTAAACGCAATTTCTTGCCTACTATACTTGCCTCATATATTAGTCACATATTTTTTATTTGATGTATGTAAAAATTATCATATTAAAGATTCACTGAAAAACAATCAGATACAAATAATGCAAAATATCCTGAAAATAGAACAAAATTTCAAGTACTGGAACTTTCACTATGATATATTGCAGATGAGCAAAGTTCGTTCTGAAATGGAACAACAGAGACTTGAGCTGCAGAAAACACACAGTACTGAAATGGAACAAGTTCTTGGAAAGGTTTGTAAGATATATGGACAATATTTGTTGATTTTGGTGTGAAGTACTCACTTAAAGCAGTAGTTTAATATGTTGTGTATACTAAAAAGTGAAAAATGTAATTAACTATGTAAAATTTGATCTTTCTCCGTAAATCATCAAGTTTTCTGTTTATTTATGTATCAATTTGATAACTAGGTATTTGTAATGGCAGGTATTTGTAATGGCAGGTATTTGTAATGGCTTGAATAGGAAATCAAAACATATTTATAGTTAGCCATATTACATGGTGACATTGAGTTTATTTTCAAATACAATAGACTGTACAATCCATGAGTTCATGTCTACACAATGTAGTAACATAAATACCAGATAATCAAAATGTCAATCTCATCACTGCTTATGTTTACCCTTATGTTCCGGTTTTTTTTTCAGACCAATGAAAGATTGAAGCAGATTGAGAGAGAATACTCAGAAAGAGCCCAGAAATCTGCCGATGTAAGCATTAGTTAAAGTTTATCCATTAGTGCATCAAATTCTCACCATGCTCTTTCCATATTTTATTCATTATCACCAAAATGTAAAATTTATAGTGAAAACTATAAGCATCATCCCAAAACCATTCAATGTATTTTACTGGACTTCTGATGAATGATGCTTGATAAATCCTTTTTCAAAGACATATAGATTGTTCTTGTCTATTGAATGAGTTGGTCAGAAGGCCAAAGAAATATTTTCATTAAAATATCGGGAATTGTTTAGTACAAAACCATGCCTTTAATAGTTGTTATATTTGATCTGAGGCTTGAATGTAATGGTTCAGTCTTCCAAGATACAAAAACTTCACTTCAAAACTAAAACGAAATGTTTAGAAGATATATTCTGGTTTTGCATGTCAGAGATATTTAATCATTCTATAATATCTAAGTTAAACAGGTTTCAACATGACAATTTCTTTTATGCTGTGCTTTCATGGGTCTATTAGATGTTATACTATGGGGAAATCTTACTTTTCTTTATAAAATGGCAAATTGCAATGCACTTATGTTAATTTTATATTTGACTTCTCTGATAACATGGGATGCTGATGATAATGGATAATGGCTAACAAGATCATATGTCATAGAAAGTACACAATGTATAATGTATGGCTTGTTTAACATAAACATGATTTTAGCTCACCTGCACATTTTATAAAGTCTTGAGCACAAATTGTCTGGAATATTTGATTTTTGAAATCATGCTGGATCCTACAAATCAGAGAATATTGATCTACTGATACAGGAATCTGGATTTGCTGTGCTAAAAAAAGTGAATTTTTCTACAAAATTTTACAGAACTGATTATTGAATGTTTCTCTTTTTATAGCTACATAAAATGTTTCAATCCATTGCATATGTAAGTCATGAGGGTTAAACAAATGTTCTACTTGACTATAAATATGAGTCCTACGTAGGACTGTGCCGATCTTTTACAAGATTTAGTATGGCTATCAAAATTTGAATGGTCTATGATTGTCCCTCTTAAAAAAGAACTGTTCCTCGTTATGTAAAAACTTCTGGGGCATTTTAAGTACTAGTATTCAATGAGAGCTACCAACAGTTAAAAAACCCCTTAACATCTTCTTGTCCTAAACCATATGGTCTGGAGATTTGATATGAGCATTTGCCCTTAGAATGGGATTCAAATTAAGTCCCTGCTAGTATAACTAGGTTAACACTGTCAGGGCTATGGTAGTCAGGTGAGTGATTTGGGGACCATGTTCACACGCTTGTATGACTACACTATTTTGGTAATCTTTTATCAGTCTACAGTCAGGAGCATTATGCATGTTGTAACTGAGGCCAAAGGAAATTAATGCTGTGGTTGTGGTAACAATCAGGTAGCTAGGTAAGAATTAGGTAAAATATATGTCATGATTTAGACATTTAACTAACTGTCATCATTAATTGGAATATTTTTAGATTAGTAGGTGATCATATAAATGTTGTTATATTTTCAGACTATATCAGAACTACATTCTACCATAAACCAGCTTAGGGATGACATGAAAAAGTAAGTTTGTTATCAGTCTGTCAATAAATCTGAATCCTGCAATAGCACAAACAGTTTCCAAGCATGTATGGGTAGGGACCAATATAGAAATTATTATGTTTAATTTGTTTTTGATTTAGACAGCAATGTGTTTGTCATGTCAGCAGAAACATTGAACTTAGCCTGGGATTTCAGTATTGTTTGCAATTCCTAATGACCTGTTTATTCTGAAATTTATTACATACCCGGTGGCCCCTTTGTATCACTACAGAACCAGTCAACCCAAAATCTCTTGTCTTTTGACCACTGTGGCCCCTTTTATATAACTTCATGATCACAGTGACTCCTCAATATGTAAAGTATTTTATAGGGTCTTATTTATCTCTATACATAGTGATAATGTGCTTAAATGGTCACTAGCATTATTAGGAAGTGTGCAACGGTCAACTAGTGTTTACAAAGTTATCAAGGTGTTTGTATCAGTTCCAAGTGTCTTGTGTATTTCCTATAGAATCAAGAACTAGGCTAAATGTCATGATTAATTTATCAACTATGTTATAGTACATTTGTATTGATCCTTAGCAATCTACTTTAGCGACCAGCAAGTTAACAATGTGATTTACGTTCCGGGTATTAGTCTTAATTCTCCTTGTATTGTCGTATATCTACGGAATGCCTGATTAATCGGCACAAATATTACATTTGTATTTTATGTGATTTGCTGACCAATAAAATCAGCTCATCGCAGTACGTCCAAGCATTGACCTTTATATCTTGTGTATTTAAAGCATAATAAACACTGATCGGTAAAGTAAGACATTTTCTTAGTTGATAAGACTATCTTGTGGTTATGTCTGGTAAAGTCTGTATAATATATATATACTGTATATGATGGTGTACCCTTTGATGCCTGTTTCATAATTATATTGTTTAAAGTGTATATAGCTATATCTGACCAGTTATTTAATGTCAAAATAATTACTTGCATCGTTTTTAGTATGATACTAGACTACCTTAATTGCAAATTAAAACTTTGGGTGGGTTCCGTGTAATTTGATTCAATTGCCAAAAAAATAGACGATTCTTATAATTTCAAAGGGTGTTCTAGAACACTTTCGTATAGAAACGGACAGTTTGCATGTCGAATAAATCACAGAGAGAGTTTCTGTTAAAGCTGAAGCGAAAAATGATCTAATGGATATGAAAGCATAATTATTTTTCATTTTTTTAAATTTTTAAAAAAATATTGTCAGATATAGCTCTATACACTTTAAGGAGTGCCATGCATGCCTAGATCTTTTCAATACAAATGTCATTGAGATCCAAACATGCCTAATATTCCTGTTGCATTCAATTACTGAATTTGTCTTACATGTTCACTTACCCATCATTTCCATGCATAAATGCAATTGTAAAAATGTCACCTTGTCTTCAGGAAAAGTCTCCTGGGGAATTACCATACCTATATTTAGGCAAAGATAATCATTCGAATTTAATATTAGTATAGTTCATTTGCACTATGCATAGGGGTAATTTAGAGGGTGCTATCATTTAAGATTTTCAGAGATTGCTTTTGTGCTTGGCAAGGATCTAATGTTTTTGTATTGAATTTAAAAACAAGTGATCATTTCACTGTTTGCTTACTAAGATTGTAATGTCTAGTTGCTTAAAGTACAGGTACACTAAGCCAACTTAACATTTCACCCTCAGTTGTAGCAAGACGTCTGTTACACTTTTTACCGATGGAAACAGCAGCACATTAACAATTGACCCTGACAGATACCAATTCATACACCTGGATGGGGCATTGTGGGTTATTCTTTTGCTCAAATAAATTGACCAGGAGATAAACATGGAACCTTTTGTTCCTGAAGCACACACCACCTGTATGTCACTGTTACCAAGTGCGTGATAACCAAATACTCTCTTTTACCCTTGCAGACAGAGAGAATCATCTGATAAGAAATTAACAGAACTGATCAACAAATATGATGAGGAAAAGAAAATTTTGAAGAAACAATATAATTCCAATTTATCCGTAAGTATTGTGGTTGAGCCATGATCGTTGGATACACTGCATACTATTTGCTTTTATTGTGCTTTCTTATAAATTTGCATCAATGCTGACTATTTATTAGTTTCCATCAGTCAAAGGGCCCATGGTAAATAGATTAAAATATGACAATTAACACCACTCCTGTGACTGTTCATGTGTTGAATGTTTGCATGTATTTACAATGTGTATCTATGAACACTTATCATCAATTCATCTTGTTAATATTTCAGACTGTACAGAAAGAATTAGAATCGAAATACACAAAAGTACGACAGTTGGAGAGGCAGCTTGACCTACAACAAAATGATCAAGATGAAAAGGTTTTTACTTAAAAATGTTTTCTTCTTTTAAAGGCTGGGATATTTTTTCTAAAATATATTTAAAAGTAAACACCTCACCAAAACGTTCACGAATCTTCATTCCGGAACTAATATTTGTCTGGGCATACAATTGACATCTTCCATTACCACCACCTCTGACCAAAAATTTTGTACGTCAATATTTACTGAACGTGACTTTCATTTGACATACTAAAAGGCATGGATAGGGATTAATTGCTAGATTTATTAAGTCTCGTTGCTATCGTATAACGCCTCTGTTATGTCTACTGACTATTGAATATCATGCATTTGGTCCTATTGGGCAACAAGGTCATATCTAAGTATATACTGCATGTGCCAAAGCGAATTTCTCTATTAGCGTGTATATCTGATAGTGTTCATATTTAGTTCTAGATATTTTTATCAGAATGTTAGTGTTGTAAACTTAATTAATTTTGAAATGTCAGTTCATTAGAAATACAGGATGTCAACCGGGGAAATATTATACCAAGATCGTTATTTATTAGGACGTAATAAATTCCCAGAAGTCTTAAGTTATAATGAGATCTTGGCAGGCGTACATGAGCTCTACGTGTAATCATTTTCTCCAAGTGGTACATAAAACATATGTACATTAAGTTGGAAGAATAAAGTAGGATTGTAGTGTATGTCAATCTTCACTTTAACAAATTGATTCACTATCATTCCCTATGTTCTCATTACAGATAGGGGAAATGTTATTTCAGATTCTCACAGTTTATCAATATTTTACATTTTTGCCTAGAGACTACAATATCTAATGAAAGAATCCCGTTCTCCCTAATATAATTTATGTGTTCAATAACTGTTACGAACACTAATGTTTGGCATTAAGAACAAAACATACAATATTACTTCTCAGAAATCGTAGTAAACAGCAAAAATAAAATGTGTAAAATTTGTCATTACTAACTAGGCCCACGCTGATCATTTTCACAGAGGGTAAATGATCATACTGGGTATAAAACAATAAATTCATTATCGCAAGACATTGTCAGATAGTTAAATTGTTAGTAATACCAAAGACAGTCATATAATTATAACATATGATATCAATGTCAGTATTTATTTTTTCAGATAACTCATCTGAAGATGTCATATGAAGAAAAAATGCGAGGTTTGATGCCAAGTTCAGTTAGAACAGTAAGTTGTTTGCCGACATGTAGTCTGACGATATCAATCTGATGCTCATATCCTCTATAAGCGTAATTGATAACTAGACCTTTTTCAACTCGTTAAACACGTTGTATGTATAAGTATATGATTATATATGTATACATTATAAGTGGGATTTTTACAGAAACTAGTATTAAAGATGCATTGTATCCTTCTTTTTTAGAGAATTTGATGTACTTTTACACTAATCAATGTATTCACTCATAAAGCTACATAAGGTCTACATAAACTATAAGGTTTATCGATAAATGTAATGCTTTGGCACCAGTCTCTCGAAACATCTCAATTTTGAGAAAAGTTCATCTTAAATATTGCCCTGCGTCTTTCGGATAATTTCCTACCGGGTGGATGTAAAATAAGCACCAAAACAGCCAATGCTATTTTTTGGTTTATTCCAGTATTTTTAGACAGTTCTAACTTTCGATTTATTAGCAATTAAGACTCGGATTTGGCAAGATCTCTTTTTTAAGAGGAGAGTTCTGGTTGAGATGCTTCAGGAGATCGGGGTCTCGTGTAATATTGTTTGTTACCATACAATAACAAGTCAGGTGCATAAAACAATCAAAACGACTGCCGGGTAGGCAGCACTCATTGAAACAGCAGACCACACATGCCACAGGAACAGACAAATTAAGATTTCAGTAGACAACAAGTACTGTTAATAGGACCAATACGAAATGAACTAAGAAATGAATTTAAAAGCCATGAACACGGCATCCGACTATGATAGCTTGAAAGAACACGACTCAAACATGTCAGGTACTAGTCATATAAGTGCATAATTTCAGTCATTGATTTTACTGTGGATGATTCACTTTGATTTATAGTGGCATTTGCCAGTCGTATTAATGAACCTGGGAATTTTCAAATTGTTTATGGCATTGTTGTTATTGATGTTTTACATGAATGTATCCATTATTTCAGGAATTAGAAAGTACAATTGAATCTCTACGCTCCCAGATTTCTTCCTTACAACAGAAATGTGCGTTACTTCAGGAGGATCTAGATATTCAAACTAAGTTTCCAATGGGAACATTCGGTGCTAGAACCAGTTCACCCATCAAGTCCTCTTGATAACATTATCTACTTATTAAGAACAAACTGTCAACTATGTCAAAGTATTGGTAGCACAATTTGATCGTTTTACTTCTAAGGACAATCATTGTTTATTTGAGAATTCTTCATAAAGCTAATGTTGTGTTTAGTAATGAAAACAGTGATCGCAATAGTTACTTAAATACGTAAAGTGTCATATAGTGTATATGTAGTCTCATATACTCATCCTGTAGCTCCGTTCAATATTATACTGGGATGTACTTCTGTTCTATCGAACGTGCTACAACTTCCTAGGTGCGGCTATATATTTGGAATAAATTTCGTGCCGGATATATTGTGCCTGTGTTAGAGCTCTTCTGGGAGACAAAATGAAGTTTTTGTGTCAAAAATATGCTCCAGTTTATCTGTGATAATAATTGTAGATATATATTTATGTAAATGTGTATATAGAGTTTTTACTTTTAGATTTTATGTTTTGGAGTTAAACCAAGAGGTTACTCTGCTAAGAGTTATATTTTAACACACATTTTTGTGGATCTTGTCTCTGAATCTTGGACCAAATATCAAGTTTTGTTGATTGTTTTGGTAAACAAGTGTTACTTTTGCTAATTCTTCATTCCGTTACACACGTCAAACACGTTTTGTAATCACCTTAAAGTATAAATATCTTTTTATTTGTTTGAGGAATATTATGTCCATCATGGACCAAATTGAAATTGATCTAACTACTATGTTTTGCTGTCATCTTTTATCAGGTTTGTATGTTCTTGCCATTATTGTTTGTCATTGCATGTATCAGCTACAATGAGTGATATTGCTGGTGAGAGATAGTTGGTTAAGTAAAACTGATTTGCATTTAAATTGATCTGCTTAGTCATATATTTCGTGTTTTCTTTTGTGTTTATTTTTTATTACTTTTATATTACACAGCTGAGATTGTACTATTTGCAATTCTACATTGATATCCTTAATCACTCCATACATTACGCAATTTGTTGAATCCATTGCCATTCTATAATATTTCATGTACATTAAGGTTGTTCTAAAACGTCATATCTTATCCTATTTTGGGGTAGAATTTAGGGTAAATTTTCAAATATAGGACAATAGACATCCTGTTTTAATTAGCGTGACTTGTTATGAACTATTTGCTATTTCCATAACTCCCCCTCCCAATCATCAAACACATTATGCCTCTGATGTCATACATTTGTTTGATGTGCATGTTTATGACATTTTTTTGTGTCATTGACTAGGTTTTGTGAATACATCTTGACATATTACATCTTACTTAAGTAGAATTCTATTCTGATATTTAAATTATGGAACATTGTTAACGCCCCGGACATCTACCTCATGCCTGATTTCAAGATTGTGTATGCACCGAAACTTTGGTCTATAATTACGACACGGGTATTGGTTGGGTTTGGAGCTGTGACATGATTTGAAAGAATATATATAACGTAGATTTAGCTGTTTTAGAACTGAGGCGAGGCCGTCCACATTGCTCACTAGACGAATACAAAACTAGTTATTACATTGGCGATTCGACCGGTTGACGGGCGGTCGTTTACTTTTCTATTCCATTGGC
This sequence comes from Spisula subtruncata, assembly GCA_963678985.1. Taxonomy (NCBI): domain Eukaryota; kingdom Metazoa; phylum Mollusca; class Bivalvia; order Venerida; family Mactridae; genus Spisula; species Spisula subtruncata. The sequence continues at coordinate 3,968,698 of OY787660.1, read as the reverse complement.
TATCTCTAGTTAGGAATGAGATACCATAATGAAACTTGCAGTGAAGGTAGCTTATATGAAAACCTTGCTTTGGGTAGAAAATGCTGTCATAATCATGGTCGCCATACTAAAGACAGAAAAACATATCTGTCAAAATATGCTTGGCTGCCAAAAATGTGTTTTTTCTTGGAATTGTAAAGTCTTGTATATCATGTATCTGATACACATTGTGATATGTGATAATCATATATTGTATAATAAAACATCAAGAAACTACTAACTTATTGAGTTGTGATTTCAATGTAGTCGGCGTGTTGTTCTTCCATTCTTACACACCATTAAATTGGCTTGACCTTTCAGCAACAAGCATCACATAGTGCTTTGACCCTGTATTCTGTGGGTTACAACACAATAAGCGTGAACACGACGACATCATTTGGTCGATTGTGGATGAAGAATTACGTAGGAAAACAAAGCATATTATTATTATTATGAGCCATAGATAATCAATTCATTGTAACAGTATTGGCCAATTCAGAAATAAGTGATATCCACGTAAGATTACCTGATCATTTTGAAGAAAAAGGTGAGTTTTCGAAAATGGAATAAATATTGGCAATTGCGTTTAACGCTATCGTTCATAGCTGCTGGTCGTAATCACAACTTTTCTTTACATGATATCAACAGCATGTAGGGGGTACCAATTTCTTAATACTTCATTGTGTTATAAGGGTAGAAAGTAGGGATGTGTGACACAGGAATGTATTGGTCCTACCTGTCATAAACATTTGTTCTAGTATAGGCCCACACGCAATCGTGAGCTGTATATTATATGCAGACACTAACTCGATTCTCAATTACACGAATTTGTAAGTACGAGGTACGCATAGATCACCATTACAAAACCTCTCTGAATGCCAAAAAGAAGCTAAAAGAGTAGACTGGACTTACCAACTGTGTGTACAGAAAATATGAAGCTTTGAAGATACAGTAGCAAAGGTATAGTTTCTTTCGCAAGAGACAGGCGCATTATGTTTTATTTACATTTGTATCCCCAAAGTGATATTTCAATGTCATAGATTAGTTTTTGTACTTCTGCTTTTATTCATGATAAATGGCAAAAATGGTCACCAGCATTGTTATAACATGTGTCACCGTCAACAATTACCGTTTCGTGCCTATTGAATCAAGGCTTAGAAAGAATGGCATGAAGGATTAATAATCGTAATCGTAACATTATTGATTTCATCTTCTTGAGTGACCAACGAGTTAACAATGTGATTTATGTTCCGGGTATTAGTCGTAATTCTCCTTGTATTGTCGTCTGTCTACGGGTTGTCGAATTTATCGGCATAAATATTACGTTTGTATTTTATGTGATTTCCTGGCCGCTTACTCTGTTCAATATATATGGCTTAAACATTATCCAGACATTGTTCATTTGGAAACGTCACTCGCTAGATTCCGGCAAATCGTTGAATTTTATTTCACTTGTCTAAATCATAATCTACACCGATCCATAAAGTACGACATCTTCCAAGTCAATTAGACGGTCACATATCATTGTCTGTACAGCATAGATGATGGGGGCACTCGCTAATTTTATTGTATTGACAATGTCTTACATCGCCCAGATCTGTTCGATACAAATGTAATTGAAATTAAGCTCGAGTTCAGTTTCAGATCCAAACATGCTTAATATTCCGGTTACGTTCATTTACTGAATTTGTCTTACATATTCATGTATGCACCGTTTTCATGTATAAATGAAATTGTTATAATAGAACATATGTCACCTATTCTTAAGGACAAGTCACATAGGGATTTACCATACCTATATTTAGATAATCATTCGAATTTAATATTTGTAAGGTTGTTTTGCACCATGCATGGGAATACTTTAGAGGGTGTTATCATTTAAGGTTTCCAGAGATTGCTTTTGTTCTTCTCAAGAAAAACATAATGATTTCAAAAAGAACAGTACAGTCAGTAACAACACTGTATTTGAACTTTTGTCGTGTGTTAATACATCTCTTGTTGTTGTCAGTAGCTACATGTAGTTTGCCTTGAATTATTTTCTGAAATAATGAGTTTAAGTTTTATTGATGACGTAAGGACCTGATGGCTTAAAGCTTTTTGTAACTTTATGGAATTATCACAAAGCTGTAGATTAATATGTCACTGAGTTTTTGCCTTTGACTTTTTAGATGCACGCCGATATTACACTTCATACTTTATGATGATTAAAGGTAAAGTAATCATAGAGGCTTGTTGTTTGTATTGAATTTAAAAACTACTTTTCACTTCACTGTTTGCCTACTAAGATTGTAATGCCTGGTTAGGTAGGCTAAGCCAACTTTACATTTCGCCCCCAGTTGCAAGAGTCTGTTACACTTTTCACCGATGGCAACAACAGCACATCGTCGATTGACCTTGTCAGATACCAAATCATACACCTGGGTGGAGCAATGTGGGTTATTCTTTTGCTCAAATAAATTGACCAGGAGATAAACATGGGACATTTTGTTCCTGAAGGACACTCCCTAACTGTATGCCGCAGTTACCAAGTGCGTGATAACCAAATATTCTCTTTTTACCCTTGCAGACAGAGAGAATCATCTCATAAGAAATTAACAAAACTGATCAACAAATATGATGAGGAAAAGAAAATGTTGAAGAAACAATACAATTCCAATTTATCAGTAAGTATTGTGATTGAGCCATGATCGTTCGATACAGTGCTTTACTATTTGCAATTATTGTTCTTTCTTATAAATTAGTCATCAATTTTGACTAATTCCTTCACTCAAAGGGTTCATGTTGAAGGGATTAAAATATGACAATGAACAACACTCCTGTGACTGTTCATGTGTTGAATGTTTGCATGTATTACAATGTGTATCTATGAACACTTGCCATAAATCTTGTTGATATTTCAGACTGTACAGAAAGAATTAGAATCGAAATACAAAAGCTTGACCTACAAAAAATGATCAAGATGAAAAGGTTTTTACTTAAAAATGTTTTCTTCTTTTAAAGACTGTGATACTTTTTCTAAAAGATAAATAATGTAAGCACCTTACCAAAATTTTCACGAATCTTCATTCCAAAACTAATATTTGTCTGTGCATACAATTGCCATCTTCCATTACCATCACCTCTGACCAAATAGTTTGTACGTCTATATTTACTGAACGTAACTTTCATTTGGCTCACTAGAAGGCATGTATAAGGATTAATTGCTAGATTTACCAAATGATGATGTTATCGTATATGCCTCTGTTATGTCTACTGACTATTGAATATCATACATTTGGTCCCATCGGGACAACAAGGTCGTATCTGAGTATTTACTGCATGTGCCAAAGTGAATTTCGTTGTTAGCTTGTATATCTGATGGTGTTCATATTTAGTTCTAGATATTTTTATCAGAATGTAAGAATTGTAAAACTTATTAATTTTGAAATGTCAGTTCATTAGAAAATATATGATGTCAACTGGGGAAATATTATACCAAGATCTTTATTTATTAGGACGTAATAGTTTTCCAGAGTCTCGAGTTATAATGAGATCTTGGCAGGCGTACTGGAGTTCATACTTGTAATCATTTTCTCCAAGTGGTACATAAAACATATGCAAATTAAGTTGGAAGAATAAAGCAGGATTGTACATAGAGTATGTCAATCATCTCAGTAACAAATTGATTCACAATCAGTCCCTATGTTCTCATTACAGATGTTCTCCCTAATATAGTTTATGTGTTCAATAACTGTTACGAACACTAATGATTGACATTAAGAACAAAACATACAATATTGCTTCTCAGAAATCGTAGTAAACGGCAAAAATAAAATGTGTTAAATTTGGTTTTACTAACTAGGCCCACGCTGATCATTTTCTCAGAGGGTACATGATCATACTGGGTATGAAACAATAAATTCATTGTCGCAAGACATTGTCAGATAGTTAAATAGTTAGCAATACCAAGTACAGTCATACATTCATAACCTAAGATATTATTGTCAGTATTGGTTTTTTCAGATAACTCATCTGAAGATGTCATATGTAGAAAAAATGCGAGGTTTGATGCCAAGTTCAGTAAGAACAGTAAGTTTTTTGCCGACATGTATTCTGACGATATCAATCTGATGCTCATATCCTTTCGTTGCGTTACTGATAACTAGACCATTTTCAACTTGTTACACACGGTGTATGTATAAGTTTACGATTATATATGTATACATTATAAGTGGGATTATTACAGAAACTAATATTAAAGATGCATTGAATCCTTCTTTCTTAGAGAATTTGATGTACTTTTACACTAATCAATGAATTCACTAACAAACCTACATATTAAACAATAAGGTTTATTGATAAATGTAATGCCCCAGTCTCCGGAAACATCTCAATTTTGAGAAAAAATTCACCTCAAATATTGCCATACATGTGTCGTTCGGATAATTTCCTGCAGGGTGGATTTAAAATAAGCACCAAAACAGCCAATGCTATTCTTTGTTTATTTCAGTAATTTTTATGAGTTTTAACTTGTCAGAAATTAAGACTTGGCTTTGGGCAGAATCTCAATTTGAGATACGATTTCTGGTTGAGATGCTTCGGGAGATCGGGTACACGTGTAATACTATTTGTTACCATAAAATAACAAGTCAAGTGCATTAAACAATCAAAACGACTGCCGGGTAGGCAGCACTCAATGAAACAGCAGACCACACACGCCACAAGAACAGACTAATTATATTTCAGTAGACAACAAGTACTGTTAATAGGACCAATATGACATGAACTAAGAAATGAATTTCAAAGCCATAAACACGGCATCCGACTACGATAGCTTGAAAGAACAGGACACAACCATGTCAGATACTAGTCATATAAATGCATAATTTCAGTCATTGATTTTACTGTGGATGATTCATTTATATTGATAGTGGCATTTGCCAGTCGTATTAATGAACATGAGAATTTTCAAATTGTTTATGGCGTTCTTGTTATTGATGTTTTACATGAATGTATCCATTATTTCAGGAATTAGAAAGTACAATTGAATCTCTACGCTCCCAGATTTCTTCCTTACAACAGAAATGTGCGTTACTCCAGGAGGACCTAGATATTCAAACTAAATTTCCAATGGGAACATTCGGTGCTAGAACAAGTTCTCCAATCAAGTCTTCTTGATAACATTATATATTTATTAAGCACAAACTGTCAACCATGTTTAAGTATTTGTAGCACAATTTGATCTTGATACTTCTAAGGACTATCATTGTTTATTTGAGAATTCTTGTAAACATAATAGTGTGTTTAGTAATGAAAATTGTGATCGCAACAGTTACTTTAATACGGTAATGTGTCATAGTGTATATAGAGGATCTTGCATGAGTGCACATTACATACGAGTTTTATTAAACGAGTGGACAAAACAATATGACACCAGGCCGAGTGTCATATTGTTTTTGTCGACGAGTTTAATAAAATCCGTATGTAATAAGCACGAATGTAAGATTCCATTTATCACATCACCTTACAGAACGCTCGTTAACATTAAAAACGCTGATGTACGCTACACAGGTTTCATTCAAAATTTAGCATTACAATGCGCGCGACGTCATGCCGACGTTAGTTTTATAATGACGTCACGGGTCGATTCAAGGCACGGATTGGCTTACGTTACGTCACCCTGAACCAACCAATCAACGTCAAGCTAATTTAAATGTTTAATGAATGGGCTTGGAGTGCATTACGACTTTTACGGCACGGTTTTAATGCACTCCCATTCCGCAGGTTATGTGATAAATGTAGTATCATATACTCGTCCTGTATCGTCATCCCATTTTATACAGGGATGTACCTCTGTTGTACTAAATGTACATATACTACAACTTTCTAGGTGCGGCTATATAATTGGAATTTCGTGCCGGATATTTTTTGCCTGTATTGGAGCTCCTTGTCGAAGACAAAATGAAGTTTTTGTGTCAAAATACGCTCCAGTTTATCTGTGATAATTGTAGATATAGATTTATGTGTATATAGATTTTTTACTTTCAGATTTTATGTTTTGGAGTTAACCCAAGAGGTTTTTCTGCTAGGAGTTATATTTTAACAAACATTTTTTAGATCATGTCTCTGAATCTGGGACCAAATCTCATTTTTTGTTGATTGTTTTGGTAAACGAGTGTTACTTTTGCTAATTCTACATTCCGTTACACACGTCAAACACGTTTTGTGATCACCTTAAAGTAGAAAATCTATCAGAATTTTTTTTTATTTGTTTGAGGAATATTGGGTCCGGTATGGACCAAATTGAAATTGAACTAACTACTATGTGTTGTTTTATCAGGTTTGTATGTTCTTGCCATTATTGTTTGTCATTACGTTTGTCAGCTACAATGAGTGATATTGCTGGTGAGAGATAGTTGGTTAAGTAAAACTGATATGCATTTAAATTGATCTGCTTAGTCATATATTTCGTGTTTTCTTTTGTGTTTATTTTTATTACTTTTATATTACACAGCTGAGATTGTATTATTTGCAATTCTACATTGATATTCTTAATCACTCCATACATTACGCAATTTGTTGAATCCATTGCCTTTCTATAATATTTCATGTACATTATGGTTGTTCTAAAACGTCATATCTTATCCTATCTTGGGGTAGAATGTAGGGTAAAATTTCAAATATAGGACAATGTCATGTGCTCTCTTCCTAGTTGCATTCGCGCACATCCTGTTTTAATTAGCGTGAGTTGTTATGAAATATGTGCTGTTTTCATACCCTCCCCTCCAAATCATCAAACACATGATGCCTCTGATGTCATACATTTGTTTGATGTGCACGTTTATGACATGTTTTTTGTGTCATTGACTAGGTTTTGTGAATACATCTAGACATATTACATCTTACTAAAGTAGACTTCTATTCTGATATTTAAATCATGGAACATTGTTAACACCCCGGACCCACATCTACCTCATGCCTGATTTCAAGACTACATTTTATATGTATACTATATTGTGTATGCACCGAAACCTTGGTCTATAATTATGACATGGGTATTGGTTGGGTTTGGAACCGTGACATGATTTGAAAGAATATATATTACGTAGATTTAGCTGTTTTAGAACTGAGGCGAGGCCGTCCACATTGTTAACTAGATTTTTCAACGAATACAAAACTAGTTATTACATTCAAGTTGGTGATTTCGACTGGTGGACGGGCGGTCGTTTACTTTTAGATTCCATTGGCTATCTCTAGTCATGATGAACTTGCAGTGAAGGTAGCTTATATGACAACCCTGCCTTGGGTTGAAAATGACGTCAAAATCATGGTCGCCATACTCAAGATAGAAAAACATATCTGTCAAAATATGCTTGGCTGCCAAAAATGTGGTTTTCTTGGAATTGTTGAGTCTTGTATATCATGTATCTGAGGCATATTGTGATATGTGATAATCATATATTGTATAATAAAACATCAAGAAACTACATACTTGTTCAGTTGTGATTTCAATGTGGTCGGCGTGTTGTTCATCCATTCTTACACACCATTAGATTTGTCCTTTCAGCAACAAGCAGCACATAGTGCTTTGGTCCTGTATTATGTGGGTAACAACACGATTAGCGTGAACACGATGACCTCATTTGGTCGATTGTGAATGAAGAATTACGTAGGATAATCAAAGCATATTATTATTATGAGTCGTAGATAATCAATTAATTGTAACGGTATTGACCAATTTAGAAATAAGTGATATCCACGCAAGTTTACCTGATCATTTTGAAGTAAAAGGTGAGCACCGAAAATGGAATAAATATTGGAAATTGCATTTAACGTTTTCGTTCATACATGTAGCTGCTGGTCGTAATCACAACTTTTCTTTACATAATATCCACAACATGTAGGGGGTACCAATTTCTTAATATTTTTTTGTGTCTTAAGCGTATAAAGTAGGAATGTGTGACAAAGGAATGTATTGGTCCTACCAGGCATAAATATTGGTACTAGTATAGGCCCACACCCAATCGTCAGATGTATCTTATATGCAGACACTAACTCGATTCTCAATTACATGAATTCGTATGTACGAGGTACGTATAGATCAGCATGACAATACCTCTATGAATGCCAAAAGAAGGTAAAAGAGAAGATTGGACTAACCAACTATTTGCACAGAAAATACGAAGCTATGAAGAAACGGTAGCAAAGGTATAGTTATTTACGAAAGAGACAGGTGCAAGTCATGTTTTATTTACATTTATCCCCAAAATGATATTTCAATGTCATAGATTAGTTTTTGTACTTAAGCTTTTATTCATGATAAATGGCAAGAACGGTCACTAGCCAGGGTTGGCATAAAACCAACATTTTCGTTTAAAACCCTACCCAAATGTTTTTTTTAGGACAATAAGGGGTTTTAAAGGGTTTTATAAAAATAATTTTTGGTTTTAATTTTTTCAGTAATAATGTCATAAAATTACATGAAGAAGTGCCTTGTATAGCACCTATGAAGGTGTCAGACACTGTTTAACACTGTATATCACACCTAGCAAGAATTTCAAAGGCAATTATCTACTTTAAAATTGTCTAAATGTTGACCTACCATCTACTTTCAAGATCAGTTATAGGGTTATTATAGTCTTACGTATGATTTTTTCAGAAATTATTTTCTTGATACCCCCAAAATATGGAAAACCATGCTTAAAACCCAATTTAGGTATAAAACCCTACCCTTTTAAAACACTGGTTTTAAGGGGTTTAAAAGGGTAGGTTTTAAAGGGAGGTTATATGTGCCAACCCTGTCACTAGCATTGTTATAAGACGTGTCACCGTCAACAAGTATCGCTTTATGTCTATTGAATCAAGGCATAGAAAGAATGGCATATTCATGTATGCACCGTTTCCATGAATAAATGAAATTGTTATAATAGAACATATGTCACCTATTCTTTAGGACAAGTCACATAGGGATTTACCATACCTATATTTAGATAATCATTCGAATTTAATATTTGTAAGGTTGATTTGCACCATGCATGGGAATACTTTAAAGGGTGCTATCATTTAAGGTTTCCAGAGATTGCTTTTGTTCTTCTCAAGAAAAACGTAATGATTTAAAAAAGAACAGTACAGTCAGTAACAACACTGTATTTGAACTTTTATCGTGTGATAATACATCTATTGTTGTTGTCAGTAGCTAGTTTGCCTTGAATTATTTTCTGAAATAATGAGTTTATGTTTTATTGATGACGTAAGGACCTGATGGCTTAAGGCTTTTTGTAACTTTATGGAATAATCACAAAACTGTAGATTAATATGTCACTGAGTTATTGCCTTTGCGTTTTTAGATGCACGCCGATATTACACTTCATACTTTATGATGATTAAAGGTAAAGTAATCATAAAGGCTTGTTGCTTGTACTGAATTTAAAAACTAGTTTTCACTTCACTGTTTGCCTACTAAGATTGTAATGCCTGGTTAGGTAGGCTAAGCCAACTTTACATTTCGCCCCCAGTTGCAAGAGTTTGTTACACTTTTCACCGATGGCAACAACAGTACATTGGCGATTGACCCTGTCAGATACCAAATCATACACCTGGGTGAGGCAATGTGGGTTATTCTTTTGCTCAAATAAATTGACCAGGAGATAAACATGGGACCTTTTGTTCATGAAGGACACTCCCTAACTGTATGCCGCGGTTACTAAGTGCGTGATAACCAAATATTCTCTTTTTACACTTGCAGACAGAGAGATAAGACATTAACAGAACTGATCAACAAATATGATGAGGAGAAGAAAATGTTGAAGAAACAATATAATTCCAATTTATCAGTAAGTATTGTGATTGAGCCATGATCGTTGGATACAGTGCTTTACTATTTGCAATTATTGTTCTTTCTTATAAATTAGTCATCAATTTTGACTAAATCCTTCACTCAAAGGGTTCATATTGAATGGATTAAAATATGACAATGAACAACACTCCTGTGACTGTTCATGTGTTGAATGTTGGCATGTATTTACAATGTGTATCTATGAACACTTGCAATAAATCTTGTTGATATTTCAGACTGAACTGAAAGAATTAAAATCGAAATACACAAAAGTACGACAGTTGGAGAGGCAGCTTGACCTACAACAAAATGATCAAGATGAAAAGTTTTTTACTTAATAATATTTTCTTCTTTAAAGACTGTGATACTTTTTCTAAAAGATATTTAAATGTAAACACTTCACCAAATGTTCACGAATCTTCATTCCAAAACTAATATTTGTCTGTGCATACAATTGTCATCTTCCATTACCATCACCTCTGACCAAATATTTTGTACGTCTATATTTACTGAACGTAACTTTCATTTGGCTCACTAGAAGGCATGGATAAGGATTAATTGCTAGATTTACCGAATCATGTTGTTATTGTATATGCCTCTGTTATGTCTACAGACTATTGCATATCATACATTTGGTACCATCGGGACAACAAGGTCGTGTATGAGTATTTACTACATGCATATATATATCTTTATTTAAGTCTCATCTCTGTACACATAAACTATACAATTTACAAAACATATATCACAGTACGAAGCCATTCTAAAAGAATTATAAGAGACTATCAAATCACAATTTCATTAAACATTTACAATATAAATCTATGTAACCATTGTTATTCTAATTATAAAAACTGCCCTAAAATATCTATCAAATAAAACACTGAAAATCAAAATCACACTAATGTGTATAGTTACGAAACGTTTTAAAATAAATTTATCACCTTCGATCAGATCGAAAATAAACTGAATAACAATTGCTACATAGGATCTGTAAAACAGGAAATATGAATAAATAAATAAGTTACATTATTTACAAAGGTAAAATGATCTACGTTTTAAAATATCAAAGCAGGTTTTGGCACATAACCTAATCAGAGCTGGATGTGTAAATAAAATGACAAGTTTATCAGTATTTGGCAGATTTTCAAATGTATCACAGATTGCTATTGCTTTTGCCAGCAATTTCACCCTAATATCATTATATAAATTACAATCTAAAATAACATGACATTCATCCTCTACGGAATTACAAAACGGACATTTCCTTTCGCTGATTGGCAAGTTTTCGTATCTTCCAGTTTCGAGTCGGATGGGGGCTACACCACATCTAAATTTACTAAATGCTGACCTATGACAAAAAGATAAAATCATGGTACAATAAGGTTCAACAGTAAATGTGTTTTTAAATAAACGGTATGTACGGAGTTTATTTCTACCCCTTCCATTTGTACTAGATACATTTTGTATTGAATGGAGCCAATCAATTTGAAAAAGATTCAACATACTCTCTTCAACTGATTTCTTAAAACTTAATTTAGGAATTGGCAAAGCAATGTCAATATGATCAGTTAAACCAAGTGACGATAACTTGTGCTTAACAGAATAAAACCAGTTTTTACAAGCTGTACCCGCTAGCCTGTTTGCACAGAGTGCTATGCGCTTATTAAGCCTAGAAACGTCCATATTACCCAATCTACTTCAGAAGTTAGAAATACAACTCCACTGTCGGACAGACGAGGGTCTCCATGCCATTTCACCAATGACAGCTGCATGTGCCAAAGTGAATTTCGTTGTTAGCTTATATATCTGATGGTGTTCATATTTAGTTCTAGATATTTTTATCAGAATGTTAGAATTATAAAACTTATTAATTTTGAAATGTCAGTTCATTAGAAAATATATGATGTCAACTGAGGAAATATTATACCAAGATCGTTTTTTATTAGGACGTATGAGTTTCCCAGAGGTCTTAAGTTATACAGTAATGACATCTTGGCAGGCGTTCAGGAGTTAGAGACTTGTAATCATTTTCTCCAAGTGGTACATAAAACAGATGTAAATTAAGTTGGAAGAATAAAGTAGGATTGTAGAGTAGGTCAATCTTCACAGTAACAAATTGATTCACTATCATTCCCTATATTCCCATTACAGATAAGGGAAATGTAATTTAAGATTCTCACAGTTTATCAATATTTTACAGTTTTTGCCTAGAGACTACAATATCTAATGAAAGAATCCCGTTCTCCGTATAGGAATATAGTTTATGTGTTCAATAACTGTTACGAACACTAATGTTTGGCATTAAGAACAAACATATAATATTACTTCTCAGAAATCGTAGTAAACGGCAAAAATAAAATGTGTAAAATGTGTTATTACTAACTAGGCCCACGCTGATCATTTTCTCAGAGGGTACATGATCATACTGGTTATGAAACAATAAATTCATTGTCGCAAGACATTGTCAGATAGTTAAAAAGTTAGCAATACCAAGTACAGTCATACATTCTTCACCTAAGATATTAATTTCAGTAGTTATTTTTTCAGATAACTTATCTGAAGATGTCATATGAAGAAAAAATGCGAGGTTTGATGTTCAGTTAGAACAGTAAGTTTTTTGCCAACATGTAGTCTGACGATATCAATCTGATGCTCATATCCTTTCTTTGCGTAATTGATAACTAGACCATATTCTACTCGTTACACACGTTGTATGTATAAGCATACGATTAAATATGTATACATTATAAGTGGGATTATTACAGAAACTAATATTAAAGATGCAATATACTCTTCTTTCTTAGAGAATATGATGTACCTTTACACTTATCAATGAATTCACTTATACACCTACATATTAAACTATAAGGTTTATCGATAAATGTAATACTTTGGCCCCAGTCTCCCGAAACATATCAATTTTGAGAAAAAAATCACCTCAAATATTGCCCTGTATCGTTTGGATAATTTCCTACGGCACCAAAACAGCGAATGCTATTCTTCGTTTATTCCAGTAATTTTAATGAGTTCTAACTTCAGATTTATTAGCAATTAAGACTCGGATTTGGGCAAAATGTTAATTTGAGATGATATTTGCTTCAGGAGATCGGGGTCTCGTGTAATATTGTTTGTTACCATACAATAACAAGTCAGGTGCATAAAACAATCAGAACGACTTCCGGGTAGGCAGTATTCAATGAAACAGCAGACCACACACGCCACAAGAACAGTCAAATTAGATTTCAGTAGACAACAATTACTGTTAATAGGACCAATACGAAATGAACTAAGAAATGAATTTCAAAGCCATAAACACGTCATATCCGACTACGAAAGCTTGAAAGAACTCGACACAACCAAGTCAGATACTAGTAATATAAGTGCATAATTTCAGTCATTGATTTTACTGTGGATGATTCACTTTGATTTATAGTGGCATTTACCAGTCATATTAATGAACCTGGGAATTTTCAAATTGTTTATGGCGTTCTTGTTATTGATGTTTTACATGAATTTATCCATTATTTCAGGAATTAGAAAGTACAATTGAATCTCTACGCTCCCAGATTTCTTCCTTACAACAGAAATGTGCGTTACTCCAGGAGGACCTAGATATTCAAACTAAATTTCCAATGGGAACATTCGGTGCTAGAACAAGTTCTCCAATCAAGTTTTCTTGATAACATTATATTTTTATCAAGAACAAACTGTCAACCTTGTCAACATTATCTATTTATTAAGAACAAACTGTCAACCATGTTAAAGTATTTGTAGGTAGCATAATTTGATCTTGTTACTTCTAAGGCCAATCATAGTTTATTTCAAATTTAGTCGTCGTAATGATAATATTGTGTTTATAAATGAAAACTGTGATCGCATTAGTTACTTAAATATGTATAGTATCATATAATGTATATGAGGTGTCTTATACTCATGCTGCAGCTCCGTTCCATATTATACTGGGATGTACTTTTGTTGTTTCCAACGTGCTACAACTTCCTAGGTGCGGCTACATATTTGGAATAAATTTTGTACCGGATATATTGTGCCAGTGTTAGAGCTCTTCGTGGGAGACAAAATGAAGTTTTTGTGTAAAAAACGCTCCAGTTTATCTGTGATAATAATTGTAGATATAGATTTATGTAAATGTGTACATAGAGTTTTTACTTTTAGATTTTATGTTTTGTAGTTTAACCAAGCGGTTATTCTGCTTAGAGTTATTTTATAACACACATTTTTGTGGATCATGTCTCTGAATCTTGGACCAAATATCAATTTTTGTTGATTGTTTTGGTTAATAAGTGTTACTTTTGCTAATTCTACATTCCGCTACACACGTCAAACACGTTTAGTGATCACCTTAAAGTACAAAATCAATCAGAATCTGGTTTTATTTGTTTGAGGAGTATTATGTCCGTCATGGACCAAATTGAAACTGAACTAACTACTATGTTCTGTTGTCATCTTTTATCAGGTTTGTATGTTCTTGCCATTATTGTTTGTCAATACATTTGTCGGCTACAATGAGTGATATTGCTGGTGAGTGATAGTTGGTTAAGTAAAACTGATTTGCATTTAAATTGATCTGCTTAGTCATATATTTCATGTTTTCTTTCGTGTTTATTTTTATTACTTTTATATTTCACAGCTGAGATTGTACTATTTGCAATTCTACATTGATATCCTTAATCACTCCATACATTACGCAATTTGTTGAATCCATTGCCATTCTATAATATTTTATGTGCATTATTGCTGTTCTAAAACTATTATCTTATCCTATTTTGGGGTAGAATTTAGGGTAAATTTTCAAATATAGGACAATTATGTGCTCTCTTCCTAGTTGAATTCGCGCACATCCTGTTTTGATTAGCATGAGTAGTTATGAAATATGTGCTATTTTCATAACTCCGCCTCCCAATCATCTAACACATTATGCCTCTGATGTCATACATTTGTTTGATGTGCATGTCTATGACATGTTTTTTGTGTCATTGACTAGGTTTTGTGAATGCATCTTGACATATTACATCTTACTAAAGTAGACTTCTATTCTGATATTTGAATCATGGACCATTGTTAAATCCCGGACCCACATCTACCTCATGTCTGGTTTAAAGACTACATTTTATATGTATAATTTATTGTGTATGCACCGAAACTTTGGTCTATAATCATGACATGGGTATTGGTTGGGTTTGGAGCTGTGACATGATTTGAAAGAATTTATTATATAACATAGATCTAGCTGTTTTAGAAATGATGCGAGGCCATCCACATTGTTAACTAGAATTTTCAACGAATACAAAACTAGTTTTTACATTGGCGATGTCGACTGGTGGACAGGCGGTCGTACACTTTTCGATTCCATTAGCTTTCTCTAGTTAGGAATGAGATACCATGATGGAACTTGCAGTGAAGGTAGCTAATATGAAAACCTTGCTTTGGGTAGAAAATGACGTCATAATCATGGTCGCCTTACTAAAGATAGAAAAACATATCTGTCAAAATATGCTTGGCTGCCAAAAATGTGGTTTTTCTTGGAATTGTAAAGTCTTGTATATCATGTATCTGATACACATTGTGATATGTGATAATCATATATTGTATAATAAAACATCAAGAAACTACATACTTGTTGAGTTGTGATTTCAATGTAGTCGGCGTGTTGTTCATCCATTCTTACACACCATTAGATTGGCTTGACCTTTCAGCAACACGCATCACATAGTGCTTTGACCCTGTATTCTGTGGGTTACAACACAATAAGCGTGAACACGACGACATCATTCGGTCGATTGTGGATGAAGAATTACGTAGGAAAACAAAACATATCATTATTATTATGAGCCATAGATAATGAATTAATTGTAACGGTATTGGCCAATTGAGAAATAAGTGATGTCCACGTAAGTTTACCAGATCATTTTGAAGTAAATGGTGAGTATCCGAAAATGGAATAAATATTGGAAATTGCGTTTAACGCTATCGTTCATAGCTGCTGGTCGTAATCACAACTTTTCTTTACATTATATCCAGAGCATGTAGGGGGTACCAATTTCTTAATACTTCATTGTGTTATAAGGGTAGAAAGTAGGGATGTGTGACAAAGGAATGTATTGGTCCTACCAGTCATATATATTGGTACTAGTATAGGCCCACACCCAATCGTCAGATGTGTATTATATGCAGACACTAACTCGATTCTCAATTACACGATTTGTATGTACGAGGTATATATCTCCATTACAATACCTCTATGAATGCCAAAAGAAGCTAAAAGAGAAGACTGGACTTACCAACTGTGTTCACAGAAAATACGGTAGCAAAGGTATACTTACTAACGCAAGAGACAGGCGCATTATGTTTTATTTACATTTGTACGAGGGGCGTTTCAAAAGTTCCAGGAAAAATGCTCTAACATGTTTATGGTATGTTAAAATTACTTCAAACTTTGCATTTAAATAGAACAATTCATGATACATAGTATACCATGAATCAAACACATGAGGGTGTGTTGTACAAAATGGCACTGCTGCCATAGTAACGTCAGTAATGGCCTCCCGGGGCAATTTTGACGTCGCGTCGCAGAAATCGCCAAACTAACCTATGCATTGCTCCCAACCAAACAGCTACCAATTAACAATCACCTCAAATTACTGCATGGAACATTTGCGAAGGGCGGTATAACATCATTTTGGTCAATTTATGACATAGTTTAAATAGACCCACTGTTGTGTTTAGTCTTATTTGTCGCCGTATTAGAATCACCCGACAAATGTCAGTTAATCATTAAAATTTGACCAGTTTTTGTCTTTTGGTAGACAAATTAAGACTTGAACCAATATAATTTACAAACACTGCCTGTTAAAAACGTTGTTTGTCATTGGGTAGGATGTGTGCATGATATAAACGCTTCCAGACTGCCTGTGGTACTGCTGCAGATGATAATAGAAAGGTATGGCCTGTTGTGAATCAGACGCTAGACGTTATGTTGGACGTGTCTGCTTGATTTTGTGACAATTTCGAATACTATGCAAACGGACCCTGGAGGTGCATACCTTCAAGCGAGGCATTCTTTTAGAATATAAAGCATTGTAGTTATTGTAGCAGGTGTATTTTGTGTGTCCTTTGACTGACTGAGTTAGCTTTAGTCAGAACATGTTAATAACGTACGGTCAAATATAACATTGCCCCGGGTAGCCATAACTGATGTTACTATGGCAGCAGTGTCATTTTGTACGCTCATGCGTTCAATTCATAGCACACTATGTATCATGAATTGTTCTATGTAAATGAAAAGTTTTAAGTATATTGACCATAAGATAAACACAATAGAGCACTTTTCCTGGAACTTTTGGAACGCCCTACGTATATCCCCAAAGTGAGATTTCAATGTCATAGATTAGTTTTTGTACTTAAGCTTTTATTCATGATAATTGGCAAGAACGGTCACTAGCATTGTTATAACAGGTGTCTGTCATCAAGTATCGCTTTTATGACATTTGCTCATGATAGCCTCTTCATATGTACCTTATCGATACTGTCACATATATCAGTTATTGTACTTAAGATTTATATCATGGTAAATAGTAAGAATGGTCACTAGCATTGTTATAACATGTGTCGCCGTCAACAAGTACAGCATTATACAAGGTATTTGTATAAATTCCAAGTGTATTGCTTTGTGCTTACAGGGTCATTTCATAGACAGAATGGCATGAAGGTTTTATCATCGTAATCGTAATATTATTGATTTCATCTTCTTGAGTGATCAACGAGTTAACAATGTGATTTATGTTCCGGGTATTAGTCTTAATTCTCCTTGTATTGTCGTCTGTCTACGGGTTGTCTGATTAATCGGCACGAATATTACGTTTGTATTTTATGTGATTTCCTGACCAGTCGCTCTGTTCAATTTATATGGCTTAAACATTATCAAGACATTGTTCATTAGGACACGACACTCACCAGAATCCGTCAAATCGTTGACCAATTTGATATTATCTTTTGTCTAAAGAATAATCAACACCGATCCATAAAGTACATCATCTTCTAACCTAAGTCAATTAGACTGTTACGTAGCTTTTTCAGTACAATATAAATACTGCACTAGTTAATGCCTGTTTTATAATTATATTGTATAGACAGTGTTGTGAGTTGCCTATTCGATACAAATGTAGTTGAAATTAAGCCAAAGTTCAGTTTCAGATCCAAACATGCGTAATATTCCTGTTGCGTTCAATTACTGAATGTGTCTTATATATTCATTTATCCATCGTTTCAATGCATAAATACACTTGTAATAATAGAAGAAGTGTCACCTATTCTTTAGGAAAAGTCTCATAGGGAATTACCATACCTATATTTAGATATAGATAATCATTAGAATTTAATATTTTTTAAAATCATTTGCACCATGTATATGGGTAATTTAGAGTGTGCTACCATTTAATGTTTCCACAGATTGTAGTTGTGCTTCACAGTAGTCATAAATGTATACCTCATATTGCATTATTGTTTTGTATCAGAATGCTTTAGTGTTGTAAACTTAATCTGAAATGTCAGTTCATTAGAAAATACAAAATACAGGATGTCAACCGGGGAAATATTATACCACTATCGTTATTTATTAGGACGTAATAGTTTCCCAGAAGTCTTAAGTTATAATGAGATCTTGGCAGGCGTACATGCGCTCTACTTGTAATCATTTCCTCCAAATTGTACTGGTACATAAAACAGATGTAAATTGAAATTCAGTTGGAAGAATGAAGTAGGATTGTACATAGAGTATGTCAGTTATCTCAGTATCAAATTGATTCACTATAGTTCCCTATGTTCCCATTACACTTATGGGAAATGTTATTTACAATTCTCACTGTTTTTTCATATTTTACATTTTCTCCTGAGAACTACAATATCTAATGGGTATTGTTCTCCCTAATATAATTTATGTATTCAATAAATGATGCGAACACTAATGTTTCACATAAAGAACAAAACATAACAATATTACTTCTTGGAGATCGTAGTAAACATAAAAAAGCATATTTGTTGTAAAATTAGTACTAACAAGGCCCACGCTGATTACTTTCTGAGAGGGTACATGGACACGCTGGATATGAAACAATAAATTCATTGTTGCAAGGCATGGTCGGATACGTTAAATATTTAGCAATACCAAGTACAGTCATACATTCATTACCTAAGATATCAAGGTCAGTATATTTTTTTCAGATAACTCATCTGAAGATGTCATATGAAGAGAAAATGATAAGTTTGATGCCAAGTTCAGTTAGAACAGTAAGTTGTTCGTAGACTAATAGTCTGACGATATCAACCTGATCATCATAACCTCTATTAGCGTAGTTGATAACAAGAACATACATGTATTTAACTCTGTTGTATTTTGTGAACAAAACACTTGTAATAATCTAATTTGTAGAGGTATCTATCAAGTAAACATTTCTGGACAAAAGAAACAGTCCTTGGCCGCACAATATCTTAATAAGGTTGAGCCATAAATGCTCTGGTGTAATACCGTTTGTAACCGTATACAATAGCAAATCAGGTGCGTAAACTATTAGAACAATCAGAACGACTACCTGGTAGGTAGCACTCAATAAAACAGCAGCCCACATAAGTCACAAGAACAGTGAAATAAAAAGCCAGTTGACAACAAGTACTGTTAAAATGACAAATGCGAAAATGAACGAAGAAATCAATTACGCAGTCAAACACACAATACTGACACCGATAGCTTGCAAGACATAGGCACAACTACCTAAGATGTCAGATTCGAGTCATATACATGCACAATTTCAGTCATTGATTTTACTCTGGATGATTACATTGATTTATGGTGACATTTGTCAGTTGTATTAATGAACATGGGAATTTATCATTCGGATTAATTATAATTTTCAAACTCTTAGTTTACGGCGTTCTTGTTATTGATGTTTTACATGAATTTATCCATTATTTCAGGAATTAGAAAGTACAATTGAATCTCTACGCTCCCAGATTTCTTCCTTACAACAGAAATGTGCGTTACTCCAGGAGGACCTAGATATTCAAACTAAGTTTCCAATGGGAACATTTGGTGCTTGAACCAGTTCACCCACCAAGTCCTCTTGATAAAATTATCTATTTATTAAGAACAAACTGTCAACTATGTTAAAGTATTTATAGTTCAATTTGATCTTATTACTTCTAAGGACAATCATTGTTTATTTGAGAATTCTTGTATACATTACATTGTGTTAAGTAATGAAAACTGTGATCGCAATAGATACTTTAATACGGTAATGTGTCATATAGTGTATATGTAGTATCATATACTCGTCCTGTATCTCTATCCAATTTTTTACAGGGATGTCTCCATCCCATTTTATACAGGGATGCACCTCTGTTGTACTGAATGTACATGTACTACAACTATCTAGGTGCGGCTATATAATTGGAATTTCGTGCCGGATATTTTTTGCCTGTATTGGAACTCCTTGTCGGAGAAAAAATGAAGTTTTTGTGTCAAAATACGCTCTAGTTTATCTGTGATAATTGTAGATATAGATTTATGTAAATGTGTATATAGACTTTTTACTTTTAGATGTAACGTTTTGGAGTTGAACCAAGAGGTTTTTCTCCTAACGCTCATTTTTTGTGGATCATATCTCTAAATCTGGGACCAAATATCAATCTTTGTTGATTGCTTTGATAAACAAGTGTTACTTTTGCTGATTCTACATTCCGTTACACCGATAACACTTTTCGTGATCACCTTAAAGTATAAGCACCTTTTTATTTGTTTGATGATTATTATGTCTGGCATGGACCAAATTGGAATTGAACCAAATACTATGTTTTTTGTTGTCATTTTTATCAGGTTTGTATGTTCTTGCCATTATTGTTTGTCATTACATTTGTCAGCTACAATGAGTGATATTGCTGGTGAGTGATAGTTGGTTAAGTAAAACTGATTTGCATTTAAATTGATCTGCTTAGTCATATATTTCGTGTTTTCTTTCGTGTTTATTTTTATTACTTTTATATTACACAGCTGAGATTGTTCTATTTGCAATTCTACATTGATATCCTTGATCATTCCTTACATTACGCAATTTGTTGATACCATTGACATTCTATAATATTTCATGTACATTATGGCTGTTCTAAAACGTCATATCTTATCCTATTTTGGGGAAGAATTTAGGGTAAAATTTCAAATATAGGACAATGTGTGTGCTCTCTTCCAAGTTGAATTCGCGCACATCCTGTTTTATTAGCGTGAGAAGTTATGAAATATGTGCTTTGTTCATAACTCCCCCTCCCAATCATCAAACACATTATGCCTCTGCATGTTTATGACATGCTTTTTCGTGTCATAGACTAGGTTTTGTGAATACATCTTTACATATTACATCATACTAAAGTAGACTTCTATTCTGATATTTGATTCATGGAACATTGTTAACACCCCGGACCCACATCTACCTCATGCCTGATTTCAAGACTACATTTTATATGTATAAGATATTGTGTATGCACCGAAACTATGGTCTATAATTATGACATTGGTTTGGTTGGGTTTGGAACTGTGACATGATTTGAAAGAATATATATTACGTACATTTAGCTGTTTTAGAACTGAGGCGAGGTCGTCCACATTGTTAACTAGAATTTTCAACGAATACAAAACTAGTTATTACATTGGCGATTTTGACTGGTGGACGGGCGGTCTGACACTTTTCGATTCCATTGGCTATCTCTAGTTAGGAATGAAATACCATGATGAAGCTTGCAGTGAAGGTAGCTTATATGAAAACCTTGCTTTGGGTAGAAAATGCCGTCATAAGCATGGTCGCCATACTAAAGACAGAAAACATATCTGTCAAAATATTCTTGGCTGCCAAAACTGTGGTATTTCTTTGAATTGTAAAGTCTTGTATATCATGTATCTGATACATAATGTGATATGTGATAATCATATATCGTATAATAAAACATCAAGAAACTACTAACTTGTTGAGTTGTGATTGCAATGTAGTCGGCGTGTTGTTCATCCACTCTTACACGTAGGGGTCTGTAGCGTCTTCCACTCCTCCGTTCACTAGTTAATACTTATAACGGTATGAATTTAGGGAGGTATGACAATGTAGCTAACAATGAGCAGACCGTACTTTCCAACTGTGTACACCTGTTTAGATCAATTTAATATTGTGCTTGCGTAGACTATACGAATCCATGAAGAAACGATGGAAGAGGAATAGTTACTTACACAAGAGATAGGCATAGCATGTTTTATTTATAACCCCAAGCTCATACCTGAAGGATGTAAATATGACGTCTGTCTGCCTCAAAGAACGACGCACTGAATAACTATACAATTAGCGTACTACCGTATTTACAGTGATTCGCAAATGATAAAATTAGTAGTATTAAATTAGTAATATGACGATTGTATTAGATACTTGACATGCACAGACAATTCAAATCCAGTATTCCCTTTATGTGATCACAGAGCCAGTGGCCCATTTATATAACCATTTACCACTAAATACTGACCTTTGCTCATGATAGCCTCTTCATATGTACATTATTGATACTGTCACACATATCAGTTATTCTACTTAAGATTTATTTCATGGTTAATAGTAAGAATGGTCACTAGCATTGTTATAACATGAGTCGCCGTCAACAAGTACAGAATTATACAAGGTATTTGTATGAATTCCAAGTGTATTGCTTTGTGCTTATAGGGTCATTTCATAGACAGAATGGCATGAAGGTGTTATCATCGTAATCGTAACATTATTGATTTCATCTTCTTGAGTGACCAACGAGTTAACAAATTGATTTATGTTACGGGTATTAGTCTTAATTCTCCTTGTATTGTCGTCTGTCTACGGGTTGTCTGATTAATCGGCACGAATATTACGTTTGTATTTTATTTGCTGACCATTCGCTCTGTTCAATATATATGTCTTGTACATTATCTAGGACACGACACTCGCTAGATTCCGTCAAATCATTGATCTTTCTTTAAGTTAAGTTACCAATTTTCTAGGGCTCTTTTCAGCTGTTAGGCCGCGCAATCACTCTTTGACATTTTACCTCTCCTGGTCATTGGACTACATATAAAAACCTACACTCATGTCTCCAGGGGAGACAATTTCTCTCCTGTGGGCGTGGCAGCCAACATCGATCTGTGGCGCCCAGGAATAGACACTCCCCTCGCATGTATCATTTAACACCATGGTGGAGTGGAGCATGTGGGTCTTGCTCAGAGAAATTAACCAGTGGTCAAAAGGGGGTCGAACCCAAGACCTCTCGATCCCGAAGCGCGCCCTACCTCTAGGCCAATTGTCTAAATCACAATTTACACTGATCCAGAAAGTGCGTCATTTTCAAGGACAAATAGACTGCCATATAGTATTGTCTGTGTAGCATAGATACTGCATGGCGCACTAACTAATCATATTGTATAGACGGTGTCATACATTGCTCATATCTGTATGATACAAATGCGATTGAGATTAAGCCCAAGTTCTGTTTCAGATAAAAAACATGTCTAATATTTGTGTTGCGTTCAATTACTGAATATGTCTTACGTATCCACTTACCCATTGTTCTTCTTTCATTGCTTTTTTCTCATTAATCTTGTATCTTGTTTGAAAAAAAGTTATCAAATGTATATGTATATCACAATGAAGGTGGAATTAAAGAGTATATATGCATAAATGCAATTGTTATTATAGAACAAATGTCACCTTGTTTTCAGGAAAAGTCTCCTAGGGAATTACTTTACCTTTATTTAGACAAAGATAATCATTAGAATTAAATATTTGTAAAAATCATTTGCGCCATGTATATGGGTAATTAAGAGGGTGCTACCATCCACAGATTGTAGTTGTGCTTCACAGTAGTCATATACTACATATTGCATTATTGATAGTTTTATATCAGAACGCTTTAGTGTTGTTAACTTAACCTGAAATGTCAGTTCATTAGAAAATACAAAATACAAGATGTCAACTAGGGAAATATTATACTACTATCGTTATTTATTAGGATAACTCAGTGAAAGAATGAAATTTCCATAAAGTTTCTAAAAGAATTCAGCCATCGGGTCATTGCGTCTTCAATATGATAGGAAGTCAATATTTCAGAAAAAAACGAACTACCGTCACCAAGAAGAGATGTTTTATCACTAGATAAAAAGTCGATTCATACATCAAATATTGTGTTGTTGTTGAGTACAGCATTTGTTCGTTCTAAAACCATTATATCATCCTGGTTTTGTAAAATAACAATATCTGAAATCTTTTATCGGCAGCACTATCTAAGTTACCCCTACATATTGTGCAAATACAGTTAAAGAACATAAAGTTCTTATGATCTGTGTATCAAGATACATTTTTGGATATGTAGAAATTCCCTGTGATACTTTTCTAGAAAAGATCACGTGACATTTGCATATATTGTTGCAATAAACATTATGCATAAAACGGTTGATACATAAATACATAAAATGAATTCAATACTGTAGGAGCTTGATACAGGTATTGTAAGTATGCTACAATGTAGTGTATATATACTGAACCTTGGTGTAGTATTAATGATGTTTGTATCGAAAAGACAACACACGAGACTGTCTAAATAATATAATTATATGGCCCACATTATCGAATGTTCAGAAAATGTTCCTAGACAGTCTAATTGACTTATACGATGTCCTGATTTATGTCTCGGTGTAAATATGATTTAGACAAAAGAAATAAAACAATTCAACGATTTGCAGGAATCTAGTGAGTGTCATGTCATAATGAACAATGTCTGGATAATGTTTAAGTCATATATATTGAACAGAGCGACTGGTCACCAAATCACATAAAATGCTAACGTAATATTCGTGCCGGTTAATCAGACATTCCGTGGACAGACGACAATACACATGTACAGGGAGAATTACGACTAATACCCGAAACATAAATCACATTGTTAGCTTGTTGGTCACTAAGGTAGATTTCCAACATCAATACTATTACGTTGAGTGTAAATCTATCATCACACATTCCATCTATTACATATTGACATGGGAACTAAACCATTCCCTTGAAATATTTTGTAAAAAAATAAAATCGGTCTGGAAATGTAGAAAAAACAAATGTAGCACTAAACAAAAACATGTGTCATTAGATCAAACTGATTTTGTAAAATAACAATCTATAGGAATCTCAAATGGCAGCACGATCTAAATTTCCCCTAAACATTCTGCAAATAAATTAAAAATATCGAATTCTAATGATTATCTTGGTCTAAATATAGATCAGGTAATTTCCGGTGAGGATTTCCAGAGAAGATAATGTGACGTTTGTTTACACATTTCAATTACCTACATACTCTAGGAAACGCTGGTTAAGAGAATATATACAAGACAAAGTCAGCAATTGTGTGCTACAGGTATATTCAACATACTTAGCGAAACTGAATTCCGGTTCAATCTCTGGGATGTTTGTTTCCAATACTTGTATGTAATTATGTGACAGACAGTATTGTGTTGTTTTACCGAGAATGTTATTGATATAAAAATGTTTGAAACCAAATAATAGCATTCACCTACCTATATCCATATTGTAATGTATGTTAGCGATATTTCCTATTTCTAACCAAACCGAACCCGTTCCTTATACTTCTGTCCCTATTGTTGTTCTTCAAGTAGGTTTTGGTCGCCCTCGTAGGTTTTGGTCGCCCTCGTCTACTTTTTCTCCAGGTGCCCATCTGGGAGAACTACTAGTTCACATGGGATTAACGTAGAACATGTCCAATCATGCGTGATCGATTTCAATTTCAGAATGTCCTTATCGGTTGTTTGTGTTCAAACAGTTCTTCATTTAATATTTTTGATATTTTTGACAATTTTCTCTTGAGACAGTCGTTATAAAAACCATCACTGATGGCCCCGGGAACAGAAAGAAAAAGCACCGGGGCTATCAGTGACTACTGCGAATGATTAATTTACGGAGACTTGAAACCAACTTCCACCTCGAGTCAAATAAGACCAAGGTAATTTTGAATAACCCATTTTGAAGTCATACACCAATTCCTCGTATGTATGTACGTGTACTAGGCAAAATATTCTTAACCTTAATAACTGTCATGATATTAAACTTAATTGCTCTCATACTAGTATTCCGATATATCAGCATTTTCACACCTAACTCTGTAATCAGGCTGTACGTGTTTGTATATATACAATGTTTATAAGTACGTTTTGTGTAATTGGGTTCAACACATTTGTCTATCTTATTCCCGAAACAGACATTCCATTTGTTGTGTTGTGATAATTTCAAATTACTAGAGATAAATTAAACACTTGGGACAGAAATTTAAAATCAAATTATTTTTTTATAAATCGGTTGTCACATAGCATCGCCTCTTGGTACCATGTGATTAAAGTTCGAAGTGTATGAAATGTTTGTGTAGACAAACGCCAAGGAACATTAGTCGTTAGCTTTGTAGTAGCAACATCGATGTATAATCTGTTCGCCTAATGACCGATATTGTATTAGTATGGTGTAAACATTTTCCCAGGGCACAAAGTGGTGTCGTAAGTGATTTAGTCAGGACCTTGGGAACACAACTGGGTACGAACAACTACGATTATATTGAAGCCACAAACATATTGACGAACAAGGAAATAAATTGTGGGTATAATAATTAAGAAACTGGCAGACAGAATACGTTTGTAATTAATCTGAATTATAAATCATACGGTGTTCGCCGGTTGTAAACAAAATAAACACGGCGTCGTGAGGCTTGTAGCAAATAATTATGAACTGAATGTATGCTCAGACATAAAGCTTTAGTATTACAATTAATTTGCTCTGCATTATTTGACGACAAACATTAATTACCGTGACTTTTTGAATGAGTTAATTTTGAACATGGATTGATGTGTTCATTTCTTTATTACTGTATTTTGTAACACCATCTTTCTAATTTTTGTGTGTTGATAATTTTTAAACATCATCGTTACAAATGTATTGATAATTAGTTACTTTGTGCTCCAGTGTAAAAGTCATGTATTGTCGATTCAAAGATGTCTGTCAAAACCGCCATAATGATCCATCTCTGAATAGCTAATTGCACCAAGTATAACCACTACGCTATAGGACCATTATCTTTTTAATCATTCAAGTGTATCATTGATGGTAGAATTTAATCCTGACATACCTTTAATAATCGACCGGGGTGATTGTTTGTTTGCGCGGTTGTGACAGAGATCTTTGAATCAACTATAGGTGGTTAATGGCTTTATTACAGGATAAAATTTCAAAACAACAACTGACAGCAGTAATAACAATTTAATTTTATAATTATCTTTATATACCAAATGACTAGCGAATATTGTTTATAATACATGTAATATATATAGGCTTGCCTTATTGCGATTATGAATTAAATTAAAGTGGCGAAGAATGGCCATGTTGACTTGTACTCTAACAGGTAACGCTGTTAGAGGTGAAAACGCCTTACGCAAGGTAGCAACCGAGGGCATATAAGATTTATTATCAAACTTTAACATTAATTTACTGTAACCGAGTACACTCCGATTACACATAGAAACCGAGTACGCTCCAGGTACTCATAAAAAATACCGAGTACACTCCGAGTACCCATAAAAGAGACCGAGTACGCTACAGGTACTCATAAAATACCGAGTACACTCCGAGTACCCATAAAAGAGACCGAGTACGCTACAGGTACTCATAAAAATACCGAGTACACTCCGAGTACCCATAAAAAAGACCGAGTACGCTACAGGTACTCATAAAATACCGAGTACACTCCGAGTACCCATAAAAGAGACCGAGTACGCTACAGGTACTCATAAAATACCGAGTACACTCCGAGTACCCATAAAATACCGGGACGTACGCTCCAGGTACCCCGTAATAAAACCAGGTACGCTCCAGGCACCATATAAAGAACCATGTCTACAGTAAGTATGTATTTTAACCAAATGTGACTTATCTAAACAGATGAGACCTTTTAAGAGATGCCATTTTTCTAGTTGAGTCAACGCTCGGACAAGTCTTAAACGCTCATAAAAAACTACAGTCAAGTGACTGAATTTTGTAACCACAGGAACCTCAGTCTCGACTGGTAACAGCTGTCGAAACCGAGAGAAAACCCATGGAAATGCAAAATATATGTTTTGTATTGATTCATTTTTAATAAAAATAATAGATATGCCCTCGGTTGCATCCCCACTACAGAATTTTACGCCAACATGACAATGTATGTAATAAATGATAAAATATCTACTATAATTAGATAAATGCATGAGTAAGGCAAGTGCTATATCTAGATATGGTTATTAATTGTTTATTGGCTATTAAATCACCGTTAAGACACAGTTCTGGTCACTGGTAGAACGACTACTATCACGTCCTTTGCTACAAATGTACTTTCTGAACTTCACATTATAGGCTTCATGTCTTTTCCCTTTCAGCATCTAATATATACACATTCACGACACTAAGAACATCATATTAAACACTAATATTATCATAATTAACACTGATACCATGGTAATCACAACACAAAAACACATTATCAGCATTATTCCCGTACGTAAGAATCACCTTGCACCCGAAGAGTTCCTATACGTGAATTCCATGAAGACTGGATGCTATCTGATGCCGGATCTGTCCTCATAGTTACCATATTGAACCATCTTGTGTCGTATATTGTGTAGTTTACTTCCAGTACAACCTCAACGTGACCATGTGTCTGTTTTGACCAACATACGTATGCCAATGTTACTGACTCTCTCAATATCAAACTGAAATAACAACAAACGGATCGGCAGAAAAATGACTCATACAGCATAATAATAGTAACTGCTATTTGCCATTAAACATAGTTAGACTATTAACATTGATAATTAATAATAATGACTGATATTGCCTGAAGGGTGCGGTAGGGTGGGTTTAAAGTTCGTCGTTTGCTGCCGAACAAGCAAGTGAGCCGACGTGGCAATCATGTGAGTTCACGCTCAGTGAATATCGTATTCACGCGAGAATTACCATGGAAACGATAGCGACGCCGGGTAGCGATAAACGCACCATGTGTATATAGTACCCGGAGATCCCGTGAAATTCCGCCGTAATAAATTAGATTAATGCATAGGTGAATTAATCTTTATTATTACAGGATAAAATTTCAAAACAACAACTGACAGCAGTAATAACAATTTAATTTTATAATTATCTTTATATACCAAATGACTAGCGAATATTGTTTATAATTCATGTAATATATATAGGCTTGCCTTATTGCGATTATGAATTAAATTAAAGTGGCGAAGAATGGCCATGTTGACTTGTACTCTAACAGGTAACGCTGTTAGAGGTGAAAACGCCTTACGCAAGGTAGCAACCGAGGGCATATAAGATTTATTATCAAACTTTAACATTAATTTACTGTAACAAGAAACCGAGTACACTCCGATTACACATAGAAACCGAGTACGCTCCAGGTACTCATAAAAAATACCGAGTACACTCCGAGTACCCATAAAAGAGACCGAGTACGCTACAGGTACTCATAAAATACCGAGTACACTCCGAGTACCCATAAAAGAGACCGAGTACGCTACAGGTACTCATAAAAATACCGAGTACACTCCGAGTACCCATAAAAAAGACCGAGTACGCTACAGGTACTCATAAAATACCGAGTACACTCCGAGTACCCATAAAAGAGACCGAGTACGCTACAGGTACTCATAAAATACCGAGTACACTCCGAGTACCCATAAAATACCGGGACGTACGCTCCAGGTACCCCGTAATAAAACCAGGTACGCTCCAGGCACCATATAAAGAACCATGTCTACAGTAAGTATGTATTTTAACCAAATGTGACTTATCTAAACAGATGAGACCTTTTAAGAGATATGCCATTTTTCTAGTTGAGTCAACGCTCGGACAAGTCTTAAACGCTCATAAAAAACTACAGTCAAGTGACTGAATTTTGTAACCACAGGAACCTCAGTCTCGACTGGTAACAGCTGTCGAAACCGAGAGAAAACCCATGGAAATGCAAAAAATATGTTTTGTATTGATTCATTTTTAATAAAAATAATAGATTTGCCCTCGGTTGCATCCCCACTACAGAATTTTACGCCACAAAATGAAAAATATAATTAAGCTTCGATATCCCTATTTCTTATTTATCTATTTTTTATTTCCCCAAAATTCTTATAATATATAACTTAAAATGCCTTCGCGAATGGCGTCATTATAGAATTCCAAACCAACGTCGGACAAGTGTATACCGTCATCGCGGAAGAAACCGAGTGTAAGAACGTCGATGTCGACCGTAATATGCCCGTTGGATTGTTTTCGGCCCATCTGGTTCACCCGTTTACGCTTTTTCTCTATGGCTTTCAAACTACAGGCGTGTTCTCCCCAGGTAACTCTGGGGAGAATGTCAACCCATATTATTTTTACTTCTGGAAATGCTTGATGAACATAAGTAACAGCCTCTATTATTATCTTAAAAATACATTTTAAGGAATGTTTTGTAAGATCATTGCCACCTAGATGGAACAATATAACTTTAGGACAACTCCTAAACAGGACGGGAATTTGCAAGGAGCTAATTAAATCGTCCAAACTCATACCCCGCTTACACCACCAAGCCATGGTAAGGTTGTCCGGCAACTTCAAATTCGGCATTCCTCTTTCGGCGGCTCGCACCCCAGCCCAATATGGAATTGAATCCCCGATAAACCATACGTCTGTAAAGACATTATTAAAGCCTGTCAGTTACGATAGTCCTATCACCATAGCGACACTATTGCTATACCGTGCATGATAAGTATATATATAATACCATGAATATAATCACCCGCTAGACAAACCTGGCCTAAAGTACGGTTAAACCCGTATGTATGTGTTATAGGCGGGGGAGTGCCACCTTCCCAGTTTCATAATGGCTGACTCCGACAATCCCATTAAAGCTAATTGCGTAGCCCTGCCTATGCGAAAACTATGGGTTTTAACATTTGAGTGGTTATACTGAGAACGGTCAATACATTTTTTCAGCACTGCTGCAAATTGATATCTGGTGGCTACTGCCCCGTTACTATGAATGAACAGCGGACCGGTTTGACTCGATTTATAAAAAAGATATTTCTGTAACGAATGAACAGGACATATGCTTCCATCCCGCTCACACGGTAACTTTAAAATCACCGGATTACCACGTTGATTTGTTTTAAACCTACTCATGGAAATCAAAACATGTTTGTTTGGTATATCAAGAGTTACGTCTCTTGATTTAACATGTTAACTTGACCCTTGGTAGAGACTAATTCTCCTACGCGAAATAGGCCAAAATATGCCAGGCAAAACATAGCTTTAAATAACTGATATTCGTAAGCATCATGACAAATCGTGGGTAGAAGCTTGCATATTTCCTTTAACATATCCATAGTGATCGGGGCTCTCGTATCGAATGTGCGGCGTGATCTATGACAACCCTCCAATAGCTTTTTGACAATAAAGGCTTGAGAAAAATCTGGCCAATTATTAATTTTATGAAAGAAAGCCAGACCAGAAATATATGTTGCTATTGTTCTAGCTGACAAGGCCTTTTCAAAACAATACGTAATGAACAAAACCACCTCGTTTAAAGGGAGTGGCCAGTTATTTGGTAAGTTATACGAGCCCCTGAATGACTGAAACTTGTTCCTTGCCGTAGAATAGGTCGAAGCGGTATTTTCCGCTATTCCTGCACTGGCCAAGTATTTAGATCTGCTTCGAAGATGTTCCAAAGAAAGTTCGGTATTACCGATGGATATAGATCCGCCTCTGGAGCTAGCTTCCTGAACCGTGAGAACTGAAAACGAGATAGTGCATCACTTATTTCGTTTTTTGCCCCGCTGATGTGTGAAGCTTTTACCCAACAATTATAATGCAAACATTGTAACGTAAATACCCTCATTAACATCATGACTGCGGGTGATTTAGAGGTCATGGTATTTAATATATGGACTACTGCCTGATTATCGCAATAGAAACGAATTTTCTTGTTACGTAGCTCATTACCCCAAATAAAAATTGCCGCGACAATAGGAAACAGTTCAAGCACTGTAATGTCTTTGGTAAAGCCATTTTCATGCCACACGTCCGGCCATTTCGCGTTACACCAATGCCCCTTAAACCAAATACCAAACCCTATAGCACCCGCGCTATCTGTATGAAATTGCTCGTCATCATTAGACACCCAAAAACGGTCGTGAAAGACTGAGACACCATTATGTCCACTGAAAAAACGCATCCACATTTTGAGATCAGATTTCATTTCCTTATTAACACGCACGTAATGATACATATGTTTTACGCCGCATGTGGCATTTATAAGGCGCCTACAAAATGGCCCACCTATAGGAATTGCCCGACAACAGAAGTTCAAAGACCCTATAAGTGACTGTATGACCCTCAAACAAACCTTCTTTTGCGACAGAACGAACTCGATTTTTTGAACGACTTCCGTTATTTTATCGAGAGGTATCCGAACCTCCATTTTTATTGAATCTAGCTCTAAACCTAAGAAAATAATAATTTGAGTCGGGCCTGCTGTTTTCTCGTCCGCTAGCGGAACACCCAAGTTGTCCATAATTGATTTGAATAACACCATCAACTCTTTACAAGACTTGTACATTTTTTCGCCCCCTAAGAAATCGTCTAGATAATGTATTAGGTGGCCCGATTTCATTTTGGTTTTAACGCAAAACTCAAGGAAGGTTGAAAATTTTTCAAATAAACTCGGGGAAATACTACAGCCGAATGGAAGAGCCTTATCGAAGAAAATTTTATCCTCCACCATAAATCCCAATAGTTCGAAATCCTGTGGGTTAATTGGTAGCAAACGGAATGCATTTTTTATATCCGATTTAAACAAGTAACAATTTTTTCCCAGTTCCTGAATGATATGAATTGCTTGGTCGAATTCTGTGTATTTAACCGAACATAATTTCGGGTCAATGAAATCGTTAATCGATGACCCCTCTGGGAAAGAAAGATGATGTATCAGCCTAAACTCCCCGGGTGTTTTCTTTGGTACCACGCCGATCGGAGATATTTGAATGTTTTTCATCGGACTAACGGTAAACGGGCCAGCCGCACGACCGGCATCGATTTCTTTTTGTACTTTTTGTAGGACAATCTCGGGGAATTGTCTAGCCGACACCAAATTCTTTGAAAAGCGTGTCCCACGTGGACCAGTATAATTTTAACGAAAGCCGTGTTTAAAACCTTCTTATAGTATTAGTGCATCACGGGATTTGTAATCAGACAACCAGTGGTTTAAAGATTGGATATTAATAGGTGAAGGAGCTAATTTCGTCGGATTATTCATAAGCGACGGTATGTTATTATTTACTATATGAACCGCGTTGACCACGGTACTGGTTATATCCCCGCCCTCTGTATGGGCGGCGGCCTCGAAAGGGATTTCCATTAAAACCTTGATGGGTATTATGACCCGCATTATATGTTTGCGATTGACCGTAAGTACCCTGTTGGTACCCGAAACGTGAAGGACCTGACTGAGTACCTGTGTGACAGTTCATTATGTTATGCGTGCCGCCACAATTAATACATGCGTGGTTATATTTACAACTCGGCCAGCTACATGAGCCTTTATTAAAAGCTACACATATGTTCTGCGATTGACCATGCTTCCGCGACTCGACCCCAAATTGTTTATACCTATATGTATCTTGCATTGAAGGCAAACACCTAGACCACAAGCCTTGATTAATCACCGACCACGACGACGGTGTGGTGGCCTGACGAAGGCGAAACTGCTGGTCGTATATTTTCCAAAATTGTCCCCCCTGGCGGGACGCACATTCTCGTATAACATAAAAATAGTGCAACATTTCATGTATCTTTGAGGGGTGTGTCGACAAATAGATAGACATATAGACAATAAACGCGTCTGTCCAGCGTTCAATAGTTCCGATATCATCTTTACATACCGTGGGCCGGACGGCAATCGTACCGTCGGTATTTAATTTGAGCGTACTACCGGAATATAGCTCGGCCAGTTCCACCGCACCCTTTATGAGCAAAGAAAGATTGACGTACTCGCCTTTACAGATTTTTTGTTTAAGAGTAGGCGGTACATGTAACGTAATATCGTCTTGGGCGACACGTGTCAGCTCGTGACCTTCAAAAAGCATGTTTTCAACATTTTGAGTTTCATTAAACGTGAACATATTAGCACTGGGTTGCATTACAGGCGGCAAACATGTACCGTTATATGGCAACGCCCCTATATCTAAATTTCCTAGAGGCAGGGTCTGAGCATTACCGGCGTTAGACAAACTACGGGTCTCCACGGGACTAGTATTAGTGATGCTACTGTTCGAACTAGCATTAACCTGGTCTTGTTCCTCATGAACC
This sequence comes from Spisula subtruncata, assembly GCA_963678985.1. Classification (NCBI taxonomy): domain Eukaryota; kingdom Metazoa; phylum Mollusca; class Bivalvia; order Venerida; family Mactridae; genus Spisula; species Spisula subtruncata. The sequence continues at coordinate 3,934,375 of OY787660.1, read as the reverse complement.
TGAGCCTCACAAATAATTTCATTAAAATCTATAACGTTATGATTTATACCTCTCGCTGGCTCCGTCCCGTCATCCAACGCCGGTATAGCTCGCTTAGCACTGGCCCTAGTCCTCGGCCCCGTTGCTTCTGCACCGCGCCTTCTCTTTGCACCTTGTCCTCGACCCGGCATCATAAAGTATTGCTAGATAGCCAAAGTTTTAATTAATTTTCTTTAAAGTTCGTCGTTTGCTGCCGAACAAGCAAGTGAGCCGACGTGGCAATCATGTGAGTTCACGCTCAGTGAATATTGTATTCACGCGAGAATTACCATGGAAACGATAGCGACGCCGGGTAGCGATAAACGCACCATGTGTATATAGTACCCGGAGATCCCGTGAAATTCCGCCGTAATAAATTAGATTAATGCATAGGTGAATTAATCTTTATTATTTATATATACTGAGTTCCAAAAGTTCTGCATCTTAATTAAAAATTCATTTTTATGGAATAGTTAACTTCAAAGAACTTTTTAGGAACACTGTCCATTTGCGTACCCTTAGTGTTTATGTTGAACCTATTGCCGTTGGATTTTGTCACGCTTGAATGATCACACCATCGCAAATGGTTAAAACGTCTATTCAAGCACGCATAATTTGGGTTCTTCATTTTCGACTTTATTTTCACTTCCACTTTACTTGTATCGTGTCTGTGTTACGAAAAAACACAATAAGTTAGTCAAATAAGTTAGAAATGTACGCTTAATTTGATTGCAAAAATGGATAATGGTGAACGACTCGTGTATATAAGATGCTAGAGGCTGGTGTTTCACTAAAAATACATTGTGTCGAATTAAATTGACATGTCTCTATCATAATAAGACTGTTGTATCATCTCCATCCGAAAAAACTGTATATGACTTACCACGTGACAACAGGTCAATGGTCAATGCCGCTTACCTAGACAGGTAATGCTGCTATATTTTTGCGCCAAGAACAACGGCATTGTTGTAGCTTAATTGTAGTCCACCCAACATTAAAATTATGGGAAACTTGCTTTAATATTGCGTTTTTATGTCAAGGAGGTTGTTTCTTAAAATCTGGCCTGTTGTACATACAGACTCTATTGCAACATCAATAATTGTCTATGGTCAAAGAGAGATCATTTTCGGTAATTATTACCTCCCTTCCACTACAAAATAGTAGTTTATCGTTGTGTGTACTTCGGAATCGTGGGGTGGTGTCACATGTGGTTTTATTATGGATCGATACATATCTTCAACTCGATAAATGTCATAAATTATTTATATCAAGTACATATTGCTCTACACATGCGCATTTGAATTATCATAAATAAGTTGGAGATTCTAGTAAAAAAGACACACCGTATATTGAATGCGGAACTTTGGAACTCAGTATATAACACATTCTTAAAACAAAATGAGTTGCAATGTTCATGTAAACAGTTGTAAATGCACCATTCCCTATACAACGGAGTTTGTGTCTGCAACAACAGTTAAATGAATCATTGATAAAATAGGTATGAGAAAATCCGACGGGGAAGGCAGCATTCATTCTAACCAGCTGTGCACAGAAATCAGAAACACCACAACACAACTACCCTGAGCAGTGCCCCACACATTAGCCAAAGAAACAATCCAAAATCGAAATAATGCAGGATGACCCAATTTCCAAAAGAAATTATAGAATAGCGGATACTGGCACCGAATGAAACGTAGCCAGGACTCAATCAAGTTCACCAAGGCCCCGCTGCATGGCGACAACAATACAAAGCCATGCCAAAAACGGCGACCAAATGAGGCACAACGATCCCGGGGAGTGACCTAGTTTAAAACACTTAGAACAGTGAGCTAACATTATGCGACATAAAGAGACACAACTACGACTTGAACTAGTTTTAAATAATGGGCAAGCTAGGAATGGGATGGGAAATAACATTATATATTTCTAGCTACTATACTGAGCAATGCCCACACATAAGCCGAAGAATAAATTAAAAATCCAAGTCCCCGCCGAAAGATGCAGGATGACCCAGTTTCACAATGAAATTATATAATAGCGGTTATTGCATGAGACCTAATGAAACGCAGCCAATACTCGACCAAGTTCCCAAAGGCCCCAATGCACAGTGACCCAACCGCACAAACCCGTGCCAAAACGGCGACCGAATGAGGCACAACCAAAACGTATAATATATTTAGTCAGTACAGCGTTTAATCTTAATCAATGATGCTGTAATAAATTATCTGCGTCTGCAACACTGCACTAGCAAAAGTATGTTTAAGATATTTGATTTGTAACACCCGCTTCAAGTCAAAATTAAATGTAGTGAATGCAATCCCCCGTCGATGAATACAAATCGGAAATGTTGTCAGTCTCAAAACTTTATTAACACGAACCAATATTTTTGTTCAAGAAATACAATAATTGTTTAACAGTTTGTAGGGTCACAACTTGTGCTAGAATTTATTTATTCCCTACTTGAAGGTGACACGTAGTGTGATGGTGTGATTATTTGATATTTGTTGAAGCAGAAATCTCTCCAATATAACACTCTGCTAAACTAATAAAATCCTAAGAAGATTGTTTGTTATTGAAACTAAATCTTTCAATCCTTCAAGAACTTGCCGAGGTGGAAGTGAACAGGTTCTAAAATACGCAATTAAGCTGTCTCATGAGCAACTATCGTGTGTGTGCATGCTAAATCCATTGTAAGTTGCAATATAATTTTTTTAGGATTGATTTGGTGATTAATGCAACATAATGCTCTATGCAAGATTACGGACTTTTATCACATGAAACTTTTTGGTATTTGTATGATCTTTAGATAACAGCTTCGTATTTTCTGAGGACCTTTCCTTTTTGAGATCAACCTGCGTCCGAATTATAGCCCTTGGAAGGTTAGAAAATGACTGTTGTTGTGTTCTTTGCACGATGTTGATTTTACGTACGATTCCATATGGACAAGCATGCACTAAGCCTGTATCACAATAAAACCATCTGCGTCTTTCTTAGATAATAAACTTTAAGATCTGATCAAATATGTTCAAAACAACAATTAGTATTAGTAAACAAACACTATTTATGTCTTTATTAGGTTGCAAAGTGAACAGTATATTATTTCGTTGAAGTAAAGGGGTCTCTGTTATCTTCGGTTACACTTTTTGAGACGGTTTCTTGTAGCAGTGGTATCTGACGCTGTTACTGAAACATCAATATCTTTGGTAAACAGACATTGAAGTAAAGTCGCATAGACTAGACTAGTGAGAAGTGATAAATGGTTGGTAGAGTAATGCGCGTTTCGACTGGCCATACAGCTTACGCAACCAACGTTTAAACCGTTTTAAATTGTACATTTTACTTGTGTACGTCAATGCATCTGACGCTTGGAATCTTTTTAAAAATATATTTATGTCAGTTGTTGACAATATTGCCCCAGTAAAGCAACTTCGCATTAAACAAAGAACTGAGCCATGGATTAATAATGATATTCTTACTGCTATAGAACAGAGAGACCTGGCTTTTAAACAATATAAAAATAATAGAAGTGAAGACAACTACAGTACTTTTAAATCTTTGAGAAATAAAACACAATATTTGATTGATTTATCTAAGAAAAGCTTTTTCACTGAATCTCTCGAAGACAATAAGTGTCGCAAAAGTACCCCGATTGACATTCAGGTCTTTATATGTTTAAAAGTTATTATATCATTTGATATCAAATAAGTGATATATGTTATGGTTGAATAAGCGCGCCATTTCACTTGCGCCACTTATTCATATTTTTATCGGTTTATGCGCCAATATTGGTACTTTTCCGATGTATTAGTGCGCCATAATTATTTGCGCCAATGGAAAAATTCCTTGGCGCACAATACTCTATATAAGGCAAATGCCCTATTTGTCACCATTACTATTTAGATAAAATTCTTTTGCTGCGGTCACTTTATTCAAAATTTAGAAAATTGAAATATTATTGTCATTATTAAAAATAAAAGAACTTTGTGAAAATTAGAATTAATAAAAGTGTTAAATTGAATATGTGTTTTATTTAATCAGTTTCAATTTTAACTAAAGACACAAAAAAGGAATTAAACAAGAAAGAAATAATTCCAATGTGGCTTCAGAGAAAATTCAAACTTTATGCAGTCCTCAACAAGAAAACTACAAGAAGTCGCCACATTGTTTGGTCCCGCGAACCGGATAAGAACTCGGGATTCAAAATTCAGTATAAAGAACTCAGGATTATACTAAGGATAAATAAGTGGATTTTTCAGTGCAAGAAGATTTAATTCGCAGGAATACATGTGTTAGATTTCTTCTCTGGAATTACAAGAAATTGACAAACTAAAAGTAGTTTGTTACACAAAGCTGGATAAAAGTTTCAGTGTTTGTGTGAAGGAAGATTTAATTCAAAGTGTCTTAAATTTCTTTCCTGGAACTCCACGAAGGTGGGCAAACTGATTACAGTTTGTTACACAAATGTTGATCAAAAAGTGTCAGTGTTAGTGATGAAAATTAAATAAATTCAGTGAAGGAAGATTTAATTCAAAGTGTCTTAAATTTCTTTCCTGGAACTCCATGAAGGTGGGCAAACTGAAAACAGTTTGTTACACAAATGTTGATCAAAAAGTGTCAGTGTTTGTGATGAAAATTAAATAAATTCAGTGAAGGAAGATTTAATTCAAAGTGTCTTAAATTTCTTTCCTGAAACTCCACGAAGGTGGGCAAACTGAAAACAGTTTGTTATCAAATGCTGATCGAAAATTATCAGTATTTGAAAGAAAATCGTGTCAATGATAAAGTATCATTGTGATCGAAGAAAAAAATGTCAATGATAAGAAAAAGTTTCAATGATAAAGTGTCATTGTGATCAACAAAAAGTGGATATTTCACCGTAATTCATATGAGCTAATTGAAAATAATTGGTCATATTAAGTGGAATACTACAAAATAAAAGGACAAAATGTCTAGTGTTTCCTATATTAAAGGGGTGAGAACCCGATATAGGAATGTTATTGCAAAAGCAATATCATAAGGAAGAGGATTAATGACATCAGATATAGAATATCTTGATGTCGACACTGTAGTGTTTAAATCAAGCAGGTGTCTAGAAAAGTTGAAAATGTACTGTGACAAGTTAGAGTCACAGTCTGAAAAGTTAGTATCTACCATGGAAGAAGAGTCAAATATTCAAGAAATCATGGATAGTGATTGTGATTTGTGTGATGAAGCCATGGAATGTTACTTGGATTTAAAACAATTCAAAGAAAGTGTTACTTCCAAAAGGGAAAAAGAAGAAAAAATGCCATCGTTTTATCAAGAGCAGTTTGACAAGTTGCATCATGATATTCATGTTTTAACATTTAATCAGCAAGAACAAGTGAAATATAAAAGTAGTGTTAAACCAAATTCTAGTGTGAAGCTGCCAAAACTGGATATGGTTTCATTCGGCGGAGATAAGCTCAAATGGCTTGAGTTCTGGGACTCGTATGAAACAGTGGTCCATCAGAATGAAGGCTTATCAGATGTAGAAAAGTTCACGTATCTGAAAAGTAAGCTGTTTGGCGATGCCAGAAATTCAATAGCAGGACTATCCTTGACAAATGATAATTACAACAGTGCCATTCAAATCCTCAAGCAAAGATTTGGGGATGTTCAGGAAGTGATTGACTTACACTATAATAAAATGATTAATCTTCCAAATGCAAACAACAGTGTTAAAAGTTTGAGATTCTTCATTGACCACATTGAACGACATCTTAAGAGCTTAGCAGTACTCCATCAAAACATTAACCAGGACGTGTTTGTGTCCATGATCAAGTCCAAGTTGCCAGAGGAGGTGTTTCTACAACTTGAGATCAGCAACGGTTCTACAACAAAATGGACTGTTACATCACTTCGTGAAATACTGAATGGATACATCACTGCTCGTGAAAAGGCTGAAAAGAAAACAATCACATCTGACAGCAAACCTGAGACAAGAACACAAAACAGAAGTTCTTCAAATAGTCAACAATCATCTGCAGAAAGTCTAATGGCAAATACACGAGATATTAAAATGAACAATTTGCAAACAAATGGTGCAGCTCAAACACAGCGATATTCAAATCTTTGTCGTTACTGCAGTCAAAACCACTGGAGTGATGAGTGTAAGAAGTACAGTTCCATCAGTGAAAGAAAAGAGCAGCTTAGAAACAGTTGTTATAAGTGTTTGAGGTCAGGACATAGATCCAATGAATGTGAAGCAAATAGACTGTGTGTACATTGTGGCATAAGAAATGATCACCACAGAAGTTTGTGCCCAAAAATGTTCGGTACCAGTACAAGTGTACACCTGTCTGAAGAATTAACAAATTCTGATGATAATTATGGTTATGAATCATGTGAAAACCAGGAAAATGCATTTATGTCATCAGGTGATATGATTTTAATGCAGACAGCAACAACCACAATACAAAATAAAGATAAAATACAGACGGTCAGACTTATGTTGGACTCTGGATCACAGCATTCATATATATCTGACAAGTTAGCAAATAAACTGGGATTAAAAGTAGAACGAGAGGAAGAAATAGGAATTATGACATTCGGGACCTCAAAGTCAAAATCAGTCCAAACCAAAGTGTCTTCACTAAAACTTGGATTACAAAATGGTGATTCAATGGAAATATCAGTGAACATAGTGCCCATTATAAGTAAACAAATAGAAAGAAAACCCATGAAAAACATGTCAGCTGATGTGAAAAACATTATTCACTCAGTTCATTTAGCTGACACTATCTGCAAAGAAAGAGAGATATGCAGTGTGGACTTACTAAGAGGTAATGACTATTACTTAGATATAGTCTCAACACAGAAAGTTGAGTTACAACCAGGATTGTACCTATTAAGTTCAAGATTAGGCTGGATTTTAACTGGACGTACTCATGAAAGTGTTGTTACGAATACCAGTGTCAACGTGCTTGCAATTTCAAGTGGAAACCCTATCTCAAGTTGCAGCACATTAACTAGCCTAGATGAACCCTTGAAAACTCCAGTTGAACTTGATGATTCCTGGAACATGGAGAAACCAATGAGTATCAAGGACAGTCAAGTCATGTCAAATGATGAAAAGACCATGCTAAACTTCAATGATACTGCTGAATTTAATGACAGCAGATATCATGTAACATAACCATGGATTGATGAGAATCCAGATGTACCTACCAACAGAGAATTGGCAGTTAGTTATCTGAACTCATCAGTCACAAGAATGAAAAGGTATCCTGCATATATGAAGAATTATGACAATGTTAATGAAGAGCAACATAAGAGTGAAATGATTGAAAACCAAACCACAAAGGATCAAGTTAAACTCAGTTACAAAGACAGTGATCAAACTCTGCTAAGAATTGACTTGAAAATCATTAAACCAATTCAAGTCACACAAACTTCTCCCCCAGTAAAAAGGGCTGCCAAAAGTGCTAAGATAAGATTCAAACCACAGTTAGTGAATAATGCTGATAGTGCATAAATGGAATTATCAAAGTGATTTTATCAAAAGTGTAAAAATAAAAATGAGTAAAAAAGTCCAAAGTGTTCAAAAATTTCCAACCATTCAACAGAGGAATATTAATGAGTTAAAACAAAAAAATGTGATTTCCTACATGGATTACTATAGTGGCAGTGTGTGTAAAAGTAAAAATGCATGGATGATATTCATAATAATGTGCATTTTTATTACATTGATCATAGAAATAATAATCTATGAAATACACATCAGTGTTAGTAATTTTATTCACTTCAAGTATGTGTAATTAAAGGATTAACAATGTTGGCGCAAAGTTGGCGCAGTATAACATACAGGAGTCCAATCTTCCAAGATGTGAACAATCAAAAGCAGAACAATTGGAAATAACGATATGATCAAATATATTAACAATTTCAACACTCAGGAACTTAAACTTTAACTTTGCCTTTGTTTGTGGGGAGTGTCGCAAAAGTACCCCGATTGACATTCAGGTCTTTATATGTTTAAAAGTTATTCTATCATTTGATATCTAGAAAGCTAATGCCCGGTTAAAATATCTATACCGTAAAAAAGGTTACCTCACTCAACACACCAAGAAACTTCTTGTTATGGCCCTTATCCAATGCCACTTTGATTATGCCTGTTCTATATGGTACCATGGGCTCACCCAGTCACTTAAATCCAAGCTTCAAACCATCCAAAATAAGTTAATAAGATTTGTGCTTGATTTAGATGCTAGGTCGCACATAGCAAGTCAGCATTTTAATCAACTTAATTGGTTACCGGTCAATAAGCGTGTAGACATGATCATTCTGTATCATGTTTTCAAAATAAAAAATGGTACAGCCCCAGACTATATGGGTGATAATTTCATTTTACAGGATTCTGTTCATTCATACAGAACAAGATTAAGTGATCAGGGATGATTTTCTGTTCCTAAGGTCAAAGGTTTGGGAAACAATCTTTTTTCTACTCTGGCATTAACCAATGGAACCAGCTGCCTGCTAGTATAGCACTGACTGAGAAATTGCCTGTTTTTAAAGCAAAAGTCAAGAAACATTTTTTAGACAATTTGGCATACATTTTTAAGGTAGTTAAATGACATTTATTTTTTAGTATTTATTAAATAACTTATTTATTTATTTATGCATAGAAGTTTTAAGTAATTTATATCTACATCATTTAATATTCAAGTAAATTAATAAGATTTTTTTATTTATGTCAGAGTTATTTACTATTTTTATAGTTTCATTTATTTATTACTGTAATGTATGCCAGGTAGAGTCTTTCAGTATTGGTAAATTCTTAACTTTAACTTGTTTTTTTAAATATCATTTGACTGTTGACACATATTATCTGTGATATAAATAATGTATAGAATGTCCAATTTAAAGCTTTAAAGTAACTGTGATGAATTAATATGCTTATGCATTTATGTTATTATATCTGTGCAATAGTCTATAATACATTATACTTTATGCCTCTCTATGTTATGCCATCAACACTAAAGGACCACAATGGAAATAAGAGTTATCTCTTTTTTTGTGTTATCCTTAGTGTTGGTGTGCCTGTCATGGGTACTTTTTAATGCATGTACGTATAATTTGTTTTATTATGTATACATGTTTTTAATTATCCATGTAATATGTACCTCAATACTGAATAAAATCTATCTATCTATCTATAAGTAATGAAGGTGTTGATTTATAAACAGTCCCTAATTGTTTATAGTTTACCTATTTTATTTTACTACCATGTTTGTTTCCATTACATATTGTTTTGACTCTGTTTAAATCATGAATGTACAGCTTTTTTTGAACGTGTAATTTACATGAAAAAAGCGCTATTTGAATATGGTATAATAAAATAAATAAAAATTAATTCAATTAAAGTCACAAATAAGACATTAATTCATCTGAAACAACCGACAATGAATTGCACTACACGGAACATACACAAACGAAGACATGCCGAACACAAAGCGGTACAAGCGAATGAAACTAGCCAGCTGTCTAAAAGTCATCAACACTATATGCATATGGTTTAACCCTGCTGCTTCATGAATAATATTTGATGATGTCAACAAAAACGGAATATGTAAACGGAAAGGACGATTGGTATCAATAGGTGTTTGCGATTTGGATATTGCACATGAACTTTGATTCAATAATATCCGATGTATCTGTTAGTATGTTCTGTTAAAATTGCGCTCTGGTAGTTATGTAGAATATTATAAAATCTGACAAAATTAAATGATATAATCGTATTTAATATAATAATATGTATCTCGAACCCTTACAAATTTGCTCTTTACTTTATGTATAGATGGACATACATTTAGCAGTAGCAGGTCTGTCCCAAACTTGCAGTTTTACGAATAGCTTCGTCTGGACTCCAATATTAATTCAGACATGACGAATGAGTACTTTACCCTGATATTATCCACGACATCGATGTTGGTTGTAGATTTTAATTATTTTATGATGTACGCGTACAGATGTAGTGGCCAGTCGATAGTGTAGCAAAATTGTCATGGAAGGGTATAACCTGTCGCGACCGGGAATTGATCCTGTGTTGTCGGGTAAGAAATTGTGTGCACTAACTATTGGACAAAGAATGCGACTGAGTCAAGTCTGATGACAACTTCTACTACATCTGGTATGTACAGGTTGTCCAAAAAGAAAGTATACAGTTTCAGTGCATTTTAAAAAAAACTTAACGTTTTGCTATCGCAAAGAAATTAAGCACATGGTTAGTCAAAAGATGACATTTTTATCTGGCATCAGTTTAAAACATGTAACTTGGATATTTTTTTATATTTTTTTTTTCTAAAATTACCGTATTCTGTCAGTGGCGTCATTTTGACGTTATGTACGACGTTTTCACAATTTATGTATTTCAGGTGTTTCCTGTCTTGCATGCATTATTAGAAAATTTGCATTGTATTTCACAAATGTCTAAACTGATATTATATATATGATGTGTCACACGAGCATGGGCATGTTTGTTGGCTTTTAATAGGCTATTCACTTGCGATTTCGACAAAACAATAGAAAGAAGTAAACCCATTGTGTAAGTTGCCTTTGTTAAGCAAGTTCTTTCGGAATTCCGCAGCGAATCCTTTGTTTTGAATGTCGTATGGTTCTTGCAAGTGGAGCCAGAGTCACACATGGCAATGCATGGTGTTGGGTGAATTACATGAAACATTTGGTGTCAAAATAATTTCAAGCAAATTCAACTGCCGAGTGGAATTGCCCGCCCACAGCCCGGGTCTTAGTTTGTGTGGATTTTTTTCTTTTGGGCTATCTGAGATCGCTTATGTACAATCAAATGCGAATATACACAAGTTTTCTTCTGATCAACATCAAAATGAAATTTAAGAAGACCAGTTTGTAGGAATCTGTGTAAATGTAACCAACACTTTCAAAGAATGTGTGCAAACCGGGAAACATGCGACAGACAGAAATTGTGAAATATTCGTAAATTACGTCAAAATGACGTCACGGTAAAAATTAGGTATTTTTTGGAAATTGACATTTTTTAAAAATTATTCGAGTTACAATTTTCAAACTGGTACCAGAAAAAACTTACATCTTTTTTCTAACCATGTGCAAAATTTCTTTGCGATAGCAGAACATTAAGAGTTGATAAAAACACCCCGAAACTGTATACTTTCTTTTTGGACACCCTGTATATACACTGCTTATATCGATGAACAGGTGGCTCTTTCCTAATAACATCGAAAATAAATCAGTACTGAAATCTCGATCACTTGTATAAGATTGCGGGTTTCTCCATGTAGGTGTGACAGATTTATGCTTTCTCTGTCGTTCTTATGACAGTTCTCATAAATCCTTAGGACACCTGCCACAGCTTAGGACTTGTTGTGAGTGTTACACGGTCCCTATATTATGTCCACTAGACAATATTGACTTTTGCAACACTGAGATAAACTGGAGATAGCCGAATATGTCAAAGGACCAGTATTTAACTGATACAGTTAATATGTTCACAATTCTGCAGGGGCTGACACCGATACAAGTAATTTAAGTTTTGGGAAAATACTTTGCAAGACATTTATAACGTGGTTCTCTTAAGTCTGTTGTGCGTATTATATATATGACAATGAAATATCATAATTAAGAATTTAGGCCATGAAATGCAGATTGTTGAAGAAAGAGCCATTTGGCCATACGCTACAGTTGTGAAGTTTTATGAATTATTGTGTTTGTTATATACCTTAATGTTTCCATTAATAGCACACGACAGTGAGTTCGGTGTGGACAAATATCATATATCGCAGAAACTGAATGACAATGGTGATATTAAAACCGTTTTTTAAATCAAATGTAATACATGTATTCAGCGATCTTATCACCAAGACAATGTTCACAGGCACTAAGATTGGGAAACTTGGGAATATATCACAGTCTAATGTCAAACTTCAGCTGTCATAGTAAATAACGTCACGTGATATTATGACTACACGAATTAGCAAAGATCTAACACTCTATCGATATGTTATTTCAAAGCAATACTAACCGTTTCCACCTGTAAATGAACTTATAGTACATGTATTACACTCTCATTGTAAGGAGTAAAATACTTAAAAAGCAATTTAGAACTATTTTCTATTCTCCGATCGTAGAGATACTTTATTACTGACTTCGGGAAAATTCACGGTTACATTATAGACATTGGTATAATGTGAACCACTCCACCCACACCAATAAAACTCTTTAAACTGTCCAAGTACAATACCAATTTAAAATGAATTACATAACAACACTGTCTCTATCCAAATATCCGATATTGGAAATATAACGACACGTTCATTACATCACTATTATATACATTAACACTTCTTTGAAACATCCCATAATGAAAAAGTCACACCTTTTGACACACAAGGACCACCTCAGGACGTTAATAACAAATTCCGACCAATGTGCATTTTCGTTTTGCTATTCACTACTCATTGCCTTTCATCTTCGTGCCTTTCTCGAACAACATAAACTTTTGTATATGATATTGGTCATGTGAGACTATTCTAGCTTCATACATAGATGACTGACTATTTGCAATAAACGAAAACACCACTGGCGAAACTGCCTTCCTTGACCTCTCCAATGATTTGGACATAATAAAGCATGCTGGTCATTCTTCTTAAGCAACTCGGCCTTTACAACTGTATCTCTCTTGTCCTGCAAATATTTAAAAAAAATCTGTTTAACAGGGATCAACATGTTTCAATATGTGGATATATTTCAAAAGCACTACTTATAAAAGCTGATTTTCCTCAGGGACCTGTTCTCATTAATGAGGTTTTTAATACTCATCCCCTGATATTGGTGGACAAATGCATTTGTTTTTTGAAATCCCAACAATAACTACAGAGGTAACTACAGAGGTAAAGCACATAAAACTGTTATCAAAATATCAAAGGCAATAATTCAGTGAAAGATTGGTCTAAATAGTGTTGTGCAGTTTCCATAAAGTTACAAAAAGCTCAAAGCCATCAGGTCATTGCGTCGAAAACAGGAAGTCATTATTTCAGAAAATAATTCAAAGAAAACGAACAACTGTCAACAAGAACAGATGTATTATTAAATTTATTACTCGGCAAAACATAAATTCATGCATCACATACTGTGTTGTTGATGAGTACATTGTTGGTTCCAAAACCATTACATCATTAAATCAATTAGTAAAATAACAAAATATGAAAACCTTTAATGGTAGAACTATCTTAATTACCACTAAATATTGTGTAATTGAATTTGAAGAACATTAAATTCAAATGATTATCAGATTCTATGTCTACAGATACATGTGGTATTTCCGCGTGATACATCTCTAGGAAAGATAATGTGATATTTGTATATATTATTGCTATAAACATTAAGCATAAAAACGCTGGATAAGTGAACACGTAAGATGAATTCAACGATGTAAGGGCTTACAATTGCTTGGCTATTTTGTCCTGAGCCTGACTTTTATGCAAGAATATATTACAAGGTTCTTGCTTTGAATAATATTATATCAATTTCTTCAAGTAAATCGTGCCGTCTGGTATTTCAGATTTGTGTTTGTATTACATCCCGAGTGTCTTCGTGATACTGTCCGATTATTAAAACATACAATTGGTGATGTATTGTAGGTAATATATCGACTGTTAAATTATGATAAGCAAAAGGTCAGGCTCGTGTCAAATAAGTCATCCTATACATGTACTCTAAGGATGTTTGTGTACAAAATGTTTATACACTGAACACTGGCATAATCTTAATGAAGTTTGTATCGAAAAGACAACACATGAGACTGTCTGAATAATATAATTATATGGCCGACATTATCCAGTGTACAGAAAATGTACATAGACAGTCTAATTGACTTGGAAGATGTCGTAATTTATGGAGCGGTGTCAATATAATTTAGACGAAAGAAATAACAATCAGCCAATTGAGGGATTCTGGTGAGTGTCGTGTCCTAATGCACAATGTCTGAATAATGCTTAAGCCAAATGTATTTAATACAGAGGTTGGTTAGAAAAACACATAAAATACAAACGTAATATTCGTTTCGATAAATCAGACAATCCGTGGACTGACGACATTACAAGGAGAATAAAGACTAAACTCGGAAACATAAATCACATTGTTAACTCGTTGGTCACTAAAGTAGATTTACAAGATTAATAATATCACGTTGAGGATAAATCTATCATGACATTCTCCATTTATTACATGTTGCAATAGGCGCCAAACAAGACACTTGAAATAATGTGTACAAAACTTAAATCGGTCTAGAAATGTACAAATGTAGCACCAAACAAAAACACGTATCATTAGACCAAACTGATTTCGTAAAATCACAATGTCTAAAAATTTCAAATGGCAGCACAGTCTAGATTTCCTCGACACATTGTGCAAATGAACTTAAAATATTGAATTATGTTGATTATCTTGGTCGAAATATAGATCAGGTAATTTCCTGAGAGGATTTCCAGAGAAGTTAACTAGTGTGACCTTTGTTCTATTATTTCAATTGCTTACATGCTCTAAGAAACGGTGCTAAGTAAATATGTACGACAAAGTCAGCAATTGCAAACTACTGGTATATTAAACATTCTTGGAACTAAAACTGAATTCCGGTTCAATCTCCGGAATGTTTGTTTCGACTATGTGACCGACCGTTTTGTGTAGTGTTACTGAGAATGTACATTTGTAATTGTCATAATGAAACGAGAGACTTACAGAAAGTTCGGCGATTCTAGAAGATACAATATGATGATACCAAATGATCACCCTGACGCTGTAAACTACAGATATGTGAATACTAGTATCTCAGAAATATAGCAAAGCAAAGACGTCTAAGAGTTTTATGTATACAGTCAATGAGATATCAGTATATTTACCTAGGGTACATGTTTACGAACTTCAATGTTTGTCCAATCAGTAGGGAACAACTGGACTCGAGAAGTATATACATGTACATGTGCTAGGCAAAATATTATCTACCCTGAAATAATTGTCATTATATTACCCACACTTCATGGTGGTATATATGTGCCATGAGTATGAGTACGTTTTGTGTAATTGAATTCATTTTTTTCTATTTTATTCCCGAAACAGACATTCCATTCGTTTTGTTGAGATAATTTCAAATTACCAAAGATAAATTAAACACTTGGGACAGAAAAATCAAATCTAATTATTCTTTTTGTTATAAATCGGTTGTCACATAGCATCGTCTCTTGGTACCATGTGATTAAAGTTTGAAGTGTATGGAAGGTGTATGTAGACAAATGCCAATGGACATTAGGCATGTATATTATGTTCGCCTAGTGACCGGTATTGTATATTTATGTTGTCCATATTTTGACAAGGCACAAAAGGGTGATCCTTGTGTGACATGAGTTTCGTAAATTTTCTCGACGCAGTGCAGTCGATGCTACATTATTGTATATTTATCTTTGTGTATAAATATCAAAGAAAATATTTATTTTTTTGAAATAGGTACGCTGGATACTCCCTCGAGATTGGAGAAGGTTTATTTCATTGTGTTTTATATATTGATTTTCTAAATCACAATGAGAAGTTGGTCGAACTAAAATAATACCATGCCTCCAAATCAGGGTACCGTTTAAAGACGTGACCAAATTCTAACTTAGATTTTCTTAATTGACACAACCGGAAGTATAACTCAATTACTTGTAGTCTTCAGATCATCCACATCAAAGGTTAGAAAAGTCTCCAGACTAACATTTCAGATGAAAATACACTGGTTGAACGAAAATGCTCCAATTGATCTTATTTTATTGGAGAAAAACAGCCAATCATGTCGCCTGTTACGGACAAATAGTTAAATATGGTGTGATCTGATTGGTTGCCCTTTTCCATAAGTGAAGTAAGATCAAAATTGATTACTGTAACACACCAGAAGCAAAGATAAGAAATACACGTGTACATGACTTTTGCACAAATTCATATGATGCATGACATGATAAACAAAGTTCTACACATAAATATTTGTTCAGAATGATAATTGATTGCCCTCATATTGCTTTCATAATTTTGCTCACCTGAGCACGAAGGTGAGCTTTTGTCATACTGAGTTGTCCGTCGTTGTTCGTCGTCGTCTCATGTCCGTCGTCGTCATCAATTTCTTCAAACGACATCTCCTCCTAAACCACTCGGCCAATTTCAACCAACATTCACAGTAATGATCCTTGGGTGACCCTCATTAAAAATAGCAAAAGTCGTTCCGCTCCGATACTCAATATGGCCACCAAAGCTATGAATAGAAAAATCTTTAAACTACTTCTTCTCCTTAACCACTTAATTTAAATCAATAAAACTTTACAGGAATGATCTTTGGGCGACCCTTAACCACAACAGCTAAAATCATTCAGGTTCGCCAAACAAGATGGCCGCTAGATCTAAAAATAGAAAAACATATTTTACCAACTTCTCCACCTTATTTATAACCACTTCAGTGATTTTGATAAAACTTTATAGGAACTATCGATCTTCAAATGCCTCCAGTGCAATAGCTTTGTGACTTTATTGAATGAAAAATGTCCCCACATGACTCAGGTGAGAGTAACTGGCCCCTCAGAGAGGCCTCTTGTCTTGTATATAGATGAAAATGTAACTATCAAATACGAATTTTATACAATGCTATACTTACAATAGCATTTCTTATGATGAAGGATTTTGCAAAGAATTTGCTGAACTTTATTACTAAACTTCTGTTTAGACGTCAGAATTTGGTAAGAACTTGAATCCACTAGGGTGTCTCGGGGCATAAAAAGGTGGTTGTATAAAACCAATTCTTATCCTATTAAACATCATATACACATTTAATTAAGTAAGCCTATCTTGTCAGATTCAGGCATATTGGAAGGAAATGCTCATTTTCCTGAAGTTCGAAATATAATTTTATAAAAACAATACCCACAGACGTGACTCCTTAACATTCTTTGTAAGTATTTTCAAAGACATGTTATTGGTTTTAGACCAATCATTAAACGGTATCTCCATCTAAATAAAACTTCACAAAATGTTAGAATCTTACTATCCCCTTAAGTGCATCAGCTGAACGAGATACTCTTTGGGAGTTTTATTTATTTAAAAGGCAACTGCACTATGCTTATTTTATAATTTGATTTTGATGTGTAGTTAATATTAGTAGCACAACTTTCCCAAACACCCTAAGCTTTCCACTAACTTGAAGGTGCTAACCACTTTCCATACGAGTACCTTATATAATACTCCTATAATACATTTCTATAAGATAAAAATAAACTAAAACTATATTGAGATTAACAATGATTGCATGAAATGGTTTAACTATTGCGCCACTATAATGATGTCTTACATGTATTTTTAAAACTGTATTTTTTTCTTTTTGGCGATAAGTTGGCAAATGTAGCATTATTACCGCAAATAAATTATTACCACAAAATAGCATTGTTACCGCTCAATTATCACGACGAATTCGTAAATAAATTGTTATTAGCATAATCAGGAAACGGGCAGACAGATAGAATTGGCATAAATATGAATTATGAAACATTACGAATCGTATGATAGTTTTTTGTAAACAAAACAAACACGGCGTCACACAATGCTTGCAGTTAATTATACTGCAATGCGTGGAGTTTATGGTATAAATTACCGGAACTACAATGTATTATCTATGCATTATTTGACGACAAACATTACCATGACTTTTTGTATATCCTTGATTGGAATAATGTTGAACATGAATTGATCTGATATTACCAGTAGTGGAATGAAGATGATAACGAATGGGTTCATTTATGTAATTTAGTATGTTTGTAACACCAACATTCCAACTTTTTTAAAAACACCATCGGTATCAATATTTGGTCGCTTCATGTTCCAGTAGAACAGCCCTGTAGGTGGTTAATAACCCTATTTATAAAGATTTAATTCTTAAAACAAAATAAGTTTTAATGATCATGTAAACAGTTGTAAATGCGTCATTCACTATACAACGTTTTTGTCGTGTATGCAACAAGAG
Source organism: Spisula subtruncata (assembly GCA_963678985.1). Classification (NCBI taxonomy): domain Eukaryota; kingdom Metazoa; phylum Mollusca; class Bivalvia; order Venerida; family Mactridae; genus Spisula; species Spisula subtruncata. The sequence continues at coordinate 3,916,314 of OY787660.1, read as the reverse complement.
GTAAATGTACAATTGATAAAAAACGTATTGTTGTCAATATCTTGTTTAAATCTTTATCAATTATGCGGTTATAAATTAACTGTGTCTGCAACACTGCCTACTCGTTTGTTTAAATGTGTTTATGGTATTTAATTATTGATATTATTATCCACGACAACAATATTAGTTGTTGATTTATGATATAAGTTTGCTAGTGTATTTATAAATTATACAATGTACGTGTTGATAACAATGTGAAAGTCTGCTTTGACTTCACACCATCTGATGTTGCACAGTACAGCAACAACAACAAACTCTATCAATATTGATTGTATAAGCTGTTAAGCTGATAATTTAACAATACCCATGTTGAAGTTATCATGCAACAACACATGTTGTTGTCCCTAATCAAGTATATGAGAGATGCTTAGTGATGTTGTGCAACATATCAGGTTCACTGCACCATTATATAAAGTTTAATGAACAAGGAGTAACCTTGTCGCATGTACAATTGTCTCCCGTGATGATGCATACTGTATACTGATCATGTAGATGGTCTTGCAATATCACCTGACCCTGAAACCTTAAGGCGTCAAATCCAAGACGAAATTACACAACATTAGCTTCGCTTCCACGAACGGGAATTGCTCCTGGTCGTCGACATTGTTTGACAACGACCGCGATTTAGACAAATCTGATGACAACTTCTACTGCATCTGATATACGTGTATATACGCTGCTTATATCGATGTACAGGTGGTACTTCCTTGACAGCATAGAGCAATATTCCGAACTGATATTGCGGGTTTCTCTATGTATGTGTGGCAGATGTATGCTTTCTTTGTCGTCATTAGGACACTTGTCGTAAATCCTAAGGACACCTGCCACAGCTAACGACTTGTCTTGAATGTAACATGGTCCCTAGATTATGTCATCTAGACATTGACTTTTGCAACACTGAGACAAACTGGATATATCCGAAAATGTCACATGACCAGTATTTTACTGATACAGTTATTATGTACACAATTTTGCAAGGACCCATACCGCTTTGTGCAGTGCAGAAAATGTATGTATTAAACAATCTAAGCCTAAAGTCGTTTTTAAAAGGGGCAATTGTCCAAATACTTGTTCAAGTCCTCGATCAATGAAGTTTTGAGGTTTAGTATGTTTGTTATAATTATACCTTAAATAGTTTATTGTAATTATATTGTACATCACAAAAACTGAATGACTATGGTGATATTAAAATACTTCTTAAAATCAAATATATTAAGACATTATTAGCGATCTAATGTCCAACACAGGCGTTACATTTGTAAGTTGAAAATGTATCAGAGTCATATGACAAATTACCTTCCGTTGTCATGGTAAATAACGTCACGTGATATACTCCTGACAAAAGAAATCCACTAAATTACTCCTTTATAATAATGATGATATGATATTAGTTTGATGAACACCTGGGTATAATATTGTGGTAATGTTTATACGAATTAGCATCGATAGAACGCTTTAGCCGTATGTTACTTCAAAATAACTATAACGGATTCTACCAGCGAACAAACTTGTAGTATTACATTTTTATAAAATACAAGTACCTATCGTGTATTGTTGAACTACTTTTCCTGAATTAGAACATAATGGTTTACTGCATGGTTAGGTTGATATATTATGAATGAAGATACGCGGAATCAGAAAGGTATGACACTCTCATTGTAAGAAGTAAAATACTAAAAGACTCATTACAATTATTTGGTATTCACCGTGCTATTAGACCTCCTATTCTAGGCTTGGGGATAATACACTGTTACATTATAGACGTTGTTATTATATGCGTCAGTCCACCCACAACATTAGAACATTTTGAACTTTCCAATTACAATACCACTTTGAATTGAATTATATAAGAACATTCCTCCCAAATGCCCGTTCATTACGTCACTATTATACATTATGTCACGAAAAACGCACGCCTTTTGACTATAAAGACTCACCCAGGACTTAAAAACTTCCGACCAATTTACATTCTCCTTTTGCTATTGAGCATTCTTGGAAGACATATTGCCCGTCATCTTCGTGCTTGTCTCGAACTATATCAACTTTTGCATATCGCTCAGTCCGGATTCCGCACATATTATTCTTGTGAGACTCCAGCTTAATATATAGCTGGCACTGGCTATCTGCAATGAACGAGCAAACCATTGTCAGAACTCTCCTTGACTTCACCAAGGAAGTGGACATGGTGAATCATAGTATCCTTCTCAAACAACTCGGCCTTTACCACTGCAATTCTATCATATATGTTTAACAGGGACCAACTTGTTTCAATATATGGACATATGTCAATAATCCTACTTATAAAAGCTGGTTTTTTCCAGGAATATGTTCTTACTGATTAGATACTTTATGTGTAATAATTACCCCCTGATATTGCTTGACAAATTCATGTTGACTTCAGACTGTTTTTTGTTTTGGAATCCCACAAATGGTTACAGAGTTGAATCACAAACTGAACATTATCAAAATGTCAAAGGCAATAACTCAGTGAAAGAGTGATCTAAACAGTGCTGTGCAGTTTCCTTAAAAATACAAAAAAACACAAAGCCATCAGGTCATTGCGTATTCAATAAAACAAAAAGTCATCAAAAAAGTATCAAAGTCAACGAACTTCCGCCTACAAAAACAGATTTATTATAACTCGGCAACATTATTACTAGTAATTTATACATCAAATACCGTGCCGTTGTCGAGTGCATCGTTCTTTCCAAAACCAGTAGATCATTCTGGTTTTGTAAAACAACATTCTCTGAAGACCTTTAATGGTAGCACTATCTAAATTACCCCTACATATTGTGCAATTGAATTTGAAGAGCGCTAAATTATAATGGGTATCAATTACTCTGTCTAAAGATACATGTGATAAATTCTTGTGATACTTTTCTTGCAAAGATAATGTACATTTGTTTAATATATAATGGCAATATACATTAAGCATACAAATGGTGGATAAGTGAATACTAAGTATGTAAGATGACTTCAGTGATGTAGGAGCTTAATACAGGTATTGTATGTACATGTATGCTACAATGTAAGTGTGTGTGTGCGTGTGTAAATGTCTGGTTGTGCTTGTCTGAATGCATGATGTGTGCGTGAATGATAGTATGCTAGTATACTTTTGTAATTGTATTTGTATATGTATTGTATTGAGTGTAAACTCATGGGCATAACGCCTAACGTTTCTCGAAATAAACCATATTTATTATATATACTCAACCTTGGTGTAGTATTAATGATGTTTGTATTGAAAAGACAACACACGAGACTGTCTAAATAATATAATTATATGGCCCACATTATCGAATGTACAGAAAATGTTCCTAGACAGTCTAATTGACTTATACGATGTCCTACATTATGGATCGGTGTAAATATGATTTAGACAAAAGAAATAAAACAATTCAACGATTTGCCGGAATCTGGCGAGTGTCATGTCCTAATGAACAATGTCTGGATAATGTTTAAGACATATACATTGTATATTGAATACAGAAGTTGGTCAGCTAAGTACATAAAATACAAACGTAACATTCGTGTCGATAAATCAGACAATCCGCTGACAGACGACAATACAAGGAGAATTAAGAATGGAACATAAATCACATTGTTAACTCGTTGGTCACTAAAGTAGATTTCCAGGATCAATAATATTACGCTGAGGGTAAATCTATCATGACATATTCCATATATTACCTGTTGCTAGACTAGCAAAACAAGGCACTTGAAATAATGTGTACAAATCTAATATTGGTCTGAAAATGTACCAATGTAGATACCAAACAAAAATAAGCGTCATGAGATCAAACTGGTTTTGTAAAATTACAATCTACACAAAACTTTATATAAATCTCAAATGGTAGCACGGTCTAAATTTCCCCCGACACGTTGTGCAAATGAACTAAAATATTGAATTCTGAAAATTATGTTGGTCTAAATATAGATCAGGTTATTTCTTGTGAGGATTTCCAGAGAAGATAATGTGGCTTTTGTTCTTTATTTCAATTAGTTACATGCTCTAAGAAACGATGGTTAAGTGAATATGTAAGACAAAGGCAGCAGTTGCGTGCTACAGGTATATTAAACATACTTGAAAGCGAAGCTGAATTCCTACTCAATCTCCGGAATTTTTGTTTCGAATACTTGTATGTAATTACTTGTGTATGTGACAGACAGTACTGTCATGAGAATGAAGTTATATGATATGTTTGAAACGAAATAATAGCAGTTACCTAAATACGTCCCTATAGTACTATATTTAGCAATAGTTCCTAGTTCTCCCCAGCTCGGACCCATTTCTTATATTGTCTGTCTCTATTGTTCTATTCCAAGTAGGTTTTTGTCGCCCTAATTTCTTCTATGTGTCCATCTGAGAGAATTGCTAGATCACATAGGAGTAGAACATGTCCAATCATGCACTTTCATTTTAAGAATGTCCTTATAATCGACCATTAGTGTTTATTTATGCAAGTCTTATTTTGATATTTTTCAGGCCAAACTATGACGGTTATTGTTAATCTAATACCTACAGTGAAACTGGAGAATCAATCACCATTCCATGTTTACACAGGCGTTATGATATTTTAGCATTAACATGCACTTGTAGATCCCGAAAACGACATAACTCTTGAAATGACTCTCATGAAATTACTCTCACTTTCTGATATATTAGCATTTTCACATCTAACTCTGTAAAATGGCGGTACATGTTTGTATATATACCACGTTTATGAGTACGTTTTTATGTCATAGGGTTCAACTTTTTCTATCTTATTCCCGAAACAGACATTCCATTGGTTTTGTTGTGATAATTTTCAATTACTAAAGATAAATTAAACTCTTGGGACAAAAAGATCAAATCATTTTTGTTTATAAATAGGTTCGCACATTACATCGTCTATTTAGTACCAAGTGATTAAAGTGTATGGAATGTTTGTGTAGACAAATGCCAATGAACATTATGCGTTAGTATCGATGTATACTTTGTTCGCCTAGTCACACTATGTTACATGTACATTTTGTATTTAAAGGACACAAATATTGTTTGAACATGACATTGTTTCGTGATTTTTCTCGACGCAATGCAGTGGAGGCTACATTGTTTTACCTTCATGGTTAGAAACAACAGAGAAAACCTTCCTTTATTCTAAGTTAAGTATGCTGCTTCCTCTCCCGTGGTTTTATTCCATTACGCTTTATTATATGATCTTCTAAATAAGGCTAACTAGAAATAAAACAGTGCCATCATATCAGGGTACTGTTTAAAGACGTGACCATATTAACCGAAATATAGCAACCGAAAGTAGATCTCTACCTCATATACGCGAAGTCCTCAAGATGAGCTCTGCTACATTCAATATAAAAACAGAAGAAAGCAGATCTGGGATGGTATTCAAAATCGATTTAATTTAATTGGAGAATAAAAATAGTCAATCATACTACAATCATACTTTACTGACTTTGAGTTAAATATGGTGTGCTCTGATTAGTTGTCTTTATCCATAAGTCAAGTAAGAATAACGACCCAGAACCGAAAAGTTTACAACCCATATTATCAAATATATCATTTTTTCACAAATTCATGTGATGCATGGCATGATAAAATACGTACAACACATAAATATATCATTTTATACAATGCTACTTAAAACATAATTTCTTATGATGCAAGTTTGTGCAAAGATTTTGCTGAACTTTATTACTAAACCTCTGTTTTACATGTAAGAATTTGGTAAGAACTTGAATCCATTAGGGTGTCTCGGGGCATAGTAAGGTGGTTTTATAAAACCAATTCTTATCATATTATCCTATCTTCCGAGTCCAACAAGAGTATCAGCTGAACGAAATACCCAATATTAAAAAAATGAAGCTTATTTTGTGTAAAAAGCCACTATAACCACTAACAAAATACGGTCACTATTTATTTATTTTCCATACGGATATTAACATAACATTGAGATATACAATTTTGAGAAAGCCAATACGTCGTCAAAAAATGTAGCATTGTTACCACAAGCATCTTTGCGATAGGCTCAATATTCTTGACGATTTGTAAATAAATTGTAATTACTATAATTAAGAATCTGGCAGACAAGATGCAATTGTCATCAATCAGAATGATGGAACAATATCAATCATGCGCTAGTCGACGGTTGTAAAGAAAACAAACACGGTGACACAATGGTTGAAGTTAATCATACTGAAATTAGTGGAGTCCATGAAATTAGACACTAGCACGACTCGAATAACAATTGATTTTCTCTGCATTCTTTGACACCAAACATTACCATGTATCCTTGAATGAGGTAATTAATTAAACATTAGTTGATGTGATGTTTATACTATTGTATACATTTACAAGATGGTAGAATTATGTTATATTGTAGTTTTTTAATACCAACTGTCAAACTTGTGCTGACACTTTTAAAACATACCCATTATCATAGAGTTCGGCTATCATACTAGAAATAGACGTAAAGGAACTTATCCACGAAGTTTTCTTTGGCCGTGCAACATTTAACGGATGGTATTTAGTGTCAATACATTCCAATTGAATGGCCTTGTTAGTGGTTAATGACTATTATTAAATACTTAGTTAATGTTTGTTAAAAATAACTATGTAAACGTTTGGTATGTCATTATCAAATATATTTCTTATCTGCAGCACTACCTACTCGTTAAGACATTTGAAGGTTCACGTCGGCTTCAAACGAAACTACAATGTAGTGACTTTAATCCTACGTCGGAAGTGTGTGTCTTTGTTGTCAATCACAAAATCTTAAGAACACGAAACAATATTTTTGTTCTAGAAATGCAATTATTGTTTAACAGTCTGTAGGGTTACAACTTGTGCTAGAATTTATTTATTCCCTACTGGAAGGCGACACGTAGCACCATGGCGTATTTTATATTGTATTAGTTGAAGCAGAAATCTCCCAAAGATTACAATAAGATAAACTAATAAAAGCCTCACATTATTGTTTGGTATTAAAACTGACTCCTTCAATCCTTCAACAAATATCAGAGGAGGAATTGAACAATTTCTAAGATACGCAATTTAGCTTTCTTATGAGCAACAATCGTGTGTGTGCATGTGAAACCGTTGTAAATTGTAATACAAAATTTGTTCGGATTGATTCGGTGATTAGGGGCATTAAATACGACCATTAAAGAAAACAATTTGTAATACATTCTGTTTATAATCCTATACTATAGGAAGGCACTTCTCAACATAAACAACTGATCATAAAAGGAACAAAAAACAATAAACTTATCTTATCTTATGAATGGAGCACAAACAAGAAGAAAACATACACCAAAGCATATGCCACAGTCTTGAACACAAAGACAGCAATGATTTGTCCTATACGATGTGTTGCTGTGTGAATGCTGAACCCGACCAGTGGTTTAAATTGTTCCGGATATATTGTATTGTTTATCCACAGTTAATTAGACATTGTCAAGTGGTTATCAATGTTACAAAATGATATGTCTATTATGAAGTTTGAAGAAATACGATAAGAGTAATGAACCAAATGCGAATCTCATTGCTTTGAAAATGTTGAAAATACCTGTTAACATATTTAGCAACACTATTCAGACTGCATTGTTTTCTTTCTTTCCGGTATATATCTGGTCAATGTAGGTGTTGATGAATGAGTACGATACCTCCGATAATTTCCATGACATCAATGTTGGTTGTAGATATATGATTAACGTGCTGAAGACAAGTTGAACTATTGCTTTAACTTTACACCATCTAATGTTGCACAATACAGCAACAACACAACTATATTAATATTTATTTAGTAAGCTGTGAAACTGATAATTTGACAATACCCATTTTGACGTTATGATGCAACAACATACGAGAGGTGTTCAACTTATTTATGAACAGAACATCGATATTTTGTTACTCTTACAGTGAAATTGAATAAAAAGAATTATATTGTGTAAAGTAGAGTATCAAGAAGTATACAAAATAATTGCAAATTGCCAATACGTTACGGGTAAATCATAATCAGCATTGGAACAGAGGGTGTTGTTATTTGGGTTTTGAAGGTCCAAAACTCGAAAAATTATGTTTACATTTTCCTTCTTTCATCGATGTTTTAGTATCAACTAGATAGTAAATAATATGGTTAAAGGATGAGAAGACTTCGACATCCACTGTTTTGATATAGTATATATCAAAGTTCTATTCTTAAGTTTTTTTTAATTGGCACTGTATCTGGTGACTTGAAGCTTCAATTTCGTCAATTTGGTATAGATTTTGACGTGCGTATTACGATAATAGCAAACACAATGCCTTTCCATGAAATCGGCCGTGATTACACAAAGCTGGACGAACACCAACTTCTCCCAAACATTGTGACCTTTTTATGATAGCATACCCAACTATATAATAATATTCCCTAAGATACAGCATTGCTTAGCCATAGTGCAACCATTTTTCCACATAATGTTGTTTATTTCCCATTTCTAGACTCCAAGACTTTTGGCAACTCTTGATTTTCAGCGAAGGAACTTTTCCCGGAACTATGCATTCAACTTTTTCGAAATAATTGCACGGCAAGTTTCTATGAACACTCCCATCAGTGGTATTATTCTGCGTTTTGCTAATGGATTCAACATAGACATCATTAAACCAATTTAACTTTATAGTGTATGTTTTGGCAATGTTGGGCATTTTTTTTTTTGGTGCCATTCCATCAATACTAAAAAACAGAACTCTTATAACCCTTCTACAATGTACCGACACATATAACTTTTTTTCTTATTGAAAATGCAAAATAATAATTTACCAACACTTTCTTGATGCTATTAAAAGTTCTGTTTTGCCTTAAAACAGTAAAAACAACATCATCTACTAGTCTAACAGTCTCAACACATTAATATTTTAAAGTTTTGGCCATACTGATGTTAATCTTGTACAAATGATAAACCCCAAAATTTATCCTGACGTTAAATGTTTGCACGCAAACTTTTGATAACTATCTATACTCAACTGAGTCAAGTATGATGCCAAGTTTTACTGCCTCGTATAAATACGCTGCTTATGTCGATGCACAGGTGGCATTTCCCAAATATCATAGGGAATAAATCCGAACTGAGTTATCGTTCACTGGGATGAGATTGTGGGTTTCGCCATGTAGACGTGACAGATTTATGCTTTCTCTCTCGTCCTTAGGACACATCTCGTAAATATTTAGGACACCTGCCACATCTTAGGACTTGTCTTGAAGGTTACATGGTCCCTAGATTATGTCCACTAGACAATATTGACCTTTGCAACACTGAGACAAACTGGATATATCCGAATGTTTCACATGACCAGTATTAACTGATACAGTTAATATGAACACAATTCTGCAAGTACCGACACCGATCAGTGTGGTAAAGGCAATTTTAAGTTTTGGCAGCCCTGTGCCCAAATGCGTTCTTTAAAAGGGTCAATGGGCCAAAATACTTGTGAAATACATTGATCACGTGAATTCATTTAGTCTCTACTGGATGTTACATGTATATCTATGACAATGAAATCTCAGAATCTAGAATTAGGCCACGAAATGCAGAATGTTGAAGAAAGAGCAATTCAACTATATGCTACAGTTTTGAAGTTTTGTGCTTTATTGTATTTGTTATGTACTTTAATTTGTTTTATTAATATCACACAGCAACTGATAGCGGTGGAGCCAAATATTGTACATCACAGAAACTGAATGACAATGGTGACGTTGAAATCGTTCTTAAAATTTATTACATACTTAGTGACGTAATCTCCACGACACTGAACATTCACAGGCGCTTAAATGGGTAAACTTGGGAATACGAGAGGTGTTCAACTTATTTATGAACAAAACATGAACACCGATTTTGCAATATTGAAATATATATTTTTAAACCATGTGAGAAAATGTTTAAGTTGAACATATGATCATCATAAATTGTAAATGTCCTTTGGTTAAAGCACAAAAACAACAATTTTGTAGATGATGTTGTTTTACCTGTTTTAAGACAATGGCCTTTTATAAGCATCAAGAAAGTGTTAGTAAATTGGATTTCTCATTTGCATTTTTAATGAGAGCATCAGTAAGATTGTCGTAGGAAGTCTTATTAAAGTTCTGTTTCCAATAATTGTGAAATGGCAGCAAAAATTAAAAATTGCCAAACATTGCCAAAACCTACACTTAAACCTACATATATGATGAATCCATTAGCAAAACGTGGAATAGTACCACAGATGGGAGTGTCCATAGAAACTATAAGTGACATTATTTCGAAACAGTTGAATGGATAGTTCTGGGAAAATGCGCGAATTTCCTACTCTTAAAAAAAAACCATGCCTCTCAGCCAAAAGTCTTGGAATCTAGAAATGCGAAATAAACAACATTATGTGGAAAAATTGTTTCATAATGGCGAAGCAATGCTGAAATCTTAAAGAATGTTATGATAGATTATGGTAAAGGTCACAAGGATAGGGAGAAATTTTTTCCAGCTTTGTGTGTTCGCGGCCGTTTTCATGGAAAGGCATTGGGTTTGCTATTATGGAAATACCCACATAAAAATCAATAACAAATTGACGAAATTGAAGGCTGTGGTCTATGTACAAACCGTTTCAAATCAAGTTTTCAGCAAAACATTGTTACGTATCGTTCCTACTGACAGTTCCAAGAACATAGTGTTTCATCCAGATTCAGCTCCAAGTCACCATATACAACGCCAAATAAAAAAACTTAAGAATATAACTTTGATATATATTATAACCAAACAGTGGATGTCGAAGTCTTCTCATTTTCTATCTGATTGTTACTAAAACTACTATTTAAGAAGGAAAATGTAAAGGTAATTATTACGACAAATGCAAATAGCATTATGATTTAACCGTAACGTATTGGCAATTTACAATTATTATATATACTTCTTGATACTGTACTTTACACAATATAAAATATTTAATTCAATTTCATTGTTAGAGTAACAAAATATCGATGTTCATTTTCTGTTAATAAATTAGTTGAACACCTCTCGTATATCAGAGTCATATATCAAACTACGGTACCTTCAACTGTCAGAGTAAATAATGTCACGTGATATACTAAATTACTCCTATATAATATTAATAATGATGATTGCGATATTGGCTCGATGAACACCTGGGTATCACAATCGGGTTATGACAATGCGAATTAGAAAATATCTAACATTTATTAATACGTCATTTCAAAGCTACTATGACGGTTTCTACCAGCAAACAAACTTGTAGTATTACACATTTTAAAGTACAAGCGTATACCTATCGTGTAGTGTTGTACTACTGTACGTTTATCAAAACTTAATTGGTCACTGCATTGTTTGGCTGATTTATTTTGAATAAAGATGCACGGAATCAGAAAGGTATGTGTGGGCATTGCTCAGGGTAGTTGTGTCGTGGCGTTTCTGATTTCTGTGCTCCGCTGGTTTGGTTGAGTGCTATCTTTCCTGTCGGATTTTTCGTACCTTTTATGACACTCTCGCTGTAAGAAGTATAATATTTAAAAGACAATTTAAAAGTATTTGTTATTTGCCGAGGTATTAGATACGCTATTATATAACCGTTTGTATATCAATTAGTCTGGATTCCACACATATTATTCTTGTCGGACTACTCTAGCTTCATACATAGATGACTGGCTTGTCTTCAAGAACTCCAATGTCGGAACTGTCCTCCTTGACCTCACTAAGGGATCGGACTTAGTAAATCATACCATTCTTATCAAACAACCTGGTATTTACCACTCTACCTCTCTTGTTTTGGAATTATTTAAACCATACCTGTTTAACAGGGACCAACATGTTTCAATATTTGGACACCTTTCAATACTGCTGCTCATAACAGTTAGTGTCTCACAAGGGACATGTTCTCCTTTTTATACTTTACATCAACGATCTTCATTTAAGTCAGACGGTTAGAAACTTATATGTTCGCATTTGTGTGACACGGTGGTCGATAGCTTAACGCTCACGAACGCTTTTCAGGGTTTCAAATCCAGCAATAATGTTGCATGAACTGGATGCATGAACTGGGTGGTACTTTGTGATTCATGGCAGCCAAATAGTCGAAAACGGTGAAAAAAGTTACCTTGACCTTTGACAAAATGACATCAAAATCAAGAGGGGTCGTCTAATGTTGTTGGTTAACCTCCATTTAAATTTTGAATACCCTAGCGCAAAGCGTTATTGAGTTATTGAACGGTATCCATTTGGTCTACAGGCCGACCGACAGACAGACTGTCATATATGAGCAAAGCAATATACGATATCCAAATGTGGGGCATAATTAGCTGCAATTTGTATTCAAGAATTGGTATAGGGTACATGCTTTGATAAAACAATAATTGCACAAATGTATAGGTGGCTGTTTAGAAATTGTGCGTATTGTAGACACAATGTGAACAGCTTAGCACGGGATAACATAGTCTGCACATTGCTACCCCTTGACATTGAGCATGTATTGGTCGAGTTTAAACTACGTTTGCAAACTCTTATCCAAAACACCTTAACGTCAATGAGATTTTAAAGTAATGCTTCGGGAGTGGAGTACAACCCCAAACACGGTATACCAATTGGTTCGGGTGGGGATTATCACTTGTAGTTTCACATTGAGAGTGATGCTCTTGAAACGTGTCGATATTTTTGTTCATAGTTAATAGGGGATTTAAATAGCCCCGCGTAGCGGGGCTATTGAAAATACCCAGACCGGTAATACGAGTGACATGCGTATTTTCGTTGAATCTCAGCAGGTACTAATGCTTTCAAAAAAAGTTATTTCCGGTCAAAAATTTCAGGCAGTTTTCCGAGGTGAATGGTCATTGGAATATAAAAAAATAGTAAGCTGTAAACGGTTGAGCCTATCGTTCTCTTTCGATTAATTATCATTTTTAAAAAAATGTGTAATAAATAAAACAAACTATTTTTAAAAAACAAAGGGAAATAAGAAGTACTAAAAAACACGGCCCGTAGAGCGTCGTGTTTTAAACACAATGACAACCAAGGGAAGTCATTCTAGTGTATTTAATTTTACGCGCAAATCAGCATTTTCGTTCGTCTGAGAGCAGCATTGGTCAAGTAAGTTTGTTTATTGCTACGGATCAGATAATTAATCATTATGCCTGTACGTTCAATTCAATATTTACCCGAAATTAATGTTGGTAATGATGTATTCCATATCGTTGACGTACTGGGTGATGGAAATTGTTTTTTTCATTGCTCGAGTTATTTGTTGTACGGTGATTTTAACGAGACCATGAGACGCTCATTTACCGAAGGTTTATTTGTGGTCAAATTTATGACAACTGGGATACTTGGAGAGAAAAGATTGCAATACACCATGGTCAAAACATGTCTCGCGTCTGGTATCAGGATGGAATGGTTCTAGGTAGCTGGTGGGTCACTGCATGCGAAATAGAGGCTGCGTCGGAACTGTTAGATTGTAAAATAAATATTTGGTTACAAGGAAGAAGGGATCACATATCTACGTTTACATTGACCACTTATCTTCCAGCATCTAATCCTGACCCTCAAACTAGTATTGATAATCTTTTGAACAACCACCACTTTCAAGCTTTGAAGAAAAAGACTGGTGATGATGCGCAAAATCCTCACAATTCACAAACTTTAAATTCTAAGTCTACTGGCAACGAAGAAAGCCAAAGTTCACACGCAGCCTCTGGTTCAAGTTCACCCGCGGCTACCGGTTCTAGACTTGATGACCACACATATTCATGTTGACATTGTTCATTTTCTTCTTTAGTCAAACAATCTCGACTTAGAGTGTATCCACTTCTAAATCAAGACCCATTATGCGCTTTACTGATCAGTTTTTTGAGTTTCATGAATTTTGTCTTTTACGCCAAATTAGAGCCATTTTCAGCATTGAACATGTAAAATATAATAAAAAATAAACGAATGGCACAGAATACCTGTTAATATTGGTCCTTATAATCAATAAATCGATCAATAAATCAGCACGTGTAATTTCCGAAAATCCAATGTAAACATAACTGTGAGTATCCGGTACGCGTATACCGCCCGTATAGATGAGCGCAACACGTGTGTAATTCATATGCTAACGTTGTGCGAATCGCTAAGCGAGCAGTAAAATTCATTTAACTTATCGTATTCTGTTCATAAGTCATTAACTATCAGTTTACAAGAAAAATAAGCTCGATTTGTCAACAAATCTTCGTTAATTTTTCGTTTTTAGTTTCACTGAGCGAGCTCAGTGTAATTGGTTTCACGCGTACCAGTGTACATCACTGTGAAAACCAAACAGTGCCGAAGATCTCCCAGCATCCTCCATTGTTCTAGAAACTCATTTCATCGAGTATTCTGATTGGTCGATAGGGGAATGCGATTTGCATATCAACAACAAATAGCTGTGTAGTGGAATTTAAAAGTGCGACATCGTCGTGTTAAAATTGTCGGACAAACGAACCGCTTAGTGTTTTATGGATGTTTTTGGTGCAGATAACGAGAAAAAGGGTTGATCTTAGTGGACATGCTATATATTTCATGGTATTTACAACTTTTCATTCATCTTTTCAAGTTGCGCCAAAAATTTGATCGCAAACCCCCCCCCCCCATATATATGACACTTTAGTGCTCATCTGCACTGGAGATAAAGGTCAGAAATTAAAAAATCTCCTAGCAGATTGCCCCACATCTATTTCTTCTTCTGATCATATATCAAATCAAAATGAAGGTCCAGCTTCCTCAAACAAAACAAATTGTTCTAAAAAGAGAAAATTATATGAGTATTGCTCTGCTTTGGACAGTGAAACATCAAACAAAAAAAATCACCTGGTAATTCAGGACAAACAAATTGATATCTGTAGAAAATTAGGTCTCTGGTTCCATGTCGATACTCCAGAAAATGAAACTCGGTATCAAAGAACGAATCGGAGAAACAAAATTAACAGCTGCATTAAAAGGACAGAAAAGAAATTAGGTGTCCAGTCTGATAATATTCCTGATGCACCCCCACTGACCGAAAATCATCAATTTAACAAAGCCATGGACTGTATAAGAGCCTTTGAACTGGAACAAATGTCCTATGATTTCAACACATGCTCCATATGTAATGAAACTAGATTAAATTTTCCACTCAACAAAAATTCTGCATGCAAATGATGTGCAAGAGACAAATCTGTTTTAAAAATGTTTTCCGCGCAGAATAATGTGGATCCAGGTTTAATGCCTGAAGAATTAAAAGGCCTCTCCGTTGTTGAGCAACAATTGATATGCAGGATTTCACCGTACATGAATATTCATATGCTGAAACATGGTGGAATAGCATCAGGTGGTCACTGTGCATGATTGTTTATATTTTCTACTTCAAATTTTGTTCATGCTGTCATCACAAATGATAATAATATCTTACAGTGTCAATACTAAGTACACTCTGCCAAATTTACAATTAATGTCATTGTCATATAATTGGTAGCTAGTTGTCAGCAATATGTAACACTCGTAAGGGATTTATTTGACAAAAACATAGCCTGGTGACATTGCAACACGTATTGTTCATCCAAATGGTCAAATGTATGACGACTGGTTCACCACCAGGCAGTCTGGGTTCAAGTCCCAGTTTGGATTATATAGTTGTTGTGTTGCCTAGCTAAAACTTAGTATAAAAAATGTTTGATATCATATTTTAAAAGGGAAAATAGGGAGAGGGCTTAACTAGTTGCTGATAATTAGCGCCATATATTAACATCTAAATTCAGCTTATAATTTTTTACTGTATACCTACAAACATACCCAATCAGAATTCAGATATTCAATATTTATTAAATCCCCATTTAGGCGGTGCCTTAGTTCATATTATTTTGTCATGAAAGTGTTGGACGTTGAACATTGAATATAGTTATAAAATATGTTTATTGTTGCCACGTTTCACTAGAAAGTACACATGCTAACTAAGGATGTTCAATCATTCAATAAGTATTTTTAAGGTATGTCCATGTTAAGCATGTATTGGAAATTCACTTGCACTATCTATGTAGATCTAAATATCCTACTTTTATCAATAATATTAATAATTAATATAGTTGATAGTAGTGAAATGCATATTATGTTAAATAGTATATGTTTTTCATTCTAATTGAGTTGTTTATTTGTCCTTTTTTTCCAACTGACCTTCTTGAAATTGTTACTGCTGTTAAATATGAAATTTTCAATGAATAAAGTCGTAATATCACTATTTGATATGCCTCCGTAGCTCAGTGGTTAGTGCGCTTGCCGTCTAATCTGGCGACCCGGGTTCAAATCCGGGTGGAGGTACATATATATGCCTGCCATGTTTCAGTAGATATAAAGCAAATAAAGGCTATGCTCGGCATAATAATGCTCGGCATCCCCCACTTGACGTCACTACTATTTCACCATGTGACGTCACTTGGATGCATGTCAAACTACCAAATCCAGACATGACTCTGTTTTGTATCCCAACCGATCGTAACTACTCCTTTCCGTAATGAATACGGAAGTTCAATGGTTCGTCTTAGAATTGTCCGAGGTGCGCCGATTGTATCCAACATGACGTAATATAAACTCGACGTCACTCAGACAGCAGTAGCGTATGTAGAAGAATGACATGTTCCAAATGGTTTATTCTCCTGGTTACCATGTCCTCTGTAACAACTCACAGTTTGCCAAACTCCTCGTAAACCTGAAATAACAAATAAATCTATATTTTGTCGAAATATATAAATATTGAATTATTTTAGTTTTATTTGGACGATGGAAGAGTCTACTTTATTGCAGTGTTTAATATGATGTTATAGCCTTCTGTATAGACACACTTGTTAGCTTTCTAGTGATCTTTTTATAAAAAAAATGGAACATGGCATGGACTTACTTATTGAAATTCTGTGTTTACATATTGCCGTTTCCATTGACGCGTTTCGGTAGTGATCGCTTACTCATGTTGACCCCTGTACGCGTGTAATTGACCTGTGCGGTATGATGTAACGTAGAGTAGCCTAGGTAGATTTTGGTATTGCCTGATTGACGTCACTCATCTCAAATTACAAGTAATGAGGTAAACAGGTTGGCGAAAAGTGCATAGAAGTATCCCTGTAACTTTTGAGTAACATCCATAATTGCCAAAAACGCAAGCACCCTCTCCTCAATGAAACATGTTGATGTATTTACCTTGTTTGAAGTTCTTGTTAAATCCAGCATAGATTAACGGATTGAGAGCACTATTAGAGTATGCAAAACAACCTGCCAAAAACTCCATTGTAAAATACCATTCTCCAAGCTGAAAAAATATCGAAAAAATAGAATTACCTGGGGAGGTAAATACCATAAAAAGATATCAGGAAATCGGACATGATTGTTCCTAGCTAGGAAGACGAAGTAACTAGCACTACCGTACGAGGTAATAGATTATTTTACAAAATAGCTACAGCATGTCTCTGGTGAAACAGCGATACAGATCATCGTGGTTTTACAACAGAATATTTATGTGTTGTAATGACGAACATAATTGTAGAGCTACTTGTATTTTGCAGTCTTTGAATAATTCATGTATAGGGAAACAAATCTTAAGAGCATAAAAACTGAAGTTATCGCATGTTTTGATCATGCTTTGACTTGACTGGATAAGAAGTCTGGTATTGCTGTTACTGTTAACCTAGAAACTTTCGCGGCTACAAACTTTCGCGTTTTTAAGTCTCCCGCGAAGTGACAGAATTAGTGATAATATAACCTGGCATATACATTGACCGGTTCGTATATAATTGTTTCTTAATTATAGTTCTCACCTTTGTTAAACCCCGTCAAACTCTTTTTGATGTAGATAGTTACCTATTGTATTGTTTACAAAAATTGCAAACAACGCTGGAAATGTTTTTCACAGTTTTTTTGACGCTATCAGTCATTTTGTATTATGACATACCCGGTAATAAACAACGCTTTTTACACGCGTATTCATAATATATTTACTTTACTTACTTGCTTATATTGAGTGTATTGTTAAACACGTTTTCAAGAAGTGTTTTCATTATTGTACCGTGATCATAAAAGGCTTTATTCAGAAAAAGTACATACAATTTTTACAAACCGCGAACACCGCGAACTTAAATCGCGCGAAATAATTTCTAGGTTTACAGTATACGCACATTACAGTGACCAACATCAGCAATGCACATTTAGTGCAGCGCTATTTGTTGAAGGCTTAACCAGCAGTCAATTGAAGCCTCACTCCAGGCCCTATCCAAAACCACTGGGAATGGCGAGGACTTTTACTTTTTTTTCTCTTACCCGGGCAAAATTCCTTCCTCCCTAAGTGCCATACAGATGATAACCCCCTGCAAATTTCCTCCACTATAAAACAATGGAGATATATCACGGCTATATTTCCTCGCTAATTTGGTGCGAAACAAAACCCTGCACTCACTCGACAGTTCGGGGACACCAAACATGGAACAACTCGGGACTTTCCCCGGGGTTTAGAGTCGGGGTTTAATTGACAATTAATCTCCGCAAAAGGACATAGTGACATAATACAGCAATCGTATTAATTGATTTTATATTCGCGTTCATTATTTGTTCGGATAAATCCTGTGTACTTACCGTTTCTCTAGTGGTTCGTAGTTCACTGTATAACAATACAATCTGGTAAGGTAACCAACAGATGCCAAATACAGCCACTATGGTAATCAACATCATAATAACCTGAAATTGACACATTGACTACAGAAAAAGAAATACCATCCGTATACACAAAACATGAAATTCCAAATAAGCCTATAAATGAAGAGAGTCTCTCACAATGAATGACACACGTGACCGTATAATTTCTTGTATGCGCATATTGCCACTAAATGGATGTAATTAAAAATGATTGTAACATGGACAGCATATTGCTGTGTATGTAAGCAACGGAATGCTCATTGACACTTTAAAAGTAATACAAACCGGGAATTGAAATCAATGCAAAATGTATATTGGGTATCGTGTGCTTACGCTGATGGTCAATCAAACAGAATTGTGATACATAAGTTGGTTTGTTTTGAAAAGTTCATGTATGTATTCCAGGCAAGGTAGAAAAATATAATCGTATCAAATGTTTGTTGTAACATTCATTATAACATGAGTGCAGATATCGTATAATTCAAGGATATGGATAAAGCTGTCCAAGTAAATACTGCAACCAAATAGAAACATAATAATATTTCACAAACCTTTCGCTTAGTTTTTTGTTGTGCGGCGTAGCCTGAATCCACTCTTTCCCCAGGTATTGTTGATGCACGGAGTTTCATTATAATGACAGAGTAAGCAAGCGTCATAACAATCATAGGGAACAGATAGAGAACTGCTGATACAAATGTGAAGTATATTGTCCTAGATGGCATGGTATGGCTTGTAGTGTTGGTATCCACATCATACTCGCTTTCTATGGGCCACGTGTCATCACACCAGCGTTCTGTATAGTTCATCCATTCCCGCTGTTTTAGTTCCCGGAACCACAGTAAGGGTGCTGCAATAATGCTTGAGCAGATCCAAATTATTCCTATGGAAAATCTGGCTTTACGGCTTGACATGTGAGCTTTTAGAGCAAATACGATACCAAAGAATCGATCGTATGCAATCAGGGTGAGCGATAAGACGCTGGCAACAAGACATAGAACTGAAATAGACAAACATTTGATTATCATATCAGTAAAATTATGCGGAAAAACGTATGCGGCAAATAGTATGTCCCTTTGTGTATGCGGCAAATAAAAATTAAATGCGGGAAAGGGTAACAATGACTGCTTGACAATTCTTGATAATCTACTTTTGATACAGATTCCAAGTGTACGGAAAGTCGACGGGATATCGATAATTGTAGTACAACATGACTGTTTTAAATGCTAATTGCATTCCCCTATCTGATGTCTGTCAGAGGATCCCGACATTTCCATTTTCCTTTGATTTTATCAACAAGAGATTACGAGAGACTTATTTCTTCTGTAATGTGCACATCGATCTCACTTGTAGGTTCGATTACAAGTGTCTATGTTCGGACGACATGTCCATGAATAAAACACTAGACTTCTTTTATCTGATTAAAAACAAATTATCTTAAATACGTCTTGGTTGGTCATGTTCGTATCTCCACGACTACAGGACAAGTTCTCGAATTGCCAGACAAATTAACAAATCACGTATTACTAACAAGTTGGGAGTGGCTTATAGATGAAGGGCGAGCTTTGGGATCGAGAGTTCCCAGGTTCGATGCCCGTCTGTGCTATGGCTTAATTTCAATGAGCAAGAATAGTTACCAACATGTTCCACTCGACGTAGGAGTTGATGTGTGCATGTGAGGGTGGTGTGTGTACATGTTTGACCTTCCTCGAAGGTATCTCGAGGTTGGCCGCAGGAGAGTTATTTAGGTAATTCATTCATTGCATAGGGAAACCAAAATTGTCAAACGGTTGCTGAACGGCTGCACTGCTTAAAATTACCATTGGATACTGGTAACTTCACCTTATTTTTGTAACTATTCAAACGACACGGGGAGTTCTCATTCAAGGAAAATACCGTAACATCACGGAATGAGCATTTAAAATATCTCCTTAAACTAACTGTTTCATTGTACAACTACAGAACAAGTTTCACAATCACATGACAAGTTCACAACATATGATTAGGACATGCCATCCACTCCTCTCCCGGCTTAATCATCCAAAATGATACCAATTTATACTAGGTGGTTTCTATTTTAAAAAAGGAATTGTGTATTTAGTAGGTTCCTGAGTTTTGACACATGATTTCTCCGAACTGAACGTGATTGGTCATTTACTGTCTGAAAATCACTTCTGATAAAAGAAAACTTTAAAATACTAGTACTTAAATTCCTTGCACTTCCTATAGATTGGGCCCAAATCTCGGAAACAAACACATCCATAGTTTGCTATGTTCATTGACCTTACCAAGTCGGTCTAGCCGGAATCAGTTACGTTTGGTTTATGCGTCAATAACACACCAATGCTCCACTGACGGGGGTGACAAGCTTAGCTGATCAATTAATGATACTGAATTCTTCACTTCATCTGCACAATTATGGCGGGCCGCACAACTCATCTAGTCATTTAAATACAGATCATTGATAGAATGGATTGTCAATTTAGTCTGTGAATTATAAAACTATCTTTGATGCGTACATTTCACGATTGTTAGCCTGAGTGAACGCGAGCTCGACGAACCCCACGCAACATTAGCCTTTGGTGATTCAGGCACGTCATGTGGAAAGTGAGAATTGTTATTATCTTCTTAAACAGTGTGGGGAATCACGTGACTAAAATGGTACGCAGCACTATGAAATAGATCGCGAAAATCTGGATATTTGGATAGTTTTTCGATTCTTGGTAAGTACTCCTTGATTATGTTTACTAGTTATATAGTGCAGGCTATGCGAAATTTAACGCGCTTTCTAATGGTACACGTGTCATTCCTGTACTCTCTCTGGTTTCTGAGATACCTTCGAGGTTTTAATGCGAACCAGTGGAATATTTTGTCAACAAGTCTACATTACTGTGTATAAACTACACAAAAAACTGTATTTAAAGGCAATTTATTATGCCACGGTCAGGTGCATGTGCTTTATTGTATTCGGAAAAGGCTTCTCGTTAAAATACAGTGCCTGATAACGTCCTTTATTGGTGATTTTAAGGGATTTCTTTTAAAATGTCAAATTATTGAAATGATACTCTCCACGGAATAACATATTTGTGATACTAACCACGGATCAGTTTTAAACCAGTCCTGTACATTTTAGAACAAAATTTGGTCCGCATTTTGGAACCTTGGTTCAGAATACTGATTGATTACAATTGTTTTCAGTTGTTTAATTAGGTTTCCTTTATTCTTATACAGTAGTTACAGCAAGACGTTGTCGAGAAGCTAGGCTCAGACGAATGAAGGGAACACGTCACGGGCCAACTAAAATAAAAGAAAATTTAGACACACTATCACCAGAACGAATGTGAAATGAATCTTAAAACAGTGCAATGTACTATCTAATCAAGCAGAGACATAGCTTTTATTCGTGTAGTTTGAAGATTGTATAGTTGGACGGGAATGGAATCCAATATAATTTTACATTAATCCATGCAGGACGGTAATTTACATGTGATTTTAGTGTTATTTCATTGCAATTGTGTATTTTAATTTTTTTTTCCACAATCACTGTGCTGTTTTGATTTTTATTATTAAATGCAACACCCATCTATAATAGTTTCTTGTCCATTTACTTCATTGACATGTTGTATAATCGACCATCGCTCTTCCTTATTAGATAGTTGATTTGATGCACTATCTAATTCGATAAGAAAAAAGAAAAAATGGCGATGTAATGTTGTTTTTTTCTCTTCATTTGTGATTATGAGCGTACATAAAGGTATACAATGCCCATCTGAACAAGTATCAACGAACTAATAGTTAATGTATCTGCTGTGTAATCGCATTAAAATGGCAGCCGAAAATATAGTTCAATGTCGAAATACTCACAGAGATATTAACCAAAAACAAACATTTATATTGACAAAATCAAAATGATTCTTCGATAGCATTTATTATATTAGTATACATGTAAAACAGTTGATAATGTAACATCACAAATAAATCTAGTCGAAGACAAATTTAATGCTGAAGTAGAACATTATGAACAACTCTTCAATGTATGACAGAGCAAATGGTGTCAGAAACAATGTACAACTCACGGGTCTCTGGCCTAACGATTTAAAAACTCGATAGTGGGAGTGGAGTTTATTTTTTAAAAGGAAGCCAAAATTAGTTTTTAAATTCATATGACACAGATAAAAATGAATTAATTGTTTTGGTAGCAAAAATGTCGAGCATTTGTCCGTTACCTTTCTGCTAAAATATGACATGCATGCGATTGCCTCCACTCGGATTAGAGCCAGTGTCACCGGGCAACGCATCCACTGAGCTACTGGAGAGGGTAAGTAATAAAAGTCGACAAATACGTGTTTAAAAAAATACTGCGCAACAAAGACATAACTCCAGAAAATGAAAGTCACACATAAATTAGCATGAAACAGCATTATGCGAAATTCGAAGAAGTCGCATCGCCTTGTTTTGTTGCAGTGGTGTTGCAGACCCTTGATATGCTACCTATTTTACATAATTTAGAATTGAAAGTCCATTATATGTTTTAATTAACCGATACACCCTGTGGCATTCATTTAAAGAATTAATGACTTGGTATTGATATAAGTTCATTAATACTTGCCCGATCTTAGACATTTTTACCCAAAATGTCGACATTATGTTGATATTCAAGACCATTATATACATTGTATACAAATGAAATATTATCCTGGTAAAGGACAACTTATATCATTGTCGCATTTAAAAAAAGATTAAAAAGCTCAAATTAGGTTAATCTGTTCTGATCGAAATGACAACGTTTACATTTTTGGAAAAATCCTTTAATTTGATGTAATGGTCAATACAGAATACAAAATCGTAACATTTTTTATATTTTGTACTATAACACGACTCATTCTAGTTCCTTCAATTGATTCAGATCAGTTTCGATTCCAATTCTCTCTGCACCATGTTTCTTTGATCCTGTTATTTCTGTAAAAGAATAGATGAAAACTATTATTAGGCAACTAAAAATAAGCATAATAAAATATACTAAACAAAAAACGATGATGGAGAAAAAAAGTTACTCGCTCTAAAATACAAGTTAAAAATGATCCGTGGTTTGTATCACAACATTGTTGTTCCGTGGAGTGTACCATTTCAATAAATTGTCATTTTTAGCAAAATAACGCATTAAAATACCAATAAAGTATGAAAGAGTAACTGGTTTTCAACAAAAACTCTTTTCCGAATACAATATAGTACTGACACCTGAACATGGTCTAATATATTCCCAATAAACACGGTTTTTGTGTAATTTATCTAAAAATATTGGCAAAATATGTCCCTGGTTCGTCTTAAAACCTCGAAGGTATCTCAGAAACCAGAGAGAGTACAGGAATGACACGTGCACCATTAGAAAGCGCGTTAAATTTCGCATAGCCTGCACTATATAACTAGTAAACATAATCAAGGAGTACTTACCAAGAATCGAAAAACTATCCAAATATCCAGATTTTCGCGATCTATTTCATAGTGCTGCGTACCATTTTAGTCACGTGATTCCCCACACTGTTAAAGTAACTTTGTTATATTGAATCAGTCAAGTGCTGGTGCCTGTATGTTTTCTATGACATTTCTAGACCAGTTATCTAACATAGGGCAGAAATGTGAGAGAAGTAGGGAATAGAAACCCTCGTTTATGGTATGGACAGTATAGGTGATGTCATTGATTTTAACTTGTATGAGTGTTTAGCTCCAAAACGGTTAAAATTAAAAAACTATCTCCCCATGTTGTAGCTAAATGACGAAACAACGGACCAATTAGTGAAAACATAGTTTTTATTCTTTCACCAGTAATTGACAATAATGTAGAATATCGTAAAGTTGTTACGGCTTATAACATCAAGCAACTCACCACCTTAAATTATGGACTTAAAACATGTTCGCTGTATTTTCAATTTTGATATTTTCGCTAATAAACTACGAACGTACGTATGTCAGCGGCGAGTATCCAAACCTCGTGATAACCAGTGCAGACTATTTTTGCAACAGCGTTGGTCATGAACATACAAATAAAAATACGCTACATTTTTAAAACATTAGATGTATATTTAGGAAAGTGCATCAGATATCATGTTTGTTAAGTTACGACTAAGATAAACATAATACACTGTTTAACTCATTAGTTTAATGTTATATTGCCTTTCAGTCGTAATTAAGGAATGTTATCGGAACCAGTGATAGTAGAACAGATAGAAATGAGGTGTCTATTTGGCAATTTCTGCTAATTAAATTAAATGTAATCATGCATCTATTTTGAATTATGTAGGTAAATAGAGTATCATTATTCAATGTTAGCACGACAATAACAATCTAATGTTGCATGTTTGTTAAAGTGTATAGAGCTATATCGGAAGATATTTTTTTTTAAGTTTCAAAAACTGAAAAACAATTATGCTTTCATATCCATAATATCACTTTTCGCTTCAGTTTTAACAGAAACTCTCGCTGTGATTTATTGGACATGAAAACTGTCCATTTTCATACGAAAGTGTTCTAGAACACCCTATGAAACTATAAGAATCGTCTATTTTTCGACGATTGAATCAAAGTACACGGAACCCATCCAAAGTTTTAATTTGTAATTAAGGTAGTCTAGAATAATACTTAAAACGATGCAAGTAATTTTTTGACATTGAATGACTGTTAGAATATAGCTCTATACACTTTAATAATGCCAACACGTTCTGCATCACAGTCTAATACAGCGGCAATACTACATTGGGAGATTGCGTGTCATGTGTTCCAATGCCCAATATTTAAATAAAGTGTCAATAAATCGTACCGCTTAATGATTAATACATTTAATATTTAGCTTTCACCTATATTTACCCTTCAATACAGCATGCGTAAACATTAAATGTCACATTATCAAATGCTTCCTGATTAACTTTTGTATAAAACATACTTGAAGTTTCGATTTGAATAAAAAAAGGTTCACAAGAAGCGCCTTGTTTTGCCGATTACAAATATGCATGAGTCTTATAATGTCGTAAATGGATAAGAGAAAATCCGACAGGGGAGGTAGCACTCAATCCAACCAGCCGAGCACAGAAATCAGAAACACCACGACACAACTACCCTGAGCAATGCCCACAGAAACCCATGTCAAAACGGCGACCAAATGAGGCACAACAACCCCGGGGCGTGACCTAGTATAAAACACAAGGACAGTGACCTAACGTTATGCGACCTAAAGAGGCACAACTAGCTAAAATAATGGGCAAGGTAGGAATGGGGTGGGAAATAATATTACATATTCCTAGCAACTACATCGAGCAATGCCCACACATAAGCCGAAGAAACAATTAAAGATCCAAGTGCCCGCCGATAAAATGCAGAAATACTCACATTCACAAAGAAATTATATAATAGCGGTTATTGCCGAATGAAACGTAGCCAATACTCGACCAAGTTCCCCAGGGCCCCAGTGACAAAACGTTAATACGTCTTAAAGAGTCATTATGGGACTTGACCTAGTTAACAATAATGGGCAAACAGAGGGCCATTATATAAATGCTAAAAACGTTTATCATAGTGACCAAACAGCACAGTGACCTAATTAAAAAGTATCTCATCCAGCATCTCCGCAAGATACAAATGTAAAAGGGGGGGGGGTTGGGCGGTGGACTTTTAAACAAAGTGCAGAGGATATTAACTTCCAATAAAATGACAAGTGGAAACAAACAAACAACGACACTGCACATTGCTTTAAAAGGAGGGGGTGACTTGACCTAGTTTACAATAATGTGCAAATGAGGGCGAAACTATATATGCCAAAAACGTATATTATAGTGACCAAACAGCACAGTGACCGAATTAAAAAGTATCTCATCCAGCATCTCCGCAAGATATTAATGATAAAAGGGGGGGGGTTAAGTGATGGACTTTAAAACAAAGGGCAGAGGAAATTCACTTCCAAAGACAAATTGAAACAAACATACAACGACACTGCACAATAGTAAAAGGAAGGGACCATAGACACTGCTATAACAGAGTACAACTTGAAGACAACAGGTATACAAATTACACAAACCTCGAAATCCCATCCCGCGCGTTTGCCGCCTCAGTCGGTCAAACTACGCGAGACAAGAACCAACGTAAAAGACTAGAACAAGGGACAACACACATCTAAATGACACAATACTAGTATACATGTACTATTGAAAGATACAAGACAGCATTATGCTGGACAGCGAAATTGCTTTTGGAGTTTTCTATTTTTACTATAAAGTGGACAATACATACATAAAGCAAGGTTGTCAATGAGGCTTCCGCCTTGGAACGTACAGTGACAATTGTTACTGGGGGTTAATCTAGTTTATGGTGTGGGGGTTAATCTAGTTTATGGTGCACCAAACCTCACACTTACCCCATCAATAACGTTATAGAACAGGACAGTGTAAATAAAAGTGTCCCGCCATGTAATGCCCACTAACAAAAAGGCCACAATGACAGGTAATAAAAGAATGTAAAACATTATATTAACAGCCCCCGTATAGTAGCACAGAAAGTACTCAATGACCTATCCGAAGTCAGAGCAACAAGGGAGCAAAGCAAATAAGGGCACGACAGGATAACGTAACACACAATCATCAACACCTACCGTCCGAAAAGGCTTAAGGTTAGGCATATTCATATAGTCTGAATATTATCCGGTCATCGCACAATGAAATAGGAAGCATAATGGCGAACTGTAAATGGATCCAGCACCAAGCATGCAGTCCGTTGCAAAATTAAAGGGTTGTAGCCTCTACCAATAAAACGTTTAACGGTCTTTATAAACACATCATGAAAGTTGTCATGACCCAGAATCTTACGAAATTTATAAAGCACATCACCATAACACTCAGGCTGAGACAGGCCTTGTCGCAGAAGAGTCTTTAAATTAGTGCCGTATTTAGAAATTAGGTCACTAATACGCCTGTAAAATTTTGAAAACGTTTTACGAAGTTTATGGAAGCGAAAGACTTGCTGCAGTAGTTTATTTGTGATAAAAAGATTTCTAGTATTAAAATCTTCCACCTGGGAACTAGCTCCAGCAAAGCGAATTAATTGAGAAGCATATACACCGTATGATGTTGTTCGTGGAACATCCAAGTGTGGGTAATTTACAGTATCGAAATTGAAATAATCTCTTTTGTCATAAATCGTAAGTAGTACATGTACTTGCGACATTCGAAGATAACATTTCACTTTACATTGCTTGGGATGACAACGGACAACATGTGCTGGACGTGACTAATTCATTAATAGATTCCATTTCAATTGAGGAAAAGGAAAACATCCGTTCAATAATGTACACAGCAATCAATGAATCATTATTATGAACATTATGAAACTTGTATGCGATTGACGATAATCAAACAAGCTTTAAGATTTATTCGTTATGATGTCACATAGTATAACATTTACCTTTACTATATAGACATCGGAAAGAATGTATAGTAGTAGTTCGTCGATTGATTAGATAGCAAGTGGTCTATTACACTGTGTTATAATGACATCTAATAACTTGATTACACTCCGTGATTCTTGGATTTTTGCCTAAGTATGCAATTAGACCACATCTTCTCTCAAAGTGAACATTAAATATTAGATAACCTTAACGAACTCAGATGTAATGATAATCCAGTATGAATAAGGACACCTAGTAGCATTGGAAGGATAGATGACATTTTCTACCACTTTTCCTACGAACATATACTGTACTGGAACCTTATTTCATCATAACCATGTCTCTAAAGCTAACCATTGTCTTAAGAACTAATTTATTCTAACGTTTACATTATTTGAAACATATTTCCAAAATACACCATTGAATTTAGATTTGACCTCATACTGTGTATTTGAGTATTTCCTTCCATTGAAGCTATAGTATAAATAATCTATTTCAAGTAGAAAATCTACTACATGTAGTTCACAGGGTGGACATACCATGCAGGTAGCAGTTTTTGCCCGGAACCGACCTAACTGCCTGGTTGTCAACACCGGTTGGGCCGGTTTCGGACAAAAAACGGTGGATTTTCTGTTGAAAAATTAATCAAGTTAGCCTAAAAGTCACGTGGTTTATATCCAATGGTAAAGTTGTCCACGAAGTCAGTGATATGTTTATTAGTAGTACATGTGTGGCGTATAGAATGATTGACGTATTTACGTGGTCTATAAGTAGTTAACACACAAACATAACAATACTTGTATCCACACCTCTCCAGATATATAAGTCAGTAAACTGGAGAGTTATTAACGCAACGATTTCCCCGTCGATTTTTCCTGAGGAGTAATTATCGACGCGGAGACATTTCTATTCTGTCATGGCAGGACAATCAACAGCTGAATAGAAGTGATGGAACACTCGATCAGTTCTTATAATAATATATTGTTAAGGCACAGACGCCAACAATAATCATATTTCTCATATTATACAAAATAAGAAATATTTAAGAGTACGTTAGTTTACGAGATGACTGTAACAGTACAACCTCTCCAAAGAAACCTCTGTGCAATGGTTAATAATTGCACATCTACATAGTTTGTACTGTACTTGACGTTCTATCTGCAGAATCTATCAACTATATTAAAACATACTTTGTGGCGTATGCAAGTGACCTGTGCTGTTCTGTGTTTGGTTTTGTGTTTGTTTCTTTTGTGTATTTTGTGCTTGGCTGTTTAGTACGGTATTTTATAATCATTTTACAACTCTTTAGAATAGAATGCCGCACATAATGAGTCCGTAATGTTACCAATGTTAAAAGGTGTCTTTTAATCATGTAGAACTACTAGTTTATGTTGTCATAAAATTTAGAAAAAAAACTTCCCTAAAATAAGTACGGATCATGACTTACAAATGTTTGAAAATAATATAAATATAGAGTAGTATATACTTATATAAAACTCAATACTTACATAGTACAGCATAACACATTTGTATGTGAGCATTGCGAAATTTTATTATAGAATAGATATGTTCAAGAGACACATGAATATCACTTCGAATCAGATAAATTTGTTTAGCAACATAGTTTTTTACCAGTTGTTTTGGGGTCAGTATAAAACAGAAAGTCGCATTTTTTAATCTTTTAAAACAACCGCCAGGAGCGATCCACGTTCATTGAATGCTAGAGGGATGCTGTTCCGTTGTTGCAGAAGGGCTATTTGAAGTTCATGTACTTTTAAGGGGCTTAAACACTTTTTCGCGCACAACCCCTAAAATAAAACAATATGGTTCATTATAGCCATGGTGTATTTTCTATGGTCAAAGGGAGATAATCTTGGAGTAATAAAATGATTAAATATTGAACTTGCCAGTTTCTTTATAACATGGCTTCGAATTTTGCGCCTCTAAACGCATATTCGAAACTGCTCGTTTTTAGATTAATAAAATTGTATTATATTTGTCCCAAGGATGGTGAAAGTATCACCATTTGTAACTGGAAATAAATTGCATGGACACTATAGCTATTCTTTTAAGACTGATTATTGCACTCAATGGAGAAAAAATGCGCTTTTGTATTAATGAACACCATAACTTGAGCATGTAGACTAGTTCAGTAACATCCTGTAATATAATTTAGTGTAAAAGTTTGGTGATTAATATGAAAAAGTGAGGATAATTATCCAAGAGTTATCGCACTTGACTTGAACATTTTTCTGACATCCTAGGATTTTTAATGCATTTTTAGCTTCCTTAACAGGTGTATATGTATTCAAACATGTGTTAAATAAATGAAATAATGACTTCGGTAATTTAAATCAACGAAACTTTTATTTTTAGTACGGATACCCCACAATTGAGCATAACGGTCTTTGACATATGCACCATGTTTTCTACTAGTTATTTTGTTTTTTCCGACTTATCCATCCATATTCTTCAAAATGCTTGCAACATATGCGAGCAAATCTCTAGCCACCTATCAGCACGCGGGAAAATGCGGTTTAAGGCTTTTCCGCTATGGACGAGTGATTCTTAAAGTATTATTATCGAAAAAGCTGAATTTTGTAGATAATATATATCGAAGATAGCACATACAAAATTTCAAGTTTATAAATTGACAGATTACAGAAATATTCAAGTTTAAAAAGTGTTGCGTTTTCATTGCCGCTCAGTGTAGATTAGAAACTACCATATATTTTTAACCGACTTTTCGTTTTATTTAAAAAGGATAAATCAATACTGTACTTTTATGTGTGCTCTTATTTGACAAATGACCTATAGTGTGACTGGGATATGCAATCAAAATCATTCCTGAGAGCACGTGCATTTCGTGCTTTATGCAATAACTAGTGTATTCTGTCTTAAGTATGAACAGTTCAAACTGTCAAAGTTAGTTGATTTGGAATTTCAAAAGTCGCCTTACTTCTAGAACCTATGTTGATAACATATGGATGGCTTAGGATTAGAAGGTCGTAAGTGCCACTTACGACCTTTTAAGATTCATACATATTTAGAATGAGCACAACAAGGCGCTTCTTACGAGCCCATTTTCATAAAAATATGAACTTGTCATGTTGAGCAAAATTAAGTTGTAAAAGTTTGTTTTACCATAAGTAAAGAGTAAATGTCAGACAGATTTTCCGTGTTTTCTCAAAATATCGATTTTGTAGTTACGACCTTCTAATTCTAAGCCATCGATATGTAGATGGGCATGTTGTTAGAAAGGCGGCACTATTTTACCACATCATTCTACTGTAACAACACGCATACACACATATTGTCCGTCTGTCTTG
Source organism: Spisula subtruncata (assembly GCA_963678985.1). Lineage (NCBI taxonomy): Eukaryota > Metazoa > Mollusca > Bivalvia > Venerida > Mactridae > Spisula > Spisula subtruncata. The sequence goes on along the minus strand of OY787660.1, from coordinate 3,884,844 downwards.
AAAGCTTCACATCTCAATACCTTTTTGAATGAACTTGGTTATTGGGTTAACAGCTTAGAAGTCAATTACATGGTATGTATGCACAACTATAATTTTGGGACATATTGCTGGTTTATAATGACAAGGTACTATTTACTACCTTATTAGGCTAATACATAATTGAAATCAGCATCATAAGTCGCTTCTTATGAGAATATTTTCATGAAAATTGGAAATTATCATGTTGACCAAAGCTTGATTTACCATACGTAACGAGTACTTTTCGTGATGTTTTTTTTCGTGTTTTCTCAAAATATTGATTTTATTCTTTCGACCTTCTCATTCTAAGCCAACGATATATTGTTTTACTTTGCCAGTGTTTCATATCTTATGTCAGTGTTTTTAATCACACGGCAAGTGTACCCAGGATAATGTGATGTTTATAAACATTGGCCTACTGTCAATTTCGTACTAAAATAACACCGATAAATCGTGCTCACTCAATTAATTCACCTTTATAGATCATTCCATTTTTACCGCCTTTCACATTATCCTGGGCGCACTATATCATCGCACTTTATCGTCCTCCATATTTGGAGAGTGTATAACATCACATACAAAGACAACTTAATAAATTTACAAATTAAAAAAACGAAACCCCACAACAAACACCCACCCTGCAGTACCACAAGAAAAAATGTGGAAAAAGCGATGGCTGAATTGATCGAAGTACAGGAAATATTAACAATAATTATTATTTTTTGTTTTAGATATTTTCAATAGTTGCATTTGTATACTTAGAAAAGTCGTTCAGTACTATAGTAACTAGAAGGTCACAGTTTTAAGACATGAACATGTACTTCATGTAATACACCACAAACAATAAAAATACAAGTTAAAAGAATGACCAATTTTGGACAATGGCCCTGTGTTTTTTTTCCAAGAAATAAATATGTATTTTTTTAAAAATCACTGGGCGAAATATAGTCTTTCGTGAACATTGTCCATAAATAGACATTGTATATACAATGTATATCTTGTATGTATGCTGTCAAAAGTTGAAATTATATTTGAAATCTTACCTTGTGAAAACGTGTTGAATTTACAGAAGAATTCTCCTAGTACCCAGTTGTTGTTATTTAGATTATTAACGAGATGTACCCACGTACAGAATACAGTAACAAATATATCAGCAACAGCCAGGTTGACAATGTAATAGTTTGTAGTTGTCCTCATTTGTTTGTGCCGTAAAACGACAACAATGATCAACATATTGCCGACCAAAGAGAAGAATATAATCATTGCGTACAAATACGACTTTAACACAATCTCGTATAACGGTACATGTTTAATGTCACCAAGGTATGGAATATTTTTATAGTCCGGTGTACCGTTCCCATAGTAATCATACCCTACATCATCGTAAGTATAAAGTTCCTCCTCCATATTTTATATTTCTCTCAGAATGAATTACTTGATTACTTGTCCTTATCCAGTGACATCACAACTAACACGTTCCCTTACAATGTAACGTTTATTAGACGAGTGCACCAACAATTCCTGGCGTATCAGTCATTCATATAATGTCTCAATATTGTCAGCGACCACGTTTTATTATTTTAATTAATTGATTGGCAGACAGATCAGAATAGAATAGTATTTTTGCATCAGATTTAAATCCCTTTATAATGATTGTCGTGTACACATTCTAAGACTATAGATCCGGACTGTGTACGTCTTCCTAGCTTCATTATTCAACAATGTTCAATTTGAGCGACATCAAGTGATCTCCAGTATGGACTGGATGAAAGCTAAGACATCAACGCTAAACTGAACCAGATTTCTAACAATTATTTGGCGGTGCGATTCTATTGGATATCACTCGATGACTACTCAGTTTCTGAGAACAGCAGTTCATAGTAAATGTAAAGTATGGTAGACAGGATTGAAGAGACAGTGTGAATATTACACCGTAAATCTGATCACATTAAGATTCAGCTTATATTGCATGACATTTCAATTATCTTTTACGCTACATCAGGGCTTTAAATCTTTGACATAGCACTGTTTTTGCAAAGTAGTAACTTTAAGTATATTTATATGTAGCATATTTATAAAGCGACCTTTCCATCCGACATACGTTCAAAATCGCTTAACATACGTATTGACTATGAGTTTCAGCTACAGCACGAGACAATGACTGATAGAAAACCCCACGGAAGGAGATGAAGAACATTTGATACAAGCATACCAAGCGCTGCAGGAGAGCACCTAGCTCCCCTATTTCGAAAAGACAGTCTGGTTAATATATCACTGGCTTAGAATAGGAAGCTTACGACCTTATAAGACAAATGCATAATTCGAAATTTACATCATAAGGCACTTTTTCACGGTGGGGGATCCAACATATCGATACAAACATGGGTTACGCATAATTTCATATGTTGAACTTCCTGGTCTACATATGTTGTACACATTTCGACGAAAAAAAGGTAAGATTCTTATTTGTTATTGGTTTATGTGAAAATCAAATTGTTTTGCCCAAATATCTCAATGCAGTGCCACCCTTTATACATTTCCGAACATGTACGTCTATTTATCTGTACGTGTAGCAATAACGGAGAAAAACTGATTCTCCGTCAGGCGGTGTGACAGAAAATTCGCCGCAGTTTGATCACCACGAGAAACTCTTTTGTATTTTCACCTCATTTGTTTGATTATTGTTATTGAAATTTAACATACCTTTCATAACACACATATTTAAAACTTAACGGCGATTTGATGGCTAGAAAAGTATTTATTGTAAGAAAACAGCATGCTCTTCATATGTTGTACGTGTTTTGCATATGTTGGATTGAAAATGTTTAATTTGCCGATTTTATGTTGAGTTTAAATGTATTTCCTGGAAAACACCGAAACTGAAATATGTTTAAGTTATCATGCCACCATCGATTAGTGGTATATTGCTTTTCTTGTGACTGTCCGTTCGTAAGTCTGCCTGTCGTTAGACCAAATGCTTTCCGTTCAATAACTCAAGCACACTTTGCCCTAGGATCTTTAAACTTTGCATGAAGTTTGATCAGAAGCAGTTGATGACTCCTATCAGGTCAAAGGTCAAGGTCAATGTGACCTTAACCATTTTTAGACCAAATGCTTCCGTTCAAAACTGAAGAACGCTCACTATAATGGACTTCAAAACCGTATAGTTGTTACTATTACATGTACATGTGATACTATAAAATAACACACAAATACAAAATTCATATGTATACATGTACTAAACTAAGTCTTACTCTATTAGCATTTGTCTTTAGAGACTTTTGTTTTCGATCTACTCTAAAGATTGTTCAGTTAAATGGAAACACAGACTGTATGTTAAGGTTTATGCTTGCCTATTTTATACCAAAATGTTTTTTTTCAGTTATTTATTATTCCACGCAAGAATCTTACAAACATCCAAGAATCAGGTAGTTATGATTCACACAAACATGGCTCCCACAGACAAAACCATGCATTCTGACATGATAACACCTATTTCATTAGGGTTTCTTTTGGTGCACATTACTACTATTAATTTACATTGTATAATCTAGAGGAACTTTCAAATATCTTTCTGAAGGACATAAATGTCAGGTGTAGATACAGGTACATGTATGTAATTGTTTTTCATATGTAAATAGATGTTGTATTGTTAAATGCTTTATAGATCTCATCAGGACCTATGGATTAGCATTGTAAAATATAAAAAAATAACCTTGAAATGTTTAATGTAAGTGAATGTTGATGGCAGAAATTTTCTTAAAAACAGATGTGCCATGTAAGTGTTAATTATGAATATTTTCATTGCTACTGTAGTACCTTTCTCATATCTGGCTATTACAATGGTATGACATTTTTTGTCGTATTTCCTTTAAAACAGCTTAAAAAGTGATATATTTAATTATCTTTAGCAACATGAAATAATTTTATTAAAATTATATGTCTACAACTTTTTTCAATGTACAATTACTTTCAAGAAACATAACTTGTCATGTCCATATCTTAGCTCGCGTTTAATATGTATTTATTATGTTTACCAAACGGTCCACTGTAAAAACCCTTAATGGAGTTTTCATGTACATGTGTATGTTTTTCACTCACTTTTTCCTTTTTTCACCACCTCATATATATTGCCATTTCTTATTTAATATATACCTAAAAAAAGTACCATACCATGAACCTAAACATCATTTCACAACCCTATTATATTTACTAGATTCTCAAAACGGTCACAGTTTTTGCCATTTAATTTCGTAGACTAGTTTAGCCAGCGTAGGACCAAAACAGTGATTTTTGGCAGAAAACATTGTAGCGGTTACAGTTTAATTGATTCACATGCTTAGAGTTGGATGTCTAATATGCAAATTAGAAACTCTGTGGAATTTCATATAAGAAAAGGTGGTGTATATAAGGTCAATAAATCACCCTTGATGGGCGAGCATGCTTTTCCATTGATGGGTTTCGTTGACCTAGAGGTGGTGCACGTTACAACATTTTATTAATATTATTGTCTGTTCGAGCGTCGATGAATTCTTGTGGAAATCCGTCGAAGAATTAAGATTACATATAACTGGTTTTTTTTAACAAAAGATGAAGAACACTTGGTATCTACACATCCGTGTGGTGTTAATAAGGTCGCGTACCTCGCTTTTATCACTGATTATCTCTTGTAAAAACTTCTTGACTGACGCTGTATCGACCAACTTCAGGTTATCTTAAACAGCATCAAGCATAATCAGATTGTTATACAAAAACTTCAATTTCAATGCATTTCAGTAGATTCATACAATTAGCAAATATTATGATTAGTTAGATATGCAGACATTTGCTGAAATGAAAATACATGTAAGTGCGTAAATAAGTTGGTACAACGAGTACGAAATGCTATGAAGATAACTTAAACAGATTTCATTTTGTGTTTTTTTTCCCGGAAATATATTTAAACTCAAAACGACAAATTAAACATTTTCAATCCAACATATGCAAAACACATACAACATATGGAGAGCATGCTGTTTTTATTACAATAAATACTTTTGTAGCCATCAAATCGCCGTTAAATTTGAAACATGTGTGAAATGAAAGGTATGTTATATTTCTATAACAAAAATCAAACAACTGAAGTGACAATATAAAAGATTTTCTCGTGTTGGTCAAACTGTCGCGAATTTTCAGTCACACCGCCTGACGGAGAATCAATTTTTCTTAGTCATTGCTACACGTACAGATAAAATAACTACATGCACATGTTTGGAAATGTATAACGGGTGGCACTGCATTGAGATATTTGGGCAAAACAATTTGATTGTAACATAAATCGACAACAAATAAGACTAAGCATCAAATACCGCACCCAAGTTTTAAAGCATTTTTACTCAAGATATATCATAGGATTCAAAATGTGACATGTATAGTGAGAACTAGCATTTCCTTTGGTTTGATACGACTGACGAAATTTCTTGTAAGGCCGGTATTCCATGTAGACGCGTCCGCTTTCCGCATCCACGTCCGCCAAAAACGAACTGGTTAAAAGCTGTAGGGTACATTCCATTTCTCCGCGATCCGTTCACGAATACTGTATACGTTTTCCCTTTTGCGAGTCCGCATGTGACGTGTACACATGGAATACCGGCCTTATTCGCACAATACATGTTACATACTGCATCCTATGATATGTCCTGGGTTAAAATGCTTTAAAAACATTAAAAGTCTTGTTACTAATACAAATAGAATTTAAGCTAAGTGTACCCTTCATCATGGTGACGCTATCCGTGAAATGTGTCCGCATGCGTCATAAATCGCTCGCTAAGCAATGCTTAGGGGACCCGTTGTATAAACGACGTATGCTGACGTATGCTGACGCGAACCGCGGAGACATGGAATAACAGATTTCAACCCGGCCAGTTCACTTTTTGGCAGACATGGGCACGTGGATCCGGAATACAGACACGTGTATATATATGAAATCATAAAGTCGATCAAGGCACTGCTTTCAAATGTGGCATTATTCGTTTACCATCATAAGCCCCTTATAGTTCAAAGTAATGTAACACTATCAAACATTTTAACTGAATAATGGCCCCTGATTGACTTAGCTTTTTATGGACATGGCTTCCACGGGGGCATAAGCGTTTATTGAACGCAGTCTTGTTAAATGTATTTTTCCAAATGTTGGTTTTTATGGGTTTAAAGTGTGATCAAAGCTTGTTTAACGTGTGTTGTTCCCAGATAAAAGATGGTGAAATCCAGGGTTTTATTTGAAAAGTCACTTTACATCCACTTTGACCGAACAAAAAACCAACTAATTGGAAATATCTCTCTCCAAGCCCACCTTCCAGAAACACATAAAATCAACTTATTGAGAATTGATGAGACCTTTGTATCAACATGGAACGGACTTGTCTTGAACAAGCCAACAGCTCATTTCTTGATGCAAAATGTATAAGAAGCATTTAACTGAAACAACACCCACAAAATGAGTAATCATATGACAAAACAAAATTAGTTTATTTTAGTTACCATGGCAACCATCCAAATAAATTATCACAACTGTATTGAGTATGCATTTATTTTGAACACTAATGGTGCATTGGTAACTGACTTTAAGCATGTTTCAAATCAAAAGTAAAAAGCCAGAAATCTAACAAAAATGCTTAAAAATTGATATTGTTTATTCAGTTACCATGGAAACAGATCTTGAAATTACTGAAAACCATACCCATAGTAATGCATGTGGTATATTTTGATTATCCAATTCCTAATTTATATTACTGTCTCAATAAAACACACTGTATGCTAAATATTATGCCAAAATGTATAAAAATTGACAAAAATATTGATTATTTCGGTAGTTGCTATGGCAACCACTAACAACACATCAAACTAGGTTTACAAAATAAATCGGGCTGACAAGTTACACAACATATGATATCCATATGCAGTTTTTCTATGTCTATTGACGAGAAAATCGAGTTAGACTGATGTTTTAAGGTGTAAAACATTTACAGCTATGGTTGATTTTGCTATGTTACCATGGTAACCAATTCAAAAATTGCCACAAATACCACACCAAATAACTAAAGGAATATGCTTTCACAAAGTAAAGCATGATTTAGTTATTCAATTATATATTTCTGGGAATTAAGTGAGTTTAATTGACAAAAATGTAGGGAAATACTGAAAATGTCACTCATTTTGATTGTTTGCCATGGCAACCATGAATCGTTTATATCAGAACCGTGCACCAAACATTACAACTATCAGTTAATAGTAAAATAAGTCATGTTTCGCCATTATGTATGCATGAATAAAAATTTTGTCCTTAGAAACGAGTATGATATATATAATATATCACAAAACTGAAAAGTCTATAAACCGTTGCCATGGTTATCGACTTATTTGGAAATAAAAAAAAATTTCACAATCAAGAACAACTGTCAAAACGTCATTCTTGGAAGTGAATATAGTGAATACATTGAAAGCCTTCGCATAACTTTTATTTAGTTCCTTAAATTTTATCAAAATTTGATGTTCAAGATAAGGCTTTACCCCACCCACTTTTGACAGGGAAAAAAGGCATGTTTCAAAGTTCTAGCCAACTTTTAATTTGGTTCAATTATTACAGCTAGGTATGTTGTATCCCATAATATAACACATTTTAATCAAATATCTCACATTAATGCAGGACATTTAGATGAAATATGTGATTTTTTGGTATGAAAAATTGGCATTTTTAGGCCAAAAAATTATTTTCAGGTTTCCATAGCAACGGTAGTACCAGAAAGTCAAAGATGCATAAAAATCTTTGTTTGGCCACCTGATGTACTTTCATGCAAAGTTTCAAGTCATTCTGAGACATAGCCTGAAATCGCCCCTATTGAAAAAGTGAAAAAATTCCATGCAGTGACTGTTAACTATAAATCTATGGATAGGCGGGAGACATGGCTATGTTCCTGTTGTTGCTATGACAATGGATAAAACACAATTTTGATAGGAGACAACCCTATACATGATTTAATTTCAAGTTCATATGAGCAACATCTCGTGTAATTTTTTATGTAATAAGTTTTCATGTACATTTTTTGTATGTAAATTTGTGTATTGTTCTCATGGGCATACTGCCTAATTTATTTCAATATAAGCTGTATATAAAACATGTACAGTAAGTTTTTAACAAAAAAAATGTCGGGGTTGGTTGTAAATCAATTTAAACGTAACTAAAACACAGTAACAGAGTTGAATTTTTACAATATATGTGGATCACGTTGTTCGAAAACTGTTACAATCAGTCAGAACTGGTAGTTATGCGATCACAACATCGTCCCCATCTATTCTTCGGATATTGCTGGCTTAGAATGAAAAAGTTGTATCTACAAAATCAATATTTTGAGAAAACAAGAAACACAGTCGAAGATCCTTTTGATCAGGATGGACATACCACGTGGTGTGTGACTTAATTTTTTGTTAAGACGACAAGAAGAAAACTGTCAACAAAACGAGAAAAACAGCCGTAAGTATTTTATTCGTTGATCAATTTTCACGAGACTAGCCCCACGCTCAAGCCCACAAAGAATAATATGCATGTCACTGAATGATTTGGCACAAAACCCTACAGTTTTTTCCCGAAAGTGGCTCAACGGTTAGACATGGACAAAATCTAAAAAGCAAAGACGACAAGAAAATATTTATTTTATCATTCATAGTTCTTTTGAGCATAATGATGCAAAATGCATACTGCCGACATGTATAACAATGTATTTGAAACAACCTGTTAACATAATTAAGCACTATATGGTGTTACATAGTCGGCTTACATGTATAATTAATTACTTTAATTAAGTATTGATTATATATGTATTAGGGAACAGCCTCTTAATATACTCATGCATGGACCAATATAGTGATAAAGTATATTTAAGTGTATATCGGCCGTACATGTAGTATACATGCATTTGTTTTAGTTGGAACTCATTCAAGTACAAATTGACATTTACCATATATGGATCTTTCGGCAATACTTGATATGAGGACAATGGAAACTTCCAGAACATTCTAAGTTTAATGTTAAGTAATGATAAGTTATGGGTTAGTATGACAGGTTGTTATAACTTGCACCATAATAAACCATAATAATCCACTAAATTTAGTATCATGATTGACGTTTAGTCAAAACATACAACATCTGCATGAGGGGGCTGGAAACTGCAACGCAGTTGGTGAACATTATATATACTAGACATCCACCAGGGTAGTTCAGTTATAAGTGATACCATGATATAGATCATACCATACTATACTTCTCGATAATAATATTAAATGTTTCATTTTTGGAACCTGGATAAATAATATGACAATTAAAATATAGCGAACACAACGTGACTTTTTATTTGTGACTTTGTTACACGAATCATTTGGTGTCGATGACTTCAGGATTGTACAAAAAATGGAACTAAAGGTAGGATGTTTTGGACATTTGTAGGGTTATGCGTAGGGGTTAACCTTGAATAAGTTGGCTAAACGATGTTGTATTTTTCTAGGAACTTAGTTGAGAATTAGTTTAAGAAACAACTCAATTCTAAATGTTTGAATTAAATGTTTAAAAGTAAATTTTTGATTTGGTAGAATTGTTATTCATTTTTAATATTTAAAATGGCTGAATTCAATGCTTTTGAGGGACTGAGGCGAGAACTTAGTGGAGTGTCGAATGCACTCGCAATTCAAGGAATATCGCAAGTAATTAGCAAATTTGATGGTACACAAAGGCAATTTAGGGACTGGGTAAAATCCATTGATAAATATAGTAACTTGGTAGGAGCCGATGAAGATAGAAAAAAATTAATTGCTTATCAATCTTCGATAGGACCTGTCAGTGCTTTCATTGAACGGTACACAACTGCGAATGCAGATTGTACATTTGAGGATTTAAGGTCTGAATTGGCAAAACGGTATTCGGATGTACCGGATTCAAATACAGCGCTGTCCTTATTACGCAATTTAAGACAAAAGCAAGGTGAAAACATCAATACATTTTCTGAACGATTATTGAATTTAGCAGAAGACGCGTATAGGGTCATAGGTCAAAATAATGCGGTGGAGAGACAATTGATTGACATATTTACAGACGGACTAAACAATGAACAGTTAAAAATAAGAATTTATAGAAATAGGCCAGACACATTGCAAGACGCCATAAACATTACTTTAACTGAAAGTAACTTGAGACAAAGGGTGAGAATGTCAGGTCGTAGGGAAGAACCAATGGACATTGATCACAGTAGGGGTCTTAAATGTTTTAAATGCGGGGGCCGTCACAAAGCAAGGGACTGCAGGACTGTGAGTAACATTGAAACTAGGAGATGTTATAATTGTGGCCAAGAGGGTCATTTAATTAGACAATGCACTGTTCAAAGAGATCGTTTTGTTCAAATTCCAAAAGGGCAAGAAAAGTTTGGCAGGTTTAGGGGTCCAAATAAAGCAAATTCGGGAAACGAGCAAAACCTTTACATGTAGAGGTCGGTGTAAAGGGTCAAAAGCAACATACAGAAATTAATCAAAGAACTAAGTTAGAAAGTGAGAGCACGTTTCATATTAATGTTTCTGGTAGTCCAAATTCTTGTATAGTACACATAGGTAAACAAAAATATCGAAGCCTTGTTGACAGTGGAGCTGAGATTTCACTAATGCATCGTAGGGTGTATGATTCCTTAAAACTGAAACCAAAATTGATGAAAAATAATATCAATTTACAATCAGCTAATGGTAGCTCATTAGGGGTTTTAGGGTGTATTAATGTTTTACTCAGAATCGGTGGAACCGAAATGTCACAGGATTTCATAGTAGTAGATAATTTGAATAGGAATATAATACTTGGTCTGGACTGGCTTAAACAAAATGATGTGAGAATGTACTTTGACTTAAAATGCATCAGAATTCAAAGCAAATATTATGTTAAATTAGATGAAGACATACATATAGCTAGCACTGTAAGAATGAAAACAACTCAAACAATTAAACCAAATTCCGCAAAAATATGTTACGGCAAAGTTAGAAATAATCCCGATTTACCGATAGGTCAAACTTACACAATTTCACAAATTGATAAAGGCTTTATAGTTAATGAACCGGGGTTACAAATAATAAATTCAGTTGCCTTACTAGCAAACAATAGAACAGTACCACTGTTAATAGTAAACAATACAAATAAAATGTTGAAAGTTTATAGGCATGGATTATTGGCTCGAATTCAAAAGTGCGAAAACAATGATGTTCAAAACATAAATACTGTCAGTCAAAATATAAACATGGATAGTAAGTTGAACTTAAATGATCTAGATGTACCAGATCAATATAGGCAACACATAAAAAAATTAATTACTAGAAATCAGGACTTATTTGCAAATAAAGACTCTGACTTAGGTCATACTGATACAATTAAAATGAAAATAGATACTGAAACTCATCCTCCAATTAAAATGAGACCGTATCGAACTCCAATCAATAACAGGGATATCATTGATAAAGCAGTTAATGAAATGTTAGATGCAGATGTTATAAGAAGGTCAAGGTCACCCTGGGCTTTTCCAGTGGTCATTGTGCCTAAAAAATGCGATAATTCAAAAAGATTTTGTATTGATTTTAGACGGCTCAATAAAATTACTAAGAAAAATTCTTACCCTCTTCCTTTGATAGATGATATTCTCGCTCTATTAGGCAAAGCAAAATTCTTTACTAGTTTAGATTTGAAAAGTGGTTATTGGCAAGTTCTCATGGACGAGAAAGATAAAGAGAAAACTGCATTCACATGCCACCGTGGTTTATTCGAATTTAATGTTATGCCATTTGGACTCTCAAATGCACCGGCAGTATTTCAAGAATTAATGTCAGTAGTATTGCATGACTGTAGTGAATTTGCAACTGCGTATTTAGATGACATTTTGATATTTAGTTCAACATTTGAAGAACACTTGCAACATTTGACATTGATATTTGAAAGGTTACGTAAACATGGACTTAAACTCAAATTGAAAAAATGTGGTTGGCTTAAAACTGAAACTCATTACTTAGGATTTGTCATAAGTCCTGAAGGAATTAGACCAGATCAAGGTAAGGTTGAGGCAATTAGGTCATTACCTATTCCAACGTGTGTTAGAGAATGTAGGTCATTCATAGGCATGAGTTCGTACTACAGGAGAATTGTTCCTAATTATTCTCAAATAGCAGAACCAATCATTGCATTGACAAGAAAACATGCTCATTATAAATGGACTGAAAAACATCAAAAAGCTTTTGATTTCATTAAAGAAAGTTTGACTGTTGTTCCACTGTTGGCTTATCCAGATTCAAAGTTACCGTACGTTCTTTACACAGATGCAAGTGATACTTGTATTGGTGCTTGCTTGACACAGACATGTGATGGTGAAGAAAAACCCATTTATTATCTGTCTCACAAACTCAGCAAAACACAGTGTAAATGGTCTACTGTAGAAAAAGAAGCTTATGCTATACATTATGCGCTACAAAAATTAGATTTTTACTTGCATAACTCAACATTTGTTATCAGGACTGACCATAAACCGTTGAAATACTTACTTGAGTCACCTATGCAAAACAAGAAAATACAATTGTGGGCATTATCTATGTCAGGGTATGACTGTACAATTGAATACATACCAGGTACAACAAATTCTGTAGCTGACCTACTTAGTAGACATCCCGACAATGTCTCGAATCCAAGAATAAATGAGGATGATGGTGAAATAGTCCTTGATGTCAATGATAATTTATATGAAATCAATGTACTAGACTCTACGCACTTTAATCCAAAACAATTTGCAAGTTGTGATATGCCAGAAACTGATAATTTGAGAAAACCTGATGGCTCTGAATTATGTGAAACAAACCTTGACCTGACCGTGGAACAAGCTAAGGATAATGACATTATGGAGATTAAGAAAACAATTTCTAGTGGAACAGGAAATAAAGAATTACAAAAACATCACATTATTGTAGATGATTTGTTATATTACTTGTCAAACGCAGAGGATGACCCTATGTTAAGATTGTTTGTCCCAAAACACTTAAAGCAAGTTGTTATCAAACAATACCATGATGCAAATGGGCATATGGGCGTACAGAAAACATTTGAATCAATCAAACAAAAATATTATTGGCAAAACATGTACAAAGAATTGCATCAATATGTCTCTCAATGTGTGATTTGTCAAACTAGATCATTACAGAAAATAAAGCAACCATTGCAAGAAACTGACATTCCACCTTATCCCTTTGCAAAAAATAGTCTGGATCTTTCAGGACCGTATCCTACTAGTATGTCTGGCAACAAATATATAATAGCATTCGTAGACTGGTATAGTGGATGGCCAGAAGCCTTTGCCGTCCCTGATAAAACAGGTGAGACTGTAGCTCATTTAATTATAGAAGAGATATTCCCAAAATTTGGCTGTTGTTTACAGATTGTGTCCGATAATGGAACTGAAAACGTAAACAGAGTAGTTAAAGAGACCCTTGATTACTTGAAAATCGATCATGTTTTGACAAGTGTCTATCACCCCCAAAGTAATGCAAAAGTTGAGCGGTTTCATAGAACTTTACATGACATACTTTCTAAAAGAATAGGTGAAAATCAAAGGATATGGGATTTGCATTTAAATCAAGCGTTGGCTGCAATTAGGTTCAACATTAGTGAATCTACAAAATATTCACCCTTCTTTCTAATGTATAACCGAGATGTTGTACTTCCTATTGATAATTTAATGAAACCCCGTAGAAAATATCAAGGTGAAGATTTACATCAAATTTCAATAGAACAACAACATAAATCTTTTGTAACTGTAAGAAATAATCTCAAGAAAGCTAAGAAAAGACAAGCAAAATATGCAGATAAAGGTACAAAATCCATCGAATTCCGAATAGGGGATCCTGTTTACTATAAGAATAATCAACGTAAGGGTAAATTAGACTCAAAGTGGAAACCTTATTATAGAATAATTGAGAAAACTGGCCCAGTTTCATACGTTATTGGCAATCAATTAAATGGAACGACGAGTAAAGTTCACGCAGAAATGTTACGATTAGCAAACTTAGATGAGTGGGAGATTTCTAAGACCACTGATGAATGTAATCAAAGAAAAGCTACTTTGGCAATTCCTCCAGATGTTTCTGATACTGATTCTCAAAATGCCGAGACAAGCTCTGATTCAGATTCCGAGTTAAATACTCCTTTAGCTAAATTAGCTCAGAAATACAGGCACGAAAGAGACAATTCAGATAATGAAGACAATATTCCTCTATTAGAATTAAGTAAACGCTTAAAAAGTAAGCAAACTGTTGAAAATCGAAGTTCCACTGATTCCTCAAGTCAAGATAGTGAAATGGAGACAAATGATAAATTACCCCCTGTAACAGATTCAGGACAAACAAATCAAAGTACGAGTGATACAGACAAGAATATGTCTGTACAAGCTGTGAAAATTAGTAGAAAACATAAGAGTAAACGGAAGAAGGTGTGCTCCTCTTCTAAAGGTTCAAAGGTTAAAGACCTTTGAGGTTAATTTCTGACATGTTGTAGCTCAGACCTCGTTATTATAGTTATTTATGAGAGTAACGCGATGATGTTACGATTTAATATTATGTGTAGTACGATTATACTACGTTTTATTATATGTTTCAGAAGATTATGTTGAGATTCATTGTAGTTGCATTGCTTATTGGCTGTACCAATGCTGTTGTTAATTACGAGAACGTAATTTTTGAGAAAACCAATGAAATATTTACAAACGACGGACGTTGGCTTATTACGTTATTACATGACTTGAAGCCCTATCAAAGGCTTATGGACAAAATCCAAGACGACTTAGAGTTTGCTAAGTATATTCTAAAACCGATGACGACATTTTATGAAAGATCGAATTCTACTGGATATCTTGAGACTTTTAAGACTCTTCAGACAGAGATTGACCTAATTAATGACACATATCTCTCTGCCCGGAATAATTTCGATGAATATAGAATTCTTAGTTCAAGTAGAAATAAAAGATCCTTATTACCGATCGTAGGACAAGCTATGAATTTATTGTTTGGCACGATTACTGAAAAAGATATTGAAAATGTCAACCGAAACATATAAATTTGGCAACTAACCAACAACAAATTATACATGACTTAGGTGCAAGTTTAACTGTACTCAATTTAACAAGGTTACACGTTTCAGAAAATAGAAGGTCAATTATGGAAATAGTAGGATGCTTGCATAAATTAGATGGACAAATAAGGTTATTGAAAGACATGTTAGATAAAAGATTTTTGAAGTTAGAACAATTTATACATAATTATCTTCAATTCCAAATGTTACTGGACGAAATTGAGATAACTACGAGAAATGCTGTTTCTTATTTAGAGAACCTTAAATCTGAACTTACGATGTTATCCTTAAATCATTTATCTACGAGTACTATTTCTCCTCAAGATTTGAAATCAATATTACTAGACGTAGAACAACAGTTACCGCTTAATCTTGAACTTTCGGAAAATCCAAGATCTAACATTTGGCATTTTTATAAGACACTTACCTGTAAAACGTATATAGAAAATGATCAAATCCGTATTATTTTGAAAATACCTATGCTTAAAACAACTGAAAAGTATGAAGTCTATAGAATTCATAATTTGCCACTTCCACTACCTATAAATGGAACATCCTTTGTTGCTAAATATGTCCTTGAATCAAATACGTTTATGATTTCTAAAGATAGAACTAAGTATGCCATTTTGTCTGAAAATAGTTACAAAATGTGTAGTAATAATTTTGTACGATTCTGTAATCCCAAGGCTGCATTATATAGAGCCAACCTGAATAAGTTGTGCGTTATTTCAATGTTTATGAATAATGCAGATGACATTAAACATCGGTGTAAGAAACATGTATACAATTCAAAATTACCATCAGCAAATTATATGACAAATGGAATTTGGATCATTATTACGTCGAAATCATTGACCTTTAATGTAAATTGTCGTGGGATAGACAAACAGACAATAGTCACTGTTGATTCACCATTAGGGTACATAAAATTAAACAATACATGTAGAGCATCAAATAAACATTTTGAGTTGCCCGAATATTTTGAAAGAAAAGTTGTAGTTGAAATGTCAGATCCTCTAATATTGTTGTTACAATCTGGTAACTTTTCAAAACTCAGTACTTGGCAAGAATTCAAAACAACATTTCCGAATTTGACATCGCTTCATGTACCATCCCATTTGTTTACGTTAGCTGAGATACCAATGACTGACTTTGTTGATACTTTAAAACAATACAAGGCCGTTAATGTTGATGATGGTTATACATCAATGTTTTATTACGTCATGATATCGTTGTCAGCAATCATACTTTGTATAATTATTGTAATTGTAATAAAAAGAAAGCAAATAAGCCAACGCTGTAAAAGATATTATACTTGTAAAAGGTTAGCCAATATGCGTGACTCAATGAATGACTCAAATCCATCTTACTGTTCCAAGGAGACCTCTACTGCAATAGAGTTATCACCGATACGTCAGCGTGAAGGCGACTGTGACGCCTTGAAGGTTCATGTACCTTCTGGTGATGTGAGATTCAAAGCCTAGGCGATGCCAATATTGAAGATTGGTGATTAAAATATGAGATGCCAATATTGAAGATTGGTGAAATGATGATAATCAAAGTTTGATAAGTGGACACATAATTGTATATATTCAACATGTAACGACGAATGAATGAAACCATATATATAATCAGCCATCAACATTATCATCAATGAATGAACTCATATAACAAACTACTGAACCATTTGACGCTATGATACATAACTAGTCCTATGGTGTACTCTAAAAGTATGCTTGAAGTTGACATCAACAAGTATCATGTGATAAACAGCTGCACATTTGACGCTATGATACATAACTAGTCCTATGGTGTACTCTAAAAGTATGCTTGAAGTTGACATCAACAAGTATCATGTGATAAACAGACGCAATCAACAAAATTAACAACATCAACGACAACCATAACATCGACAACAACGACAGAGGACAACCAACAAACTAACAACATCAACGACAACCATAACATCGACAACAACGACAGACAACAACCAACAAAACTAACAACATCAACGACAACCATAACATCGACAACAACGAAAGACGACAACCAACAACTAAAGAACATTTCATGTTACCATTGTGTGTGTTTTTATTATTGTGTGTGCATGTATATTTTATTATTTTATTTTTAATTGTCCACGTGATGCCAGTGCCATACATGAACTTTTGAGATGTATGTGTGAACTTTAAAGTGAATTTTGATTTAAAATGTGACTTTCAATTTAAATGAGTATTGTGATTTACTGTTTAATATCACATTGTGTTATATGTATGTTTTAATTTTAGGGACCTGGTGGATAAGCTTACCGTGTAATGTTCCTCGAAGTAGTAAAGTAATTGGTTAATAATTAAAAGCAATTAATTACTTAGGTATAGGAGGAGTGTTACATAGTCGGCTTACATGTATAATTAATTACTCTAATTAAGTATTGATTATATATGTATTAGGGAACAGCCTCTTAATATACTCATGCATGGACCAATATAGTGATAAAGTATATATAAGTGTATATCGGCCGTACATGTAGTATACATGCATTTGTTTTAGTTGGAACTCATTCAAGTACAAATTGACATTTACCATATATGGATCTTTCGGCAATACTTGATATGAGGACAATGGAAACTTCCAGAACATTCTAAGTTTAATGTTAAGTAATGATAAGTTATGGGTTAGTATGACAGGTTGTTATAACTTGCACCATAATAAACCATAATAATCCACTAAATTTAGTATCATGATTGACGTTTAGTCAAAACATACAACATCTGCATGAGGGGCTGGAAACTGCAACGCAGTTGGTGAACATTATATATACTAGACATCCACCAGGGTAGTTCAGTTATAAGTGATACCATGATATAGATCATACCATACTATACTTCTCGATAATAATATTAAATGTTTCATTTTTGGAACCTGGATAAATAATATGACAATTAAAATATAGCGAACACAACGTGACTTTGTTTCTGACTTTGTTATAATGGTCATTTTCATGAAATATTTTGTGAAATACATAATTCGTCTGAAAATGCTAAGACGACAAGAATGGAAAGACGACAAGAAGATTTATAACTCAAAATTTAACACTGGTATAAACTCCTTAATTCAGTCTGATTAGTATAGTAAGTGAAGTGATTCCCGGTCATGGTCATTTAGGTCTAGAAGAATTCATCACGTGTTACATTACATGCTTAATTTGCTGCTTTTAGTGCGATACCGCAATATCGCTGGCTTAGAATGAGAAAGTCGTATGACTAATGCATATTTCAAATCTACATTTTGAGGCGCTTCTTATGAGCCTATTGCCATGGAAATCGGAACTTGTTATCTTGACCAAACTAATTTTGAAAAAGCTTGTTTTACCAAAAAGAAGAGAGTGATTGTCAGACATTTTTCTTGTTTTCTCAAAATTTTGATTTTGTAAAGCTAGTTTGCTAGTATGAAATTTTGCACGAATAAATGAAATTTGTCTACCTAATACACAGTAAAATTTCAGCAACATAGGAACACAGTTAAAATACTTTTTTTCATAAGTTCTATGTAACATATTTGTAGTTGTGTATGAAATATCAAGTTAGAAGACTTGATACTTGCAACAGCCAATTTAACGGCCATGTGATACGACTAACGGTATATTTACGTATTTGCAACCTACTTAATATAACACACGCGAGGCCCGTCTGTGAATCTGACGAAGCACATGTTATTGCTGTACATTGTTTACAAGCGACACACCGAAATAACCTGAATCATACGGGCCTGCTAAGTCTAGTCTTCATAACAGTAATGTCAATACCGACGATCACGGAGTGTAACGGTTAAATAATAAATCATCAATGGAATACCAGATTACGTCCCTGCGTAAACTGTCCATGTACATGTAATGTCAATATATAATAAAGAATAAATGTCTTTTAATATGTGACTAAAACGGGGGGGGGAGGTAATTTTTTTATTTTGGTCGGATTATATGAAAATATCAACATGTGTCAAACCCGTTGCTTGCAAAAAATACACTTGTTACATGAATTGTACTTTTAACGTTCCCACTTCTTACTATATCTATATATACTATCTGTGAGTTTATGGTTCTGTGGCAATTTGGTGGTAACTGAAAGTTAACCAGTTCAAGTATACGGGGTCCGGGGGCATGTTGCCCCGGAAATTTTTCTAAACAATGGATCAATCTGGTACATTCTGGGCCTCCTTTTTATTAAAGAAGGACCTGTTTTATTACTAAATACAGGAAAGTTCTTGGATTAAACCAAATTAAGTGCTTGTACAATATTTAAATCGCCTGATTTTGAGATTGAAGCTGATTGTGAAAATGTTTGTTTCAAAGGCTTTACCTATATATATACATTGAAATTGACAAACTCTCAAAGGCATATAGGAGGGTTGGGGGACGTTATGAGAACAATTAATGGCACAAGTGTATTTTAGTAAACAATGGGTGTTTAGGTATTTTGATATAATGAAGTTACGTTGCGAGCGAAGCTAGCCAAAAACAATTGTAAACGTTTTCACCAAGAACAGGAGGCAAATCGCCTATTACGAGATATATTAGGCCGTAAATTATACTTTTCGTCTGAATTATGTGGGGGGGATATATATTTTGCAGACTGTCCAGACATTGGGGAGGCCCGCCCCCGGGTCCTACACCCAAGTGGAATTCGGAATGTGAGTAGGTAGGAAGTTATTGTAGTTCTGTGTAATTGTTTACCAAAATCTGATGAATAGATTTTCAGAAATGTTACATAAACACGATTTTTTTCTATCGCAAACTAGCTTTACATGAATAACAAATTACGCAAATCGAAAGTTGCATTTAAGTTTTACAATACTTGTATTTAAAGCGACAGAAAGAAACCAAGAAATGGACAGTATTTTTAAAGATAAATGAGGCGCGTTGAAAATATACTATCGTCCAGGAAATATACTTCGCGATCGTTTATCTATGTTTGACTAGATATACCCGAGTTAACGGTATTCACTGCTATTCTTTCGAATGGGATAGTTACCTCATTAACTTATCACTTATTGAATCGACTATATATTTTGTATGCAAATACTTCATCTTTTACGTCAGTGGATCGTTTAACTGCAGCAGAACAGTACATTAACTTTATACAGTGGCTGCTATTTTAGACTGTGTACATGCTACAACAAATAGAAAAACCACGCAGACATCACAAGTTTTCTTATGTAAGGATTAAGATATAGATTGCCAATGCAAAAATAGTTAAGAAAAAAAATGTTCAGGTAGGCATGGTTTAACTTCAGTGCGTGTTCTACTTATTTCAATACATGTATTGACAGTACTGTTAACCATGCTATAGATTTAGGGGTTAATATCAGTTTTAAATTTTCAGTTATAAATCTTCTTGTCGTCTTTCCATTCTTGTCGTCTTAGCATTTTCAGACGAATTATGTATTTCACAAAATATTTCATGAAATGGACCATATAATGCTTAATTGTGTTAACAGGTTGTTTCTAATACATTGTTATACATGTCAGCAGTGCGCATTTTGCATTATTATGCTCCAAAGAGCTATGAATGATAAAATAAATATTTTCTTGTCGTCTTTGCTTTTCAGATTTTGTCCATTTCTAACCGTTGAGCCACTTTCGTGGAAAAACTGTTGGGTTCTGTGCCAAATCATTCAGTGACATGCATATTATTCATTGTGGGCTTGAGCGTGGGGCTAGTCTCGTGAAAATTGATCAACGAATAAAATACTTACGGCTGTTTTTCTCGTTTTGTTGACAGTTTTCTTCTTGTCGTCTTAGCAAAAAATTACGTCACACACCACGTGGTATGTCCACCCTGATGATGTAAATTCCAAATATGCATTGGTCCTATAAGGTTGTATGTGACACTTACGACCTTCTCATTCTAAGCCAGCGATATGCAGATCCAATTGAGACACGTCGCGTGTTAGTCAACATTACCATTTTTAATGTATCGTATGACTATTTTTGCTACACTTGCAAGTACTTTAACTTCCTGAAAGCTTCACACCGCGTCATACCTTAATGACAATGTTCTCAACTGTTATTGGGTGAAACAACTGAAATTCTCTTCCTTGATACATTTATCTACATAATTATATTTGTATTTAGTTTACATAGTTTGGCTTTATATGTACCCAAGTACAGACATGTCTGGTTTGGATAAATTTATCGTGATCGGATGTCTGCTGACAGGTACGTTGTAGTTCATGCATAAAATAGCACCTAGTCTAGTTCTAAAATTTATATATTACACATAAGAAATTAATAAGAAATTAATAGAGTGTATGCATTCATCTGATGGCTTCAGTGCGTTCCTCACTGCACTTATTCGCAAAGTCTAATGTTTTCAAGGAAATAATTGACAGAGTATACATTCATACAAAGAACGAAAATATTCCATGAGCCACACGTGCACAAAGGCTATTTTGCACTTACGGTTTCGCACGGATGATTTTATAAATGAATACGCGATTTCATTCCGGAAATCGATAGATTAGTGCGTGGAATGATCAAATAACACAAATTTAGATTCATTGATATAATATATCAGACAGTGAAATTCGTCTAAGTGTATAATTCAGTTTAATTTCTTATTCTAGGGTGTGTGAAGCAATCGTACGGAGAATGTCCAGCCGGCTATTGGGGAGTGGAATGCCAGCAGAAATGTGCATCTGGATGTAATGTTAGGTACAAATGTAATGAAGAAGATGGTGTGTGCTTTAAGTGTTATGATGGTCTGTTCGGACCTTACTGTAACAACACATGTGCTGAGTACTGTCGTAGATGTGAGCAAAATACTGGTGTGTGTACCTCGTGCCAAGGCGCGTGGTACGGGGACTTTTGTAACGAACGATGTCCCAGTAATTGCGTCTCTTGTAATGACATCCAATGTTACAGCTGTATGCGTGGCTATTGGGGGACATTTTGTGAAAACGAATGTACGCGGCTTGTATGTGAGCACAATTGTAGTACTGGTACTAATGGAAGTACTTGCAATGAAAACGCTTGTAAATGTAGCTCGAACTCATGTGAAAAAGAGAACGGATATTGCTATGGGTGTGAATCAGGGTTCTGGGGAAATAAGTGCCAATATTCTTGCACTTTTGAACATTGCATTACATGTTCGAAAGCTGATGGTTACTGTACGCAATGTCAAGGCGGTTACTGGGGTCAAAAATGCGAGTATGAGTGCATTGGATGCGATGTATGCAGTTACAGCACTGGTTACTGTACACAATGTCTGCGTGGGTTCTGGGGTCAACAGTGTGAAAATGAGTGCATTGGGTGTGATGTTTGCAGATACAGCACTGGTTACTGTACTCAATGTCCTCGTGGGTTCTGGGGTCAACAATGTGAAAATGAGTGCATTGGATGTGATGTTTGCAGTTACATCACTGGTTACTGCACTCAATGTCCTCGTGGGTTCTGGGGTCAACAATGTGAAAATGAGTGCATTGGATGTGATGTTTGCAGTTACAGCACTGGTTACTGTACACAATGTCTGCGTGGGTTCTGGGGTCCACAGTGTGAAAATGAGTGCATTGGATGTGATGTTTGCAGTTACAGCACTGGTTACTGTACACAATGTCTGCGTGGGTTCTGGGGCCAACAATGTGAAAATGAGTGCATTGGATGTGATGTTTGCAGTTACAGCATTGGTTACTGTACACAATGTCCACGTGGGTTCTGGGGTCAACAGTGTGAAAATGAGTGCATTGGATGTGATGTTTGCAGTTACAGCACTGGTTTCTGTACACAATGTCTGCGTGGGTTTTGGGGTCAACAATGTGATAATGAGTGCATTGGGTGTGATGTTTGCAGTTACAGCACTGGTTACTGTACTCAATGTCTGCGTGGGTTTTGGGGTCAACAGTGTGAAAATGAGTGCATCGGGTGTGATGTTTGCAGTTACAGCACTGGTTACTGTACACAATGTCTGCGTGGATTCTGGGGTCAACAGTGTGAAAATGAGTGCATTGGGTGTGACGTTTGCAGTCATAGTACTGGTTACTGTACACAATGTATGCATGGGTTCTGGGGCCAACAGTGTGAAAATGAGTGCATTGGGTGTGACGTTTGCAGTCATAGTACTGGTTACTGTACATCATGTCCACGTGGGTTCTGGGGTCAACAATGTGAGCACGAATGTGTTGGATGTGATGAGTGTTATACATTCAATGGTTACTGTAAAAGTTGTCTGCGTGGTTTGTGGGGGCAACAATGTGAGCACGAATGTCCTGAATGTGAGGTTTGTGACAAAGAACAAGGATACTGCACACAGTGTCGTGAAGGGATCTGGGGTCAGCAATGTGATAATGAGTGCATTGGGTGTGGTGTTTGCAGTTACAGCACTGGTTACTGTACACAATGTTTTCGTGGGTTCTGGGGTCAACAGTGTGAAAATGAGTGCATTGGATGTGACGTTTGCAGTTACAGCACTGGTTACTGTACACAATGTCCGCGTGGGTTCTGGGGTCAACAGTGTGAAAATGAGTGCATTGGGTGTGACGTTTGCAGTCATAGTACTGGTTACTGTACACAATGTATGCATGGGTTCTGGGGCCAACAGTGTGATAGTGGGTGCAAGGAATGTGATACATGTGATATAAACCAAGGGTACTGTACAGAGTGTTTGGGCAGTTTCTGGGGTCGTCAATGTGAACACGAATGTGTTGGATGTGATGAGTGTTATACATCCACTGGTTACTGTAAACGTTGTCAACGTGGTTTCTGGGGCCAACAATGTGAAAAGGAGTGCATTGGTTGTGATGTTTGCCGTTACAGCACTGGTTACTGTACATCATGTCCACGTGGGTTCTGGGGTCAACAATGTGAGCACGAATGTGTTGGATGTGATGAGTGTTATACATTCAATGGTTACTGTAAAAGTTGTCTGCGTGGTTTGTGGGGGCAACAATGTGAGCACGAATGTCCTGAATGTGAGGTTTGTGACAAAGAACAAGGATACTGCACACGGTGTCGTGAAGGGATCTGGGGTCAGCAATGTGAAGGTCGATGTACAGAATGTGTCACGTGTAACTTGTACAAGGGTTCCTGTGAATCATGTCGTCCTGGTTATTGGGGTACAGTGTGCGACCGTAGATGTCCTGAGGAATGTGATTGTTGTGACATACATAGGGGCCACTGTCATATAACTGGTTGTCCATTGATCAACGACGGTACGGAAAGTAAGTAATGGTTTCTTTTTAATGATATTATTATAGCATTTAGTCGTTCAGCTTTATGATAGCTATGACTTGGACATTCTATTTTCTCACTCGGTCGTGTGTGGACATTGTACCGTGTATTTGTGTAATGTATTGTCGAGTGTTGCCTACCCTGTCTGATTTTCTCATTGCTTTTTTCGTATAATAGTACGAGTATGAACACATAGTTTCCCAAACTATCTTCTTAGTCAATGTGGTAATGGAATCCTACTATACAGTGCGATTTAAACTAATCAAGTACACTTGTGTAGCTATAGTGTTCGGATATTGCCATTACATATTTGAGTGGTAGTTTTTATGACATGTATATTACTTCGCCAAGATGTATTGATTACCAGTCGGTATTATTACTAAATATTTGTATAAAACAAAAAGGAAAAAGGTATATCTGCATAAATATAACTAATTGTTATATCAAAATAACCTAATGGTAGTTCTATATTCTACTCCTTCTTTTTTATACTTTCAATGCAACTTCAATAGAGACAGAACCTACACTGACTGTTGTTGGTATTACTGTTGGTACTTTTGGGTTTGTCTTGAGTGTTGTTAGTGTGACCATGCTAATCTGTATGTACAGGTAAGACATTTATATAAAAACTGTTTTTAATATTGCATATATTATTAATTTCATTATACTCGACCTTTGCATACATTGTATATTACAATCCACAGATTTTCTGATTTGCATATTATACATAAAACTGTGAGTGTGAATCAATTAAACCGTAACCGTCACAGACCATTTGACTTTAAAAAATGAGAACTGTTTTATAAGAGTATGTTCTTGGTAAGGATTCATTAATTCAGAATCATCAATTGTTATAGGTAGTTTATACCAATGGTGAGCTTATAGCATTTATACTACACGATATCATTGCTTCTCAATGCAATGCAAGTACGAAAACAACTGAATACTCTGCAATCGCAAAAAAATAAGTGAGTCACAGAGACTTTGTTTGAAATATTTGTGTAACATGTCGACTAGTGTAGTCATTTAAAGGATTTAATTTCCTTTACAGACGTTTGCGAATGAAGAAAGACCGAACAGCTCGAGATTCAACTGATAATGCTGGTGAAGATGGTAGCGATAGATATGAGATACCTATTCGACATACCGACAACGATGGCAATCCTTATGACAACCCTGTTTATGAAAACGAACTTTAGTTACTATGGCATTCATCTAATGATGTTGCAAGAATTCTGTACTTGTTGTTAGAAATAAAGGCAATCCGTTAAACTGAAGTGGTTTAATAGAAATGATCATATGAGTTTCAGTTCGTGAACAAACCTTTTAGATCACTATAATATATATTACGACAATATATGCCACAACAGACTCACCATTATTAATCGTATACGTTTAAAATAAGACAATTATGACAATAAATAATAACTTTTTATCGTAATACTCACTCGTAGGCACAATGTCATTGCTCAACAAACGGTTCCCCTATGTACTAACGTACCAACATAATATTTCGCCAAAGCTTACGCGATATGTATTCATGTTTTATCATTTACCAATAAACCACGGTGCGGAGGTTTGATATAGCCCGTTTAATAAAAAACGATATTACACTACTCAGTTATATAATAATTATGCAAATGGGGCGCCTAATCACTATTGATATGTATTCATACGCGCTGTCAAAATATGCATGTACATGTTTATACAGGATGCAGAGAAAAAACAGATCCGTGACTTGATTACAATTCAATATACACATCTCGTTCCAATAATTATACAACACTGTAACGGTAATTTAAAAATCTTACATTCGTGTCTTTCCATATATGATTTATTAAAACAGAGCCTCGTATTTTATCACTTTTATCCAACTCGTTTAATGAATTCAATATGAAAAGACACTCACGTAAGAACCTCTATTTCTTTCACGTTTGAATGATATTACTCATCTTACAGTTTTAATCGTCTTTTGATATTAAGCATGTTTTATACCATTACGCATTGTTAAATATACCCTTTTTACATGATCTCCCAGGTGATTCGTACAACATGTTTTCTTCTCTGTAAATCTTGATACGTACAACATGTTTTCTTCTCTGTAAATCTTGATGCGTACAACATTTTTACTTGTCCAGCAATCTTGATCCGTACAACGTGTTTACGTCTCTGTAAAATGTCTTCTTGTGTGTTCGAGTGTATGCATCTGGTACTTCGTTGTTTCCAATGTTTTATACCACTTATGTCGATCACTCACCTAGAGTACTTAATGTATGATACTTGTTTTAGTTTGTATTCAAGTTGTGTATTACTACTAAATTTCATCAGTATGTATGTGTAACCCTGGAATACGAGGTCACTGAGTCTATCTTACCTCATGCGGTTATGTTGTTTATTGTTTTGTGTACTCATAATACAATAATCTTATCTTATCTAACACGCTATAGCATATTAATTAGTGGTTTGTTTCACTCTAATAAATTTTATACTGAAAAATGCGTGATTTGTTTGATAATGTCGACCTACCCAGTTACATATATTAGTAAGATTATAATCGCCGGAGAAAAAGCTCGTCTATACTTATCATTTACGACAAACAAGTTCATGTGGCATAACATAGTTGAAAATACCTTACAAGTCATTGACTCCAATCACAAAATAGTTAGTAAACATGTATAAATAAGCGGTATTCGACACTTTTCACTGACATACATTGTTCTTGGTGCTTATCATGGATCTGAAGAAACCAGCCATGCCAGATTAGTGCCGAACCCACATTTTCGTTCAACCAGCGTATATTTCTTCAGAAACAATAGACCCTTTTCACCGTTACTAAAAATAGCCCTACGCATATCATTATCTTGACCACATGTTGAGCTGGAGGCAAAACATTGACTGATAAGCCATAGTATACCTATGTAGTTTGTATGAGAAGATCTATATTTTGGGTTAATTATTTGCGTTTAATGGCAGATTTAATTGCTTTTGAGGCTTTTAAACATAATGATTTAACAGGGTATTTGGATAAACTGTCAGTTGAATATGGGACTTTACCTGACCCCTTCAATTTAAACTTTGGCCATATGTGTCATACTTAGACATCTGTCATTACTTTGCATAAAGTGCAAGTTTAACTATTCCAAATCTGACATGAAGTGTCATAAGTCACTAGATGGGTACCAATACTTTTTTATGTGGACATGTACAACGGACCATGTTCAAAGTCCCAAAGTTGAGCGACATGGTGTTACTCAAAGCATATGTGTTCCGAGCCAGCGACAGGGACCCAACCCTAAAAATCCACGGTCGGTCAGCAATTCATCACCTGGTATAAGGTTAAACAGGTACCCGGATTCTAGGGTGATCTGTTTATCTGACACCCGTCCTCCCCAACCCTGGGAAATGTACTTTACTGACCCAGAAGGTGATATAGATATTAAGTATTTACTTGTATTGTTCTGTTTATAATTGCTTCATGTTTGAGCTCAAGCAGTAGGATTCACAAGCCGTTCAGTAGATATGTCAAAGCAGTCAATGCTAGATATAACTTTATTATATTCCGATTTGAAACACTCTGGAATGGTTAACCTAGCCACATCTCGATCAGGCCACACAATAGGGGCACTAAGCATTTGCACCATATCCTTGACATGCTTGCATCCGAAATCTCAAATTTATATGCCAGGGCACTGTTTTACTAACAATGCGTAAATGTCGCGTATATTTACGCGTTGATATCTACCTTACGCAAACTCATAAGTGTGTTTTACTAAACGATCGCAAGTACTCGCATACATTTACGCAAAAAATATTGAAGATTGAACGTAATTCGGGACACAATATAACCAATATAACGGGTACCAGAATGAATAAATATGCGACAAGAATTGATGATTAATCACGCCTAAAACAACAAGTGACGGTCTAAAACAACAAACGACGGTCTAAAATAACCCATGACGGTCAAAAATCATCAGAGCGTGTTAAAAACTCTCCACTTACGTTCATATTTGCCATTTAGGGTTGCCCAGCCTTGGCGTAGAAATAAGCTAAAACTTACGACAGAATGTGAACTAAAATATCTTTGTAAAACGCCTTTACGCAAATATTATCGACGTACGCAATATTTTAGGAAAACTTAGGCTTACGCTAGCGTAACTGCTTTGATAAAACAGTGCCCAGGTCCCTATTTGACAAAACAAGTCTGATTTTAGTTAACACTAATAGTAAAGGCGCTATAGATTAAAATATTCTTTCTTTTTATGCATGATTCAACTAGATTTAATATCCAACAGAACAAAATTGACGATATTACAATATGCCCGTATAAATGAAAACGTTTGCTTCAGATAGGCCTGGAAAGGTAAACCTTGAATATAGCATACAGGAGTCAATTAGTCAATTAGTCCTGTGATCTAATCATTAATGAAGTATTATGCATGCATACTTAGAAACGTATAAAAATGTAACACACTGATGTCGTAATATAATGAACCACTTGTACGTTTGTACCGATGTGTTATATACTGATTCTATTATAGATAATTGACAGTGGCGATCTAAAGGAAGTGGTCATGTGTTTGTCTTTCGGAAAACCACATGCATGTAGATTATTATAATGAATTAATAGATAAAATCAAAGACAACCTGCTAATGTGGTAACTATTTTTAGCACAATACATTAGGTGATCTTAGGTAGGCATTTTATCAACACAACATTTCAGGAAGCTTTTAAGTATGACTGTTTGCTAGTAGATCTAGGTTGTTTTAATAGAAAATGTTAATACTATACTTTGAGCACGGAATATAAAATAATAATTTAAAAATAAAAAGATTTGTGTAAATGCAGTATAAATGCAAACACACCTTCTATGAAATTCATATTAGATCTACAAGCACAAGAAGTATATGTCCATGAATTTTGCTCTGAATGAGTCGAGTCTTTATGAAGTCAGTTAATTTTTTTAAACCATGCATCTCTCCTCCACAACATATATTTAGGATTTCTATGCAAGACTACTCTATTTTCTTGATTCTGGCATGTTCGCACAACCACCAATGCAACAGCTAGGTACCATATTGTTGGAAATACTACCACATGTATACTGAATTTACTACTGGAGGCTTATCACCTGCGGATGCTTTCTGCCTCCACTAAATAATTCATGAGCTTATCAGTCAGGTGGAGATTTGGTGAAAGGGGTCTATAGTCTGTTAGACTGGAGTAACCACTGATTTATGAGGATGAAAACCCAGCCACGGTGGGTTATTTCAATTCACAAGAGATATAAATGTACCATCACATGTTTATCTATCTGTATGAGTTATCTCTCTTTGATAATCTTTAAAGTCGCAGCTAACTGGTTGCCCGTGCTTTCGCACATGCTTGTGTGAGAATGTCGTGTTTTAAAAATGTGGTCATTGGCTATTTAAAGTTCACCGTGCTCTTTAAATCTTACATTATTATGCCATTCTGAAGATTTGAATCTTAAAATGATCAATATCTTTCTATCAAATATTTTTCATAGTGATTGTCGGGTGTACATGTATTTTTCTTCTTTTTATTTTTATTGATGTGTGTTTATATTGTAAATTCGAAGGCCATGTTGTAAATAAGCTCATACATGCAATGGATGAACTTAATGTGTATTACCCTCGTTAAATAAAACTAGTATTACTAAATAAAAACGTTTCTAATATAGGAATATGTATAGCACTTGAACTATTTATAATTGAATTAAGCCTCCTTCAACACAATCAACAAATATTTCCGAAGACGTGTTTGCCTGGAAGATTTCTCGGTGAGATTCATGTAGTTTATCATCTGACACTCTAATAACTCAGCCAACACTGTCAGTTTCTTCCCGTCTAACCTCTAGCATTTCTATGTTTGTTCTTACCAATTAACTCACTACACACACCGAGGGCATTTCACGTGTTGGTATCATCTGCTAGACGGGGATCTTCATTAACATGTTTAACTCTAATGTCTTATAACATTGCAGATGCTTTTTGTAAATTATATATAAATGTAGTATAAATTACAGACATACAATGTAATTTAGGCGGCAGACAATTCATCATTATGTCTCATTTAGCAATCATAACAATTATCATATGTTATACTAGGATTCAATAATTCAAAACAATTAACTATAAATCTATGGATAGGCGCGAGACATGGCTATGTTCCTGTTGTTGCTATGACAATGGATAAAACACAATTTTAATAGGAGACAACCCTATACATGATTTGATTTCAAGTTCATATGAGCAACATCTCGTGTAACTTAATGTAATGATCTTTACATGTACACGTTGTATGTTAATTTGCGTATTGTACTCGTCAGCATAATGCCTAATTTATTTCAATATGAACTGTATCTAAAACATGTGTAAAGTAATGTTTTAACAAAACAAATCGATGGCTTAGAATGAGAAGGTCGTAACTACTACTTACGACCTTATCAGATTCATGCATATTTGAAATCTACTTCACAATGCGATTCTTATGAGCATATTTTCATGATATCGGAAATGAAATTGTCATGTTGACCAAAATTAAGTCTTAAAAACTTGCTTTTCCATGGCTAAAGAGTAAACTACAGTCAGTTTTCTCATGTTTTCTCAATATATCGATTTTGTAGTTACGACCTTCTCATTCTAAGCCAGCAAAATGTCGGGGATTTGGTTGTGAATCAATTTAAACGAAATACAAACATAGAGACAGGGTTGCACGTCTACAACGTTTGGTATCTAAGGGCCACGTTGTTCGAAAACTGTTACAATCAGTCAGAATTGGTAGTTATGCGATCTCAACATCGTCTCCATCTATTCTTCGGTTAGATGAGTGGATATCGCTGTCTTAGAATGAAACAATCGTATCTACAAAAACAATATTTTGAGAAAGAAAGAAAAACTGTCATACAATCACTCTTTCCTTATGGTAAATTTAGCCCTTTCAACTTCAGTTTGGTCAAGATGACAAGTTCCGCTTTTCATGACGATAGGCTCATAAGAAGCGCCTTATTATGTAATTTCCCATTACGCATTAGTTCTATAAGGTTGTATGTGTCACTTACTACCTTCTCATTCTAAGCCAGCGATATGCAGATCCTATTGCACACACGTATAATTATGCACTTCGCGTGTTGTTCAACATTACCATTCAAATTAATGTATCGAATGACTATTTCGGCTAAACTTGTAAGGACGTTAACTTCCTGAAAGCTTCACTCCGCGTCATACCTGAATGACAAAGTTCTCAACCGTTATTTTGGTGAAACTGCTTAAATTCTCTTCCTTGTTTTATGTGCATAATTGTACTTTTATTTAGTTTACATAGTTTGGCTTTATATGTTCCCATGAACAGACATGTCTGGTTTCGAAAAATTTATTGTGATCGGATGTTTGCTGACAGGTACGTTGTAGTTCAAGCATACCTAACACTAGTTGTAAAACACTAAACATTGAGAACTAATATTTAAAATTTAAAATATTAGTATACGGTCAATATTCGATTTGTTGTTTATTTAGTTTTCATAGTCGATTTTTGACTTTCTGATTTTTTTAAATATTTCCTTCAGGTTGTTAAACGGGATATTTACTATACAAAAAACTACATTGATTAAAAAGTAAATTAA
Source organism: Spisula subtruncata (assembly GCA_963678985.1). Classification (NCBI taxonomy): domain Eukaryota; kingdom Metazoa; phylum Mollusca; class Bivalvia; order Venerida; family Mactridae; genus Spisula; species Spisula subtruncata. The sequence goes on along the minus strand of OY787660.1, from coordinate 3,852,800 downwards.
CATGCTTAACCTATATACTAACAAGTGTTACTTAAGTTTAATTTCTTATTCTAGGGTGTGTGAAGCAATCGTACGGAGAATGTCCAGCCGGCTATTGGGGAGTGGAATGCCAGCAGAAATGTGCGTCTGGATGTAATGTTCAGTACAAATGTAATGAAGAAGATGGTGTGTGCTTTAATTGTATTGGGGGCTTTTTTGGACCTTATTGTAACAGTACATGTGCCGAGAATTGTCTGGGCTGTGTGCAAGACACTGGTGTATGTACCTCTTGTGAAAGTTCTTGGTATGGCGACTATTGTAATGATCGATGCCCAGTAATTGCGTCACTTGTTATGAAGCTTATTGCGCCGTATGCATGCGTGGTTATTGGGGGACATTTTGTGAAAAGGAATGTACGCAGCTTGAATGTGAGAGCAATTGCAGTACTAGTACTAATGGGAGTACTTGTAATGAAAACGCTTGTAAATGCAGCTCGAACTCATGCAATAAAGTTAACGGGTATTGCAATGATTGTGAATCAGGGTTCTGGGGAACCAGGTGTCAATATTCTTGTTTCAAACACTGCATACAATGTTCGCAAAAATATGGATTCTGTGGGAGATGTCAGGACGGTTACTGGGGTCAGAAATGTGAACATCAGTGTATTGGATGTGATACATGTAATTTGTATACTGGTTACTGTAAACAATGTCCTCGTGGATTCTGGGGTCAACAGTGTGAGGAAGAGTGCATTGGGTGTGATGAGTGTAGTTACAGCACTGGTTACTGTACATCATGTCCACGTGGGTTCTGGGGTCAACAGTGTGAAAAAGAGTGCATTGGCTGTGATGTATGCAGTTACAGCACTGGTTACTGTACATCATGTCCACGTGGGTTCTGGGGTCAACAGTGTGACAAAGAGTGCATTGGTTGTGATGCGTGTAGTTTTAGCACCGGCTACTGTACATCATGTCCACGTGGGTTCTGGGGTCAACAGTGTGACAAAGAGTGCATTGGTTGTGATGCATGTAGTTTTGCTACCGGGTACTGTACACAATGTCCACGTGGATTCTGGGATCAACAGTGTGACAAAGAGTGCATTGGGTGTGATGCGTGTAATTTTATTACCGGGTACTGTACACAATGTCCACGTGGATTCTGGGGTCAACAGTGTGACAAAGAGTGCATTGGTTGCGATGTATGCAGTTATGAAACAGGGTACTGTACACAATGTCCACGTGGATTCTGGGATCAACAGTGTGACAAAGAGTGCATTGGGTGTGATGCGTGTAATTTTATTACCGGGTACTGTACACAATGTCCACGTGGATTCTGGGATCAACAGTGTGACAAAGAGTGCATTGGGTGTGATGCGTGTGATTTAATTACCGGCTACTGTACACAATGTCCTCGTGGGTTCTGGGGTCAACAATGTGACAAAGAATGTACGGACTGTGATGTATGTGATAATTATCAAGGGTACTGTATACAGTGTTACGGCAGTTTCTGGGGTCGTCAATGTGAACACGAATGTGTTAGATGTGATGAGTGTTATACATCCACTGGTTACTGTAAAAGTTGTCAACGTGGTTATTGGGGCCAACAATGTAAACACGAATGTCCTGAATGTGAGGTTTGTGACAAAGAGCAAGGATACTGCACACAGTGTCATGAAGGGATCTGGGGTCAGCAATGTGAAGGTCGATGTACAGAATGTGTCACCTGTAACTTGTACAAGGGTTCCTGTGAATCATGTCGTCCTGGCTATTGGGGTACAATGTGCGACCGTAGATGTCCTGATGAATGTGACTGTTGTGACATACATAGAGGACACTGTCGTATTACTGGTTGTCCATTGATCCATTACGGTGCAGAAGGTAAGTATTGGTTTCTTTATTGTGTAGCATTTAACATTAGGTTGTTCAGCCATTTGACAGCTTGGTCTTGGAAATTCCATTTCCATTCTCACTTAGTCATGTATGGCCATTGTACCGTGTATTTATGTAGTGTAATGTCGAGTGCTTCCATTTCCATTCTCACTTAGTCATGTATGGGCATTGTACCGTGTATTTATGTTATGTAATGTCGAGTGCTGCCTTTCCTATCTGATTTTCCCATTTCTTCTTTCGTACAATAGTACGAGTATGAACATATAGTTTCCCAAACTATCTTCTTATTCAATGTGGTAATGGAATCCTACTCTAGAGTGCGATTTAAACTAATCAAGCACACGAGTGTAGTTAGTGTTCTGATCTTACAATTAAATATTCCAGTGGGTATTTTTAATGTTAAGAAGGTGTTTTAGTTTCCGTTAGATACCAGATCCAATTATCACTATTCAGGATGCATTTGTAGTTACAAAAGACATATTAAAGAGCAGTGATTATGACAACATATTCAATTAATGTGTATTAATCCGCAAAGATGTAATGGTTACCATTCGGTATTAATTTTTAAGAATATGTACAATACAAAAAAGGAAAAACGTATTGGCATTAGTCATACATATAACAAATCCATCTATATGAAAGTAAATGCGAATACATCTTATTGTAATATAATAAATAACCTGATGGTAGATCCGTATTCTACTTTCACCAGACAATACAACTTCAATAAAAACAGAACCTACACCAAATGACGGGAGCTTTCAAATACAGACTGTTGTTGGAATTACTGTTGGTACTTTAGGGTTTGTCTTGAGTGTTGTTTGTGTGACCATGCTTGTCTGTATGTACAGGTAAGACATTTATATAACACAACTAGTAACCTGTATATATATGTAGTAGCATTCGTACCCCTCCTGTACAATTACTTCCACATTACCAGACTTTGGTAAAACATTTTTGTAGGGCTGTACTTTTGTTACTGAATAACTTTGAAAAATAAAAAATGCGTAGTTTAGACCTATAGCAACATTAAAACACTGACTGTACGACACTATCTCATCTCAACGCAAGAACGAAACATTAGACTATGTACATGTTCTCAGCTAGTGCAACAAAGGCGCCTGAGAGGTTCATGTAACACTCACATGAAACCATCGATATCGTGAATAATTTAAATAGTTTTGTTTCCAATAACATACATGTGCAGCAGATCGAAACTGTCCAAACCACTCGTAAAAAGTATACCTTACAGGTATCATTCCAGTTGTGTTTGGGAAATATCATTTCAGTGGTTGAAGAGATGTTTCACTCGTCAAAACTTGTTTTTAAACTTAACTTGTGATTTAAATATGGACTATGCAGCACTTCAAGTGCTAGTCAAAATATACCAGCCAAAAAGCGTTACGCAATGTTATACAATGCTAGTCCACTTGTGCCCAATTGACAGTCGTTAATGTAGTCGTAATAACAACCATGAAATATGTAACTGACACTTGATTATTGAATATATTTGCAGTAATACAGTCGACTTGTTAAAGCATTTTAATGATCAAATTTCCTTTATGAACAAAGACCTAGCCATACGAGAGACCTTGTACGAAATATTTGTGTTTCTTGTCGACTACTTTAGTCATTTAGAGGATTAAATTTCCTTTACAGGCGTTTGCGAATGAACAAAGACCGAACAACTCGAGATTCAACTGATAATACTGGCGAAGATGGTAGCGATAGATATGACATACCTAATCAACATACCGACAGCAAACGTGCTGACGCTCCTTATGACAACCCTGTTTTTGAAAACGAACTTTAGTTACTATGACATTCATCTAATGCTGTTGCAAGAATGCTGTACTTGTTGTTAGAAATTAAGGTGATCCGTTAAATGGAAGTGGTTTAATAGAAATGATCATATGAGTTTCAGTTCGCGTAACAGCCTTTTAGAGCACTATAATAGATATTACGACAATAATGGCCACAACAGACTCGCCATCATTAATCATATACGTTTAAAATAAGACAATTATGATAATAAATAATAACTTTTTATCGTAATACTCACTCGTAGTCACAGTGTCATTGCTCAACAATACGGTTCCCCTATGTACTGACGTACTTACATTATATTTCGCCAAAGCTAACGCCATATGTATTCATGTTTTATCATTTACCAATAAACCACGGTGCGGAGGTTTGATAAAGCCCGTTTAAGAAAAACGATATTACACTACTCAGTAATATAATGTTGTGGAATCGAAAAATGCGGCGCTAGCGCTGTGCCCTTCGCCTCGGCTCTGCGCCTTACGCAACGTTCTATAGTTGGCTTAGTAGAAACTCATGTGCAAAGCAAATACTAGTTTCTATATGAGAAACTCCAAGTACAGTCAGATTTACTGACACGTCAGGATGACACCACTCTGTTTAATAAAGCAGAGAAAATATAACAAAAATGATTTAAATTTATCAACTAAACTAATTTTAATGAACTAAGCAAACATCTAAATGCAATAAAAACAAACAATGTCATTATTTAAAAGTTACAAAATGCAATCAATGAAATTATTACTACTAAACTAACCATGACAAAATATGATGTTGTACAATACTCTAAAGTTATGATCAAAATACAAGTATAACAAGCTAGTCAAAATAACCTTAAGTTATAAAACACTAAACTTATAATCAAAATACCAGTGTAAAATGTATACAAAATAACCTAAAGTAATGATGAAAATAAACAGATTAAATACAATATTAAAACTGTCAAATAAACAAATGCGTCCACTTGCCAAAAATCAAGCCCAAATATTCTATTTAATGATTCTGAACTTAACAAGTATTAAAATGTAGCAAGCCTGCAGACTCAAAAATAGCTACTACAAAAATATAATTAATTACCAAAAAATGCAATTAAATGCAAGTGTTTAAAATAGTCAGAATAATTTACTAAATAAAATAACCTAATTAAATACAAAAATATTACTTAAATAATTTCAACAATTTACTTAAAAGCTCCAAGATAAATGCCTAAAGTACCTAAATCATTAATTAGTTATTAATTAATTGATTATCTTGGAGCGAGGATTTAAGATCCTCCTATTTCAAAATAAGAATCAGAATGATGAAAAATGCCAATTTTACACTTATATAGACATAATTGGTATATAAAACTATTTCTGATTGGTTAGTAATTATAATTTTAACCAATCAAAAAGTATCTAACATAACTATCTAGGCAATTCAAATTCCTTGTTTACATAAGCCCCAGACAGTATTACATAACAGGGTCCTTTGATCTCTAGGAATACACAGATCATGCAGCTGGTGGCTGATAAGTACAATGGAGATGCACAGCATGATGGCTAAACTTATGCAACATCTTTGAACTTTCTAGAATCTATAGATATTTGAACAATGGCTACAATAATTAAATGTCATTATGAGTCATATGAAATGTAACACATATATTCAATAAAGTATTAATACAAATTAATACACAAGATGGTGTTAAAATGCATGTAGATAAAGCAATATAAGCAATACACAATGTAATATACAGAGTGGTTTAAATGTATGTTCTTATCTAATATACATGTAGACTAGCTAAATATACCCATAATGACTAAAAATAGACTAGCTAAATTCCTGACACAATACAGTATATAAGACTATAGAAAGTTAAATGAAGGCATATCATGAATTAATCATGTAATCATTGTAATATTACGTAACATGCAGGAGTAAAGATCTAACTTTACAACAACAATAATTATGCAAAGGAAGCGTCTAATCACTATTGATATGTATTCATACGCGCTGTCAAAATATGCATGTACATGTTTATACAGGATGCAGAGGAAAAAAACAGGTCCGTGACTTGATTACAATTCAATATACACATCTCGTTCCAATAATTATACAACACTGTAACGGTAATTTAAAAATCTTACATTCGTGTCTTTCCATATATAATTTATTAAAACAGAGCCTCGTATTTTATCACTTTTATCCAACTCGTTTAAGGAATTCAATATGAAAAGACACTCACGTAAGAACCTCTATTTCTTTCACGTTTGAATGATATTACTCATGTTACAGTTTTAATCGTGTTTTGATATTAAGCATGTTTTATACCATTACGCATTGTTAAATATACCCTTTTACATGATCTCCAAGGTGATTCGTACAACATGTTTTCTTCTCTGTAAATCTTGATACGTACAACATGTTTTCTTCTCTGTAAATCTTGATGCGTACAACATTTTTACTTGTCCAGCAATCTTGATCCGTACAACGTGTTTACGTCTCTGTAAAATGTCTTAGACGAACTGTATGCAACATCAATTTTCGCCGACATTAACGTTGTGCCGTCTTACAAACTGTTTCAGAAAATTGATGTTGCATACAGTTCGCCTAAGTTCGAAAATTCGGATAAACATGTCAAGTAAGCTGATTTAACTGCTTCTATTGTTAGTTTTATAGCCAGATGTAGCTATAATAGCTACTTCTAGATATAATAGCTCGTTTTAGGTGCATCCCAACCTGCTGAATGTAAATATCTTACCTCATGCGGTTATGTTGTTTATTGTTTTGTCCACTCATAATACAATCATCTTATCTTATCTAACACGCTATAGCATATTAATTAGTGGTTTGTTTCACTCTAATAAATTTTATACTAAAAAATGCGTGTTTTGTTTGATTATGTCGACCTACCCAGTTACATAAATTAGTAAGATTATAATCGCCGGAGAAAAAACTTGTCTATGCTAATCATTTCAGATAAACATGTTCATGTGGCATAACATTGTTGAAAATACCTTACAATTCATTGACCACAATCACAAAATAGTCAGTAAACAGGTACACATAACAAATACGTGCAAAAAATTTTCAAATACGGAGATCACAATTCAATTGATTAAAGTACCATCTGATTAAAAATGGTACAATCAGAATAAGCAAATGATGACATCATCAGAAGCAACTGTCACCAATTCATCGGACGTGCGTCTGGGTCTTGATGCAGCTATTTGACCACTTTGCTTTTAAATTTTATATTCAAGCATATGTGCTTATCATTTGTCTAAAAGCAATGTAAACCGTGATTGGAATAAATTACAATTCAGGATTAGAAATACCCACTTTCATCCGAAAAAGTAAAAGTTTGTCGGAGTTACCTCCCTTTGATCATCAACATAAAAATGATTTTTTAAAAGTTGATAAGTACCATGTTGTTCAGTAAAAAATCTAATTATTTTGAGTGTTTTTTTTTAATTTGGTGATATCACTTCAATTCAAATTGACAATAATTTAACATTATTTGCACGTACAACATTATTTGCACGTACGTGTAAATATTCCGGAAATTTTGTTTGTTTTGATTTTTCACGGTTCAATGAACCGCATCCTTTAATTTCGAAGAAAAAAACTTTATTGATTCAATCTTGAGATAGTCAATAGCATATACACAAAATATCATGCAGAAATGTTAATAAAAAAAGTTACAAGGTAAAAACACATGCACACTTATAAGATTTGTTAAGTGCATAAATAAGCGGTCTTCGACACTTTTCACGGACATACATAGTTCTTGGCGATTACTATGGACTCTGAAGAAACCAGACATGAACAGATTAGTGCCAAAATACCATTTTCGTTCAACCAGCGTATATTTCCTCTGAAACAATAGTCTGTAGGATTGGACTAACCACTGATTTATGAGGTTGCACACCACAGCCACGGTGGGTTATTTCAATTCACAAGAGATATAAACGTACCATCACATATTTATTTGTCTGTATGAATTATCTCTCTTTGATAATCTTTATAGTCGCAGCTAACTTGTTGTCCGTGTTTAGCACAATAATGCTTGTGTTGGAGTGTCGTGTTTAAAAAATGCAGTCATTACATGTAGCAACTTAAAGTTCAATGGTTGTGGATGCAATTTCCATGAAACAAATATAAAGAAGTCCAACGCATTCAATTTGTTTTTGTGTTGTGAAATATGCTGACGTCATCATGGTATGTAACCTATCAAGCGGTTGTTCCCTTCTGATAGACTACTGGAGCCTGGTGTTTACTAGTACCAGGGGTTCTTCTATGTATAGTTGACATAATTACCAATCCTGAAAACGAATCGCAAATCGGTTTAAGGTGACATGGGAATACACCCCACCGCCTTAACAATGCTTCAAACATGGTTATTGTTAAGGTTTAATTTATTGAATTTCAAAGAACGATAACTTTGTCCATTATTTCAATATTTCGCCAAATAACTTTTACATTTTGCAGAACAGATCATTCTTTCAAATTCAGCAAATCCGGATGTTATAGGAAGTTCAAGAAAATGGTGCACTGTTTTGAAGCTAAATATAACAAAGGGTTGTTAACAGTTTATAAAACATGTATGCCCTCATCGCAGCCTTATTTTCGAAAATGGTAAAGGTCACAGTGACTTTGATCGACTGACCACAAACTAAATAGGGGCCATCTTCTGTTGCTGAACAACCTCCATGTAAAGTTTGAAGATTATAAGGCAAATACTTTGGCCTACTGTCTGGGTATGACGTATGTTCTTTTTGTTCCATTATGTGCCTTTGTGCTCTGTTGTTACAATTCATGGTTGTGTTCCATGTCTGAATTGATTATTAATTCAATGGCAAACACAAGAAATTGTCTACATATGTCTATAACTAGGAACTAGGAATATATTTTGGTAGGAACTAGTTAAGTCAATGGATATGGCAGTATGCCATGTGTTTGTGATTTGGTCAATGGGGCCATTTTTTTGTTGCTGGATTTGACATGGTGTATAGCATGGTGTAAACTTGGACAGCTAGGTCGTGTCTTAGCTGCGTTTAATTAGGGTCACACGTTTGTGGTATTTCTTGGTGAAACCAGGTCATAATGCTTATTTACAGCTCCGTGTAATTTTATTATGTTGTGTTGTTGCTGCCTTCAGTGCTCGGCTGGTTAAGTTGAGTGTACATGGATGTCCAGACCATGTCGCTATGAAGAGAAATCACACAATCCCACCTTGTCATTTTCAGACAGGATGTCTAAACTTTGAATTATGAAAAACCTTTTACAAGTTTCAATTTGGTCCATTTTATTACAAACGACTTAAGAGCTTTATAGCTTTCTTGTACATGTACAACAATTACATAACAACATAAACATTTCTGAACACAAAATACATACAACATGGACTGCATAAGACATGAACATAGGTCAAATACGTGTACCTGCATCAGTATACGAGGGTTGTCCCAGAATAGCGTAACATTCTTGATTTATTTACTCTACCATAACGATACAGCTATGATGTACATTTCTACAACAATACCACGTTTATTTGCAGAATTTATTTTATATTAACATACATCGCATTCGATATATGGAGGCATGAGTAACCCATGGTAACGGTATATGGTCCGGCACGAAAAAAGTATGTATCACAAAAATGAATTTAAATATCTAATTGCAATACTACTTATGTAGTTTTAGCCGCATCGCCAAAATATACTGAGTACATCTAGAAACGCAACACTGGGGTTACTGTCAACATTTTTCAAACTTTTTATAATTGACAACCAAACTGTATTTACTTGATGCTATTTTATTCCATGAACAATGCAACTGTAACATTGTTTGTATAAAGTGCAATCGATGCGATTGGACAATACTTGTGCATATAGTGCGGCTAAAAAGTAACTAAACACAAATTCGTAAAGTCCTAATTTTTCAAAATTGTTGTTCTAAGTGAAAAGTATAATATTGATTACATATTCATGACGTCCAACAAGTTGTTTAGAAGTGTATGGATCAGTTGTGAACTTTGCCTAGATATGGTACATATGGAGTTACTGGTCCTGTCGGAGAGTTGTTTCACATGGATGCTTGGACATGGATGGATGTAAACGGTGCCAACGTGCTAATAGAGTGTCTCCAGATGAAACATTGTCGGTTAAAGACAATTAAGCCGAAGTGAAACCTCCCATTCGACGTCGCCATCATAGGCGTCCGAATCGCCTGATTTCGCCCATGTTCGGACTATCCTGGAATTTTTATTCCGAAGCCTAGAACTTTTCTTATGTGATTTTTTTTCAATTGGCCAACCTTACAAAGGATTCGAAGCAATTCACACCAAAATCTATCATGCCTAAATGATGCACGTGGACTCCGTGCGTTTTGTGATTTTCTTGACGCACGGGAGTTACGTAACCCGATCGATAGAATTTGGACAATAGCCAAATTTCTACACGATTATACAATATTATTACACAAAATTAAAAGATGTATGAACAATGGCAGTAAGAAAAATTCAACGATCAAAACGTTGCGTTTCTAGATGTACTGAGCATATATATGAGAATAATTAGCATGCTTTGACGAGTTTTTATACAATGATCCATAGTGGTGATGTCATATTCGGTGGGTTATTGAAATAATATAGCAACTGTGATAGCGTCACAATATACAATAAAAAATCCCGACGTCAGACGACGTTATGGAGGAGCTTATATTTCCTAGACACTGTGTTATACCGTTTGTAACATTAAATAGTATCTAGAGAAACGATAAATGATGTATTCCATAGCAAAACACATCAGGGTTATTCGGCAGTTGTTTTTTAGATTTCGGACGTTTTAATTGGCACATAAGGGAAGTGGAACGAAGGTCATCTGACGGACCGAACAGAAACTTATGTCATATCGTTTCATATACTATCCACACAAATTGTCAGCTCATGCAGTCAATTTGTAAAAAACATTTAATGAATCATTGACAGCATGTAAAGAAATATATATTTCCAAATAGTTGATAACAACTTCGGCATATCATTTTTAAAAGTGTGAAGTCCACGAATGGAAGTTCTTTGGAAAATCGAGGCAGCATGACGTCGTTGGCGAATGTTGGCGTTGAAGTTCTGTTGACCGTATAGCGTCACCTGGTGCTGGTCATATGTGCACATTTTGTATGTTTATGGAAGATATTTAATGAATCTTGGCTTGTATGTCAAGAAATAATTTCTCCAAAAAGTTAATAATAATTTTGGCATACAGTACTTGATAGTTTTCGAGATGTATCATGATTATACGGTATTCTATGACAACCCACGTACAGTGTGGAGAATCGCGTGATCAAACGTAGAACGATCAAACGTAGAATGTTTGCACTCAAAACAATTTCAATTTCGTCTGCTAACGGTGAGTTTTTTTCTTAATTATTACGCTCGTGCATTTAATATGGTTATATTATATAGCCTAAAGAATATCCCGTATATGTCGGAATACCCGGCAAGTACCGATTTCGCTCTATCTTTAGCTGTATTTAATTGATGCTCGACCAAATGCAGTTATCAACCGAATGTAATAAATTGGTCGAGCATCAGTTAACAACAGCTAAGGATAGAGCGACATTGGTAATTGTGCCTATATTGAAGAGCGCCATTGTTTGGTGAAATATGTAAAATTGTTATCTATATCATCTACATACACAGTCCAAATTCCTAGTTTCGTTTTTTTTTCAAATTTGCTACACATTTGTTTTATCTGGTATATCAATATATCAATTAACGTCTATCTATACATGAAAACCTTTTATGTCGACGTGGAGTGAAACCTTACTATATTAAAACACCCTATGCTACAACCTATGTGTAATTACTGTGTAGCAAACGTCATGTTATTACATTGCGGTTGTGTACATGACTTTATCCGTCTGTAAAAACATTTTATAATGCTATTATTCAAATACATGAACTACCAGTATGTTGTTAACACGTGAACAATACTAGTCCTAATAATGTGTCTACGTTGGGTTAAGCGTTTTGTAATTAGTATTAGTGTGGTAAAGTGTCTATATGAACTCCATTTTTATATCAAGTATGCGACAACCTTCTAGTATTATTGCTGGAACTCTTTTCAAGATACTCCTGGATGATTTAGGATATGAAATATAAGCCATAATATCAATATCTTAGTATTACATTTGCCACATAAGTACATGTACATTAATTATAATACCATTCTCAGTAGGATTATTCATTGCATGTACTGTATGAATATAGCGAAAATAAGGCGACATTCTAAATACAACTATGTGCCTACTATTGTTACTATTACATTTGCCACAAAGGTACATGTACATTAATAATTAAACCATTCTCCATTGAATTATTCATTGCATGTACTGAATGAATATTCCTGAAAATACGGCGACATTGTAAATAAAACTACATGCCTAAGTCTAGTTTTGTAAATCATTTTAATCCTGCCTGGTCTTAGTGTTTCATTTGTGTTTTAAAGCGATAGAGTCGTACTCGTACGCGTAATTAATATGCCCTCGGATATGCTCTACCATTCAAACAATATTGACAAACCGGAAGTGTTCGAAACCTCTGTACATATTTCAAGCTTTCAGCTGAAGCAGATTAAACCATATCGCCTCTCGACGCGGGGAAATCGTGTGGTTAACATTAATAACCAGTACCAGGGCAGAAATAGGCCTACTTATAGTAGAAACTCTACTGATTATTCCATTAATAATCGTGATCAGTATCGTGGCAGGAATGTGTATGACAGTAATCGTAATCAGTCACGAGGCAATGACAATGATGGCCATCAGAACAACCAAAGTCAAGGACAAAACTATAGAGGGCGTGGTCAAGGTACACCAGGTCAAGGTCAACGTGGCCAGGGTCGCAGAGGGCGTCACTAGATCAGAATTGGGTTCTGGAACATTAAAGGTGGTTTTGACAATATACATAGTGATAAATTTAAGCTAAGAAAAGAATGTATTGAATTTTTAAATCTAGATATTTTAGGTATGACAGAAACACATTTATGTAATAATGATAAAATTGATATTCTTGGGTTTGTCTTGTATCTACATGTGCTACTGTTTGCAAAATTCTTCGCAAAGTAGCACTCTTTGTTGAAAAGGGGTTCGAAATTAAGAAAAGGTCTGTCTCGATATAATCAAAGTATTTTACTTTATATGCTGTTATTAATCTAACACATTTTATTGGTTTATATCATCTTGATAATGTTAACATAGTAACATGTCTATACTTATTGAAAATATGTTGTTATCATGCATTGTGCGATTTATTATTGTAACTCTGTATGTACATATTGTTTATATTTATACCGATACATACGTGCGTGCGAATACGATTCAATTATTCAATTCAATTCAATTATTTATTCAAGTCTCATTCACATTACATATATAAATTACAATTTTACAAAGAAATTATATAAATGCAATAATACAAGAATGTGACCAATCATGTTTGATTTATAAGAGACTGTTAGTAATAAATTTACAACACATCTAGAATATTAAAAACCTTCTATGATAAAATCCAATAAGTCTAGATGTATGTCTTAAATCTAAAGCACTAAAGCACTAAAATATGACATCATATGTCTCCTAAGACTCATATATACATACAACAGCATACATCAGTTAATATGTTGGCAGAATTATATAATATTAAAAGAGATTTGCCATATGATAAAAAGTTGTTTCCATAAATACATATTTACAGTTGCAAATGTATAATAAAATCTATCACTTATACAGGAGTTTCCTCCGTTCTTGGAGTATGTTATAGCAGGTTTTGGCTGACAAATACATCAAATTCTCATTGGTAAAAATGAAGATAAATTTCTCTGAATCCGACATATTTTGACATTCATTATATGTATTTAGAGTATCCAAAAGTTGAAATCTAATATCGACGTAAACTGGACAATGAAGGATTACATGCATCTCATTTTCTACTGTGCTTGTACAGTGGAAACATGTTCTATTGCAAACATCAATATTTTCAAATCTACCAGTTTCCAGGCGTATGGGTGCAACTCCGCACCTGAACTTTGCAAAGGCACTCCTGTACTTAAAAGGAATATTGTTCTCAACATAGTATTCTGTTTTAAAATCTTGTTTTAAAAGCTTATATGTTCTTAATTTGTTTCCTCCATGACCTCTGTTTCCAGACTCTCTATTAATCGAGTTTTTCCAAATAACAATTTGATTATCAGATATTTTACATTCAATTTCTTTCACAATACTTTTTGAATTTTTGACATCTAACTCAATTACATGTGACATATCAATGTCATGGAGACAGGTTTTTATTCGTTTGAAACCATTTTTAACGTTACTCGATTTAGTTCATTCGAACATTTTCTTATTAACCCTATTATTATTCATATGAACATTTCTAAAATGCTGTCTAAAGACAGACCCCCATTGTTTAACAATAGGTGGTTTCCAACCCACCTCCCCCGATACTGCAGCATTTGACGTGTATTTCCCAACTCCAAGATGAAAGCGCATTGCCCGGTTCTGAACCGCATTAATACATGAATATGATTTATTACCCCATATAGGTGCACTGTAATTTATTATGGGTCATACACAAGTATCATACAATTTTGTGAAAGTTGAATAATGGAAACCACCAAAAGCTTTGCTTTTGGATATAATCAGTCCTAATGCTCTCGAAGCTGATCTTGCAACACTTTTTGCTATTTCAAAATAGTCTAAAAATTCATTTACAACAACACCTAAATACTTGTAATGTGATACAATCTCTAAAGGATCGTTTGCATTATGAAATACAAAATCTGACTTTACAAAACTGTTAGGCCTAAAATGCATTATCTTAGATTTATCATTATTAATTTGCATTCTATTCTGTGAACACCAACCACTCAATGAATCTAATAGAGTCTGTAAGTCCTGAGCTGTATCTGCTAGGAGAACTACATCATCAGCGAACAACAAAGTACACACTTTCCTATCCTCTATATCGATGCCTATATCAAGGTTACTTAGATATGACACAAGATCATTTATATATAAATTAAAGAGCACGGGGGAGAGCGGACAACCTTGCTGTAAGCCACACTTAACGTCAAACCAATCGGTTTTAAAACCGTTTAATCTCACACAACACTTAACATTACTGTAGAGCGACTGCACTGCTTGAAGAAGACGGCCCTGCAATCCCTCGTGTCTTAGTTTATCAAACAAAAGAGTTCTATCGACTGTGTCGTACGCCTTGCGATAGTCTATAAATGCGGCAAATGTAGACAATTTCTTCAATTTTCTAGTTTCAATAACATTAGTCAGTGCCTGGACATGGTCGATAGTACTCTTTCCCTTAACAAACCCGTTTTGTTCATCTTTAATAACATGTTCATCACAGCACCATTTTGTAATTGGCTTGTTTAAAATATTGCAATAAATTTTATACATTGTGGGTGCTAGGGTAATACCACGGTATGACAAAGGGTCTCTAGCATCAGGTGTAGATGACTTTGGTATCGGACAAATAATACCCTTCGACCAATCGTCTGGAAGAACACTACCAGTAATAAAACATCTATTATACAGACTGTGTAACATTGCAATTGCTGCCTCATTTTTCAGTAATTCATTGGGAATTTCATCAATACCAGACGATTTTCCCGATTTTGCTTCTAAAATACATTTAATTATTTCATCAATATGTATCATTTGGTTAAAAATAGACTCATCCATAAGGTTATCATCTTCTTCTATATGTATGTTATTTCCTTTAGGCGTAGTGTCATCCGGGTTAAGAAGGCCATGAAAATCAGTGCGCCATTTTTCAAGTACTATGCCTGGGTCATTACATAAGGAACCGTCAGGCAAATTAATCTCAAAGGGGATTTTCTTTACGCGTTCATTGCCTAGCCCAATATTCCCAATTGTATTCCAAAATGCAACTGAATTAGTAACTATAACAGATTCCAGTTCAGTCTGGGCCTGACAGCCTTTACACATATCTGACCATAAAATAGTTAAGTCATCTGACCACCAAGGCTTCTTTGTTCTTAGCCTTTTCTTTGTGTCACAAGGTCACAAGATGTGGATAAATTTACTGTCTTATGTTTCAATTTACAGTTCATTTCATTATGAATGATGCATACAAAATCCTTATAAGCTTGATTTATACTATTTTGAGATGCTACAGAGCTTTCTAGTTGCTCAATTGTGTAAACAATTCTAGAATAAACATCTGAAGATGACATAAAATTATCATCAATGCTTTTACAATCATACACTTCTTTACTGGATTTTAGTACTTTTCTATTAGGTATATTTTCTTTACACCTGCTGTATTTTGACAAAACATAGTTTCATTTTAAAATAGAATGGTCTGATATATCCTTATTCTGAAATTTATTAAACATAGCATAACTTTGTAAAATACTTGACATTGTTAAAACTTCAAAATCTACAAACTTGTGCAAAGACTCATACGGTACCAAACAAAAGTCTACAACCGACGCACCTTGCGGACCAATAAATGTAAAGTTATTGCTAATTGTATTACGTCCGTTCAAAATGGCAAAATTCACATTAATTAAAAAATCAGTAAAGTATGAACCGAAACCATTTGTTGAAAAATCAACAACACTTCGATCAGGAACATTGTCTACACCAGGTATGTAATCTGGATCATTTGAACATCTACTATTAAAATCCCCGCACAAAAACATACAAGTGCTTTCTTCTTGATATTTAACAATTTGACACAAAAGGTTTTCATAATATGTTTGCCCATCTATTTGTCTCGTGGAGTTTTCAGGAGGCAAATAGCAAACGCATGCAATTATACTTTCATAACAATTACTTTTACATACCAATTTTATCCACAAAATACCTTCATATTCACTATCAATTACAGATACATTAAAATCTTTTAAAAACTCATTCTTTAATAAAAAGGCAACACCACCAGAGCCTTTTCTAGCATTAATATGTAACTTGGTTCGATTTTGTCCAATAAATGTATAATGATCAAGGACAAGTTCTTCATTCTTCATAAGATGGGTTTCAGCAAGTCCTAGAATATCAAAGTTATTTTCTTGTACACAAGATTTTCTAAAAATAAAATTATCACAATCTTTATCACTTTTCCACCCTTCAACGTTCCAAAACCCGCTGATGACCTATCTCCGGTAGCCACGAGCACAATCTGCATAACGGTCATAGTGTCCTCGTTCCCCTGGATAGTCACGATTTACTCTCTGTGTGTTCCATTGTTGATTATCTCGCCTTTCTTGCAACACATGTGGCCTACGATTGTCAACAAAACCTGCATCGTCCCTCTGTGAGGTCCTTGGTACTGGTCTAAAGCTTCGGGTTTCACGCCTATCACCAGACCTACGCCTGTCCTTGGCAAATTCACCTCTCGTGTGGTCACCGCGTGAGACAACATGCGTGCCTCGAACATCCAGGTCCCTCACATCTCCCCTTTTCACTGAATCAATAATTTTCTTGAGATTTGCATTTTGGATTCTTTCTGCTTTCGACCTATCACTATCTATGAACACTTCACTATAACACCTAGATCTAAATAAACAAGACTTCTTATCTAGCACTTCCCTTCTCTCAGATATGGATTTCATTGTTGCTACAATAACTCTAGATCCCGACTTCGATCCTTTTCTCTCTGCTTGGATTGCTTTTACTTTAAGTTCTTAGCCCATCAGCCAGTATATTATTGACTTTCTTTAGAGTGTCTTCCCTGTATGATTCCTTTACATTTCTAAGGATAATGTTCCGTTCTATTCCACCATATTGCTTATCACTTTGACTTTCATTAGATTTTAAATCATCAAGTATATCATTCATGTTGCTAGTAGCAACTTCCATGTCAGCTGCGCACTCTGCTAGTATATCTCTCTTGGCATCACTAACTTTATCGTCAACCATTTACTTAATTTTGTTAGTCTCATTTGTTATTCTGTTGTCCAACGTTTTCTTCATATTATTTGTGACTTTCTCCTCTACGTTTTTTTTCAATATTGTCGATCCGCATGTGTACATTAGCTATCATGTCATTCATATTGGAATCAATTTTCTGCACTGTACTTGACATGCTTCTCATTTCACACTGCATATTAAAAATCATCTTTGCCAATCCTGGAATGTCCAAGCTATTGAAATCAGGCACTTTTTGCTTTTTGTTATCAGGTGCTATGTAATTTTCCGAAGGTTGCCTTTTGCGTCTTCTTTGTCTGGTCCCCCCGACAAACGTAGCTTTCTTTGGTTTCACGCCAGAGTCACCCCCTGACTGTCCAGCTTTGTTACGGGATGATCTTCTCCTTGGGTTTTGAGGTGTATCGGCGATAGATCTGTCAGTTTGTAATTCATCAGCATCAGACCCACCAGCAGGGCCAACACCCTCGGCACGAGCAGTCTGGTTGACACTCGAGGAACCCTCTGTGGACTGAGAACCCACCTTTCTATTCGGAATTTCAGACCCGCCTGCGAGACCACCTGGATCTCCGGCACGTGCAGTCTGTTTTACAGAGTCTTCATTCTGTATTTGTACAAATTCGGTGTAATTTAATGCACTTTTGTCATGTCTGCGGCCTGGGAGAGCGAAATATTGAAAATGTCTTCATTATTCATTCTCACTTTTGTCGCTTTTACCTTTTTCCAGTATTTCGCCTCTCGCGAATACGTGTGTGTGCGCGCGCACTTGTGTGTGCGCGCGCACTTGTGTGTGTGTGCGCGTGGGTTTGTTTTACTATCTAGATGAGGTAGGATTAGGGTTAGGGTTAGGGGTTAGGGTTAGGGTTAGGGGTTAGGGGTTATGGGTTATGGGTTAGGGTTAGGTTTAGAAAATCAGGGTTAGGGTTAGGTTTAGGGTTAAAAAGGGGTTTTTAGGGGACCTGAGGTACATACCGAGGTATACCTCGGTCATTTCGCCATATAAATGGCAAACAAAGCGAGGTACAGTCCATAATGGAAATCCTCGGTAAGATAGTAAAAACAGCTTGTGTGTGTGTGTGTGCGTGCGTGCGTGCGTGTGTGTGTTTACGTACGTATGCAAATGAGGACACACGTTAGGTAACACAGCAGCAATTGAGGACAGGTGGGAAGACTGGGGACCGTCTCAGTCGTCACTTAGGCAAAACCACGTAAATTCGCTTATTTTTCGACATATTTTGGTCTAAAATGATAACAAGAGGGCCATGATGGCCCTATATCGCTCACCTGATTATAAATGAAGCCCTGCACAATTTAGACTAACAAAGGTAGAGCGTAAATATAGAAACTGGTGACCCCCGGGGCGGGGTCAATTTTGACCTCAGGGGCATAATTTGAACAATCTTGGTAGGGGACCACTAGATGGTGCTACATACCATATATCAAAGCTCTAGGCATTGTAGTTATAGAGAAGAAGATTTTTATATGTTTTCCCTATATAAGTCTATGTAAAACGGTGACCCCCGGGGCGGGGCCATTTTGACCTCAGGGGCATAATATGAACAATCTTTGTAGGGGACCACTAGATGATGCTACATACCAAATATCAAAGCTCTAGGCATTGTAGTTTTAGAGAAGAAGATTTTTATATGTTTTCCCTATATAAGTCTATGTAAAACGGTGACCCCCGGGGCGGGGCCAATTTTGACCCCAGGGGCATAATATGAACAATCTTGGTAGGGGACCACTAGATGATGCTACATACCAAATATCAAAGCTGTAGGCATTGTAGTTTTAGAGAAGAAGATTTTTATATGTTTTCCCTATATAAGTCTATGTAAAACGGTGACCCCCGGGCCGGGGCCAATTTTGACCCCAGGGCCATAATTTGAGCAATCTTGGTAGGGGACCACTAGATGATGCTACATACCAAATATCAAAGCTGTAGGCATTGTAGTTTTAGAGGAGAAGATTTTTATATGTTTTCCCTATATAAGTCTTTGTAAAACGGTGACCCCCGGGGCGGGGCCAATTTTGACCCCAGAGCCATAATTTGAACAATCTTGGTAGGGGACCACTAGATGATGCTACATACCAAATATCAAAGCTCTAGGCATTGTAGTTTTAGAGAAGAAGATTTTTATATGTTTTCCCTATATAAGTCTATGTAAAACGATAAGTAAGGTTGCATAAGACTATAATTACAGCTTAATAATTGTTTAATAGTTTGTAAACATACAATCACTGTAAACGATGATAACCCTAATATCCACATTCTGCATTTAATTTAAATTAAAGCCTCAAAGCTGCTAACAAGTACACATTTCGTAGTTCTACAACTAAAATATAGTAAGAGAGACAACTCTTACATGATCACAACCAGTATAATTACAGAGTACACTCCCTTTGATAGAATGAAAAACAAGGTTTTTCTATTACTTGACCTAGTAGCCTAATTTTTGACCTCAGATGACCCAATATCGAACTTGACCTAGATTTTGTTAAGATGATCATTGTGACCAAGTTTCATAAAGATTAGGCCAAAATTGTGACCGCTAGAGAGGACACAACCCAATTGTTGACGGACAGACGGACGGACGGACGGACGACGGACGAAGAGTGATCACAAAAGCTCACTCTGTCACTTTGTGACAGGTGAGCTAAAAACGGTACGTCCCATTCGCCTGCGTTTTCCAAGCTGTGTTTGCTTAGTGCGTAGCGACTTCGTTTTTTCTCTTCCGTTGACATTGAACTTTCGCAAACACGCTTCCGTCCACGCATGCGCAAACGCTCTGATGAACTTGGATGTCGAACTCGGGTGTCCGCCATTTTTTTAAAACGGTAAGTCAGTACTCATTTTGATACTTAATAATAATTTGCCATCATGCGTACACTAGTAACTGTAGTCCGTTTATGAGATAAGAATATATTTCGTTTGTTTGAGCTAGACATACAAAATGGGCGCCGTACAAATAAACTGATAAAGTCATGTGATGAACATTCTCGGTCGGAGTAGCAACAACCAACTATTTTTATCCATGAATAAATCTGTACAAATGAATGCATTTTTAAAAAGTGCTTGGTGTGAGAAGTAAGAAAATATAAGGTTTATGAGTATAAAATGGTGATTTAGCTTTTTACAGAGGTTCAAAGTTGTCAAAAAGTGTACTAGAAGATGACCTCATTTTCATTTTTAGAATTTTTTCAACCTCACTGGAATTTTCACCTCAAAAGACTTAAAAAGCACCAATAACTTCAACTTCAACTTCAATGTTATACTCTCCAACGCCACTAGGGCATTTACTGAAGAGGGTTTAAAACTATGCGCAGTGTAGAGTGCGGAGCGCTTCATAAAAGGCAGTGGCTAGGATTACGGTACCGTAATCCTAGACCCACAGGCTAGGATTACGGAAGTTCCGTAATCCTAGCGAGTCCTAGCTAGGGTTGTCTAGAATTACGGAAGTTTTTATATCGAGTGCAATTAAGCGTGCAGGTCGCCTTATATTGCATTTTGACATTAATATTTGATGAATTTATACAAGTATTGGTATATTGACCATCGAGTAATCAGTTTTGGTTATGGTAAAGACATAAAGTATAGTAAAGATATTAAACGGCGGAAAATATCTAAATTGCAAATACGTTTGATACTGTATTATAAAGCATGTAGGCCTTCTTTTATCTACGTATAAATTTACAAAGTTATTAAAATACGAAAAATATATTGAGATAACAGATAATAGCAGGGTTGAAAAAGAATACTTCAACATTTATCACGAATGCCGCTCGTGTGATCAGAGCAGGCATGAATGCGGAATGTATATACACGAAGGCATATACGTTAGTTGAGCAAATAAAACCTTGCATGACCTTTGAATTATATTTTAAAAACGCATACAAGATCGATTGTTTACTTAATTCTAATTTTATAATATTCCTGATGACATGCAAAGCGTAATCGTATACAAATTAAAATGAATAATTAAGAAACTTAATATGACCATATTTGGAATTCGTATCACTACGCACCGTCACAACGTAGATCCAGTAGTAGGCTATGTAAATTGTGAATGAACTATCGATTTAGCTACTTAATGTTTATTTCGAGGACCGAATGACGAACAAACATATCAGATCTACTACCAAAATTAGCAACACAATTGGTTTCGATCATGACTATCAATTTCAATGGAACTACATTTGTGTATTCGACCACGTACGTACATTAATTAATTTATAAACATTCGGACCGCCTCCATTTTCTTCCCCTGCAAAGACAAAATATTAGCGAAGTAAAATTCGAAGCATGATATTCTGATATTTCTATTAATTTGTATATAAATATACCAATATTTGTATAGTTTAACGCTTAATTGCACTCGGTATAAAAACGTCCGTAATTCTAGACAGCCCTAGCTAGGACTCGCTAGGATTACGGAACTTCCGTAATCCTAGCCTGTGGGTCTAGGATTACGGTACCGTAATCCTAGCCACTGCCTTCATAAAAAGTATGTGGCGTTCGCCAAAAAGTTTAACATGTATTTACACTATACAACCGGCCTGTAGCACTAGGCGCGGTAGACTGGCAGTGGCCTAACTGCCGACTTGAAGGAGTCCAGGCTCGGGGCTGTCACCACTGATGTAGGTAGAGAATTCCAGATTGTTATTGTCCGAGGGAAGAATGAATGTTGGTACGCATTACGCAGACACTGAGGTGGTATGAAGTTTTGCGAGTTATGTCCTCTAGTTGATTGGATTATGGAGCGGTCTGGTAGGTAGTAAGCTGGTACAGCGACAAGGCCATAAACAACCCTGTAGAGTAGGATTAAGTCGGATGATTGTCTACGCTGTTGTAAAGACTGCCATTTAAGGTCATTGATGATTGTTGTTACGCTGTCTGGTTGGTATGGATTATATGGTTTATTAGCAACGAATCTTGCAGCATTGCGTTGGATTTGTTCGAGTTGTTTTAATTCGGTAGTTTGTTTCTGGGTCGGGTTCCAAATGGGTGATGAATATTCCAATTTTGGTCTTACTAGCGTTTGGTATGCTCGTTCTTTAACTGATTGAGGACATTTATTTAGATTACGTTTTAGAAAACCCAAGGTTTGTGATGCTTTTCCAGTAATATTGTCAATATGGGTGTCATATTTCAGATTGTCATTCAGTTCAACGCCTAGGTAAGCATGATGATCTACAGTTTCCAAAGTTTCACCATTCATTTTGTAATTATAACGTTCCTTATTGGATGTGTTGGAGATGTTCATTATAGCGCACTTCTTCACGTTGAATTCCATCTGCCAGGCCTTGCTCCACTCTACAAGTCTATCGAGATCCTGCTGGAGTTTTAACTGATCGGCTGCAGATTTGATAACATGGTATATAACACAGTCATCTGCGAAGAGGCGTACAGTGGATGAGATGTCGTCAGCAATATCGTTTATGTACAGTAAGAATAAGCAGGGACCAAGAACCGTCCCTTGGGGCACCCCTGAAGTTACACTGGATGTATCTGATGTGGCGTCCTGTACAACAACTTTCTGCGTCCTACCTGATAAGAAGCTATTTATCCAGTGCTTAGTATCATTGCGAATTCCATAAAAGTCCAATTTAGATGACAAACGTTGGTGTGAGACCTTGTCAAAGGCCTTGGAAAAGTCCAAAATGGCCATGTCTACTTGTTCACTTTTATTCATGTGTTTCGCTAGATCATCTGTAGTTAAAAGCAACTGGGATTCACAAGAGCGTTTACGTCTAAAACCGTGTTGGTTTTCACAGAGAATGTTGTTTGAGTCCAAATGATTCATAACACTGGAGACGACGATATGTTCAAGCATTTTAGATGCGACTGAAGTTAGAGACACAGGTCTATAGTTTGCAGGTTTTGAACGATCGCCCTTTTTGAAAATCGGAACAACGTTAGCGGTCTTCCAGTCAGATGGTACGACTCCTGTGTCCAATGAACGTTGAAAAATACACTTCAGAATTTCAGCCACAATTTCACAATTACGTTTCAAAATAATGATTGGAATCTTATCCGGTCCAGTTGCCTTTTTTTTCGTTAAGACGTTTGATGCTGTTTATGACACCTTGGAGGGTAATTTGGATTCGCTCCATGGGTTTATGTGGGGATGGTCCTTTATCCGGAATATTAGCAAGGTTCTCCTTGGTGAATACAGATGTGAACTGTTTGTTTAACATTTCAGCCTTTTTCTGAGGTGTATCACCTATGGTACCTTCGTCTTTAAGTGTGCTTATCCCAGCTGAGTCCTGTTTCCTGCTCTTGATGTACTTCCAGAAGCTTTTTGAATTTTGATCTGTTTCTGGGTCAAGCATATCATTCAAATATTCATGGTAAGATTTTCGAAGTCTATATTTTACTTCCTTTTTTATTTCATTATAGGCATTACGTAGTGATGTTGATGGTGAAGTACCTAGTCTTTTGTGCATTTTATCACGTTTTTTCATCATTTTTCTTAGTTCATTTGTAATCCATGGAAGGTCTACCTTTTTACGAAGGGATTTAGTCGGAATGTTATTTTTCATTGTTGATGTTACGGCAGACTTAAAGTCATTCCAGAGTGTTTCAGCACTGACAGATGGATCTGCGGATAAAACACTATCACGGCACGAACCTAGATCTAGCTTGATCTTATCCCAATCAGCTTTACCATAGCGGTACACAGTACGTCTCTCGCGTTTACATGCGACTGACTTCCACGAGGTGGTGATCTGTAACATTTCATGATCACTTATGCCAATAGGAGGACATATGGTGTGTTTAATAACGGTGCTCGGATGTGATGTGAAGAGTAAGTCCAAAATTCTACCTTCACGAGTAGCCATTTTATTGATCTGTTCAAGAGAATGATCACGTGCTATTTTACAAAGTCTATCACAGTGTCCTTTATCCCTTGACCCGGTAGGAGCTGCTGAGTTTTCCCAATTAATGTCACCAAGGTTGAGATCACCGCCAAGTTTTATAATGCAGTTTTTGTATTTAGCGTTGTTGTTGATCTTGCACAGTGATTTGTTCAAGTGATTAAGGGCTTCCAGAGATGATTTTGGTTCACGATAAAATGCCCCAAACAAAATCTTTTTCTTATTCGGCAAAGTTATTTTAATCCAAAGAATTTCACAATCTGTATCGAGGTCTGGACACTGTTCACAATCATAAATTGGCTTGACAAGAACGATAACTCCACCGCCTGATTTTTTATCAAACATTTTCAGATCTCTATCTTTCCTAAATACTTTGTACATGTAATCACTAGGAGTGTTATACGGAAAAAGTTCTGCATCAAAAATAGACGGATCCAGGTGAGTTTCAGTTCCTATCATTACATCAGGTTCCATGCTTGATAGTACATGGTATAGTTCCAGCTTTTTGTTTTTAATGCTACAAAAGTTTTCAACAAGTATGGTGAACGGTGTGTCTTTGTTACTGTAATTCACTGTAGTATCTTCATGATCAGTAGAAACACTCAAAGTTCTAGGTGTCACATTACTTGGGATATCTGACAGAGACGATGACAGGTCTGGATCAGAAACAATACTTTCAGCATGTGATGACACTGTGACATTTGAGATGTTCATAGGTTTAGGTTCAGGGGGTTGAGATCTCGTTGGTGTCGATACGTTAGGATTGCCAGTGCCGTGGTTTTCATTAAAACCATTGAATATGTTTGTGGTTTCAAAAAATGATATATCAACAGTTCCCGAGGATGAAAGGTTAGGAATTCCACAGTGTAAACATGCCCAAGTTACGTTAAATTTCCCATGAAAGCTATAAAGGCTGTCCGATATGTTGGTGCACCTGTTGTGGTACCATACGCCACAACTATCGCATGCGAGAGCTTTCGAGTTCCAAACAACACCCCGCGAGCATATGCCACACGGAAACTTAGCCGGCCCAGGTTGGACCTCCACATCACCACACTGTATGATCAACATGTACATCAACAACATTGATGAGAATTTATTTTCTACTTTCATTTTGAACAAGTGTTTATTTCTGTGTAGGACTGCTAGTGAACTTTGAAAGTTTATCAGACCGTTTGAATCCGGTTGGTTTTCAGTAGAATCGACAGAAGAGTTGTGCTCTTGGAATGGGTTTTGGATGTTCAGTATAAACAATAGTACGATAATGAAGAAAACATGAGGATAACGTTTAAAATTCCTGTTCTTCATGTCCAGTTTGTGTTGTTTCGTTCCTGGATGTAAACACAGTAGAACCGACTTCCGGTTGCGTGAGTCCGATGCGCAGGAGGCTCAATGCCAGAAAAGTGGGTGGGGTAAAATTTCAGTAAAGAAAACTAGTTTTCAGCAAGGTTCTCTATATTTGGAAGTTTTTGGGCGATGTATAGATGTTTCTGATGTTAGTACATCGATTAATCTTCAAAACGAATTTTAAATCTTTCCGAAAGCGCCAAAAATATCGAAAATATTTTCTTCAGTCAAAACACGTCCGCACTCTACACTTAGCATTGACTAAGTATGCTAAATGTGTGTCAATTCTATTGATTGCACAATATAAACCATTATTTTACTTTTTTGTGATGTTACACCTGCCATATCAACAATTATATTGCCTTTTTAATTAAAAAACATTAAAATCGAAGAAAGTAAAATTTATGCAAACAAACATGCATTTTTAGAAACGAGTTTGAAAATATTTACTGGCAAAGGAGTGATGACCGGACACAATTGGCATAAAATACGTCGTATGAACTTAAAAATCGACTTTTCCTCAAAACATTTTGTGTTGACACATACCTGTGTTCAAGGTCGTTGCTAAAAATAGATCACCCAAAAATATGATGTCACGTGAACTGCCAAATTCGGGGCCAAAACGTGTGTACTTTTGGCGCCTTTTCAACGATGTACAGAAGTAATGACCGGACAGTCTGTTACGAATACTTCTCGATTAATATTTTGAAAAATATGACCAGGAATGTTTAGAACAGTGTCCTTACTTCGCGTGCATGCAAAAATATTCATAATTTACGATATAACAACACATGACACACAATGTTTTCTTGATAGGGGGCGTTCTGAGACAGGCTTAAATCAATAATATACCGTACCGTGTTTATTGACCAAAAAATCGAGAAAAATATTTTCAAACGACTTGAAAGTCTTCAAAATGTATGGACATGATATTAAAATGTTTAATTATCCGATATCCGAGAACACACTTTATTAATTGCGGTAAAATAAGTGTTGGATAGAAATTTAATTTTTTTTTTTTAAAAATCAGCCGCTGAGGAGATTCGAACCCGTGGCCTTCACAAGTAAATTTGGAAATTATTTCCTACGTCGTTAACCACTCGGCCACGGTCTCAACATGAAATAGGCAATTTAATAATTTGAGAATAGAAAATCATTGGCGCACGCGCTCTTTCGCGCATGCGCACACACAAATTCTTTTCCCCGGCGCTGCTAACGTCAACATCGCAGCAGCGGACGATATTTTTGATAAATAAGTAATGCTTTGTTGATTTTGATAATTTTATTCTACCAGAATCCTTTTAAACATGATTCTGAGTGTTTTGATACAAAAATACACGATTTATTATACTAAACAAAGCGAGGAGACCGTTTGTCCGGTCATTGCTAGTGGCCGGTCATCACTCCTTTGCCAGTAGGGCGAAAGTTAATGTTGGTACGAATAATTTTGGGTGCGAAAAGGATGGTACGAAAATATTTGGGACGAAAACGATTATCTCATTTCTGGCTCAATTCTTTTGTAAAAGTGAACAAAGTTGTGTTGTATTATTAAAATACGACCTGGAATACACAGATTAAGAGAAATAACTGGAATTATGGGTTTTTATGAACAATATTCCAAACATCATCGTGTTTAGTTGTTGTTGTTGTGGTTCTCAAAGTGAAAGTAAATTACCTCCCTTGTCAAAGTTTCATCATCAGAATTCAGCATTTTTACGCCCAGAATTCCTTTAAACTTTACTTGAAAATGATAAATTGATGATTATTCTTTAAAATGAGCATGGATTTACTTGCGTTTTCGTCATTTTAAGAAAAGAAATCTGAAACTGAAAATTGCCTTTTTGATTTTTTTTCATGAAAAATCTTCCGTCTGGCATCAAAATTACTCAAAACGTGAAGTTTAACCTTCCATCTAGGCATATACGGGTATATTTGACTCCAAAACCCTTGCATTTGTTCCTATAAAGGCGTTGAAAAAAGGTGGTATACTGAGGTCAGAAATCCGTGACATTTTCAA
The DNA here is from genome assembly GCA_963678985.1 of Spisula subtruncata. NCBI lineage: Eukaryota > Metazoa > Mollusca > Bivalvia > Venerida > Mactridae > Spisula > Spisula subtruncata. The sequence goes on along the minus strand of OY787660.1, from coordinate 3,824,915 downwards.
AATTACCTCCCCTGTTTAAAGGGGGGGTTGGTTGTTGCTAGTCGGAGCAGCTACGTTTTAGACCAAATAACGTCCTATATATCTGTCATGTTAAGAAGAAAAATTATTTCAATTTTTATTCCAATCAAAGTTTTAGCATTTTGGCAAGTCGATTTAAACTTTGTGCAATTGGTTAAAGTGTACCTACCTCCGGATATTGAAAAAATCCGAACACTTTTGGATAGGGCTGCCGAACCCTTTTTCGAGTAGGAGGACTCCTAGAGTATATCAATTTTTTATTGGCAGGTAATTTGTATCGCTTTCTCAGAGCATTATTGCAAATTGTCTAACAGGTGCAGACAAGGGTGTAGGACTAAGCGTACCAGAACAGAACATTTATTCACAAATATAGGCCTACCATACATGAAGGTTACAAACCACCAATTAGATTTGTTCTTTAGTTCAATGTAAAGTGACAAATGTCAACCCCAAATTTTAACATGTTATAGTCAATGGCCGGCCACCTGGCACACATACACCATTTTCAAGAAGTGGCTTTAGGCTTTAAAATAATCCAATAAAAAAGGGGGGTCATGTATCTTCTAAGAAAGATTTTGTTCATCAAAGATGGAAAACATATTTTCACTTACGCACGGATTGATCCCAGACCGGTTAACCCCTACTCTACTTTCACTTTCATATTTAGGTCAAAATGTCAAAAAATTCAAGATCAAACAGTTTCACTACATCACATACATGTGTACAATGACTTTAAACTCAATTTCCACCATTTCCAGTCAATCCAATGTTTCTTTCCGGACTCTTTGAGTGTATCACCATTTGGGCCGCTTATGCATTTGGTGGTTTCTTACCTGAACAACTAAGCGTACCAGAACAGAACAGAACATTTATTCAGAAATAAATGCATTAGCGGAACCCCTAAAGTATGTAAAGTGGCGTAAGGTTGGCTAAAACGATTGATTAATGTTTATAATTGATAAATTGTATTCATATGTTTAATAACATGTATACATCTGGAAATAATTTTGCATTTATTTCATGCAAAAAATGTCTGTAAGGTGGCCTAGCTAGGTTGGATAAAGTGGCAGATGAAATTAGCGTACCACTACACAAGCGTACCATTTTCAGACTAAGCGTGCCACATATAAAAAATCGATTAACTGACTAATAAATTTCATAATCTATCTCAAATGACTTATTTAATTATAAAAATAAGAGTTGAATTGATTTAATTTCAAAATGGCAACAAACCATCGTTTTGTAACCAAATATCGTCAAAATGTGTTTTCGCTTTCCGCATTCTCATGTAGAAGACTGAGGCTGACCAAATCCGGGACAATATCTCGTACAATTCAGCTAAAGTTCGTCATTTCGGACCGTATCGGACAGCGGGCACAACGTAACGTTACGTAAACATAAAAATCCAGTCAGTTTAGTCGATTATTAGTCGATAGTCAGTCACTTCGTTTGAAGTGATGATCAATCATAAAATTTGAAGTGATTCCCAAAACTAGTTAACGAGGAACAGTTCCTTTTTATTGCAAGCACTGCTCTGAATCTTGAGTACATTTTGACAGAATAACGCATTTTAACTGTCATAATTTGTTCATCTTTCTTAATTGATAACTTTTAAACTGATACATCAACCACAAATATATGAAACTACAGCGTGATTAACATTTAGTGTTGTGTAACCTTTTGGACAACCAGCCCAATGTTAAATTGTGCTGTTTGTGGAACTACAGTTGATTGCCTAGTTCCGACATAGACTACAAAGTACAATGTAGTTGGACTTGCATGTCATAGGTATATGTTACATGGTAAAATTCCCTATAGGTACCCCTTGTGCAAATTTTACATGGGTTTAAAAAATGCACCGGAACTGGTTATCGTACACGGGGTAATTATCGTATTGATTTTACTAATCATCGATGTATTTCGCTGAAAAGTATAATTGGCTTCAGTAAAGGACTTTATACCTAGTTGATATCCTTTCCGCTACCAAAGCAGACTAATGCAGACCATAAAAATGGGGGTCGCCACTACCACTAGTGTACATAGAAGGACTGCCACTGACGCCTAAAACGTACCACAAAAATGATATTCCTCAATACCAACATCGTACAGCGCTGGACTACCAGGAATTTTTAGGTTTTGTCTTATATTTAGGTGCATTTAAAATGCTTGTATCTCGTAACAGGATTTTTTATGAGGATAAAACCTGCATTTATATTATTAACCAAATAGTACACAATTAGCTGAAAAATTCATTTAGGTCATTTCTATTATATTATATTGCATAATATTGTTTTTAAAAATACAAGTTTTCCGTATTTAAGTACAAAAACAAACACCTTATGTCTAATTATGAGCAGAAACGGTGGTTATCGCCAAATAATAAGCAAGTGACACAATTCAAGTTATTAAAGGATCCTCACTTTCAAAAAATACCAATTAGCTTTAGAGATTGCGCTTTGCGATTCTTATCAAACTCATTTTTAAAAAAATAATTAGTACTTCATTTCTACCCTACGGTAACTTGAACAATTTTGGTGTGTCTGCATTATACGGCTTTGGTATTCTAAGAGTCGAAAAAAGCAGATCTGCCACTGACGAGTTTTGCAGGCTTTGAATGAATGACTTGCACAATGACGTTATGGTCATTTTGAGATTGTTCTGATAAAGCTGCAAAACTGCACTCAGGTTATTTATTCAATAAGTCATTGCAGTTAAGCACGTTGGACGATTCTAAAATGAAACAGTGTTCAGTATACACTATGGTAGTTATACATTTAAAACACATCATACTAAAGTACGCTGTGGTATAGTTCTACGTAGCATAAAATTCATTTTACTCAACTATGGCATTGCAGGTAACAATAATGTTTTTGGTCAATGTGTGCATTTATCCACTACGGATGTAGTGTCTGATTATTTTGGTGCCATAACTTCAGGCTCTTTTTTAAATTGAAAAACCCATTCGAATGTCAGCTTTGTTGTCATGTCTGCATTCGGCGGCTTTGGTATTCTAAGCGTTTGGAGATAACCTGTCTGCCACTGACGAGTTTTGAAGACTTAATTCAAATAATGCGCATTATGCCACTACGGTAGTCCAATGTCGCCGAAGGGCGTAACAGATGTATGCACATTTATACACTATGGACGAAGTCTCTGTTTATTTTGGTGCCATGTCTTCAGGCCTTTTTTTTAAAGTAAAAAAACCCCATTTGAATGCTATGGTAGTTTCAGCTTTTTCGTTTTGTCTGCATTGGGCGGCTTTGGTATTCTAAGCGTTTAAAGATAATCTGTCTGCCACTGACGAGTTTTGAAGACTTAATTCAAATAATGCGCAATAATAATGCCACTTCAGTGTTCTGTAGTATTCGTGGTGGAGCATAGTGGAAGTGTGTCCATTTATCCATTATGGATATAGTGTCTGTTTGTGATGGTCCCTTGTCTTTTGACTCGCTTTGGAATTGAAAAACCCCATTTGAATGCTACTGTAGTTTTAGCTGTTTTCTTTGTCTGCAAAGCGACTTCTGACAACCGGAATACAGGCATACAGGCAGCATTATACAGAAAGCTCCACTAGGATCTGGCCCTATGATTACAAAACCTTTTCCATGCTCTACTCAACTCGAGCACTATGAACTTTTATTTGCTCCTTTACAGTGCAACTATTGAATCATCTTTATTTTATAATACAACATTACTCTGCTTACTATAAGGCCACTTATCACATATAAAGTTTTATCATTTTACTATATGAGCACAGACATGAGTTGAGCATGAAGAAGGGGACCAGCACGTACCATAAACTATCAAAGTCAAACAAAACAAGAGATACACTTAATTGAATTTATTTCATGTTTGTCTTGTTAGATATATATCAGATATTCATTCAACTAAAACCGGAACGCAATGATAAGTATACTAATTGTTCTGGCAATTTAAGGAAACTTTCAAAACAATTGTATGTAAATACTGTCAATGAAAAAAAATTAGACAGGTTACATTACACTTTTATCGTTATACTTAAAAAAAGTACCAATTTGACGAACGTGAGTAATGCGAACAGTACAAATACCCCCAGGCATTGTGTCGCAAGTCGGCTGTTACACCCGATGCAGATGAGCCACCAATGTGCATAGTATGATACTAAAAGTGATAGGTAGCAAAACCTTTTTGTTGTACACGCATTTACATAAACGCTTAAAAAGAAAATAATGAAACCAGCAAGTGAATGAAAACTATGGACTATAAAACTATTGAAACAAACAAGCGTATACAAAAATATAAAATTTGCAACTTCTAAATCATACAAATTTACAAAAGGCTAAGAACAATGGCTTGTCTCAAAGTGACACCTTTTTGTTGTATTTACATAACCACAAACGTAATAATGAAATGAGCAACTGAATGAAAACTACGGACAACGAAACTATTGTATACAAACAAGTATATGAAACATATAGATCAAGACTGTTGGAATCAGGTGTGCCGGTTATGCATAGGGAACCGTAATCATACACATTGTATTTGATAATAACTGAACACAACTGGTTTCACATCGTGAGCGATTTTTACGCAAGCGGACGCATTATACGGACGTCACTCCAATAAGAATTGCTTTAAGTACTGCCATTGCGTGTTGTTCATCAAAGTCTGTAACGATTGTAGGAGGTTAGGAACGCACTTTGGTGTTGAACGCACTTCGGTTATGACAACCTAAAAGCAAACACACAAACCACCGAAACAACATAATGCGTTGCAATGCTTCATATCATTATTAAATCAAAATGCATATTGGTGTTGAAAATGTAAAATGAACATAATTTAGCAGCAAAACACAAACTGTAACTATAAAATCGAAACACATGTATACTCTATGTAGGATAATATAAGTGTGTGATAAAATGTTCAATATTGTGAACATAATTTTATTTAGTTTGATAAGTGTACTCTGTTTAATGAGAGTCTTATGTTTGGCGTTATATGTTCATCTTTGGTATTAAAGTTGTACGGAGATTTAAAAATAGGGTATCCGTGTCCGTATGCGGAACGCGGGCACGGAACGAGAGCACGGAGCACGGACGCGTACACAAGCAGTTGCACAGTGATAATACTAGTAACTATAAAAATAGTGCGTGATCAAGCAAATGTTAGGCCGGTATTCCATGTTTCCGCGGCCGCGGTACGCATCCTTATGTCCGCTTCCGCAAAACATCGAACTGGATAAAAACCGTAGGGTATATTCCATATATCTAGGTTCCGCAACTGCATGGGTCGTCCGCATATGACGTTCGGTGAGCGATTTTTTACGCAAGCCTGCGCAGTAGGCCTATACAGATGTCACTCCAATAAGAATGGCTTCTGTCATTGTTATTTGTTTGTCAATCGGGTCTGTTACCTGTGTATGAAGTTAGGAACGTACATTTGGTGTTGAACACACTTCAGGTTTGATCACCAAAATCCAAAAGCACCAAACCACCGCAATAACATGCGTTGCAATGTTTCATACTAGCATAGAATCAAATGTACATAGGTGTTAAAGATAAATGTAAAAAAGGAACATATTTCAATTGTGCATGATACTTTGTATTAAAAAGATGTAAACTATAAGTTTCTTATGCATTCTAAAAACGGTATTTTGATTAAAAATACACTGATGTGTTTACACAGAAAGGCAAGTAAGCGAACGCGGATACGGAACGCGGACGCGGGACACGGACACATGGAATATCCGCGTCTGCGCTGCGATTTAAATGTCGCTTCTCCAGTTAGCGGATGCATGAAATAGGGTATATGTGTCCGCATGTGGAACGCGGAAGCGTCACACGGACGCATACACGTGGAATACCGGCCTGATCTGGAAAATCAGTACTATATAGATGAAGTTAACTTTAAACATCAACAATCCTGAAAGATGAGCAAATCGGACCGTAGCATAGCCTAGGTACACGGGTTCGAATCTCACTGGCAGATATGTATACGTATATTGAACTATTTAATTTATAACATAAGTTTCTAATTCTGTTTTGATGTATATTTCACGAACGTTTAGTATATTACTGACGATTTAGCGTATACATTTTCTACGTGTTTCAGCTTCATAAAGACTATTAATGTGTAAATGATTTACTTGTATCAATTATAAAGTTTTATTGTGTTCAATATACTCTTCCATAGAGGGAAATAAAGTTCTGAAGTTGAAGTTACTCAAAGTTCTCAAATACTTGTACTTTTTTGTTCATGAACATAAATACAACTGAAAAGACTGATATTAGAACTACATACGTTCTAAAACCTTCCAAACGTGGCATGCACTTCGTATAACAATTACACATTATGATAATTGATAATTATCTGTTTAAAAATTACTTTGCTTATTTATTTTTAATACACAATTCTTACTATCAAAATATTAAAATCAGCTATAATAGCTAACGGAATCAGTATTATGTGCTTTTCTTTGATATGCTAGATATCAAAGGTTTAACAACAGCTAGATTTGGTTACATCTTTGAATTGACTGATTGCTAATTGCTGTAGTAGATTACAACTGGAATCAAGACCACAGTAAATTAAATGTACTTCAGTCACTAAACAAAAGAGTAGTGTTACTATTGTAACGTTATTTAATTGGAAACTTAGATTAAAGCCTGTGCTATGGTGTAATTTTGTATATTAAATGCAAACCCAGTATTGTGAAGTGTGTCCTACAAAAACTAACAAGTATATTTAATGCATCGTATTTCAGAGTACCGTAGTAGCATTATGCTGGACTTACAAAACTTAACATTTAAAATATTCAATTCGAATACAAGTACCATAGCGGACTTTTGTATTTGACAAAAATCTTATAAACCGTACCTCAGTGTAGTAATGCCGATATCATAATATCAACAGAACAACCACAGTGTAGCAAATGTCGTACCCTACAACTACCATAGCGTAGAAATGTAGTATATTTTGGAAAATTCCTTCTATGTTCAATTGTAAAAAAAACGGATTTTCACCGAAACCCTGCATTAGTCCACTGTAGAAACAAGACCCCGTATTTTTCCGGTACGTAAAAGTCGTCTCTGGTAGCTGTTCGGCAAACAATAGTGGTAATGGGGGACCACCAAAATACGGTCTGCATCAGGCGGCTCTGGAAGCGCATCGGTGTATGATAGTGGCAGCGGAAAGGATATGTATTGCAATATTTTATTTTAAATAGTTAATCGTTCTCTCTAAGTTACATGCTTTGATATAAGAAATGCCTCGGAACTAGGCAAATAACTGTACTGGTATGTAGAAAACTGTGTTTGATCTGTTAAAATAAACACCTGATATTGTACTCATGTTTAACCCATAGATCCTGTTTCTTAGGATAAATCTGGTGCAAACCCTGCTAATTGTTTTTTAAATGAGTCAATATACTGCAGACAACAGGTTGCACTGTAAAATGTATTCCAAAAGCAAAAAGTGTGTGGTTGAGTTAAACATTACCCAGGAGCCAGGATAGATATATTTAATATATGTTCTAGTCTATTACTAATTTTCCTTCATTCATAGTTTGTAAGGTCTTGTGTTGTTTGATGCAATACCCATATGCGCCATTTATAAAATAGTAGATCGAGGTGTCATACATTTCAGCAAAAACATCACATTATTGTGTGTTAAGTGCTGATTTGAATTTATTCTTCTCTAGCAATCATGACTGATTATAATGACCATGCATGGGGGTTAGAAATGAAATTTTTACATGATAATCCATTGATCTGTATATAGTGTCCTGTTCAATTTTATGTGCAATTGTCACAGGTAAAAATGATGAACCTACATATACACAGCTATAACACATTTAATTCTGTTTTTATATAAAAAGAGGTTGTTCGCATCACAAATGAAATAAGTGGTATATATTTTTTATTGCATTTAGAAAATGCCAAACAGAAGAAAAAGGTGTTCACCACTTGAAGAAGCGGGTAAGTGGCTTCTCAAAAGAGAAGATCCACCTGGATTTGAAGTTGCTGATTATGGACATAAAGGTAAATGCTATAATTACATTGCATGCATAATATGAATATTATATTAATGTAGGTTTATTATACCCCCAGATACAAAGTATATGGGGGCTATATTGGAGTCATGCTTGAGGTTGGTCTGTCTGTCTGTTTGTTTGTCCGTAAATGTTGTCTGCGCTATTTCTCCATAACCATTGGCCGCATTTCAGCGAAACTGCAAGACTCTTTAGTACCAAGCCTGGTTGTGCATATCGTTGGCACATTACGGTCGGATCCATTTTTACGGAGTTATTGTCCGTTGATTTTTTTCCCAAATTTTGTCCGCGCTATTTCTCCGTAACCTATTGCCGCATTTCAACGAAACTTTGCAAGACTCTTTAGTACCAAGCCTAGTTGTGCATATCGTTGGCACATTATGGTCAGATCTATTTTTACGGAGTTATTGCCCTTTGATTTTTTTCGCAAATTTTGTCCACACTATTTCTCTGTAACCTATGGCCGCATTTCAATGAAACTTGGCAAGACTCTTCATTACCAAGCCTAGTTGTGCATATCGTTGGCACATTACGGTCGGATCCATTTTTCTTTCAAAGTTGTCATCATAGTAGTATTATTATTGCTGATATCAGCACAATTAGATTCCTTACAATAACAGAAAATAGTGTGTTTATGTTGAACACTGAGGACTAACCAAGCATGCAATTGAGGACAGTGTTATGTTCAAATGAGGACACTCTGTCTGAAACACATGGTTTTTTGTCCTGTACTTGCTGTTATGAAATCGTTTCAATATCAGTGTAAAAAAGTTGATTAGGCAAATCATTCTTCATTTCAGGGCTTCTTTAAATTGTTCACAACCTTCAAGATAGCGGCGAGTATTGATGACACCAGTGTTCTTGTAGTCCCAGCCTGTAAGTGATTTATCAGCACTCGCATTAGATACTGTTTACTGTTCTTATAACAGCTACGACAACCGGTAAATTAATTTATAATGTAGTACAGTAAAACTCAGTGGCCGAGTGGTTAAGGCCGCCGACTTCAAATCACTTCAATGTTCAGGCCGAATTCATGTGAGGAAGCCATCCAGCTGGCTTACAGAAGGTCGGTGGTTCTACCCAGGTGCCTGGGCACTTTGGGGTCTTCCTCCACCATCAAAGCTGGAAAGTCGCCATGTGACCTTAATTGTGTTGGTGCGAATTTAAGCCCAATTAAAAAACAACAACAAAAAAAAAAAAACAGTAAATAAAAAAGAAACATATATTTTTTGTTTCAAAAGGAATAATGGATAATGATTTACTACACTTTTGCCAATACAATAAAACAACTACAACTTATTATATAAATATATCACCTTTTGTCTGATGCTTCTTGCCCCAGAAATAAGAAAAATACCTAGGTTCAATATCCAAAACAATGAAAATTTGACCATGGTTTAGCCAAATGTGTGCTTATTTGTACTCTCCCATAGCTTCCTCTGACTACAGTATTATATATTGAATCAGACTCTGCTATATTGAGCGTATTTCCTTGCTATGATAGGCATAGGGGCACCTGTGTTTACTACTGTATCTATTTTTAGACAGAGAGTTAAGTACGGGTTTAATAGTGTGTTATGGTAAAACACCCCACTACAGTCCATCATTATGAATGAGTATTTATATTATTAAATCATATCTGATTATCCTGTAGGACTTTGAAATGGATAAACGTAATGCTACATAGACTGATCAAATGCATAGGGCGTTCACTAACTGATTTAAACTGGTCAAAACTTTGTTCCATTCTGTATGATTACTCTCTACATTGTGAATAGTACACTGTCTATGTTTGAATTTCACCTGACCAATGAAAACCGCGTATAGGGTAAAGCAGAGATTTTGTTTACAGCGACAATATGATTGGATTAATCATCTATACAGGCTGTAAAGTTTACATATCAAAATATGCTGGTAAATAAGGCAGCGTGAGAAATGTAACGGTAGTGGAATGAAAGCGCTGTAGGGAGCGTAGCTTATTTGGTGGTCCTTTTAATTGGGATAAATTTGTTTGGATACCTCTTTCTATCATCAAAGCCTGGTAGAAATCATTCACATTATGTATAGACCAAATTGAAAATATTAACATCAGTACAAAGGCATTCTCTAATGAGTGTGTCATAGTCCGATCTGGTGTCATGTTATCTTGTTGTGTTGTGTTATCACGTTGTAGGTTGTGTTAATGATTTTTTTAGTTATGCCCCTTTCAACATTGTAAAACAGACCAGCTTTGGCATTCGCTCAATTGCGGCTACTTGTTTTATTTTACTGTATTAATTTTTGTACAGTCATGTCTCGATATAATGACACCCGATATACTGACAAATTCATATACTGACATCATTTTATGGGGACAAATACTTTAAAACGCTCTTTGTATCAATTCAGTATACCGACATATTCGTTACAACGACATTTTGCTTGGGAACAAACCGCGTCGTTGTATCGAGACCTGACTGTACTTGATGTATCTCAGTCTTTGGGCACAACGTTCATTTTCAAAATGCCATTTACTATTACATTTTTCAGCATGTAATGGACACACAAAGAATTCTACAATAAAAGTCTTCAAATGTTTGCTTGGAAGAAAAAATGTAGTAAGCTACAATTGGATCAAAGATTCAATACGTCTTGGAAAGGTGCAGGACATAGTAAGTAGAGTTAAATGGTCCCTTACATATGCTAAAAGAAGCTGTCTGATTTTTGCGTAAAATGTGCTAATTAAAACAGGATTGCCTGTGTAAATTTTGATTAGGCATGATTAAATCTAAGTACAGTAAATTTCAACTGCATTAATTGAACATTTTTAGAAGCATATGAACATTAAAGGGAATGTTTCTAATTTTTGTGTCGCCTGACTAGGCGACATATAAGAATTACTTTGGTCACCGGCGGCGTCCCATTTTGCTTTTCCGGAGCATAACTTTGTAACCATTGGTTTGAATGACTCAAAACTAGCTATGTTTCTTGCAATTAGTCTGAAGTGCAGTGCGCAAGAACCATAATTTCCCTTTGATTGATTTTATTACAGCATTTCTTTTCCGGAGCATAACTTTGTCACCATTGGTTTGAATGATTCAAAACTTGCTATGCATGTTTCTTGCAATGACATAAAGTGCAGTGCACAAGAAACATAAATCTACCTTGCACCGTTTTTGAATTATTCCCCTTTGATTGATTTTCCTTGTCCGGAGCATAACTTTTAACCATTGGTTTGAATGACTCAAAACTTGCTATGCATGTTTCGTGCAATTAGTCGAAGTGCAGTGCGCAAGAACCATAACTCTACCCGGTAACTATGATAATATGATAAAAAGAATGCGCCACCCGTTGTCTTTGAGATCTACATCTCCATAGACAACTCATGACGGATCCTATATTATTGCAGTAAAAGCAAGGTTAAGTGCACTTTACAACATCAATGCTCATATTTCACATAGACAGGCGACACATCTGACTCGCGAGCTTTTATTAGTTAAACTACTAGTATTCAAAGAATAATGAGAGCTGTTGTACTACCACCAGTGTCGGCGAAAGGTAAAATGAAATATTGTTGCTGAAACAACAAAAGAAAACACACACAGGCATAAAGATTACTTTCTATTATAGAGAAATGCAGATTTAAAATCTGGCCATACGCCTGCTCTGACAAACACCTTGTTGAGGTATTATTTACCTTAATTGATGGATATACTTGTATCTTTAGGACCATTATCTTGTCAAGTCTGTATCCGACTATGGAGAAGTCAGGAAAACAGAAGGATTCGAGAAATTCGAGTTTCAGATAAGGGGAAAGAAGTGGAACGATATTAAAGAAGGTATGGTTTAAAGCTTTAAAAAGATAACAGATCTGACAGTATAAATACTACGAAGGCTGTAATTAGGTTGCTCAACAGAGCAGGATGCTGCACCCTATTTGCTGTACGCCCTTTCCTATTGCAATCAGCTGTCATTCTTCTTTCAAACCTTTGCAATTCATGTAAAATAATTTACTGAATAATATCAGTGAATATAAGAATTCATCATAAGCGTACATGTTGGATAAGGATATAGGATAAGGATATCCTCAGTCAATGCACTCAAGAAAATAAATATGGAATATTATCACTATTTGAAGCACAACTTCCATAATTATATTGTAATTGCTGATCTTAGACTATTTGACTACATCATTTGAAAACCGTTACTAAATTCAAATACATTTGTAAAAAATTTCAAGTGTGTTAAGTCCTCATTTGACACTTAAAATGTCCTCAATTTCATGTTTTGTCTGTCCTCAATGTGTAGCACAGAACACTTAACATTATTTTTTCAGTTTAATAGCCATATTAAAATAATTAAGGGCATGTTTTGTAAGTTATAACTTTGTTAATATGATTGTTTTCAGAAGATATCAGGGACATGCTACTGAAGATAGGTGGCATCGAAACCATGAATATTGGTCCAGAAACGATAATTTTATGTGCTGATGATGAAATCCATACATCAGGTACACTGTTTATTTCTTTGTTTAAGTTTTACATGCAAGTAACATTCAGACTATATCTCACCTACTATCCATGATATTTCATTGAAACTTTTAATGCTTGTTTACCATCATTAGTCAAAAAGTACTTGTTTTGGCTAAAGTTTTGCATGCAAGTTACATTAAGACAAGATCTCACTTAATGTCATGTTATTGCAGTGAAACTAACTTCACTTGCTAAGCATCATTAGTCAATGCTACCAACCATGTGCATTTTTTTAACGTGATGTCAGACAGGAAGTAGGGACTAAACTAACTGCACACGCTGCTAGGCTACCAAACTAATCTACCGTTTATTTTCATTACTAAGGACCAAGCAAAACAGGTCAAGATTAAAAAAGAATAAAATAAATGTGTGTATCTGTAGTCACCCGACTGTCCCTAGTTCCCCAAAAATTAGAGTTATGACCCATTAATATTTGACTTTTCTTGGTTAGTTTGCATGCAAGATACAATGAAAGTCATATTTCAACAACCAACATGTATTGGATTACAACTTTATTCTAGCCTTCCTTTACATTTAATCAACCAAGTTAGATATATAAACCTTTGATTGAATTTATTGCAAATTAAGACCCTTCTTGACTTAAAAATACTATCAATGCCACATCTCACCTACTATCCATGCTATGGCATTGATACTTGCACCATTTGCTTACCATTGTAAGACAATGCTACTGACCAAGGGCAGTAACTGTATTATGATTTTAGTAGGAGTAATGCCCCTTTAGAACTTAAACCTTTCTTGGTTCAAGTTTCATATTCAAGTTTGCCTCGACAACTATTGTATGTAGATGTATTGGAGTTTATTTAAGCTTTTTCAAGTTTTTGAAACTCAAATATTTTCAAAGTCCATTAAGGCATTGCTTTAAAAGTTTGTCTCCTTGTTTGGTAATTTCTGTCTGAACTTATAGCTTTTTTTCTCTGACACTTGCTGTGCTCCTGCAATAACTTCAGTCTCTCAAAATATTATCAAGAAGCTGATAAAAATTAAACAGGCCTGAATTACCTATGCTCTTTCAATATAAAATATGCATATTTTTCTGGCTTGCTACACTCATATAATCAGTGAAGACATATCAAGTAGCAGATGACAGAAAGCTTAGTCTGATAATACCAAAATGTCTGTACTAAATACTAACTTATAGTATAGAAAGTTTTGACAAAAATAATCCTATTTTTTGGCCGCATTGTGCTTGAAAGTCTGAGAAATGTAAATTATGTATATAAAGGTTTACATAGAATTTACAAAAGTTAACTAGTTGAGGTATTAATTTTTCAGGAAAAAGAAATGTTTCAACAAGTTACAAAGATGAACTTGAAGAACTTGATGATGATGTCAAAGATAGAGATTGGGAGCCACCAAAAACAAAAAGCTCAAAGGCACAAGGTAACCAACTGCAGTGGTTTAAGCTCAGATTTATCTTAATGACGGTTGTTCCAGTAAAACTTTAGATTCTTTGCATACCTGGACTTATTTCAATCAACTTCTTGAAGATTCATTACCCCAGATTCTGTTTCTTCAATGATAAAAAGTATATTTCCTACGTCTCTCAACTGAAACCTAATGTTGATATGTTCTCAATAAATTCCATGTTTTTAAGACATTTACATATGGAGATCATCAGATAGGACAACTTTAAAAGCTCTCTTATCAAAAGTTTTGTAGGGCCACAATCTGACTAAAGTACTGATCTATATACCTGACTGTTAGATCTGATGTCCACCAATCTGGTTTCTATTCTCAGAAATTGGACTTTCCAGTTTCGCTGTTAATATTTATTTATAAATGAGCCATCGACACTCATAAATATTTCGTGCTTATCCGTGGTCCTCTCAGATTTGTTATTTTAACAAATCAAAACATTCAATACAATAATTAAAACACACGAAAATGAATGAGTCTCGGTTCGATTGTGATACTAAATCGGCAATTGTTTTGATAAACACAATAAAATCCGGATAAAACATTTAGGCCGCTTAACACCCACCCATTGTTACTGTTATGCCCTAATGCGTAGCGGGTTTTAGGGTATAATTAGGGCCCTGCAAAATTTTTTGCAGGTGCCCTATAGTAATCACCCTGTCCGTCTGTCCGTCCACATTTTTCATGTTTTTTCTTAATAACTTGCAAACCGTTAAAGGTATCGACTTCAAACTTTAAACATAAGGTCACAGCAATAATACACTATTGTATGCCAAGTTATGTTACTCCAGCTACAATATTGTAAGAATTATGGCCCTTTGTAAAATTACAATTTTCCTCATTTTTCATCTTTTTTTCTACATTACTTCAAAACCGTTACAGATATTCAAATGAAACTTGCTATACATATTGACAGTGACAATACGCACTTGTGTAGCAAAGGGCAACAACTCCAGCTTTAATAAATTTTGGCTTGTGCCCCTTTTTTGACTTCAAAACTTTAACATTGGCCATAGTTCAAAATGTTTTTTCTTAATAACTTGCAAACCGTTAAAGGTATCGACTTCAAACTTTAAACATAAGGTCACAGCAACAATACACTATTGTATGCCAAGTTATGTTACTCCAGTTACAATATTGTAAGAATTATGGCCCTTTGTAAAATTACAATTTTCCTCATTTTCATCTTTTTTTTCTACATTACTTCAAAACCGTTAGAGATATTCAAATGAAACTTGCTATACATATTGACAGTGACAATACGCACATGTGTAGCAAAGGGCAACAACTCTAGCTTTAATAAATTTTGGCTTGTGCCCCTTTTTTGACTTCAAAACTTTTACATTGGCCATAGTTCAAAAACTTTTCAAGATATTCAAATGAAACTTGCAATACTTATTGACAATGATAACAACAGGGCCCTGATCACGACAGTGATGGTTCTAGTTTTAATTAGACTGGTAGGGCCACAAATGAAAAGACACCCAGTTGACTTGCTGCTGCATGGAGTTCTTGTACTAGGTCAAGTTCAAATTTAAATTACTTTCTTACAGTTTTATCTGATACCTCTGATGAAGATGATTAGTGTGATGATGCACAACCAGGAGTGAAGAAACAGAAAGGCAAGTTAAACAAATGTTTACTGAAGTCTTGTGCTAGGAACTGTTAAGATTACATCGATTTCACCTCTTGAAAAATTGCTTGAAATCAGTTATGACATCTGATAGTCAGGTACATTTTATTGTTATATTTATTAGTCCTTTTCAACCGGAGGGGACTATAGATTGCCATCGTCAGTCCGTTTGTCAAAAATGTGGATCCTCGCATAACTTTAAAAGTGTCCAGGCTAGGTTTATGAAACTTGGTATGCGGATAGATGCCAATAAGGAAATTATACATGCCTAATTATACTTCCACAAAACGAAGTTTGGGGGTATATAGGAGTGAGCTTGTCTAACCGTCTGTCAATTTTGGTTTCCGGACAATAAGTTTAGTTAGGAATGAGATATCGTTATGAAACTTGGTATATAGGTAGCTTGGGTGAAGACGCTGCTTGGGATTGTAATTGGGGCAGGTGGGGTCGAGGTCACTGTTACTAAAAATAGAAAATCAGTTTCCACTCAATAACTTCAGTTAGAAATGAGATATTGTTATGAAACTTGCTGTATAGGTAGCTTGGGATTGAAAAGCTGTATTGAAAACTATTATATATGATAATATTCAATAACACTTAGCCAAAGGCTCAAGGTGAGATTTGTGACTGCTCAATGTCCATATTTCATCATTAGTAAAATGTTTCCTTCTCACTAATATGTATATTATTTTTTTGCAGGAAGAGAGTACATGAGTGAATTTGAAAGAAGTGTTGTTCAAAAGTCTTTTGAAAGTCATATAAATCTGTTCAAGGTGCCAGGGAAACAAGCAATTGTTAATGCTCAGAAGAAATAGCAGATTCTGTCAAAATTCAACTGGACCAAACTCAAATACTGTGTGCACAACATCATCCAAGCAAAAAAGAGAAAGCTTAAGGGAGCTCAAAAAACATCTTTTTATGCTCCGTGAAAGGGGAACATATAGTTACTGTTTTGTCCATCTGTTCTTTATGAATCCTTGGCAGTGGAACAATCGGGCGATTTGGGGGTCGTCATGGGCCTCCTGTTTAACCAATGCTTATAGCATGTAGTTTACAGATCAAGTAATTTCCATTAGCATTAAACCTGCACTTCATTAGTTTATTGATGTGTGTTTTAGTCCACATTGATATGTTAACACTGTCCTCACTTGTCTTTTTTATTGTGTCCTCATTCAGAAGTATACTATGTAATTATAGAATAAGAGTCTTAAATTAATAAAAAATACATTTTACATATATAAATGTGATATGCTATGGTAGACCGGGCTTAAAGACCTTAAGTAAAATCAAGCGTTTTTCATAAACCTAAGATGTAATTGATTTTTTTTGTATAAATGCTCATTATATTCATGGATTATTTTTACCTTTGCATTTTGCTGTTGCTATGGATATGCTCGAAAGAACAGAGGTGTAAATTAAAATCTGACCAAGGTAGTTTTTTATGTCTCCCCCAAATTGTTTTTGTGCTGGATGTATGTCTCACTCTGCCACAATGTTCTCCTTAACCGCTGGTCATATTTCAATGAAACTTCACATGAATAATTGGTATTGAGCCTAGTTGTGCATATTGTCGGGAACTTTATATAAATCATAAATGTCAGATGATTTTTGCTAAAGTTATGGCTCTAAGAGCGATTCGCTCTTGATGGTCAAAAAAGTTTGGAGACAAGTTTTTGTGCCAAAAACTATTTTAGTTGGTCCCTATTTGGTCAAAAAGAAAGAAAATAATTTCAGTTTTCATAAATTTATGCTGGAAGCATTGTAACAGTAGATACTAAATAATCTAATTGACTGTTAATCATATGTAAATATATCAACTTTTATCTTGATGTCACAATGTATCTTCAAGTCTAATTAATCACTTGTCAACCTCTAATGTCAATATCTCGGAAATTATAAAAGAATTTTTTAGATTTGCACAAAGATCTTCAGAATTGTGTACAATTTTGTGTTTCTGTGCCACAATCCAAATGTCAGTTTTAGCCAGACATAATTATTTCTGACTCAACAACAAACCTTTGGTAATGTTTTATATTTAAGCTATTGACTAGAAACTTCACATGTGGATTAATGTACAGAGTGCAAGAACTCTTGCTACTTTATTTTTAGCTCATTTGTCATGTAGTGGCAAGGTGAGCTTCTGTGATCGTCCGTTCGTTCACAATTGCATGTAAACACACTAGAGTACCATCTATCAGTAAGTGCACTTTGCAGTTATTGCCATTTGTTTGATGTTCCTGTAAATGTAGATACATATTGATAGATATCATTGAAAATTGTTGAAAATAAGAATTGAAGGAAATTGCTAAAATGTTTGTTCTGATGTGGCTGATCATGTCGTTTACATACCTTGTGTGATTTAGGCTGCTGTAATAATAACTTTATTTTACACAATCTATTCGACGTGATCCGGCATGTTTAAACAAAACACTGAAGTAATATTCCCTATACGCTTATGAAATCTATAAAATTATGAGCAAAATGAAATGATGTTCTGAATAAAAATTTACATATTATTAATTTGTCGTTTTAAAATTGTTGGTGATGTAACCTGAATAGCAGCAGGTGGCTGGCAATATTGAATCTGTCCAAATGGTCCCATAAATGCTCTAAAGACGTACCAGGCTGTAAGGCAGTCAATCTAGTGAGTTGTTTAATATGGGAAAACTTCGTGACTTGACTATACTGCGCCGACGAAGGGCGATGGTCAGGGGCGGACCTACATACGGGAGAAGTGCATTCATCCCAAAATAGATTCCATTCAATAACGGCTTAAAATTATGGTAATTATATGTACCGGCTGTATAAAGGGCTAATACATAAGCAATAATGTGACGATTGTATTATATTATGCGAAATTATTTACCGGGCACTCATGAATATTCAGTGCTTGTCCGTCGTCCTGTCAGGACTGTTATTTTATCATATCAAAACATTCTTACCGTACAATTACAAAAACACACGAACATAAATGAGTGCCTGGTTAATATTTTCGCACAATACAATGCATGATGCGATTAAACATGACGTCCAGAGTAAACGCCCAGATGTGGGTATGTCATTGATACACCAGGGGTCCGTTGCCTAACAAAAGTGCTACATAGCGCTTTCCACAGGAGGTAATCCATGTCTTCTTTGTTTAATTGAACGGGAGGTAACACCTGACAAAGCTCTTTGGTTAGACAACGGACCCCAGGTTTGCCTGAGATGTCTAGCAAACAAGTACACTTATACAACTCAAAATTTGATAAAGGTTAAGAAACCAATATTCCTGTACTGCAATTATGATTTAGTCTGCTGCTAAATTAATAAAAAGCGTGAAAATTGCAGCCATTTTCAAGGTAACTGATAAGCCCTAGTGGCAGGAGTCAAAGTGGAATGAATAACCGGGAAATCTTTGTCTCGTTTGTATTCCGATACGGTGTAAGGTCAGAAATGCAAAGATCCGGACCGCGTTCTGTTATCACAGATGCTCGGATGTGCACACACATTTGAGTGAGTCTGGGCTTATCAACTTAGACATCAAGTTGTGAAGCAATCTTTATTCAATTACAAACTTGCAGATATAAATTCCATTAGTCAATCTTATCAAATTTGCAAACTCGCGGCAAGGAAATTTTGTCGACCCTTATCAAATGTTGAGTAGTATAGTCCGTCGACGATAACACTAGCCTTGTTTACAAATATAAATTGACAATCAAATGCATTTCTGACGTAGATTTTGTTCGATCTCCTGCATAATCACTTTTAATGCATATTCTCTTTCAATCTACACTGATAAGGGGCCAGTCGACCGTGCAGTGTTGATATTATCAATTTCTGTTTATATACAAGGCTAGAGTTACCGCCGGCGAGCTATATATACTGAAACGAAAAAGAAACGCAGGGTGGAGTTTGAGGATGATTCCAGATAAGACGTCAAATATTATGTTTAATACCTTTATGTAAGAATGGATATTAATCCATTGAGAACAAACTGCAATAGCAACTGGTTGTGGCTGGTAAGTGATTTAAAAGGGAATAGAAGGGGACCCCTATAAAGTGAAATCAAAACTGGCTGATTGTGATAAGTGGCTCGTCAAAAACAGCGTATGTCATCATTTGCCATCTGCATAGTATTGATCCTTCTAGGCAGATAGTTCATGAGTGAGTTTATCTTCCTTTTTGCGAATCTGGCACTTTCTTCTAGAGGGTTACTCTCAGATGAGCCGGAATAGCAGTGGTGGCTGGCATCGTCGAATCCATCTCTTCAAATGGTCCTATGAATGCTCAAAAGGAGACAGACCGGGTTGTTTGGGGGTCAATCAAGTGAGTGGATGTTGCTTTTAGCTGGAAAGTCGCCACCAAAGCCATATACCGCGCTGACGACAGGCAACGGTCAGTGGCGGACCTACATGCAGGCGATGTGCACTCGGGATCATCTCGCTACCGATTCCTTACAATTTTGGCAGGGATGTGGTGATTACGAGTACCTTTTGTATAATAGGCGGATTCAGTGGCATTAAGGTGACGATTGCGCAATGTTTGAGACGAATAAACATGTCCTGACGTCACGCGTGAACGATCAGACCTAGGTCTTTCATTTATTCACTAAGTTTGTCTTAGATTTATAGCAAGTCGTTCTAAAGTGCTAACAAGTACAACTAAACCCCTTGATGCCGGGATCAGCATTTGACTTATATAAGCATCGCAAAGGCTTGACTCTCTGAACTTCAGTCAGCTGCGCCATTGTTGAATAAAATGAAAGCAAGAAATAAATATCGGAAACTGATTTGTCTCTGATTTTGCTTTCGCCGGAAGTTAGCGGTTCGCTATCACATCATGCTACCGTAAATGGTGGACCATGTGCATTATAACATAGACTAATGCTTGACCGATTTTCATTGTTTTTGAACAACGCGTTCGCAAGATATTGCAAATAATGTTACCCTGCGTTTCTTTTTCGTTTCAGTATATAAGCATGGTTAATTGCTTTGAAATTGCATTAGCTTTGCAAATTCGTGGCCCTCAGCACTTCAGTTTTGAATACGATAAAAGCAAGAAACTAATATTGCCTCTATGAACACAATTGTGTGACGAGCTGTGAAATTAATTTAATGCAACAACACGGCTATGTACGAGATTTGTGCGTTTTTGCTCTCACCGGAAGTTAGCCATGGGTTTGCAAACACATGATGCTTGAAGGACCAAGTAAAATGTAACATAAGACAACAATTGCTTGATCAATTTTCATTGTTTTCGAACAACCCGTTCTATAGCACCATGCATTTCTTTTTTGGTTCAGTATGCATGTTAGCTTTCAGTTTCAAATCGATAAATGTCGTGTTTTTCAATCTATTGGTGTGCCACATATGAAAACCATGTGCAGCACGAGGAAACGGTGTTTCAAAAGGTTTAACAAAATAATACAATGATAGGCTACTACCGGGTACGTCACATCGTCGCATGCTAATGATTCCACGCGGGCAAGTTTTACATAAAAAACATGTACTTTTCAGTATTATCATGATTTTGCGAGATATTTCAGAAAAAAGATCTAGTATCGCAGAGTATGCGTCTATAGCTAGGGTATCCACGGCATGTGTCGATTCTTTACCCGATTGATGGTAAAAGCCTGAAAGTCGACTCATGTGTTCATTCTTACATGATTCCCCGCGGACGCATACTTGTTTTCTAAGTAAACGTCAATATTCGGCGACTGTTGTATCTATTTCACATGCACGATATAGCCAAAATGCTCCATAAATATTGTAAAATTGTTGCAGAGCTTTTAACTCTCATCGTCTTGGTGAATAGTTTCACCATGGTCTGATATAAATGACATATATTATTTACCATGTATAATAATTGTTAATACATGTAAAACAAAAAACACAATATAGGTGTGACATTGGCAGATCACTCATCGATTTATACACAAACATTATACAATGTACACATAAAAACGACCACATGAATAAAGATGTGGGAGTATTACACCAGTTATCTTAGTGGTACGAATGCCCTAGTCGCTTAAACGCTCATTTGTTTGTTTGATTGGGATTTACGCCGTTTTTTAAACACTATTTCAGTTACTATTATATACGGGGCTTGTTTTCCTGAACCGTACCATCACCAGTACCACGAACGAACCAATGACCTACTACATCTCAATTTGACTACTCTCAGTTTTGCAACAACAAACATTTGCTAAGTATTTAATTAATTTATACTACATTGTAATTTAATTTAGGTCGATTGTGAAACAAGTTCTTACAACTTATACTGTATAAATCACTCTCAACACCTCATTCCTGATGGTATAGTTGTCCCTTTTATGCTGAGCATCTAGCAAGGGAATTACTAGTACCATGTTTATTTAGTATTTGGTATAACGCGGCCTGGGATACTGGGATGAGACTTTGTACGTTTTTTCAGTGACGCTTTGACGTTTGCATGTAAGATTTTGATTGCAATATTACGAATAAATCATAGAACACAATTACTTACTCGTCAAAGCGTCAACTGATTAAAACATCAAACTTTGTTACCAGTTTGGAAATGTATAAAATGAATCAACAAGCGCCATTAATTAGAGAACACTACGGGTATGTCTCAGACAGGTAGCAGTGTAATTATAACAATTTCACGTGTAGAGTTCTTATTATAAATTGCGTTTGTTTTTGTGATTGGTTTTAATGAAAGGAGGACACAATCTCGGTATATACCCCGATACACCGCTTCTCAGTTCCGTCAGAGGTTTGTACGGTTTTCATATAACTAAAGCGCCATAACGCTCTGATGGACCTCAGGATACACGACATCTCAGTTCCGCCAGAGCGTTATGCTGATTTTCAGTTCCGTCAGAGCTGTATGAAAACCGTACAAATCTCTGACGGAACTGAGAAGTGGTGTATCGGGGTATATACCGTGACAATTAGCAATGAAAAAGTTGTGTTTTCATTTGAGATTATATTTAGTATCTTGCTTTATCATCCATCTCTGCTGTTTATTCAGCTCATAGGTCGAACGTAATTTGTTCTCTAAATACGAGGGGCAATCCAAAAGTTCGTGGACAAACTTCATAAAATCAAACGCAATATCGATGTGAAAATAACCATATGATGTATCCCGCTATATCTGCATGCGCATGAAAAATATTAGCGAGATAGCTTACATAATAACAAAATTATTACATTAACAAAATGGTCATATACGCACGGGTGCCGCAGCTCAAACGCGTAACGTCATTTTTACCCAGGCGAAAATGTCATTCATTTTCAATGCAGACGCCGCCTGAAGCGTCAAAACGGTGGTGTTTCTCTGCCCAAAGTTGAAAAATGTCCAGGGTAAGAATTCACTGGAAAGTGCCGTAAACCAAGTATATTTCCTTGGAAATGTCGTTAATTGTGGACTGCCTGTCTCCGATTATCGCATTAACAGCCGTGACGTTGCATGTTCGTGTATTCGTTATATTGGTCGCCCGCATTTATCATCGTCCGAAGCTGTTTCTCTTCCTTCACCTAAATCTCTTATGCCGTTTGTAAACAAGTGATCTTGCTATACGAGTTTTTCTGGAAGCCGCTGCCAGCATTTTGATTGTTTCTGATGGCGTCTGTTGTAGATTTACGCAAAAGTGTATATGCCCGCATTTTCAACTTGTTTTCAGGTGTCATTTTTCGCTCTAACGTTTGTTTGGTGTTAGCGCAATTTGCAATGCAAATACTTAATGTGAGCGTGATATTTTAAATTTAAATAACGTATTTGCGCGAAAATGACGCCAAATTGCGCAAATGACGTTTGTGCGCGTAAAACTATGGAAATTATTATTATTTTGACATGGAAACATAACAATAACTTTGTATTTTTGAGCTGCGGCACTTGGCGTTTACTCGTGTTGCCATAACAACTATATAAGACGAACGCCATGAGTTACATAAGCAAACCTTTTCACATAAACTCGAAATAAATATATATTTTTGCAAACCAAAAATGATGAGTGTACCATGTAAACTAAAGAAAATATTAAACTTGTCCACGAACTTTTGGATTGCCCCTCGTATATACAGTCCCCTACTTATCTTGTCCAAAATTTTATTTATTTATTTAATCCCTTTTTATGGTTTCATTGGCTGAACTATTTTAATGATAAAATAGCGTGATCTAAATATTGCACTGAGTTAAGTTATTACGTTACAAAACCAGTTACATGCTGTGCTCAGTTTATTAATATGTTAATAATATAAGTATATATTTTTCGCCAAATTCAACATTATACACAACTAGTTTATTCTGCAATAAGGCATATTTATTCATGTTACAACTATATGCAACATATTTTTCATTTTCATACGCCCATCATGGCGTGCGGGCGGCGGCGTCCGGTGAAGTGTTCACTCTCGTTTTCATCTTGGATTGAACTTTTGACAATGTTTATGGGCATACTACCCCGGCCAAGTTCGATTATCGCCACAGGCATTCTTGGATTATGGCTCTTGATTCGAAATTAGCCTAGTACGGGAGCATTTTGTGACAGTTTGGCTTCTTATTGTTAAAGTGAACAACATTATCAAAAATGGGCATAGGATGTCTCTCAGGTTGTTCATTCTTGTCCCATGGTTGGTGTTAAGTATATAGAGGCATGTGTATTTGTTTTCAAATATATTGACAATACAATTAACATTTGTATAATATAACTTATTTACACTTGTATAATAAATTATTTCAAAGTTTGATTTTATTTGTATAACTAAATTGGTTGACAGCGTTAGAGTATCTCAGGTGAGGGAAATTAGCGACATTTTAGTCTTCCTACGAGCTCCATGCAATACTGAACACATTCGTTTATTGAACATCTTTGAAGATGGTATAATACTTACATCCATTGAACAACTTGATTGAATTACAGCTGTATTGTATTGATCACACTGTTTATTAACCCCTATATTTTGATATTTTGTTTGGAACCTTTGACTCAATACAAACCAAATGTAATGGAGCTGTTTATAAACTACATGTATCATAAAAATAAACGATTTAATATGTATTGTGCCTATTCTGGATTCTCAGTAGGTGTGTATAGTCCTTTAAAGTACTTCCCCAACTGTTCGATCAATTCTTGTTGGTCTCTGAATATTTGTCCATTGAATTTTATTTTGATGAATTTGTTTTATTCTTCCGCTAACCAATTTCCAGAATGCTTTGAGTTAATTTCTGCAGTTTTATCAATTTCATTGTCCAGCTTCAGTAAATAATCACAACACACTGTCTGTGTACACGACGAAATATTGGTTTCGCATCTTTGTAGTTGATATATGCTACGTTAGAAGTTGAGCGGGGACGACCTTCCTTTAACCAAATGGTGCGTTTATCTTTCATAGAGTTTCAGTGTTCAAGTATGGCTTAAAGTACGGTTTAAATTTAGACACTGGTAGACTTGCAGATGCTGACTGAATTACGTCGATAAGATCCTGGTAGGTTTTATCAATACCCCCCTTGTCAAGCGACGAACACATCATACTTTTTGACATTATATCATCTGTTAAACTGCTGTTTGTCACATTCTCTAACCTTGCTCCAGTTAATGGTTTGTGCATAACTCACTTTGGGTAATTTGAATTCATTATAAACAAATATCATCAACGATTTCACATTTGACTGAACAGTCAATATATTCGGTCGGCATACAAATATAGTCAAGTAATGTTTCATAACAATTTCCATACGATACAATTTTGCGCCCAAACAGTTATCTAACATGTTAACAGCCACCATATTGGTATCATTCATAAATTTTCTAAACAAAGGCCCCCGTATGTCACCATGGTTATTAAGCAAATTAACATTGAAATCACCAATAAAGATCGGAATGCCGATCTCTGCATACATGTACTATATAATGTATAATTTGTCTATATAATCACGAAATGAGTCAATAGGATGATTTGCACAATCATGGTACATATACATGGAAGACAAAACATATAATCGTGGTTGTATTTGTAATTGGATACCAATTAAACGATCATCTTCAATACATAACGTTTTGTGCTATTAAATTGCAACATCACCTTTACCGACTTTTCGTTGGCATGGCCGTGATAATTTAAAGTCCGCAACAGCATGGCAATTGTAATATACGTACATGTAGTTTTTTTAGACAATTCATAAAATGTAAGTTGTGATTATAAAGCCAATGTTCTGCTGCAAATGTTCTGAAATACCACATATATCAATTTTATAGTTCATTAGCATATTGCTAAGATAAGAAGAGCTGGAAAATATACCAGTCGCATTTCACGTCATAACATTAATATTGAGGCCAGTCATGTTCACTCTGAGTTTAACAGTCTGTATCTGTAAGTACTGTTCACAGTCGGAGCATCAACACGTGTCCACGTTCTCTCCGAGTCCGATGGGTCGTGATGTAGGTTTGTTGATTCCCGTTCAATACGGTGTAGTATTTGAGTTATTTCGTACAGAGTATTTGCCACGTCCAATTACAATTGTAATATGATGGGTATCTAACATTGATGATTCAGTAATGGTAGATTTTGTCATGTTCGTAGACGCCTGTACAGTAGGAGCAGAACTGTGTTGATCTATATTGTCTGGTTTTACTCAACAGCGATGTATCTACCTCTGTTTGTTCATTGGTTAACATAACGTTTTCGTTGCAAGCCTCGGTCTCTTCAGATGGACCAGGTGTGGGTTCGTGCACTGAAAATCCATTCCGACAAGATATCGAAACGACTTCGGCACTTTTAACGATTTTTTCTAACTCAGCTAGTCTGTTGGGGACATGTTTTATATTGAGTTCCAAATTCTTGTGTACAGACTACGAGGAGGTAAATGATCATTCATATTTAATTATTTATGGTAAAACCTTCATTTACGCTTTGCACACAGTTGGCGATGTCTTGTTTAATATTTTGCACACTGCTACATACGATATTTATTTGATCCGAACGCATTTTTTTGAGTGCGACAGACGACTGCTTCACAAGTAGTACATCCGACTGCAACGTCGAGACAGTATCCTTTAATACACTTAACTCTGTTTGACACTGACAGGTATGATGATTTTGAGTGCGGATCGAAGATTGTAAGACGGATAAAAAATAATAGTTTTCTTACCAGTAGGCTTTACATGGACTTATCATATCTGAAGTCCCATATTCACAACAGCTCCTCCACTCATACTCACTGAGTTATACTAAGGTCACAAATCCAATCCGATCGCCGTCCGATGATCGGCCGGCGTACTTTTGGCTAATCGGGCTGGAGGACGGACGGACATCGGACGGACGGACGTCGGCGGGTCATGGGGGCATTGTCGGACAAAATCAAGGCCTGATTTAGCGACAAAGCGATTTGTCGGTGACCATCCGATGACCGGTCGATGTCCGCAGGACGGCTGACGGGCCTTGTACGATCATCGACCGGTGATTTGCCGATGATCGAACGACATCGACCGGCGTCCGGCCTATACATAGAGATCGGGTACACATCGGATACACGGACATCGTCCGGCGTCCGGGTTATTTGTGACCTAGGTATTAATCCAATTTTAATTGCCGATTAGTCCGTGCGTTTGAGTAAGTAATCGACCTAACTAGAAATTGGTATATATTCACTAGGGTGAGGATAGCTGGAGTTTACTCGACTGAGTCGCGATTTTTCGAGGGAGAGAAACGGCCACTTGAGCGTGAATCCAGCTAAACTCAAGTGTCGTTTCATGAATACCAATTTAGTGCTCGCGTGTTAAATTAATAAAGTTTATTGTATTTTCGTTTTAAATTAAATAACAAATACATATATGTGTGGATTGATCAATATACCGCCCCCAGATACAAATTTTGTTATGGTAAGTTATCTAAAAGTATATTAATCAGACAAATCAAATTGTAATAACATTAATTATTTTGAGTTGTCAAGCATGTAGGACAAATCAGTGGACAAAGAAAAAATAGCGGCAATCGTCCAGTATGTCTCCAATCTCAAAATTAAAATTACAGATGTAATGAACGATAAAAACGTATTCTGGCATTCTTTTCTTTTGCGGTTCTTTTTGCCTTAAAAGGTATAAAATTATCGCCAAAATTCCATGTTTCATTTTTTCAACGTTATGTGACGCGCGTGGGACAAATCAGGCGAAAAAGAAAAAATAACGGCATTTCCCGAATATGTCTCCGATTTCAAATTCAAAATGACGAACGAACGAACGAACGAACGAACGAAGCCCAGGCAAGATGCGAATCAGATACTAGTATATTAGCTTTATTTAGGATTAAATTCAGATGGATATACACTTTGTCAATCATGTCCTCATTTACATGTGTGCATTATACAATGACCTCAGTTTCATGTGTGCGCTGTGCGTATGATGTCCCCATTCATGTGTGTGCGTATGATGTCCTCATTTATGTGTGTGCGTATGATGTCCCTATTTATGTGTGTGCGTATGATGTCCCCATTTATGTGTGTGCGTATGATGTCCTCATTTATGTGTGTGCGTATGATGTCCTCATTTATGTGTGTGCTTATGATGTCCTCATTTATATGTGTGCGTAGAGTGTCCTCATTTTCATGTGTGCGTTTGATGTCCTCACTTACATGTGTGCAACTATGTCCTTATTTGCTTGTTGAAAGTCATAGAGGGATAGGCAAATTTAGACTACAGAAATTTAAATCTTAAACGAAGCAGACTTTTGTGTTAAAATTTGATGACTCTGGCTCTCTTAAAAAAGTGAGTCCCCAGTGGGCTACTCTAGGTTTGTGTCCTCAATCTACTACATAGCCCAGTATGTGTGGGTGTGTGTGTGTGTGTGTGTGTTACCGTGCCAGCATGTGTTTTTTTCGTTTTTTTGTGTTTTGTTTTGAACAAGGACAATAATGGTCTATTTCAAATGTGTTTCTTCTTCTATGGTAATAACCGTAAGAATTTACATATTAATGCTATTACTGGCTCAGGTGATGTGGGATTCCTTATAAAACAAAGTATATTAAATAGTTTTGATGTTGAATGTGTTGATTCAAACTCAGAAGGAATTATATGGTTGAAGATTTGTGACAAAGTTTCATCTCGTGGCTGCAGAGACTCGACGAAGATACGTACGGGTACATTATTGGTATGGGTATATGTTCCAATCCCCTATTATAGCTTGCCCACATTGACGTGAGCTTGACCTATCGATTAGCATAATTTAACAGTTGATATATTGTCTACGTTTATAACACCGATTGTGTGTTTTCATAATCGGGGAGTATCACAAAGATGCTCGACTTGTAATACAAACACAAATCTGAAATACCGATATTGCACGAATTGCTTGAGGAAATTGATATATTCAACGCAAGAACCATGTAATATATTCCTTTGTATATGCACAATGCACTGAATATTAATGAGGTGCCATCATGTGATCTTTTTTAATGAACATATTTCCATAGAAGAAGTCAGAAAAGCTATTTTTAAATCTAAAGCTGAGAAGGCATGTGGTATAAACACGATTCCTGTAGACATATTGAAAAATCACTGTTCCGTATCATTTTTGCATATTTTGTATAACATTTGTTTTAACACTGGACAGGTGTAATACCCACGGAATGAGTGCTGGTAGGGCCCTTGGACTTCTAATGGCTAAATGTAAAGCTTTTGGTTGCATGCCATACAAGGTATTCAGGAAACTCTATGACAGTACTGTTTGGTCGGTAATATCGTACGGCGCAGCTGTCTGGGGGAATAAATCTTATTCAAGTGTGAATGCGGTCCAAAGTCATGCAATGCGGTTAATCTTGGGTGTGGGTAGATATACACCAAATAGTGCACTATATGGTGAGTTAAGGTGGCAGCCGCCTCATGTTAAACAATAGAGGTCTGTATCACAGCAATGGTATAGATTTGAGTCCATGAACGCCACAAGATTGAATTGTAGGATATGTGTGTATGGTAATGCAAAAGGCAATCCAAGATGCAAAAAATGGCAGTTCCTTTATAAACAGCATTTGTCCAATATAGATTTGATAAATACAGCAGAAAACTTATTGTCAAAACAATTAAGTAATATAGTAGTTATTTTTTCCATGGATAAATATATTATTGAATGGAGAGCCAGTGTTCAAAGTGACATTGGTCCCTATAGGAAGGGAAGAAATGAACATAGGACTTATAGAAATTTTAAGACTGTATACACCATTGAAGAATATGTACAATGTAACAATATGCCAAAGAACTTTAAAGCAGCATTTACCAAATTTAGATGTGGAATCGCTCCTATACGTTTAGAAACTGGGAGATATGAGAATTTACTTGAAAACCAACGGTTATGTCCTATTTGTAAACTTGCAGTTGAAAATGAGATACATGTATTGTTTCAATTGTCAATTATATCAACATTTGAGAAATGAGCTTATAGAAAAAGCTTGTGACATTGATGCCATTTTCGGAACAAACTTTTTATTTTTTTATTTTGTAAAATCAACAAATGATGAAAGTCAGTGCAAAATTTGTTATATGATTTTAGAAACCAGAACCCACCACTTGTCTAGATAATGTTATATATTGTTTTATAACATAATATGAGGTATAATAGCATTGTTTTATTGTTGATAATAATTTAATTTGGGGCTATATGATCGTTGCTAATCAGTTCATTACTGGTATGACCAGAGGTGACAGTTGATAGTTTACTTGTTTCTTACTAGTGTATAAGTACACCAATGTACAGAGGATTCAGTATTATTTTCTTCTTTTACAATAATGGCTAGTGTTCTTCACATAGAACATTAATTCCATGCGTGAGGGTTAAAAAAGAAACAGACTGATTAGGTTTCCCAGGCTACTCATTCCACCTGGTTCTTCCTAACAGTTTGTCATAAAAACATGAGTGCAATATGTACATGTACTTATGATCCCTAACAGCAAAAAATAAAAAATACAGCATTACTCAGTGTGCAGTAGATGATATTAGTAGGGTTAAAAACGGGATAAAAAAAACAAGTACTGTCCTATCTAAGGTATGAACATTAGTGTAGCCAGCGCAGACTTAAATCCGGTGATTGAGTCAGCACAGACTACACGTGATGGTAGTGAATTCCATTGGACAACAGTCCGAGGGAAAAATGAGTATTTATAGTAATCCACAGTTGCAGACGGTACATAAAAGGCCAGATGATGATAATGGCGTTAGGGTCTAGTGTACGGGTTAAGATACTGTTTTGGGTCAACTTCTATGTGATTGTAAACCAATTTGTGACATAATGTCAACCTGCTAAATTTTCTCCTATCTTGAAGGGAGTTCCATTTTAAATCGTTCATAATATGACGGACTGTGCCTGGAGCGTATTATAATTGTTGGTTACATATCTTGCAGCCCTTTTTGTACATTTTCTAGTTAATCAATATCTTTCTGATGGTAAGGGTCCCAAACACTTGATGCATATTCTAAGGTAGATCTAACAATTGTATTATAGGCTGCTGTCTTAGTAGCTTTTTTGGATGAATGTAAGTTACGTTTAAGAAATCCTAGGTTTTGACTGGCTTTATTAGTAGTTTTATTTATATGAGAGGACCAAGACAGATTTGAGGTAATTTCTACACCAAGGTATGTTGCTTGGTTAACTGCACATAAAGGCTGATTATATAAAGTGTAATTTGTATTTATCGGTTTCCTAGCTCTAGTTACATGTATAATGTGACATTTGGATATGTTAAAGGACATCCTCCATTTCTGCTCCCACTCAGACAAGCTGTCAAGATATTTTTGCACTTGAATAGAGTCTTCATCAGACCTAATGTGTCTATTTAACACGCAGTCATCTGCAAAAAGACGAACACTTGACGTAACAGTATCCGGCAGATCATTTATAAAAAGCAGATAGATAGATAGATAATTTATTTACCTCCACTTGGGAGAGCTATCATCATTTTCATACAACGAAACATCAATATACAAGCATATTCATACAATTACAAAATACATATTTCAACAAAAACATAATTATATACATAGTGCAGTACAATGTGTCATTTAATATATTTTAGCGTTTTCATTAAATACAGTAATGCATAGCAGTAAATACACGAATATATCAAGCAGCATAGCATAGTACATACACATACATTTACATAAGCATACCCCCTATATCTGAATATGTACTTCACTTTCCAGACATAAGTGTGCGCACCAACAGAATGCACGCTTACATACATAAAGCACTCACACGCAAGCACATAGAAGCACTTACACGCAAGCACATATATATCATACACATTTCGTAACCTTTTGTATTCATACACAACAGTCATTCACACAATCATTCACAATACATAGCTATATTAGGATTGGTACAGGATACATATATACATATTCATACGCACACACAAATATACCCACGTGGCACCAAGTTTAGATCACGCACTAGAATGTATGATAGAATGTGAATATAATAAGTGTTCCACAACCAGAAGATGACCTAGACACGAAACGAAATAGCTAGATCATCTAGGATGGAACGACTACTAGTAATTACCTTACTTATAAGATGTATGACGAAACAATTCCATATATCGATATCCTATTGTTCATGTATACGTTTACAAGTACAGTGCGTATATTTGAGTACAATGTATAAGCAAATCATTTCAGAGATCAGTTGAGCAGAAACAAGCCAGTGAAACAGACTGTAGGACTAGTTATTCAGGCGTACATAATATTGTTGGCGTAACATTAGGAACAATGTATTGATACACAATGTCCTAATTTCATCTTGGATAACCTGCGGTAGCTCATCAAAAGACAATCCCATCAAAAGTTCAAATATTTGTGATTTAGGGTCTTTTTCTATAAGGGCAAGATAGCATTCACGTCCTGCCAACGACAGGATACCAGTCCACATTGATTGTCTGAGAGTTTCATTCTTTTTGCAGTAATATATTGCATGCATAGTTATATTGTCAGAGACACTGCCACAGGATCCGCATCGTTCTACTTTAGAAAAGGAAGCAATGCGATTTAATGCGTTCACCGCGTAGTAGCATTTATGTTTCATCTTCGGGAAGCACCTTATAAATGACTATAAGGAACACGGCTTATTCATTCTAAAGAAGTCACCCAAACATCTAAGAGAATTACTGTGTAGAACTCGACCCATCCGTTCCTTAAACTCGATCACAAAAACGGTTTTGTCGAGAATATTGTTCCATTGCAACTTCGTTGGAAAATCACCGGTGTGTAGGAAGTTTTCAATGTAGGTGTTCAGTTTGTATTTGCTTATAATCCTATGCACATCTGGTATAAAACCAAGAACTTGTCTTTCATTTCCATAGTAATGAACTAACCGTTTCACAAATAAGTGTTTTGAGAGGTATTTGGTGGGTAACCGACACAACTGACCTAAAAATTGCAGCTTTTTGTGGTCAATAATGGTTTCGATGGAAGGTACTCCAAGACAGCTTAAAGAAAAGTCCACATTTATATATGTTGGTAGGTTCTGTATGAGCTTCACACAGTAACGGTGACCGCGTTCCAATTGGAGAAGGCTGGATGAGGAAACATTGTTCCATAATTCACACCCGTATAGTCCTTTGGGTATCACTATTGATTTATATATCGTAGACCAGGCAACCGGCGTAATTCCACTTTGATTTATAGAGTTACTCATAATGCTTAGAAGCGAACAGCGTAGTTTAGTGGATGCATCGTGAATATTACGAGAATGACACATGTATTTGTCACAGGTAATACCTAGATGTACGTATCTCTCCGCTTCCGGTATTGTGTTTGTTCCAAGAGTCCACTGTCTTTGACGATTAATAAAGTCACATTTTTTTTCGTTGAAGACGATTACGGAACACTTCTTTGGGTTGTATAGGAAACGCCATTTCCTGCTATATTCATTGCAAATGTCCAGCATCTTGTCAAGTCCGAATTTCGTATAGGATATGAGCAACATATCATCTGCTACTGTAGGAGCGGTTATATTCAGGTTGTATACGCACGTTCCCAAGTCACATTTCTCTAGTTCACGAATGAGTCCATTTATGTAGAGTAGGTATAATAGGGGTGAAGTTTTCCCGCCCTGTCGCGTACCTTGTTTTATACTGAACGAGTCTGACATAAAGTATCGGTTCCGTACGCGACTTTCCATTGAAGAGTACATCGCACGAAATGCTTGTAAAGAATATTTATCCACACCACATTCAAGTAATTTGTAGAAGAGGCCGTCATGCCACACAATGTCAAACGCCTGTCTGGCATCCAGAAAACAAATAAAAACTTTGCTATTGTTCTCTTTGCCGTATAGAATGGTTTCACGTAGAAGAAAAGCTGTCATTATACACCCTAAAATCCGGGCGGCATGATTTTACATGTCCGCATGTGCTTACTTGTTATTAAGTGTTAACACGAGTACATTGTTGTGTTGTTTACTGCAATCAAAGAAAGTAAGGAATCACCGGAAAAGTTCACACGACGAATAACTTAAAATCAGAATCAATTCTACGCAAAATTTTGTTATATGTAGGTAAAACTAAATTGTTTGGCAATACAATGTAGTCTGTTCCAAATCTTACTCTTCCATCATTAAACCTTTGTTCATTTGAAATTCATATACAAGTAAATGAGAAAAGTGCTTAATTTATTTTAAATGGTGTCTACGTGTAAAAAATATTGCAATAAAATATATTTGAAACATCAAAATGAGCATTGTAGCACAAGTCATACAGGTGCATGTCCATAAATTTACACGTTTTGTTCGGACACGGAATTAGAGAGACCTCCGTGGTTTGGATAAATATAATTTATACTTTTTTATAAAAGTAACCAAAACGTTGATTTAAAAGTGTCAATCAATGTCAATCATTTAAATTAAAACACTGATCAATATACTGTACATGTATATTAAGATGACAGATGGTGGGTGACAACATAGTACTGATTGGTTGTATATTAGTACCCTGCTGTGAAACTAATTTAGAGTATGGTCTTGGTGGCTTATCTTGATATTAGGGGATCTATGCTGTTTATTGTAAATCATTATATATTTATACAGCATAA
This sequence comes from Spisula subtruncata, assembly GCA_963678985.1. Lineage (NCBI taxonomy): Eukaryota > Metazoa > Mollusca > Bivalvia > Venerida > Mactridae > Spisula > Spisula subtruncata. Next base: position 3,790,247 of record OY787660.1, on the reverse strand, counting down.
TATTAACCTAGATTTTATAGTCTTTTTCCAACACCTAAGCAGTGTTCTTATTTAAACTATTTACACATTATATTATATTTTCTTTCAAACATAAGAACAATTTCAGCAGGATCTATTATTGTAACATTCTCCCTATATCCTCCACCGAACTTATTTTCTTTGTTTCTTAGTATGACTGTATATGCATGTTTATTGGAATAATCTAACAGTATGTTTTTTTTGTGTTTCTGTATGTATGTTTGTATGTATGTATGTTTATATGTATGTATGTTTGTATGCATGAATGTATGTTTACTCGAGCGATTATTAAGATGTTTGTTTGTATGTATGTATGTATCATGTGTAAATTTAAATTGTATAGCTATGTAGTGATGATGTGCAAAAAGCACAAATCTAAATGAAATAAACAATTATCTATCTATTTATTTATGCGTTAGGGTTTTAGCACCTTATCATCTGACAAGATTTTATTTATGCATTAGGGTTTTAGCACGTAACTGTCTCACTTTAATTTGTTATGTTTTTCCCATCACTCGAATTGCAGTTTATGTCACTTTTTGTGAATTAAGATTGATAATTCTTATATTAAAAACAAAATATTGTTAATTGTGATGTTAGTTTGAAGAGCAATTGTATATGTATAATTTATTTTTTAAATTATTTTATAACAATCAACTAATATCATAATCGTCAATTATACAGCTTTTTAAGCCGAATTTGCCCGAAATGGCACGTATGTAACCAGATAGGACATTCCAATAATTCGTTGTGGCTCTAATATACGTGTAGTTTTATTCAAAGGCCTAAATAATTATGTCTTTGTTTTATTACAATCCATAATAAACAACACATAACTTGTGAATTGTATTGGTAAAACAAATAAGACATAGCAATGATCCAGAGTTAACTAGGTTTAATGGTGTAGTATTGAATGAACCAGGTGAAAATACTTGCGCTTTATATTCCTGGCAAAATATACATTTATCAAAGTACAAATATACACTGTATCTTAGCACTAACGCTCAATTTAATGTACGAATTGTGCATGACAATCAACCGAATTACAAAACAACATTAATACAACTACAGATCTTTTTGGAAATTAACGCCCGATAATTGACCATTGTTGATGGACAAAAATCCGACAAATCACACGTTTCCACCACATCCAAAACATGTAACATATTATGCATACATTGTAAGTACATTATTAACATCTTTATTGAAAAAAACAACAGCTACAAAACATGCAATTAACGAAAAAAGCAATTAAATAATCTCTTCGCTACTGCGTGTATAGTGAGCCCTCGCTTTACGTCACATCCGGTTTACGGGAGGTAACTCTGTACATACGATTATCGCTTAATTGAAAGGGTCTATTACTGGGTTGGAACTTTTTACCTTTTTTAAAGGTTGGGGCAACAAAGGCTAGAGACCAGTCGGTAGGAACAGAACCACTAGCAAGAGATTTATTGAACAAGGGGCTATTTCATTAGCACATTCTTTTAAAATTCTGGGTCTGATTTGGTCAGGACCAGCAGCTTTATGTGGGTTTAAATTTGAAAGTAACTTTTTGACACCATTTACAGTTATATTTATATTTGCCATGCTATTATAAGGGCTAGGACCAAGATTTGGCAAGTTAGGGTCATTGTCGTTGGTAAAAACTGAGGAAAACTGTTTATTAAAAATTTCAGCTTTATCTTTGGAAGATGATTTTAATGCACCATTTTCTCTAAGGGGAGCAATACCACAAGTCATTTCTTAGACTTTTAATAAAACCCCAAAAACGTTTTGTTGTACAAATGTACCATGTTTATGTTCATCTGTGGAACAAATAACATCATTCATGTATTCCCAGTACAAATTCCTGGATCTCTGTTGAACTAGAGTTTTAATCTTTTTAAGTTTGGGAAGCGTAGAAGTACTTTTAAATTCTTATAGATACTGTATATTCTATCACGTTTTTCCATAAGCTTCTTTAGCTCAGAATTTGTCCATGGCAGGTGTTGTTTACCAGAAACAATTTTACTAGGTATGTGGGTAGAAATAAGAGAATTTAGCTTCTCTTTGAAGGAGTCCCATAGGTCTTGCACACTCATATTGTAAATATCCGACTCAGTTGCAAAATCAATTAGACCTTTCTTAATTTCGGCCCAATTTACATTATTAAATACCAGGATGTTCCTATTGCTTTTTTGGTTTATTCTGGGGGATGTTAAGAGATCCACAAATGGTATGCAGTGGTCACTAAAACCAAGAATCACCTTGACAGTTTCTGCGAATGTAGGGTTTGATAGGAGCATACTATCTAGGCAACTACTTGATGAATCAGTAATCCTAGTATCTTCCTTTACTAATTGAGTAAAGCAATACGACTCAGTGAGGTTGAAGAGTTTATTACATTCTTCTTGACAAGTAGTACCAGAAGTTACAGACTTTGTAGTCCAATTCATACCTCCCAGATTTAAATCGCCACCTATAAGAATAGTGCTGCTTTGTCGGTCATTAATGCAAAGCGTGCGTTCTATTTCATCAATACATCCATAATCTTTATCAGGTCTATAGGCACTACAAACAAGTAGATCTTTTTTACCCTTCTGTTGGATTTTAACCCATATTAACTCAGAGTCTGATTTGAGTTCTGGTTGGAAGTTTCTCTTAAATTTCTTTGAAACTAAGATAAAAACACCACCCCTGTTCTGTGTTTTCTATCTTTCCTGTATACATCATAGTCTGATGGGAATACCTCTGAGTTTTTTTATTTTAGGTTTAAGCCATGACTCATTTCAAAGGACTATATCAGGACCTAAGGTTGCTATCATGGACTGGAAACCGAGGTTCTCCTTTTTAATAGATTAGCAATTAACAGTAACAATTTAGAGGTGATTGAGGAATGACCATATAACTGGAACCAAGCACATATATTAGATAATGTAAATAATGTAAAACTTATCATATATATTCATTCATTTGGCATTCATGTTGTTGAGGAGGGTAGACTAATAATTGGGCAAATCTAAATTTTATAATAATGGGATAAGTATATTCGAAGTGTTATTGGAGTGAACCCTTCTGTGAATGGTCACTGGTCAATTATACGAATGCCGTGAACTAACCATTGATTGGTATTGTGATATATGTATATAATACTTTTACAAAGTTAATGTCTGATATACAAGAGTGCATAATTGAACGGCCCTATAACATATGAAATGTATTTTATTTATACCTGTACTGGCAAGCGACCGTAAATCCGGACAGTCCTTCAAATCCGGACGGTCTCAAAAACGCTTTTTGAGGCCAATAATTTAAATCATCCGTTGTCAATCATTTAGACGCTTGGTTTTTGACAATACCGCGAAGTTACAACGATTTAACTTAAATATTTAACAAGAAAAGCTGAATTTGTTTTCGTCTGCACTCGCCAAGCTTGTTTACATGCGAGGGGAAGTAAAAATATCTTCACTGCGCATGCGCAATATTACTGAACCGCCCTGAAATGTAATCTACGAACTTGTGCTAAATTTGGAGGTAAGCTGACGAGTTGTTTGTTATCAGTTTGATTACGAAAATATCGCTTTAATAAATACTTGCCGAGATTTAAAACGTCATTCAACGTCAATTTGTATCCAAAATGCCCGCTACGGAAAGCGTTGGTTTCAGATTTTGCCGTGACAAAATTGACATCGATGTTTTACCAAATTTAAGGGAGATAACCCCTACAAATTATGTTTTTTGAATGCAAGAGTTCTTCCCCTTAAAAATTATCGTTTAACGATATGTACTATTAAAATGTGTATATTAAAAACGTAACATCACGCTGTCCGGATTATAGGACCTGTTAGGCTTAAACAATAGTTGATAAAGTGGCCCTTTTATAGGCCCCATAAAACCCACTTGACTTCGTTTTAGAAATAAACAAATTAGCTCTACAGTTGAGAGACGAACCTAGCTTGGTTCAGATGAAATTTCAAGAATTAGATTTACATATTTTCCGAGTATTGTTTAAAAATATGCCAAAAGTGTCCGGAATTAGGACTCCTGCCAGTATATAAAGTATGATGTTATTGGATCAGACAATAAACTATAATAAACTATCATTAAAATCACTCGAGCAGCACTAATCCTTTACACGGGGAAATCACCTTAATATTTTAATGTATCGTATGACTATTTTAGTAGCTACTCTTTAACTTCCTGGAAGCATCACACTGCATCATACCTGAATGACTAATTTCGCAACCGTAATTGGGTGAAATTGCTTAAATTCTCTTCCTTGATAGATTTATATACATAATTATACTTTTATTTAGTTTACATAGTTTGGCTTTATATGTTCCCGTGAACAGACATGTCTGGTTTCGATAAATTTATTGTGATCGGATGTTTGCTGACAGGTACGTTGTAGTTCATGCATAAAATAGCGCTAGTTCTAAAACATTAAAACTTGAGCATTACATTTTTGTAATACCAATATACGATCACTTGTTTATTTAGTTTTATCAAGGGTCCAAGTCTAGGAGGAAGGGCGTAGCCGTCCAGGAGGCGACGCTCCGGGCTGAAGAGAGGTGGTTAAAGAGGACGGGATGCAGTTCCCGAAGACTGTGGGAACAACCAGGCGCTCCAGTCTTTAAAGTGGGGAGGAGTATAGGGCCGGAACTGTTGATCCAGAAATACGGGCGGTTTCAGGTGCTCCAGGTCACGTGGGGATGCTACGAAGGCATTCTGGGATCGCCCTCTTGAGCCTTGACACCATCTTGTAAAGACGTGTTTCAAGACCAATTATCGATAATATCCAAAGTATAGGCGAAGAAGACGACTGATTAGGTAGAAAACATTGTATCCCACCGCTGCCACCATTATTAGCTTTACGGACAATGAATACATGTACAACAGGGAAGGGTGAAATACAATGTTTTCTACCTAATCAGTCGTCTTCTTCGCCTATACTTTTGTTATTATCGATAATTGTGTTATGATAATACATGATTTCAATCCGGAAATCGATAGATTAGTGCGTGGAATGAACAAATGACACATATTTAGATTTATTGATATGATATATCAGATAGTGTCATATTTTTTAGGGTGGCCAATTAGAAATTCGGCTAAATGTATTATTGAGTTTCATTTTTTATTCTAGGGTGTGTAAGGCAATCGTACGGAGAATGTCCAGCCGGCTATTGGGGAGTGGAATGTCAGCAGAAATGTGCATCAGGGTGTAATGTTCAGTACAAATGTAATGAAGAAGACGGTGATTGCTTTAGGTGTATTAAGGGCTTTTATGGACCTTACTGTAACAACACATGTGCTGAAAATTGTCTGGGATGTAAGCAAGACACTGGTTTGTGTACTTCCTGCGAATATTCATGGTATGGCGACTATTGTAATGATCGATGCCCCAGTAATTGCATCGGTTGTGGCGATACCCATTGTTACAGATGCATTAATGGTTATTGGGGGACATTCTGTGAGCACAATTGCAGTACCGGTACTAATGGGAGTACTTGTAATGAAAACTCTTGTAAATGTATCTCTATCTCGTGTGATAAAGAGAACGGATATTGCCATGGGTGTGAATCAGGGTTTTGGGGAACTAAGTGTCAATATTCTTGTCGATTTGAACACTGCATACAATGTCAACAAACATATGGATACTGTGGGAGATGTCAGGACGGTTACTGGGGTCAAAAATGTCAGTATCAGTGTATTGGATGTGATACATGTGATTTTTATCAGGGTTACTGTAAGCAATGTCCTCGTGGATTCTGGGGTCAACAGTGTGAAAACGAGCGCACTGGTTGTGATGTTTGCAGTCATAGAACAGGTCACTGTACACAATGTCCGCGTGGGTTCTGGGGCCAACAATGTGACAAAGGGTGCATTGGTTGTGATTCGTGTAGTTTCGGCATTGGGTACTGTACACAATGTCCGCGTGGATTCTGGGGTCAACAGTGTGACAAAGAGTGCATTGGTTGTGATGCGTGTAGTTTCAGCACCGGATACTGCACACAATGTCCGCGTGGATTCTGGGGTCAACAGTGTGACAAAGAGTGCATTGGTTGTGATGCGTGTAGTTTTAGCATCGGGTACTGCACACAATGTCCGCGTGGATTCTGGGGTCAACAGTGTGACAAAGAGTGCATTGGTTGTGATGCGTGTAGTTTTAGCACCGGGTACTGCACACAATGTCCGCGTGGATTCTGGGGTCAACAGTGTGACAAAGAGTGCATTGGTTGTGATGCGTGTAGTTTCAGCACCGGGTACTGCACACAATGCCCGCGTGGATTCTGGGGTCAACACTGTGACAAAGGGTGCATTGGTTGTGATTCGTGTAGTTTCGGCACCGGGTACTGTACACAATGTCCGCGTGGATTCTGGGGCCAACAGTGTGACAAAGGGTGCATTGGTTGTGATTCGTGTAGTTTCGGCACCGGGCACTGCACAGAATGTCCGCGTGGATTCTGGGGTCAACAGTGTGACAAAGAGTGCATTGGGTGTGATGCATGCAGTTATGATACAGGTTACTGTACACAATGTCCGCGTGGATTCTGGGGCCAACAGTGTGACAAAGGGTGCATTGGTTGTGATTCGTGTAGTTTCGGCACCGGGCACTGCACATAATGTCTGCGTGGATTCTGGGGTCAACAGTGTGACAAAGAGTGCATTGGGTGTGATGCATGCAGTTATGATACAGGTTACTGTACACAATGTCCGCGTGGATTCTGGGGCCAACAATGTAAAAAAGAGTGCATTGGGTGTGATGAGTGTAGTTTTAGCACCGGCTACTGTATACAATGTCCGCGTGGATTCTGGGGCCAACAATGTAAAAAAGAGTGCATTGGGTGTGATGAGTGTAGTTTTAGCACCGGCTACTGTATACAATGTCCGCGTGGATTCTGGGGTCAACATTGTGACAAAGAGTGCATTGGTTGTGATGTATGCAGCTATGATACAGGTTACTGTACGCAATGTCCGCGTGGATTCTGGGGTCAACATTGTGACAAAGAATGTACGGACTGTGATGTATGTGATAACCATCTAGGGTATTGTACAGAGTGTTTGGGCAGTTTTTGGGGTCGTCAATGTGAACACGAATGTGTTGGATGTGAGGAGTGTTATACATCCACTGGTTACTGTAAAAGTTGTCAACGTGGTTATTGGGGTCAACAATGTGAACACGAATGTTCTGAATGTGAGGTTTGTGACAAAGAGCGAGGATACTGTACACAGTGTCGTGAAGGGGTCTGGGGTCAGCAATGTGAAGGTCGATGCACAGAATGTGTCACCTGTAACTTGTACAAGGGTTCCTGTGAATCATGTCGTCCTGGTTATTGGGGAACAATGTGCGACCGTAGATGTCCTGAGGAATGTGATTGTTGCGACATATATAAGGGACACTGTCGTATTACTGGTTGTCCATTGATCCATTACGGTGCAGAAGGTAAGTAATGGTTTCTTTATTGTGTAGCATTTAACATTAGGTTGTTCAGCCATTTGACAGCTTGGTCTTGGAAATTCCATTTCCATTCTCACTTAGTCATGTATGGCCATTGTACCGTGTATTTATGTAGTGTAATGTCGAGTGCTTCCATTTCCATTCTCACTTAGTCATGTATGGGCATTGTACCGTGTATTTATGTTATGTAATGTCGAGTGCTGCCTTTCCTATCTGATTTTCCCATTTCTTCTTTCGTACAATAGTACGAGTATGAACATATAGTTTCCCAAACTATCTTCTTATTCAATGTGGTAATGGAATCCTACTCTAGAGTGCGATTTAAACTAATCAAGCACACGAGTGTAGTTAGTGTTCTGATCTTACAATTAAATATTTCAGTGGGTATTTTAAATGTTAAGAAGGTGTTTTAGTTGCCGTTAGATACCAGATCCAATTATCACTATTCAGGATGCATTTATACTTACAAAAGACATATTACAGAGCAGTGATTATGGCAACATGCTCAATTAATGTGTATTACTCCGCAAAGATGTTACTGTTACCATTCGGTATAATTTTTAAGAATATATACGATACAAAAGAGAAAAATGTATATCGGCATGAGTCATACATATAACAAATCCACCTATATGAAAGTTAATGCGAATACATCTTATTGTGATATACGTAATAAATAACCTGATGGTACATCCACATTCTACTTTCACCAGACAATACAACGTTAATAGAGACAGAATCTACACCAAGTGACGGGAGCTTTCAAACACTGACTGTTGTTGGTATTACAATGATTGTTGTTGGATTTGTCTTGAGTGTTGTTTGTGTGGCCATGCTGATCTGTATGTACAGGTAAGACATTTATATAGCACTACTAGTAATATGTATATGTAGTGGCATTCGTACCCCTCCTGTACAATAACTTCCACATTACCAGACTCGATTTTGTTAAAACATTTTTGTAGGGCTGTACTATTGTTATTGAATAACTTAGAAAAATAAAAAAATGCGTAGTTTAGACCTATAGTAAAATTACAACCCTGACTGTACGGCACTATCTCATGTCAATGCAAGAACGAAAACATTAGACTATGTGCATGTACTCAGCTAGCGCAACGAAAACATGAGCGCCTGAGAGGTTCGTGAAACACTCACATGAAACCATCGATATCGTGAATAATTTAAATATTTTTGTTTCCATGTGCAGCAGATCGAAACTGTCCAAACCACTCGTACAAAGTATACCATACATGTATCATTCCAGTTGTGTTTGGGAAATATCATTTCAGTGGTTGAAGAGATGGTTCACTCGTAAAAACTAGTTTTTAAACTTGTGATTTAAATATTGACCATGCAGTACTACATGTACTTGTCAAAATATGCGGGTTAAAATTGATATCCAATGTTATACAATGCTAGTTCAATTGACAGTCGTTAATGTAGTCGTGATAACAACCATGAAGTATGTAATTGAAAAGTGATTATTGAATATGTCTGCAGTAATACAGTCGACTTGTTAAAGCATTTAAATGATCAAATTTCCTTTATGAACATAGACCGGGCTATTCAAAAGACCTTGTACGAAATATTTGTGATTCATGTCGACTAATTTAGTCATTTAAAGGATTAAATTTCCTTTACAGACGTTTGCGAATGAACAAAGACCGAACAACTCGAGATTCAACTGATAATACTGGCGAAGATGGTAGCGATAGATATGACATACCTAATCAACATACCGACAACAAACGTGCTGACGATCCTTATGACAACCCTGTTTTTGAAAACGAACTTTAGTTACTATGACATTCAACTTATGCTGTTGCAAGAATGCTATACTTGTAGTTAGAAATTAAGGCAATCCGTTCAATTGAAGTGGTTCAGTAGAAATGATCATGTGAGTTTCAGTTCGCGAAAAAGCCTTTTAGAGCACTATAATATGTATTACAGCAAAACATGCCACAACAGACTCACCATTAGTAATCGTATACGTTCAAAATAAGACAATCATGACAATATATAATAACTTTTTATCGTAATACTCACTCGTAGGCACAATGTCATTGCTCAACATACGGTTCCCCTATGTACTGACGTACTAATATTATATTTCGCCAAAGCTTAATTACGCCATATGTATTCATGTTTTATCATTTACCTATAAACCACGGTGCGGAGGTTTGATAAAGCCCGTTTGATAAAAAACGATATTACACTACTCAGTTATATAATAATTATGCAAATGGGGCGCCTAATCACTATTGATATGTATTCATACGCGCTGTCAAAATATGCATGTACATGTTTATACAGGATGCAGAGGAAAAAACAGGTCCGTGACTTGATTATAATTCAATATACACATCTCGCTCCAATAATTATGCAACACTGTAACGGTAATTTAAAAATCTTACATTCGTGTCTTTCCATATATAATTTATTAAAACAGAGCCTCGTATTTTATCACTTTTATCCAACTCGTTTAATGAATTCAATATGAAAAGACACTCACGTAAGAACCTCTATTTCTTTCACGTTTGAATGATATTACTAATCTTACAGTTTTAATCGTCTTTTAATATTAAGCATGTTTTATACCAATACACATTGTTAAATATAATCTTTTTACATGATCTCCCAGGTGATTCGTACAACATGTTTTCTATTCTGTAAATCTTGATACGTACAACATGTTTTCTTCTCTGTAAATCTTGATGCGTACAACATTTTTACCTGTCCAGCAATCTTGATCCGTACAACGTGTTTACCTCTCTGTAAAATGTCTTCTTGTGTGTTCGAGTTTATGCATCTCGTACTCCGTTGTTTCCAATGTTTTATACCAATTATGTCGATCACTCACCTAGAGCATTTAATGCATGATACTTGTTTTAGTTTGTATTCAAGTTGTGTATTACTTTTAAATGTCACCAGATTGTTCGCATAACCCTTGTCACCGAGTGTAAATCTCATCTCATGCGGTTATGTTGTTTATTGTTTTGTCCACCCGTAATAAAATCATCTTATCTTATCTAACACGCTATAGCATATTAATTAGTGGTTTGTTTACCTCTAATACATTTTATACTGAAAAATGCGTGATTTGTTTGATTATGTCGACCTACCCAGTTATATAAATTAGTAAGATTATAATCGCCGGAGAAAAAGCTCGTCTATACTTATCATTTCAGATAAACATGTCCATGTGGCATAACAAAGTTGAAAATACCTTACAATTCATTGACCACAATCACAAAATAGTCAGTAAACATGAATAAATAAGCGGTCTTGGACACTTTTCATGGACATACATTGTCCTAGGCGATTACTATGGACTCTGAAGAAACCAGACATGGACAGATTAGTGCCAAAACACCATTCTCGTTCAACCAGCGTATATTGCATCTGAAACAATAGTCTGTGTGATTGGAGTAACCACTGTTTATGAGGATGCAAAACCTAGCATAACGGTGGGTTATTTCAATAGACCTACTCCGGATCTCCACTAATCTGTAGGTACAAATAAAGTTTTACCGTTATAATCCTTTTGAGGCTTGAATATTCATATCTGGACAATAGAGTTGGGGTCAGTTGTGTTTGCATATGAATACAAAACCAGTGTTACTAGACCATGTTTGTTTGTACCTACCTGTAAATTAAGGGGAAAACCACCTTGCACAGAGTTCCGGATATCAACTATTCACAAGAGATATAAATGTACCATCACGCGTTTATCCATCTGTATGAGTTATCTCTCTTTGATAATCTTTATAGTCGCAGCTAACTTGTTGTCCGTGCTTTCGCACAATAATGCTTGTGTTGGAGTGTCGTGATTAAAAAATGCGGTCATTACATGTAGCAACTTAAAGTTCAATGGTTGCTGATTCAATTTCCATGACAAAAATATAAATAAATCTTGCACATTGTTTTTGTGCTGTGCAATATGCTGACGTCATCATGGTATTTAACCTATCAAGCGGTTGTTCCTTCCTGATAGACTACTGGAGCCTGGTGTTTACTAGTACCAGGGGTTCTTCTATATATAGTAGGCATAATTCCCAATCCTGAAAACTAATCGCAAACCGGTTATAGGTGACATGAGAATACACCTAACACCTTAACAAGGCTTCAAACATAGTTTTATTGTTAAAGTTTAGTTTATGCAACTGCAAATGACCACAACTTTGTCGATTCTTTGAATATTTTCAGCAAATAACTTTTTATTTTGTGCCGAACAGATCATTCTTTCTTATGCAGCAAATCCGGATTTCCTGAATTGCAGGACCCCTTACAGTGTGTATAGGAATTTCACGAAAATTGTGCATTGCTTTAAAGCTAAAGACAACCAATATAACAAGAGATCTTTCATGGTTCGTACGGATCTTTCAAAACTAAATTCAAGGATTTTTCCAGGACTTTTCATTCATTTTCAAGCAGCACTTATTTTTACTGCTCATGATGTCAAACACCGTAAATCTCGCCAATTTACCCCCCCCCCAATGACATTGACCCAGAGTCTAAGTTAGTCAGGTTGAGTAATCGCTATGATACTTTTAATTTCGTAGGTCACGTCCTTTCATCCCCAGGTAACCAGGTGCTGAATTCCAGAACGATTTTCCTATAGTAATGGAGATGATTTTTTGTGATTTAATCTAGTTTTCTACTAAATATTTTATTATTTTCTACCCAGAGAAAGTAGATTCTAGGACTATTTCCAAAAAATCATTCTTTTTTTTCAAAATTCCAGGATCTTTTCAAGGATTCTTTTCAGTGAGAAATTCCAGGATATTTCAAGGACTAGGCATCAAATTCAAGGACTTGTCATGTTTGAACCATGTGTTTGTTAAACATGTACGTATATATATATATGCTCCTATGTCAGTTTGATTTTCGAAAACGGTTAAGGTCACATTGCTTTGATCTACTGGTCTCAACCCAATAGGGGTTATCTACTGTTGCTGACCAACCTCCATGTAAAGTTTGAAGACCATAAGGCAAAGACTAAGACCTACTGCCTGAGTATGGTGTATATGCTCTTTGTGTTCCATTGTGCTCTGTTATTACAATTCATGGTTGTCCGAATTGGTAACATCTCTTATTCAATGGCAAACATAAGCAATCTCAAACAAACAACTTTACCGGAGAACCAACACAATCCCGCTTTCTACAGAAATCCAGAGAAGATGGAGAGGACACGTCAGCCGAAGGAAGCCAGACTCTATCCCACGGATAACTATGAGATGGGCAATACGGGAAAACCAAAGGAAACCTGGCGAAGATCAACAAATCGAGAGATGACAGAGAGAGGTTAGACATGGGGTCAAGTGGTGCGATAGATAGCGTTGCAGATAGAAGTCAATGACATCGTTTGGAGGTGGCCTTAGGGGCAAAGCAGCCCGAAAAGGATAAGGTAGTAGGTAAACATAAGCAATTGTCTTCCTAGGTCCAGAACTAGGCAACTAGGTATACGTTTGTTTTTTGTTGTTGGTGATCTGGTCGATGTGGCCATTGCTTTGTTGCTAGATTTGACGGTTTTTATAACTGCGTCAAGCCTCAGTAACGCCTCATCCACTCTTTTACAGCGGAGACTTGAAAAGTTTGTTTTAATTAGGGTCACAGGTTTTTGGTAATTCTTTGTGAAACCAGGTCATCCTGCTTATTTACAGCAGGGACTTGGGCTTTTTAATTATTTTTTCGTAAGGTTATGTGTGGGCATTGCTCTCTGTAATTGTGTTGTGTTGTTGCTGTTTTCTGTGTTTGTGCTCACGAGTGCTGCCTTCTCTGCCCGATTTTGCGGTACATGGATGGACCACTATGAAGAGTGATCACAAAAGCTAAAGTTGTCATTTTGAGACAGGAGATCTTAACTTTGAATTATAAAAAACATATTTTACAGGTTTCAATTTGGTCCATTTTATTACAAATGACTTGAGAGCTTAATAGCTTTCGTGTACATGTACAACAATTACATAACAACATAAACATTTGTGAACACAAAATACATACAACATGGACTGGACAAGACATTATTATAGATCAAATACTGTAAAATCATTAATTTTTGTGGGGGATTAAATTTCCTGGATTTCGTGGTTCACCAACCACGAACTTTAATCCCAACGAACATTAATTTTGACTCTTGTTTTATTACCTGAAATGCAAAATTGTCTTTTTACCAAAATCACGAGATTTCATCCCAACAAATGTAAATGATTTTACACTACATGAACCTGTGTCAGTATATGTATCTTACATATATTTAGCAAAGAACAATTATCAATTATTGTTGAGCACACCATTCCCTGTCTGACTCGGTAACTTTCTACAACAGATGTAACCATGCTTATGAGAGCTGATAATGACATCACAAACCATTGTGGTTTGACCACAGTGACACTGGTATTAGTAAAATATGACACTTAAACAACATATAACTAAAAATCAAATACAAATATCTCTGCCCCAATCTGCCCTATTCTAATCAACTACTGTAACTGCTGTTTATCATACAATACAACCACTTCAAATAACCTCATCCATAATACTATGAATAAACAAAGCATTTACAAAAGTAAACACCTTAGGTCTATAACAATCTAGAGGCCCTGAAACTCTCAACTGACTGACTTACTTACTTACTGCCCGTTATGCCCTCTGACTCTAAACTGAGCATTATCAAAAATGGCACAGTTAGGCAAATGACCAAGACTACCTGGTTTCAAATATGACTAAGACAGTAAAGAGACATTGTGACTTGGTTATAAAGATAACTAATGTGACAAGAGTTGTGGCCCAGATGAGCCAAATGTTTACACACTTGGCCTAGATTTGTCATAGTGATTGTCGGGTGTACATGTTTTTTTGCTTCTTTTTATTTTTATTGATGTGTGTTTATATTGTAAATTCGAAGGCCATGTTGTAAATAAGCTCAAACATGCAATGAATAAACTTAATGTGTATTACCTTCGTTAAATAAAACTAGTATTACTAAATAAAAACGTATCTAATACAGGAATATGTATAACACTTGAACTTTTTATAATTGAATTAAGCCTCCTTCAACGCAAACAACAAATATTACGTAAGACTAGTTTGCCTGGAAGATTTCTCTGTGAGATTCATGTAGTTTATCATCTGGCACTCTAATTACTCAGCCAACACTGTCAATTTCTTCCACTCTAACCTCTAGCATTTCTATATTTGTTCTTACCAATTAACTCACTACACACACCGAGGGCATTTCACGTGTTGGTATCATCTGCTAGACGGGGATATTCATTAACATGTTTAACTCTAATGTCTTATAACATTGCAGATGCTTTTTGTAATGTAGTATAAATTACAGACATACAATGTAATTTAGGCGGCAGACAATGCATCATTATGTGTCATTGAGCAATCACAACAATTATCATATGTTATCATAGGATTCAATAATTCATAAATAATTAACTATAAATCTATGGATAGGCGGGAGACATGGCTATGTTCCTGTGGTTGCTATGACAATGGATAAAACACAACTTTAATAGAAGACAACCCTATACATGATTTGATTTCAAGTTCATATGAGCAACATCTCGTGTAATTTTTTATGTAATTAAGTTTTCATGTACATTTTTGTATGTTAATTTGCGTATTGTACTCGTCAGCATAATGCCTAATTTATTTCAATATAAACTGTATCTAAAACATGTGTAAAGTAATGTTTTAACAAAACAAATCGATGGCTTAGAATGAGAAGGTCGTAACTACTACTTACGACCTTATCAGATTCATGCATATTTGAAATCTACTTCACAATGCGCTTCTTATGAGCCTATTTTCATGATATCGGAAATGAAATTGTCATGTTGACCAAAATTAAGTCTTAAAAACTTGCTTTTCCATGGGTAAAGAGTAAATTACAGTCAGTTTTCTCATGTTTTCTCAATATATCGATTTGTAGTTACGACCTTCTCATTCTAAGCCAGCAAAATGTCGGGGATTTGGTTGTGAATCAATTTAAACGACATACAAACATAGAGACAGGGTTGCACGTCTACAACTTTTGGTATCTAAGGGCCACGTTGTTCGAAAACTGTTACAATCAGTCAGAATTGGTAGTTATGCGATCTCAACATGGTCTCCATCTATTCTTCGGTTAGATGAGTGGATATCGCTGTCTTAGAATGAAACAATCGTATCTACAAAAACAATATTTTGAGAAAGAAAGAAAAACTGTCATACAATCACTCTTTCCTTATGGTAAATTTAGCCCTTTCAACTTCAGTTTGGTCAAGATGACAAGTTCCGCTTTTCATGACGATAGGCTCATAAGAAGCGCCTTATTATGTAATTTCCCATTACGCATTAGTTCTATAAGGTTGTATGTGACACTAACTACCTTCTCATTCTAAGCCAGCGATATGCAGATCCTATTGCACACACGTATAATTATGCACTTCGCGTGTTATTCAACATTACCATTCAAATTAATGTATCGAATTACTATTTCGGCTAAACTTGTAAGGACGTTAACTTCCTGAAAGCTTCACTCCGCGTCATACCTGAATGACAAAGTTCTCAACCGTTATTTTGGTGAAACTGCTTAAATTCTCTTCCTTGTTTTATGTGCATAATTGTACTTTTATTTAGTTTACATAGTTTGGCTTTATATGTTCCCATGAACAGACATGTCTGGTTTCGATAAATTTATTGTGATCGGATGTTTGCTGACAGGTACGTTGTAGTTCAAGCATACCTAACACTAGTTGTAAAACACTAAACATTGAGAACTAATATTTAAAATTTAAAATATTAGTATACGGTCAATATTCGATTTGTTGTTTATTTAGTTTTCATAGTCGATTTCTGACTTTCTGATTTTTTAAAATATTTCCTTCAGGTTGTTAAACGGGATATTTACTATACAAAAAACTACATTGATTAAAAAGTAAATTAACATGCTTAACCTATATACTAACAAGTGTTACTTAAGTTTAATTTCTTATTCTAGGGTGTGTGAAGCAATCGTACGGAGAATGTCCAGCCGGCTATTGGGGAGTGGAATGCCAGCAGAAATGTGCGTCTGGATGTAATGTTCAGTACAAATGTAATGAAGAAGATGGTGTGTGCTTTAATTGTATTGGGGGCTTTTTTGGACATTATTGTAACAGTACATGTGCCGAGAATTGTCTGGGCTGTGTGCAAGACACTGGTGTATGTACCTCTTGCGAAAGTTCTTGGTATGGCGACTATTGTAATGATCGATGCCCCAGTAATTGCGTCAATTGTTATGAAGCTTATTGCGTCGTATGCATGCGTGGTTATTGGGGGACATTTTGTGAAAAGGAATGTACGCAGCTTGAATGTGAGATCAATTGCAGTACTAGTACTAATGGGAGTACTTGTAATGAAAACGCTTGTAAATGCAGCTCGAACTCATGCAATAAAGATAACGGGTATTGCAATGAGTGTGAATTAGGGTTCTGGGGAACCAGGTGTCAATATTCTTGTTTCGAACACTGCATACAATGTCAACAAAAATTTGGATACTGTGGGAGATGTCAAGACGGTTACTGGGGTCAGAAATGTGAACATCAGTGTATTGGATGTGATACATGTAATTTGTATACTGGTTACTGTAAACAATGTCCACGTGGGTTCTGGGGTCAACAGTGTGAGGAAGAGTGCATTGGTTGTGATGTATGCAGTTACAGCACTGGTTACTGTACATCATGTCCACGTGGGTTCTGGGGTCAACAGTGTGACAAAGAGTGCATTGGTTGTGATGTATGCAGTTACAGCACTGGTTACTGTACATCATGTCCACGTGGGTTCTGGGGTCAACAGTGTGAAGAAGTGTGCTTTGGTTGCGATGTATGCAGTTACAGCACTGGTTACTGTACATCATGTCCACGTGGGTTCTGGGGTCAACAGTGTGACAAAGAGTGCATTGGTTGTGATGTATGCAGTTACAGCACTGGTTACTGTACATCATGTCCACGTGGGTTCTGGGGTCAACAGTGTGACAAAGAGTGCATTGGATGTGATGTATGCAGTTACAGCACTGGTTACTGTACATTATGTCCTCGTGGATTCTGGGGTCAACAATGTGACAAAGGATGCAATGGGTGTGATGCGTGTAGTTTTAGCACCGGCTACTGTACACAATGTCCACGTGGATTCTGGGGCCAACAGTGTGACAAAGGGTGCATTGGGTGTGATGCGTGTAGTTTTACTACCGGGTACTGTACACAATGTCCACATGGATTCTGGGATCAACAGTGTGACAAAGAGTGCATTGGTTGTGATGCGTGTAGTTTTACTACCGGGTACTGTACACAATGTCCACGTGGATTCTGGGATCAACAGTGTGACAAAGAGTGCACTGGGTGTGATGCGTGTAGTTTTACTACCGGGTACTGTTCACAATGTCCTCGAGGATTCTGGGGTCAACAATGTGACAAAGAGTGCATTGGTTGTGATGCATGCAGTTATGATACAGGTTACTGTACGCAATGTCCTCGTGGGTTCTGGGGTCAACAATGTGATAAAGAGTGCATTGGGTGTGATGCGTGTAGTTTTACTACCGGGTACTGTTCACAATGTCCACTTGGATTCTGGGGTCAACAATGTGACAAAGAGTGCATTGGTTGTGATGCATGCAGTTATGATACAGGTTACTGTACGCAATGTCCTCGTGGGTTCTGGGGTCAACAATGTGACAAAGAGTGCATTGGTTGTGATGCATGCAGTTATGATACAGGTTACTGTACGCAATGTCCTCGTGGGTTCTGGGGTCAACAGTGTGACAAAGAGTGCATAGGTTGTGATGCATGCAGTTATGATACAGGTTACTGTACGCAATGTCCTCTTGGGTTCTGGGGTCAACAGTGTGACAAAGAGTGCATAGGTTGTGATGCATGCAGTTATGATACAGGTTACTGTACGCAATGTCCTCGTGGGTTCTGGGGTCAACAGTGTGACAAAGAATGTACGGTCTGTGATGTATGTGATAACCATCTAGGGTATTGTACAGAGTGTTTGGGCAGTTTCTGGGGTCGTCAATGTGAACACGAATGTGTTGGGTGTGATGAGTGTTATACATCCAATGGTTACTGTAAAAGTTGTCAACGCGGTTTTTGGGGCCAACAATGTAAACACGAATGTCCAGAATGTGAGGTTTGTGACAAAGAGCGAGGATACTGTACACAGTGTCGTGAAGGGATCTGGGGTCAGCAATGTGAAGGTCGATGTACAGAATGTGTCACCTGTAACTTGTACAAGGGTTTCTGTGAATCATGTCGTCCTGGTTATTGGGGTACAATGTGCGACCGTAGATGTCCTGATGAATGTGACTGTTGTGACATACATAGGGGACACTGCCGTATTACTGGTTGTCCATTGATCCATTACGGTGCAGAAGGTAAGTAATGGTTTCTTTATTGTGTAGCATTTAACTTTAGGTTGTTCAGCCTTTTGACAGCTTGGTCTTGGACATTCCATTTCCATTCTCACTTAGTCATGTATGGCCATTGTACCGTGTATTTATGTAGTGTAATGTCGAGTGCTTCCATTTCCATTTTCACTTAGTCATGTATGGGCATTGTACCGTGTATTTATGTTATGAAATGTCGAGTGCTGCCTTTCCTATCTGATTTTCCCAGAGTATGAAAACATAGTTTCCCAAGCTATCTTCGGAGTGGATGTGGTAATGGAATCCTAATATAGAGTGCGATTTAAACTAATCAAGCACACGAGTGTAGTTAGTGTTCTGATATTACCATTAAATATTTCAGTGGGTATTGTAAATGTTAAGAAGGTGTTTTAGCCAGATCCAATTATCACTATTCAGGATGCATTTGTAGTTACAAAAGACATATTACAGAGCAGTGATTATGGCAACATGCTCAATTAATGTGTATTACTCCGCAAAGATGTTACTGTTACCATTCTGTATAATTTTTAAGAATATATACGATACAAAAAAGTAAAATGTATATCGGCATTAGTCATACATATAACAAATCCACCTATATGAAAGTTAATTCGAATACATCTTATTGTGATATACGTAATAAATAACCTGATGGTAGAACCACATTCTACTTTCACCAGACAATACAACGTTAATAGATACAGAACCTACACCAAGTGACGGGAGCTTTCAAACACTGACTGTTGTTGGTATTACAATGATTGTTGTTGGATTTGTCTTGAGTGTTGTTTGTGTGACCATGCTGATCTGTATGTACAGGTAAGACATTTATATAGCACTACTAGTAATATGTATATGTAGTGGCATTCGTACCCCTCCTGTACAATAACTTCCACATTACCAGACTCGATTTTGTTAAAACATTTTTGTAGGGCCGTACTAATGTTACTGAATAACTTTAAAAAATAAAAAAAATGCGTAGTTTAGACCTATAGTAAAATTACAACCCTGACTGTACGGTACTATCTCATCTCAACGCAAGAACGAAAACATACAGTCTATGTACATGTACTCAGCTATCGCAACAAAAACATGAGCGCCTCAGAGGTTCATGTAACACTCACATGAAACCATCGATATCGTGAATAATTTTAACATTTTTGTTTCTATGTGCAGCAGATCGAAACTTCCCAAACCACTCGTGCAAAGTATACCATACAGGTATCATTCCAGTTGTGTTTGGGAAATATCATTTCAGTGGTTGAAGAGATGTTTCACAAGGTTTTAAACTTGTGATTTAAATATTGACCATGCAGCACTACATGTACTTGTCAAAATATGCGAGTTAAAAATTGATATCCAATTTTATACAATGCTCGTTCAATTGACAGTCGTTAATGTAGTCGTGATAACAACCATGAAGTATGTAATTGAAACTTGATTATTGAATATGTCTGCAGTAATACAGTCGACTTGTTGAAGCATTTTAATGATCAAATTTCCTTTATGAACAAAGACCGGGCAATTCGAAAGACCTTGTACGAAATATTTGTGATTTATGTCGACTAATTTAGTCATTTAAAGGATTAAATTTCCTTTACAGACGTTTGCGAATGAACAAAGACCGAAAAACTCGAGATTCAACTGATAATACTGGCGAAGATGGTAGCGATAGATATGACATACCTAATCAACATACCGACAACAAACGTGCTGACGCTCCTTATGACAACCCTGTTTTTGAAAACGAACTTTAGTTACTATGACATTCAACTTATGCTGTTGCAAGAATGCTGTACTTGTTGTTAGAAATTAAGGCAATCCGTTAAATTGAAGTGGTTCAGTAGAAATGATCATGTGAGTTTCAGTTCGTGAAAAGGCCTTTTAGAGGACTATAATATATATTACGGCAAAACATGCCACAACAGACTCGCCATTATTAATCGTATACGTTTAAAATAAGACAATCATGACAATATATAATAACTTATTATCGTAATGCTCACTCATATGCACAGTGTCATTACTCAACATACGGTTCCCCTATGTACTGACGTACTAACATTATATTTCGCCAAAGCTAACGCCATATGTATACATGTTTATCATTAACCAATAAACCACGGAGCGGAGGTTTGATAAAGCCCGTTTAATAAAAACGATATTACACTACTCAGTAATATAATACTTATGCAAATGAGGCGTCTAATCACTATTGTTATGTATTCATATACAAGCTGTCAAAAATATACATGTACATGCTTATTCAGGACGCAGAGGAAAAAAACAGGTCCGTGACTTGATTACAATTCAATATACACATCTCGCTCCAATAATTATGCAACACTCTAACGGTAATTTATTAATCTTACATTCGTGTCTTTCCATATATAATTTATTAAAGAGGAGCCTCGTATTTTATCACTTTTATCCAACTCGTTTAATAAATTCAATATGAAAAAAACACTCATGTAAGAACCTCTATTTCTTTCACGTTTGAATGATATTACTCATCTTACAGTTTTAATCGTGTTTTGATATTAAGCATGTTTTATACCATAACGCATTGTTAAATATACCCTTTTTACATGATATTCAAGGTGATCCGTACAACATGTTTACATCCTGTAAATCTTGATGCGTACAACGTGTTTACTTCTCTGTAAATCTTGATGCGTACAACATGTTTACTTCCCTGTAAATCTTGATCCGTACAACGTGTATACTTCTCAGTAAATCTTGATGCGTACAACATTTTTACTTCTCTGTAAATCTTGATGCGTACAACACGTTTACTTCCCTGTTAATCTTGATGCATACAACGTGTTTACTTCTCTGTTAACCTTGATGCGTACAGCCTGTTTATTTCTCTGTAAATCTTGATGCGTACAACGTGTTTACTTCTCTGTAAATCTTGATCCGTACAACGTTTCTACTTCCGTGTAAATCTTGATGCGTACAACCTGTTTACTTCTCTGTAAATCTTGATCCGTACAACATGTTTACTTCTCTGTAAATCTTGATGCGTACAACCTGTTTACTTCTCTGTAAATCTTGATGCGTACAACATGTTTACTTCTCTGTAAATCTTGATGCGTACAACATGTTTACTTCCCTGTAAATTTTGATCCGTACAACGTGTTTACTTCTCTGTAAATCTTGATGCGTACAACATTTTTACTTCCGTGTAAATCTTGATGCGTACAACGTGTTAACTCTCTGTAAATCTTGATGCGTTCAACGTGTTTACTTCCCTGTAAATTTTTATCCGTACAACGTGTTTACTTCTCTGTAAATTTTGATCCGTACAACATGCTTACTTCCCTGTAAATCTTGATCCGTACAACATGTTTACTTCTCTGTAAATCTTGATCCGTAAAACGTGTTAACTTCTCTGTAAATCTTGATGCGTACAACATATTTACTTCTCTGTAAATCTTGATCAGTACACCATTTTCACTTCTCTGTAAATCTTGATCCGTACAACGTGTTTACTTCTCTGTAAATCTTGATCCGTACACTATTTTTACTTCTCTGTAAATTTTGATCCGTACAATGTGTTTACTTCTCTGTAAATGTTGATGCGTACAACATTTTTACTTCTCTGTAAATCTTGATGCGTACAACATGTTTACTTCTCTGTAAATCTTGATCCGTACAACGTGTTTACTTCTCTGTAAATCTTGGTGCGTACAACGCTTTTTCTTTTCTGTAAATCTTGATGCGTACAACATTTTTACTTCTCTGTCAATCTTGATGCGTACAACATGCTTACTTCTCTGTAAATTTTGATCCGTACAACATGTTTACTTCTCTGTAAATCTAGATCCGTAAAACGTGTTTACTTCTCTGTAAGTCTTGATCCGTACACCATTTTTACTTCTCTGTAAATGTTGATCCGTACAAAATGTTTACTTCTCTGTAATCTTTATGCTTACAACATGTTTACCTCTCTGTACCGTATAACGTATTTACTTTTCTGTAAATCTTGATGCGTACAAACGTGTTTACTTCTCAGTAAATCTTGATGCGTACAACATGTTTACTTCCCTGTAAATCTCGATGCGTACAACGTGTTTACTTCTCTGTACCGTGCAACATGTTTACTTCCCTTTACATCTTGATGCGTACAATGTGTTTACTCGTCTGTAAATCTTCTTCTTGTGTGTTCGAGTTTATGCATCTCGTACTTCGTTGTTTCCAATGTTTTATACCAATTATGTCGATCACTCACCTAGAGCACTTAATGTATGATACTTGTTTTAGTTTATATTCAAGTTGTGTATTACTACTAAATTTCATCAGTATGTATGTGTAACACTGGAATACGAGGTCACTGAACAGGTTGGGATGCACCTAAAACGAGCTATTATATCTAGAAGTAGCTATTATAGCTACATCTGGCTATAAAACTAACAATAGAAGCAGTTAAATCAGCTTACTTGACATGTTTATCCGAATTTTCGAACTTAGACGAACTGTATGCAACATCAATTTTCGCCGACATTAACGTTGTGCCGTCTTACAAACTGTTTCAGAAAATTGATGTTGCATACAGTTCGTCTAAGTTCGAAAATTCGGATAAACATGTCAAGTAAGCTGATTTAACTGCTTCTATTGTTAGTTTTATAGCCAGATGTAGCTATAATAGCTACTTCTAGATATAATAGCTCGTTTTAGGTGCATCCCAACCTGCTGAATGTAAATATCTTACCTCATGCGGTTATGTTGTTTATTGTTTTGTCCACTCATAATACAATCATCTTATCTTATCTAACACGCTATAGCATATTAATTAGTGGTTTGTTTCACTCTAATAAATTTTATACTAAAAAATGCGTGTTTTGTTTGATTATGTCGACCTACCAAGTTACATAAATTAGTAAGATTATAATCGCCGGAGAAAAAACTTGTCTATACTAATCATTTCAGATAAACATGTTCATGTGGCATAACATTGTTGAAAATACCTTACAATTCATTGACCACAATCACAAAATAGTCAGTAAACAGGTACACATAACAAATACGTGCACAAAAATTTCAAATACGGAGATCACAATTCAATTGATTAAAGTACCATCTGATTAAAAATGGTACAATCAGAATAAGCAAATGATGACATCATCAGAAGCAACTGTCACCAATTCATCGGACGTGCGTCTGGGTCTTGATGCAGCTATTTGACCACTTTGCTTTATAATAATAATAATAATAATAACGACTTTATTTTAAGAGGCAACACAGTTGGGCAAGCCCAGTCTTCCCTGTGAGCCTCTCTTTTAAATTGTATTTTCAAGCATATGTGCTTATCATTTGTCTAAAAGCAATGTAAACCGTGATTGGAATAAATTACAATTCAGGATTAGAAATACCCACTTTCATCCGAAAAAGTAAAAGTTTGTCGGAGTTACCTCCCTTTGATCATCAACATAAAAATGATTTTTTTAAAAGTTGATAAGTACCATGTTGTTCAGTAAAAAATCTAATTATTTTGAGTGTTTTTTTTTAATTTGGTGATATCACTTCAATTCAAATTGACAATAATTTAACATTATTTGCACGTACAACATTATTTGCACGTACGTGTAAATTTTCCGGAAATTTTGCTTGTTTTGATTTTTCACGGTTCAATGAACCGCATCCTTTAATTTCGAAGAAAAAAACTTTATTGATTCAATCTTCAGATAGTCAATAGCATATACACAAAATGTCTTGCAGAAATGTTAATAAAAAAAAAGTTACAAGGTAAAAACACATGCACACTTATAAGATTTGTTAAGTGTATAGATAAGCGATCTTCGACACTTTTCACGGACATACATAGATCTTGGCGATTACTATGGACTCTGAAGAAACCAGCCATGCCAGATTAGTGCCGAACCCCCATTTTCGTTCAACCAGCGTATATTTCATCTGAAACAATAGTCTGTTAGATTGGACTAACCACTGATTTATGAGGTTGGAAACCACAGCCACGATGGGTTATTTCAATTCACAAGAGATATATACTTAACAACAAGTCCTCATTTTTATTGATTGATAACATTTTTGTTATAAATAGTAACATGCTAAAATTTCTCAAGTGAATTTTATACAAGACACACAAAATAACCCGAGTCAGAAACTGGCGATATGTCACGTAGTTTATTTGGTCCGAGATGCACGTGCGTTTTATGTGTAAGTCCCTTCACGCAGTTACACATACACGGAATTTGTTCCAAATACCTCCAAATTATGTCCAAAGAATCACCACGGTCGAAAAACATTCGAAAAACATTTAGTGTCTCACAGTTATGCGTCAGATGATGTCAGAACAATTATGACGTGACGTCAATACAATTCATATAATTATATTTTCTTCCGACAAGAACAAATAAATACCAAATTCATCACTGGTTAGTTGATTTTTAACGTAAACATGTTTATGAGTATATAATGAAAGTTTAACGTTTTGTTTGTCAGATTTACAATGTTGGTTGCTAGAGCGTTTGATATTAAAGTGACGTTACGACATAAAATCGCGTTTTTCGGAGACGTGACTGTAATTTGCGTCCAGATGAGTAAAAATCATCGAGTTGTTACATCCAACAATGCTTTCGACTCTTGTCCATGGCTGCAAATGGAAAAATCAGATAACATGGTAGTCATCAAAGATATCGAAATATGTATTTGTGACTTTTACCTCCCTTGGTTGATATGTTAAAGTCGTTTCATTTTAATAAAAATGTATAAAGCTCAACGTTTTACTGTACCATTTTGCAAATTGATACTTGACGCGTATTATAGCCAAATTTCATTGATATGTCTACATGGTTGACAAAGTTATCTACGAATATATAAGTGAGGACTTAGAAAAGTTGCTAAGTATAAATGTACCATCACGAGTTTATCTATCTGTATGAATTATCTCTCTTTGATAATCTTTATAGTCGCAGCTAACTTGTTGTCCGTGTGTTAGCACAATAATGCTTGTGTTGGAGTGTCGTGTTTAAAAAAAATGCGGTCATTACATGTAGCAACTTAAAGTTCAATGGTTGTGGATGCAATTTCCATGAAACAAATATAAAGAAGTCCAACGCATTCAATTTGTTTTTGTGCTGTGAAATATGCTGATGTCATCATGGTATTTAACCTATCAAGCGGTAGTTCCCTTCTGATAGACTACCGGAGCCTGGTGTTTACTAGCACCAGTGGTTCTTCTATATATAGTTGACATAATTACCAATCCTGAAAACGAATCGCAAATCGGTTTAAGGTGACATGGGAATACACCCACCGCCTTAACAATGCTTCAAACATGGTTTATTGTTAAAGTTTAATTTATTGAATTTCAAAGAACGATAACTTTGTCAATTATTTCAATATTTCGCCAAGTTACTTTTACATTGTGCAGAACAGATCATTCTTTCAAATTCAGCAAATCCGGATGTTATAGGAAGTTCAAGAAAATGTGCACTGTTTTGAAGCTAAATATAACAAAGGGTTGTTAACAGTTTATAAAACACGTATGCCCTCATCGCAGCCTTATTGTCGAAAATGGTAAAGGTCACAGTGACTTTGATCGACTGACCACAAACTAAATAGGGTCATCTACTGTTGCTGAACAACCTCCATGTAAAATTTGAAGATCATAAGGCAAATACTTTGGCCTACTGTCGCGGTATGACGTATGTCCTTTTTGTTCTATTATGTGCCTTTGTGCTCTGTTGTTACAATTCATGGTTGTGTTCCATGTCTGAATTGATTATTA
This sequence comes from Spisula subtruncata, assembly GCA_963678985.1. Taxonomy (NCBI): domain Eukaryota; kingdom Metazoa; phylum Mollusca; class Bivalvia; order Venerida; family Mactridae; genus Spisula; species Spisula subtruncata. The sequence goes on along the minus strand of OY787660.1, from coordinate 3,763,613 downwards.
ATTCAATGGCAAACACAAGCAATTGTCTACATACAGGGTGTTAAAAAAGTTCGTAGACACTTGATTTTGTTTAATAAATTCAAAACCGTTCAACATACAGTTTTAAAACTTGGTAGGAATGTAGAACTATACATTATCTTCATGTTGTGTGAATTAAATGACATTGTCTGCAAGAATATTTGCACGTGACGTCATGACGTAATCCTTGGTAATTGTGTAAACAGCAATTAAACACGCAGTTTTATTGAAAGGTGGTGGTATTGAAAAATTATGAATTTCTCCACAAGGGCTTAATGTTGTTTTATACTGTGTTGCGGGTTGTTTAATAAAAGAAATATCCAGCATTCTCGGTGGTTCTTGTGGTTTGATTGTTAAGTGAAAGGCTAAATATAGGAAAGAGGATAGTGCTTCGGGAGGTACGCACTCTGGACGTCCTAACGGGATCTGAGCAAGGGGGTATACGATAACTAACAATATTCAATATAAGCGATGTAAATATATCAGAAATGTTGTAAAAGCACCGACAAATGCTGGAAACGAAGTAAGTCTTGTTATTTAATGGATTTACCTTCACAAAGACACAGAAATGGTATTTTCACAAGTACCCCACCCACCCGTATCTCACTGGGAGATAGAATAAGGAAAAACAGGGTTTTGCACGAAGATAAAAGAACCTTTTTGAAAATGACTGGACGAAAATTGTCTTCTTAGGTAAGTGTATTAACTATTAGTTCCATGAGCTTAACAAACAAAATTATTTAGTATGGGAATCTTCGGAAGTTAACGGTCCATAAGTGGTCGACGCCAATAAAAGTTCAAAACGCTGGTTTTGGTGAGCAATTGTAATATGTGACCTAAAAAAGTTCAATATCATTTCTGTTGGTAAAATCGATACATCTGACTATAGTGACGAAATACCGCTAAAACTTCCCGGACCAGAAGAGGTTACCATGGTGATATTAAAAACATGCGTCTCATCCGGTACCAAAATTGAACTGATTTTGTGCAGAATGTTGCCTGTTGCGTACACCTGCCAGTACCCGGTAATGCATTTGTGATACTGTTTACCAACTTATATCCAAAGAAGAAAGGCCAGGCAACTCACTCGACCGAAATAAAATTAAAATCCTCATGAGTATAATGGACTATCACATTTGCAAAGATCGAGTACCTAAAACTGTGACGTCATTTTGACGTCTTCCACATTTTGCGTAGTCACGTGGGTCTATTAAACCCTGGCATATCTCATACATCACATGTCAGATCGACTTAAATAAGATTGAAATAAACAAAGGAGGTCATTGTAGTTACTACTGTGTCAGAAAAATGTGAAAATGTTATTTGAAAATCAAATGACAGATAAAATAGTAATGTCTACGAACTTTTTTAACACCCTGTATGTCTATAACTAGGAACTGGGAATACATTTTGGTAGGAACTAGTTAGGTCAATGAATATGGCAGTATGCCATGTGTTTGTGATTTGGTCAATGGGGTCATTGTTTTGTTGCTGGATTTGACATGGTGTATAGCATGGTGTTTGGTAAGTACGTCAAGCCCCAGTAACGCCTCATTCACTCTTTTTAAGCGGAAACTTGGACAGCTAGGTCGGGTCTTAGCTGCGTTTAATTAGGATCACACGTTTGTGGTATTTCTTGGTGAAACAAGGTCATACTGCTTATTTACAGCTCTGTGTAATTTTATCATGTTGTGTTGTTGCTGCCTTCAGTGCTCGGCTGGTTAAGTTGAGTGTACATGGATGGACCATGGCGCTATGAAGAGAGATCACACACTTCCACCTTGTCATTTTCAGACAGGATGTCTTAACTATGAATTATGAAAAAACCTTTTACATGTTTCAATTTGGTCCATTTTATTACAAACGCATTAAGAGCTTTATAGCTTTCTTGTACATGTACAACAATTACATAACAACATTTCTGAACACAAAATACATACAACATGGACTGCATGAGACATGAACATAGATCAAATACGTGTACCTGCATCAGTATACGAGGGTTGTCCCAAAATAGCGTTAAATTCTTGATTTATTTACTCCACCATAACGATACAGCTATGAAATTTTGTATGTGCAGTTCTACAACAATAGCACGTTTATTTGCAGAATTTATATTATATAAACATACATCGCATTCGATATATGGATGCATGTGTAACCCATGATAACGGTATATGGTCCGGCACGAAAAAAGTATGTATCACAAAAATGAATTTAAATATCTAATGGCGGTACTATACTAAGCAAAACAGCTAACCGAACGCTTATGTTTTTTATGAATATTTATAGAACTATCCTTTGTAATTTTCTGAAACTTGACGTGAAGTATAATCCTAACATTAGAAGGCTGGTGGTCAAATTTCGTCAATATATTTAATTTGCGTCATCGTCAAAATAAGTATTTAATGACATCACACGTCAAGATGAAATTCACAAAATGTACAATTAGCCTATTTTATGAATGAGCAGCGGTTTTTACCGTATAACTTTTTTATTTATAAATATTTTTGCACGAAAATTTGTGTACTTGTTAATTACGATCTTGAGGTGCGATTTTAGTAGTTTTATTTTCAAAAATGCGATAAGAAAGTTCATGGAAACATACAATAGCAGAACCAGGCATATAAACATGAAATTCAGGAATCAGCGTTAAATAATAAAATATTTTAGGTTTATTCCATACACATTTTAAAAAGACTAATCGCCAAATCAATAAAACAAATATTCAAACTCGATATAATCCGATTTGATCACAAAAACATCGATTTTTAATTTTTTCAAAATTATGATGTTAATTTTCAATGGTCAAGGGGAGGTAATTTGGTCAAATATCTTTTGTGTGGATAAATGAGGGTAATTATTGACTTAATTTTAGTTTTATTCTCAGTATTTTGATATTTATTTTTGTTTCCGTTATCAGAATATACACTTAAAGCAATCTTTATTACCGAAGCGGGCATATAGCTGCATTAACAATTTGATGAACGCACTTCAAAAAGAGTCATTTATACTGAATGGAGAGAAAACATGTTTTTTCAAACACATGCAAAAAAGCCCTCAGGACTAATATGTATTATTTTTTAAAGTCAACATGTCTCACTAGTGCATGACAATACAATTTTATGGGAAAATGTAGTGAATGAACTTAAAAAGAAGTAAAATCATGCAAGAGTTATCCCACTTGAATTTACTATTTTTCGTTGCTCCTATGATTCCCAATATACTGTTTTAGGTATTTTTATGTCCATTGGTATTCACACACACGTGAAATGAAATGTACTAATGTTTGTGATAATTTAAATATGTGTAAAACGGATCTGTCTGACTGATACCCTCCATGGAGCGTAATGGCCGCTCTGCCGCGGCCTACCTTTGATAAATGCACCATGTTATTGACAAAATATTTTGTTTTTCCGACTAACAAACACCCATGCTACACAACATGCACATAAAACTCGTGCAATTCGAGAGCAATCGATCACAACTTGCAAAAATGTGATTTGAAGCTTTTTCGTCATGGTTGAGTGATTTTGGCATGTATTTTCATGTAATAAGCCGCATTAGGTGCACAATCTATATTAAAATAACAATGCAAAATTTTAGGGTTGTACACTTACAGGACACTGAAATATTCAAATTTAAAAAGCGTTCGGTTAGCTGTTTTGCTCAGTATACTTATGTAGTTTTAGCTGCATCGCCAAAATATATATGAGAATAATTAGCATGTTTTGACGAGTTTTTATACAATGATTCACAGTGGTGATGTCATATTCGGCGGGTAAATGAAATAATATAGCAACTGTGTTAGCGTCACAATATACAAAAAAAATCCCGACGTCAGACGACGTTACGGAGCAGCTGATATTTCCTAGACACTGTGTTTTACCGTTTGTAACATTAAATAGTATCTGGAGAAACGATAAATGATGCATTCCACAGCAAAATACATCAGGGTTATTCGGCAGTTGTTTTTAAGATTTCGGACATTTTAATTGGCACATAAGGGAAGTGGAACGAAGGTCATCTGACGGACCGAACAGAAACTTACGTCATATCGTTTCATATACTATCCACACAAATTGTCAGCTCATGCAGTCAATAGATTCTGCCTAAATCTGTTTAATTTTCTTGGGAAAATGTATATTGTTTAATCCTATAGTTATGTTAACAATTTTACATTCATTTGACTAATTTTTATTATAATACTTTGTAAAATTAGGTCTTAAGAATGGGAATGTGTAGCAGGAATGGTTATTTTCGTCTGCTATATCGTTAAACCTGTAACCTTTTATTATTAACCAATATTTTTATTGATTGGCTTTAAATTGTATAATTGACATACAGTAGTATAGTGATGTGTTAAACAAACAGACTGGTCGATCATTGAGTCTTCCAGTACACTTTTAATCTTTATGTAAGACAATCATTACATTATCATGAAACATGGTCATGTTCGATGCCTTACTTTTAGATATTTCGTGTTTACCATGTGATTTGGTGTTCCCCATGATACATGGTGCATATTTGGGTTTTGGCGGGAACTTTCCCTATATAAGACGTAATGGGTCTATATAAACCATTGCCTTTCAATTTAGACGCTAGAGGTAACGTTTACCTGTTTATATTTGACTGGTCATTTTATCCCCATTTAATTACTTTAATATATTTTCTGATAGGTTACATGTAGAGCACCATATTCATTTTACTCCAAAACTTCACAATTAAACTGTACAATATGTTGTAACTTCTCATTTTATTATACTGTAAATCATTTAGATAACTATACCAATATATAATTATATAGTATACCGTAAATTAAATTGAATAAGTGTAGCATTTTGTCTTTTTTATATTTAATAATTAGATTTAGCTAGCCTCAATAATAGACACACCCTTGAGACCTTGACATTGTAAGGTCTCTATATTGAGTTGGTCTCATTATTGAGGTGATCTAATACAAGAGTAAACAGTCAATTGATACTGATACACAACAACAAAGTCTCTTTTATAAGAGTTCTCAAATTACTTTATCTCTGACTACAGTTCAGCAGAATAATCAACTGGAATGATTATACGAAACACCTGGTCCAAAACCACGATAGAATGTTAGTTCTGTTTAATTTTTTACCAAAATCTGGTGAATAGATTTTCAGAAATGTTAGAACAACACGATTTTTTCTATCGCAAACTAGCTATACTAGATCTATAATGTACATGCAAAAATCGCCGAAGAAAAAGCTCGTCTATACATATCATTTCAGATAAACATGTTCATGTGGCACAAAATAATTGCAAAGATCTTACAAGCCATTGACCCCAATCACAAAATACTAAACACCATTCTCGTTCAACCAGCGTATATTTCATCTGAAACAATAGTCTGTGTGATTGGACTAACCACCGATTTATGAGGTTGAAAACCACAGCCACGGTGGGTTATTTTAATTCACAAGAGATATAAATGTACCATCACGCGTTTATCCATCTGTATGAGTTATCTCTCTTTGATAATCTTTATAGTCGCAGCTAACTTGTTGTCCGTGTGTTAGTAAAATAATGCTTGTGTTGGAGTGTCGTGTTAAAAAATGCGGTCATTACATGTAGCAACTTAAAGTTCAATGGTTGTTGATTTAATGTCCATGAAAAAAATATAAATAAATCTTGCACATTGTTTTTGGCTGTGAAATATGCTGACGTCATCATGGTATTTAACCTATCAAGTGGTTGTTCCTTCCTGATAGACTACTGGAGCCTGGTGTTTACTAGTACCAGGGGTTCTTCTATATATAGTAGGCATAATTCCCAATCCTGAAAATGAATCGCAAACCGGTTTTAGGTGACATGAGAATACACCCAACACCTTAACAAGGCTTCAAACAAAGTTTTATTGTTAAAGTTTAGTTTATGCAACTGCAAATGACCACAACTTTGTCGATTCTTTGAATATTTTCAGCAAATAACTTTTTATTTTGTGATGAACAGATCATACTTGCTTGTGCAGCAACCCCGGAGTTCCTGAATTGTAGGACCCCTTACAGTGTGTATAGGAATTTCAAGAAAATGGTGCATTGCTTTGAAGCTAAAGACAACCAATATAACTAGAGATCTTTCATGGTTCGTACGGATCTTTCAAAACTAAATTCAAGGACTTTTCCAGGACTTTTCATTCATTTTCAAGCAGCACTTATTTTTACTGCTCATGATGTCAAACACCGTAAAACTCGCCAAATTACCCCCCCCCCCCCCCCCAATGACATTGACCCAGTGTCTAAGTTAGTCAGGTTGAGATAATCACTATGATACTTTTAATTTCGTAGGTCATCCTCAGGTTATCAGGTGCTGAATTCCGGAACGATTGTCCTATAGCCATGGAAATGATTTTTTGTGATTCGTTCGTGTTTTCTACTATATTTTATTATTTTCTACTCAGAGAAAGTAAATTATAGGACTATTTCTAAAAAATCATTCTTTTTTCAAAATTCCAGGATCTTTTCGAGGATTTCTTTTCAGTGAGAAATTCCAGGATATTTCAAGGACTAGGCATCAAATTCAAGGACTTGTCATGTTTGAACCATGTGTTTGTTAAGCATGTACGTATATATATATGCTCCTATGTCAGTTTGATTTTCGAAAACGGTTAAGGTCACATTGCCTTTGATCTACTGGTCTCAACGCATTTAATAGGGGTCATCTACTGTTGCTGGCCAGCCTCCATCTAAAGTTTGAAGATCATAAGACAAAGATTAAGACCTACTGCCTGAGTATGATGTATATGCTCTTTTTGTTCCATTGTGCTCTGTTATTACAATGTATGTATGTAATTATTTAAACCTTTCGGTCAAGGATAACCCATGAAAGTGCAAGCACTTATTTCCAATGGGGTCCTGTGTTTTTGCTGAAGGGACAGCAGGTGGAAGAGATAGTGGGGTGATACAAGGTATCCAGGCGAGATGCCCTAGCTCTTTCCGAAGAGACACCTTGGTTCTTTAACATGCCCGGTGTATAGCACCGATACATGCGAGACTACCTTTGGGTTGCTAACCAGTTCATCTCTAGTTAGGTGCGAAACACAGAAAAGCGTTTCAGAAATGATCAAGTGCCCCGGCCGAGGATCGAACCAGGGACCTCTCGATCAGCAGTCAAGCAGGCTATCCGCTCGACCACCATACCACCTATTCATGGTTGTCCTAATTGGTAACATCTCTTATTCAATGGCAAACATAAGCAATCTCAAACAAAGAACTTTACCGGAGAACCAACACAATCCCGCTTTCTACAGAAATCCAGAGAAGATGGGGGAGGACAGGTTAGCCGAAGGAAGCCAGACTCTATCCCACGGATAACTACTAGTATGAGATGGGCAATCCGGGAAACCTGGCTAAGATCAACAAATCGAGAGATGACATAGAGAGGTTAGACATGGGGTCAAGTGGTGCGATAGATAGCGTTGCAGATAGAAGTCAATGACATCGTTTGGAGGTGGCCTTAGGAGCAAAGCAGCCCGAACAGGATAATGTAGTAGGTAAACATAAGCAATTGTCTTCCTAGGTCTAGAACTATATATATATAAGGCAACTAGGTATACGTTTGTTTTTTGCTGTTGGTGATCTGGTCGATGTGGCCATTGCTTTGTTGCTAGATTTGACGGTTTTTGATAACTGCGTCACGCCTCAGTAACGCCTCATCCACTCTTTTACAGCGGAGACTTGAAAAGCTTGGTTTAATTAGGGTCACAGGTTTTTGGTAATTCTTTGTGAAACCAGGTCATCCTGCTTATTTACAGCAGGGACTTGGGCTTTTTAATTATTTTTTCGTAAGGTTATGTGTAAGCATTGCTCTCTGTAATTGTGTTGTTGCTGTTTTCTGTGTTTGTGCTCGCGAGTGCTGCCTTCTCTGCCCGATTTTGCGTTACATGGATGGACCACTCTGAAGAGTGATCACAAAAGCTAAAGTTGTCATTTTGAGACAGGAGATCTTAACTTTGAATAATAAAAAACATCTTTTACAGGTTTCAATTTGGTCCATTTTATTACAAATGACTTGAGAGCTTAATAGTTTTCGTGTACATGTACAACAATTACATAACAACATAAACATTTGTGAACACAAAATACGTACAACATGGACTGGACAAGACATTATTATAGATCAAATACAGTAAAATCATTAATTTTTGTGGGGGATTAAATTTCGTGGATTTCGTGGTTCACCAACCACAAACTTTAATCCCAACAAACATTAATTTTGACCCTTGTTTTATTACCTGAAATGCAAAATTGTCTTTTTACCAAAATCACGAAATTTCGTCCCAACGAATGTAAATGATTTTACACTACATGTACCTGTGTCAGTATATGTATCTTACATATATTTAGCTATAAAGAACAATTATCAATTATTGTTGAGCACACCATTCCCTGTCTGACTCGGGTAACTTTCTACAACAGATGTAACCATGCTGTTGTTTATCTTATTCATACAATACAACCACTTCAAATAACCACACCCATAACCTCATCCATAATACTATGAATAAACAAAGCATTTACAAAAGTAAACACCTTAGGTCTATAACAATCTAGAGGCCCTGAAACTCTCAACTGACTGACTTACTTACTTACTGCCCGTTATGCCCTCTGACTCTAAACTGAGCATTATCAAAAATGGCACATTTAGGCAAATGACCAAGATTACCTGGTTTCAAACATGACTAAGACAGGAAAGAGACATTGTGACTTGGTTATAAAGATAACTAATGTGACAAGAGTTTTGGCCCAGATGACCCAAATGTTCACATACATGGACACAAACATTGGGACAAAGCATCTTAGAAGAAATCAGAATTTTCTTTAAACAAAAACATCAAGATTATCAGGTTTTTACATTGTTTTGAAGAAATTTGTAAAAAAATAACAATAAACATGAATTATTCTTCAATCTGCAGAGAAAGATGAGCAGAACAAAACCCAAAGTAAATACTTTAAATCATTGCTTAAATACCCTTAATATCAGCCCAGGTTTCATAAATAAAGTATTGGGCCAAAGCCATGACATTTGCAGTGTTAGTTAACATTTACTGATCAGTTACAGAGGCACATACGTATATATATGCATGTCATATTTCAGCAGAAAGCTGACTGGCATATAAAGGCTAAGCTCAGCATAAAGATCAAGTAAAGAAATTGTTATCTATACTGTAAACTGTCAAACTGTTGATGATGATGCTCACAGGAAATATGGCAATCACAATAATTGCTCATATTGAGCACAAAGGGCTTCTGTGACATAAAATGCTAATGCAAGACAACAATTACACTATGATATGATTTTCCTTGAATCACTGAGATTTCTTCATCTCCTCTGAGATAGACTGGTCTTCAACCAGTGGTAATACAATGTCAGTCCAACAATCATGCCATCTTGTAGTTTGAAAGCCAGTCAAGTTTTTCCTAAATTCATCCAACTTCTTACTCTGGTTAGGAAATCCAGCAAGTAATGTCTGAAATAAAATAAATATTCAAATGTTTACAGTTGCCTTCGTATGTCAGTGGTTAGTGAGCTTGCCATTTAATCTGGAGACCCAGGTTAAAATCCAGGTAGAAGGCACTCATATATATACCTGCAATATTTCAGCAAAAGCTGACTGGCAAATAAAGGCTTTGCTTGGCATTTAAAATAATCATAGTATTTCAATATAATGATTCAAGAAGAATGATCAATGAAGTCACAAAAAGAAAGATGATCAAGTTAGAGAGAAGACATTTGAAAGTTTGTCAATTTGTTCAATAGTTTCAGCGAGTGCATTATGGAGGCTTGGCTTACATTAAACTTTCTAATAGTTAACTTCTCCATAATGCTCCTATTGAATAAATTGACAAACAGGGGCATGTTTGGTCATGGTCACAAGATAATTGTCCCAGTAAAAGAGTGGAAAAGGGAATTTTGTCTAGTTGATTGATAATTCAATGGTTATACTCAGTAATGACCAGAAGAAACATTCTCAATTTAGACAGTGGTGATCATTTGTGAGGCCACCTGTATGGTTCTTGAGCTGGAAATGTATGCCCAAACAGGCAGTGCTCACAGGTGTACAAAGCTCTAACATGTGCTAGTCTACGTGACCATCTAGCAAGTCTCCAGTTACATTACTTCACTCAATGACAACACCAGGGTAACAACATACTAGTACATGTTATTTTAAGAAACACAAACTTACCACAATACATTTAGATAATTGTTTGCTGTCACTGAACACAAAACCATTTTCTTCATGTTTAACTAATTCATTCAAGCTGAAATAGACATAATGTTCTATAGTTCATCTTATATCAATAGCAAATATAATCCAGTATAAGATGAAATGGTGATATATGGGAAGCAATGACGTCAATATAGAAGACTACAATACAGCAAGTTTATAATGGTCACATAAACCATAGTAATGCCGTCATCATGATGTGTATTTTGATCACAAATATAATGATTCACTACTAGAAAAGACACGCACAATATATATAAGCTATTTTTGAAAGACAAAAAATCACACAATTTGTAAGAAACAATATTCCTTATTATGTATTTATGTACACCAGTATAGCAAAAAGGAGTTTTTATGGAAAACTTTATCATTTTTAGAGGAATATTATACTATAGCCAGGTGGTCTCAAATTATTATAGACATAACACATGTCATTGTAGAAGTTATAGAATATGATAAATGTCACAGAAACCATTACTGTTTGATGTCGAAAACAAGAACTACTGTACATACACCAAAGCATTGTCATTCAAGGTAAAGAACCACTAAATGCCTACGCGGACCAAGTGGTGATACACTCAAGTAGTCCTTAAAAAAACTTCTGTTTGCCTGTAAATGGAGATATTTCTTGACAAATGTGGAGTTGAGTTGGACGATGAAATTGAGTTTAAATGGTTGGTAAATATGCATGTGGTGTAGTAAAACTCTAATATTTGTATTATTCCGCTATTTTGTTCTTGATACCAAAGTGAAAGTAGACTAGGGTAAAACCCAGAACTTATCAATCCGGACATGCGTAAAAATGGAAAGACCGTGTTTGAAGGGCAAAAACTTTCTTAGAAGATACATGACCCCCCTTTGTTACTGCATTATTTTGAAGCTTAAATGCCCCTCTTTACAATGATATATGTGGTCCAGGTGGCCATAGACTAAAAAAAGTTGAAAATTGGGGCCTTCTATGGGCAATTTACATTGAGCTATAGAGCAAATCTATTTGGTGGTTTCTAACCTCTAATGCTTGTTATTTACCACTCAAACCTATTAAGGCCTTCAAGTTTAATTTCTATATTTAAAAACTTCAAGCCCATATACTTAGTTTTTCCATAGTTTATTTCTTAATTAAACAAAGAAAAGTTAATAATAAACAAAGAATGTTGAACAATTACAAACCAATTAAAATTGATGGCACAAACCGGGAGACCACAACCAAACATGTCGACTACTTTCATAGGAAGATCCAGACCACTAGATGATGTGTGCAGACATACACCTAAATCAGCACTTCCTGTAATGTTAAGTAAAGATTTTAAATACATAGAGGATCTATTACCTGTAGTCAATTGATATATATTTATATAAACAGAGTTCTAGAATTTTATTACTGTAAAATCACTTAATTTTGATGGGACATTAATTCATGGATTTTGCATTTCAGGTACTAATTATCAAATTACTGTTCGATAGGATTTGATTTCGTGGTGGAAGTTAAACCACAAAATCCACAAAATGTAACCCCCCACGAAAATGAACAAATTTAAAGTAATGTTTAATACAAAGATATAGACAGGATCTTAACCTTTTTGAACAAATATATTATTCGGTTTGCAAGTATTCGCAAGCAAAATTTGTACTTTTCATTTGTGTTAGTATTACACCTGTCCTCGAGCCTCTTTGTGACACTTCTTGCAAATGAAAAGTATAACAGGTGTTATAAATATTGACAAGAAATCCGCTGTTTAATTAGTTTTTGCTAATAGAAGGTCAATGAACAAATGGTAACTTCTCAAAGAAAATGATGCAGGAGAAAACTGTTCTAGAGTGGTTGCTGCTCTTTGGAGGACAACTTGGTTGAACTTTATTTACAAAACAAAAGTCAATGTTATAAAATATGGCTGCCGAAAAGATTATGAAGACTGTGGAGACAGTCCAAAATTGGTTGATATTCAAAGGTAATGATTTGATTATGAATCTTATATAGAATATTTTGCTCATTTGTATTTCCATCTTGTTTGGCAAGGGTCAGAGGCAGAACAAGACTGCATTCAGTAAATTCTTATGCCCCACGCCCCGTTGGAAGCATTAATTGTCCATAAATCTAGTTTAGTCATTCAGGGGCCATAGTTCTTTTGAAATGTTTGACAGTGTTATATGGCTTTGATAAAATATTGTGTTTATGACAGTAAACAAGTACACAAAGTTTGAAAGCAATGCCTGGAAGGACTAAAAATATATGAGTTTCAAAATTTTGTAATGGACGAACAGACAGGGCACCTGCATCAGTAGATGCTAAAGCATACAAACGTAGATGTCAAAATGATGACAATATAAATTTAATCAATGTTCAATAGTTCAAGATAGTGTAAGAAGCATATCCCATGAATTATGATATGAACTATTTTTTTCTGATTATCTCACTCAATGTACTTAATTTTAAAGTTACTAATTTATTTAATATTTCTGTCCAGTTAGAAGTAGAAAATGGCAGTGATGCCATCCGCTGTTCCCAGATGAGCATATAATACATACAACATTAAAATAAGCCTAACAAATAAAGTAATATCCTACCAAGTAATAATGGATAATCTTCAGGAGTCAGCCATGGTAAACAGAACTTTACATGTTTCCATGACAACGCCTGGATTTTCTCCTCATAAAATTGTTTCATTGGTCCTTTACCTGAAACGAGAAGTAATGGTTAAAACAACAGAGATATGCAAGAAACATGTGAAATCTAATCTCCATCCAAGGCAGGTCATTTCTTGTTTTTTTACACTTGTGTATTAGGGCTGTAACGGTATACCACGGTACACGAAAGACCGCAGACTTCAGTCCCACACTGTTCACGGTACAAGAGTTGCAAATTTCGGTACAGTTCGGTATAAGCTTTTTTATGAGCAAAATAATATTAAGAGAACAAAAATGTCTGAAAGCCCTCTGATTATGTATAATTACCATGCATCACTCGTTTTAATTGTATTAAGATATGCCTCATATTGTCGAAATTCATTTAAAACAGTTGATAGCCACATAATAATACATTTAAAACAGTTGATAGCCACATAATAATACATTTAAAACAGTTGATAGCCACATAATAATACATTTAAAACAGTTGATAGCCACAAAATAATACATTTAAAACAGTTGATAGCCACATAATAATACATTTAAAACAGTTGATAGCCACATAATAATACATTTAAAACAGTTGATAGCCACATAATAATACATTTAAAACAGTTGATAGCCACAAAATAATACATTTAAAACAGTTGATAGCCACAAAATAATACATTTAAAACAGTTGATAGCCACATAATAATACATTTAAAACAGTTGATAGCCACATAATAATTTATGTTATAGAGTCAACAAATTCATTGTCACTTAAAATTGTAGTATTTAAGCTGTTACAGTTAGAGAATATTGTATCTTACCGAAATATACCGAACCGTTAGAAAAATTGATGGTATGTATCATATCGTGAGGTGAGCGTACCGTTACAGCCCTATTGTGTATATTTAAATGAAAGTGTAGGCCAGAAATGGCCGATAATTGGAAAATAAAGATATTCTATTCTATTCATGACTGATACAAGATTCATGTCAACTATTAGTAAACTCACAGTAATGAGAGGCTCACAGGGAAGACTGGGCTAGCCCAAATGTGTTGCCTCTTTAAATAAAGCAGTTATTATTATAATAATTAAGCTGGTTTAAATAAAGTTCAGAAAATCCTCCAAGTCACAAAATCCAGCACACTAATCACAGGACCATGGCTGCTTTAATGACAAGATGAAGAAACAAATATGATATATATGACAATCTTTACATGGCCCCACATTATTTTGGTCACTGGTCCAACAGAAAAGAAGCGTACAATTTAATTTTTTGATACAAAACAGTTACAGGTCCTTCAAGATTTTCTTTGGCCCTTTTTTATTTTCTTTGGCCTCTGGTGTACTAATTGATTAGTTAAGTTAAGTATCAAATTTTCTAGGGCTCTTTTCAGCTGTTGGGCCTCTCAAGCACCCTTTGACAATTTAACTTCCCCCGGTCATTTGGCTACCTATGGAAACTATGAGACTATTTCTCTCCTGTGGGTGTGGCAGCCAACATCGATCTGCGGCACCCAGGAATAGACACTGCCCTCACAGATACCATTTTACACCATGGTGGAGTAGAGCATGTGGGTCTTGCTCTGAGATATTGACCAGTGGTCCAGAGGTTGAACCCGGGACCTCTCGATCCCGAAGCATGTTCCCACCGCTCGTGAAAACATGTCACAATGGAGGAAAGGGTTAACTATAACTTACCTGTAATTACACAAATGATGTCAGGTAAATTGTTGGATGCTGATGTGACCTGCTTCTCATAACCTGCAATATATACCACAGTCATTTGATGTTTTCTACATGCATTCAACAAGACTGTAGTCAGGGCTTAGCACAACACTATGGTATGTGCCTACATAAATTGAGGTAGCTATGATATCATAGTTTTGCACTGAGCCCTTGAAATGCTTATGCCCACAATGGAATGCTTGTCTATAACAAATAGCGAACTTATTTTAAAAGTCATTTAGGGGCCGTAATTCGGTTAAAGTGTTTGAAAGTGTTACATGGCTTTGATAATGTATTTTGTTTATGATGGTAAACAAGTACATGTATGCCAAGTTTGAAAGCAATGCCTTGATGGACTTAAAAAATATATTTGAATTTTAACATTATGGAACAAACAAATGAACAGACAGGAAATAACTATAATGACATTTGAACTTCCCTGGTCATTGGGCTTTCTGTGGAAACTTACAATTGTGTTTCCCTGGGGAGACTTTTCCTCTCCTGTGGGTGTGGCACCCAAAATCGATCTGTGGCGCCCAGGAATAGACACTGACTCACAGGTACCAATTTACACCTTGGTGGAGTGGAGCATGTGGAGTATTCTTGCATAGAAAAATTAACCAGTGGTCAAGAGGGGGGTTGAACCTAGGACCTCTTGATACCAAAGCACACACCCTACCTCTAGGCGACTGCTCCCCAACCATTTCTATAGTTCACCTACCTGCTAGGGAATCAAGAAGTACACCAAAATCTTCATCCTCTGAAAAACATACAAAAAACATAAAAATTATCTTACACATCAAATCTTCCTGTTTTCATATTTTCAAACATTTTCCAACTTGAATATGGAAATGCGGCCCTTCTTAGCCCTGTAATTCATGAAACTATGACTCCTAGCAAAGATGGGTAAACACTTTTTGGTCAGTGGTTAATAAAACCAGTGGGCCAGGCAATAACCTGGGACCACACCCTTTATTATATTGTAAGGAATAATGGAGTAATAGTCAATCTTTGTAGTGTCAGGATAATGAAGCTGGGTAGTCTTCATATGAATGAAACAATGTTGATATACAAGATATAATTAATTACTCCTCACTGACCTGTCCAACTAGTACTGCTAACAAGTAGTGCTGGACGATTCTGTATATAGTAAGCATCCTGATGACCGTTTGATACGGTGAATATTGTCTCATCTTCACTTTTCTCACCACTCCTATAAAACATAGCATCAACAATTATATCAGCTCATTGCATACTGTATTAGTAAATCTGTGCAAACACACAGCTTCTGACATATATATATATTTTTTTAATTATTTTTAATTTAAAAAAAAATTAAAATCTGAGCTGGTCCAATTGTACTGCATTTCAATTTGGCCTAGTTTTATATAATTACTGTGCAGCATTTCATTAAGGTATATTATATATATGGGGAAAATGCACCTTATTTAATTATACATAATTAGAATAATACCTCAATGAATTGCAGAAAATTCACATTTAATTATACAATTAATTAAGCAAAAAATGACAAATTATTTCATGAATCCATAAACTCATGTTTGCCTTAATGAAAACTTAAGGAACATGCTTCATGTATTCTCAATTTCAAATTGCACAATTTTTTTGTATAAAGATCATACAATTATAACATGCATTATATCAAAACTAATTGATCTGAGATAATATTAGCAGTATTAGGAATGTATTACACGATTCGTTGGCTAAGAATGAGAAGGTAGTAAGTACAAAATCTATATTTTGAGTTAACAAGAAAAAACAGAGTGAACATTTACTCTTTTACAACAGTTACTTCATTTTGGTAAACATGACAAGTTCCGACTTTCATGAAAATAGTACCACAAGAGGCACCTTTTGATGCAGATTTCAAATATGTATGAGTCTTTTAAGGCTGTAAGTAGAAATTATGACCTTCTCATTCTAAGCCAGTGAATTGTAGACAACGTGACCGAGTATATTATTCTTTAAGCCAGTGAATTGTAGACAACGTGACCGAGTATATTATTCTTTAAGCCAGTGAATTGTAGACAACGTGACTGAGTATATTATTCTTTAAGCCAGTGAATTGTAGACAATGTGACTGAGTATATTATTCTTTCAGCCAGACTTTAAACACTTCAAGTAGTAAATGTAATGTGTGTGTATTCTATATCTTTAACATTCTAATGTCTAGCGTATGTTTGGCAGCAATGTTTGTGTATTCTATATCTTTTACATTTAAATGTCTAGTGTATGTTTGGCAGCAATGTTTGTGTATTCTATATCTTTAACATTTAAATGTCTAGCGTATGTTTGGCAGCAATGTTTGTGTATTCTATATCTTTAACATTCTAATGTCTAGTGTATGTTTGGCAGCAATGTTTGTGTATTCTATATCTTTTACATTTAAATGTCTAGCGTATGTTTGGCAGCAATGTTTGTGTATTCTATATCTTTAACATTTAAATGTCTAGCGTATGTTTGGCAGCAATGTTTGTGTATTCTATATCTTTAACATTCTAATACCTAAAAATTGAAACCAATAAAAAAGTATGTAGTGCTAACAACTGACAACGGATGTATTTTATCTATTTTATTTTTACCAACGTTTCGGCTTATCACTAAGCCTTCATCAGGGTGAAATATCTTTAACATTAAAATATCTAGTGTATGTTTGGCAGCATAGAAGCTAACTGAAACTTACTTTGGTTGAAAGACTGGGTATTTTTCTCCAAGTCGAACAAACAGTTGATGCTGTTCATTGATTGGTGTTTGCTTGAATATTTCTGGTGGTCGATCATACAGTACCTCAGCTCTGCAATATGAAATACATTTATCTAAATTATATGCCAATCAGCTTTCTGCTGAAATATGTCAGGCATCCATAATATGTATGTGCCTCTCCATCCAGATTTGAACCCGACTCAACTAAGCACACTAACCACTGAACCATGGAGGCACATATCAGAAATACATATTTATCATGTAGGTACAATCATGCTATACCTTCAGATTAGTGGAGATCCGGATTATGTCTATTTTCAAAACACAGAAAACTTATTTTCAACATAGTGAGAACTTGTTTCCAACATACTGAATTAGATGATTTCACACAAATTACATAGTGCCATTATTTTTCAAGATACTGAAATTAGTAATCATCATGGTTCATTATGCAGGACATTCAAATTCCACAGTTACTGTAGGCCCTAGGACATTCATTGGTTGAGTATATAGGCTTGCTGTATTGGTGGTGGACAATAAGGTGTTACTGTTTCCGCGTGGCTTTGGATTGTCTGTACTAAAGTAATTGATTGTCTGTACTACAGTTATTGATTGTCTGTACTACAGTTATTGATTGTTTGTACTACAATAATTGATTGTTTGTACTACATTAATTAAGGGTCTGTACTACAGTTATGGATTGTCTGTACTAAAGTAATTGAGTGTCTGTACTACAGTTATTGAGTGTCTGTACTACATTTATTGAGTGTCTGTACTACAGTTATCGATTGTCTGTACTACATTAATTGATTGTTTGTACTACAGTTATTGATTGTTTGTACTACAGTTATTGATTGTTTGTACTACAGTTATTGATTGTCTGTACTACAGTTATTGATTGTTTGTACTACAGTAATTGAGTGTCTGTACTACAGTTATTGATTGTCTGTACTACAGTAATTGAGTATCTGTACTACAGTTATTGAGTGTCTATACTACATTAATTGATTATCTATACTACAGTAAGTGATTGTTTGTACTACAGTAATTGAGTGTTTGTACTTCAGTAATTGATTGTTTGTACTACAGTAATTGATTGCTTGTACTACAGTAACTCACTACCAGATTGTCTGTACTACATTAATTGATTATCTATACTACAGTATGTGATTGTTTGTACTACAGTAATTGATTGTTTGTACTACAGTAATTAAGTGTTTGTACAACAGTAATAGATTGTCTTTACAGAAGTAATTGATTGTTTGTACTACAGTTATTGATTGTTTGTACTACAGTAATTGAGTGCCTGTACTACAGTAATTGATTGTCTGTACTACAGTTATTGATTGTTTGTACTACAGTAATTGAGTGTCTTCACTACAGTACTTGAGTGTCTGTACTACAGTAATTAAGTGTTTGTACAACAGTAATAGATTGTCTTTACAGAAGTAATTGATTGTTTGTACTACAGTACTTGATTGTTTGTACTGAAGTAATTGATTGTTTGTACTACAGTTATTGATTATTTGTACTACAGTAATTGAGTGCCTGTACTACAGTATTGATTGTCTGTACTACAGTCACTGATTGTCTGTACTACAGTAATTGGTTGTATATACTAAAGTAATTGATTGTTTGTACTACAGTAATTGATTGTTTGTAATACAGTAACCGATTGTCTATACTACAATAATTGATTGTCTATACTACAGTAATTGATTGTTTGTACTACAGTAATTGATTGTTTGTAATACAGTAATTGATTGTTTGTACTACATTAACTGATTGTCTGTACTACAGTAATTGATTGTCTATACTACAGTAATTGATTGTTTGTACTACAGTAATTGATTGTTTGTACAACAGTAATTGATTGTTTGTACTAGATTAACTGATTGTTTGTACTACAGTAATTGATTGTCTGTACTACAGTAATTGATTGTTTGCACTTTAG
Organism: Spisula subtruncata; assembly: GCA_963678985.1. Lineage (NCBI taxonomy): Eukaryota > Metazoa > Mollusca > Bivalvia > Venerida > Mactridae > Spisula > Spisula subtruncata. The sequence goes on along the minus strand of OY787660.1, from coordinate 3,744,314 downwards.
TTATTGATTGTCTGTACTACAGTCATCGATTGTTTGAACTACAGTAATTGATTGTTTGTACTACATTAACTGATTGTTTGCACTACAGTTATTGATTGCCTGTACTACAGTCATCGATTGTTTGTACTACAGTCATCGATTGTTTGTACTACAGTTATTGATTGTTTGTACTACAATAATTGATTGTTTGTACTACAGTAATTGATTGTTTGTACTACAGTAATTGATATGAAAACCTTGGTTCAACTAGTGCATTTCCGCTTCAACATTAGTGAAACTTTACACTATAAGTTGTTGAATTCTATTCCATACAGTCGCAAACACTGATATATCCATCCCTCACCATTGAATACTAGTGTGGAGCAACTCACACATAATGAGGAGTGCTCTTCAACAATAAGACAAATATAACAGCAACTGTTAAAGGGATTTGTCATGGAATGGCGCCAATATTATCTGTACTGTTTGTTTTTAACACAAGAATAAATAGACTGGATTTCAATTGTTATAAAGTTATAATGTATAAAGAACTGTATATGAAATTGTATACAATATCGTCAATAGCAACCCTGATTCACGTATTAACAATAGTGACATTTTCGTTAGTAGATAACACTGGGGTATCAGCTTACATGCTTTATAGCACACGCACCCAGGAAATTTCATACCAATAAATAATATTATATAAATATAAGTCTATAATTGAGTACTGTGGATCATGCAGGCATTAATTTATAGTATCATACAATCCTTTGTCAGCAAAAATAGTAACATTTAGGTTAAAACCTATATTTTTATAGTCATTTACTCTCAGAAATAAACTAATAAGTATAATTTTAGAAATGAATGCGTAAATTTATAGACATTTTGACGTTAATGAAAGTCTGACCGGCCATGATAAAATAGTTTTTAATTCAAACTCCAACCTCCAAATTACATTATACTTTCATAAAATGTCATGAAAATATCTTGAAATAATCTGGCACCTGCACTTCAATTGCTCGTTTTAATATTACGAATCAATAAATACTGTCCATAGAAATCAAGTGTTGGAATTGAATACAACTTCATAACCAGGAAGTGCTGGGTCTATAATACTCGGTATTATGTCTGGTATGAGTGGAATCCTGGAGACATATTAGCACCACCTGTATATATATATAAATCACTGGTAGTAGGAAGTTGTAGAATTCTTAGAAATTCAAGAATTCTCACAATTTGGTAAAAATTCCTAAAATTCTGATATGAAGGTAAACATCATCTTTCCGAGAACTTAGATAAGAGTTCAACATTCCACCTCTAACAGAGTTCTAGAATATAACCAGGCAATGATAATTGAAACCCATCACGGATAATTTGACAATTGACACGCACTTAGAGTGGGATGAACACATTTACACCAATTCTGAACACCTAACTGATACATATAACCTTCTGTACCTGTATCACGTATTGTATAATAATTAAATGTTTGATCATCCCATGTCAAGTACTGGGTAATGACACAGGTACATTATACAGGTATATCAGTCATAGGGTTCAAATTGGTCAACTTACAATGACTACGTGACTATATACATACAGCCATACAAATGGACAAAATCAAGGAAGGGTTGAGAAATGCCAACATATCAGTCGGCATGGTTTTTCACAGCATTAAACAAATGACCGGAACAATTTCAACATGCTAGTCGATACTTGTCAAAGCATCTAAGACACTCTTGGACCAAGACCCTGTGTGGCAGTTACGGCGGTTTAATATTACACCGATATATTGACATTTAAACAAAGCCAGCAACAATTTAAAGAAGTATTGATCATAAGTTTTATCATAAATGATCCAACATTCTCGAAGGTATGAGAACAACTACAAGAGCTGTCAGTGGAAAGCCAGTGCTCCACTATTCTCAGTCACATCCTTTGTGTAAAATTAATTTCTGTTTTCTAAGTCTTAAATACTTGATAGAGTTACCTCCCCTTGAATAAAGGTTGGGGCCATGAAGGAGAACATTTTTGTTAAGTTTCAAACCAATATATGTCAATGGACTTGAAAATATTAGAGGTGGTATGTAAACTTTAACATTTTTTTCTAAGTCGAAAAGGGACATAATTTGGTCAACATGCTTGATATGGTTACCTCCTCTTGTATAAAAGTTTGGGTCATGATGGGGAACAAGTGTGCCAAGTTTCAAACAATATGTCAATGGACTTTGGAAATATTTGAGGTGGTATGTAAACTTTAACTTCACCATTACATCGGCAAAGATGCTGAAGCAGACACTCGGGTGACTGTAATAGCTCATCTAAGTCTTCAAATAGTGGAGCTAAAAACGGTCGTAGTTGACAGAACTGCATTGTTAAATATGTATGTTCATATATTTTAACTTTATGTATATTGGAAATAAAAGTTAAATCACAAAAGAACTGCATTGCAGTCTCATATAACATATTATATAAAATGAATAATAGGTAAGATAGCTGGATTGAAGTTCGGCTCACTCAATTAATTCCTCCACCTTACCAAATAAACATGATAATTATTCTTCCACTTCACTTTATTGAACCCATTATTCTCTTTTATAATGTTTCTAAAGGTCACTGGTCAATGGTTTAATATATGGTAATCAATAGGATGGTAGATATGTTCACTGTTCAAGTGACAAATATCTGTGTGGTGAGACGACACTTTCACACCCCCACCTACAGTGGAAAGTGTTAACATTAGGCGACAAATTACTTCACCTGGGAATGTTATCAAATGCTACATGATATGCTAGAAACACAGTATCGTATTCTTTGACAAGTTTCCTCACACTATGACAACAATATCGCTACATCATCTAGAGCATGGTCACACATGTATACAATCATCACATTACAGACATTGTATAACACACACACACCAAGCCTACACTATCATGTGACACACACCAAGGCTACACTATCATGTGACCTAATTTAAGTGCATTTACTGTAAATCACTTTTTATTCGCATTATCTTTATTTTATGATTTTCAGTTTTGAACTTATTTCGCAAATTGACTAATTTGCAATCGAGTGTCACAACATATTAATAAGATATTAAATTAAGAAGATAGTTATTTCTAATCACACTTCAACTATACCAAATTGGCAAATTAATATACCATAACAAAATAATATTGACATCCAAAATTTTGTTGTTTGTGTGGATTATATTCACCTTTTTCACAGCATTTTATAACTTAATAACATTATTATAATGTTTTGATAACATGAAAAAAGGTCCTTCAATATTAATTATTATATATTCAGTCAATAATAATTTCAATTAGGTAATAAAATAAGATGATTTAATTTTAGTAGTAAAACATTCACTTTATTTCACTTGGGTGTCGAATTTATTATATTCACTTGAAATTGTCCAAAAACAATTAGGGGTGAAGATATCTCTGGATTGGTGTAAAGTCAACTGCTACTTTTAAAGAAAGGGATAGGTGCTAACTTTTGAATATACCCTGGTAGTCAATGATCCTGAAACAGTACGTTGATAATATAAAAACCTTCATTGCATCATCGATAAAAAGTGTGAAAAGAGCCCATTCTGGTACCATGACATTTGAAACTTGTACAATATATATCAGGAAAACAGGAGGCACAGAGAAATTTGTCAGGACAAAAAATTAAGACAAAAGTTCGACTTTCAACTTCAAAGAAAGTTTTTTCACCATTTTCTTACCTGCGAGTAATGCCTCACATGCTAGTATTGTTTAACAAAGAGCTAAGGTCAAATATGCAAGAACATAAGAAGCCAACTAGCATTTAGTTTTTATTCTGTAATATCTCGTTATCCTTACAATGCAGCTGATGATAAATAAAGTTTCATCTAATTACAAACCTATATATTTACTTAAATACAGAATTTCAACAAACAGCCAGCAATAATGAGTCTGGGAAGGACAATAATTGAAATCATAATATTATCTAGTAATGAGACATTTTATGACAGTCTATTAGATGACAAAACGTGAAACTATCACCTGGGTTACCAGTAAGAAGAAAGTTTAATGGAATCATAAATAAGATACCGTTCTGGTATAATTGAAGATATGTCATTAGTTTTAATACCACTTTGTGTCTATTTTAGCTTAATTATGTAACATAGTCTTCAACTTATATAATCTTATATTGTCATATCCAGTATTTATTGTTACAAGGAATGGAGAGAAGAGATGTCAAGTTGACTGTATTAGCTGATCGAGTGTCAAGCAATGGAACTCTGGAATCATTTTATTTTTGTCTTTTGAAAATAAAGTATTGACCCTGACCTTCAGCACTTGAAACGAAGACAGTTTCATTGAACTATTAAATGGATAATAACAATAGATGTTTGTAAAAAATGTATGCCTCCATGACAACCCAATAGTCAGAAATAATAAAGGTATTTTCCAGGAAGTCTCTAAAATGTTTACTGACATGTATTTCTAGCAATTTTGAAAGCATTGGTAGGATTGAAATGGGTCTGTATTATTTTGTCTGCCTTAGACCCGGTGTAATTTTTCCACTCTTGATCCAATTAAGCTGGAAATTATATTTGATCTACTGACCTTTAAAGCAATAGAGGTCATACATCGACTGTTGCTGGCCAAAGTTTGATGATCCAACTAGGACCAACATTTTGGAGGTTCTGAACAGAAACCATTTGGTCTACCAGTTAAGTGACCACCCAACAGACATGTTCAGAGCAATATACAAAGGCATCAAAGATGGGGACAATATCAATAACTTGAAATGTTAAAGCATCATTACAATGATGTAATATACTGCTGTTACCTGACATTCCAGTTAGTTTTAAGGTCTTCTTGCATTGCTTTGGTTACACAGATGTTTTTTGAAGAAAATTTTCCAAAGATTTTCTCATACCTGCAAACAAAGCACATCACTGTTGGTGGAAGGCATCTATAATAGATTATACTTATTTATCTAAGGCCAAACATGATAACCCATCATAAACTTACATACTGAAATATTTGATGGGACGAAATTTGATGGTTTGGGTAAAAAAGACCATTTCGGTGGAACGTTAATTTGTGTATTTTGCATTTCAGGAAATAAAAAAGGGTAAAAATTATTGTTTTATCGGATTAAATTTCGTGGTAGAAGACGAATTATGAATCCACAAAATTTAATCCCCTACGAAAAAAATTAATGATTTTACAGTATCCTTGTTTCTCATATTTCCGGGCTTTCTCATATTTCCGGGCTTTCTCATATTTCCGGGCTTTCTCATATTTCCGGGCTTTCTCATATTTCCGGCACACATAAAGCTGCATTAATGAATGGTTGTTTTGGAGTAATTTGATGGATTTAACCGATATTAGTTGATTTCCACCAAAAAATGCACAATATTTGGACAAAAAACGAAAAATAAAAAAAATACCGTATTTTTAAGAAAAGGGAAACAACTCCTCATCTCCTTGCTCAAATTCTTACTTAGACTGGTTTGCAATGTTTAATCAGGATTTCAACATGTGACAAAAGGATGAAACTAAAAATTGGGCCCCATGTAAAGTTTGTAAGAATACAAGTCAATGAAAAATACAAAAAAGACCGGTAATACGAGAATGTGCTAGTAAATTCAGATCATGGAGGTCACGTGATATGATGCTAAAAGTAGACCATGGACGTTAGATTTTTTTGTTTTTGTTGATTGCATGTTTTGCATAAATGGTTAAGTCGTACTTTCCTCCAATTTAATTTATTCAAAAAAAATTTAAACCATTTTTAAAATCAGTTTTATCCTTAGATGCCTGGAAATAGGAGACAACAGGCTATATACCAAAATTTCATTAAGTTTAATAAAGAGTTTATCTTTAGTGTATGGAGAAATATAAGATAACAGAGCATGGATGGAGAGCTCACACAACGGAACAACCTGGCACATATGACAGGTGAGCTCACACAACATACAGTTTGTGGCAGGTGGAGGGGTGGAGGAGTTTGCATAAACACAGAGAGATGTACAGATTCATGTTGATATGAGGGTCGTGACTTACCATTTAGCAAACTTGACTATAGGATGACTTTGACCTAGAGACATTGCCATGATGGTATAACCGTAGTTATGCCAATCTATAAACATCTTACTGCCACGTAACCAACAAACCAGATATACAACCAGGAACGTAGGAAGACAAGGTGGATTCTGTAATGAAAGAATATACAGTAAAACTTCATTATGACAAGCATCGTTAATACGAGTACTAGTTCCATGCTGAGCAAATTTTTAAGTCCCAGCAAATTTGTACCTATTTGATGAGCATCAGTATTATGAGCACAATTTCATATCAAGCTTTCTATGTGTCCCGATGTCTCCTCGAGAGAACAATGTTTCATTGTATAAGTGTATGTAATGACAAAGCTAGCTTTGCACACATACACAGAACAAATGTAACTGTGCACATATTGCAAATGTTGGGTGGACAAAGTTAAGTTTGTACAAATGCTGCTTAGACAAAGTTAAGTTTGCACAAATGCTGCATGGACAAAGTTAAGTTTGCACAAATGCTGCTTAGACAAAGTTAAGTTTGCACAAATGCTGCGTGGACAAAGTTAAGTTTGCACAAATGCTGCTTAGACAAAGTTAAGTTTGCACAAATGCTGCGTGGACAAAGTTAAGTTTGCACAAATGCTGCGTGGACAAAGTTATGTTTGCACAAATGCTGCTTAGACAAAGTTAAGTTTGCACAAATGCTGCGTGGAAAAGTTAAGTTTGCACAAATGCTGCGTGGACAAAGTTAAGTTTGCACAAATGCTGCATGAAAGAGTTAAGTTTGCACAAATGCTGCGTGGACAAAGTTAAGTTTGCACAAATGCTGCTTAGACAAAGTTAGGTTTGCACAAATGCTGCGTAGACAAAGTTAAGTTTGCACAAATGCTGCGTAGACAAAGTTAAGTTTGCACAAATGCTGCGTGGACAAAGTTAAGTTTGCACAAATGCTGCGTTGAAAAGTTAAGTTTGCACAAATGCTGCGTGGAAAAGTTAAGTTTGCACAAATGCTGCGTGGAAAAGTTAAGTTTGCACAAATGCTGCGTAGACAAAGTTAAGTTTGCACAAATGCTGCGTGGACAAAGTTAAGTTTGCACAAATGCTGCGTGGAAAAGTTAAGTTTGCACAAATGCTGCGTAGACAAAGTTAAGTTTGCACAAATGCTGCGTGGAAAAGTTAAGTTTGCACAAATGCTGCGTGGAAAAGTTAAGTTTGCACAAATGCTGCGTGGAAAAGTTAAGTTTGCACAAATGCTGCGTAGACAAAGTTAAGTTTGCACAAATGCTGCGTGGACAAAGTTAAGTTTGCACAAATGCTGCGTGGAAAAGTTAAGTTTGCACAAATGCTGCGTGGACAAAGTTAAGTTTGCACAAATGCTACATGGAAAAGTTAAGTTTGCACATGTGCTACATAGAAGCATGGTCAAGAAGAGGGTACAATCAATATCTAGCAAGTCATTAAACAAGAAATATCACTTGTATTTATGACAATTGTTGTTATATACCCCTTGCTCGACAAGTCATCATAGTGAACTGAACACTTGACAGAGAAATAACGTGACAATATAGACCGTAACATAAAATGTCATTTCTTATTATACAAGAATATTGTGATTTTAGTATAAATGCTTACCTGTATCATTATATGTGCTGACTTTGGTAACAGTAACAACGTAATTGCTAGTGTTATAATCTGCCATATTACCTTAACAACATACAGTACAAGTCTTGGAAAAACTGAAATAGCAACAACTGTACAACTACATACATGTATTATACACCTAACAGTTCAATAAATGATCAGATTCAGGTTTGTCAATCAACATCTGATTAATTAGCCTCGGATTATAGATACATAGTTTTTATTTCACAAGTACATGCAATACTGTCCCTTCCCAAGATTTGCCACTTAATACCACCTATTGCAACTTATTTCCACCAATAAATGGTGGCATTAGGTGGAAATATGTGGCATAAGAAAAAATTATATTCATTTGTATTGATCAGTTGGTCAACAATAAAAGGAGCTAGTGTTACAATAGTACTAAATAAAAATGTACATAAATTATGTGCTATAATGTAAGCTATAAATGCAGTACCAGTATTTTAATGATTTAGTCTTCTTTCCTGCCAGATCAGCCAATAACCACAAACTTACCTTTTAGTCTAGGAGATTACGACCAACATAATCATAAGTTAAAAGAAATTAAAGTGCAAATATTACTCCAGCTAGATCTTTTTTCTGAAACAATTTCCTGGTATAATATAAGCACCAATACACACTGTCATGTGACTATATATACATCTTGGTTTCCAACCAGTTCATCTCTAATTGGATCATCTAAGGAGAAAAGCGTTTCTGAAATTCCAGGGCCCAGGTTGAAATTCAAACCTGAGTTTTCTGGATTGAAAGTCTTAAGAGTGTTATCAACTCATACTTTTTTTATAACTAACTGAACTGCATACAGCATAAATTAATATAATACTTATAAATCTATTTTTCTAGTTCTTACACCTAAAGTAAGTCCTTAGGCCTGTTTCAAAGGCTCTTCATGCATATATAATTTTGTTTATTCCAGTGAGTCTATTCAAGCTCTGAAGGCTTGCAGAGATTATATAGAAATCAAGTGTATACCTTTGAAGAAAGCAGGAAGTTCTGTCAGGAATTTGATACATGTGTTCTCATTGTCACGTAATTCAGCCTGTAATTCTGATCCTACAATATGATACAAAACATTAACTAGCAAAAACTAACATAAACACCTGCTTAAAATATTAATTTTTTAAAAAATCAGATTAACAATCGGAACTATAACATCAAATACCACAATAATACATAATTTGGTAAAAGGGTAAGAAGAAAGAATGTACAGCCAGACCGGAGCTTGAACACAGGACTGACAATGACTGTACGCATACAGGGTAAATGCTTGACAAGGGAGCTAGCCAGATGCCAATACATAGATCTATAAGTTTCTCCCCTGTTAGTAATAAATTAAGAGACAATCTCAAATGGGATACCCTCGAACATTGACATAATATCTCAAGAACTATGATGATGTACAAACTCTGGACTTCCTGGACAACCTGGTTGACCTCTTTAATTCCTGATCCACCTCTCCAACCAGGCTTCACCACCCACCAGAACAGTCAGCCTACTACAACTGCCTGTGCAAAGGGAAGTTTACAGGAACAGCTTCTATCCTGCCACCATTATCCTGTGGTATGACCTGCCACACTGGAAGGCTTCCAATTGCTCTTGGCTAAGTCAGCTCTTCGCCATCTAGATATCAGCTGTGGTTTCATCCAGACTTTAACCAGATGTAAAAAGAGACACCACAGACCAAGACTGTCCAATCGGTCCACCCGTTCATTATAAGACATACACTTTTACTCTGATCCAAGTTAGACGAGTCGGCTGCGCATGTGTACATAGTTTTAAACAAATTACAGAGTCTTACTCAAGATGTATCTCTCACCTGTGTCCTGTCCAAACTCCTGGAACATATCATCTGCCACCATATGCTAGATCACCTAGATAAACACAAGGTGCTTACGCACCTTAATCATGGTTTCCGATCAGGCTACTCCTGCGAAACACAACTAGTCGTCACTGCTCACGACCTTCTAGGCTACTATGACAAGAACAAACAGGTCGACACAATGATACTGGACTTCAGTAAGGCATTCGACACCGTCCCACACCAACGACTACTCCTAAAGCTTGAGAACTATGGTATCCGGGGCCCCCTACTAGACTGGATTGCCAACTTCCTCCAACAGCGTGAAATTTGCGTGGTGGTGGAAGGTGAGAAGTCCCGACATGTTCCAGTAGGATCCGGTGTACCACAAGGCACGGTGTTAGGGCCTCTACTGTTTCTCTGCCATTTCAACGACCTGCCCGAGAGGGTTAAATCCCACATACGTCTGTTCGCTGATGACTGTCTATTATACAGAACTATCAACTCGATTAAGGACCACGAGCTGCTTCAACAAGATCTCACGAATCTCCAACAATGGGCGAAAGACTGGGGCATGAAGTTCAATGCCAAGAAATGCTATCTACTCAGCACCAAACAGAAGTCCAGCTATTTTTACACCATCGACGGCGAAATCCTAAAACAAGTTCAAGAAAACCCCTACCTTGGAATTACATTCTCTGATGACCTGAAATGGACCACTCACATATCGAAAATCACCAAACGAGCAAACTCTACCCTCGGATTCATGAGAAGAAACCTCAAACACTGTCCTTCAAACTGCCGGAAGAACGCCTACCTAGGCCTGATCCGCTCCAAACTGGAATACGGATGTGTTATATGGGACCCCTATCAGCAAGGCGAGATTGACAAGCTTGAACGCATACAGCGATCATCGGCACGCTTCATCAAAAAGGACTATAGATCCCGACAAGATGGATGTGTGACCGCTATGCTGAAGGACTTGGAACTGGCACCACTTCAGGAGAGACGACGCCACTTGCGGCTGACGTTCCTGTACAAGGTGGTGGAAGGACACGTACCAGCTATCAATATCGAACACTACTTAAAACCACTTAGACCTAAACGAACAATTAGAGCTAAAAAGTACGAAGACTATATACACAAAAACATAGTTGCAAATCAAGTGAACAATAATTCCAAGTGTTTTCAATTAATCCAGACAACAAGTGAAAACTATAAAAACTCCTTCTTCCCAAGAACAGTAATTGATTGGAACAAACTCAGTGAAAATACTGTGAATCAAGAGACGATCAATAGTTTCAAAAGTGAACTCAAACTAACATTATCAGTGTAAATTTCCGCGCACACCTCCCGTTGTATGAAAGCCAGTATTGGTGACTTCAACGTATTAAATCAGATGATAATGATTGAAATACCCAGGCATTTATCATGGATCAGTAGGCCTACAGGCAATCTTGAGTGCCATTCCTGTATGGTACGGCCTTCAGATAGCATCATCACTTTGAGCCTGTTACAGAGCGCTTTTGGTAGTGTATGATTATTAAATATATAGAGTAATTATATACAACGACATGCTACAAGTAAGCAGTTTAATGCATCAGTCAGTTGCAACCGCACCCAAACCCCGGGGATGGGCGGATATTTTATTTTTGTGTTGTCAAAAACCTCGTCCAGCCCTGCAGGAGACAGTTGATGGTAAAATCTGGTATTTCCCCGGCCCCGGACAACTAAACAGCTATATATTGTTCCCTAGGTGGGAATTCACAGGTTTGGCGAAAAAATCCACCACAAATCACGGCCGTTTACCAGTGTGTTGTGGATTCAACTGACCGGTGCATAATTCTCAGCTAGTTAAACAATCTCGACTTAGTGACTTACGTCACCTGTGGTGATAAAAGTCAGAAATTAAAAAAATCTCCCAGCAGACTGCCGCACATGTCTAAATTTTCAGCATAGTGGGCTAACTGGTTTTGCAGCGATTATTACCAATGTCATTTTTAAAAATAGACAGTTTACTTTACCTTTATACCCCACAATGTCCACGCTAAATCCAGACTCCAGAAATGAAATGGCATGATATTGCATACGGGGACTTCTTCCAATGTCTCCTAACACCACTATGCATACACTTTTCTTCCCAGACACGACATAATTTAACACAATATATAATATAAACACTACTGGTGGAAGCATACAGAATATTGTTCCTACAATCAGCATTTTGAGTCAGATGTTTACAAACTGAAAGTAAATTGACATGTGTCAAACATCTACTTCCGCTTCAACAAATTGATCTGAATCACTTGGACGCTCATTAAAAAGTTCTCTTTATTCCGATGAGCGTCTACAATACACAGACTTTAAGAATACAACTACAAAATAGGCAGATAAACATTTCTCTAATTTACGAGAGTGGACAGCGTGTTTGTGCATAGTTATTGATAGAACGGACGAAATGGATTCAGATTCTGATTCAGATGGTGATAAAAGGTCAAAACCCGTTCCGTTAAGACAGGTGAATCATTTTTTGAAGTTTTTTTCTATGCCTCATTTTGTAGATGAACCTTCTTTTACAACCATTCGAGTTACAACCATTCCGGTACATGGGCGTTGTCTAATAAATGGGCGGAGCTATTAATACATATTCATAGCATGGGCTATTTTGTAGGCATGAGACCGCTAAATATTGTTATACGTACTGGTAACTGTAACGTTCAAGAACGAGATCAATGAAAGTTTTTATTTTTTTAATTTAAATATAGAAATATTAATTTCCTTAATAATATGAGTTCCTTTATCAGAATCAAGCCTTATTTTATTTAGAAGACATTGTTTATTTTTGTTGTTGTTACAACTTCAATAGATCTGTACTTACATTTCAAGGTCGGACCACAGGGATTAGGCTCATTGAGTCGAATTATTATAGTGCGTGAATATGGCATATTTACGACTCATTGAGCCCAATCCTTGTGGCTCGGACAAATAAAACAATTACTGGTAACCGACCAATAACCGAAGAAAATGAAGATTTCCCCCAATTTTTTCTTTAAAACTATTTTTTACAAAAATCTAGTTAGAAATTGCTGCTTAATTATATGTAGAATAACATTACATATTTACTATTATTTATGGGCGTAGAATTCAGGTGACAGGATGACAACCTACCCGATCGCGAAGCTAGGATAAGTTTGCAAAATATAGTTTGATCAATAGTTCTGAACGCATTTACATTTTACGGCCTATAATAGTCCCGTTCTTGCTATATCGTTCTCTGTTGATGGTGAAAATAATATGAATACTGCTGGTATGTGTTTAAACAAAGTTTGCGCTAGATAGACAACTCAGCCGATTGTGGAATTTAAGTTCGCAGTATACACATGTATTATTATACGCTCATAAATTGAATATACAGTAGTATGGTGCCCCATCTCCCTAATGTTCGCCCCCCGTCCCCTATTGAAGACTTTCATACGGTAATGTTACTTATTATTTTCGGGTTATTTGAATTTTCTAATTAAGCATTTGTGCTTGTTAATTGTCAGATTATACCTTATTGCATACATTAGCATGCCAGCATGGACCATATGACATATTTGAAAATAAAACTACAGCGTTCATATTCTATTCTGAATGTATACCAGTTTTTACTTGCGCCATTGTTATTTCTTAATTCATGTGATATTATTTGATATCCCACCAATAATTCAGACTACATTAATATTGTATAGCTTGAAATAGTTCCGTCTTTATAATATAGCTCTTTCTTGACGTTGAAAGTAATCTGAATATGCGTTGCGCTCCCATCACTCTTACATTATTTTTGATATATGAAAATAAATTGTATGTTCAACTACTAGTATTAGATACTTAGACAACGATATAAGTGTTTTATAAGTCCTTTAGTGTACAATATTTTATTGCACGGTGATATGATCAAATATGCATGTGTGGTGCCCCCTTTCCCCCAACTGTCCTCACAAATCATTAAAGACGTTCATACGCCTCTCCTATTATTTTTCATGTTATTTGTATTTTTACTGAAGCTTTTACGCCTGTTAACTGTCACTTTACTTTTTATACCTTATTGCAAACTGCAGCATGTTATCCTGGATCCATATGATATGTTGGAAATAAACGTACATTGTTCTTATTATATTCTGGATGTGTACTGATATTTACTTTACTTATTAAAATATGGTCTGTTAAATAGTATTAGCTTCCTGATCAGACCAGTGCAGAGCAGTCACACATTAAACAACCGCATACAGCTAAAATACTTAATTTCCTGAGAACAAGAACCAACCTATACTGACAACCGCATATAAGGCTCTAGTAAGACCACTGGTTGAGTACACCACACCAGTTTGGTATCCTCACACCCAGGAAGTATTCCATAAAAATCTAGATGATACAGATACGTGCACAGAGATGGACCACAGGAAACTACTCTTCACAAACTAATGTGTCAGGTATGCTTTCACCCTCCGCTGGCGTTCACTGGAAGACCTGAGATCCGATGCAAGGCTTTGGCCTAGAAGTGGTCCACACGCTCTCGTTTATACAACATCATGCGAGAATAATAAAATACCCACACTACCTATACTGTAGGCAATTTAGTACGTGGAACAGAATTTTACAAATAAACATTCCCCTTTGCTTTTGTAAAATGGAACGTGTTGTGCCCCCTTCGGACCTAGATGTGAACCGATTCAAACTGGCAGTTAGCTTAGACAGACAGAGAGATAGACGGACTGACCGACTGATGGAATACCGTTTTCTCTATTTCCCTGTAATTAAAAATGATACATGATCCTTTCTCCGAAATACAAAATTTTAATAAAAGAAACGAATAAAACAGAAGATGACATGACTGAGTTTGTAATGTTTTAAAACTATAACCAAAGGGCATAAAACATGCGAGCATGTTCAAAGACTGGGAAGCTTACTTTCTTAGAACAACATTTTGGAGGAATACCAATGGCGATTTCGGTTAAAATCCATACCGACGAATACGTCGCATATAAATTACTAATAGTGGGCTTGAAAAATCAACAACATACTAGAATATATTTTACAGACAAAGCTGTATGTATATCAACGAGAGAAATTTGAAATTTGGAGGTAGGTACAAATAAAAGAAAACATACATGATAGTTTAGTGGCTATAAAATATCAAACTGCATTTGTACATGTAAATACACGTATGACACTTATTGGTTACTTTCACAACATAGCCAAACTAATTTGATGTCATTCAAGAACCTGTATACAATACGACAGCAACAAATCAAGTACAGTTTATACAATGTGCAGTAGCCATTCAAGTACCCTGCATACAATATCACAGTAACCATTCAAGTACTTTCATACACAATCAGTACCTTGACTGCAATATGACAGTAACCGCTTCAGCACCAAGATGACGGTAACCATTCCGGTACCCTGACTGTAATATGACAGTAACCATTCCGGAACCCTGACTGCAATATGAAAGTAACCGCTTCAGCACCAATATTGTAATATGACAGTAACCATTCCGGTACCCTGACTGCAATATGAAAGTAACCGCTTCAGCACCAATATTGTAATATGACAGTAACCATTCAGGTACCCTGACTGCAATATGACAGTGACAATTCCGGTACCCTGACTGTATTTATGACAGTAACCATTCCGGTACCCTGACTGCAATATGACAGCAACCACTTCAGCACAAATATTGTAATATGACAGCAACCGCTTCAGCACCAAGATTGTAATATGAAAGTAACCGTTCCAGTACCCTGACTGTGATATGACATTAACCATTCCAGTACCCCGACTGTATTATGACATTAACCATTCCAGTACCAAGACTGTAATATGACAGTAACCATTCCAGAACCAAGACTGCAATATGACAGTAACCACTCAAGTACCCGACTGTAATATGACAGTAACCATTCCAGTACCAAGACTGTAATATGACAGTGACCGTTCCAGTACCCTGACTGTAATATGACAGTAACCTTTCCAGTACCAAGACTGTAATAAGACAGTGACCGTTCCAGTACCCTGACTGTAATATGACAGTAACCATTCCAGTACCCTGACTGTAATATGACAGTAACTATTCCAGTACGCAGACTGTAATATGACATTAACCATTCCGGTACCAAGACTGTAATATGACAGGAACCATTCCGGTACCAAGACTGTAATATGACAGTAACCATTCCAATACCCTGACTGTAATATGACTGTAACCATTCCGGTACCAAGACTGTAATATGACAGTAACCATTCCAGTACTAAGACTGTATTATGACAGTAATCACTCCAGTACCCTGACTGTAATATGTCAGTTACCTTTCCGGTACCAAGACTGTAATATGTCAGTAACCATTCCGGTACCAAGACTGTAATATGACACTAACCATTTTAGTACCCTGACTGTAATATAACAGTAACCATTTCGGTACTAAGACTGTAATATGACAGTAACCATTCCAGTACCAAGACTGTAATATGACAGTAACCATTCCAGTACCAAGACAGTAATATGACAGTGACCATTCCAGTACCAAGACTGTAATATGACAGTGACCATTCCAGTACCAAGACTGTAATATGACTGTAACCATTCCGGTACCAAGGCTGTAATATGACAGTGACCATTCCAGTACCAAGACTGTAATATGACAGTGACCATTCCAGTACCAAGACTGAGATATAACAGTAACCATTCCAGTACCCTGACTGTAATATGACAGTAACCATTCCAGTTCCAAGACTGAGATATGACAGTAATCATTCCAGTACCCTGACTGTAATATGACAGTAACCATTCCAGTACCAAGACTGTAATATGACAGTGACCATTCCTGTACCAAGACTGAGATATGACAGTAATCATTCCAGTACCCTGACTGTAATATGGCAGTAACCATTCATGTACCAAGACTGTAATATGACAGTGACCATTCCAGTACCCTGACTGTAATATGACAGTGACCATTCCCGTACCTAGACTGTTATATGACTGTAACCATTCCGGTACCAAGATTGAGATATGACAGTAACCGTTCCAGTACCAAGACTGTTATATGACAGTGACCATTCCAGTACCCTGACTGTTATATGACAGTGACCATTCCAGTACCTAGACTGTGATATGACTGTAACCACTCCGGTACCCTGACTGTAATATGACAGTGACCATTCCAGTACCCTGACTGTAATATGACAGTGACCATTCCATTACCTAGACTGTGATATGACAGTGACCATTCCAGTACCTAAACTGTGATATGACAGTAACCATTCCAGTACCTAGACTGTAATATGACAGTGACCATTCCAGTACCTAGACTGTGATATGACAGTGACCATTCCAGTACCAGGACTGTAATATGACAGTGACCATTCTAGTTCCTAGACTGTGATATGACTGTAACCATATCGGTACCAAGACTGTAATATGACAGTAACCGTTCCAGTACCAAGATCGTAATATGACAGTGACCATTCCAGTACGTAGACTGTAATATGACTGTAATCATTCCGGTACAAAGACTGTAATATGACAGTAACCATTCCAGTACCACGAATGTAATATGACAGTAACCATACCATGTACCCTGACTGTAATATGTCAGTAACCGTTACGGTACCAAGACTGTAATATGACAGTAAACATTCCAGTACCAAGACTGTAATATGACAGTAACCATTTCAGTACAAAGACAGTAATATGACAGTGACCATTCCAGTACCAAGACAGTAATATGACAGTAACCATTCAAGTATCCTGACTGTAATATGTCAGTAACCGTTCCGGTACCAAGACTGGAATATGACTGTAACCATTCCAGTACCCTGACTGTAATATGACAGTAACTATTCCAGTACGCAGACTGTAATATGACATTAACCATTCCGGTACCAAGACTGTAATATGACAGGAACCATTCCGGTACCAAGACTGTAATATGACAGTAACCATTCCAATACCCTGACTGTAATATGACTGTAACCATTCCGGTACCAAGACTGTAATATGACAGTAACCATTCCAGTACTAAGACTGTATTATGACAGTAATCACTCCAGTACCCTGACTGTAATATGTCAGTTACCTTACCGGTACCAAGACTGTAATATGTCAGTTACCATTCCGGTACCAAGACTGTAATATGACACTAACCATTTTAGTACCCTGACTGTAATATGACAGTAACCATTTCGGTACTAAGACTGTAATATGACAGTAACCATTCCAGTACCAAGACTGTAATATGACAGTAACCATTCCAGTACCAAGACAGTAATATGACAGTGACCATTCCAGTACCAAGACTGTAATATGACAGTGACCATTCCAGTACCAAGACTGTAATATGACTGTAACCATTCCAGTACCAAGGCTGTAATATGACAGTGACCATTCCAGTACCAAGACTGTAATATGACAGTGACCATTCCAGTACCAAGACTGAGATATAACAGTAACCATTCCAGTACCCTGACTGTAATATGACAGTAACCATTCCAGTTCCAAGACTGAGATATGACAGTAATCATTCCAGTACCCTGACTGTAATATGACAGTAACCATTCCAGTACCAAGACTGTAATATGACAGTGACCATTCCTGTACCAAGACTGAGATATGACAGTAATCATTCCAGTACCCTGACTGTAATATGGCAGTAACCATTCATGTACCAAGACTGTAATATGACAGTGACCATTCCAGTACCCTGACTGTAATATGACAGTGACCATTCCCGTACCTAGACTGTTATATGACTGTAACCATTCCGGTACCAAGACTGAGATATGACAGTAACCGTTCCAGTACCAAGACTGTTATATGACAGTGACCATTCCAGTACCCTGACTGTTATATGACAGTGACCATTCCAGTACCTAGACTGTGATATGACTGTAACCACTCCGGTACCCTGACTGTAATATGACAGTGACCATTCCAGTACCCTGACTGTAATATGACAGTGACCATTCCATTACCTAGACTGTGATATGACAGTGACCATTCCAGTACCTAAACTGTGATATGACAGTAACCATTCCAGTACCTAGACTGTAATATGACAGTGACCATTCCAGTACCTAGACTGTGATATGACAGTGACCATTCCAGTACCAGGACTGTAATATGACAGTGACCATTCTAGTTCCTAGACTGTGATATGACTGTAACCATATCGGTACCAAGACTGTAATATGACAGTAACCGTTCCAGTACCAAGATCGTAATATGACAGTGACCATTCCAGTACGTAGACTGTAATATGACTGTAATCATTCCGGTACAAAGACTTTAATATGACAGTAACCATTCCAGTACCACGAATGTAATATGACAGTAACCATACCATGTACCCTGACTGTAATATGTCAGTAACCGTTACGGTACCAAGACTGTAATATGACAGTAAACATTCCAGTACCAAGACTGTAATATGACAGTAACCATTTCAGTACAAAGACAGTAATATGACAGTGACCATTCCAGTACCAAGACCGTAATATGACAGTAACCATTCAAGTATCCTGACTGTAATATGTCAGTAACCGTTCCGGTACCAAGACTGGAATATGACTGTAACCATTCCAGTACCAAGACTGTAATATGACAGTAACCATTCAAGTATCCTGACTATAATATGTCAGTAACTATTCCAGTACCAAGACTGTTATATGACAGTAACGATTTCAGTACCAAGACCATTATATGGCATTATTTCATACTTACCGGTGGTTTACGGCGGAATAACGGTGGATTATTCCCCGATAATTTCACTGTTCATAATTTCGCAGTTCATAATTTCACGGCAAACGGGCTATTTTTTAAAAATCAAATTTCCTCGCCGTCAAAAATAAAATAATAAGCATTTTCACTTGCTCTCTTAATCTTTAACAAATAACACAACATTATATGTACATAAATGTAAAACAAATGGACGAAATTGAAGCCATTGCAGAAGAACTATTTGATTGCAACTCGACGTGTGTATGGCGGGAAAACGACGTCACGCAAAACATTTCAGGTATATAGTGGAGTATTTCCATCATTTAAGCTATTTGAAGAATGAAATAAATAGAATATTAGTATTTTACCGTGTAAGATCGTTTGATAATTCACCACGTGAGCAGCTGATTTATATTTTCACGAGTGGCTACGCCACTCGTGAAAATATTACATCAGCTGCTCACTCGGTGAATTATCAGCCGATCATACACGGAAAAATACAAATATCCTATATTTAACCATTCCAGTACCCAGACTGTGATATGACAGTAACCAATCCGGTACCACAACTGTAATATGACAGTAACCATTCCAGTACCAAGACCGTAATATGACAGTAACCATTCTAGTTCCCTGACTGTGATATGACAGTAACCATTCCAGTACCAAGACTGTAATATGACGATAACCATTCCAGTACCAAGACTGTAATATGACAGTAACCATTCCAGTACCAAGACTGTAATATGACAGTAACCATTCAGGTACCAAGACTTTAATATGAATTTTAACCATTTCAGTACCTAGACCGTAATATGGCAGTAACCAATCCAGTACCAAGCCTGGAATATGACAGTAACCATTCCAGTACCAAGACTGTAATATGACAGTAACCATTCAGGTACCAAGACTTTAATATGAATTTTAACCATTTCAGTACCTAGACCGTAATATGGCAGTAACCAATCCAGTACCAAGCCTGGAATATGACATTAACCATTCCAGTACCCTGACTGTAATATGATATTAACCATTCCAGTACCAGGACTGGAACATGACATTAACCATTCCAGTACCAGGACTGGAACATGACATTAACCAATTCAGTACCAAGATTGCAATATGAAATTAATCATTCCAGTAGCAAGACTGTGATATGACTGTAACCATTCCCGTACCAAGACTGAGCTATGACAGTGACCATTCCAGTACCCAGACTGGAACATGACATTAACCATTCCAGTACCCTGCCTGTAATATGACAGTAACCATTCCATTACCAGGACTAGAATATGATATTAACCGTTCCAGTACCAGGACTGGGATATGACATTCACCATTAGAGTACCGAGATGACATTAACCATTACAGTACCAATATTAGAATATGACATTAACCATTCCAGTACCAAGACAATAATATGACATTAACCATTTAGTACCAAGATTGCAATATGACATTAACTATTCCAGTACCAAGACAATACTATGACATTAACCATTTCAGTACCCAGACTGGAATATGACATTAACCTTTCCAGTATCAAGATTGCAATATGACAGTAACCATTCAAGTACCAAGACAATAATATGACATTAACCATTCTAGTACCAAGACAATAATATGACATTAACCATTCCAGTACCCAGACTGTAATATGACATTAACCATTCCAGTACCCTGACTGTAATATGATATACTAGTAAACCATTCCGGTATCCTGATTGTGATACGACCTTAACCATTCCAGAACAAGGACTGGAATATGACATTAACCATTCCAGTACCATGACTGTAATATTACATTAACCATCCAGTACCAAGACTGTAATATGAAATTAACCAATTCAGTACCCTGACTGAAATATGACAGTTACCATTCCAGTACCCTGACAGTAATATGAAATTAACATTTCCAGTACCTAAACTGCAATATGACAGTTACCATTCCAGTATCAGGACTGGAATATGACATTAACCGTTCCAGTACTCATGTAATAAGACAGTAACCATTCCAGTACACTGGCTTCAATCTCCTCCTATTGCAGATACTTGAATGATTAATAATTTAATATCATATGGTAGCAATGGTAATTGAAGGGTAATCCTCAAACATGAGCAAGGTTACTGGAATGGTTAATGTCATATTTCAGTATTGGTACTGGAATGGTTACTGTCAGGCAACAGTCTTGATACTGGAATAATTACACGGTGTATACCCGTATCGATACCCTCTCTGTGCAAAACACTGTATCGGCACCCTCTCTGTGTTGGCACCGGACTTTCTCTGGAATGGTTACTCCCATATTATAGCCAGGGTACTGGAATGGTTACTCCCATATTATAGCCAGGGTACTGGAATGGTTACTCCCACATTATAGCCAGGGTACTAGTATGGTTACTCCCACATTATATCCATGTTACTGGAATGGTTACTCCCATATTATAGCCAGTGTACTGGAATGGTTACTCCAATAATGTAGCCAGGGTACTGGAATGGTTACTCCCATATAATAGCTAGGGTACTTGAATGGTTACTCCCATATTATAGCCAGGGTACTGGAATGGTAACTCCCATATTATAGCCACGGTACTTGAATGGTTACTCTCATAATGTAGCCAGGATACTGGAATGGTTACTCCCATATTATAGCAAGGGTACTGGAATGGTTACTCCCATATTATAGCCAGGGTACTGGAATGGTTACTCCCATATTATAGCCAGGGTACTGGAATGGTTACTCCCATATTGTAGCCAGGGTACTTGAATGGTTACTCCCATATTATAGCCAGGGTACTTGAATGGTTACTTCCATATTATAGCCAGGGTACTGGAATGGTTACTCCCATATTATAGCCAGGGTACTGGAATGGTCACTCCCATATTGTAGCCAGGGTACTGGAATGGTTACTCCCATATTATAGCCAGGGTACTTGAATGGTTACTCCCATATTGTAGCTAGGAAACTGGAATGGTTACTCCCATATAATAGCCAGGGTACTTGAATGGTTACTCCCGTATTATAGCCGGGGTACTTGAATGATTACTTCCATATTATAGCAAGGGTACTGGAATGGTTACTCCCATAATGTAGCTATGGTACTGGAATGGTTACTCCCATATTATAGCCGGGGTACTTGAATGATTACTTCCATATTATAGCCAGGGTACTGGAATGGTTACTCCCATATTGTAGCCAGGGTACTGGAATGGTTACTCCCATATTGTAGCCAGGGTACTGGAATGGTTACTCCCATATTATAGCCATGGTACTTGAATGGTTACTCCCATATAATAGCCAGGGTACTTGAATAGTTACTCCCATATTATAGCCATGGTACTTGAATGGTTACTCCCATATTGTAGCCAGGGTACTTGAATGGTTACTCCCATATTATAGCCAGGGTACTAGTGTCCTTGCTATATAATTACATAAAAGATCAATGACCATAGTGGCCATTTATAATACCGTGACTACATCGGCGCCCGACTATATAATAATACCTAAGCCATTCTATGATTATGGTGTCCTGACTATATTACAGTGCCCTACTAATTATAGTTCACTCCTTGTAACAAAACAGGATCAATTTTATCGATAACCAATGAAAAATAAATGTTTAAGTTCTTCTGAATTGACTTAGAACTATATTCCAACCATTGCCGGTGTGGCATGCGTAGGGTGGAGTTTACGTTGTTTTTGCATAAATTATATTTTTACTTACAAGTTGGATTATATGCATGCCACGAAGCATCCAAATATTACATGGTCATAAATACACGCCTTTATGCTTTATTGTTTATCTCGCGAGTGCTAGATCCATAAACTAAATGTATTAAGTGTCAAATATTGGTACTTAATGTGCGTAATAAAAATTTAGTAGTGTCATGCCTATTCTCTATACCGCCCAGACCCCGCCTACCTCATGGTACCCGAATGGTTACGATGTAATGGTACTCGAATGGTTACGAAAGAAGGTCGACCTCATTTTGTATCAAACTAGCAATTGTTACAGTCTGTTACAGTCTGTGTTTTATTGTGATGATCATTCCATTTCATCATTTAAAAGGTATAAATAGTTATGTATATTTACATAGAGCTACATAAATATACATGCATGATATTTACTTTATTATAAATTTAGTTATGGCATCCATCTAACTTTAGCTGTTTAGTAACTATATACTGGTCGGCGACCAGTTTCCGACATTTTTTGCATGTTTTTCGGCATTATCTCGAAAACTAAACGGGTTAAAACAAAATAACTTACATTTTTGTAATCCTGAGCTCAAGACCGATATTATAATCGCAATTTGACATTTGTGACGTCATACAGTGCGTAGAATTCAGGGCGAAGAAGGGGTCACTATTTCAGGCCGTAAATTAGATGTAGAGTATCAGTATCCGACATTTCACATTTAATTAGGTTTAATTTCCCCTTTTCCCCGTTTTGACCCTCTCAACTAAAAGGAAATTATCTCCCGTTGACTGAATATAGCTTTTTAGAGTTGTCTCTCTTTGTTTGTTTACACACCGGTAATGGAATTGAGGCCTAATGGTCAGTGCTTTTTCCAATAAGTAAAAATCGCTGACGTCATACATAATGACGTCAATGATGACGTTTTTGTCAATATTTTTCTAACATCGAGTTTTGTATGGATCGCCGATACTACTCATACCTGTTGTGGAGCTAAACCTTGCTTTGTCAAAAACTCTGGCAAACCCGTGGCTATTTATAGATGAACTCGTTTTTTTATCGCACATGCACATCTTTCGTAAACAGATGATCCCCTAAGGGAAAGACTGGTGACGACTATCATTTCATTGCATGTATTTCTTGATATTTTTTATTTTATTTCCGTGAATTGTAAATTTTCTGACACACAAATGTTGCTTGTGTCAAGTTCTTTAATCGTACCAAATATCTTAATTTTAGAGCTACGCTAAATACACAAAAAATATCAAATGTCGGATACTGGTAGCCATCGGGAACTGATCGCCGACCAGTAGGCTGCCCTTTGCAGGATTGGGGTGGGGTTTCAATTGACTGGCACATAGAATTTCTTGAATGATTGCCTTACCGTATAAGCCTGCTGCATGTCAAATTACACCCTCATATATCTTCTATTCATGACCAGAAAAGATTTATACAGTAGACCTTTGATGCCTCAAACTCGTTCTCAGGTTCCAGCAAAAGCCCTTATTTATTCATTTTGAAAAACCATAGATAACTCGAACAGTACTGGTTTGCTGGTCCCTTAATATGATTTACCAGTAGATGAGTCGAACAAATGCCTTTCATTGATTGTTGAAATTAATGAATCTATTGTTTGTCAACGAGTGGTCCGCAAAAGGTGTTTTAACACCTTGTGACAATATCTATACCTCATAATTAAGAACAAGTTTACGGCTGTTTTGTATTATGTGTTCGTGAAAAACACTTAATTCATAGGTCCATTAATAATTAATAGTTAATGAAGGCCAAAAAAATGAAGGAAATTATAACTGAATTAATTTTTGTGAATGAAATTCAGACACCACAAATTTGTCATTAATTTAAAGTGTTTGTTTCTGTTTTCATTACCATTTGATTTATTGATTGACAAACTTGAACTGTGAATCGCAAGTTAATTATTAATTTCGCTAATAGATAATTTAATAGAACACGAATATCGTTTAGCAATGTGAACATTTGAAGAGCTAGCCGACGATTTCTAGTTATAATAATTTTGTCAAACAGTATAGTGTTTTTTTTTATGAATATGGATATTGTTTCCTGAAATGACACAAATGCACTCTTAATGTAGGGTTAAGGCATGCATTTTCGTGCTATTACATGACGGGCTTGGGCACCAACCATCCCTCGGGACTCTGCAGATGTATTAACGCGAAAAGGCTTGCATTTAAATGTCATAAATATAGCATAAAAACAATACTTTATGAGTATGTTTTTTAAAATTATGACACTATGGCGGAACATTTTGGGCGACGTCGGGAAAACAAACGCGACGTACGTCGCTTAGCAAACGTTACCTCATATACAAGTTTTTGTTATGAGCGTTGACTTCCGGTATCCACAAAACCCAGGAAAAGAGTGACATTGGGTGTTTGTTTATGTTTATAATTTAACTGTTTTGGAAATTTGATTAGTAAGTTTGAATTGAATTTTGAATAACAGTTCATATGACACTGTAAATAATTTATTTTCGTTGGCTGGGTCCTGCAATGAGCATACTAAAACTGGTCACCAACAGCGTGTGAATCCTTATATATGCATATAATTTGAAATGCAAACACAAACAATGTACGGCAAGTACACACAATTTTTGAGGGCACATACTGACAAGAGCTCTAACTTATACACATAAGTGCATACTCGTATATGCTCGTACACCCTCGATGCCTCCAACAGGTAGATGCCTCGAACTATTTTCCTGGTCCCACTAAGGTAGTTTGAGGCATCAAAGTTCTACTATAGTTTAGGGCTGTAACGGTATACCACGGTACGTGAAACACCGCAGACTTCAGTCCCACACAGTTCACGGTACAAGACTTCTAAGTTTTGGTACGGTTCGGTATCAGCTTTTTTATGAGCAGAATAATATTCAGTCAACAAAAACATCTGACAGCCTACTGATTATGTATAATTACCATGTTTATTTGTATTAAGATATGCTTCATATGGTCGAAAATCATTTAAATTTGTTCAACTTGATAGGTGCATTAAAATTGATGTTATAGAAGCAACACTATAATTATTGTCATTTAAAAATTGAAATATTTAAGCTGCTGTTAGAGAAAATTGTATCATACCGAAATATACCAAACTGTTAGAAAAATTGACGGTATAGTGCGTTAGCAACTAAGCTGGACCCCCATAAACCTTAAATATCTTTAAATGTAATTATGCAATTTGATTGAAATTTGGCATAGTTCAATGAATAACCTTTACCAACTCTGTGTTTAAATTTCAGATTTTGGTACTCACTAATTAAAATTTTCCCCATTGTGTCTAATGCATTATTTTTGGTATTTTAATCAAAAAATGGACAGGGAGTTAAATAAGCCATTACGACCAGCCAGTTAGAATAATGCTATTGTATTTTTAACAACAATAACGGTACACATATTGATAATTTTACCTAATTTTGTATGGTCATCAATGTGTACATAGTTGAGGCCCATCTACTGACTGCAATGATCATTTGTGCAAACAGAATTACAATGTTTTTCTTGCAAATATTTCTATCCAGTTGCTCGAGTTATATAAATAACAATAAATGTTCATGTATGTGCCTCATTATATATTTACAATGGTCACTGGTGTGTAACTTAATGCACAGTTATGTTGGATCAAATTGCTGATCTTTGCTGTTCCGTCCACTTCAATCACCCATACGTATTTACCCTGTTTTAGACTTAAAATTTTGCATTAGACGTGAATGCAAAGTACACTTTTCTGAACACCAAAAATTCTTGTTTAATTTGTGAGAGTTGGTAAGGGTGTTTTATTAACACATACAAATTTTGTTCTAATGGAGACAGTATTTTAAAAGTTATTAAAGGTTTATGGGGGTCCAGCTTGGTCGCTAACGCACTATACATATCCTATCATGAGGTGAGCATACCATTACACCCCTACTGTAGTTATTATCCTATCAGCATGGATTGGTCAAGGCATAAATTAAATTGGACAGGCCAATTATTAAATTTTAAACATTTATTTCTCAATCAGGTGTGATAATCATTATTTCTGGCACAGCTAGATCACAGGCTATGATATTATACCTCTGGCACAGCTAGACCACAGTCTATGATATTATACCACTGGCACAGCTAGATCACAGTCTATGATAGTATACCACTGGCACAGCTAGATCACAGTCTATGATATTATACCTCTGGCACAGCTAGACCACAGTCTATGATAGTATACCACTGGCACAGCTAGATCACAGTCTATGATATTATACCACTGGCACAACTAGATCACAGTCTATGATAGTATACCACTGGCACAACTAGACCACAGGCTATGATATTATACCACTGGCACAGCTAGACCACAGTCTATGATAGTATACCTCTGGCACGGCTAGATCACAGTCTATGATAGTATACCTCTGGCACAGCTAGACCACAGTCTATGATAGTATACCACTGGCACAACTAGATCACAGTCTATGATATTATACCTCTGGCACAGCTAGATCACAGTCTATGATAGTATACCACTGGCACAACTAGACCACAGTCTATGATAGAATACCACTGGCACAGCTAGACCACAGTCTATGATATTATACCTCTGGCACAGCTAGACCACAGTCTATGATAGTATACCACTGGCACAACTAGATCACAGTCTATGATAGTATACCACTGGCACAGCTAGATCACAGTCTATGATATTATACCACTGGCACAACTAGATCACAGTCTATGATATTATACCTCTGGCACAGCTAGATCACAGGCTATGATATTATACCACTGGCACAGCTAGACCACAGTCTATAATATTATACCTCTGGCACAACTAGACCACAGTCTATGATAGTATACCTCTGGCACAGCTAGACCACAGTCTATGATATTATACCTCTGGCACAGCTAGACCACAGTCTATGATATTATACCTCTGGCACAGCTAGACCACAGTCTATAATATTATACCACTGGCACAACTAGATCACAGTCTATGATAGTATACCTCTGGCACGGCTAGATCACAGTCTATGATATTATACCTCTGGCACGGCTAGATCACAGTCTATGATAGTATACCTCTGGCACAACTAGATCACAGTCTATGATAGTATACCACTGGCACAGCTGGACCACAGTCTATGATATTATACCTCTGGCACAGCTAGACCACAGTCTATGATATTATACCTCTGGCACAACTAGATCACAGTCTATGATAGTATACCTCTGGCACAGCTAGATCACAGTCTATGATATTATACCACTGGCACAGCTAGACCACAGGCTATGATATTATACCTCTGGCACAACTAGATCACAGTCTATGATAGTATACCACTGGCACAGCTAGACCACAGTCTATGATATTATACCTCTGGCACAGCTAGATCACAGTCTATGATAGTATACCTCTGGCACAGCTAGATCACAGTCTATGATAGTATACCACTGGCACAACTAGACCACAGTCTATGATATTATACCACTGGCACAGCTAGATCACAGTCTATGATAGTATACCACTGGCACAGCTAGATCACAGTCTATGATATTATACCACTGGCACAGCTAGACCACAGTCTATGATAGTATACCTCTGGCACGGCTAGACCACAGTCTATGATAGTATACCTCTGGCACAGCTAGATCACAGTCTATGATAGTATACCACTGGCACAACTAGATCACAGTCTATGATATTATACCTCTGGCACAGCTAGACCACAGTCTATGATATTATACCTCTGGCACGGCGAGATCACAGTCTATGATAGTATACCACTGACACAACTAGATCACAGTCTATGATATTATACCTCTGGCACAGCTAGACCACAGTCTATGATATTATACCACTGGCACAACTAGATCACAGTCTATGATATTATACCTCTGGCACGGCTAGACCACAGTCTATGATATTATACCTCTGGCACAGCTAGACCACAGTCTATGATAGTATACCACTGGCACGGCTAGACCACAGTCTATGATAGTATACCACTGGCACAACTAGATCACAGTCTATGATAGTATACCTCTGGCACAACTAGATCACAGTCTATGATAGTATACCTCTGGCACAGCTAGATCACAGTCTATGATAGTATACCACTGGCACAACTAGACCACAGTCTATGATAGTATACCACTGGCACAGCTAGATCACAGTCTATGATAGTATACCTCTGGCACAACTAGATCACAGTCTATGATAGTATACCACTGGCACAGCTAGATCACAGTCTATGATAGTATACCACTGGCACAGCTAGATCACAGTCTATGATATTATACCACTGGCACAGCTAGACCACAGTCTATGATAGTATACCTCTGGCACGGCTAGACCACATTCTATGATAGTATACCTCTGGCACAGCTAGATCACAGTCTATGATAGTATACCACTGGCACAACTAGATCACAGTCTATGATATTATACCTCTGGCACAGCTAGACCACAGTCTATGATATTATACCTCTGGCACGGCGAGATCACAGTCTATGATAGTATACCACTGACACAACTAGATCACAGTCTATGATATTATACCTCTGGCACAGCTAGACCACAGTCTATGATATTATACCACTGGCACAACTAGATCACAGTCTATGATATTATACCTCTGGCACGGCTAGACCACAGTCTATGATATTATACCTCTGGCACAGCTAGACCACAGTCTATGATAGTATACCACTGGCACGGCTAGACCACAGTCTATGATAGTATACCACTGGCACAACTAGATCACAGTCTATGATAGTATACCTCTGGCACAACTAGATCACAGTCTATGATAGTATACCACTGGCACAGCTAGATCACAGTCTATGATATTATACCTCTGGCACAGCTAGATCACAGTCTATGATAGTATACCACTGGCACAACTAGACCACAGTCTATGATAGTATACCACTGGCACAGCTAGATCACAGTCTATGATAGTATACCTCTGGCACAACTAGATCACAGTCTATGATAGTATACCACTGGCACAGCTAGATCACAGTCTATGATATTATACCTCTGGCACAGCTAGATCACAGTCTATGATATTATACCACTGGCACAACTAGACCACAGTCTATGATAGTATACCTCTGGCACAACTAGACCACAGTCTATGATAGTATACCTCTGGCACAACTAGATCACAGTCTATGATAGTATACCACTGGCACAACTAGACCACAGTCTATGATATTATACCTCTGGCACAGCTAGACCACAGTCTATGATAGTATACCTCTGGCACAGCTAGATCACAGTCTATGATAGTATACCTCTGGCACAACTAGATCACAGTCTATGATAGTATACCACTGGCACAACTAGACCACAGTCTATGATAGTATACCTCTGGCACGGCTAGACCACAGTCTATGATATTATACCTCTGGCACAGCTAGACCACAGTCTATGATAGTATACCACTGGCACAACTAGACCACAGTCTATGATAGTATACCACTGGCACAACTAGACCACAGTCTATGATATTATACCTCTGGCACAGCTAGATCACAGGCTATGATATTATACCTCTGGCACGGCTAGACCACAGGCTATGATAGTATACCTCTGGCACAGCTAGATCACAGTCTATGATAGTATACCTCTGGCACAGCTAGATCACAGGCTATGATATTATACCTCTGGCACAACTAGACCACAGTCTATGATAGTATACCACTGGCACAACTAGATCACAGTCTATGATAGTATACCTCTGGCACAGCTAGATCACAGGCTATGATATTATACCTCTGGCACAACTAGACCACAGTCTATGATATTATACCTCTGGCACAGCTAGATCACAGGCTATGATATTATACCTCTGGCACAACTAGACCACAGTCTATGATATTATACCACTGGCACAGCTAGATCACAGTCTATGATAGTATACCTCTGGCACAGCTAGATCACAGTCTATGATAGTATACCACTGGCACAACTAGATCA
The DNA here is from genome assembly GCA_963678985.1 of Spisula subtruncata. Taxonomy (NCBI): domain Eukaryota; kingdom Metazoa; phylum Mollusca; class Bivalvia; order Venerida; family Mactridae; genus Spisula; species Spisula subtruncata. The sequence goes on along the minus strand of OY787660.1, from coordinate 3,713,372 downwards.
CAGTCTATGATATTATACCACTGGCACAACTAGATCACAGTCTATGATAGTATACCTCTGGCACAGCTAGATCACAGTCTATGATATTATACCACTGGCACAGCTAGACCACAGTCTATGATATTAGGCTATGATAGTATACCACTGGCACAGCTAGATCACAGTCTATGATAGTATACCACTGGCACAGCTAGACCACAGTCTATGATAGTATACCACTCGCACAGCTAGACCACAGTCTATGATAGTATACCACTGGCACAGCTAGACCACAGGCTATGATATTATACCACTGGCACAGCTAGACCACAGTCTATGATAGTATACCTCTGGCACAACTAGATCACAGTCTATGATATTATACCTCTGGCACAGCTAGATCACAGTCTATGATAGTATACCTCTGGCACGGCTAGACCACAGTCTATGATAGTATACCACTGGCACAACTAGACCACAGTCTATGATATTATACCACTGGCACTGCTAGACCACAGTCTATGATAGTATACCTCTGGCACAACTAGACCACAGTCTATGATAGTATACCACTGGCACAACTAGACCACAGTCTATGATAGTATACCACTGGCACAACTAGACCACAGTCTATGATAGTATACCACTGGCACAACTAGATCACAGTCTATGATAGTATACCACTGGCACAACTAGATCACAGGCTATGATATTATACCTCTGGCACGGCTAGACCACAGTCTATGATAGTATACCACTGGCACAACTAGATCACAGTCTATGATAGTATACCACTGGCACAACTAGATCACAGTCTCTGATAGTATACCACTGGCACAACTAGACCACAGTCTATGATAGTATACCACTGGCACAACTAGATCACAGTCTATGATAGTATACCACTGGCACAGCTAGATCACAGTCTATGATATTATACCTCTGGCACAGCTAGACCACAGTCTATGATATTATACCTCTGGCACAGCTAGATCACAGTCTATGATATTATACCACTGGCACAGCTAGATCACAGTCTATGATAGTATACCACTGGCACAGCTAGATCACAGTCTATGATATTATACCACTGGCACAGCTAGATCACAGTCTATGATATTATACCACTGGCACAGCTAGATCACAGTCTATGATATTATACCACTGGCACAACTAGATCACAGTCTATGATATTATACCACTGGCACAGCTAGATCACAGTCTATGATAGTATACCTCTGGCACAGCTAGACCACAGTCTATGATAGTATACCTCTGGCACAGCTAGATCACAGTCTATGATATTATACCACTGGCACAGCTAGACCACAGTCTATGATAGTATACCACTGGCACAGCTAGACCACAGTCTATGATATTATACCTCTGGCACAGCTAGACCACAGGCTATGATATTATACCTCTGGCACAACTAGACCACAGTCTATGATAGTATACTACTGGCACAACTAGACCACAGTCTATAATATTATACCTCTGGCACAACTAGACCACAGTCTATGATAGTATACCACTGGCACAACTAGATCACAGTCTATGATATTATACCTCTGGCACAACTAGACCACAGGCTATGATATTATACCTCTGGCACAGCTAGATCACAGTCTATGATATTATACCACTGGCGGCTAGATCACAGGCTATGATATTATACCTCTGGCACAGCTAGACCACAGTCTATGATATTATACCACTGGCACAGCTAGATCACAGTCTATGATAGTATACCACTGGCACAACTAGACCACAGTCTATGATATTATACCTCTGGCACAGCTAGATCACAGTCTATGATAGTATACCACTGGCACAACTAGATCACAGGCTATGATATTATACCACTGGCACAGCTAGACCACAGTCTATGATATTATACCTCTGGCACAGCTAGACCACAGTCTATGATATTATACCTCTGGCACGGCTAGATCACAGTCTATGATAGTATACCTCTGGCACAGCTAGACCACAGTCTATGATATTATACCTCTGGCACGGCTAGACCACAGTCTATGATATTATACCTCTGGCACAGCTAGACCACAGTCTATGATAGTATACCACTGGCACAGCTAGACCACAGTCTATGATATTATACCTCTGGCACAGCTAGACCACAGTCTATGATAGTATACCTCTGGCACAACTAGATCACAGTCTATGATATTATACCTCTGGCACAGCTAGACCACAGTCTATGATAGTATACCACTGGCACGGCTAGACCACAGTCTATGATATTATACCTCTGGCACAACTAGACCACAGTCTATGATATTATACCACTGGCACAACTAGATCACAGTCTATGATATTATACCTCTGGCACAGCTAGATCACAGTCTATGATAGTATACCACTGGCACAGCTAGACCACAGTCTATGATATTATACCTCTGGCACAACTAGACCACAGTCTATGATATTATACCTCTGGCACGGCTAGACCACAGGCTATGATATTATACCTCTGGCACAACTAGACCACAGGCTATGATATTATACCACTGGCACGGCTAGACCACAGTCTATGATATTATACCACTGTCTCATACCGTGGCTTAATTGATTGTCCTGAAATCCCCCCCTGGTTTAATTAATCTCAAATAATAGTACTTTTATAAGAGATTGTAAATTAAACAAGACTATTGCCAAGCAATGAAAGTCCCCTACCGGTAGCCAATAGTAACAGGATAGTGTGAGGTTGGTGCTTTTAAACTAGTTGAAGCCTCCTACAGTTCTCACCAGACCGTTCCAAGGTGTTTACCCTGGGAGTACTTTTGTTTGTTTAACGTTTTAGGCTCCGAACAAAATTTAAGTATGAAAATTAACAAAGGGGAATAACTAAAAAATTAAGTAAGGGAGAGTTATGGTTCCTGTGCAATGCACTTCTCCACATTGATATCTATCCTCATGTAAAGTTTCAAAAGCATATCTCTTTTGGAATTGGAGTTATGCTCCGGACAAAATTTAAGTAAGAAAATTAACAAAGGGGAATAACTCAAAAATGAAGTAAGGCAGAGTTATGGTTCTTGTGCACTGCACTTCTCCTCATTAATATCTATCCTCATGTAAAGTTTCAAAGTCATATCTCTTTTGGTAATGGAGTTATGCTCCGGACAAAATTTAAGTAAGAAAATTAACAAAGGGGAATAACTAAACAATTAAGTAAGGCAGAGTTATGGTTTTTGTAAACTGCACTTCTCCTAATTGATATCTATCCACATGTAAAGTTTCAAAAGCATATCTTGTTTGATAATGGAGTTATGCTCCGGACAAAATGTAAGTATGAAAATTAACAAACGGGAATAACTCAAAATTAAAGTAAGGCAGAGTTATGGTTCTTGTGCACTGCACTTCTCCTAATTGATATCTATACACATGTGAAATTTCAAAGTCATAGCTTGCTTAGTTTTGAAGTTGTGCTCCGGACAAACTTATGTGAAGGACTGACGGACGGACAGTCAGAGCTCAAACCATAAGTCCCCTCCAGTTGCACCGGTAGGGGACTAATAACCACAATTATAATCACCACACATACAGTCTAATAAATTATACTGGATATGTATAGACAACATCAATTTAGGCAGTCAATAATTTTTGATGTCAATAATATTGATAATTGGAATAATATTATACTCCTTGAATTGCACCGCATTGTCAAGGAGTATAATATTATTCCAATTGTCAATATTGATTTCTTCAATTGAGCATTAATATGATTTTGAATACCTCAAAATTTAAATGTCTTTTACAAAAATCTGTTTAGCCGGGCTGTCAAGTATGGAAGGGAATATCCGCCAGTACATGCACAGGCACGGATCCAGGCAGTGGGCACGAGGGCCCGTGCCCCCCCAGTTGGCTGAGATTTTTTTTAAAAACTTTGAATAAATAGTAAAACAGGTATTGAACAGACATCTCTAAATAATATGGGTATTTTTTCTTATGTTCTAGATGAAAAAGTATTTGTAAGATGGGCATTTTTCGTGCTCGCTTCGCTCGCAGAATATTTTTAATATACATGTATATATTTATACGTAGCTGTTGCATCACAGAAATCAATTACTAGATAATTTTTGCCCTAGCTCATTATATTACCTTTTGACTGTTAAATAATCATAACTAAACCATATAGATAACTTTCAGAATAAAGAAAAAAAGGTATTTCAGGGCTCCCAGATAGGCTTAGAATGCACTAGATTCATCCATTGCTTTGAAATTTTTCCCGGGGGAGTATGCCCCCGGAACCCCTTACTTATGTTATAATATTCCAATGGCCAAAAGGATGAAAGCTGTTATATACAAATACTGTATGTGAACACTTACTAATATGCACGAACATACACAATGTACATGTTCACGCTTATAACATAAAAAGTACTATGGATTCCCCCACATCTACAAATGTACCCCTTCATGTACATTTTCACACACATATTAAGCAATTGTCCCCCCCCCGGGAATCCCGTTCATACCTCGTGCCCCCCCACTCAGAAATTTCTGGATCCGGGCCTGCATGCATGCTGTTAAGTTACAATTTTATGTTGTCTTGTTACATGCATATTGCTAAATGACGATTGCATCTTGCCTTCTTTCATTCGTTTTTAACTAACTGCAACAGCCGTGTGTCTTTGTGCTTCTTTCCTTCAGTAAGTGGCACGTGGCTTCAATCTGTCCTTACTATATGTATATAAATTACATATTCCTTGCGTGTAAATGACAAATGCATCCTTTGTATTGATTTGTTTGTGTATCATCTTAAAATGTTAATGCCAACAAATTCTTATTGCTCCCTACGTTTTACTTAGTGAATTTGATTTAATCGTTCCTCCATTATTATCATACCGACCCATGCGTGTTAACATCAATGATTGCAAATTCAGCAAGGCGAAACCAATAAGCACTAAGCAGCAGCTAGCATGAACTTAAACAAATGCATTTGTAATATTCAATTCATACAATGCTGGGAACCAGACTTTTTCGGCAGTTCCCGTCAACCTTGCACGGTGCGTAAACAAAAAACTACACGACGATTTAGTGTTAGCCCAAACCAACGTCAAGTGAGCGAACGATAAATAGCCGACGATAGTCCAGCGAACGATAAGGATTTAGGTTAAACACCACTAAATTTCCTAGCAAACAATAAGACTGGGTATGATAAAAATTGGCTTACTGAGACAACCAGGCTCTGTGACCCCGGAAGACTGGGTATGTAGATGTACTGCAGGTGGACGAGAGTCGAAAAATACCGTCGTTAGGCCTCTATCTGGGACTGAAAGAGGGGCCAGACCCCCAAAGTAAACATAATAGCTGTATGTCATTGTTGACTTATGATGGGTTCGAGCCCGTGTACCGCCCAAACCATGCTTTGTGACCCCAAAAGACCGGGTATACAGACGTAGTGTATGATCATACGAGTCGAAAGAGACCCTCTGCAAGTTGCTTTCTTGGGGAGGGTAGCGGCTAGGGGCCAGACCCTGTGGTGCCTATAATAGCAGTGTATTGGACTTTGCGTTTTGGGCCGGTTTCGGGCCCTAACAGAGCCCAAACCAGGCCCTGTGACCCCGGAAGACCGGATATGTAGATGTACTGCCGGTGGACGAGAGTCGAAAAATACCGTCTTTAGGCCCCTATCTTGGGACTGAAAGAGGGGCCAGACCCCCAAAGTAGCCAAAATAGCTGTATGTCATTGTCGACTTATAATGATGGGTTCGAGTCCGTGTACCGCTCAAACCATGCTTTGTGACCCCAAAAGACCGGGTATACAGATATAGTGTATGATCATACGAGTCGAACGAGACCCTCTGCAAGTTCCATTCCGTCTATTGTAAATAATTCGTTTGAAGAGACATGATTTCCGCGAAAAACGATACAACGGACGGGCAAGTTTTCACTTACTCACCGTTAAACCACGGAAAATACCGAACGTTTAAATTTGCTGTCCTGAGTGATCTCCCTTGTATAGTAATTTGCGCTAGAAGCTAAAATTTCTATTGGTTCCCTGTAATGTTCTTAATGTTGTAAAATGTATTATCATGCTTAAATGTTCGCGAAATTACAACTTTGAAGCAGTAAAAATTAATCAAGTATAAAAAATACGAACGATCCAAAAGGTTATTTGTAGTTCGTTACGTTCAGTTGCAACAAAGTCAAAGGCACGTAGTCAAACATAGAATGCAGTAAGAAATAGTAAGAATGAATAATTCAAGATAACAGAAGTCAAAACAAAAAGGTATGTCGCAGTTGGCAATTACATGCAAGAATAAACGATATACATGAAGGGATTCACCAGTGCACTAAATAGCATCAAGAAGCATGAAGTATGAATAACGTGGACAACACTTGCAAGAAACCAAAATGCAGTTGTCAAGTAGTAGAACGCATGTGCAAGTAGAAAGCATAAAATTGTCACTTAACAGCATGCATGTACTGGCGGATATTCCCTTCCATAGTCAAGCTCATGTTAATTTAAGATAACCAAATGTCTGTCAAAATTCTAGGGAAGAGGGGGTTCAGCTCAAATTTTCCAAATGGCAGCTGGAAAGAGGTCACTAAGACTGTACTGATAATTTTTCTGCCATGATTATGCACCAGTCAGTCGCATCCACGGCCCCCACCCCCAAGGATCCTTGGCGGGGGGGGGGAACTGATGTGCTTTTTGAAATTTACCTTCCAGCATCCCCCACACTGCCGGTGGAATGTTGGACATTTTTTCTCTAAACCAATCCCTGAGGAAATATTTAGTTGCCAGGGAGGCCAGGGAAATACCAGAGATTTTACAATCTGCTGTCCCTGGCAGGGCCGTGAAGGGCGGGGGGTTTACAACTCAAAAGTAAAAAAAGCAAGGCTGTGGATGCAACTGACTGGTGCATTATTGGTTTATAAACAACTAACACTACGATTAAGCATTCAGACAAAATTATTGTATATATACAAATGTATATATTCAATTCTTTTTTTCCAGATGAGTGTATTCGATATGCCTTGTTTTGATGTAACATCGTGGGATCCACAGGGTTCCGCAGGCATGCATTATATGTCACTAGTACCATTCTCACCTTCAACAGGAAGTAGTGAAGAGTCAAAGTTTGGTAAGATGAAGGCATCAACATCTCATCGTAAACAAAGACTGAAAGAATTATACAATGGGAAAACTAATTGTAGAAATGTTGTTGGTATGAAAAATATATTTAAATATTAATTGTTATAATTTACCTTATTTTCAAACCTGCTGAATGGATTTTTACCTAATTTCACATGATCACCCCACGGTGGTCTTTTAATGTAGTGTCAGCGCTCTTCCTTTTCTATATGATATCCAAAGTGGTACCTTTCTAATTGAATAAATTTATCCATTTCCCTAATTTGAGAGGAGTGGAAAATGATAAAAATGCAAAATTAAAAAAGGAGAATTTTAAATAATTTCTCAAGTTGGGTCTAAAGCCACAAATTGTGTCAGTAACTGGTCCAGTTTACCTGTCCTATAAATAAGCAAATAAAATCGGTCTATGTAGATGGTACTGGTCTTAGCGTGAGCTAAAATTACTTATACCCCCTCATCTGATGAGGGGGACCCGGGTGTATAGCTTTACTCATGTCTGTCGGTTAAGGTCGGTTGGTAGACAAATGGTTCCGTTCTATAACTCAAGAAAGCTAGGGTCTTCAAATCAAAGGTCAGTATGATGACCTTAACCATGTTCGACAAATGGACTGTCATGTTAAGCAAGACTGGTATATGATTGAGTTTATGATGTGAAACTTGTAATCACTCAGGTTTTGTGTGCTATATGGATTTTCATGCTTGATTTCAGATGAGAAGAGATTACGTACAGCATGTAATGACAATGATTACATCACAGGTATAGATAACTTTGTATAGCGCATAGATATTGACATGGTCCTGATCTCCCCAAGCGTCTTAAGTAGAATTCTCAACTCAAATTGAGATTTTGAAAAATCTGAACCATAATTTGAGAAAAATCTTAAGCCTCTTGTCATATTGTTTTGTTCACTCTTTTAATAAAACTGGTATGTAATGAGCACTCATGCAGGATCCTCTATTTATAATAGTTTCCACTTATATGCACATGACGAAGAATACAGAAAGCTGAAGTCATATAGACAGGTATAGTCAAGTACATGTTCAATTACTGCTCATTATTAATAGACTAAGGGATTAAAAGGGTGAGGTTTAAATGTCTGTCGGATAATACAATTTAATATGTTTAAAATAGGGATGGCAACGAGTACTCGAGTACTCGTTCAAACGTCCGATTATCGAATAGTAAAATCAGTATTCGAGTACTCGGAAAAAAGTTATTCCTGTGTAATATGTGGGTATATCCAAAAGTAATGTCACTGATGCTACAAAATCGTGTATAATGCCAGTAAAACCACGAATTTTTTAACACCGTAACTTCAATCTAATTTGCGTACGATGACCAAATTTCACAAAAATGCACAGAACAGTTCTTGAGATATGAATATTTATGTGAGACATACTTACGAACATCGCCGCAAGTCCGACGTCAACGACGTCACAATGACGTTACTTGTCGATACCTACTCATCCAGCAGAAGTACATCCCTGGTAATTTCTAACGACTCATACAATGCAGTCATATCAGCGACCTTAAAATATGTGCAACCTACCCGACACTTACTCTCTGCGAAATCAAATTATTGTTAAGTGTCCTCTAGATAGTCCCACAGCAAAAAAATAAACTCACCAATTAATGATGGCAGTTTTGAACGTCGAATTGTATGGACGGCGTTAAAAATACTCTTGGTGTTCTTTTCGGATCTACTGCAAACCGTTCATATGACTCTCTATCGATAATGATTTGTTGATCCATGCCCCCTTAAAAGCTTATACTACAGGTACACGAGACTATGGTGCCGCCGTGTGTAACTAAATATTCAGTAGGTGACTTTCATAACTTTTTAGGAAAAGTGCATTATTACGCGCAGCGTCTTTTTGTCACAAATCTGCAGAGTTTTCGCTAAGTAATCAGTACGTTGAAAATATATTGCGAGTTTCAAAATAGAATGACGTCAATTATTTTTTAGCAACAGCCACAACACATTGGTTTCATCACGTCACGAAAGTATCGTCTGCTTTCGAGATTTTTTTTTATAAAAACACATAAAAGAAAATCGAAGGTCTCCCTTGTTTTGAAGATGGCGGACGCGTTTTTCAGTCGTTAAATAAAAGTGGAGTTTTGTACGAATAAACGACTATAAATGAATGAATAATTTAATACTAATAATTATAACAGAAGGAGGAATAAATCTGTGCTTCATAATAAATTACGGATAACCAAAACGGATGGAACTTCAAGTGTAAATCCTTTTTCTTTATTGCTAAATATGAAATGTTGACAATTTGATTACACGAAGGGCGTCGCCATCTTGAATTGTACTATGATTGATAGACAGTAAAACGAGTACATAACCGCATTAACTACACGAAACTCACGCTCAATTTATTTTCAAGTATACTGCATAACATTAACAGCGCAACAATTTTGAAATATGGATGCAGACAGACAAGAAACAGAAAAACGAAAACGTTTTGACTCAAGCGACTTAGATAGTAGCAAGAACTATGACACTGAAGATACGGAGTCGCCACGTTTGACCAAAAAACAACTGAAACGGAGAAATCAAAAAGCAAAAAAAGCTAAACTTGAAGAGGAAATACTATCTTTAGAACTTATTCCAGAAACAACCGAACGCAAACAAACTAATAATAAAACTGGAATTCAAGACACCCAGACATCCAACCAGGACAAAATTATAGATAATGAATTAAAAGAAATAAAAGAAATTCTTAAAAATGTAGTCACAAAAGATGACTCCTCACTTAAAAAAGTAATCATTGAAACACTCAAAGAAATGAAAGAAGATCTGCTAAAATCATTATCACACAGAATTGAAATTTTAGAGGGCGAAATACACAACAAGGCGGTAGAAAATGAACAGTTACAAAAGGAAATAAAATCAATGAGAGAGGATAAGACATACCAGGAACATATACAAAAAATAGAAAACACAAATTTAAAACAGAGTGAAAGGATCAATGATCTAGAGCAATATCAGAGGCGGAACAACATCCGTATAAGTGGACTGGTAGATGCTCCCGATGAAGATGATTTCAAAACAACCCAAAAATTATGCAAAAAACTGAATCAGTACATGCCGGACCTAGCTCTAGATGTTGATGATATCGATATTGCACATCGCTTAGGTAAATTCAACATTGGCAAGAAACGCAACGTCATTGTCCGGTTCATTTCTAGGCGAACCAAGAACGCAATAATCAGAAATCGAAAACTTCTCGTGGGGTCTAACATCTTTATCAACGACGACCTCACAAAATTAAACCAAGAAGTGCTTAGCAGTGCTAGAGTAAAAAGAAAAGAATCTACAGAATATGCATATACGCGTGACGGCAAAATATTCGTGAAATGGAAGAATGATCAGTCAGTCGTTCAGATTCAATTCCATGAATTCGGCTATTGGTTAAGTCTGCCTTGGCCAGAAATAAACAAAACTAACGTTAAATAAATATGATCCAGAAAAAATGAAGCGCTTTTTTTTGTGACTAATATACTATATTTTAGTTGTAAATACAAAATCATGCGTGAAGAAAAATATTCAATACAACGGATACGATTTTACTGTTGAAGTGAACTGAACAGATAACTGTTACATAAAAACACGTGATTTTACGGCACGGTCATTGACTGTTTGTAGAACATACCTCGGTAACACCACACTTTTGTAAAATGTATGACTTAATAATTATACGATTCACTAAATATACCATATAATTTGCATTTGTTTGTAAACAAAAGTACATCGTTTTTATATATAAATGTTTTGAACGGTGCTGATATAGCGCATTGGAAGTCCATCATATGAATAAGGTCTATTGTAATTTATTAAATGTATAATTCAACATGACAGATGTAAAATTCATTTATAGTTAAGTGTGAATGTAGTGTATGTGTTGCACGGATCATGAAGTCGTAATGTGCGCAATATCCTATCTACAACTCGATTTTATTCATACCTGCATCGTATTTAGTGTATACATGCAATCTATCTATGACGATCCTTTGATTGTGATAGATATATGTTTTGATAATGTATGTATGCTTATACTATCCGACCAACGATTTTTGACAGTTACGTCATTTCGTAAACAATCTATAAATAAGCAGGGTATATCCCCAAAAAGATCGGGGATCATACTGTATAGAAGTATGTCTATACCAATTCATAATTTTCAAGCAATGCATGGTTCTGTGGATGTATTTGTTGACCCTCACTCAGGCGATCTAAGTTCAAAGCTTATGATAGCCATTAAGCTATAACATTTTTTTCTTGTATTATAAACGAAAAATGTATACCATTGGATGATTTGATAAGATATTCATTTTGAAAATAAAGTTTTTGCCCTATTCTTGTTAAATTTAACCCGTGGAATTCGTGTAATTGAAAACTCGTTCAGGATAGCTGTTGGTTTCTCTTAGTTCTTCCAAGAGTCGATCCCTACTATAATTTAAAACTTGTTCTTCGCTGATAAATTAAGTCATTTTAAGTTGAGTGAAATGACCAAGGTGTTTTTTACTCAAGCAGCTTTCAATTACACTTGTATGCGACTGCAAAAAAAAAAACAAATAAAAATAAGCATAAAAAGTTCTGCTGAAAGGATTCGAACTCGACACGTTTTAATTAGAAATCTACTAATACTGCACCGTTATCCTCTCGGCCACGATTTCATGAGGAATAAACGTAAAGAATTATACTGATAATCCCCATTTTTGCAGACGATATACAAAGTAAACATTTGATTGTAAATACAACGTGACGTCACTGTCAGGTATCCCTGGTCGGACTGTAGTTGCTAAATGATTACATGCGTTTGGACTTAAGCTAATATAATATATGCTATTCCATATGACATATTTTAAATACGTTTGTATTTGTATGAATATAGTTTATTTAGCGTAAATGTCTCTATACCGATGGTTTTGGATTAATACAAGTGCTATGTTTAGTATATGCTCCATGAAAGCCACTCGTACCATGTTAAATATATTTATATATGCTAAGGGTGAATTTGGTATAGGACATATTTGAATTAGTACAATTACGATATGTTATTATATGCATGAATAATCAATATCGTCATTTCATGTTTGCATGAGGGAATCAAAGATAGCAATTTACATAGGTGTTATGAGAATGGTATTTGATGTATGTGTCATTGAAATATGTTTGAAATATTTATGTGTGTACATGCATGCTACTGAACAAGTTAAACAGTTCTAAAAATGCTTCGCAAAATGCTGTAAATTTCATGAAGTAAGTTGAATATTTATGTATTGCACTGATCATGATGTCCTAATGTGTGCAATATCCTACCAATTACTCGATTTTATTCATACCTGCTAAGTTACGTATGCTGTACATTTAGTATATAAATACACTCTATATATATGATGTTCTTTTGATTGTTATAGATGTAGGTTTTGATAATGTATGTACGCTTAAAAACTAAATGATTGCATGCTTTCGTTTTAAACAAATCTATATATTATGACATTCCATGTGACAGATGTTAAATACTTTTATAGTTGTTTAGTGTAAATGTATTTTATTTAATGTACATGTCTCTATATCGATGCCTTTGGATTGGTACAAGTGCAATGTTTAGTACAATTACGATATGTTAGTAGATGCATTTGGATTGGTACAAGTGCAATGTTTAGTACAATTACGATATGTTAGTAGATGCATTAATAATCAATATCACCATTTCATGTTTGCATGAGGGAATCAAAGCTAGCAAGTTAAAAAGGGTTATGATAATGAGTTCCGCAAATATGCTATATATTTTCACGAAATAAGTTAAATGTTTATGTATTGCATTGTTCTTGATGTGCAATATCCTATCTATTACTCGATTGTATTCTTACCGGCTAAGTTAAGTATGTAGTACATTTAGTATATAAATACATTATATCTATAATCTTCTTTTGATTGTAGTGGATGTATGTTTTGATAATGTATGTATGCTTATAGTAGCTAAATGATTGCAGGCGTTCCGATTTAAACAAATACAATATATGTAGCGGCAATCAATTTATCCGTCTAGCCAGCATGAGGAATATGCATGTTTTAACAATACTTCCTTTGTTCTAGATACTCTAATTATTGCATTAAATTCATAGCAGCTACTTAAAGCATGCATTCAGTATAATAAGTATATTTATAATAATGACTTGTTTTTTGGGTTTAAATATGTAATATGAGAAATATGTTGGATGGAAAATGGTATGCATGTAACTATTATAATGAATGCATAAATGTTTATATATGCTTATGGCGTATAATTCTAAGATTGTCAAGCATGATTATGAGAAATATGTATGATTGAACATGGTAAACGTGTATCCTTTTGAATGAATGTGTTAATGTTTACGCCTCTTAAAAAACAAAATGTCTTGCTCTACAATAATAACAGCTTTGAATTCCAAAATGTATTTCTGGTATACTTCCTTTAACTTCTTTCAATTGTCTCGCCTTTTTTAAGTTTCATCAATATAATAAGTATGTTCTGAGATTAAAGATAGTCATAAACAATGCTTTAGTCTTTTAAGCAATTAACAAAAACAATATGACATTTTAGAGATTAATACGAACACTGAACTGTTTTAACAGTGTACACAAATTATATAAGAGGGCGACTACCCTGAGTGTAGAAAATTAATTTAAACATGTTTTCACCTTTTCTTTTTTTATATTTTCCTTATCAAATCCTTATTATATGTTGTCATAGAAGTCGTGGTTGTTCCAATTTTCCAAGATGAGTCTTAAAATATCCTCGTACAATGTTACAGGGCTAGGAAATAAAATAAAACGTTTAGCCATATTTAAGTTTATCGAAGATCAAAGCATTGATATATGCCTCATTCAAGAAGCACATTTTACTAGTAGGTATGCAAACATTTGGAAAAGTGACACTAAATACGATATATACTTTAGTGGTGATTCATCGAATAGTGCGGGTGTAGGATTTCTGGTCTGCAAAACAAAAGATATCAATGTCATTAAAACAGAAGAAATAGCAATAGGGAGAATCCTGCTATTGAAAATAGAAATAAACAGCCATGTATATTATATTATAAACTATTATGGACCAAACAAGGATGATACAAAACTACTTATTAAATTAGAAAACTCTATCAAAAAAACAAATAACGAACAACTAATCATAGGAGGAGACTGGAACCTCACACTTAATCCATGCATTGATAAACGGGGAGGAAATATGAATACACATACCTTATGTAGACAAAACGTACTAAAATAATGGACGAAAATGATCTTGTAGACATATGGAGGATCCAACACCCTAAGCAAACTAGATATACATGGAAATCAAGTAAAGTGTCATGTAGGCTGGACTTCTTTATAATAAGCGACAGTGTAACAAATTCAATAAAAAAGGCAGAAATAATAAACAGTTTAAAATCCGACCATTTAATCCCTAGCATATACATACAGACAAGCTGTACTAAGCGTGGCAAAGGAAGCTACAAAATGAACAATACTATTTTACTTAACAGAGACTACCAAGAGCGAATAAAGAAAGCAATTAATGAAATTAAAGATTACAATAAAAACTCAAACCCTCAAATACTATGGGAACTTATTAAAGGAACAATTAGAAACGAAAGTATAAAATTCTCTATAAAAATGAAAAAACTACAATCGGAAGAAACTGATAAAATAAACTCAAACATAAAAGATCTGTTAGAAAAGCAACAAGACACAAATGACCCAAACTTAGAGGAAGAATTAAATGTCGAGCGCGCTAAACTGGATGAATTATACCATAGAAAAGCAGAAGGGTATATTACTAGACTGAAATACAATCATTTAATAAATGAAGATAAAAACATAAAACTGCTTAAATTGTTAGAGGAACACAAAGCAGAGAGCAAAACCATAAAAGTAATTAATGTAAATGATAAACAAATAACAAATCAAGAGGAAATTCTTGAAGAAACATTTAAATATTATAAAGGAATTTATACAAAAAGAATACTCGAAAAACAAACATTTGATCATTTAGAATTAAACAATATCCCAAAGTTGAATCAAGAAAGAAAGCAATACTGCGAAGGCATATTGACCATAGAAGAACTTGCACAAGCGGTGAAAAATATGAAAAATGGCAAAAGCCCAGGAACCGACGGAATAAATATAGAATTCTACAAACTTTTTTGGAATGATATTAAATCCGATCTTTTAAATGCTCTTAATTTCGCATTTCAAACAGGAAATTTATCAGAACTACAAAACCAAGGCCTTATTACTTTACTTCCAAAACCAAATAAAGATTTAACAAATTTAGGAAACTGGAGACCAATTAGTTTACTGAATGTAGATTACAAAATAGCCACTAAATCAATTGCGTCGAGAATTAAGGAAGTTTTAAATAATATAATTCATAAAAGTCAAACTGGTTTCGTAAAAAACAGATATATAGGAGAAAATATCAGACTTATTGGAGACATAATTGAAATTTCATACAACCAAAACACTCCAGGCATGCTTCTTTTCACGGATTTTGAAAAAGCTTTCGACAGCTTAAACCATGACTTTATGCACAAACTACTTGAATTTTTCAATTTTGGAAACGACCTTAGGCAATGGGTAAAATTATTCTACAAATCACCCACCTGTTCAATAACAAACAATGGTTTTAAAACAGAATTCTTTAAAATAGAAAGAGGGGTCAGACAAGGATGTCCATTAAGTCCTTACATATTTACCATAAGTATTGAGCTACTATCATATGCTCTTAGAAACAACACAAATATTAGAGGTATAACTATAAGCGGAAAAGAAATTAAAAATGCAATGTTTGCAGACGACACAACGGTTTTATTGGATGGCACACGGCAAAGTTTTGAAAGCACTTTGGAATTGTTTGAGGTATTTGGAGATATATCAGGTTTAAAATTAAACTTTCAAAAATGCATTGTTTTAAAGATAGGATCATTACGTAATGACCATGATTTAATGTATTCGCGAAAAAAAGACATTAATTGGAACAGTTCAGAAGCAAAATCTCTGGGAGTAATATTCCATGCAAACCCAATTAAGATGATCGAACTAAATTTTGAAAGAAAAATAAAAGAATTTTACTGTAATCTAAATAGATGGAAAACAAGAAAATTATCAACAATAGGTAATATAACTGTTTTAAAATCGCTTATTCTTCCAAAACTTACATACTTATTTTCGGTACTTCCAAACCCATCAATACAAACGATCAAAATACTAAAACAAAAAACCTTTGAATTCATATGGGGATGCAAACAAGAAAAGGTCAAAAGAAACATTGTCATTCAAGAATATAAAAATGGAGGTTTAAACATGGTAGATTTAGAAATATACATAAATTCATTAAAAGCAGCATGGGTACGAAAACTAATAGACAATAATAATCAAGGAGAATGGAAACATATCTATACAGACCAATTAAAACCATTTGGAAATACGAAAATATTTTTATCGAATCTAAGCAAAAATGATCTACAAAAGATACGCATAAAAAATAAATTCCTTAAAGATATATTAGAATCGTGGTGTAAATTAAATTACAAAAAAGAAAATACATTATATTCAAACACCGTTATCTGGAATAACAGTCACCTAAAATTTAAAAATGAAATTCTAAACAATAATACATGGATGAATAACGGAATTATGACACTCTCTGATTTATATGATATAGAAAATAGAAAATTTATAACGTTTACAACACTCAAAATAAGACATAATCTGACTGCAAACGATTTTATTTATCATCAAAAAGTAAAATACTTCATAAAAGACGTAATTAATAGACAGTACAGAATAATAAATGCTGATAATTATACATTACATCACAAAATAAACAATATAAAAGGAAGAAGCATAACCAAAATTCTATCCAAAACCCAAATTAAACATATACCTTGCCATAACGAGAAATACCAAATAAAGTGGGCAGAAAATCTTAATCCCGAAAATAACTTTGATTGGGAACAGATTAATATAACTCCTTTTAAATTGACGAAGGACAGCAAAATTCAAAACTTTCAATATAAATTTATTCATAGAAACATTGCTACAAATGCATATTTATTCAAATGTAAGATGATTGAATCTAGTCTGTGCAACTTCTGCAATGCATCGATAGAAACAATGGATCATCTTTTTTGGGAATGCCATTATACACAAATTTTCTGGAACAAAATAAAAAAATACTGCGATACAAAGCACATAAATGGCGAGATAAATAAAACCAACGCTTTCATGTGTGTTTCAAGAAATCCTATCTTATCACACATCTATCTTTATGGAAAACAATTTATCTTTACAAGTAAATATAAAAAAGAATTACCTTCATTTGCCTCTTTCAAAATAAAATTTGAGAGTAGATTAGAACTACAACGGAAACTTGCCCTAGATCAAGGAAACCTAGACAATTTTAATAAAACGTGGGAACAATTTATGAACACCTGACGACTTCTGTGACATACAAATAATAACAAAACAAAACAATTAACATCTTTGACAACATTTTTGTTTCTTCTCTCTACTCGTCACTCTTTGACGAAAAAGGTCCCAATCCCTTTTATTACCCCAAAATATCAAATTTATGTACATAAGTATATTCGTTTATAGTATGATTTCTATTTGCTCTGTTCGTTATATATATATAATATGCAAGGTTGTAAGGTTTGTGGGGGATGATTCTCCGACCCCCATAAAACCATTGGACGGGGAAAATAAATGGGGCCCGAAAAAAAAAAAAAAATAAAATAAAATAAAAGAAAATCGTTATGATAATGAACACATATCGTAATTTTCGTGTGCGGCGATATGACGTCATAGGTATATTTCAAATGAACATATAATCCAATTATGAAAATAGAATAATGGAACACGTTGTTTATTGATCAAAATTGAATTGCTGAACATTTTGATATCAAGTTTATGCATATCGGCCTATAAACAAATAAACCACGGAAGGAGTGACATTACTTTTGGATATACCCTCGTACAAAGGGTGTCCAAGTGTTATCTGGTCAACTAAAATTACAATTAACAACGTGTCATCAATCCTTAATCGCCCCCACGATGTCGCTCATTGCAAGCGTAATCAAAACACAGACCTGTCAATCATCGTCTGTTTGTTAGTTTATGACACGTAGCTAAGTGTTCTTTCGTTGGCATTAACCCGAGTTATTGCCATCCATTTTTAACTGGAAGTTATTGTTTATTTGGGGTGACAATCAATTTAGAAATAAAAAAATTACTTTAAATTTAAATCTTTCTCGGCGTATATGGACAAACGATTACTTTGTGCATTGGTCACGCTTTGTAAATTTTATGTCACCGGTTGATAAGAGTAGTTCCCCTTAGTTGTTTATTTGTTTTTATTAGCTCACCTGTCACATAGTGACAAGGTGAGCTTTTGTGATCACTCTTCGTCCGTCGTCCGTCAACAATTGGCTTGTGTACACTCTAGATGCAACAGTTTTGATCCAATCTTCATTAAACTTTATCAGAATGTTGTTCTTTATAAAATCTAGGCCAAGTTCGAAACTGGGTCATGCAGGGTCAAAAACCAGGTCACTAGGTCAAATCTTATAAAAACCTTGTGTACACCCTAGAGATCACCGTTTTGATCCAATCTTCATGAAACTTGGTCAGAGTGTTGTTCTTCATGAAATCTAGACCAAGTTTGAAACTGGGTCATGTGGGGTCAAAAACTAGGTCACTAGGTCAAATCTTAGAAAAACCTTATGTTCACTCTAGATGTCATCAATTTTATCAAATCTTCATGAAACTTAATCAGAATGTTGTTCTCCATGAAATCTAGGCCAAGTTTGAAACTTGGTCATGTGGAGTCAAAAACTAGGCCACTAGGTCAAATCTTAAAAAAACCTTGTGTACACTCTAGATGTCATCAATTTGATCCAATCTTCATGAAACTTGGTCAGAATGTTGTTCATCGTGAAATCTAGGCCAAGTTCGAAACTGGGTCATGTGGGGTCATAAACTAGGTCACTAGGTCAAATTTTAGAAAACGAAGTGTTCACACCAGAGGTCACAATTTTGATTGTATCTTCATGAAACTTGGTCAGAATGTTCTTCTCTATGGACTCTAGGCCAAGTTCAAAACTGGGTTATGTGGGGTCAAAAACTAGGTCACTATGTCAAATCTTAGAAAAACCTTGTGTACAGTCTAAATGTCATCAATTTGATCCAATCTTCATGAAACTTGGTCAGAATGTTTTATCTCTATAAAATCTAAGCCAAGTTTGAAACTGGGTCATGCAGGGTCAAAAACCAGGTCACTATGTCAAATCTTATAAAAACCTTGTGTACACTCTAGATGTCATCAATTTGATCCAATCTTCATGAAACTTGGTCAGAATGTTGTTCTCCATGAAAAATAGGCCAAGTTTGAAACTAGGTCATGTGGGGTCAAAAACTAGGTCACTAGGTCAAATCTTAGAAAAACCTTGTGTTCACTCCAGAAGTCGTGGTTTTGATCCAATCATCATGAAACTGGATCAGAATGTTGTTCTCTATGAAATCTAGGCCAAGTTTGAAACTGGGTCATGTGGGGTCAAAAACTAGGTCACTAGGTCAAATCTTAGAAAAATATTGTGTTCACTCCAGGGGTCACCGTTTTGATCCAATTTTCATGAAATATATATGGTCAGAATGTAGGTTGTACTGATACCTAGACCAATGTGCAACAGGTGAGCGCCCTAGGACCTTTCAGGCCCTCTTGTTTGATTTTCTAGCGTTATTGATTAAAAGTTCTATTGATTTCACACTGTCTTGGTTTTTTTTGTTATACTTTTTTATTATTATCCCCTGCCGAAGGCGAAGGGGATATGGTAATGGTAGGCGTCATTCCGTCCGTCAGTCCGTCCATCAGTCCGTCCGAACTTGTGTGTGCAACTCCTCCTACATTTCTTAAGGGAATTCGACAAAACTTTCACAGAATAACTGCTATGGTGTCCCCCAGCACATTTTGTCAGAATTTTTTTATTCGACCATTGTTGATAGAGTTATTGCCCTTTATTGTTTTTTACATATAAATTATTCTGTGTGCAACTCCTCCTATATTTCTTATGGGAATTTGACGAAACTTTCACAGAATAACTGCTATGATGTCCCCCAGCCCATATTTTCAGGATTTTGTTATTCGACCATTTTTGACAGAGTTAGTGCCCTTTGTTGTTTTTTACATATAAATTCTTCTGCATGCAACTCCTCCTACATTTCTTAAGGTAATTCGACGAAACTTTCAAGGAATAACTGCTATGGTGTCCCCCAGCACATTTTGTCAGGATTTTTTTATTCGACCATTTTTGACAGAGTTATTGCCCTTTCTTTTTTTTACATATAAATTCTTCTGTGTGCAACTCCTCCTACATTTCTGAAGGGAATTCGACGAAACTTTCACAGAATAACTGCTATGGTGTCCCCCGGCGCATATTGTCAGGATTTTTTTATTCAACCATTTTTGACAGAGTTATTGCCCTTTGTTCTTTTTTACATATAAATTCTTCTGTGTGCAACTCCTCCTACATTTCTTAAGGGAATTTCGACGAAACTTTCACAGAATAACTGCTATGGTGTCCTTCAGCGCATATTGTCAGGATTTTTTTATTCAACCATTTTTGACAGAGTTATTGCCCTTTGTTGTTTTTTACATATAAATTCTTCTGTGTGCAAATCCTCCTATATTTCTTAAGGGAATTCGACAAAACTTTCACAGAATAATTGCTATGGTGTCCCCCAGCGCATATTGTCAGGATTTATGTATTCGACTAATTTTGACAGAGTTATTGTCCTTTGTTGTTTTTTACATATAAATTATTCTGTGTGCAACTCCTCCTACATTTCTTAAGGGAATTTCGACGAAACTTTCACAGAATTACTGCTATGGTGTCCCCCAGCACATTTTGTCAGGATTTTTTTATTCGACCATTTTTGACAGAGTTATTGCCCTTTCTTTTTTTTACATATAAATTATTCTGTGTGCAACTCCTCCTACATTTCTGAAGGGAATTCGACGAAATTATCACAGAATAACTGCTATGATGTCCCCCAGCGCATTTTGTCAGGATTTTTTTATTCTACCATTTTCGACGGAGTTATTGCCCTTTGTTCTTTTTTACATATAAATTCTTCTGTGTGCAACTCCTCCTATATTTCTTAAGGGAATTCACAATCTGTTCACAAGTATTTGAATGTTCGCCTATTTTCTCTACCAATTTTAAGGTAAGGATATAGGATGCGCTTATACTCCAATATAGATTGATGGTAAGGTTGTTTGCGCTTATTTTTGACATGCGCTTATTTTCAACTATGCGCTTATTTACCAGATTCTACTGTATAGCTAGATTCATTAATTATACCCCCGCAAACAAAGTTTGAAGGGGGTATACTGGAGTCACCATGTTGGTCTGTCGGTCTGTCGGTATGTTAGCATCGTGTCCGCTCTGTAACTTTGTCATTTCTTACTGGATTTTAAAATTGCTTGGTACAAATGTTCACCACATCAAGACGGTGTGTCATGCGCAAGACCCAGGTCCCTACCTCAAAGGTCAAGGTCACACTTACAGGTCAAAGGTTATATAGTCATGCAAACAGTGTCCGCTCTGTAACTTTGTCATTTCTTACTGGATTTTAAAATTGTTTGGTACATATGTTCACCACATCAAGACGGTGTGTCATGCGCAAGACCCAGGTCCCTATCTCAAAGGTCAAGGTCACACTTACAGGTCAAAGGTTATATAGTCAGGCAAATTGTGTCCGCTCTGTAACTTTGTCATTTCTTATTGGATTTTAAAATTGCTAGGTAAAACTGTTCACCACATCAAGACGGTGTCATGCGCAAGACCCAGGTCCCTATCTCAAAGGTCAAGGTCACACTTAGAGGTCAAAGGTTATATAGTCATGCTAATCGTGTCCGCTCTGTATTACTTTGTCATTTCTTACTGGATTTTAAAACTGCTTGGTACAAAGTCATGAAATTTCAAACAGTTGATACATATGATGTGTAATAGTTTGTTACTTCATTAATGTGCTGTTTAGACTATAATTTTAAATAATATTCCTGTGTCAAGGTGGTGCTGCGGGGGTTTGATTCATCACTCCTGTGATAGCTCTAGTTTAGTCTGGCACAAAAACAAAGCTTTTCAGGAAGCAAAGCAGCCTTCCATAAATAACATGACAGATTATACAACACATGTGTACAGTACATATCCACAATTCTAATAAAAAATTGTGTGACATTTGTCAATATGTGGGCTGTTCCAGAAATAATACAATTTTTTTTCATAACAGCATAGGAAATCAGAAATTTGGAAAACTAATTTGCTATAAATACATTTTTATTTATCGTTGGAAATATGAAGCTATCAATTTTTAGCTCACCTGTCACTTAGTGACAAAATGAGCTTTTGTGACCACTCTTCGTCAGTCCATCCGTCGTCGTCGTCCGTCAACAATTGGCTTGTGTACACTCTAGAGGCAACAGTTTTGATCCAATCTTCATGAAACTTTATCAGAACGTTGTTCTCCATGAAATCTAGGACAAATTTGAAACTGGGTCATGTGGGGTCAAAAACTAGGTCACTAGGTCAAATCTTATAAAAACCTTGTGTACACTCTAGAGGTCACCAATTTGATCCAATCTTCATGAAACTTGGTCAGAATGTTGTTTTCTACAAACTCTAGGCCAAGTCTGAAACTGGGTCATGCCAGGTCAAAAACTAGGTCACTAGGTCAAATCTTAGAAAAACCTTGTGTACACTCTATAGGTCACCAATTTGATTCAATCTTCATGAAACTTAATCAGAATGTTGTTCTCTATGAAATCTAGGCCAAGTTCGAAACTGGGTCATGCCAGGTCAAAAACTAGGTCACTAGGTCAAATCTTAGAAAAACCTTGTGTACACTCTACAGGTCACCGTTTTGATCCAATCTTCATGATACTTAGTCAGGATGTTGTTCTCCATGGAATCTAGGACAAGTTAGAAACTGGGTCATATGGTGTCAACAACAAGGTCACTAGGTCAAATCTTAGAAAAACCTAGTGTTCACTCCAGATGTCACCATTTTGATCCAATCTTCATGAAACTTGGTCAGAATGTTGTTCTTTATAAAATCTAGGGCAAGTTTGAAACTGGGGCATGTGGGGTCAAAAACTAGGTCACTAGGTCATATCTTAGAAAAACATTGTGTTCACTCCAGGGGTCACTGTTTTGATCCAATCTTCATGAAATATGGTCAGAATGAGGTTGTACTGATACCAGGTAGTAGACCAATGTATGAAAGCCCTTGGTTGAATAATAAAAATCTATGAAGCATTAAATACACTTATATATTATGTACCATTGAGGTGGGTTGTGTGGTGACATGATGACGTCGCTTAAGGCCTGGTCACAACCAAATGTCCATACGTGTTCAATTGGTAGAAGTTAGCATGCACATCGCACATACGAGGACAAACCACGTAGACTGAATGCAGATAGTATGCAGCGAAAGTTTCTCATACCTGAAAAGTTCTGTGTCGTGTCTGTGTGTTCCCAAAAACGTACGGAGTCGGTACTCACTACGTACGAATTCCTAGGTGTCATTTGTGCTTTTGAATGCAGACACCACATACTTGCATGCACATCCTGTTGTGACTGCCGCTTTTTCAAACACTGTATTTTGACAGAAAGACTATACTAATATTTAATGTCCCCAACTGGATACTATTAGATACATGGTTTTTATGGCAATACTTTGTTTGAGTAACACTAAGACCAACAAAAAAAAAATGTTGTTACTAGTATATAGTCAGCATGAATTGTTATGCATATGATTGAAATTTCATGAAAGTATAAAGTGGTGAGTAAGAAGTTATGAGAGGCAACAGTTTTGATCAAATCTTCATGAAACTTGATCAGAATGTTGTTCTACATGAAATGTAGGCCAAGTTTGAAACTGGGTCATGTGGGGTCAAAAACTAGGTCATTAGGTCAAATCTTAGAAAAACCGTGTGTACACTCTAGAGGTCAACATTTTCATCCAATCTTCATGAAACTTGGTCAAAATGTTGTTCTCCATAAAATCTTGGCCAAGTTTGAAACTGGGTCATGTGGAGTCAAAAACTATGTCACTAGGTCAAATCTTATAAAAAAACCTTGTTTACACTCTAGCTGTCACCAATTTGATCCAATCTTAATGAAATATGGTCATAATGTTAGTTGTATTGATACCTAGACCAATGTGCAACAGGTGAGCGACCTAGGGCCCTTTTGGCCCTCTTGTTAAGATAGATATCAATTGTAGGTTTAACAAATGAAACGTTTCAGACAATCATATGTGCTTTGAGGCTATAAATCTTTGTAATTTCATTTGAAAACACCTGATTTCTTGTTCAGTTTTATTCTAAAATATATTTTATCACTCTGTTTACATACTGACTGTCTAGAAATTGGTTTTTCATATAAGGAAACTAGAACGCTGTGTGTCACGTTTTTTTTCTCTCATGTCTTACACGTCTCTATTGAAACTAATAATAAAATAATATTATTGTCTTCCATTTTATTATCTTCTTGGCAACCTTTGTTGTGATGTATCATTATATTGTGGTGTATAACAATAAGCTACAGGTGTATGAGATACAAGCAATCACCTTGAAATTATATCTTCGTTCTTTCTGAATACAATCCTTGGTTTTTAGTAGGTATATGCGATATATAGCGCTGATACACACACGTCTGTTTTACAAACCAGTTCATCTCTTGTTGTGTGGGAAGCACTGAAAAGCATTTTAGAAATGACAATGTGCCTTGGCTGAGATTTATATCAGGGACCACTAGATAAGTCAAGGACATTAACATGACTCGACCACTGTTCAACCTTGCTTGTGTGTGACTATGCTTCTTGTTATAAAACATGTACCTAGATGACAGTTGAATGCATATTCTAACATTGTGTTGCTTCCTTTTACTTGCACTGCTATACAAATTTAACTACTATAAACAGATTATATATTGATCAGGAAGTACTAAAGGCTCACAGCTGGTCTATGTAGTGTTAAATAGGTTTTATAATACTTTATTGAAACAATTACATCAGGTAATATAAATGATATGTGTGCACATTTGTTGGTGAAAGTGTTTCAACTGACAACATGAAGGTATAGTACTCAGGGGCGTAGCTAGGACCTTAGCAATGTGTAGGCCGTAGGTAAAAATTAAAAAAAAGTAGGGGGGGGGGCTCCGGGCACAGGCCCTCGATGCGATTTTATGGTCCGGAAAATAAATATTACTCTTAGTACATGAGGGCCTGTGGCTCCGGGGGCATTCTTCCCCGGATTTTTTTAAGTTTTTATTCATTGAATGGTGCAGGTGCGTTTTGGCGTATGTTTAGGTGATCAAATTTCAAGTTAAACTAAAAAATATATCATTTTTTCTTGAAATGATGTGTAGGCCTGGGCCTAATGGCCTAGCGGCAGCTACGCTACTGGTACTGTATTTGAATCACAGCATCTGCAACATTACAGTTCCTTTGATGTTTCCCAGCCAAGTGATTGTGTTTGTTATATTCCTGCTTTTATGGTGATACATTATACAAGCTGTGTTCAGATGACATAATCGGACCAGTTTTCCAGGAATTAATCAGCCACCTGAACTAACATGTTCTTATGTAAGCGACCACCGACTTCTCCTCAAGTCAAGGTCATGGTAGAACAATACGTGTATGCTCTTTCAAGTACTCCAGTTGTTGTTTTTTTATTCAATTTAAACAAAACATTCGTACATAGAGATTTTATACATACATAAAGACACATAAAGTACTTAATCTTGTTCCTGTGAAAAAAAGCAGTGCATACTATCAGTGTATATAATTATCCAGAATGCTCTAAGCGGACAATTTCCCACAAAATAAGGGATTTAACCCTGAACCAAGATTTTTTTTTGTTACTAGATTCAAATTAACTTTAAGTCCGTCATGTATGTTGGATATATTTGACATTGACCTGATGTTGAGTAACAAGGTTTTGTTGCAACATTCTCATCTCCTGGAAGTGCTTTTATATTCAGTGATTTAGTACCAACAGAGTTACAGTGTATGCCAGTTTGTTGAGTAAAATGCGGACCACTGGCAGTACTATGTGGGCTGATTTGTAGAATGACCGAGGATTTTATGTAGACCAAACAATGTGTATTATATTACAGTCACAGAGTTACTAGATGGTGGAGCTGATGCATCATGTGAAGATCATAAAGGTAGAACTCCACTACATATTGCTGCATCTCAGGGATATGAGAAAATAGGTAGGTCAATATCACAGGGGACCATATCAAGAGGTCACTATGGCCCATTTTTGGCTTGACTCTTCGAAGAAAAACATGAGCTATTGTCATAGCCTGATCGTTGGAGTTGGCGTCCATGTTGGTTAAGTTTATTGTTAAGGTCAATTTCTAAGAAATTACAAGACTTTTTTTGGTGCAACAAGGTTGTATCTCTCTGTATAATCTATTGTAAGATACAACCTTGTTGGGCCAGAGGGGCAAAGAGGTATCAGCTTCAATCTTCGCGTTTGCATGTACCTCAATATTGTCTACAACCTCCACCTACTTTCAGGTCACTAGGTCAAGTGCATTATTAAAAATTCTAACACTGTCTGTTTTTGCTCTGTGTAAACGTATAGGACTGTAACCGTGGTTAAACTTAAGCTTCATGTTTATTGAGATACAAGTTAAATAGTTCCTGCGGCCAATTGTTTTACAGACCAGTAGTGTGAGAGACATTTTTTTTATATAATTTTAGCAACTAGAACTTTTTAAAGTGTTAATAAGGCTTGATAAAAAGGTATGAGGACTGGGGAGGCAGAACACTTTACCAGCTGAGCATACTTGTGTACATTCGGGTATGCGTGCACGCAGAGCGTCAGAATGTAAAATAAAGCGATTCTCACGACGTGCAAATATTATGGCAACGCCGGTTCGAAATGATACTGGTCATTTAAATGCGTAATATAGTTAATCAACCCCATATTGTTAGTTAAATATAAGTATTTGGGTAAAAACGTTACTATTGGGTAAGATTTGGGTATATTTGGGTGTTTCATGCAGCCGCGTCTGCCTGACCTACTTAACGTAGTAACCTAGGGGAGGTAATTGAGAGTTACAGGTGCCCGTCAAAACACATATCGAAACACATTTTTTTCTTATTTTTAATTTCTTAAAGGGGTAAAAGAAATTTCTTTATTTTGAAATATACAAATAGAAATAAATAGAAAAAGTAAAAAAATAATGGTGTTAGTCTGGTTCACGAAATTCTCAAAAAATGCTTATTCTTTCGTATTTTTTTTTTTAAATGGTAAACCATCCAGAACAGGTCACGTGCACCTCCTTAGTCTGGTTCACGACATTCTTAAAAACTGCTGATTTTTTTGGATTTTTTTTTTTGAAATGGTAAACCATCCAGAACAGGTCACGTGCCCCTACATGAAAATTTTTCTTGTTGCATACAAATATAACCTGCGGCTCAAGGCCGCAGGTTAATAAATAAGTGCTATAAAAAGAGATGTATAATTATAAATATTAATTTGGGTTGATATGTTATCATCACATCAATTCAGTGGTTCTAATATTAACTGATATTTTCGTATTTACCAGAACAGGAATTTAAGGGATAAAATATCTTAAAAAAATTTTGGTTCATATAAATATCAGTCAGATACATAATTAAATATTTACAGATTTAAGAGATCATAACAAAATTTTGTTCATGAAAAGACACGTACTGTGCTCCCTTTTGCCGGGTTATCTTTTGTGATAATTGAAATGGAAGTTTTAATTAAGCAGTTCATTTACCCTGACCATACTATTATAACAGTCACTGTGGTGATTTTTTACTTTATTAAGAATTTAGATGTTATTACATGTATATTGTTCCGAGGAATATTCAATTACAAAAACTACATGATGTACTGACTTGTTTTGTAATGGTTATATGGTTATATTCTATATACCTAAGAAGCTTAAAGTTGAATATCGTGACTTTATTTGTTTGTTATGATATTATAATTATACTTGATTTGAATGGCAGCAAACGTGATAATCAACACAATGGAAATAAAATGATTAATGTTGGTTTTATAATGGCCTAGAAGTTGACTTCTTGACTTCATTTGTGTGATATTTAATTAAGATGCTGTTTATAGAGAATCTATCATATGAGTTGTCGATTAATATAAGTTTATATTATTAATAAACAAGTTTTGAAATTTTATATTTAATAATATTTTCTGAACAAGTTTAATATAAAGATATCAATTGACGAGTGATAGATTCTTTATATCATATGACACTAAAACACAAAATACGCATTGATTAATTGGAAAAACTCACTCATGTATTTTAATTCCAAGGAACCTCTAATTGTCATGAAGAATTTGGGTTTTGTCTTGAAAGGTTGATCATTAATAATACATTGTGATTATTGCATTTTCAATTTTTCACTTTAAAATTTAAGTAATTGTTGCCTTCCTTGTTTGAATACCCTGTTTACATGTTGTTTCCATAAATCATTTCCTTATTGTTTCGTCAGCTTAGCTGTTGACACCTAAAATGGTGAGCTTGAAATATCATTCATTGTACACTTTTAAGTTACAACCTTATAAGACTGATACATATGTCAAAACTGCGCTGTTGGCACTTCTTATGAGCCTTTTTTCATGAAAATGGAACTCATCATGTTAACCAAATGAAGTTGAAAGCGCTTGTTTTTCCATTAGTAAATAGTAATTTTCTGACATCGTTTTATACCTAGGACCTTCTCATTTGAAGCCAGCAACTTGTAAATGTACTAAAAAGCCCAAATTTGGACATATCTTTATCAAACTTAGTAACAAAGATCATTTCTCAGGTTGAATCATAGGTATTCTAAGTTATAAAACTAAGTCACAAGGTCAAATCATATAAACCTTGTAAATACACCAGAATTAGGTAATAGTTTTGACAACATCATTTTGCATCTTGTTTACAATTATCATTTCTATATTTCAGTGAAATTATTACTAGACCGTGGAGCCAACCCAAACAAGAAAGATTTTGTAGGGAACAACCCACTGCACTTAGGTGAGTATGAACTCTAGATCTGTTTCTTCATTTAGATATCTGCTTCATCCACTCATTTCAGTTAGTTTGAATAACCTTCAATAAAATCACATTCAGAATCTGTGGTTCATTATTATTTCAACATCTTGTCAAAGTGTCAAAACAATATTATTACTGTATGTTTAATGGCTAGGCAGAGTGCAAATATTGGAGGGTTTCGAAATCAAATCACTTGTTATTTGCTCAATAAAGTCTGGAATTGAATATAGCTCGGTTTAAGATATACAGTGTCCATCATAGTTTTTGATGGTAAAATTTGCAATCAGAACCAGTGAATTGAGTGTCTGCTTTAGTAATGGAATGTTGCAGATTCTGTCACAGACAGTCCGTGTGGCATACCAAATTCACTAAAATTGGCTTACATCTCTTGCTTCACCCTCAGCATATTTGGGTAGTTTAAGATATTTGCTGGTTGGCCCTGTGACTCGGTTGTTACTTGTATGATAATTACTGCTATACTGCTAAACAGTACCCAAGCCTTATTGTAAAAAATAACTAAACTTGTTGAGTTCATAAGTGATGAAAAAGAATCACCACAAGAATATTAGCTGACTGAAATACAAAAAAGCTGCCTTTATACATACCTAAAAACCGTCCAATGAAAAGGCTGCATTTTTTACACACCCTATATACTGACCAATGAGAAAGCTACATTTTGACACACCCTATAAACACCCTACAAACTGTTTAATGTTAAAGTTGTACTTTACATGTATTAATACAATATATATGGTGGGTGGTTATGAAGTAATATTCTCATATTGTACACACACATATCAGATAACTTGTTGTACATGTGTTGATATGAGATATATATCTATTACAGCGGCTTGTACATGTCAGGTTCCCGTTATCACACACCTTTTACTGGCAGGTAAGTCATGTCACATGGTTTTCCATAGCAACCTAACTAGTTAAAAGTACATTATTTATGTACTATTTAATTAATATATAATTCCTTATGTTGTGACTGTATGTATAGTGTTATGGAACTTCCGTATAACTATGGAATTCTCAGTGGCACTAAAATATTAACAATGATGTACTAAAGGATATCAATATAAGTGTAAAATCCTTAATTTTCATGGTGGATTAAATTTCATTGATTTTGTTGTTTGATTTTAACCACGAAATTAAATCCCTATACAATTATTTTGTATTTTTGTATTTATTAACTGAAATGCAAAATTCACGAATTAACGTCCCATCGAAATGGTCTTTTTTACCAAAACCAGGTAAATTTCATCCCATCCAAATTTAATGATTTTACAGTATGTACTATGTAGTTAAAATTCTTCATGTTGTGACTCTATACGGAACTAACATTTACATTGTTACATTACTTTGATTTATTGCCTTTTACTTCATTGTCAATACATTTTACAGTCATTTATCATAATATACTAAGCTCAAACAGTATGTTATAGACTAAGCTCAGAAAGAATGTTATATTCAAAGTTCAGACAGTATGTTATATACTAAGCTCAGACAGTATGTTATATACTAAGCTCAGACAGTATGTTATATACTAAGCTCAGACAGTATGTTATATACTAAGCTCTGACAGTATGTTATATACTAAGTGCTGACAGTATGTTATATACTTAGCTCTGACAGTATGTTATATACTTAGCTCTGACAGTATGTTATATACTAAGCTCTGACAGTATGTTATATACTAAGCTCTGACAGTATGTTATATACTTAGCTCGGACAGTATGTTATATACTTAGCTCTGACAGTATGTTATATACTTAGCTCGGACAGTATGTTATATACTAAGCTCTGACAGTATGTTATATACTAAGCTCTGACAGTATGTTATATACTTAGCTCTGACAGTATGTTATATACTTAGCTCGGACAGTATGTTATATACTAAGCTCTGACAGTATGTTATATACTTAGCTCAGACAGTATGTTATATACTTAGCTCTGACAGTATGTTATATACTTAGCTCTGACAGTATGTTATATACTAAGCTCACACAGTATGTTATATATTAAGCTCATACAGTATGTTATATATTAAGCTCATACAGTATGTTATAGACTAAGCTCAGACAGTATGTTATATACTAAGCTCACACTGTATGTTATAGACTAAGCTCATACAGTATGTTATATATTAAGCTCATACAGTATGTTATAGACTAAGCTCAGACAGTATGTTATATGCTAAGCTCACACAG
Organism: Spisula subtruncata; assembly: GCA_963678985.1. NCBI lineage: Eukaryota > Metazoa > Mollusca > Bivalvia > Venerida > Mactridae > Spisula > Spisula subtruncata. The sequence continues at coordinate 3,681,889 of OY787660.1, read as the reverse complement.
TATGTTATATATTAAGCTCATACAGTATGTTATATATTAAGCTCATACAGTATGTTATAGACTAAGCTCAGACAGTATGTTATATATTAAGCTCATACAGTATGTTATATATTAAGCTCATACAGTATGTTATATACTAAGCTCACACAGTATGTTATATACTAAGCTCACACAGTATGTTATATACTTAGCTCGGACAGTATGTTATAGATTAAGCTCACACAGTATGTTATATACTAAGCTCATACAGTATGTTATATACTAAGCTCACACAGTATGTTATATACTAAGCTCACACAGTATGTTATATATTAAGATCACACAGTATGTTATATACTAAGCTCACACAGTATGTTATATATTAAGCTCATACAGTATGTTATATACTAAGCTCACACAGTATGTTATATACTAAGCTCACACAGTATGTTATATACTTAGCTCGGACAGTATGTTATAGATTAAGCTCACACAGTATGTTAAATATTAAGCTCACACAGTATGTTATATATTAAGCTCACACAATATGTTATATACTAAGCTCACACAGTATGTTATATACTAAGCTCACTCAGTATGTTATATACTAAGCTCACACAGTATGGTATATATTAAGCTCACACAATATGTTATAGATTAAGCTCACACAATATGTTATATACTAAGCTCACACAGTATGTTATATACTAAGCTCACACAGTATGTTATATATTAAGCTCACACAATATGTTATAGATTAAGCTCACACAATATGTTATATATTAAGCTCACACAATATGTTATAGATTAAGCTCACACAGTATGTTATATATTAAGCTCACACAATATGTTATATACTAAGCTCACACAGTATGTTATATACTAAGCTCACACAATATGTTATAGATTAAGCTCACACAGTATGTTATATACTAAGCTCACACAGTATGTTATATACTAAGCTCACACAGTATGTTATATACTAAGCTCACACAGTATGTTATATACTAAGCTCACACAGTATGTTATATACTAAGCTCACACAGTATGTTATATACTAAGCTCACACAATATGTTATATACTTAGCTCGGACAGTATGTTATAGATTAAGCTCCATGGGTGAAAGTTTCAGTCTTGATACTGATTTCAGTATTATTGAAAAAATGCAATATGTAATTTGTATGTAAATCATCTAGTTCAGTATATTGACGAGCAGTTTTCAATATTTTGAAAATTTTAACTTTCACCCATGTAAGCTTAGACAGTATGTTGTGGGATTTTTTTTCTGTGGTAGGAGAACTAATTGTTTCCTATTTCGAAGGTAGGTCTCTATCAATCATGGGTATAATATAATACATCATATTGTGTGGTCGAATCCATCCACCTGTTACAGACTGATTAATTTAATTAAAACAAATGCTAACACAGACAATAACCTTCCTACAACTATGGTTTATCTGATATGACAGACTTACTGTACTGTATATGGATTTATTTAACTTCCATCCTCTATGTTTACAGAAATTAATTATCTACTAATATGATTTATTTGCTATGATAGTAGAAATATTGCATATCTTGCAAAATTAAGGTTTAGTACATCAAACATATTGTAATAAACAGATGAGTGTATTTTGTGACTACTGGAACTCATTACCAGTATCTATCTATTAATTTACCATATTCATTTGATGACAAACAGACACATCCTATAATTACATATCAGCATCGTGATTACAGTTAATTGAATGTAGTCTTTTAAAAGCCCTGGAGCTTGTATGTAAATTGATATGATTTATTGAAAATAAAATATCCTACTCCCAAAAAAAACAAAAAAAAACAGTTAATTGAAGTCCGATTTTCACGCAAATAGGCTTATAAAAAGCGCCTTGTGAAGCAGATTTCATATATGTACGAGTCTTATAAGGGCATAAGTAGTAGTTACGACCTTCTCATTCTAAGCCATCGATATATGCTAGCACTGTCCATACAACTCGACTTGAACTACTTTATATTGTGTATTATACTGGTTTACATAAACTAGTGATGAAATTGTTGGTTTATAAACTGTCCATAATTGTTTATATTTTACCCATTTTATTAGGGCCCTGCAAAAATTTTTGCAGGTGCCCTATAGTAATCACCCTGTCCGTCTGTCCGTCTGTCTGTCCGTCTGTCCGTCCACATTTTTCATGTTTTTTCTTAATAACTTGCAAACCGTTAAAGGTATCGACTTCAAACTTTAAACATAAGGTCACAGCAATAATACACTATTGTATGCCAAGTTATGTTACTCCAGCTACAATATTGTACGAATTATGGCCCTTTGTAAAATTACAATTTTCCTCATTTTTCATCTTTTTTTCTACATTACTTCAAAACCGTTACAGATATTCAAATGAAACTTGCTATACATATTGACAGTGACAATACGCACATGTGTGGCAAAGGGCAACAACTCCAGCTTTAATAAATTTTGGCTTGTGCCCCTTTTTTGACTTCAAAACTTTAACATTGGCCATAGTTCAAAATGTTTTTTCTTAATAACTTGCAAACCCTTAAAGGTATCGACTTCAAACTTTAAACATAAGGTCACAGCAACAATACACTATTGTATGCCAAGTTATGTTACTCCAGTTACAATATTGTAAGAATTATGGCCCTTTGTAAAATTACAATTTTCCTCATTTTTCATCTTTTTTTTCTACATTACTTCAAAAAAGGTTAGAGATATTCAAATGAAACTTGCTATACATATTGACAGTGACAATACGCACATGTGTAGCAAAGGGCAACAACTCTAGCTTTAATAAATTTTGGCTTGTGCCCCTTTTTCGACTTCAAAACTTTTACATTGGCCATAGTTCAAAAACTTTTCAAGATATTCAAATGAAACTTGCAATACTTATTGACAATGATAACAACAGGGCCCTGATCACGACAGTGATGGTTCTAGTTTTTACTAGCTTGTTTGTATCCATTACATGCTGTTTTAACCATGCCTTAATCGTGATGATTGTACAGCACTTTTGAATGTGTAATTTAAATCAAAAGGGATATATAAATATGGTATAATAATATAAGAACAAAAGATAATGTTTTGTGTCTACTATAAATGACAATTGCAAACATCTATTTATTCTTGATATCATGAGTTTTTATTTACGGTTCATAAAAAATTTTGTTTCTATTTGCCAGCGAAAAAAAGAATTGAAAATACGATGAAGTTATTGATGTCAAGCTGATGTAAAATAGTCACTATATAATATTGTGAACATTTCTTTTTTACTTGGTATACTGTAAACCATGAAATTATTTCACACAATTTGATTTCGCGTAGTTCATGAGTGGTAGAAAGGACATGGTTCAACACTTAAAAACCCGAAAATGTGTAGTCGGGAATATGCCGATGATCTGAACAATGCGAAAGTTAGTACTGGTGAAAGTAAATTGGTTTACAGAAATATTATATGGTTTTATTCTACATTCAGGTACAGATATAAGGTCAGTGGATAGTTATGGTAGAACACCAATCAAGTTAGCTAGATCGAGCTTACAGAGGATTGTACGAGAGAATAAAGCTTGTGATAACATGAGACAAGAAATTAAACAGGTAATCTATGGAACCGTTGTAAAATAATCTCTAGTAATTATAACCTTGCATTTTTACATTCATTTACATTCATTTTTCTAATTTTCAAGGTCTAATTATCATTCTTGCTTCTGATTATCTTTAAACTATGATACAATCTCTGCATAGCAACACCCTGTGAGAGCAGCAAATATTGGTTAAGATGTTGTTATTAAGATGTTGTTGTTCAACTCTACTTGTTATTCTGTTCCCTCAAAACCTGTGTTAGTGTTAGTCACATCAATTAAACAGTCACCTGTCTGAAGAAGGGAATGTACAATTTAATCCCAATAAGTCATCACAACATACTACATGCACTAGCTATTCTACAATCTGACTCATTCAATTTTCCTGTCACTTAGTGAACCAACCGTTGTCTTGAACTATTGTCATATGTTGAACATCATTCCAGGGAGATATGCCAGTACCTTTTTATGCCCCCATATCGATAGATCGGGAGGCATATAGTAATTTACCTGTCCGTCCGGACACCGTCCATTCGTTCATCCGTTCGGTCTGGTTAACCCAAATTGACCGTTTCTTCTAGCAATAATATGGCTAGCTTGCTTTCAAACTTGCATGGATGTTGTATATGACCACTCTCCACACGCCTGTATCACCTGACTCCATTTTGACCTTCACCTAATTTCGGACTTAGACTTATTGAAATGGCTTCCACGGCGGCATAAGTGTTTATTGAACGCAGTCTTGTTTTAAATGGTTTTGATATCTTACCTGTATTTATATGCTGTCTTGCTGATACAGCTTATTCAGTAAAAGTTAAGTTATAAGTTACCAATTTTCTAGTGTTCTTTTCAACTGTTAAACCACTCAATCACCCTTTGACATTTTAACTTCCCCTGGTCATTGACCTACCTATTGAAACCTACATTCGTGTCTCACAGTATAGGTGTAGGAATGGGTGCTAATGTCACTTGAAACATAATTAATTGTGTCAAATTAATGTATTGCACCAATTTTTCAGAATTGGGCATTATGTGCCTGTAGAACCTCACTTCCTTATTGTGTGTTTATTACAGGTGTCAGAAATGATGTCCACCTACTTACGATTATCTGGTCAACCTGATGATGCTGAAGAAATTGACAGTTTATGTCGTAAACTTGAACGTACAACAACCAAGGAGGAAGTGGACCATGTGAATGCATTGATGGCAAACTTTGCTGATCTCAACCTACAGAAACACGACTCATGAGAGAGTTCTCAAAATCTTGAAATCTTGAGTTACTTTGAGTTTACAATAATCCTCTGCCTGATGGTCATTGTGACTGCAAACTAGCTGTGATATGTTGTATATGTGTGGAGGAGAGAGGTGGACTCATTGTAGGGCAAGCATTTTGGGTGAGAGAGGTCCCAGGTTCAATCCTCGTCTGAGCCATCGTTCACCTTCTATGAGCAAAAGAACAACTTCCATTGCTCCGCTTCACCCTGGTTTATGAATGGATATATATGTGACAGTATCCAAAGCCAGTGGTTAGTGTGCTTGCCGACTAATGTGGGAACTGGGGTTCAAATCTGGGTGAAGGTATGTGTTGTGGTTGCCAGCAGTGCTGTGTTAACAGTGTACTTATAACTCAGTGATCAGGGGGTGAAATATAGTCTGTTGTAGACTTACCTGCCAAGTACTCCTATTAAAGTGGAGTGACACCTTTTTTCGTTGATGAATTTCTGGTCTCCAAGTTCACATATATCTTGCACAAAAGTACATTTAGTTCATTTTATGATCTTCTGTCCAATATATTTTACAACAAACATTTATACATTCCTCATGCATTTATTCATCTAGATCGCTTTTAAATTACATTTTAGTGCATCTTGTAACAAGTTCGGCTTTATCAAACCTATTTTGGAATGATCTATCTTGTCAGGTATGGTTGTAAAGACACATGTCTAAACTAAGACCTTAACTTTGGTCAATTCAATTGAATTCAGTTTTTTGGCAAAGAAGGTGTTTTATATGCCGATGATTTTATGTGCCAATAAATTGAATTGAATTTTAACTAGTATTTGTATATTGTATATGTTTAGTGAGTTGTGATTTAACATGAAGTCAGGTAAGAAGTGTATGCAGATGGTCTATATATGTTATATATATGCTGTAGAGACATTGTACAGTGACATGATACTGTTTCGGTTTTGGAATGCTGGAATGGAATATTTATATAAATGTTTGGTATGACAAATACTGATGAAACCATTGGTAGTTGAACCACATAGTGTGTGCTTGTTATATAATACCTGTACAATTATTGAAGCGAACTTTTTATGATGTACACAAGGATCAATCACACAACTTTCAACCTCACAAACCAACACCACCATAGTATAGTATAGTTTACTGTCAACATTCTTACATCCCGACATCCCCTCATCATTATAATGCTAGATGATCATTTATGATAAATGGTTATGTATCCGTCCTTCTCTAATCCACATTACTAAACAGCCATGCTGTATCAAACAAACTTTGCAACTTCTCAGTCATTTTGATTTATTCAATTTGTTCAAATTATAATTTTTCTAAGCATTCTAGTAAGAATAAAAGATATAATTGTATGTTACCGTTATAAGTTGAGGAAACATGGGTTGCTTTTGTATTAAATAAGCATTTGTGAATTATTGGGGATCAAAACTCCCTTTTCCTGTAAACCTAAATCTACAAATTTGAAAGCCGTTGATAATCAGTGATTTTACAGAATACATAATTATTTAATGCTTGTTTCAGTAAACTAATTGTTTGCTCAGGTGAGCGACCTACATATACATATATTGTCATCTTGTTTGTTACCTGCAGAAATTAGGTATATATATTGTATTTACTCGATACATTTTGTACATTATTATACTTGTTTGTTTATGTCAATAAAATATGTTACATGTTTAGAGTAGTCCAGTTCTTATTGTACATTGCTTGTATTAAACAACCTCGCCCATATGGTTCCGGTCACTGGAGGCTTTCCCTAGTGAGTGACCCAAATAGTATCCAGCTTCTGATTCGTGTGAGCATGATCTTATATGTTATCCAAACAGGCCTGGCAACTTGGAGTCTCGGGTTGGCTGGCTTTGCTTCCATAATTATCCTTTAATTACCACTACGACATTGACCTACTGACGTCAATATCAATATCTTAAGTATAACAACCCATTTTTATGAAAATACCTCTGCCTCTTGGTTTATCAAATTGATCCAGGTACTGTAACTAAAACACCAGTTTATTTCTCTCGTTTTATTGCATTACATGAAAATATGAGGAAAGTAGGAAACCATTTTCAACAGAAAACTCAAACCAGGATTTCAAAAACTCGGATAATTCGTGGGTTGTCCCAGAATACCGTATAATCCTGTTATATCTTAAAAACTATCAAGTACTGTATGCCCAAATTATAATAGTCTTTTAGAGAAATTATTTCTTGACATCCTAACCAAGTTTCATGATATATCTTCCAAAAACATTCAAAGTGCGTGCATTTGACGAGTACCAGGTGACGCTTTACGGCCCACAGAACGTCAACATACGCCAACGACGTCTCGCTACTTAAGTTTTCAACAAAAAAACTCCCATTCGTGGGCTTTGCTCTTTAAAAATTTCACGCCGAAATTGTTATCTTTGGAAATATATTTCTTCACATACTGTCGAAAATTCATTTAATGTTTTTGAAAATGGACAGCTTGAGCTGACATTCTGTGCGGATAGTGTAGGAAACGATCTGACGCAAGTTTTTGTTTTGATCGGTCCGTCTGATGACTTTTGTTCCGCTTCCTTTCTGTGCCAAACAAAACAGCGATAATCTTAAAAACAACTGCCGAATCATCCTGATGTATTGTGCTGTGGATTTTACATAATTTATCGTTCCTCCGGTACGGTATAACACAATGCTTAGGAAATGACAGTCACCCTGTAACGTCGTCTGGTGTCGTGATTTGTTTATATTGTAACGCCAACAACGTTGCTATATTACTTCATTAATCCATCAAATATGATATCATCACTATGAATCATTGTATAAAATCTCGCCAAAAGATGCTGATTATTCTTATATATATTATGGCGCGATGCGGCAAAAACTGCTTAAGTATTATTGTCATTAAATAATTAAATTCATTTTTGTGATACATACTTGTTTCGTGCTGGTCGTAAACCGTTACCATGGGTTACAAATACATCCATTTATCGAATACGACGTATACTGATATATACTGATAAAATATATTTGTCAAATACACGTGCTATGGTTGTAGAAATGTCCATGCAAAATTATAAAACTATATCTTTATGTTGGAGTAAATAAAACAAGAATTATACGCTATTCTGGGACAACCCTCGTACCTGTAATAATTTTGTAAGTAACAGGAACAAAACGAAATGAACAATGAAAGTGAACAACTACGAGAGGTGCCCCACTTAAACTTGAACAGTGTTAGCATTCATGAAGACACGATATACGTCAACAATTGTTTTGTAGAGTTGAGTGTCTGTCAGCATATATATGAATAGAGCCATAAACAACATTTGTAGGGCGTTAGTTTTGGTTACATTTGGTTTTGGCTTTCTGAATACCAGTCATTCCAATATATTAAGCAATAAGCATACATATTAAGTTGATTGTTGCATGTTCCATTTCTGTGAGGGAAAATACGTATTTCTCATCACAATTAGAGTAGTTTGCGTTTTGCTGCTCTAATAAGTGATCTACATGTAAGCAAACTATTGAAAAAACGCCAAAGTGATGACACCTTCTACAATCGTACCCATTGGTGTTTTGGTATTTAAGCGTGTCAAATTATGGATAACACCACAAAATAACGGAGGGGGGGGCAAAAATTTTAACGATATACACTCAAGGACATAAAAAAGCCTCGCCTGATTCATAGTCAGTTATCGCATTATTTATTTGTTTTTTTTAACAATGATTAATATACGAGGGTCAGTCAAGAAAAACTGAGAGTTGTTTAATAAAGCCTTCAAGGTGTACATACAATTATATTTTCTACCAATCATCGTCAACTATGATCCATTGCGGATATTCTGATGAATTCAATGATCGGATATAGGCTTACAAATAAAGTTGCCAAGCAACCAAACAACATCACTAAGGGGTATGCGTTCGCACCAGCGACTGGAAGACTGATTTTGATGTCAATTCGAACGTTTATTTCAACTTTATATAGCGTAGTTTAGTACAACTAACATGTGTATATTGTAGAATCGTATACATGTATATCAAATAATAATGCGCGTTCGTTACAGAATGGTCACTTGTGCTGTATTGTTTAGTTGCCTAGCAACAATTTTACCTTTGTTTTATCGATTTTCTCGGCATGTGTTCTTTGCGTTGCCATGGTATTTTAAACTAAACACTGAATTCACAATTTCTGCCCAAGATGATTATGAATGTATCTAATGGAGTCTAGTGACCGTAATAGAAATAAAAAATATAAATTCACTTTTGAAAAATGTCATGCGTTCTTTTGGGCTGGGTAAAATTGTAGTCTCAATACCAACAAATAAAGTGACAATTAATAGTTCCATCAAGTATATTTTCTATATTGGAGGAAAACATCAACCATAATTAAGTATATCTGATTGGATTAATGTATTACAAAATAAAAAATAAGTTTGAAAATATTCGATATAACTTTATGTGTCCATAGCAACGCACAATTGTGTTCTACAAACAGCGCGAACGCATGCCTTCGAGTTGTCTTCTTCGGTTGCCTGGCAACAAGAATCACATTTTCATAACCAAACTTGGTATTCGCCATAACATCGATGAGATACAATATTTCACGATAATGTATAGACAATATACGAACGCTTATTCTCCTGATCATTATTCACCAACTCTCAGTTTTTCTTGACTGACCCTCGTACATGTTCGTGTTATTGAGATGTCCTGCCTTTAATTCAATTTAGTTTTTAAGAAAGTTATTCGTCGCTATTATTTGAGGATCTTGCAAGCGTCATCACCATAGGCAAAAGTGTTTGATTTTCAATACCGGCTATGTGCGCCATTAATCCAATATGCGGGATAACATTAATCTACAAAGTTTTTAAAACAACGTTCTGTCACTTGTAAGATGTTAAACAATGTATGAACTTATGTTCAAAAACAACGATCCCCTGCCAAAAGTAGATAATTTATATACATAACCAACGTCAATAAAAAAGAAAGTTCATGCATTTAGACAGGCGTTGGAAATCATCATGTTTCAAGTTTTATGTGTAAAATCGGACAACTAAAAACCACCTTATTTTATTGAACATGTTAAAGTCAGGTTGGTAAGTATTTGCGTAATAATAACCCATTATTTCATTCATGTACACTTGCAGATGTTTTAAAACAATTATATAACACGATTAACAAGTGTATTTGACGAATTAATTTGGTCACATAATCTTAGACGTAGATGCGAAGTAATTGTAATTGCACTCAAATGAAAATCCCACACTTCTAGCTGTATTGACTACGCTTGCAGGATTCTCAGTAAATTACGAGATAACGTTTTATTACAAATTAAATTGAACTGTGTGTATGAAAGATGAATAAATACCCAATGAAAAGGATTTAGCAATAACATAAACCATTTTTGGAATATTTAACGTTAGATAAGGTGAGGCGTTTTTTATGTCCTCGAGTGTATACTAGTATGCTACTGCTCAATCTCTATCACCGCTGATGAGGCAATGTTTAGTCAATGAGACAATTACCGTAACAGGCGGGTATATGTGAAATGTAAATGTTTGCTATACACAGAAACAGTAACGACCTAACATGTTTTTTCGAAATAGACGGTGGAGGGTAACTAAGATGAGTAAAGCGTCTCAAATACCAAATAATAATGAGTGTAATATGCACGTTCTCAAATTTAAAATGTACAATATATTCCTACAATAATAGTTTCAGCTGTTTTGGTTGAAGCGTCACTCTATGTAAGCATAGTCTTGCACTGACCCTGGTTCACCATGTTACCTCTTAGAGTACATATATTGTTGTGTTTGATTTCACTTTCTGCAAATCATAGCCTACTATACGTGACAAAACTTTCTATTAATGCGATTAAACGGCGTTAGTGTACGTGTGTAATAATATACCATATATCCGTTGCTAAGCAATGACGTACATTGTTGTTTCTCCCATTTTCGACTCCTATTGATTCCATAACACCGTATGTAGTATATAAGGACTTATTGGACTTGGAATATTCAGAGAGCGGAAGCAGCTTAGCTAAAGATGAAACTACTACTTCATGTCGTGTGTGCATTATCGATGTTTAGTCATCTACGTTCGGAGACTGCGGTGGTGAAGAAATTGGTGGTTAATTCCTACACGTCGATGAGGTACGCCATGGTTAAACTACTTAGCGTCGTCGAGAACCCGTCCGATGATGCTCACGAAGTGAAGTATGAAGTGAGATTGCCAAAAAACGCGTACATAACCGGATTTACAATGCTTGTCAATGATCAAAATATTACAGCGGTTATCATGAGGAAGGAAAATGCTAGTAAAGTCTACGATAATGCCAAGGAAAGCGCATTAACGGCCGGTATGGTAACACAACGTAGCTCTATATCTGATAAATTAGACGTACATGTGTTTGGTATAGCTGTCAATGTAGGAGGCAAATCAGAGGTAGAATTTAACCTTAGATATGAGGAGCTGTTGGAGAAACGTGGAGGTAAATATAGACAGAAGATCTATATCGACGCTGATCATGTTATACCGGAACTCGAAATCAAATGCGAATTTAGAGAAAAGCAGCAGTTCCAAGGTATTTCATACATAACACCTTTTGATGAAGAAAAAGTCGATGTTCGGGAGGATGAGGAGGTATTTGAAGATGGCTATTATTCCAGGAAAGTCGACTGGAGGCCCAGTGAAAATGATCAAGCGTTTATAAACACGGGACTTGATCGGCCGTTTGAAGTAGAATTTGAATTAAATCCACCATCTGAAGGGGGACTGGTTGTATATAACAATGGAGGGGAGTTTGTACACTTATTTTCTACCACGTGTGAAGAAACAAAAATCATGATGAAGCAGATAGTGTTTGTGATTGACGTGAGCGGCTCTATGAAAGGTAACTCTATCATACAAGTCAAGAGCGCAATGCGAACCATTCTATCACAGTTACGACAGTATGACTATTTCAATATTTTGTATTTCAACGATAAGGTGAAATATTGGAAGACTACATTTCAGCAAGCTAATGCATTTAACATTGCTTTAGCTCAAAATAAGCTTTCCGAAATCCTAGTGGCTGACGGCGCTACTAATATCAACCAGGCGCTTATTGATGCGACTCAACAATTTACTCATACTTCGGCCCACATTGACGAGGATAATGGACGATATGGACATATTATTGTATTTCTTACTGACGGTGCGGCCACCTCTGGCGTTAAATCCCCTACAGAGATACGCAGCAATCTTAGAGCACATAATTTCATAGAAGGAAAATGTTGTAAATCAACCATATCAACTATTGCATTTGGGAAAAGTGCTGCAGTGGACTTTTTGAAAGATGTTGCCATCGAACATGAAGGTACATTTACGATTATACCAGAAACAGATCAAGCCGTGGACGGAGAACTAGTGCAGACTTACGAAGGTATTGGAAACCCATATTTTCAAGATCTTCGATTCTCTTACACTGTTGGAGGTTCGGTATTGCCAGAGACAAACGTTACGCAGAGTAAATTTTTACAGTATGATTGTGGAAGTGAGCTTGTCATTGGTGGATGGACACAGCCTGGGGAAAAAGTCTCCCCTACTGTACATGTTGATGGTATAAAAGACGCCGTGGTGTTTAATGCTGTTGATACTCTAATTGAAGTGGTCGATCCAACTATCGTTACACGGCTGGTCGCTTACCAGAAGGTACAAAAACTTCTTCAAACAATGGATACTACTTTTGATGAAAGTATTAGAAGAACCGCCAAACAAAAAGCTTTATATCTTGCTCTCCATTTTAGCTTCGTTACTCCTTTAACGTCACTTGTAGTCGAGGCATACAAACGAAAACAAATTTCAACTGGAAATCGTGGTGGAATTGTTAATTCCAAACGTCAAAACTTCAATGCAAAAACATTGAATTATGATTATGATGTGTATGCTTTGGACAATGTTGCTCTCCAGGATCAAACACCAAATAGTGGCAGTACAGTACATGTCATCACTGCAAGATTGATATATATTGTTATCAATATTATTTTCTGTATCAATCAGTTTTGAAGAGACATACGTGTTTCTGTTTTGCGTTGACTGTAAATAAGATGTGCTCGTACCACATATCGAGATTTAGCTATGCACAATTACGTAGCTATTTCTAATACATATTTTTGTGCAAAAATACAGAAAAACCTGTTGGCAAAATTGTACAGATGACTAATCCCTTATTATTTAAAACACAATAAACTAGCGAATATTGGCTGACGTAATATCATGCAACCAAACAAATACTAGATCAAATTATTAAAGCGTTATATTTACAAACATCATTTGTTATGAGTGATCGTTTCAGTTTTAGGTGAAGGCGCTTCTGCATATTTAAATAGAATATAAAAAAGCCACTACGCTAAAGTTAGTAGACATACGGACATATGCATAAAGTTGTTCTGTATTGTTTGTCAATTATAATACATTCCTCGAAAAAAAAACCTTCATCGTTTTAAATGAAGTCATTTAACTATTCCTGAATGTTTACGTAATGGTTCGATCCATGACCGGGTCACTTGGTCATTCATATTGCGAAACCGAAACAGAAGAGATAATTCTTGCGTGTATCTGGCTAGGGTTGCGCACCCGGATACATTGTCACAACTGTCTTTTCCCAAAATTATTAGAACGAATATGATGCCAAACAAACACTTTCAAATGAAATGCTTTAAATTGTCATATAGAATCTGTTTACAGAAATTTAAATAGTGGAAGCTTCTAACAATGTATCTTTGCTGTTTTATATCAAATGTATGTCACTCGCGACGTCACTTACATGCACTGGTCAATCAAATCCCGTTACATGCTAACTACTAACTGTATGATCAACATTTTCTACTCATAAATCACTTCAATGCATAACTAGAAGACATTTTATTGACTACAGAACATTCGAAAATACAGAATACAAAATGTGACATGTGTTGTTTCTTTCCAAACTTTTATAATATTAATTGTGAGCCTTTTCATATACTGTATTTTCCCTTTCAGCGTTATTTTGTCTCAAACGTTTTTACATTGGGAGGGTTATACGGTGTTCAGTTTGGACAAACGTTTTTTTTGTGTCTCCCTGAACCGCGAAGCACGATGGTACGATGGTGAAAATACGATGGTACGATGATGAAAACGCGATGGTACGATGGTGAAAACGCGATGGTACGATGGTGGAAGTACGATGGTACGATGGTGGAAGTACGATGGTACGATGGCACGATGGTGAAAACGCGATAATAACATCGCGTTTTCGTCATCATACCATCGTGTTTTTATCATCGCATCATCTTACTTTCATCATCGTACCATCGTACTTTCACCATCGTACCATTGTGCATCGCGGTTCAGGGAGACACAAAAATACGTTTGTCCAAACGGAACACCGTAGAGGGTACATAAGACAAAATGTACAGCACGGAATGAAACAAGTTGAAACAATGGAAGGGTAATTATCTATAGAAAGATAGTAGTATGAAGCTGTTCGTATTGTCTACCTTGATTGTATAGAACACACGCACATGAAAAACAAAACAGTTTCACCATCCATTTACAATCTACATTCTGCTACCACAAAGATACCTTGTAGATTTGAAGACAAAAGATTAAATTTATTAATATGTCTTTAATCTGTCCGTGACGTATATTTGTTAAGATTTACGACGATTTCAAGATATCTGCCCTACTGACATTTTCCTTCTCGCATTCTGAAACTATTGATTTAATTTGCACGTATGTCTAATCTGATCTTATTATCTTCTCTTTTGACGTTGTTCGTTTTCTGGTACACTTTTAATATTTTCACGTGAATAACTGAAAAGTGTAAATTCACTAAAATTACCTAGTAGCCAAAGGCAATGGAAACACATGCAATGTATACGATCCTTGGGCATATAAAACTTGTCAGGTCAGACGATCAGTTTATCAACATGTACAAAATGTAGTTAGTAGTGTCAAATAACAAAACTAGTACATGTAAGAAGGAACATGTTGACCAAAAGTGCAGACAGCGTGAACACGTCGAAAATGATTACGAAATACATCATGTACGAAAACATTATTGCAGAAAATAATACCCGTAACAGCCCAAATATAGTATACAGCTCCCTGCAATCACACATATCAATTCGACAATTTTTACTTGTTTCGAATTGTTTGCAACGCTGTTAACCTGAATTTTGTGAAGGAGACAAAGCAGCCGGTCTGTTGGTAGGACAAACGTAGTGGGAGTCGGACTATGCATTTGTTGCAAGCCAAAAGAGACATTAAACCTCTTTTGCAAAGGTAGCTGTATATAGGAGTGGTCGCTAGAAGTCCCTAGAGTGGACTCCCAAAGTAAACCGCTAAAACGTCATCAGGAATAGCAGATTATCGTTGTCAGGACAAAACGCAATACTTATAGTATTGAATTGGCTGTTGGACGAAATAGAGACCTCTAAACTACCCCGGTGTTCGAATGGTGGCACAACAGGCTCCATAACGTTGATTTGCAAGCTCGGGTCCTGTGGTAAGTCACCCCTCCCCCCTTTAACGCAAAGACAGCATGTTTCCCGTCTGGAGTTTGCCTGAGGTAATGTTGATTGCTACAACAAGCACTTCCATAATGAACATTGGTGGCGTAAGTAATTGAGATGAAAATGTACTGTTGTGATAACTGCCTACTTCTTAAAGAGGATTATTGACATAAGTCATTTATGTATTTACATATTTAGGCTGAAGTATCTTACCCGGACATTATGAACGTAACGTCGCAGTACAAAAAGTACATCCCCATCATTACTGGTTATACATATATCCGTGATTAATTAGTTATTATATGGATTGATAATATAATAGTACACATGGACTAATACCTACGTACATTAACATCATTGAACTTACAACAGTTCATCTTAAATACATTTATGAACTATCATGTATCATGAACAACAATCAACAAGCGATAGATCTATTATCTATTCTCTATTTGACCTTATTTCTTTTTGACCATGAAATGAATCTATAGTACCTGATTCGAAACTTTATGCATGCATTTATCACACAATTCTTGTGTTGGGTATTTAAATATATTAGGATTTACCAGGCGTTTTCTTTTTAATCAATATTTCTTAAATTAGTCTAGAAAAAACAGTCATTAAGCGAGTCTCTGGTGAGCTTATAATAACTTTCATTTTCGTGACGAATTTAAGAAATGTTGATTTCAAAAGAAAAAAGTGGAAGAGTCTTTTTATCACATTAAAAATATGTTTTTACCAAGAATAATCAGGGCGGGCGGGCAGGCGGGCAGGCAGGCAGGGCAAGCAAAGGACTTTATTTAACGAGGCTACATATTTGGTTACCCAATCTTCCATGTGGCAAGCGACTTCGTGATACTCTGCGTGTATGAAAACATACAACTTGGATAATAAATAAAGACGATATTTGAGATGACATTACGCCAGAGAAGAAATCGCTCAGCCTTGTTTGCCGAGATGTTTGGTGAATGTCTTTGAGTTAATCTATTGAATCATGTGATTATAATTCAAAATTGGGAACTGGCGTAATGCCAGTATGATTATGTTAATGAAAGACCGATGTCAAGGTTAAAACCGCCGTAATATATGAAAATAAAATGTTCATACATGATCGCAATCTTGTGGGGTGTGTGCCAATTTACAGACGGGCGGTTCTATAAATAGATACCACTTTAACCTTCTTCATTCATATAATTCATCAAACACTTGGCTTATCGTGACATTGCATCTGAACGATATTTCCAACTTAAAAATACCCATTTAAAAGGACAATATGTCAAATGGGCAAGTCACGATTAGTCATCATCGTTAAGTAAAACAAAATGCTTATAATGTAAACGGAAATACAAAAAAAAACCCGTATGTAAGACACAATCAGAACATTTTGTTTAATACTAAGTTACTAACAACAATGCATTGAACATTGTATTATCACACAAATCACGGTGTGGGAGTGTAATAAGGTCCATTACATAAAATCGATATTACACTCCTCGATAATATCATAACTATGCAAATGAAGGCAGAGCCTCGTATTTTATCACTTTTATTCAACTCGTTTAATAAATTCAATATGAAAAGTTACTCATGTAAGAGCCTCTATATACAAATGTACAGTACATTTTGTTAAAGGAATTATTAACTCGTGCTAATTTCGGCTATCTGGCTAAATAGTACTTTTTGGGAGAAAGTACACTTCATTAGTTATATTCAGACAGCTAATGGTTTGGTCACAACGTGTGACGTTATGCCTTACCTTAAATATTTGCTTTCATCTGCAATACTTGTTATTTAATGACGTTTTCATCATTTCAAACTTCTCAATTTTAATATTACTACAATCCTTCGAATTGCTGATGTTCAACTGCCTTAAAGGTGGATGGTATATGCCCCCTGATCCACAATGCTTCCCAGATCAGCTTAGAATATAAGAAACGAGCATTTTTCTTTTCTTTTCACCTAACCAAGGCGAAAATCACGAGACAAGTTTTTACAAGGCATTCAGGCTGATGCTGACTAGTTATTCTTGTGGCAATCACACGGGGGCCGTTGACACCGTCGTCAGGACCAACGCCGCCTACCAAAGTAACACATACAACAAGTCGCATAGAAAGTGGTACCAGCTGACGTTACTTTAGAATAAATGTACTAAATGTACTGGTACTAATAGTAGATACAATCATGTGGGGTAAGATGAAATAATACATTTATCTAAATATTCATGTATGCGCATGAATTAGGGATGACACTGATATTGTCGTTTTGATAAACGTGACAATACATGCATTATACTGTACATGTATATCAGCACATTTTTGTATATAGCATGTTTTCATTGGATTGGCATTGTATACTATTTAAGATATGTAGGATTATACAAGCATACGTATTATGACACTCAACAGAATCAAAAGAATTATCAGAACTATAAATACACAGTATACATATTGCTAACTAGGTATGAAAGTAACCCGTGGGAAAATGACAAAGGCGATGTAAAAACAAATGAATATTGTTTATATGATTCACATCATTGCTTAGACTCAGATTTGGCTTCATTTTCAAGAATAAAAGTTTGAATTGCCAAACTATGGGATTAGAAAGGAAAGCGACTCTCAAAGAAAGCCAGGACAAAAGGCACAAACAAAAGTTCAGACGAGCAAGAAACATCGTCAATGACAGACATAGAAACGGGACAAGAAAATCAAACTTTTAAATGCGTTCATTGGAGTTTTCTGGCACGAAAGATGGCAAAATATTCCCAATATTAGGCTGTGTTCAAACTTTGTAAATCAACAGAGTATCTTGTAAGCAACATTCAAAATACAAAATAACAATACATCTTCGTACTTATTTGTAGTTATTTGTCCTTGAATCTAAGGTTTTATCTACATTTGAATTTCAATGACACTTTATGCCTTAACAAGCGGGGTGACATATCGTTTGTACATTTTCGTGTCTATTATGCATGTAAAGCTACGAGTCAAACAGAGCATAGTTTTATTTGCCAGTCAGGTTTCTGCTGAATATAGCAGGCATATGGTTGCCTCCACCCGGATTTGAAACCGAGTCGCCGGATTTAGCGGTAAATGCTCTAACCACTGAACTACGGAGGCCAATGTACGTATGTAATGTAAACAAACCAAAGATTATCGTTTGTTAGGCATACATTTCCCAATATCTAATAAGAAATTAAAAAAGAATAACGAAAAATAACGGAACGCCCTTAAGAGATTCACAAATTGTGAGCATTTGGTTCAAATGCAAGCTACCGTAAGTGTTACAATACTATGAAGCGTAAAACAACTGAACGATAAAACCATGGAAAAGAGTATGTGAAAAATACTAAATGATATAACTAAACGTTAACGTGGCATTCATACTCATCACAGATGATCCCCCCTCGTTAACCTAGCTAGTTAATCAGGTCTGTTACTTAATACCCACACCGTAGTGTAAACACTAGTCTTTCCCTAAACAATGATACCTGTAGATTTCTAGCCCAATTCATAAAACTGGGTTAACATTTCCATGAAGCCATGTGAACAGTCTGTGTGTCATACCATACAACGATCGTGTTTCGGAATAAGGCTTATTAAGTGACTTTTGTCGTGTTGTGCTTATGTTCTGAAGGTAAAAAAGTGCTTTCTAGTTTTATTATTTTATTTAATTAGATTTGTGACACGTCGTTTAGAAATGATGTGAATTTTCTAGACTCAAGAGTGTTTTAAAAAATGAAATTTAAAAAAAGAAACTAAAAAAAATGGGAAAATTTGTTTTTCTTGTCTTCAGACAAATATGATTTTATATATGATACAGTTACCTGTGCGAAGTATCCCATACTCATTTATGTGAAACAAGCAATGTTTCATGCTCCATTTCCAGGAGCGCTTGCTGGTAAAATAGGATGGACTTCTCTGATTTAAAAGCGTCAGAAATACTATTTCGTCGACTAGAATAGACTTAAATAGAATAGAGTTCATTGCAAGGCAAAATTGCCCATGAACATTATAATATAACCCATTTACAGGCATTGACGAAGTTATACATGCTTATAATGAAATTCATACCGAATATGAGCGAGTAAAATGTGTAACTTGTCCTGTTAGATAAAATATTATTTACATACTAGAAAAAAACTGGGGTTTAGAATTTTAGTTATATTATTACATTTAATGCATTTTTGGAGAGTTTGCGAATAGCGTTGACATTAATAGTAATAAGAAAGGTAATTAAAAAATGAACCACACTTTGTGTGTAATGTGCTAAATTGAAATAGTGCTATAAATTATGTTTGATTGGTTACAAAATAGAAATTTTATTTACGTACATTAGTGAAAGATGCAGTAACTTCTTATGAATGCAGAACTTGCTGATTGTGTGCTCTTTGTACTGTCTGAAATACAGGGTGACCAAAAAGAAAGTATACAGTTTCGGCGTATTTTAATCAATGCTTTACGTTCTGCTATCGCAAAGAAATTTTTCATATGGTTAGACAAACGATGTAAGGTTTTCTAATACCAGTTTAAAAATTGTAACACGAATAATTAAAAAAAATTTATTTTGAACGTGAAGTCGTTATGACGTAATTAACGACGTTTTCACAGTTACTGTCTGGCTCATGTTTCCCGTCTTGCTCCCATTCTTTAAAGTGTTGATTGCATGTACACATAAAAATTCCTAGATCAGAGAGAAAATGCCAATTATGCAATAAATTAGAAGATGAGTTCCACTTTATTCTAGAATGCCCTTTAGTCATCTGAAAGCAAAATTACCATTATAAATCTCTCTCAGTATACCTATAAAAGTCTGAAACGAAGGGATGCTGAATATTACGTACGCTAGCACTCTTCTCCCTACTGTAAAACAATTATACATTTTAAGATAAAAAATATAACATGACTAACCGATACGCACGAAACTGAAAATTTAATATAACATACTTTTGTACCGGAATTAAAATTAATAATATGTAAACATTCACGTTTTGTTTGTGTAATTTGTGATACGTATATTTGTATATCTGTATGTATGTATATATGACATTGCATGTTTGTTTGTATTTGTACGTGTGAAATCATGGGCATATTGCCTAATTTTCGAAATAAAACTATCTATCTAAAACTATCACATATTTATACAAACTGGTCTGGTCATATTGCATTTTTATGTTTATCAGGAAAACCATTTGTGTATATTAACATTTGATTCTACATTAGCGATTAAGTTAATAAGCTAATTTAGCGATACATGGATTAAGGCCCGGGCAGTGGGCGGGTCATTCCCCACCACAGTGGTATTTCCTAGATTTTTTTGACACCTAATGTTTCATGTTAGTCATCAAGTACCGTGCATTGCATTGTGGACTCTGGCTCAACTTCCATTAACCATACAACATTCAAAACAAAAGATTTGCTGCGGAGTTCAGAAATGAACTTGCTTATAACAATGTTGAAAATGATTGAATAATAATAATAATAATTGAAATGAGTCACAAAACTTCCACAGAACTGTTATAGGAATAGTACACAATATTTATACAAGTTTGCCCAATGTCATGCGCCTTGGATATCATCTTATTCTCTGTCTCTTCTACCACAGAGTCGGGTCAAACTTGTGTTACATGAGTCAGATTCCTTCCTGTGTGGGATACACGTATTATTTCTATAAATGATGTAAATCATCAAATAATACATTCACCATTGAAATGGTGATACGTAAGTCACTTAACAATACATACATCGCCATAGTATTACAAGTACGGTCCAGTTAGGGTATGAATTGAGTGACGCAGTGGAACAATCCACTTTAACGGTGTGAAAACAAGTATAAAGGCTTATACCAACACTTCAATACTATACTAAACTATACCCGTTTTAGACATGGTTTTAATCTTTTGGGTACACATAAACGATAACGTCATTGTCAAAATATCCTAACTCGAATATAAAACTATTATTACTCTTAAAAACTTAAGCTTTATTTTTTTCAGTAGATCTATTTGTAAATATACAAAACTCAACGACCGAATTATTGATACCATTGTCTGCAATGTAAAACAGGTCACCGACATACATTCATTGCCATATCAATGACAAAATGCACCACTAATTTGACGGTAAACCGTCCAGCCATTCAACTGTCAACACTACTATTTGCAAACTAATGCATTCTCCATTACTAAACTTGTAAAAACAAACTACGATTTGAAATATGATATGTATCTGTTTAATTCGGTCAATTTTAATGACTAAACTTTTTACAATAGTGTTATAGACTATGTCTGTAATTTATGATTGTAACTAAATATAGTTGTTTGTGAATATTCTTTAGGTCTACCTGCTATGCGACCTATGGTATACTTTTCCTGTTTGATTGTTTTTTTTATAAAGAAAATAATATAACATATTTGTGTGTGTTTGTCTTACATGTGTGGCCGTATTGTCATGTATTAGTGCTTAATCATGCCTACAATGGAAACATATCCTAGTTGAGCTCCGAGAAGTTATCAGCAAGTTCGAAATTCGTAGTTCGATATTAAATTTCAAACTGCACGCCAATAACGAACCAAAGTTTCAAAGTTTATTCGATATAAAATATATGACACCGTATAACATTGTGAATTAGGTCAAAGACGAACCAGTTGGTAATTTAAATGGTTAGGCAATGTGTACATTTGACATCGTGGCACCTGGTTTTTGAACTTCCTGAGCTATGTTTGAAAGTGCCAGTTTTTGCTGGGATACCGAAATTGAACCTGTACACGCATGCGTGAACCTATATTCTGTTTTCGTAGATGTCTAAATCAATAAACGCATTAGGGATGAGACAATTGCATTTGATAAGCTATACAGTCATCAGTATATAAGCTTACAGCTGGTACATGAATATTTCACTTTGTGTTTTCTAGTACATAGTGTATCATCATATACATTTGTATCACATAATGACATGGGTATATACAAAATATCATTATACATAATACATGTACAAGCAAATAATATACTACAACTCAAGAGTTGAGTGGTAATAAAAGCTCGTTAGTTTTACATTAACCCAATATCTACCAGGAGTTCAGCATTACTTCTTCCATTGTAAAATCACCGGGGGACCTTGTTATAGACATAGCATAGCTCATATCAAACATGGTATATTTTGTCATTAATTAAGTACGTTAATGTGTGAATTACATGTATAATGATCCACTTCACCAAGCTGTAAATTGGTAACTGTGAGTTCTCTCAATTCCTCATCGGTAAACCGCGTGAAAAAATAACGCAAACATTTGCTATAAAATATGTACATTTTGATTTATCGTTTACAAACGTTGCTCCAATAATATCCGTAGTACGCTTAACTAATTTCAAAACAAAATAATGATTAAGTGTAAAGTTTCCAGGGTTGTCCGCGAAAGTCGCGAACATTGGTTTCTACTTTATTTTTCTCCAATTTATTAACAATTAGAATATACAGTCTTATGCAGAAATATGTTAATACTGTTATTGCGAAGTTTGATGGTGATATCTCAAATCATACGGAATTTTTATGTAATTTTATCATACCCGCTATAATAGGTAAAGTAAGTAAGTTAATACATGTAGTTTATAAACGTGACATATTTATATATTTACAACTGATTATGATATAAAAGAAAACACCCAGCCCAGTGGACCTATATGTCAGGCTGGCGCACAATCGACGCCACTTAATGACGTTGAGTTTAGGATTTTGCCTTGACATTTTAAGGGGCTTATAATCCTTTAACATTATCCCGGAAGATAATAGTGGTCCAGCTGGCAGATTCGCAGCTCAAGTCTAATTTGTCGATAATATTTCATGATCAATTGATGTACTTATACCGACATTAACAACTTATAAGATATATCCCTAACCATCTTAGATATGTGATCGTCGATGACGTCTTTAACTCTTTAACTATTGTCTGATTAGTGCTGAATTGTTTTCTTTTGACCTTCGAGTATTCACTTGCTCGTAAACTACCATCTTTAAACGCTTGTTAAGACATAAACGAATTTCCTTATTATGTTTATTTGAGAATTTGCACTGCAACGTTAATTGTGCCTTGATCTTTAACCTGCAGTACTCGACGCATTCCGCTATTGATCAGACATTATCTACGGAGGGTGCATACTGAACTTGATAGAGGTAATAACAAACACATAGTGTCAGGTATAAAAGTCACCACACATTTACACTTAATACAAGCATCACTAATAAAAAATATAAGTTCAGCAGTAACTGGCGTAGAGCGTATTTAAATGCCACAAGGCATTGTTTTGCCATGTAATGGTGATCCGTTGTTTTCTGTGTGACGGCTGTTAAGATGAGTGTTGCCTTCACTGTCCGACTTTGTTGATGCGTTGATCGTTTTTTATGCCGGAATGGTCGTATCAAACAGACTGTGCCATGGACACTTTTGTGATAACTTACATTTCTTCAAATCATTTATTCTTTAATGTACGCTGATGTACACGAGACAGATCTGTAGTCAAGAGTGTTGATCACCTGACCACCATACCACATTAACTAATATAAGATGATTCCCATTTGTATTTCAGGATGGCGATGCATCTAGAGAACTTGTTACGTCAAGCAGGTGGATGTGGAAGATACCAAGTATTACTGACACTCACTGTACATTCTATGAAATGTATTGTCTGTTTCACTATGGTCTTCATGGTATTTGGTGCGGCCAAACCTGACTGGTGGTGTATTGAAGGTATAGACAATGAGAATATCACCTACACATCAGATCTATCACAATATAAATCATGTGACGTCATCAACAGTACCGCAACATGTACCAAGTTCTACTTTGACGAAACGTCAATGGTTACTGTCATATCGCAGGTATAGCAACTTACGTTTTTTCACAGGCCTAACAAATATATCACATTTTAGGTCAGTGGTTTTTATATCAAACTACATGACTGTGTACACAATGTAATTTCAAACAATTTCTTGATACCTTAGCCTGTTCATTAAAATATATATTAATCAGTATGTGTCATTCCTTGTGTTGTAGCTGGAAGAATATACAACCATTAATGTATTTAGTATAGCTTAAATTCACCATGAATATCTTACGTTTTTAAAACTTCTTTTCTTAGAGTTTAACTTGAAGTCTTAGCAAATTAATGCTATTATGTCACACACTTTCATTGTATGTTTGTAGTGGAGTCTTGTATGTGAGAGAGAATGGATCACGAATACTATCACCTCTATACAGATGGCTGGAGTATTGGTGGGTAACCTTGTATGTGGACAGGTGGCTGATGTAGTTGGTCGTAAACCTCCACTCTTTCTGTCTTTGTTTACACTAGTCGTCTTCAACGTGTTAGCAGCATTTTCTACATCGTGGGTGATGTTTGCGGTGATCAGATTCATTCTAGGACTGGCTATGGGATTCGAGTTAACCGTACAATATAACATAATGTCCGAGTTTACCTTGGCTAGATGGCGAGCTTGGGTTGTAGCCGTACCATCCTGGGCCACAGAGATTGTTCTCTTCTCATTTGTTGCCTGGTTACTCAGACATTGGCAACATCTACATTTTGCAGCGGCTGCTGTAGGCTTGCCGATGTTGTTGACGTTTCCGTAAGTATAATAGAAGGGTGTTTCGTTCATTGCTATTGAGTCAGGGAACATTCTTATCTAAAGTGTTGAAATGTAAAAAATGGGTTAAGAAAGCAAGCCAGCTAGATGGCAATATAAGTAACCCACGTATTGCCGCCATATTGATTGATCACAGGGGTCGCCCATATTATCATTTGCTGTCGGACCCGACCTAATCTTACAAAATACCGCTCTGAATACTGTTTACTGTCTCGACATTTGATATACAATGTAGATTGATATATGTTTAGTGATTTTCCGAATATATGCAAATCTGATAAGATCAATGCATAGACAATTCGACGCCTTACAACACCTAGTCACTCAAGCAAACAATACACATACTGCACCACGCTTATAATCCCTAAACAGTATTTAAATTGAGCATGCATTCTGCAATGAATGACACAATGTGTGGTTTCTAAAATGTTCATATTTTCATAAAGGAAGCTATAACATATAACCTATTGTAACCTATAATAATCAAACTGGACAATATAAGCATTGCCAATGTTATGCCCTTATCTAGAAACGACACAGAACCCATATCGAAACGTAATCGTACAATTACCTGATTAATTATGACATTTTCAAAATTTCCGTAACAATGAGATTTTTTACCGTTTATTTTTCCTAGGTTTGTACCAGAAAGTTTCCGATGGTATGTCAGTCATAATAGGCTGAAAGATGCTGAGGAAATTGTTAAGAAGGTTGCCAAATTTAACAAAGCGCCTATTCCAGATATGACAGAACTACAAACACTGAAGGGAATCATAGATGAAGAAAATGTTACGGATAAGAAATACTCGTTTATTGATATTGTGCGGGAGAGATCTTTGCTCGTCTACAGTTTGTTGTTCGTTATTTTATGGTAAGTTAGATACCTCAGACCCTGTCCGTATACTAGTACGTACTTTCCCTAGAGTAATTTGCAAAGTACGTTTCATTGAAACAAAGCAAAAAAGAAGATACGCTTTAGGGGCAGTATCTGAAATTTCCTGAACACACCCTCATGTGTCCGATTCATAGTACAATATGTATCATGGATCGTTCTATTTAAATGTAAAGTTTGAAGCAATTTTAACACACCTTAGACATTATAGAACACTTTTTCTGGAACGTTTGAAACGCCCCTCGTATGAACCCACGTATGGCCGCCATATTGATTGACCACAGGGGTCGCCCATTTTACCATTTGCTGTCGGACCAAAACTTATATAACGTAGGATATAGGGACGAGTACCAGACTAACTGAGAATAAGTAGTTTGCAACACATGCGAAGAGACCTAAAGTGAAGAATACACCGGCTATTAAGTGAAATGTGGTAAATCAGGGTGAAAAATCTCATTTAAATCAGATCCATATATGAGCTTCACTACTTTACACTGATATAGCAATGGACTGGAGTAAATGTTGGGTCAGATTTTGATTGGACGAGCGATAATTTATGACTGGTTGGCATGATTTCAGGTTTACCCTAGGTGTTGGTGGATATGGGATAATGTCATGTACATAACTGGTTGGCATGATTTCAGGTTTACCCTAGGTGTTGGTGGATATGGGATAATGTCATGTACATGACTGGCTGGCATGATTTCAGGTTTACCCTAGGTGTTGGTGGATATGGGATAATGTCATGTACATAACTGGTTGGCATGATTTCAGGTTTACCCTAGGTGTTGGTGGATATGGGATAATGTCATGTACATGACTGGCTGGCATGATTTCAGGTTTACCCTAGGTGTTGGTGGATATGGGATAATGTCATGTACATAACTGGTTGGCATGATTTCAGGTTTACCCTAGGTGTTGGTGGATATGGGATAATGTCATGTACATGACTGGCTGGCATGATTTCAGGTTTACCCTGGGTGTTGGTGGATATAGGATAATGTCATATATATAACTGGTGACATGATTTCAGGTTTACACTAGGTGTTGGTGGATATAGGATAATGTCATATGTATAACTGGTGACATGATTTCAGGTTTACCCTGGGTGTTGGTGGATATGGGATAATGTCATGTACATAACTGGTGACATGATTTCAGGTTTACCCTGGGTGTTGGTTGATATGGGATAATGTCATGTATATAACTGGTGACAAGATTTCAGGTTTACCCTGGGTGTTGGTGGATATAGGATAATGGCATGTATATAACTGGTTGAAATGATTTCAGGTTTACCCTGGGTGTTGGTGGATATAGGATAATGTCATATATATAACTGGTTGGCATGATTTCAGGTTTACCCTGGGTGTTGGTGGATATAGGATAATGGCATGTATATAACTGGTTGACATGATTTCAGGTTTACCCTGGGTGTTGGTAGATATAGGATAATGTCATATATATAACTGGTTGACATGATTTCAGGTTTACCCTGGGTGTTGGTGGATATAGGATAATGTCATATATATAACTGGTGACATGATTTCAGGTTTACCCTAGGTGTTGGTGGATATAGGATAATGTCATATATATAACTGGTGACATGATTTCAGGTTTACCCTGGGTGTTGGTGGATATAGGATAATGGCATGTATATAACTGGTTGACATGATTTCAGGTTTACCCTGGGTGTTGGTGGATATAGGATAATGGCATGTATATAACTGGTTGACATGATTTCAGGTTTACCCAGGGTGTTGGTGGATATAGGATAATGGCATGTATATAACTGGTTGACATGATTTCAGGTTTACCCTGGGTGTTGGTGGATATAGGATAATGTCATGTACATAACTGGTTGGCATGATTTCAGGTTTACCCTGGGTGTTGGTGGATATAGGATAATGTCATGTACATAACAGTTGACATGATTTCAGGTTTACCCTGGGTGTTGGTGGATATAGGATAATGTCATATATATAACTGGTGACATGATTTCAGGTTTACCCAGGGTGTTGGTGGATATGGGATAATGTCATATATATAACTGGTGACATGATTTCAGGTTTACCCTGGGTGTTGGTTGATATGGGATAATGTCATGTATATAACTGGTGACATAATTTCAGGTTTACCCTGGGTGTTGGTGGATATAGGATGATGTCATGTACATGACTTGCTGGCATGATTTCAGGTTTACCCTGGGTGTTGGTGGATATAGGATAATGTCATGTATATAACTGGTTGGCATGATTTCAGGTTTACCCTGGGTGTTGGTGGATATAGGATAATGTCATGTATATAACTGGTGACATGATTTCAGGTTTACCCAGGGTGTTGGTGGATATGGGATAATGTCATATATATAACTGGTGACATGATTTCAGGTTTACCCTGGGTGTTGGTGGATATAGGATAATGTCATGTACATGACTTGCTGGCATGATTTCAGGTTTACCCTGGGTGTTGGTGGATATAGGATAATGTCATGTATATAACTGGTTGGCATGATTTCAGGTTTACCCTGGGTGTTGGTGGATATAGGATAATGTCATGTATATAACTGGTGACATGATTTCAGGTTTACCCTGGGTGTTGGTGGATATAGGATAATGTCATGTATATAACTGGCGGCATGATTTCAGGTTTACCCTGGGTGTTGGTGGATATAGGATAATGTCATGTATATAACTGGTGACATGATTTCAGGTCTACCCTGGGTGTTGGTGGATATAGGATAATGTCATGTATATAACTGGTTGGCATGATTTCAGGTTTACCCTGGGTGTTGGTGGATATAGGATAATGTCATGTATATAACTGGTTGGCATGATTTCAGGTTTACCCTGGGTGTTGGTGGATATAGGATAATGTCATGTACATGACTTGCTGGCATGATTTCAGGTTTACCCTGGGTGTTGGTGGATATAGGATAATGTCATGTACATGACTTGCTGGCATGATTTCAGGTTTACCCTGGGTGTTGGTGGATATAGGATAATGTCATGTACATGACTTGCTGGCATGATTTCAGGTTTACCCTGGGTGTTGGTGGATATAGGATAATGTCATGTACATAACTGGTGACATGATTTCAGGTTTACCCTGGGTGTTGGTGGATATAGGATAATGTCATGTACATGACTTGCTGGCATGATTTCAGGTTTACCCTGGGTGTTGGTGGATATAGGATAATGTCATGTACATGACTTGCTGGCATGATTTCAGGTTTACCCTGGGTGTTGGTGGATATAGGATAATGTCATGTACATGACTTGCTGGCATGATTTCAGGTTTACCCTGGGTGTTGGTGGATATAGGATAATGTCATGTATATAACTGGTGACATGATTTCAGGTTTACCCTGGGTGTTGGTGGAAATAGGATAATGTCATGTATATAACTGGTTGGCATGATTTCAGGTTTACCCAGGGTGTTGGTGGATATAGGATAATGTCATGTATATAACTGGTTGGCATGATTTCAGGTTTACCCTGGGTGTTGGTGGATATATGATAATGTCATGTATATAACTGGTGACATGATTTCAGGTTTACCCTGGGTGTTGGTGGATATAGGATAATGTCATGTATATAACTGGTGACATGATTTCAGGTTTACCCTGGGTGTTAGTGGATATAGGATAATGTCATACATATAACTGGTGACATGATTTCAGGTTTACCCTGGGTGTTGGTGGATATAGGATAATGTCATGTATATAACTGGTTGGCATGATTTCAGGTTTACCCTGGGTGTTGGTGGATATAGGATAATGTCATATATATAACTGGTGACATGATTTCAGGTTTACCCTGGGTGTTGGTGGATATAGGATAATGTCATGTATATAACTGGTTGACATGATTTCAGGTTTACCCTAGGTGTTGGTGGATATAGGATAATGTCATGTATATAACTGGTGACATGATTTCAGGTTTACCCTGGGTGTTGGTGGATATAGGATAATGTCATGTTTATAACTGGTTGACATGATTTCAGGTTTACCCAGGGTGTTGGTGGATATAGGATAATGTCATGTATAAAACTGGTGACATGATTTCAGGTTTACCCTGGGTGTTGGTGGATATAGGATAATGTCATATATATAACTGGTGACATGATTTCAGGTTTACCCTGGGTGTTGGTGGATATGGGATAATGTCATGTACATGACTTGCTGGCATGATTTCAGGTTTACCCTGGGTGTTGGTGGATATAGGATAATGTCATGTATATAACTGGTTGGCATGATTTCAGGTTTACCCTGGGTGTTGGTGGATATGGGATAATGTCATATATATAACTGCTGGCATGATTTCAGGTTTACCCAGGGTGTTGGTGGATATGGGATAATGTCATATATAACTGCTGGCATGATTTCAGGTTTACCCTGGGTGTTGGTGGATATAGGATAATGTCATGTATATAACTGGTGACATGATTTCAGGTTTACCCTGGGTGTTGGTGGATATAGGATAATGTCATGTATATAACTGTTTGGCATGATTTCAGGTTTACCCTGGGTGTTGGTGGATATAGGATAATGTCATGTATATAACTGGTGACATGATTTCAGGTTTACCCTGGGTGTTGGTGGATATAGGATAATGTCATGTATATAACTGGTTGGCATGATTTCAGGTTTACCCTGGGTGTTGGTGGATATGGGATAATGGCATGTACATAACTGGTGACATGATTTCAGGTTTACCCTGGGTGTTGGTGGATATAGGATAATGTCATATATATAACTGGTGACATGATTTCAGGTTTACCCTGGGTGTTGGTGGATATAGGATAATGTCATATATATAACTGGCGGCATGATTTCAGGTTTACCCTAGGTGTTGGTGGATATGGGATAATGTCATGTATATAACTGGTTGGCATGATTTCAGGTTTACCCTGGATGTTGGTGGATATGGGATAATGGCATGTACATAACTGGTGACATGATTTCAGGTTTACCCTGGGTGTTGGTGGATATAGGATAATGTCATGTATATAACTGGTTGGCATGATTTCAGGTTTACCCTAGGTGTTGGTGGATATGGGATAATGGCATGTACATAACTGGTGACATGATTTCAGGTTTACCCTGGGTGTTGGTGGATATGGGATAATGGCATGTATATAACTGGCGGCATGATTTCAGGTTTACCCTAGGTGTTGGTGGATATAGGATAATGTCATGTATATAACTGGTTGGCATGATTTCAGGTTTACCCTGGGTGTTGGTGGATATAGGATAATGTCATGTACATGACTTGCTGGCATGATTTCAGGTTTACCCTGGGTGTTGGTGGATATAGGATAATGTCATGTATATAACTGGTGACATGATTTCAGGTTTACCCTGGGTGTTGGTGGATATGGGATAATGTCATGTATATAACTGGTTGGCATGATTTCAGGTTTACCCTGGGTGTTGGTGGATATGGGATGATGGCATGTACATAACTGGTGACAAGATTTCAGGTTTACCCTGGGTGTTGGTTGATATAGGATAATGTCATATATATAACTGGTGACATGATTTCAGGTTTACCCAGGGTGTTGGTGGATATAGGATAATGTCATATATATAACTGGTGACATGATTTCAGGTTTACCCTGGGTGTTGGTGGATATAGGATAATGTCATATATATAACTGGTGACATGATTTCAGGTTTACCCTGGGTGTTGGTGGATATAAGATAATGTCATGTATATAACTGGTGACATGATTTCAGGTTTACCCTGGGTGTTGGTGGATATGGGATAATGTCATGTATATAACTGGTTGGCATGATTTCAGGTTTACCCTGGGTGTTGGTGGATATAGGATAATGTCATGTATATAACTGGTTGGCATGATTTCAGGTTTACCCTGGGTGTTGGTGGATATAGGATAATGTCATGTATATAACTGGTTGGCATGATTTCAGGTTTACCCTGGGTGTTGGTGGATATAGGATAATGTCATGTACATGACTTGCTGGCATGATTTCAGGTTTACCCTGGGTGTTGGTGGATATAGGATAATGTCATGTACATAACTGGTTGGCATGTTTTCAGGTTTACCCTGGGTGTTGGTGGATATAGGATAATGGCATGTATATAACTGGTTGACATGATTTCAGGTTTACCCTGGGTGTTGGTGGATATAGGATAATGTCATGTATATAACTGGTGACATGATTTCAGGTTTACCCTGGGTGTTGGTGGATATAGGATAATGTCATGTATATAACTGGTTGGCATGATTTCAGGTTTACCCTGGGTGTTGGTGGATATAGGATAATGTCATGTATATAACTGGTTGGCATGATTTCAGGTTTACCCTGGGTGTTGGTGGATATAGGATAATGTCATATATATAACTGGTTGGCATGATTTCAGGTTTACCCTAGGTGTTGGTGGATATGGGATAATGTCATGTACATAACTGGTGACATGATTTTAGGTTTACCCTAGGTGTTGGTGGATATAGGATAATGTCATGTATATAACTGGTTGGCATGATTTTAGGTTTACCCTGGGTGTTGGTTGATATGGGATAATGTCATGTACATAACTGGGTGGCATGATTTCAGGTTTACCCTGGGTGTTGGTGGATATAGGATAATGTCATATATATAACTGGTTGGCATGATTTCAGGTTTACCCTGGGTGTTGGTGGATATAGGATAATGTCATGTACATAACTGGTTGGCATGATTTCAGGTTTACCCTGGGTGTTGGTGGATATAGGATAATGTCATGTATATAACTGGTTGGCATGATTTCAGGTTTACCCTGGGTGTTGGTGGATATAGGATAATGTCATGTATATAACTGGTTGGCATGATTTCAGGTTTACCCTAGGTGTTGGTGGATATAGGATAATGTCATATATATAACTGGTTGGCATGATTTCAGGTTTACCCTAGGTGTTGGTGGATATGGGATAATGGCATATACGAGGGTATATCCAAAAGTAATGTCACTCCTCTCGTGGTTTAATTGTTTATAGGCCGATATGCATAAATGTGATATCAAAATGTTCAGCAATTCATTTCTGATTAATATACAACGTGCTGCATTATTCGAATTTCATAACTGGACTATATGAACATTTAAAATATACCTATGACGTCATATCGCCGCACACGAAAATTACGATTGTTTGTCATTATCATAACAATTTTCTTTTATGCGTTTTTATAAAAAATAATTCTTGAAAGCAGACAATACTTTTGTGACGTGATGAAACAAATGTTTTGTGTGTGTTGCTAAAAAATCAATAACGTCACTCAATTTTGAAACTCGTAATATATCTTCAACGCATTGATTACTTAGCGAAAACACGGCAAATTTGTGACAAAAAGACGCTGCGCGTAGAAATGCACTTTTACTAAATGTGTTGAAAGTCATCTACTTAAACTTTAGTTACACAAGGCGGCATCATAGGCTCATGTGTATGTAGTATAATATTTTAAGGGGCATATATCACCAAATCATTATCGATAAAGAGTCATATGAACGGTTTTTAGTAGATCCGAAAAGAACACCCATAGTATTTTAAACGACGTCAATTCAATTCGACGTTCAAAACGGCAATCATTATGTGGTGAGTTAAATATTTTGCTGTGGGACTATCTAGGGGACACTTAAAAATAATTTGATTTCGCAGAGAGTAAGTGTCGGGTGGGCTACACATTTTTTAAGGTCTTGGAAATGACTGCATGGTTTATAAGTCGTTAGAAATCACAAGGGATGAACTTCTGCTGGATGAGTAGGTGTCAGCAAGTAACGTCATTGTGACGTCGTTGACGTCGGACTTGCGGCGATGTTCGTAAGTATGTCTCATGAAAATGTTCATATTTTCAGAACTTGTATGTGCATTGTTGTGAAATTTGGTCATCACATTCAAATTAGACTGAAGTTACGGTGTGAATAATTTCGTGGTTTTACTGACATTATATACGATTTTATAGCATCAGTGACATTACTTTTGGATATACCCACGTATATAACTGGTTGGCATGATTTCAGGTTTACCCTGGATGTTGGTGGATATAGGATAATGTCATGTACATGACTTGCTGGCATGATTTCAGGTTTACCCTGGGTGTTGGTGGATATAGGATAATGTCATGTACATAACTGGTGACATGATTTCAGGTTTACCCTGGGTGTTGGTGGATATAGGATAATGTCATGTATATAACTGGCGGCATGATTTCAGGTTTACCCTGGGTGTTGGTGGATATAGGATAATGTCATATATATAACTGGTGACATGATTTCAGGTTTACCTTGGGTGTTGGTGGATATAGGATAATGTCATATATATAACTGGTTGGCATGATTTCAGGTTTACCCTGGGTGTTGGTGGATATAGGATAATGTCATATATATAACTGCTTGGCATGATTTCAGGTTTACCCTGGGTGTTGGTGGATATAGGATAATGTCATGTATATAACTGGTTGGCATGATTTCAGGTTTACCCTGGGTGTTGGTGGATATAGGATAATGTCATGTATATAACTGGTGACATGATTTCAGGTTTACCTTGGGTGTTGGTGGATATAGGATAATGTCATATATATAACTGGTTGGCATGATTTCAGGTTTACCCTGGGTGTTGGTGGATATAGGATAATGTCATATATATAACTGGTTGGCATGATTTCAGGTTTACCCTGGGTGTTGGTGGATATAGGATAATGTCATGTATATAACTGGTTGGCATGATTTCAGGTTTACCCTGGGTGTTGGTGGATATAGGATAATGGCATGTATATAACTGGTTGGCATGATTTCAGGTTTACCCTGGATGTTGGTGGATATAGGATAAGGTCATGTATATAACTGGTGATATGATTTCAGGTTTACCCTGGGTGTTGGTGGATATAGGATAATGTCATGTAAATGACTGGCTGGCATGATTTCAGGTTTACCCTGGGTGTTGGTGGATATGGGATAATGTCATGTATATAACTGGTTGGCATGATTTCAGGTTTACCCTGGGTGTTGGTGGATATAGGATAATGTCATGTACATGACTGGCTGGCATGATTTCAGGTTTACCCTGGGTGTTGGTGGATATAGGATAATGTCATATATATAACTGGTTGGCATGATTTCAGGTTTACCCTGGGTGTTGGTGGATATAGGATAATGTCATATATATAACTGGTTGGCATGATTTCAGGTTTACCCTGGGTGTTGGTGGAAATAGGATAATGTCATGTACATGACTTGCTGGCATGATTTCAGGTTTACCCTGGGTGTTGGTGGATATAGGATAATGTCATGTATATAACTGGTTTGCATGATTTCAGGTTTACCCTGGGTGTTGGTGGATATAGGATAATGTCATATATATAACTGGTTGGCATGATTTCAGGTTTACCCTGGGTGTTGGTTGATATGGGATAATGTCATGTACATAACTGGTTGGCATGATTTCAGGTTTACCCTGGGTGTTGGTGGATATGGGATAATGGCATTTATATAACTGGTGACATGATTTCAGGTTTACCCTGGGTGTTGGTGGACATGGGATAATGTCATGTATATAACTGGTTGGCATGATTTCAGGTTTACCCTGGGTGTTGGTGGATATGGGATAATGTCATGTATATAACTGGTTGGCATGATTTCAGGTTTACCCTGGGTGTTGGTGGATATGGGATAATGTCATGTACATAACTGGTTGGCATGATTTCAGGTTTACCCTGGGTGTTGGTGGATATGGGATAATGTCATGTACATAACTGGTTGGCATGATTTCAGGTTTACCCTGGGTGTTGGTGGATATGGGATAATGTCATGTATATAACTGGTGACAAGATTTCAGGTTTACCCTGGGTGTTGGTGGATATGGGATAATGTCATGTATATAACTGGCGGCATGATTTCAGGTTTACCCTGGGTGTTGGTGGATATAGGATAATGTCATATATATAACTGGTGACATGATTTCAGGTTTACCATGGGTGTTGGTGGATATAGGATAATGTCATGTATATAACTAGTGACATGATTTCAGGTTTACCCTGGGTGTTGGTGGATATAGGATAATGTCATATATATAACTGCTGGCATGATTTCAGGTTTACCCTGGGTGTTGGTGGATATAGGATAATGTCATGTATATAACTGGTGATATGATTTCAGGTTTACCCTGGGTGTTGGTGGATATGGGATAATGTCATATATATAACTGGTGACATGATTTCAGGTTTACCCTGGGTGTTGGTGGATATAGGATAATGTCATGTACATAACTGGTGACATGATTTCAGGTTTACCCTGGGTGTTGGTGGATATAGGATAATGTCATGTATATAACTGGTGATATGATTTCAGGTTTACCCTGGGTGTTGGTGGATATGGGATAATGTCATATATATAACTGGTGACATGATTTCAGGTTTACCCTGGGTGTTGGTGGATATAGGATAATGTCATGTATATAACTGGTGACATGATTTCAGGTTTACCCTGGGTGTTGGTGGATAAAGGATAATGTCATGTATATAACTGGTGACATGATTTCAGGTTTACCCTGGGTGTTGGTGGATATAGGATAATGTCATGTATATAACTGGCGGCATGATTTCAGGTTTACCCTGGGTGTTGGTGGATATAGGATAATGTCATATATATAACAGCTGGCATGATTTCAGGTTTACCCTGGGTGTTGGTGGATATAGGATAATGTCATATATATAACTGCTGGCATGATTTCAGGTTTACCCTGGGTGTTGGTGGATATAGGATAATGTCATGTATATAACTGGCGGCATGATTTCAGGTTTACCCTGGGTGTTGGTGGATATAGGATAATGTCATGTATATAACTGGTGACATGATTTCAGGTTTACCCTGGGTGTTGGTGGATATAAGATAATGTCATGTATATAACTGGTGACATGATTTCAGGTTTACCCTGGGTGTTGGTGGATATGGGATAATGTCATATATATAACTGGTTGGCATGATTTCAGGTTTACCCTGGCTGTTGGTGGATATGGGATAATGTCATGTATATAACTGGTTGGCATGATTTCAGGTTTACCCTGGGTGTTGGTGGATATAGGATAATGTCCTGTATATAACTGGTTGGCATGATTTCAGGTTTACCCTGGGTGTTGGTGGATATGGGATAATATCATGTACATGACTTGCTGGCATGATTTCAGGTTTACCCTGGGTGTTGGTGGATATAGGATAATGTCATGTATATAACTGGTTGGCATGATTTCAGGTTTACCCTGGGTGTTGGTGGATATGGGATAATGTCATGTACATGACTTGCTGGCATGATTTCAGGTTTACCCTGGGTGTTGGTGGATATAGGATAATGTCATGTATATAACTGGTTGGCATGATTTCAGGTTTACCCTGGGTGTTGGTGAATATAAGATAATGTCATGTATATAACTGGTTGGCATGATTTCAGGTTTACCCTGGGTGTTGGTGGATATGGAAAAATGGCATGTATATAACTGCTGGCATGATTTCAGGTTTACCCTGGGTGTTGGTGGATATAGGATAATGTCATGTACATGACTTGCTGGCATGATTTCAGGTTTACCCTGGGTGTTGGTGGATATGAGATAATGTCATGTACATGACTTGCTGGCATGATTTCAGGTTTACCCTGGGTGTTGGTGGATATAGGATAATGTCATGTACATGACTTGCTGGCATGATTTCAGGTTTACCCTGGGAGTTGGTGGATATGGGATAATGTCATGTACATGACTTGCTGGCATGATTTCAGGTTTACCCTGGGTGTTGGTGGATATAGGATAATGTCATGTACATGACTTGCTGGCATGATTTCAGGTTTACCCTGGGTGTTGGTGGATATAGGATAATGTCATGTACATGACTTGCTGGCATGATTTCAGGTTTACCCTGGGTGTTGGTGGATATGGAATAATGTCATGTACATGACTTGCTGGCATGATTTCAGGTTTACCCTGGGTGTTGGTGGATATAGGATAATGTCATGTACATGACTTGCTGGCATGATTTCCGGTTTACCCTGGGTGTTGGTGGATATAGGATAATGTCATGTACATGACTTGCTGGCATGATTTCAGGTTTACCCTGGGTGTTGGTGGATATAGGATAATGTCATATATATAACTGGTTGGCATGATTTCAGGTTTACCGTGGGTGTTGGTGGATATAGGATAATGTCATGTATATAACTGGTTGGCATGATTTCAGGTTTACCCTGGGTGTTGGTGGATATAGGATAATGTCATGTATATAACTGGTGACATGATTTCAGGTTTACCCTGGGTGTTGGTTGATATAGGATAATGTCATATATATAACTGGTTGACATGATTTCAGGTTTACCCTGGGTGTTGGTGGATATAGGATAATGTCATATATATAACTGGTTGGCATGATTTCAGGTTTACCCTGGGTGTTGGTGGATATAGGATAATGTCATATATATAACTGGTTGGCATGATTTCAGGTTTACCCTGGGTGTTGGTGGATATAGGATAATGTCATGTACATGACTTGCTGGCATGATTTCAGGTTTACCCTGGGTGTTGGTGGATATAGGATAATGTCATGTATATAACTGGTGACATGATTTCAGGTTTACCCTGGGTGTTGGTGGATATAGGATAATGTCATGTACATAACTGGTTGGCATGATTTCAGGTTTACCCTGGGTGTTGGTGGATATAGGATAATGTCATATATATAACTGGTTGGCATGATTTCAGGTTTACCCTGGGTGTTGGTGGATATGGGATAATGTCATGTACATAACTGGTGACATGATTTCAGGTTTACCCTGGGTGTTGGTGGATATAGGATAATGTCATGTACATAACTGTTGACATGATTTCAGGTTTACCCTGGGTGTTGGTGGATATGGGATAATGTCATATATATAACTGGTGACATGATTTCAGGTTTACCCTGGGTGTTGGTGGATATAGGATAATGTCATATATATAACTGGTTGGCATGATTACAGGTTTACCCTGGGTGTTGGTGGATATGGGATAATGTCATGTATATAACTGGTGACATGATTTCAGGTTTACCCTGGGTGTTGGTGGATATAGGATAATGTCATGTATATAACTGGTGACATGATTTCAGGTTTACCCTGGGTGTTGGTGGATATAGGATAATGTCATGTATATAACTGGTGACATGATTTCAGGTTTACGCTGGGTGTTGGTGGATATATGATAATGTCATGTATATAACTGGTTGACATGATTTCAGGTTTACCCTGGGTGTTGGTGGATATAGGATAATGTCATGTATATAACTGGTTGGCATGATTTCAGGTTTACCCTGGGTGTTGGTGGATATGGGATAATGTCATGTACATGACTTGCTGGCATGATTTCAGGTTTACCCTGGGTGTTGGTGGATATAGGATAATGTCATGTACATGACTTGCTGGCATGATTTCAGGTTTACCCT
The DNA here is from genome assembly GCA_963678985.1 of Spisula subtruncata. Classification (NCBI taxonomy): domain Eukaryota; kingdom Metazoa; phylum Mollusca; class Bivalvia; order Venerida; family Mactridae; genus Spisula; species Spisula subtruncata. The sequence goes on along the minus strand of OY787660.1, from coordinate 3,642,551 downwards.
GGGTGTTGGTGGATATAGGATAATGTCATGTACATGACTTGCTGGCATGATTTCAGGTTTACCCTGGGTGTTGGTGGATATGGGATAATGTCATGTACATGACTTGCTGGCATGATTTCAGGTTTACCCTGGGTGTTGGTGGATATAGGATAATGTCATGTACATGACTTGCTGGCATGATTTCAGGTTTACCCTGGGTGTTGGTGGATATAGGATAATGTCATGTACATGACTTGCTGGCATGATTTCAGGTTTACCCTGGGTGTTGGTGGATATAGGATAATGTCATATATATAACTGGTTGGCATGATTTCAGGTTTACCCTGGGTGTTGGTGGATATAGGATAATGTCATGTATATAACTGGTTGGCATGATTTCAGGTTTACCCTGGGTGTTGGTGGATATAGGATAATGTCATGTATATAACTGGTGACATGATTTCAGGTTTACCCTGGGTGTTGGTTGATATAGGATAATGTCATATATATAACTGGTTGACATGATTTCAGGTTTACCCTGGGTGTTGGTGGATATAGGATAATGTCATATATATAACTGGTTGGCATGATTTCAGGTTTACCCTGGGTGTTGGTGGATATAGGATAATGTCATATATATAACTGGTTGGCATGATTTCAGGTTTTCCCTGGGTGTTGGTGGATATAGGATAATGTCATGTACATGACTTGCTGGCATGATTTCAGGTTTACCCTGGGTGTTGGTGGATAAAGGATAATGTCATGTATATAACTGGTGACCTGATTTCAGGTTTACCCTGGGTGTTGGTGGATATAGGATAATGTCATGTACATAACTGGTTGGCATGATTTCAGGTTTACCCTGGGTGTTGGTGGATATAGGATAATGTCATATATATAACTGGTTGGCATGATTTCAGGTTTACCTTGGGTGTTGGTGGATATGGGATAATGTCATGTACATAACTGGTGACATGATTTCAGGTTTACCCTGGGTGTTGGTGGATATAGGATAATGTCATGTACATAACTGGTGACATGATTTCAGGTTTACCCTGGGTGTTGGTGGATATGGGATAATGTCATATATATAACTGGTGACATGATTTCAGGTTTACCCTGGGTGTTGGTGGATATAGGATAATGTCATATATATAACTGGTTGGCATGATTTCAGGTTTACCCTGGGTGTTGGTGGATATGGGATAATGTCATGTATATAACTGGTGACATGATTTCAGGTTTACCCTGGGTGTTGGTGGATATAGGATAATGTCATGTATATAACTGGTGACATGATTTCAGGTTTACCCTTGGTGTTGGTGGATATAGGATAATGTCATGTATATAACTGGTTGGCATGATTTCAGGTTTACCCTGGGTGTTGGTGGATATAGGATGATGTCATGTATATAACTGGTTGGCATGATTTCAGGTTTACCCTGGGTGTTGGTGGATATAGGATAATGTCATGTATATAACTGGTTGGCATGATTTCAGGTTTACCCTGGGTGTTGGTGGATATAGGATGATGTCATGTATATAACTGGTTGGCATGATTTCAGGTTTACCCTGGGTGTTGGTGGATATAGGATAATGTCATGTATATAACTGGTTGACATGATTTCAGGTTTACCCTGGGTGTTGGTGGATATGGGATAATGTCATATATATAACTGGTGACATGATTTCAGGTTTACCCTGGGTGTTGGTGGATATGGGATAATGTCATATATATAACTGGTGACATGATTTCAGGTTTACCCAGGGTGTTGGTGGATATAGGATAATGTCATGTATATAACTGGTTGGCATGATTTCAGGTTTACCCTGGGTGTTGGTGGATATAGGATAATGTCATGTACATGACTTGCTGGCATGATTTCAGGTTTACCTTGGGTGTTGGTGGATATGGGATCCAGTTTGGTGTGCCAGCATTATCGGGTAACCTGTATATAAATGTATTCATCCTCGGACTGATTGGTAGTCCACTCCAGTTTGTATCCATCTACCTCAGCAACAGGTAAGCACCTGCGTTCTCGTGCGTATGTGTATGTACGCGAGATCGTGCTTGCGTACGAATTCTTGCATAATTCATTTTTCTTCCTTTTTTAAAACAATTGTTTATTATAGTTTTTGTTTCACGTCATGTATTAAATACCCAGTTTGATGATATAGATGCGATATACCACCCAGGTTGTATCTGTACGATAAAAGGAAGAACGCAACATGATATCAATTACTGCAACAGATACTTTGCCCACGTATTATATTATAACATATTAAAATCCTGCCATTTAACATAGATTATATAAGGCAATACTTCATTGATTATGATGCGGAACGCATGTTCGTCGGGCGTTTGTGTAAATTTGTGTATGATATTCTTACAAGGTACAAGCATCTGTCGTACACAGGTTAACACAAGCGTCTGATTAACATGACAAGGACTCCTGAAATTAGTTAATTGTCATAATATTTTTGTTGTTGTTATTTGTTTTGCCTACGTCTGCATGTGATAATATAATATGTATAATATGTCATTCATCCATATATGTAATATAATGATTCATTTTCCATTCATCTATATGTACTCATGACTGTAAATATGCATATTAATTTGTGACGTTGCTGCTTTGTTTAATTTAGCAGTTACTATTTGTATGATTATGTTTAAATCATTTATCAAATGTTTATAATACATGTACTATGTTAAATCACTGAAAAGTGGAAATAAAGAGTATATATATCATAGAATTGCAAAACATAATATCAGCTATAAAGAAGGTAAATTTATTTTACACAGTCATTACAATACTGTAAGGACAGTAAATAACAGCTGTGTGAATATGTATAAGCTCCAGCTGATTCCTGCAGCCAACACGAACTCATTATATTTTAAAAGGAACATTATCCTTTGAAACAATACAATTGCATTTTAATGGTTCTGAAATATTCGCGACTGGTATTAATTAATGTCAGTCTTTGACTGTTAGAACGTCAGCTTATAGCTCATCTACATCTTTATTGCATCATTTTAGGATTGGTAGGAAGACAACAGCTATCATATTTTATGTAATATGTGCAGTGACGTCTCTTATTGTTGCAGTAGCATACCGTTTTGAAGGTAGGTTATTAACTTAATCCTTGTAACCTATATTCGCATCATATACATTAAACAATAACACTTGTCTATATCCAATGTCAATGTAAGCACAGGGGCAGTATCACGGATCAGTACAGTAAATGTACGGTAGACTATGGTCGTAAGGGACTGATTGTGCAATATTTGTCTGTGCACTATGTATACCGGTCGATTTCTACGTACGAATTACCAAGGTACAATGCTTTCTATACAGTTCACGATGGGTTAATACACTATATGACATCATGCAAGTGACAAGTACGACCGATAATGATTATATAGATTACATGAAGTGATAGCAGTAACATCCTCAAGCTCTGTAATGCCACATAACATGATGTTTATAGTCGTTCTATTAAACTCGGTACATAATCCTGGTAACAAGGTACAGAAGGTTCACATCAGTGTCAGCACTATGTCGGTCACCGAGTTACATGTCGGCTCGAAGCTTTGCACAGTTGATACAAGTTGTACGACATTCCGGTGAGATACAGGCATAAGAGCGTTATTCTTGTTTTTATTCTATAATATAAATGGTTAACATTCAATGTTTGAAGCATTATATGCTCAGTACATCTAGAAACGCAACGTTTTTATCCTTGATTTTTTCTTACTTTTATTGTTCATACATTTTTTTAATTTTGTGTTATAATATTGTATAGTCGCGTAGCCACTTGGCTATTGTCCAAATTTTATCGATCGGGTTACGTGACTCCCGTGCGTCAAATTAATCCAAAACACACGAATTCCATATGCACCATTTACGCATGATAAAATTGTGTGTAAATTGCTTCGAATCCTTTGCAAGGTTTGCCAATTGAAAGAAACACACAAACAAAAATTTCTAGGCTTCTGGATAAAAATGCCAGGAAAGTCCGAATACGGGCGAAATCAGACTATTCGGATGGCTGTGACGGGACGTCAAATTGGAGGTTTCACTTCGGGTAGATTGTCATGAACCGATAATGTCTTATCTGGAGACACGGTACTAGCACTTTGGCACCATTTTCAACCACCCATGCACAGGTGATACATGTAAGAAAAACTCCGTCAGGACTAGTAACTCGACATGTACCATTTATAGGCAAAGTTCACAACTGGTTCATGCACTTCTAAACAACTTGTCGGACGTCATGAATATGTAACCAATCAATAAATAATCAATATTTTAATTTTTTACTTAGAACAACGATTCTGAAAAAATAGGATTTTACCAATTTGTGTATCGTTACTTTTTAGCCGCACTTTACATGCTAGCACTGTTCATTCGCATTGATAGCAATTTATGAAAACCATGTTATAGTTGCATTGTTCATTGAATAAAATATCATCAAGTAAATACAGTCTGGTTGTCAATATTTGAAAGTTTGAAAAAGTGTTGACAGTAACCCCAGCGTTGCGTTTCTAGATGTACTCAGTATAATTTAATGCGATGCGTGGCAGTTAAAACATAATTAGTACAAACTATTGTGACTCATGTATTGAATTTAGTGCTGATTATTTTTTTATTTCAGAATCCAAGTTACGGCAAAATATAACAAATATATCAGCAATTATATCATTGATAGCGATTAATGCAGCCTGGTCACCTGTACAAACTATCACCATAGAAACATATCCTACAGTAGTTAGGTAAGATGTTCACACATGTTTGGTCCAAGATTTCAATAAGTTCTATTTACTACCAGAATAACTCATGATCGCCCTTTTTGGCATTTAGCATAGGTCGAAACTATTTACGTTACGTCATAACGAATCAGAGACTATATATCATAATTATATATTATCATATCGCTGGCTTAGAATGAGAAGGTCGTAAGTGGCACTCACGACCTTATAAGACTAATACAGACTTGAAATCTGCATTGTAAGGCACTTCTTATGAGCCTATTGGCATGAAAATCGAAACTTGTCATGTTGACTAAACAGAAGTTGAAAGAGCTTGTTTTACCATGAGTAAAGAGTGATTGTCAGACTTCTTGTTTTTTTTCCTTCATAATATTGATTTTGTAGATACAACCTTATAATCCTGCTATATGTAAGATAGTTTTCTTAGTACACACATTGTAACACATAACAAAGCCTATGATTTGTAAATAGACTAACTATACAGGTACACTTAAAGCAATCGCCGTGTTCTTCGCATCGTTGTTGAATTCGATCGGGTTTCTAAACGAGTTATCCACTGGTGCATATGTTATTTAAGTATAGAGCAATATTGCTTAATCTAAACAGTCAGTTTTGTTTTCAGAAATATTGGTTATGGTTTCCAGAACACTATGGCGAGAGTTGGAGCGGTTGTTGGTCCACAGCTAGTATTCTTGGTATGTAGTTGATCGCAATTAGTTTCATGATAACATTTGGTAAACTAAGACTTTCTTGAAATATATTTCTTTCCAGACTAACTAATCATAGACTTGATAAAGATAAGCACGCCATTCATCGTATTTCCTACAGCATAAATGTTTAGTGTAATAGCTCTGTGCAATAAAAAGTGCTGCGCATCTAGCTATAGAAATAACTATATAATATAATAGTTCACTCCCCTGACTCTAGCCGTTCTAACATTATTTCGCTCATATTGGTTTATAAAAGAAGTAACTCTTACATATTTAATAATAAGAAAGCCATTGTTCCTTCCCTTGTTTCAACTTTTTATGATTCTACAGACAATATTTTTTCTTCACAACAGGAAAACTGATACAACTTTTATTTGTTTCTTTGTTATGAGGTTATCACCCTGTCACCTATCCCAGCACTCAAAGTGGAAGTTCATTATTTAACTAAGCCCGGGTCACCATCACTCTACACGCTATCGAGGATTCTCTTTCTTGTTATCTGTTTTGGAAATTTTAAAATTCTTTTTAATGCTTTTTAAAATTATTTCTGCAGGAGACGAAGTTTGGAGGTATTATGTATTGGATCTGTGGTATAGCTGCTGTGTTATCTATATTCATCATTCTACCCGTACCAGAAACCCGGAATGCCAATCTACCTGATAAAATAATCACTATAGACAGAGAACTCGGTGATATAAGTGAGAATGAGAAATCTACCGAGGAATCTGACTCGTCTTAGAACAATGATGTGGTATCAACACCACACAGTGTCATATCACAGACCTAAGAAATTATATCACAAAAAAAACAGAGTTTAACATCCCCAAATTTTCACTCATTCATTAGATAAAAGAACAGGTTTGAAACGTCTCTGTCCGCCCCCTACATGAATATACCATTTAACGCATAAACGGGCCAGAAAATGGTTTTGGTCGGATCTAATTATGTCTCTACCACACAAAACAATCAAAATATATAATATACCTTTGGTCGTGTTTAAGTTATAATATCAGGTATTTTCGACGATGTGCCGTTCCAGGTTGGAATCCATTGCCATGTAGTTTTGATATTGACAATGGAACCCGACACGAATCGTTGCAAATCTGTCAAATATATAATATACTGAATTGATGAAAAATTGTGGAAGTAAGAAATGTCGTTTGTGATACAATTTCTTAGGCCTAAATACTTCTAGCCCTACACAGACAACTAAAAAAAATTATTTTTCAAAAAATTTTCAACTAAGGTTTCATTCATGTACAGGGTGTCTCAAAATACATGTCCGCTTGTTGAAGGGTCATAACTTTGCCAAATGAGTTAGTAAATTGATAATCATAGTTTCATATGAAAGCTAAATTTACAAATTGTGGGGTGAATTATATCATGTGTCAATATTCGAACAGTTGATGACGTCATATACGTTATATACTAACGTCATAAGAAACGGGCGTTCTAAAATGCCCGAAGAGGCAGATAGCATAGTTTGTACGGTAACATGGGTAACATTTATATCAAATGTGGGTATAGTAATAGTCAGTCGTACCCTACTATGCACGCACTGACTAAGAAACTGATCAGAGGTCTTTAGAAAATGAAACCGGAAAAGCAGACGTATTTAAGAGGGGAACACATTTTAAAAACAATAATGACTGAAAACTTGATATTCACACATTTTTAGGCATATCATATTCATAAAAGATGCACCAATTGCCTCGAATAAACATACTGGATTGAATGTATAGCGGTATGTCTAGTTTATCTCCAACAGTCCAAACAAAGACATATAATGTAACTTGAAAGTAAAGAATAGTACTTAATGAAGTATCAATCACCAAGAACTGTCTTGGTAGGAGGGTTAACTATTCAAAATGCATTCTATAGGTTGCGTATGCATTGTTTTTGATAAATGTTTCGTAATTTCTACATTGAACTGAATGCCCTTTGGTCATACATATAAATCAGGTATGTAAAGCAATACATTACAGAGTGATACGTTCTCGACAAGCGGACATGCATGTATTTTGAGACACCCTGTATATATACGAATTGATTAAGTTTATTGTTTTGAAAACTATGCAAACATATGCCCGTTTTGAATAAGAGTCGTTTTTGTCTTTATATGAATATGAAAATGTTGGAATGTATGTTAACACTTTCGCTGCCAAGCACCCTTTGAATGCAGTTCTGGCCAGTGCCAGGCATTTGTTAGAATTATTCCTGGAAATGGTATATCCTTACATGAATGTATCATGTGGACTTATTTATCAATGTATCTTGATGAAACTTCACATAGTATATGTTTTGGATACCATCTGGTGTTGATTTGTATTTTTTTTTCAAAAAGTCACATGACCATGGCGGCCATTTTGTCGGCCATGTTGGATTTTGAGAAAAAATTGTATTTTTCTCATTTTGGCTTCTACATGGGACACTGGTTGTAATAATATGGCTGGAAATTACTTGTATAATACATTAATGAAATCTAAATACATAAAACAAACATAACTAGGTTGATATAAGTGTATTTTGCATGGAAATCATGAAACAATCAACAATGAAAAAAGCAATTTTTTACTTTTTGACAAGAATTTGTTTTCTCTTTCAATATGTTCATTCAACTTCATCGACCATAATATTGAGCACATTTCTAAGTTTTTAGATTGTGATAGTCATTTGACAGTCTAATTACTAATTCTACACATTTTCTCTAGCTTAGGCACCGGTGATTCGTGGTTGGGTAAACTGTGCTAAAAGCAGACAGTCACATTCATTGATCAGTGTTTTTTCTTTACACGACTTCCGCTGTCGACGCTATGATATGGTTTTAAACCATCATGTTTAATGCACACCAATGTGCCTTTTGTATAAAAAGTAAAGCTATCTGTATTACCTTACTTTTATGAATCTGCCATTTTAAACGACACAAGACTCCGAGGAATGTCGGTATTGTTACTTTTTTAAGACCCGGACAAAATCACATACATATTATTTGGCGCGAAACAAAACCCCCGAACTCATTCGGCAGTGCGGGGACACCGCCTTCGACGGGATGGAAACCGAGGTTTCAACTAACTGGTGCAATAAATCATCACGTTCTTACACGTTTTCTTTTGTAGAACTAGCACTACACTCTACTTAGTATATTGTTTTGCAACAATCAGCATCACGATTAAATTATGTTTGTGAGATTCATTTGAAAAACCTTTAACAGCCTTCGATACGACTATCTTTCTCTACCTCTATGTTTATATGCTTTACTGTATTTCTGTACAGTTTAATGTATATTATTTTATCACCGACCCAACACTGGAGGTGATAAAAGTATTATCATTAGACATAGTTGGAAAAATAAACTCATACAACACATAACTGATATTTACGGAATACCGTTAGGGCCATCGTGGTTACACATTAAAATCCAGAGGGCGACAATGCGATAGTGCGATAGTACGATGGCGACAATGCGATAATACGATGGCGACAATGCGACAGTACGATGGCGACAATGCGACAACGCGATAGTACGATGGCGACAATGCGATAGTACGATGGCGACAATGCGACAACGCGATAGTACGATGGCGACAATGCGATAGTCATATCGTACTGTCGCCATCGTACTATCGCATTGTCGCAATCGTACTATCGCGTTATCGTACTGTCGTCATCGTATTATCGCATTGTCGCCATCGTACTATCGCATTGTCGCCATCGTACTATCGCACTGTCGCATTGTCGTCATCGTACTGTCGCATTGTCGTCTATCGCCTTCCGGTTCACATGCGCACATCGTATTTTTTCTTAGATGGAGCCACTTTTCATATATATGCAGTGAATCTGCCTGCATATACAGTTTCCTTATATGGGATGTCCAGAGCATTACATGCGGTGCTTAGTACATTGTATATGGTGTATGCTGTCTTTAGATTATTTTTGGTTTTCACACACTTTGAATTGTGTTATTTCGAACTGCACAGGCTACATTACAGGTGTATTGTCTGGAAATACGCAAACCATCTCATAATGGCGAAACCACCACATATAAGATGATTTAATCCCAAAATATGAATGTATGCATCCAACATATGGACTTTCTATTGAAAAATGAAAATGTACATCAAATAAATAAGTATTTACTGCACAAGTTACAGTAGGCCTACACTTAAGCATATAATAAGGTATGTGCCGCATATAAGCAGACAGTTTCGTCGTAAGACAGTCATGGCTTTCCATATTTCACAAATGACGGATTTGAAGTACTGTACATGTATTTCCAACAGGTACTGTGGAAAAAAACGCGAAAAATGTAACATCAAACGGCGCGTCTTTTCTAATGATCTTTAACAAGCAATATGTTCAATGACAGTATAAAAAAATGCACACAATTTAAAGGGACTGTGCTCCAGATTACAAAATGTTAAAAAATTAAAAAAAATTGTTGAAAAAAACAACAACAAAAGAAGGCGTCCTTACAGTATAATTATCATTAAAATGTGAACACTGAAACATAATATAGTGTGGGGGTCAGTATTTGCATATGAATACAAAACCAGTATAACTAGGCCAGATTTGTTTGTACCTACATGTAAATTAAGGGGAAAACCACCTTGCACAGAGTTCCGGATATCAACTATTGTGATGGCATATCTAACTGACCTCAACTTCATTTTAATTTTTTTCGTAAATATACTAAGATTTTCACGACGGGCTAGACTTCGGATTGTAAAGACATCGCAAAATATGACAAAGTAATATGACAACACACGAAATACTAGCACATTGTATATCAAAAGCTGTTTGTGTAATTATATCAGTACTTAGTAGTAATAAGAAAGTCGTCAAAAAACCATGGGCATCGGGCATTTGTAGCGGTTATATTCCTTTCCTGACTTTGGTATTTATCGAAACACTTACATACAAACTCAACAAATCGGACACAGACGACAGCACTCAACAGGAAAAGCAGATACCAAAAGGCGAAACAGATACAAACACAATATCTCACTCCGATAGCCTGCTACTTCAGCCAGTAAAACAAGAGGATGGCGACACACCACAAAGCTTTATCACAAAACAACACTTTACAAAACCAGTGTACATGCTCTTTGGAAAGAAAGAAATGAAGGAGCTGAGCAACTAAGAGGCAGATGATAACATCCACATTGGATGTAATTTACATGTGCAGTGAACAAGTTTGAACTAAGATTGTGTTACGTTACTGCACTATTATGTCGGAAACTGAAAATAAGACAAAATAGATTATCCGTCTCGTTAATGAACACTCCTAGTTAACTCATAGTGGCGCATGTAACTACTGGGTGAAGTACACTCGGGTGTCCGTTAATAAAACGAAGCGCTACCGAGCGCCTTCATTCAGTTACCTCCCGTTCAATAAGATATAGAAGGCATGGATTAACTCCCGTGGAAAGCGCTACGTAGCGCCTTGCTTAGGCAACGGGCACATGATTTCGCGCGATGACGCGTGAACTGTGAGCCGCTTACGTAAAACGTGTACATTGTAGATAACGTGGCTGTACAGTTGTTGTTTAGTGTAACACTAGGTCGAACTTATACGAGTTTAAATAGTAGAACACCAGTCAAGTAAATATGGAATACCAATTCAAGGGCAAACGGGTCATAGTTACGGGAGCAGGCAAAGGTAACGAGATTATTTTACTCGCGCAATTAGCTTTTTCACTCGAGGAGAAAAATATGCAGTTATCGAAACAAATAATAATTATATGAAATGCGTAAATACATAATAATTATATTGGACTGATTTTATTCTTCCTTTTGCATCATATACATTTTTCGAATGCATTTTCGTTCTCGTGTTCAATAATTTTCAATGACATTGAAACACTGCTCGTGAAAACAACAAATACTATGAACTTGATCCTCCAGTTTCATTCCTTATAGTTATTGAAATGTCACAGGTATTGGTAGGGACATCAGCCTAACACTCGCCAAACAGAAAGCCAGCGTCATTGCTATATCAAGAACACAGTCTGACCTGGACTCGCTACAACAGGAGGTAAAGAATGTTATGACCCTTTATTAACCTGCGGCCTTGAGCCGCAGGTTATATTTGTATGCAACAAGAAAAATCTCCATGTAGGGGCACGTGACCTGTTCTGGATGGTTTACCATTTCAAAAAAAAAATCCAAAAAATAAGCATTTTTTAAGAATGTCGTGAACCAGACTAAGGAGTGGCACGTGAACTGTTCTGGATGGTTTACCATTTCAAAAAAAAAATTACGAAAAAATAAGCATTTTTTTACGAATGTCGTGAACCAGACTAACACCATTATTTTTTTTATTTTTTCTATTTGTATATTTTAAAATAAAATAATGTACGTTAAGGGTACCCGCAGTTGACGATTTTGCATCGTCTGCGCATCTTTTCGCGCAGCATGTTTACGGAATTTGCAACGGTCTTAAAAACGATTTCTTAGCTGTCCTTCTGCGTATTAAAAACAGTTTTGCCAAAAATATAAATTCATAGAAATTAATATATCGATTTTCGTCGACTGCAAGGGAAACAACCGTGGTGATGATTTTGATTCGTCAGTGTTTTAATTTTACGACAGCAAACTGCTTTACGTCACATGCAAATTTTCACTAAAATGAAAACGAATCGTTGTGATAAAAAGTGGATTTAAAACACAATGTGTGCGCATAGAATCATAGAATGTTGTCATAGAATACGTGAGCAACTTATACATGGCCAGGTCCAACCGTTTAACGTACACCGTTACTGTTGAAGTTGACAGAGGCAAGAAACTCAAGTTGTCAGGCCACAGAAATTCACAGAATGGCAGATCTGACCTTCAACATTCAATGATTCAGCTACATATCGTCACTGATCGTAAGTTGAAAATCAATAAGTTGACATGTCTCAAAACTGACTTTCAATAAAAACACCAATCAATATTTTGCAACGGACTCAGGAGCAGGCAAATGCCAGGGGAATTAGACTTAATATTGTAGGGGGTGGGGGTGCTAGTTGAAGTTCTAGCCTAAAACTTAGTCAAACAATCTCGACCTAGTGACTACGGAGACCGAAATCTTGTCTAGCCTAAAACTCATATAGCACTAGGGGGGTGTCTAAGTTCTTCTTCTTCTATTTTTTTTATATATCTACCTCAGTACCTGTCAGTTGCATACACGGCCCAGGGATGGGTGGTTGATAGCCGGGGAAATTGGCCGGGTTTTAATCGGTATCATGACATATGGCATTGCATTCGGAAACCGTCGGCTATTTATAAAAATTAATTGGACACCCGGCTGATGTCGATGTAATTAATGAATTAATTTGATATCTCATTGCTATATAACTTTATAAAGTTACAAAGAAGAAAATGGCAAAAAGTAGCCGACAATCATGTTCAAATAGCCAGAGAATTTTTCTGCCTTCCCCTCATTTCTACCCCCTGTAAAAATGGTGTAGGGTAGATCAATTTTGTGATTTGTATGATGTCGGTCCAATGTCTAGTGGACATCAGATATGTGGTACCCAACAAATGTCTTTGTCCCTTAGCCACATCTTGATCTGACAAACTTCACGAAGCAATGATTGCCACAAGACAACCCCAACCTGATGCACCTGTGGGCCATTTTATAATGAAAATTAGTTCACCAATTATGTTATCCACCGAAAATAAAGACGTTATTATTATGCACCAAAAATATGCTGCCTGACCATCCGTCCGCCATCCAATTTGGAAGTGTGATTTGGGGGTTACCCACCTATTAAACCATGACTCAATGTACTATCCCCCAAAATTAAAAAACTTCTGGGGGCCTAGGTCGCCTCGCCCATATGATATGGATGATCCAGTGAAGAGGATAAATTTGAAAGCATATAGATCACTGATCAATGCATCCTTATAGAATTATAAAAAGGTGTGATCTGTTGTCTAATATTTGTTTGGTTTTATTTGTATTTCAGGTTTTGTTGGACCAGTGTGACAAGGAAAGCAATGAAAACCTAATTTGGAGGAATTATTATGTACAGTTTTATTAATTGGTACTCTCATGAAAATGTTGGCCTGGTTTCAATCAGTCGGGATACAATCTGCAAACACTGGTAATAATGTTTTAACTTTGCTGTTTTAATATGTATTAAACCTTGTTTATGATAATTTGTTTTATATTTTCTCAACCTTTTTTTAAAAGTTATATATGGCAGCTGATTTCTTAAGCAGTTTTCCTGGACTGCATCCTTACCTTCCACAAAGAGCCAGCAACTTCTCCACATGTGGATGAAAAGTCAGCTGTACAAGGAAGGGTACTTAGTACAAACAACCTGCTAGAACTTGGAATATAATCTAGATGATAGATCACTCGGTTACATGTTATAAACCATTAGACAACATCATTTATAAAATAATAATTTTAAGAGTTATTTGAGTGAAATTGCCTCTGGCATGATGCACAGCTTAAATGGATTGACAATACTGTGAAACCTGTGTGCAAGTTTTGGAATCCTCTTATTTATATGCATGACTTGTATATTGCTATAATTATATACATGTAGTGCACATGACTTATTTGCACTTAATATACATTTGTATCACATTGAGTATTGCACATTCTGTTGCAATAATAGTTGAATGATCTGGTGTCCCCTTTGTATTTACTTTCAGTTTTCTCTGAAGACACAAGGAAAAGCTCATGAAGACACTCCTACCAGACATTTTTAAGGTTCTATGTAAAATAATTATGCCAATGGTTTAGTATATCAAGAGCATAACTTTCATATAGACTATACTTGAGAAGCAAATACAATAAATGTTCACTGGATGTTTATACCAATATTTTCAGACTCTGAATTTGTGTTGAAAGTTATATTTACTCTGTGCAATTATTGAAATTTGATAATTCTAGTGCAGAACTACAGATATATAAAATGTGTCAAATCAATTACAATTATATTGCATTTACAATACATATAGTCAAAGACTCAAACCCGTTTTAAAGACCACCTTTATTATAAAGCCTGTATGACTGTGAAGACCACCTTTTGTCTCTCATAAGATTATTTTTAGCTCCTCTGTCATATAGTGACAAGGTGAACTTTTGTGATCACTCTCTGTCCGTCTTTTCAACAATTTGCTTGTGTGAACTCTAGAGGCAACAGTTTTGATTCAATCTCCATGAAAATTTGTCACAATGTTGTTCTCCATGAAATCTATACCAAGTTTAAAACTGGGTCATGTGGGGTCAAAAATAGGTCACTAAGTCAAATCTTAGAAAAACATTGTGTCCAAACCTGAGGTCACAGTTTTTATCCAATGTACATGAAACTTATTCACAATATTTTTCTCAGTGAAATATAGGCCAAGTTTAAAACTGGGTCATGTTGAGTCAAAAACTAGGTCATTAGGTCAAATCTTAGAAAAACCTTTTGTTCTCTCTAGAGCCTAGAGGTCACAGTTTTTATTAAATCTTCATGACACTTAGTCAGAATGCAATCCTACATAAAATCTAGGCGAATCCAAGTTCAAATCTGAGTTATGTCAGGTCGAGAACTAAGTCATTAGGTCAAATCTTAGCATAAACCTTGTGCTCACTCTAGAGACCCCTGATTTGATCCAATCCTCATGAAATAAGGTCAGAATGTATGTTTTACTGGTATATAGATCATTGTTCAACAGGTGAGCGAGCACTCTTGTTTATTGGTATTGAACCTGTTTAGAGAGGGCTACCCAGCAATAGTAAAATTAGTAAAATTCTGAATTTTGCTTGCAGTCTTTGTATTACATACATGTATTATACCATGGGGCATATTTACACACAAGACTAACTGTAATTATAGTTGTGGATAATTGCAAAACAGCATAATACTGACACATAGTTGGATTATATTTTTTCTTTAATTTCACTATGATGGAAACAACTCTGTCCCATCAGCTATGGATTATTTATGCTTGGTTGATTTGTTGCATTTGTGGGGTCCAATAGTGGTGAATAAGGGTTATTGGTATATTTAAACATGTTATACTATAATTACCATTCAATTGTTGCTAATTAGTCTTGACTAAGAGATGCAAAGGTTTATTTTATCTTTAAAGAGTTATTATTATGTCCCAAAAGTTGATGAGGGGTATATTGCTGTGCTCAAGTCTGTCGGTCAGTAGACCACATGGTTCCCACTCATGTCAAGCTTTCCATGGAGGTTGGTCAGCAACAGTAGATGGCCCTATTAATTTTGAGGTCAGTAGGTCAAAGTCACTGTAACCTGCAGGGTTCTCGGCAACGCGTAATTACGCGTATTTGGACGCATACTTTTGAAATCAGACGCATAAAATCGGCGATCAACGCGTTTTCGGGACGCAAGCTTTTTCCGACGCACGCGTATGACCTTGGGTCATAAATTCGTCGTAAACACACGATTATACAATAAACATTTGCAGCGTCCCTTGTATCGAGTAATTGACAGGCGAGAGGCGGGGTTAAATACACAAGATATGCATCGTGAACCAATCAGCGTTCGCGAGTCCTTAGATAATCATTGACGCGTCCCGCGAAAAATAAACTTCATCAGATCGATGCATATGTGTAAATCACAAACGGTTACGTAAACACGTACGCTTTAATTGATGGTGATAATTGATATCTCCACTAAATTACTGACCGTGTCGTTTATTTGATTGCAGACAGATTTATATGACGATTTTAATTTTTGTCGTAACGTTACATCGGAAAAGCGATTCGTTAGTCCAAACTTATTATTTACGATTAACGCGTGTGTTATACATTAAATCCAAACAATAATTTCGAATTCTACAAATGCCGAGTTTTAAAGAACATACCTATTAAATTCATATTCCGCGCTGATAATTCCTTGATAAAAATATCACTTTCCCAACACAAAGCATATATTTCCGACCAGAGGTCATTTTGACCTAATTACGGCAGACGAATGTTTCAACTGTACTCAGTAAAGGTCGTCAGTTTCAATTATCAAACGCACGTGCGGCGACAATTTCTACATCAAGATCGTTTGATGCAACCGACGCGGGTAACTTCAGAGGAGCGGTCTAGCGATTCGGTGAACTTTGATCGTGCGACATGTGAACTTAATGCCGTAAATTGTATTCGATATACGTGCGTTTTTTTTATAAATTTGAAAATATGACTGATGCAGCTTATTTTTTCTGGATTTACCAACTTTGCTGATTTAGTTCACTCGCGAACATTCATGATTCAACTCATGTCAATTGACGAGATGTTTAAAGCATTGACAGATGCTGGTATGATTCAAGTTTTAACACAATTTATTATATTCAAACATAATCAATCATTTTACGAGCTTTTGGCTGCAATTGACCGTGAATAGGATAAAGTACGACATGCAAGTTACAAATTTCGAATGCGTACATATTTTCGGATGAGATCGATTTTTTTTGTCCTTTCAATTTTCTATCGATCTTTTATCAATTATTAATACGTAGCAAGAATGTTATGAGTATGTAAATTGTAATCAAGCTCTTTTTCTGGGTATGAATGCTGATTCTACCATTCAGTAATAGGTAAGGGTCAACCACAAAAATAATTAAGCTGCTTAAAAATGTCACATATTGATATAAAAAATAAATATTTATTGGTAACAAACAACTGGAAAAATAGCTCCATAATTCACCAGAATGCAGGATTAAAAGCTTTAGAAATCAAAATTTTCTTGGGGGAGATCCCCCAAACCCCCCTTGCGGGAGGGGGTCACCCCCTCCCTCACCCTCCCCCACTCGTCGCTACGCGACTCGGATGGAGTCCTCAGGACTCCTACTTTTTTGCAAAAAGGAGTCCTGGGACTCCAACTTTAAAATCCTACAGAGAACCCTGAACCTGTACTATTTTCGACTATTGGGCTGCATACATGTTTTACACACATCTCTTGTTTATTTTAAAATGAATGGCTGACAGAAATCATACTCTTATGACTTACTTTTTATGAGCTAATAAACTTATACTTTATTTAATCTTTCGTTGTATTTCTTTGAAACATACATGCATTGCAATGGATGAAAGTTGTCAGTAGAATTAAATACTGATTACAGTCATGAATACAGTATTTTGAGAAACAACTGCATTCTGTTATTTACATGAAAAACATCTACATGTATGCAGTATTTTAAGATTTTTTTGGTATTTTAAAAAAAATTTGAACTTTCATCCATAGATAGTGTTCATCAACACTTGCATACCTTAAACAACTTTGTTTGTTGGAATTTCATTTATTTGTTCCAATTAAGCGTGTAGTTATATATGATATCAGTTGATTAAACTGGTTTTCCACGAACCAACCATACAATGCTCCTGCAACAGTCTATCCCAACATATGACTGGCTTGAGATCTGAGATGTACAACTGATCCAGTCGATTGTAACGGAACTGTTGGATGTATGGCAATGCATACTCTGCCATCTCCATAGTATTTTGCCATTTCATGTGATAACCAGTTGTATGGTTTCATGAAAGCAACAGTTCTCAAATAACTCTCACAGTATACAAGTTTGTCAACAAAATATCAACATTTGGAGTGTTACGCCTCCAACCGCGGTCAAAGATGGGGGTTACAAATGAAGATTTTATGTTAAATTGCACATTATACCTGGTCTGGACCTTTATTTCCTCATGTATACATGTTAAAGAGTTTATTTATCTTAAAAATAATGAATATACACAATTTCAATGAATTTTACACCAATATCTGCATGACATAAAGCCGACAATCACCTTTTTTCTATTTCTGAATAACTGTTGCCATGACAACCGTTTCAAATTTAAGAAGTGCATGGGACTTCTTTGTAAACGGAATCAAGTAGTTTTAAAGATTCCTTGCAAGATTAGGTCTAACAACAGCTTTTTTATGTGAGAAAATGAAAGGACCCATTTGCATGTTATAAAAGTGGGTGGGGTAATTTTACATGGTTTTGAGTCAATTTGGTACATTCTGAACACAATGAATGAACAAATACATGATATTACAAATTCAAATAAATGGTATCATATGTACAGTGGTTATCCAGTTGATTAAACATGACATGTGGAATGAAAGTGAATAAATTTAACAAATACTTGTCTTTTTCCTGTTTCAAACAGGGGTAGGTCACACATTTCACGTTATAACTCTCTAAAACGCACATTAGCATATATTTTTGATGTTTCCTATGGGAACACAATATAATTTCCTTTCATTTTACCATGGTCATAAAAAATCGTAGTTATTATTTCAACAATATTTTTTTGGTTGAACTTTTGAATATTGCTCCGTTTTGGCGCCATTTTTTAGACAATTAATACTTGATTGAAACGCCCATTAAACTACAATTCTGGTACTATTTGTGAAACTTTCAATCTTTTTATGAGTTATAATCTTAGTATATCGATTAATACTTGAATTCTGATGTTCTTATGGTAATTTTGGGGCACATATCTTTAAGTATAAGCAATTTCTTTACCCCTACCCCCTTTTCTATGCCTACTGGCGCAAAAATGGCCATTGTTGTTGTTGTAGAATTCTTGACCGCCACTAATGACGAACCCTGGTATCGGTTGGTACCAGGTGGTTATCGCTTTGACGAATAAGTATCGCACAATCCACCATAGAATATCAATCACAGTAAATCCACCACCGAATACAATTGACTATATACACACTGAAATTATTTCTGAATGCTCAAATTTAGTAAGGGCATCAGGTCACACAGGAGGGGACTGCTTTGCACTTTTGTACAACTTGTATCGCAAGGAATGTAGATTTTGGATCAATCGCCTCACATGAAATTCGATTTTAGCACCACTACCGTCCCGAATTAAATAGCCCGGAATGAGATTTGAAAAGTCCACAACTAGCTTCAACAGTGAGCCACGGCTTGAGATACAGTCATTCAGATCAAGTTCTGCAACACAGGCATATATGTCATTCAGAGCTGGCTCACGGGCAGATTGCAATGATGAACATGATAGAAGGAAATGTTCAAGTGTTTCATTTTCTTCCCTACACATAGGACATATGGGGTCAACACTATTCTGGTTGAATCTGGCCCTGTTTATCTGTAACATGTATGTTCCTGTGAGGACTCTCAGCCTTGGGGGTATTCTGGAAACATCACGTGTAGAAGCCACTGTCTGTCTCAATACAGGGTGTAACTTTCCCGGAGTGAAAATACGGTTCATATGCTCCAAGGATGAGTAAAATGAAGCTTGCCTCTCAATGGTATCCTTCCAATAGCGTGTTACAACATGATGCACACCTCGCTTCCACTCCGCTTTAGTGAGAGGGTTGTCCAAAAAGAAGGACACATCTTCAAGGTTGTACTTTGTTAATATTGGTTGAATTTGGATCGCCCAAGATGCACTATTGGAGTTCTTAACAGTGACTTGTCTGGTAAAAACTTGTCTTTCGACACTGTTTACTGACTGATTACAGATGTTATTGAAGAAATTTAAAGTTTTTAGATCAAGTATTGCTTCTATTGGTAAGCTTCCACTCAATATAAAGACACTAGGATCTGCCACATTGTTAGACAGAGATAATATCTGTTTAATGGTTTTCTTATGGAAAAGTTCCACTTTAGCAACAAGCTTCTTTGCAGGCAAAACAATCTCTAGCCCGTATGTCAGGACTGGCAACACGTATAGGTTGTAGATGTTTATTGAAGTCTCAGGGTCAAGGCCGTTGTGACCATGAAGTCCAGCTCCAAGAAGACTATATAAGGCTCGCCTGGCTTTGGAGATATTGTTGTCAACATTCACCACAGCATTCTCCTGTGTGGATGTAGTTCTAAGAACACCAAGATGTGGAGCACTGGATACACTCTGGAGTGGAGCATCACCTAGTGTGAATTCTGGAGACTCTTTACTCTGTGATCTCTGGGTTGGTTTTACGTGTAGCGAGACCGTCTTCGTAGCTTGGAGAAGATATCTTTCTTGACAAGCAAAATCCTGTGACATATTGATGAGAGTTTGTGTGTCTAGTGGACAGTGACTCATAATGCAAACATCATCCGCGCATGCACAGTTGTTACACGAAATCGTACCAATTCTTCCGCCACAATCACTTTTCTCAAACTGGTCCAGGAGGGGATTAACATACAACTTATATAAGTCTGTGGAGAGTATTCCACCCTGACGGACTCCCTGCCTTACTGCGAATGAGGTGCTACAGGAGTTTCCAATTTTGACCACACTTGAGGCTTCAGAGTGCAAGGACTGAATAATAGACCAATGACCGTCTGTAATACCGGCGTGAAAAAGACGTCTAAGCATATGTTCATGTGAGACGACATCAAAAGCGGATTTAGCATCCAAAAGCACGACATGACCTGGACGTTTCTGGTCTGTACACTCACGATAAAATTCTTCAAGGATGTATGAAGCATTTAAAGGTGCAGAACCTCTGGTGAAACCACGTTGAGTTGGATTTTGAGTCGTAACAACACTCTGATGTATACGCTTCTTGATGATAGCTTCAATAACTTTACATAAAACGGGCAAAACAGTAATCCCTCTGTAGTTGCGAACATCCGAGTTTTGTCCCTTGTTTTTAAATACAGGGGAGATCACACCAAGCTTTAAACAAACTGGAACTTTTTGTTGTTCAAAGATAATGTTCACAATTTTATGTATATGTTCTAACAGAAGATCACCTCCATAAAGAATGTGTTCTATGTGTATTCCATAAACATCTGGAGCTTTACCTTTGTGAATAGATTTGACGGCTGAAATCAGTTCTTCTTTAGTTACCGTACTTGGAGCGTTTCGTCTCACTAATGGCTCAATAGATTCCATTTCCAACTCCACCATCTGGCTATAAGCAGAATCAAAACAGTCATTCCGAGAGACCTCCGCTAACTTTTCAAAGTGAGATTTAAATCCCTCCAAAACATTCTCAGCCCCAGAATAACACTGGTCATTAACATATAAATCATCAACCATTTTATTCATGGATTTACGTTGTTTGTTTAACAGCTTATAAAAGAGTTTGTTGTCTCGAGTGCGTGTAGACATAATCTCTTCCCGCTCTGATGCTAGCTGCTTCGCAACTGCAACACGACAATTCCTCCTAAATTCAGCTTTGCAACGCTTTTTCTCAACGAAGAGTGGATCACTGGTTGTATGTAGCCCTCCATTAGATGCCCAACGTTTATGTGCTGAACGTAAGTTTTTCAAAGAAGCCGCTATGTCCTGGTTCCAGACCTTTAACTTAGGTTTAGATGTGTATTTCTTCTTACGGGGCTTCAAAGATGAAGAGGAACTTTCCATAACATCAGTAATTCTCATTACATGGTTTACTACATCTTCGGGAGACATGTCACACGAAAAAGAATGAGCCGAGAGCTTTTCAGTTACAGCTTTTTCATAGGAATCAATGTCGATCTTGTCCCAGATTACGCGCTTCGAGATACTGTTCTCCTTTACTGAGGATGAGTGTCCACGCAACTGTAACGTACACTTTAAAGAAATGGAAATAGGGAAATGGTCCGAAACATTGGATGCCGCATTAATAATGTTTTTGTCTTTCACAATGAGAGATTTATTTCCACACGTCAAAAAATAGTCAATTTCTGAGCTAGCACAGCCATTAGGGTGTACAAATGTAACACCAGCAGATTTAAAATGAAGTTTAAAGTCACTGATAAACTCATTCAGATGCCTTCTACGGGCTGAAGAATCATCAAACGACAAATCCTCATTAACGTCCGTTCCAATCACAATGGAATGAGAGTTGGAATATTTCATTAAAATTTCATTCAGCTCATCAACACATTCAATAAAATCGTCTGTGCTTGTACTGTAACCTCTGCAGGGAAAATAGACGGAAATGAAGAGTGTCTTGTTCACATGACCTGCCTTTTCTCCCACTTCAATGCACTGGATTCTCTCCGAGCCATCGGGAATAACTTTAACAAATCTGTCCAAGTCCTTCTTCCAAAGAACGGCTACACCTGCATAGCCTCTGGGTAACTGTATAGGTGGCAAGGGGTTCCGGAAGTCTGCCCCTTTCCCTGCGTAACTACACAAAGAACTAATTTCCGTCAGTAAAGATAACTGAGTTTCAAACAACCAATGTTCTTGTATTAAAATAATGTCATGATCAATTAACAGTTCATTTATTGTATGTGTGGAAGTTTTTACATTTTTACAGTTATAAGACGCGACATTAAGAGTGTGACCTCCCTTATCGGATCATTGTGACGTCAAGTCAACAACCTCAGACGAAGTACTGCGGGGTGTTTTACTAGAGGATATGTCAATCTCTGAATGAGTAGAGTGTGACGCGGCATGAGCAGGTCGTGAGCAGCTCGAGGTAACTACAGTGGTATAAGGTTCAGCCATCCCTTCATTGGTAGACTTATCTTGCCGACATCCAGCACCCATATCTCCATGTGCGTTCGATCTGGAATTTGGTTGCAATGTACGGACGGTGGAGCTAGCGCTGGATGAAGACCCCTGGTACAGATGTGGCACAGCCTGCCTCTGTATCGGGTTACTGGTTGCAGCAGTCGGTAGGTTGGTTGCGGATGGTGAGTTGACCCCACTATTGTAGAAGCCTGTGACAGCCTGGGGTGGTGGCACACTCATATTGATCGGTGGCACAAGGGGTACGGGGGGGTGATGGGTCCCTGTCTTAGGGAAAATAGGTGGATTAGCAGGATTCATGAAGAGTGGACGACCAACAAAAGGTATTGAGGAGCTAATATCTGGCTGGAGTACCGGGGCCTTTGGAGGCATAGGGACCGAACTAGTATTCTGTTCCTGTATAGGGTTTGGGCTGACAACTTTCTGTTCCAGCAAATCAATCTGCCTGTTCATCTGTGAGAACACAATATCACTAATGCGGTCATGTAGACGATGGCATTGCGTAAGAAATTTAGAAGAAAAAGGATTTTCTACTTCAACTGGTTCGGAAGTCGCTTTCGAGAAAGTGCTACTACCAGTCGCGCAACCATGCGGATCTGTACGAGTGTTTCCCTCAATGGATGTAATGTGTGCTTTTAAAGTTTTGATGGTTGACTGCATTTCCAGAGTTTGATTCTCAAATCTTTTAATTTGTGTTTCCATTCGGACTTTATCCTTCGCCAAATCATCAAGCCTCTTCTCTTTAAGTCTAAGGTCACGATCCCATTTAGTCAGTCGGAGCTCCTTGGCACGCAACTCTGCCATATTAATACACTTATTACAGGAGTTGACACTGGCGGGAGCAGTTTGAGGAGACGAAACATTCCCTTGTAAAGAATGAGTGCCAGCAACGGGGGCTGTGACAGGACTAGCCGAGACGAAAAATGAAGAAGAGTCTGTCTGAGATACTCCGGAAGCATCATTATCTAAATCCTGTTGGTTACGATCAGCAAGACAGGATAGACAGTACAGATCAGAGTTCTTTGTAATAAGACACTTGATGTGAAAGTTATTCGCGCAAAGTACACATACCTCCTGGACGCCACTTCCTATAGCTTTGGAACACTGCCCACAAACCGGAACGCTCTGTTCATCTGTATCACATTCATCTGTCAGGACATCCATGGCAGAACCACCAGCCGTGTGTGCAGATGGAAGTGAGAGCAAATGCCTGGTGTCTGTACGTGGTGGCACTATACTATCCTTCTGTGGTACACGCAGCTTTTTAACACAAAATTTACAAATATAAGGGGCATTTGGATCACTTTTCTTGTTCTCAGCCTTTTCCTGTTGTGTAAGCTTCTCACAGGACGGATGAATCCAATGACGACCAACTGTACAGAGAGTACCTGTTCGAACGCATTTACTATTACATTTCGGACAAGTGTTGGATGCTTCCTTCACGATAGCCGCAAGGTCTTGTGAGGATAAGAGAGGACGAGGTGAGGGTGGTGGGGAGTGAGACGTGTAGTCTCCACCACTAATGTCAACATCACTCCTGAATTTAAGGATAGCCTCCTCAAGGATGCTATTGAGGTGCGAGAGGTTCGAACCAGAATCAGTCTTTGCGGAATTAAAGAACTTCTGAATGTGCGGGCAGTCTATCTCTGGAAATAGATTTTTGTTTTTTCCATTGATCATACATCTAGAGGTAGTCTCATAAAGGTTGAGGGTATATGAGGATGATTCATGAGCCACACGAATGACAGTATGCACTAGGTTTCCTTTCGTATCTGGATGTTCTGTAATATCAGCGTTAGAGTTTTTATGAAATGTTTTAATTTGCCTATAGTATCTCAAGCAGGCCATCTTATATAACAGATAAGTGGCCGCATCAGCCTCAACCACTAAGTTCTCGTCTTTAACGAACAGCGCAATATTTGCGGAACGTCTCGATGCAGCGAGTTTCTTGGCTAGCATACTATCAATATTTAGCTCATAGTCAATAGAATGGTTAACGACGACAGACGCAGGGCACGAGGGTACATCATCAGACGTTACAACATCCTTTACAACGACAGATCCGGAGGAACTGCTTACAGTCTTTATCAACGCCATTGCACACATCACGAAGAAGAGAAAAAAAGCCGGCAGCAAAGGGGAACCGTCCTGTGTGACCCGCGGTCAGCCTTAAAACATTTACACCTTGAACCTGAATACTGTTCTGTCACTGTGTAAAAATAAAATGAGTTTCTATCTGTCTCCGACTACTTAAAAACTAAAAAGCTAGTCTGTTCATAGGGTACCAACACAACACACAACTGGAATGTGATAAAAGACCGATTCGGACTGTTTATCTATTAAAAATGTTAAAGATTGTTAAAAATTTTATAAAAATTTTCTCGATTTCAAGATGGCTGACCAAAGCCCTGCGGGCACACACTGATAAAATCAGACATAAAATGTATATTTCACGGTTAAAATGTTAAAACTGTTTTTAAAACATAAAAGCAATGTTTGAGAGTTCTTTTACAACCAAAACCCTGTCTTAAAACCGATAAACGAGCATAAAATTTCTGTTTTCTCAGAGCTCAACACCAGCACCGCATCATTCATCCACCACCATATTTTATCCCCATTTTGAGGTGGGTCATTTCGATTGGATATAGCAAAAAAAGTAAGTCATTAGCCTATGTTTTTCGACTCAAAAATGAACTTCACATAGGTTGTACTTTGCAAATAACATGGTTTTAAAAATTCGTAGTTATTTTGATCTCAGAAGTGGGTACCCTTAATAACCATAATTGTTTCTTTTACCCCTTTAAGAAATTAAAAATAAGAAAAAAAATGTGTTTCGATATGTGTTTTGACGTGCACCTGTAGTCTGGATTACCTTCCCTAGGTCATTACGTTAACTAGGTCAGTCAGGCCGACGCGGCAGCACGAAACAGCCAAATATACCCAAATCTTACCCAAATAGTAACGTTTTTACCCAAATACTTATATTTAAGTAACAATACGGGGTTGATTAACTATATTACGCATTTTAATGACCAGTGATGACTAAATTAACGTAAACTAGCAAGCTTTTCGGCAAGACTCGGCCCAGTATCATTTCGAACCGGCGTTGCCATACTATTTGCACGCCGTGAGAATCGCTTTATTTACATTCTTACGCTCTGCGTGCACCCATACCCAAAATGTACACAAGTATGAACGTTTTTTACGCAAATACTTGTACTAATAATGAAAATAACACCAATTTTAGGTAAATTGTACTAAATAGATATACCCAAACACACATAAGCCCACTAAATCAGAGAGGTTTGTAAAATTCCGCATTTTTCGGCGGGGACTTGGACTTTTTAATTGTTTCTTTGACTTACGTGAAGGCATTGCTCATTGTACATGTGTTGTGATGTTACTGATGCGAGTCTTCGCTCAGCTGGTAAAGTGTGCTGCCTCCCCTGTCCGATTTCCTCATACCTTTTTATCAAGCCTTATTAACACTTTAAAAAGTTCTAGTTTCTTAAATTATAAAAAAAATGTCTCTCACAAGACTGGTCTGTAAAACAATTGGCCGCAGGAACTATTTAACTTGTTACATTTAGTCAGCGACTAGTAAGCAGTTGTCGAATGGAACTTTCAATAAAAAGGCACATGACAACCCAGCCATTAACCAATGCCATTCCGAAAGTTACCGTCAAAGGCAAATTAGCAACACTTTATTGTGGGCTAGCTGCTTATCTGATCGTCACAGAAGATAGCGAACGGACTGGTTTGAAGCCGTTTCGAGTTTAACTCACTTTTAATGCACCTGGGAATGGGAAAACGAGCTGAAGGCTGGCTGCAGTGAGCATGTATGAACGCAAAGTGGATATTAAACACTGTGAGGTTTACCGACGCTCACAAGATGATAAATAAAACATTACTTTAGTCCAGACGAGGATTGGTGATTTTTCGCTTAACCTTGCTATATAGTATTAAGTTTTTTTTTATTGTTGTTCTGTGTTGTCAAGGTATTGAACGTCTCAAAACCGTTTGATGACACTCTGTCATCATTTGGGAACTTTTTTTATTTGGGGTTAAAGATGGCCTCCAAAATGGCGATTTTAACAATTAATCCGGACTATAATTCCATATAACATTTGTACTACCGTCAAAATATCAGCACATCTATGTTTTAGTTGAAATGGAATAAACATGATTAATAAAGGAACTGTATACATTAGCTGGGTTTCAAAAAAATACACATTTTCAACAGTTTATGTGTAATTTACGTGACCAAAATGATAACATACAAGAATAATCGGTACTAATAGCTGTTTAATGTTATATCAAACATGTACATTAAAATAAGGAGGTTTAAAGGAATGGTTAGTGATAAACAATGTACACAACAACGTTGCATGTAGAACAGTATATGTAGTATACGTTACCATTAAATTATTTATATGCAAAGTATGTTCCATTATGTATTTCTATTCATTCTGTGTAATCAAACTGATATGATCAATGTTTAATCTTGGTAGACATCTTTTAAAAATATGTGACATGTAATTGAACTTCTTACACAAAATGTGATTTACGTGACCATACGTTACCATATAGAAAATACATTGAAAATACATAGTATAATGTAATATATGTTTCCATCAAAGTGTTTTAAGTAATTTAAGTCTTGAATATTATACTCTTACTCATTCTGAATTTGAGTGAGATGATCATGCTTTATTACGATAGATCTGTTTTAAACTATCGCATAGCAATACTGTAACTTGATTTCTTTTTGAAATACAAATATAGTGATTTACGCGACATTATGCAAAACTCCAATGTTCACTGTAAACTAAAAAAAAATCGATCATTATTGTCAACGACATCATATCAATAGCAAACTTGATGTATATCGGGGATTCTTATAACTATAGTTAGTAATATTTGTAAAACGTAACCACATGTTTCATTTCCACATACATGTTTGACTATATATACTTGACACAAATCACCATAGTTTGACTAGTTATTTGAATCAATATATATCTGAACTAAACGTTTTTTTTATAATCATAGTTTCGAGCGAAACTCACAGGAACATCACTGCAGCTTGACAAGATAATTTTCAAGCATCTAGCTGTTTAATAAACAATAGGTTCGGGATTATTACAAGTGATAGACCCATACATGCACAAAATAATGTGCAGTACATTCGAGCACGGTAACATCTACAATGACCAGTTAGACATGACTGCACACTTGATCAGCTCGAGTCTGGTAGTAACATAGTCACATTGTCTGTTGTCATTATAAGTGCTTTCCTTCATAATTGCATCAACATTGACTGTAGGGTAACCTAATGTGGTTGACCTGACTAGAATGTAATACATTGAGAGCAGTAATTATTATATACATTTACCTATCTCTGAATTGGCGCTAGAAGATCTCTAATTATGACTGCATTCTGTAGTTTTTAAAGCTTGCGCTGCTAAACCTGCACCTATAAGAAAAACAGTGAATCTAAGAAAGTTAAAATCTATTGACATTAATGAATTCAAAAAAGACATCGAATCCTCAGATATTTTGGAAAGTGGACTGCATATATCAGACATTGATGAACTAGTTGAGGTATAAACCCATGGGCTTTCATCACTAATTGACAAACATGCGCCCCTAAAATCCAAAACCATAGTATTAAGACCCTCAAGTCCGTGGTACACTGAAGATCTACATGACGCTAAACATCTGAGACGAAAATTTGAGCGAAAATGGCGAAAATCTAATTGACAATAGATCATGAAATATATAGGAATCAATGTTCGATAGTCAACAAAATGTTGAAACAATCCAAAGTATCCTATTACACAGATAAGGTAGAAGCCTGTGGTCGTGATCAGAAAGGGTTATTCAAGATAACTAAACATCTGATGGGTAAAGAAAAAGAAGTTGTGTTACCAACTGGTAAACCTGCTAAAATGCTTGCACAGGACTTCAGTGACTTCTTCATTAACAAAATTGAAGCAATACGTACCGAAATAGCCACCAGTATTCAGTCAAACCAACAAAACGACAGTGTTGAATTCGAAACTCCTTTCGAAGAAGAGCAACTGTCCGAATTTTCTCCAACATCAGAGGATGAAATCCGAAAACTGATAAATAAATCACCTAGTAAATCATGTGAACTTGATCCTATACCAACATGGCTGTTGAAGGATTGCTTGAATGAACTACTACCACTATTAACAAGAATATTCAATGCATCACTCAAAAGTGCTTATGTACCCAATGCTTTTAAAAGCTCCAGAATAAGACCACTGATAAAGAAGCCCGGCCTTGATCAAAATGTACTGAAAAATTATAGACCCGTATCAAACTTACCCTTCATTTCCAAAGTTCTTGAGATGGTAGTCGATGCTCGACTGGAAGAGCATTTAGCACTACATGGTCTACACGAAGAACGCCAGTCAGCATACAGAAAATTTCACTCTATTGAAACGGCTCTTCTTCGTGTGCAAAATGACATCCTTTGCTCTCTAGATCAGAATAAGGCTACGGTCCTTGTAATGCTGGATTTGTCTGCAGCATTTGACACCATTGATCACAACACTCTACTAGGCAGACTTAAAAATCATTTCGGTATAACAGGCAAGCCATTAGAGTGGATGAAATCCTTTTTGTGTGACCGCTACCAGACTGTCTGTATAGATGGAGAGCTTTCAAAACCTGTACTTATGAACTACAGCGTACCACAGGGATCTGTGCTTGGTCCAAAGAACTACATCATGTACACAAAACCAGTCGGTGCAATCTGTAGAAAACATCAATTGCAACATCATTTCTATGCTGATGACTCACAATTATATATGGCGTTCAAACCAAAAGATTGTGTCTCGCGGGATGAAACTCTGCAAAGAATTGAAGCTTGTCTGAAGGATATCTTGCACTGGATGAAAGATAATTTGCTGAAACTAAATGCTGACAAAACAGAGGTAATCCTGTTTGTACCAAAACGGAATGCCAGCACAGCTGAGAATCTCACAGTGACAGTAGGCGACGCTGTAATCAAACCATCATCGATGGTGAGAAACCTTGGTGCAATGTTGGATTCACATTTGGACATGGATAAACATGTAAACTCTGTTTCAAGGTCATGTTTCATGCAGATCCGACAAATAGGTCAAATCAGACAATATTTGACTGTTGATGCAACAAAATCCCTGATTAATTCTTTAGTAACATCGAGACTAGATTACTGCAATTCATTATTATGTGGCACCCCGAAAATCATTCTGAATAAACTACAAATTATTCAAAATACAGCTGCCCGCCTCATCACACGGACACCGCGTTACAATCACATCACTCCTGTACTAAAGGATCTTCACTGGCTGCCTGTACAGTACATAGTAGAGTACAAGGTTTTGACTCATGTTTTCAAAGCACTACATGGAAAATCGCCTGGCTACATCAGAAGTATGTTGGAAGTATATACTCCACAAAGACAGCTAAGGTCTCAAAATGATTCTGTTCTTCTAGTTGTGCCAAGGACGAGGACTGTGACCTACGGTGACCGATGTTTCACAGCTGCTGCACCGAAACTCTGGAATGCACTGCCAACAGCGCTCAGAGACAGTAAAACACTCCCGTCCTTCAAGAAAGCCCTGAAAACGCATTATTTTACTATAGCTTATTCATGCTGAAGTTCATGGTTAAGTAGACGCCCGTCTACTGGGTTAAGTAGAGCCCCGTTTCAAAGTGTGGTAAGGTCTAGAAGAAAGTATGTTATTTCTTCGACCTTTATGGTAAGGTCTAGAAGAAAGTATGTTATTTCTTCGACCTTTATGGTAAGGTCTTGAAGAAAGTATGTTATTTCTTCGACCTTTGTAACTCATATGATGATAGTAACTTTATGTCATCTGTGAGTCATCCCCCTTTTAAAGGAAGTATCACTATTCCTTTAAGGGTTAAGGACATGTGGTAATGGTACTTGACGTTATCCTTGTCCTAGTTGAGGTTTACATTCAGTTAATACTCCTACAGATAATCAAATCGTTGTACACCACTATCTTATTGTAGCAAAGTATTTCTATATACCATGTCTCCTAAGTTTAATATTGCATTTCGTTTCGGCAATATGATACGATATGATGGGAGACTAAATAGCGTTGATAAAAATGTTTTTGTATATTTTATGTACATTGTATATTGTTTTTAACATGTATTAGTCGGGACTGTACAGCACTTTTGAACGTGTGTATACATGAAAAAAGGGCTATATAAATATGGTATAATAATAATAAAAATAATGTAATGCTGTTTCTCTAATGTCAACTGAAGCGCGATTTCTGACTGGGAAGTTACATATTTGTGTATATAATACTTTAGAGGCAATGTGACTATGTGTTAGCATATTTTAGTCAGTTTTCCCCTCATGTGCGCAAGCAACCATATATTGTTAAAAACGTGTACCTCGTCGTCAGATGTTTTGAGATCTTGGTATAGTATCCTGATGTTCTTGTCCAATTTAATGGGTCTATAGTTTGGTGCAGTTACACCAAATCATGATGTAGTGCTTCATTTGACAGTGTTTTTACTTCTTACTGTTCAACAATTGTTTCTTGTTGCCATCTGCAGTCATGGTTGCTTTTTGTTTGGTAGTAGTATGGTTATTGTCAACAGATGAATTTACCTATGTATTTGTTTCGCCCTATTACCACGCGTCGCTTCCGAGTCAAATATAGTGCTTCAGTCGACATAAGGAAAACAGCATTACAAAATGAAGTCATATTTTAAACTTCAGATATTCTAGCGTCACATGCTTTGTTAAGTTGGGACACCGCCTCTTCCTATTTATGGGTAGGTAAAGCTACTACTCTAAAAGTATTATGGTCCGGGCCTGCTCCGTTACACTTTGAAACCACGCTTTGCAACCGTACTGTGTGTCGATTTTGATACCACGACAAGAGATATGGAAATGGTGGTGATACTTCAACCGTCCACAAGCGTGTTTGGGGAACAGAGGTAGGGGAGTCTTCTGCTATCACGCCAAGAGTTTCAAAATAACCCCACATATGAGGTTTTTTAATAGAATGTAAAGCGGGCACACATACATACAGTTATGTGGAAAAGCTAATTAGAACCAAGTCCGAAAGGATCTAGCAATGGGTAAAGGTAGAATAAGCAATGTCCTTCTGTCTAGTCATGATAGCTGACAATGTTACTATGTCATCAATATAAAACACTTGAACTGCCTCCTCGATAGCCATGTCGTAGGGCGTTCGCATATATACCAAAGACGAAACAAAAATGGTGCCTACTGTAATTCCCTTGTTTGACGCAGAGCATTAAAGGAAATCTGGCTTCTATTCTCTCATACCCTCGTGGCGATAAATAATACCAGGATTTAGGTGTTGAGGATGATTGGTAGTTGATTACAAACATTACTTACTGTTATAATAAGTTCAGACATACATCTAGTTTGCCATTATCATGATGTCATTGTAAATTTTAAAATATTGACAAACTGGATGGATACATCTTGATTATACAGTTAACTGTGAAGTTTTGCATTATGTCACGTTAATCACTATTTCAATCAGAAATCAATTTACCATAATGCTTTGTGATAGTTTAAAACAGATTTAGCGAAAGAAAACTTATAACACAGAATGAGTAAAAGTATAAAATTCCAGACTTACATTGCTTAAATACTTTAACGGAATAATATATTACATAATAGTATGCATATATCTATTTGGTAACATATGGTCACGTAAATCACAATTTGATTAAGAAGTTAAATGACCTGCCCAATGTAAAAGATGTGTTCCAAGAGAAAACATCAATCATATCATGTTGATAACCAAGAACAAGCAAGAAACATAATAGTTCATACTTTGCATAAAAATAATTTAATGGTAACGTATATTACACATACTGTTCTACATCCAATGATGTCTTGGACATTGTTTAAGGTTGAATATAACTTAAAATTCCATAAAACCTACTTCATTGTAAGGTTCATGTTTGATATCACATTAAACAGTAATTTGTACCGACTGTTCTTGTATTTTATCATTTTGGTCACGTAAATTACACATAAACAGCTGAAAATGTGTATTTTTTGAAACCCAGCTTATTTATACAGTTCCTTTATTATTCCTGTTTAAACCCTTCCAATATAAACATGCATGTGCTAATATTTTGACTGTAGTACAAATGTTATAAGAAATTATTGTCCGTATTTAATCGTTAAAATCGCCATTTCGGAGGCCATCTTTAACCCCAAATGAAAAAAGTTCCCCAATGATGACAGAGTGTCATCAAACGGTTTTGAGACCTTCAATATCTGGACAACTCAGAACAACAATAAAAAAAACTTAATACTATATAGCAAGGTTTAGGTGATTCTCGTCTGGACTACTTTGTTGTCGAAATTGACGAAACATGTAATTTGTAACATTTTATAATCGAATGGGACTTTTATGCGGACATCAATTTCTTTTGAGAGACTAAAATAGCGATACACCGTTCATGCTTTAAACTGATTTTTAATGAGTTAGCGATGTGACTTTGGCGGTTAAATTATGCATACGATGTCATGAAAAGATGGATGTTATTAGCGCTTGTGAGCAATGACTGTAACTGACACATAAAAATGCACATTTAAAACATATTGAGCTTTAAAGCGATGACAAAAATAGTCCTTGAATTTTATTTTAGATGTGCTTGCTTTAAATCAGTGTAAGTAATTATACCTATGTACGTGAATTTGCAACGAGTGCCTGTTCGCGTTTGTCGTTTCGCAAGTGAGTGAACATTTGAATAAAAGCTAACCTCAGTTAGGCTAACAGTTGCAAATTCGATCCATTGGTAAACATGTTCCTCAGTTGGTGGTAAAATTTATTTTGAATTTGCCAGCATCTGAGAGCTCGATGTACTTTAAATAATCGAATCGGCAGTGTGCCTCCCGTTAACATAGGCTGATAGTTGTCATTCAGATCTTGAAGTCAAATCGAAAGTTCAGAGAGCAGTCAGTTTGCCGTTGCCTATTCGACCCCAATTGTTGAATTATATTTGGCAGCTAGTCTCAAGTTCTCATTTGACGATAAAAGGTTAATCTCCGCTTCAGTTCGATTCAGATCAGAATACGAATTTGGCAGCAAGCCTGTAAGTTTTCGATCCTAGAAGAAATCGACGGTGCTGTTAACAATTCAACGGTAAGAATGAAATTGACATTTAGCCTTAAGTATGTAGTTCCACAATTGTCTGTAGTGCGATTCATTCGTTAAAATAATTTGCAAGAAGCTGCCAGCTCACACTTGTCAGTTTCATCCTGATGTAAAAGTCCACTAAGCAATTTGTCGATTCGATTATTGTGACAACATCTCAAACTATTACTAGTTAGCTAATTCATAGTTGTCATTTGTCCATGTAAGGTAAAATTCGAATTATCAGCTAGGTTGTGCGGGTACTCATCAATGGGCCACCATTTCCGGTCAAATTCATGCCGGACCGTAACCGGGGAATACCATCATTGACTATCTTGCTTACATAACATAATCACTGTCTCGAATTATTAATCAAATGCAATACTAGTACTGCAAGGTGATATCCCTTACAGAATGGACCTTTTAATGTGAACTATTTGCGAACTATTTGCGAACATTCCGCGATTAGCAGTGTTCACAGTTATTGTTCGCGGAATATTCACATCTTTATACGAACAATCTGCGAACAGTTATGAAAGTAGTTCGCAAATAGTTCACAATTAAAATCTGATCGCGCTTTGTTCACAAATAGGACTTGTTAAAAAGGGAAATTACGCAGAATGTTCGCAGAAAGCACTTGATATAATTCACAATTCGCTGAATGTTCACATCTAAAACTTTATAAAAATGACCAATTCGCAGTTTGTTCACAAAAAGTACTTGAATCTTTCATACAGGTCAAAAGTCCATGAAAAACTTAGTCTTTTTTTCATAATCGCGAAATGATCACATTTAGAACTTCAACAAAGAGACCTGTCTCATTAAAGCACACTCGACTATTTGAATATTTGTCAATACATATAGTTGAATTGTTAAACTCAAAGAAAGGGATATAATTTTGTGCAAATATAAGTCAGAGTTATCAAACCATAAAGCTATCAAAGGATTTTCTAAGACAACAAAGGGGCATAATTTGATAAAATATACAATTAAGAGTTATCAGACTTGATCATATAAAGTTTTTAAGACGGTGGCATGCAAAACTTTAACTAGGAACTTACATGCCCACAAAGGGGCATAATTTGATCGATACAGAACTGAGAGTTATAGGACTTGATCATATGACCTTACTTTTTAATCTTAAATATTTGTGCGAAGTTTCAAAAAATATCTTTATTCATTTTGGAGATGATTTACCTATGTAAATCTGTAACCAAAAATTGTGAATTACAAATGGGCATATAACTGTAGAAATATGGCAGATAGAATTATGCAACTAGTCACACGGATATGTATTGTCACTATAAAAAATATAATTTAAAAGGCGCAAAACTCATGCAATACAGCAAATTGAGTTATGCAACATGTCACACTGATGTACCTTGTCACTATAAATAAGTACGGTACGGCAGTTTCAATTCAATATCATCAGTAATAAAGACATTGGACTTAAAAAAACTTAAACGACGCAAGATGCCTCGAGTAGCCGAGGTAAGAACAGGCAGTATCATTTGCTATACAACTGCATTTTAAGTGTAAACTGATGGAAAAGACAGAGCTCAAATTTAGTTACTAAGTTTTATTTTCTACAAATTATCAGGTCTAGTAACTATAAGGGCAAAATTAATATT
Organism: Spisula subtruncata; assembly: GCA_963678985.1. Lineage (NCBI taxonomy): Eukaryota > Metazoa > Mollusca > Bivalvia > Venerida > Mactridae > Spisula > Spisula subtruncata. The sequence continues at coordinate 3,606,900 of OY787660.1, read as the reverse complement.
TAAATCAAAATTGAAAATGCTAACTGAACAATACATCTACAAACAGGAGAATTTGTCAACTGCATCAAATCAATTTCCAATAAAATCATGTTTACATCATGTAAATTACATGTACAGTAGAATTCAATTATAGCAAAATTCTTGGGACTTGCTTCATTATATACATGTTTCACCACATCCAAACAGCTATAACTGAGCTTTGGCTTTACATGAGGTGGTTATAGATACATTTTCATATATACATGTACAAAGAAAGGCAAATTCATACAAAATTTATTTCCCTATATAATCAAAGTTTTTACTATGATATAAATTTGAGCTGCACCACGAGAAAACCAACATAGTGCGTTTGCGACCAGCATGGATCCAGATGAGCCTGTGCATCCGCGCAGTCTCATCAGGATCCATGCTGTTCGCTATAAGACCTTGTAGTGTATTGCAGAGGCTTTAAGCGAACAGCATTGATCCTGATGAGACTGCGCGGATGCGTAGGCTCATCTGGATCCATGCTGGTCGCAAACACACTATGTTGGTTTTCTCGTGGTGCGGCTCATTTAACCAACTCGACTGAGTTCAACAAAGTAAGACTTATACAAGTATAAAGGTCAAGTGCTCCTTTATTATAGTACCTCTGTTGAAAGGATCAGCCATTTACGACTTATAAGAAAACTTTTCCTTGTTATGGAATACTGTTTACAAAACATTGTCAGTTCATTTACTATCATAGTTTTCGTGTCTCAATCACATTCACTTACATTAGGACTTTCACAAATAAAAAAAGCCTCCTCTGAATAAGATGTGTCCACACACAATGATACAATGCTGCTTAACTGAATAACTTCTACTCTTCCATTGAATTTAAGTTCATGGATGTGATCAACCTTAAGATTTAAGTAGGTTGGATAATCTGTGTGTGAAGAATCTAAAACACTATCAGACTGTTTGTCAAGAACCTTAATACAAGCAAAAATATCATTTCTACAAGTGCATACCTTTTCGCATAAACAGTCATTAAATCTGTGCACAGCAAAGAGAACAATATGCCCAAAGCAAAAGTCATTATCATCACTAATGTACTTAACTGTGTAAGAATTTCTTGCTTGTACACGGCTGTACAGTTCTGAATGAAGAAGAATATTCCTTATCTTCATCCTGTCATAAAATGTCAGTGAAACTGGATCAAAGTCAAGTTTCTTGTGAAATGCATTTTTTTGCAGATTAGTTAATTTGATTTTCTTTTTGGCACCAACTGTATAAATGTTATGATCAATCTTAAGTTTCAGTGCTGTCTGTGAGGAATGTATGAATTTTTTTAAAATGACATTCTCCTTAACATTATTTGGTAATTGATCAAGTAAACTCGGCAAGATCTGATGACTATTGATTGCTCCAATGATTTGCAGTTCAACAGACTGAGTTCCGTGGAAAAGTTTCAAAAGTTCTCCATTCAGAGACTCAAAAGGAAAACATGAATAAGCCCAAAGTGGTCCTAATTCTTTTACACATCTTGGCAAATGAAGTAAACTATGAGTGTTCAGTGTCATGTACCGTGCACCATACAATGGTTCCATCATACAAACAAAATAGTTCAATAGATAATACGAATGGTCAATGTCATTAGGCATAATGCTATCTTGACATAAAATCCATATGCTTTGAACTAATGAGCAATAGTGAAAAAAATACACTGGTGACATTACATCTCTAAGTACAGGTAATGAATAATAGAACAACCAAGATCTTAATTCTGAAGCTTTCCAATATTTAAAATGATCACTTATTGTTCTTGGCCGTCTTGTAATGTTGTAGTTTGGTTTTATCTTTAAAAGACGGTCATCAATTTTATTCAAGTGCTTGACTAGAGAAAAGGGCTCTGAAGAGAAACTGACAGAAAACCAAAATGTTATCAGTTTCTTAGTAACACCTAATAAAACACAGTGCATATAGTCAATGGCAGTAGATGCCGAAAAGTCATAGAACTTCAGTCCCATAAAAAATGTAGGTCCTTTTATTCCATTAACTTTCGTTGAATTGTTCATTGCTTCACATGCATCTGAAGTACACATTTCTGAAACACGACTGGGACCGCAGGGGTTTTCTTGTTTAAATGGGAATGTGTGAACATGTCCACGAGGTCCAGTTTTCAAATTCATGCCTTTCTGTAAACATTGTGGACAACTAAATTCGCCATTAAACTGGTTCATGTTCAATGCAGTAGCTTTTGCAGGTAAATCTGCAGTTCCACATATCAAAAATGCCTTGACATTAAATGTTTGTGTAACTACATTAATATCCACACCTTCTTTTTCCATTTTCAGTAAACTTGTACGCAGAGGACTACAAAACAAGTTTATAGCTGGTTTTTCTTCCCCAAACCACAATCCATAAAACAACATGTTTGACTTTTTAATCCTTTCTTTGTATGGTAACTCATTTATCATAAGAAACATAGGCCATATGGAAATCTTTGAGCTTTTAAACACTGGGACACCATCAGTATTCCATGTCAATGATATGTTATTTGGGTCTGACAAGGGATTGCCATGACTTGCAAGATTTTTATATAATTCTCCATCATATATGTCTTCAGTACCCTCTGCATGTCTTTTAACTCTGTTGAAACGATGTTTAAGATTTTCGCGGAAAGACTTATTTTTAAACAAATCATGTAACTGAGCCTCCAAAGGTAGTTCAATAAAGTAAGATAATGCACCTTTTTTTCTTAAGTCTTTCTTGCACATTGCATTAGGGCATAATATAGAATGTTCTTGTACAGCTATTAGGCAATAACTGCAATAGTAGTGCTTCACCAAAGGTGACTTCAAATCTGCAAAGTACTTTTTAAATGACTGTAGACTGGAATACACTGGAATCTCTCTGAGACAATGGGCATTCAAGAGCACTAGAAGGTCAGACAACTGACTTCCAGTTATGGAGTGTGTCAAAGCATACACCCAAACAAGTATAACACTGGTGAAGACAGTCATTGTGTGGCCAGTATATATTGGAATCTTCATATCTGCATTGCTATTTACACTGGAGTTGTCCATTTCTGCTGTTTCGTCAAATTCTGCAGCCAGGAAATCTTCTTCATATACAGGTTGAGGGGGTGTCTGTAATACACCACTGTCGTCTTCTCTTGCATCTTCATGCATTTGAGCTGGAAGGTTTCCTGAAATGAATTAATATAATGTGCTCTTAAGGTTGTTACATTATAAATCCATTTTACGTCAAAGTCATCAAGTTGTTTGTTTGTTTGGTTTAACGTTGCACATACACATGTAAAATTGACCCTTTTGAGCTTTTTCACCCTGGAGGAGACCCAAGGTACCCCAATCTAACAAGAGCACCGCCTGCAGATGCCAACGCTTGGCTGCAGTTGCTTGTTAGTAAAAAAGTGCTAAATTGAAATAAGGCATGACTGTGTTCCCTAAAAAAATAAAATAAAAAAAGTAAAAAAAATGGGAGATGGGGGGGGTGGGTGGGGTAGTTGAGGGGGGTCTGGTAAGGGGATGGGGTTGTCCCAAGGATTGATGTGTCCAAGTATGAAGACAATACCTTCATTAATAACCAAATTATAGCCAATTATAGCTAATTCAAGGAAATTTCAATAGTTTGACCTTGAATGTCAAGGTCATTTATGGGTCAAGGTCACATTTAGTTTGGTTAACTTGAAGCTTTTGTCACAATGAATGATTACTGAAAGTTTGAAGTAAACATGTTTAGTAATGGCAGAGATATTGGAAATGTTAAGGTTTTGAGACGGCGGACGGCAGACGACGAGCTGGCTATGACAATACCTCGGGTTTTCTCCGAAAACAGCCGAGCTAAAAATTGAAATAGGTAGTAGTTACTAGTTAGTACTCTGTTGCCTGTTTTTCCCCAATGAAGACAATTTTGAAGTGTTTCTTTACATATTTTAATACATTAAACCTAAAATAAGTACCTTTTTCCTGTTCAAGAGAATCATCATCCATGGTAGTTGTGCTGTCAACTACTGAATCATCTGTGACAACTGTTCTGTCAACTTTGCACCGTTTGCTAGGAAAAGCATCAGGAAAGACATTGTACATTCTTGGACGGACATGTCCACGAGCATTTACACGAACTGGCTTTGCCATGCAGATTTCTGTTTCTTCATCTTTCTTGGCATCTGATTCTGAAATGTTTCATTAAAGACATTAATTTTGTTATATTGCCTATAGATAAACTTAACTCAGCTCTTGCCTTCAGTATGATTAGCATTTTAGTCAGTGTATTTATTCATTATGTTTATATAAGGAGTAATTCAGAAATTAAATATTATCAGACTACCAATACAGTAATATCATGAATATACTATCAAAAGCCTGTTATAAACTTGAACAAATTATCCACCATGTGCTACATGTACAAGATATAGAACTTATTTTTTCAACCAGGATTCTTCAACAAATAGTTGTGTTTCTTTTGTATATACGTGTACTGTAATTTTATTTTTACCAATTGATGCAAGTTATCAGACTAATACTGCAATAAAGCGTTCAACTTTGTTTGACCCTGGGGGTAATTATGCTGACGTTTTAAAGCGCGAATATAGCTACAGAATGCAAATGCAGAGCAGGGCCTCCTCTGCCATTCGCAAATATAGCCAAATGCTACAAATTTTAAGAACTGGCTACAGATTTTTGAAAGTGGCTACAAGAATTTTATCAAAATGAGGTTAAATTTCAGCAATTCAGTTTCAATTTGGCAGTTTCTCTCAAAAAGTGGCTACAACTTTCCGAGGCCAAGCAGAGTAAACAATACTTATCATTTTAGCTTTCTTCACGTCCGAAAAAAATGTTATGCAAACTTGGATAGGTTGAGTGGGTTGTTGTTTCTATGGTAACCCCATTTTTATATGCAAATAAAACTGATTAACAAGAACTTTTTTGAAATTGAAGGGTTAGAAATACATGACCTGCTTATACACGGTGGCAAACCCACGTGACTTATTGGCTAAGGTTGTGAGTAAAAGGGACGCAAGTTTGGCTTGAATCAGGTAACATTTTTGTCTTTTATTTTCTTGTTACTCGATGGATTTTCACAAACTAAAGACGAACGCCTGTTCTATACAAAGATACACCCTCGGCAGCCGGAAAAATGCTAAGATTTATTAAAAAATTAAAAAAACTGAAAACACACCCAACCATAGCACGGCAGTTTCCACTCAGAAAATCAGTTTTTTATTTTTTTTATTAAATCTTAGCATTTCCCCGGATATTTCCGGCTGCCGAGGGTGTATCTTTGTATAGAACAGGCGTTCGTCTTTAGTTTGTGAAAATCCATCGAGTAACAAGAAAATAAAAGACAAAAATGTTACCTGATTCGAGCCAAATTTTCACCCCTTTTACTCACAACCTTAGCCATTAGTGTTATAGCATTTTAAGTGAAAATTGTAGCCAATCTGAAGTGATGATTAATTTTTGCTTCTGATTTTGAGAAAACAAGATGGTCAGTGTTAACATATTCTTATGAAATAAGGTATATTTTGAAAACTCCCGTACGAATAGCCTGCACTGTGTGGGTAAGCTATTCGTACGTGACTCACGTACGAATAGACTTTTAGGCTATTCATACGGGCCCGTACGAATAGCCACTGCCTTCAATAAATGACACAAAAAATACTGTTGAAATATTTTCCACTCTTTTCAACGTCACACATATTGAGGAAAGGTATGACTATAGTAATCTATAAAAAAAAAATATTTTCTTTAAGAATTTTGATGCTGCTGCCAGATTGTTCTTAGGGTTACTGAAACTGGTACCTCGAGGATATAACAGGGACGAGTTGACTTGGGAACGAGTTGACTAGGGGACGAGTTGACTGTAAATCGTGGAAACCTGGTCAGAGTTTACCGGTATTCTGTTTTATCAAGCCATTGAATATATCATACCTGAACTGAATGTGTTTTCAGAAATACGTTCCATTCTTCTAAAATACTAGGTTCAATCACATTTATCTCAATTTCCAATTTTTCCTCACGCGTAAATTCTTATCTTATTAGGCGATTGTTGGTTGATGATCTCGATCATCAGACGCTCGATCATCAGACGATCGATCTTTTATTAAACGAATTTTTTTTTTAAATATCTTTTGGCAATTTATAAACGTGTTTAAAATTCAAACTGGAGTAATAGTTCTTTAATTATAATATTTACAAACAGATGTTGCTTATATTATGAATTTTTGGGATTAATCATTTACGTGAATTACCAACCTTGTTTTTCATGTTATTTTCGTCTAAAATTGTTTCTATTCGTCACTCTAGGCGGCATTTCCAAAAGCTTTTCAAACTCGTTTTCGAACCAAAGAAGTTTTGGAAACAAAACAAATCTTCCTTTCGTTCAAAGATTCAACAGAATGTCGACGAAACGTCCGGTGCAGCTTCCAAAATTTCTGCGAGAAGGTAATTGTTTATATTTGACATAGTTGATAAGTTGATTTCCAAATTATTGATGAGTTTTGTTCATCGAACCTATCACTGATCACTGCCTATCGATATCGATCGTTGAACATTTTGGATAGTCCATGAAATCCACTTTCTCGTGGAGCTTAGTGAACTACACTCCTCCCCCTCAATGATCTATATTGTTTTTCTTCCAGGAGTCAACTGTGCCATGCAATCTTCATTTTTGTTGTGTACCGTGTTGGGTGACGTGTGTTTTCAACATTTTACTATATATTTTAGCTTGATTGCTAAGGTACACCTGGGGATTCTGAAATTTCTCCTGTCCGTTTGAATTCCTAGCTGGGTTTATGTCACAAGTAGGGAAGGTTAGTGGTTAAGTGTCCGCTTAGCACCTAAGAGGTAGCCAGTTCGAGCATACCTTGCAGGGTGTAGACAAAAATGATAGATATCCACTTCAAACTTGCAACACTTCAAAGTTGACATTAAGTAAGATAACTTCAAGACTATCAAAAATATTTACGGTACTTAAAACTGTAAATAATTAATCATTATTAAGGGCTCTGCCTTACTATCAAATGGGGGAAAAAGCTGGGCGTTCGAACAGCACTGTTGGCTGTGCATGCTCTTGTTACACTAGCTGTGTATTTAAATTTGAATTTCAATATTTGGAGTCATATATTAACATATAATTTTTTTACAGAGAAGTGGGGTATAATCAAGTACACAATGGATGGTGTAAATGATTTGAAATGTCTGGAGGATCTTATACCAGCCGATGATGAGGAGGCATGCGGCACTTCATTGCTTGTGGGGCAAGTCTGTCATGCTACTTATGCAGATGGCGAGGACTACGAAGCCACCGTAATTTTTGTATCAGGTATATTATATTATCTATTTACGATTATTTGACCAATAGTCTCGGTGTTGCAGTACGTACTTTAACAAGTACATTTTGTAACAAATTGCAGTGTTCCCGCTGTTATTTTGGACTGGGGGTATTTTTACCCTTTCACTAAGAAAACTGACAGTACAAAGTTGAAACTGAGCTTACATCAATATTGAATGATTAAATTAACGACGAAAATACAAAATAAACACTTAAAAACGCTGCGCCATACACTACATGCGTATGCAGCCCAACAGACTGACGTAATTATAACACGTGGTTGACTGCGTCTCAAAATTTCCCACTTTCTCGATAAATAGTTAATACTACTGTAATAGCCAGTCCGGAATATCGTATAGTGCGTGTTACGTCACCTTTTGGTATTCCCTAGCGGATATGCTTTTGCGCACGCGCATATTTACTACTAACTTTCGTTTTGGATTTTCGGAAAATTGATGACTTCTCTGTGCGTATTTTTACTCTCTTCGGCCAATTTCTGCGGGTAAAGGCATGACATTTGGGGGTAAAATACGCGCATATGTGCGTTATCGGGAACACTGAATTGGTACAAAATTTCTGATAGTTTATCAAATAAATTTAAGATAAAATCTTTCACATTGCGAGAACGTTCCCTGGCATGAATATTTCTGTATTATTATAGTCAAAACAACGACCCATTATCTCTAAGCAGCATGATGTAACAATAACATTGGCGCCTTTATTTTTGCAGTTCATAGGAAATGAACATCAAAATTTTCAGCAGTTCATAGGAGATGAACATCAAAATTTTCAGTGGAAAAGAATGGGCAAATGTAAATATTTAAGAAATGAAATCATTTTATTCGTTGTTCATGCGAAATGAACGACAGAATAGGATCGTCAGATCCATGAATGGCGCTAGCGATTCATGTTAAATTTGACAATCCTATTCTGGCGTTCATTTCGCATGAACACAGGAAAAAATTAATTCATTTCTTATATTTACATTATATTTACTTTCCATTTGTAAATAAATGTTATAATAATATAATACACATAAAATGTTAGATTTAACATTAAAATCAGCTTCCCAGTCATTCTGCTCACCAGATGTAACAGCCGCGACGTCTTCTAAGGAACGTTCTCCCTGTCATTACGCCGGTATCGTCAAAACAGCGACCCGTTATCCCTAAGTAGCGTGAGGTAACGTTGGCGCCGTTATGCCTAAATTTACAATGAAAAAGGATAGGGCGAATGTAAATATTTGACAGTGAAACGTTCTTTTTATATACATTTATATATATATATATATGTATTCTTACATCAATTGCAGAAAACAAGAATGAATGTTTAAAACGAATGAAAGAGTTAGCTGCTTCCAAGAAAACAACCAAAGTGACTGGTATGTATACATCATGTACATATAATCCATAACTAGTCATTACACAGGGAGCCTTTAGTTGCACAAACCATTGACCATTACATTATGATTATTACAGTTGTGGCAATTACATTACTACTTTAATGCCGATTATGTGGTTGGGTTTGATGTATGTGAACAAGCTTCCAAAGAATATATTGAAGGCGGTTGCAAATATGTTACCTTAGTCAAACAGAGTCCGAGTACAATTCCTTGATCAAAAGCGTATAATAATTTAAAATAAAGACCAACATTGACACAATTTTATGTGTCTTTCAAAAATTGAGGCGCTAGGTTGCTTTGCTTTTGCTGTTAAGCCGCTTGTTGGCCATAGCGTCGTACTGCGCTTTGGATGCCAGGGCCTTGTGTACACTATATTTCCTAAACTGCTAGTTTGATAATATAAGATTTAATATTAGCATTATTAGTTTTTATATTACATGGGAAATTTCATATCTGCCCTGATAACATCCCCAATACTATATCATAATAATATCAGCATGAAAGCACAGCAAAAGGGCTGATACAGGTCGAGGGGATGATATAATGGGTGCTGATATGGAACTTGCCATGACATAAACTATTTATCACATACAACTTTATTTGTTAGCATCATAAGCAAGACGTCATATAAGCTAGTGCGTAGATGCTAAGCCTTTGTGGGGGGTGGTATAGAGGGCTGATATGACTTCAGGTGGGCTGATATCGACATGATTTAAGGCAGGAAAAGTGTTCAAAAACACTGATATTTAAACAAAACTTGCACATGTTGTATGTGATAGCTACTAGTAATAATCGGAATGCAGAAAAGTCCGTGTCTGTTTTGGCTATTATGTTTTTTCAAGGAAAAAAATCTGGCTAATATTTTCTAAAGGCCAGTGTGAGCCCTGGTAATTAATTTTTATTTCAGTCTCTTCCATTCAAATACTAAGTGGTACATATTACTACAGGTACTGGTATTCTATTAAGATGTTCTTTGTTTCTAAATTTATTTATGCGAGAGGACTATACATGGGATGGATGACTGGCCTCTGGTCAAATATGTTATTCTGTTAAACATGTTAAAATAGGTACATTATTATGTCTCCCACTTTAGTGGTGGTGAGACATATTGATTTACTCCTTTCTGTATATACATATGTCTGACTGTCACACATGACATCTGCATTCTAGTTGTTGCGTCTGAGGCTCTCTGCTTCGATTCTCACCAAATATTGATGCTATCTAAGTCTGACAGTTCGAAACTGAAGCTTGAAAACTTAGTCATTTTGTCAAATTATAGAAAAAGAAATACAAATGTAGTTATCAACATGATCAAAGTATTAAAAGAACTGGTGGGAGACAAAAGCTTTTCTCAGAAGCAGCTTTAGATTTATTATCACTAATTTCAGAGGCAGGGAAAAAACAGTGCATGAAGAAAAAGTCTTCCAGGTCACAAGCAGATGATATGAACTGTGCAAAGAAGAGAGCATCTGAAAATACTGAAAACCAGTCAGTACCCTCAAAAAAGAAACCAAACACAAAAAAGACAAAAAGCATTGCAGTCTTAAAGTTGGAATCTAGACAGGCTGCTGCCGCCGCATGCGCTAAACATGTTGTTAAAGGCATGATAGATCGCAACGTAACCTTAGTAAGATCACCTCTCCAACCTCAATCTTCTAACATAGTTTCTTCTCCTAGTCCTACTAACCAGCCCGAAAACACATCAAATTCTGTAAGTAACACTTCCTCTTTGTCTCCTTTTGAGCCTGTTTCTACATGTACTTCAGTAGCATCCCTTCCAAACACTAATGTTAACCACATAACAGATTCTTCAGATAACCTTAATGCATTCGTTTCGTCGACTTTGCACTCTCAACCAAGCTCCAAAACTAGCATCCTTTCAAATACTGTGCATGCCTATAGTGAGATAGATTCTCCCACTAATACTGATTCATTGCAGTCCAACTCTGCTTTGCTGCCTTCCATTGCCAGGAATAACACACATGCTAAACTTGATACTTCTGCCAATATTTCAGAAGCATTTAGCTTTAACAGCGGCACTCCTAATGGTCATTACCATAGAATTCCTGCCTTGGCTGGCTTAGACAATTCCTCATACCAAGACCAAAGCAATAGCTATCTTTCCTTGTTGTATTCACAGTCTTCACCTATAAATCCAGCTTCAAGCTGTACAAATGCACAGTTTGATGTCAGTGATATGTCTGTTCAACCTGTAATGCATACCCTTGCTCCCAGTTTTACTCAATCTGCTTTTCCAGGTATGACTAGTCCATGGGCAGTAGGTCATCCTGAAAATCAGACTCCTTGTAATGCTAACCAATCAGTTCTCCCTAGTCCTGCCATATCAAGTCAAGTTGATCCCCCCATTCTCCCGACTAGCTTAAGCCAAAGCACAAATTACATCAGTATGTCTGCATGCAATAACTGTACCCTTCTGAATGAAAGAAACAGAGTCCTTGCATCTGAAAATAACATTCTTAAGGCAGATTTTGAGCATTTAAAGACAAAGTATCAAGAAGCAATCAAAGGTACGCTTACATGAAAGCGACAGATTTGTAAAAGTTGATATTTTAAACTTTGTTTCTTGAGATTAGAATAATTTATTCCAAAAAAGTTGTTACCACCATGACCACAGAAATGAATTGATACAGTCATTATTCTTTGGTTGTATTTGGTGTTTAGAACATTTGTCTTTAATATTCAATGATTTAGATAGGGTTCCATTACCCCGTGCCCCCTATGATTGGGACGGCACCAGGTGTAATACGATTGTATAAAAGAAATCATGCAAATTTCAAAGATTGGAAACTTGCATGTTGATATGAACTTAGAATATCTATTCTTGTTTTGCAGGCACTTGTAACGGTGATAGAAGTAATGTTTTGGAAACCCCCGAGTACACGCCCAGCAGGGGCTACAGATCAACCAAAGCCGACTATGTAAGTTAAACAAGTATTAATATTAAATACTAAAAAATGCATCAAACCAAAAAGAGATTTTAACAGTATACAATCTTCCAAAATTGGCCAACTTTTGTTTGATTGCAGCTGTGCCAGTGATTTAACATTATATTTCAAAATTTAACTGTACATGCAAAGTTTGTAAAAAGCTATCTTACTCATCCTTGCATCTGGTAGGGACCTCAGTGGCTAAGTGGTTAAGGTAACTGACTTTAAATCACTTGCCTCTCATCAATGTGGGTTCGAAACCTTACTTGGGGTTAAAATTCTTAATGTGGGGAAGCCATCCAGCTAGCTTATGGAAGGTCGGTGGTTCTACCCAGGTGCCCGCTCGTGGTGAAATAATGCACAGGGCACCTAACCAGTTGCCCGCCGTGATGAAATAATGCCAAGAGGGGCGTCTGATGTCCTCCTCAACCATCAAAAGCTGAAAGTCGCCATATGACCTATAAATGTGTCAATGTGACTTGGTACCCAACAAAACCATAACATCCTTGCATCTGTTGTTTCCACTGTTGGCATAAAACCCGGGTTTTATCTTATTGCCCAGCCCACTTTGCCCGCATGGGTTTTAAAGAGTTAAATAAAAAATCCATGTGGGTTTTGAAATATCATATCCATCCCATGTGCTTTGAGTTAAATAAATATTTGTAATGATTGTACTCAAATTTTTGCAGGAAATAGTTTTAGTTGGAGAAGCTTTGGAGCCAGGAAAGGAGAGGTTTGGTGGAGCAACATCAAAAGTAGTAGTGTCTTCCGCATGGCTCTCAAGAATGAAGGCTAAGACCAAAAAATCAACTATGTCTTGTAGGGTCAAGCGTTACATTGATGGGTTTTTTCAACCCTGGGAGATGCAGGGGTTGAACAGCACCCTTGTATCTAAAATGACAGGGGACAAGAGGGAAATCTTTCTCGCATTAGAGAGTAAGCTATTTTCAATATCTAAAATAAAAAACCAAGCAAACTATAATGTGCAATAGACTGAAGTTCTGTATGATTTGTATGAAGCAGAAGAACGTTATTGTACTTAAATACAGTGAAACACACAGACAACAAATGATATTTTGCAGCTGAGCCACCAATATACTGGATCAGCCAGCTATATAGTTGTTAATATATAAATAATATTTTGATTAATGCCTGACACAAGTTAACACTTTTTTGAAGAACATTTGGGGCTGCAGGTTCTTAAAGTTTAAGACGCATTTGCCCAGGCAGCTTTAAATTCTGTTTGTGTCATGTAGGAAAGTTATAACCGACAACAACTTCAGAATCTAACAGTCATATAATAGACTAGTATTTTGTTACCCGTTTTTTGGTGAAAAGTAAGAAAATATGTACTTGAATTTCACATGCCTTTGACACTTCTAATTTAATTATGCTCTTGCACTTGATTTTAATTAAGAAATAACAAGTTTCCAGGAGTGGTATATCGTCAAATATACAGAGGTTTGAGTTCTTATGCGTAAAAATATGTCACGAAGGCCGTAGGTCTGAGTGATATATTGTTTAGCATAAGAATGAAAACCTCGGTATATTTTATGATAAATCACAACTGGGAGCGTGTTATTTCGATTCTAACATGCAATTCTGACATGCAGAAATAGGTACACTGGAGGAACTCCTTCTATCGAGTAGTAATGGACAAGCGTCATGTGGCATTTTGACGTCATGACGCACGCGAGTGGTATACTGCAAAATAACCTCGGATCAGTTTTCTTCTATGTGTATGTAGGTTATTTGCTAGGCTTGTTAGAATGTCTCATAATCGTGTTTAATTTCAAATTGTTTTCTTTCCCTTTCAGATTTTGCAAGTGAAGAATGTGGCCTGTCAACAAGTCTGTTTAATAAGTGTTTAAACGCAAAGGCAGGAACGGCAAAGAGGGCCATGCATCTTGTGTTTCCGGAAAAGGCTGTTCCTAAAAAAGACAAACCCCAAAAAAAGAAAAAATCTGGGGATGACTTACAAAATGCAGAATAAAATTTTATGAACTTTGGACTAGAAGTTTTATAAAGCTATACTTATGTTCTATAACGCAGTTTCTGGTAAATAGTCCAAGGGATTTATGTGAAAAGTAATTTTTGTTCTCGAGGCCTATATGTAGAGGCAGTCTTTTTACTGAGTTTTCGATCTCCATCTATAGTGAATAAGCCCCTACGTTATTATGGTTACATACATAAATCAAGAAGAGATCAAATGAGTATCACACGGAATGTGTAAATATTGTTTATTTACCTGATAATTGCATTTATATCCAAGTCAGTTCAGGTGGTGTATACACTATGTACAGCCAATATTTCTATTCTGTACCCTATTTTCTTTTTCAGACATTTATGTTCTGTTGTTGATTTATAAAACATACATTTATCACTTGCTTGAAGAGACATGTGAAATACTGTTTCAAGATTGAATTTTTTATTCTAGTGGAATTATTATGGTGTCCATTAACTTTGATTACCTCCTTTTATGGCTCTTAATGGTACAAGCTCATGTGCAATATTGACATGATTGAAAGTAGTGTTTTGTTTACCATGTGGTTCTTATGCCTATTTTTATTTGGACAGCTGCTTTATCTGTTTTGAACGTAAAATTTAAAGCACTGTGTTAAAGAAGCCTGGAAAAGTTTGAGAATATGCAAGTTTTAAATAAAGAAAAATCATGCCTGTGTATAAAGTCTTAAAAATAGTCAAGTCAATAAATATGAATAATGATAAAGATTTAATGATTTGTGGTGAAATAATGTCAGTAAAATAGGTCGAATCATGGAATAACCTTTTCATAAAACTTTGTCAATTTTGTCTCCATGAAGTCTAGGTCAAATTTCAAACTGGGTCATCTTGGGTCAAACAGTAGGTCACTTAGGTCAAATAAAAAAATGTTAATAAAACATAGAGGCTCCCTTCTTTACCTGATCCTCATAAAACTGTCAGAGTGTTTGTCATCATGTAATCTAGGTTGAGTTTAAAACTGGGTCATTTGCATTTAAAAACTAGGTCACTGGGTCAGATCATAGAAGAAATATAGTAACATTCTAGAGGCCACATTTTCTTATACCTCATTGTCATAAAACTTTGTCAAAATGTGTATCAGTATTTAGAGCAATAGACTCAGGTGAGAGATTCAGGGCCATTGTTGCCCTCTTGTCTAAGTTACCAACTGAAATATTGTAAATATTCCATTATTTTACACCTTTTTATCGAGTTATTGACATAGATAGACTGAGTGGAATAAATACTGTATTGAGTTGAACTTTGTACACAATTTGAAGAATGATATACAGTATTTGCCCCATTTAGAACCTGTCCCAGGCGCCCCTTGCTTTTTGCATTTACAAGTGGATAAGCTTGCAGTATAAAACAGAAGACCAAAAAAACCGACCTCTCTAAAGCAACCGTTAATGTTTATAAAACAGAAATTACCATTTTACAATCGATGAATCTAATAAGCACACACCTTTCCCAATTTTTAAAACGCCCTGGCCTCTAAATGGTGCGAATACAGTATCAATATTTGTTAATGTGATATTACCTTGTTCCTTAGAACTGTTGTACATGAAAAAAGAATTCATTTGCATATGCATGTTTTTTAAAATTACTAAAAATAAATTTGAAAATTGAGCATATCATTTGTTTCATTAATAACCATTTATATCTGGCATATGACAAATCTGACATGATTTCCAGTTAAGGTACTGTACAGTAAGATTCATAATTATTTTTGTGATAAGGGTACTTTTTAATGATTATTTAGCAATATATAGTCTTCAAATTTAATATTTGCAAAAAGTTAGAATTAGAATACATTGAATATTCGCGATTAGTTCACATTAGATGTTTGCGATTAGTTCACATTAGATGTTTGCGATTAGTTCACATTAGATGTTCGCAATTAGTTCACATTAGATGTTCGTAATTTGTTCACATTAGATGTTCGCAATTTGTTCACATTAGATGTTCGCAATAAGTTCGCATTAGATGTTCGCCATTAGTTCACAATAGATGTTTGCAGATTGTTTGCATATTGTTCACATTTATTGTTTGCATATTGTTCACATTTAATGTTCACAAATAGTTAACATTAAGTGTTTGCCAATAGTTAACATACAATATATGTTCGCAAATAGTTCGCAGATCAGTTAACAAGTTGCTTCCTATTTTATTCGCAAATTGTTCACATCTTTGTTCGCGGAAAATCTAATTTGCATGTGAAAAGTGAACATTATGTTAACATTGTGCGAACAATTTTAACAGAAGTGAAACACTGTTCGCGAATAGTTCGCAAATAATTTGCAAATTGTTCACAATTGTTGTTCACATTGCACTCACTTTTTCTGTAAGGGATAGCCTAAAGTGAACGATCACTTTTATCTATTTCAATATCAATGTGCTGTTTGGGTGCATATGCAACCGGTTCAAAATATGTTGTTAATATGGATGCGAGGACACAAATAGTATAGAGATAAAACTGAAAATATGTACAATAACAAACAAAAAGATAACACGCATCGCGTATTTAAGTATAGAGACATACATTAAGACCTGTACATTTCCCATTTTACATGTTTCTAGGACAGTTCTATTGAAACGTACCAAGCAGATATATCGGACTGGGATGTTATAGAGAAACTACTGATTGATATTGGTCCTGTTGATGGCCTTGTCAACAATGCAGCGGTTCTTATAGTTAAACCCGTGCTTGACTTCACGAAACAAGATGTTTATAGGTAGGTGTTCACTACCAATATCAGGCAAATACAGTAGCAGTCATAGTACGTATAGTCTTTTCAAGCACCTTTGATAAAAAGTAATTGCTTTGGCCAGTGTACAAACGGTGACCGAATGACATGTGCGGTGTTATTGGTAGACTCTGAGACAATCACATGGCAGATTCAAGGTCAGCGTTCGAAGGTCGTTTATGTAGAATAAGTAGAGGAAGGTAGAGAGTACACCACGCTGTCGTACTTCTCTTTTTATGTGGACTGTGTCTGATGTGCGACCTTGACTATCAATGGCAGATTCAAGGCCAGTGTTTGACAGACATGTTAGGCAAAACGTGTATTTAATCGGATAATCCACAGAAAATGCATACGTTATTTCTATTATTACATTTCGAATATTGTTGTATACTGCTTTCTCGTGGAGTCGAGTCCCTTAGAGATATAAAAGCATGCATGCACAATACATGTACCTACAGTTTGTTATGTAACCAATTTATTAAACTAACATAGTTGTGTCATTAAAAAGCTTCTTTTTAAAGACATTTGCTATGCAGCAGGTACCATTCAAGAGCCTTCGTCATTCAGAAACTTTCTCAGCGACTCGAGCCCTCCGATTGGTCAACCTGTATTTAACTCAAAGAGTTACACTCATCATGAAACACAGTTGTTTCATGAAGTTAGTTAATCCTTGCTTTGATAAATGTGAACGAGTCTGTTCACAAAAATATCAACAAGAATAAAAGCCCATGTTAACATTTTTAGGTGTTGATTATTACCAAATTGGATTTTTCTGGATCGGTTGTTAAAAGTGAGCAACATATTATTACATGTGCTTTTCGTACACACGTTTTTGCTGCGGCGACAGAAATAAGCCCACCAATAAATTCCACCAAGACAGTAGGGCTCGAGTCCAGGAGAATGAAGTATAAAGAGTAGATATTTTCTATATCAGACGATAACTATCATATACAATTTCGTTTTCAGAATATCTAATTAATATTATTTTCAGTATAATCGACATTAACTTCAAAGCTTCCTTTCACGTGTCACAGGTAATTAAGACTATTTTATCATTAAGTGCACAAACGAAACTAAAACATATATGGTGTTTAACACTATTATTATTCCACATTATTTTTTATGTACAATTTAAATGCTTCTTGAGTGGAAGACAGAAAATTGAGTGATACGATACACTTTTGACGCATGGATGCAGTCAATGTGACTTAATTCATAAATTCACCCTCACTACAGTCACGTGTAACATGTATTTGTGTAAACTTGCACTACTGAGTTCTGTTTTAATTCATTAAAGTAAAAACAATTCTTCAAAATTATTCGTGTCAAATAATTCACATTTCCTTAAGTGATCGTTTGTTAACTCCTCGTTAAGTAAGCAAGTTTGACATTTACAATCTTCTCAAGGGACTGTTGTTTATACCATTGTCATTTTGTCTTGTCAGCACACAACTAACAAGTACATGTCGTTAAACATAATTCTATAATCAGTTAACATTGAATTCAGTCACAATAGTTTTGTTCAAATTTAGGTTGTTGCTAGACAAATGGTAAAACACAACAAACCTGGTGTTATTGTGAATATATCTAGTATTGCGGCAAAGAGAGTGGTCAACCAATTCACTGTGTACAGTTGTGCTAAAGCTGCAATGGACAGAATGACCAAAAACATGGCACATGAGCTAGGGCCTCACAACGTATGTATAAATTCATTTAGACGAGATGTATTCTATAAAAATTGAGGTATTTACAACTGTAATTATTACTAAGTAGAAACTGCGTTGAAGTTATAGCATTAGTGATGCAGTGTTTGGTTCAACTATGCGACACATGTGAAAGTGACTTAAGAAAATATCAATAACATGCAAATATGCAAAGCGTGAGCATATATACACATAATTCATAGAGCAAGCAAAGAAATATACATATAGCCCTGTTTTATGTTGACATATACGAATAAACAGTGTAAATCCATCATTAGTAAAGACAAATATGGTAGCGAATACAGTTGGTAACGACCCTGAACTTATAGCAAAGTACCTGACTGCTGTCCCACTTGGACGATTCATCGGTAAGTTCTAATTCCGACTTTATTCTACACTTTTTCGTCTTTTTCTCTTCATCAGTTATCAAGACTACATGTGCGTAACGCTTGCGAATGTACAAATTGCTTTGTAGACAATAACGTTTCACCTGCATGTATAAAGGTTTTAAAAAAAAGAACTATAATTTTATAATCCTAACAACAAGTGTGGTTCGTTTCGTTTCAGAAAAGAAAGATGTTACAAACGCCGTGATGTATTTATTGAGTGATAAAGCGGCAATGGTATCTGGTGTTACCATGGTAATAGATGGAGGACATATAACAACCTTTCTCTAATACACACGGCTAAAGTTAACCGTTTATTAGTTGATCCTTGAATCACATTCTTATATAGTCATATACATGTACGAGTATATATCAAAATCATGATATTGGGATATAAATAAATGTTTTTATTATCATCACACTCTTTACAACCTTAAAGAGAGGGATAGTCATCTACCAGACACCATCCAACTAGTAAAACATCATCTTGTTGTCCACGGAGGTTGCCTCCCGTACACCATCCAACTAGTAAAACATCATCTTGTTGTCCACGGAGGTTGCCTCCCGTTGTCTGCATCACGCTTTGGTAAACAAGAAAGATAGAATGTTTACATGCTGAGATACTATTGCTATCTTTGGACGATTTACGAGTACATTTTCCCATTTTAGAATATTCATTTAGTTCTGGTATATCTGATTACAATATTGTGTTCTCTTTGACAATAACAGATGATAAGCTGCTACAGGATTAAAGCAATGCTGACAGCCACCGTGTGTTTGTTGAATTCAGTATCCGATCTTGCATAGCCTATTGAAGTTACCAATACTTCAGCTACACCATCTTGGAAAGCACATAATAGTTTGAAACACACTCAGATAAGTATAGTCGTAATTGGAACAAACAACATTACTATTACTTCTACTACTACTGTTACTGTTGTTGTTATTGTTGCTGCTGATTTGTTAGTTTTTGTAGTTGTTTCATTTCTTTTGTAACTAATTTCTAGTAGTCCTTACGAAATGTATCTTTTGTCATATGGTATGTGCAGTACACCTCTGTTACTTGTTTTTGCTGTTACCTGATTAATAAACAACTAGCGATTATGTTTGATTATACTCATCCATCATCTAGGTAATTGATCCCTCTATGATGAGGGATGTTATGATTATTTTTGCAGTGAACTGCAAGCATAGATTAGCAAGTAAGTCGAGTGGGATGTGCTCTTGACTAAGGATCAAGTGGTCTATGTGTCGAATAGTATACTAGTGTTATAACCCCTTATGAATTTAACAACTATGATATCATTTTATCTCAATTTTATATAAACTCATCCTATGAGTATGTCAAAATAATTGCAGAAGGTTGGAGGATAAGAGACCTCGAAAATGGATAAATAAACACTCATCAGTTTAAAAATAGAACAATTTGGTGAACTTGGTCGGGTCTGCGTTTTATTCGGTCTCATGCACTAACCGCTATTCTATCATTTCTTTGTGAAATTTGGTCATTCTGCATTTTTTCGGCGGGGACTTGGACTTTTGATTGTTTCTTTATTTTATGTATGGGCATTGCTCAGTTGAGTTGTGGTGTTTCTGATTGCTGTGCTTAACTGGTTAGTTTGAATGCTACCTTCCCTTTCTGATTTCCTCCTACCTTTTTTAAATGAATACAACACATGCATAAACACCTGTCTAATAAACATGGAATACGAATTCAACAATAAACGGATCATCGTAACGGGAGCAGGCAAAGGTAATGAGCTTTATTTTTTAACATTGTAGCTAACGTTAGTCATGCGTGGATTTTGCAAATGTTTGTGCCTTGTATTTGTGGTATGTTGCATTATCGATTCTACGTTACGAATGAATATTGGTCACATGGAACTAAGCAGGGGTATTTGACTATACGAGTGTGTTCCATAAATAATGTCATATGTGCTTTATTTCGTGGAAATCGTGCAATTTACGCATAAAACAACCTCGTGTCGATTGAGTGATCACTAGCTCGTGACACAGTTGAACATTTTATCCATACGTTCACTACCTTACGTTCATTAACGAAAACTTCCGCCGCGAGAATTAGTTTGTCACGCGAACTACTTATTGAACGGTTATACTCGTTCGCCGCAAACAATTTCAAGATGGCGGAAATAGACTATTTAATGGCCTTACTTCGTAGATTGAAAATTAGGAACTCAGTAATACTTCTTTTGTGTTCTATTTATTCAGCTTTGGTATCCACACTGTATCATAAATGCAAAGCATATTCAATCTACAATGTATGTTTAAATCGCTAAGATTATAATAAATTAAATCAAATATTTATCTGTCCGCCATCTTTGTTCGCTTGGCGAGCTATGTGTAAAGGTCGTTCGCGATTGGCTAACATGTTCGTGGCGAACTTATCGTTCATTAACGCGAACTCACGTATTGTTCGCGAACGTTGGTGAGCGTTTTCGTTAATGAACGCACTGCTGGTTTTGGTACAATGTACATGAATGTACATCGTTTCATAGCCTATTCGTTAGACTATACACAAAACGACAGGAAAACGAGCTGAAAATGTTCTTGCAATTAGGGCCTATATAAAAGGTAGGTCAGTACTCGGCATAAAGGCTGTAGATATTTAACGCGAGATGTCTGACATTTATGGGGAGGGCCAAATTCTCACAGGAATGTTTGTAGGTGGGCAGCTAAATTTAGTGCTGGGCAGCAGCGACTGAAAGATGCTGCTCGACCAGGTCGTCATGCAACAACTACGAGCAAAGGTAACATAGAAAAAATCCGAAATATCTCAAAACTGATTCTTGATTCACCGTAAGACAATTGGCTCGAATGACAAACTTGTCGTTAGCAAGAGTGCATGCAATTTCGAAGAAACACCTTAAAGTTAGAAAGATACATGCAAGATGGATACCCCGTTTGTTAACGGATGAACAAAAGAAGCCGCGTGTAACAATGGAAAAAAAATTCTCAAAATGTACCCAAAATATAGTAAAAAGGCTTTTGATAATATAGTCACTGGTGATGAGACCTTGGTGTATTATTTTGAACCAAAGCGGAAGGTTGCCAACCGAATGTGGGTCACTAAAGATGCCAGACGCCCAAGTATTGTCAAACGAATACGAACGGTAAAGGTTTTGTTTGCTTTTTTCACTAATAAGGGTCCAGCTATTCTAATCCCGGAGCAAAAAGTCAGAACGGTCACAGGCAAGTTTTATAAAAACGTTGTTCTGAGAAAATTAAAGAACTACTACGAAAGTCGCCGCCCCAAAACAGGACTTTAGTTTGTCCGACTTTTGCATGATAATGCACCCGCTCACAAGGCACGTATTGTGACTGACTTTATGGAGTCAGAGAAGTTTACCGTCCTTCTGCACCCTCCGTATTCGCCAAACTTGGCCCCCGGCGACTATTTTCTTTTCCCAGAACTTAAATGTCATTTATCTGCAAGGATATACAATTTGAGAAATGCCTTTGGATCTGCTGTTTATCAGTGTCTGATGGGTGTCCCCATTGAAAAGTATGAAAATGCTTCCAAAAATGGATTGACCGGCTAAAAAGGTGCGTTCTGGAGTATTTTAAAGCAAACTGAAATGAACAAAAGCACTTCCGCTATATGAGCACCGATCCAAGTGACATTATTTTTTGGAACACCCCTCGTATTGATAACAATACATAAACATACATGACCTAGACATTTCCCAACATACTGTACTACTTAACTATCAATAGTTATTTTCACGTTCCGATTTCGCTTTCATTACCAACACGGGACATGTATGCTGATGATTGGTGGCTAAACATTTGTTCGCATATTTTGAAGAATATGGATTAGTCGGAAAGACAAAATAACAAGTCGAAATCAAGATGCGAATGTCAAAGGAAGACTCCGAAAGATCGGTCGGTATGCTTAAGTGTTGGGTACCCGTACGACGAATCAACGTTTCATTGATTTAATTCACCGAAGTCATTATGTTATTCAATTAACACAAGATGGTATACATATACACCTGTTGAGAAATATAAAAATGCATATAAAATCGCAGGATACAAGAAATATATTTAATTCAAGTGCGATAATTATCCTCACTTTTTAAGATCAATCACCAAACTTTTACACTGAAATTTAGACGCAAATTGTGTTTTTAAATTAAGAATGCATTATGAAAGTGCATTTTCCTCCATTGGGTGCAATGAACAGTCTTAAAAACATATCTATGGCGTTCATACAATTTATTTCACGTAGCTAATGGTTATACTTTCATCGTGTTGGGGACAAATGTAACATGGTTATATACTTAGCAACTTTTCTAAGTCCTCACTTATATTTTCGTAGATAACTTTGTCAACCATGTTTATATCTCCATAAAATTTGGCTATAATACGCGTCAATTATCAGTTTGTAATATTGTATAAAAATTGATTTTGATATGCATTTATAAAATTAAAACAATTTTAACATATCAACCAAGGGAGGTAAAAGTCACGTATGCATACGAGGGATGATCCATAATAACTTGGACTTTTGCTATTGCTTCCAACAGCATCGTTATTTCTTCGAAATATTTACATGATTTATTATTGGAACATTTATTGCATACGAGGATTTGAACAAATTTCACAATGACACAGTATATCAAGCAAATCGCGGGTTTTTGTAACCATAGTAACGCACATGCGACGCAGAAAATTTATGCGACTTTTCTCAAGTTACATATGCAATTATATAAAATGAATTGCAAGTAAGAAATTCGCTAAACTTAAGCACCTTACGATGGGATGTGCAGGTAATAACTTGTCAAAAGTTTATGTCCTTTGAACAGTGCGTTTTGAACATACACAATTTTCTTTGCGTGGTACTACCTGTTCCAAAAGTTCCAGGAAAAGTGCTCTATATTATATATCTTTGGGTCAATAGTCTTCAAACTTTGCATTAACATAGAACAATTCATGATACATAGTTTGCTACGAATTAAACGCATGAGGCTGTGCCGTAAAAAACGACACGGCTGCCATAGTAACGTCACTTATGGCTACCCGGGGCACTGTTATATTTGACCGTACGTTATTAACATGTTTTGACTAAATCTACCTCAGTCACCCAAAGGACACGCAAAATACACTTGCTACAATAACAACAATGATTTATAT
This sequence comes from Spisula subtruncata, assembly GCA_963678985.1. Classification (NCBI taxonomy): domain Eukaryota; kingdom Metazoa; phylum Mollusca; class Bivalvia; order Venerida; family Mactridae; genus Spisula; species Spisula subtruncata. Next base: position 3,583,239 of record OY787660.1, on the reverse strand, counting down.
TCTTAAAAAATGCCTCGCTTGAAAGTATGCACTTTCATGGTTCAGTTGCAAAGTATTCAAAAGTGTCACAAAATCAAGCAGAAACGTCCAACGTGACGTCTAGCGTCTGATTCACAACAGGCCGTACCTTCCTATTATCATCAACAGCAGTACCATTGGCAGCCTGGAAGCGTTTATACTATGCAAACATCCTACCGAATGACAAACAACGTTCTTAACAGGCAATGTTTATCAATTCTATTTGTTTAAGTATTAATTTTCCTGCCAAAAGACAAAAAACTGGTCAAATTTCAATGATTTACTGACATTTGGCGGGTGATTCTAATATGGCGACAAATAAACCTGAACACTACAGTGGGACTATTTAAATTATGGCATAAATTGACCGAAATGATGCTATAACGCCCTTTGTAAATGTTTCATGCAGTAATATTAGGTCATTGTTACCTGGTGGCGATTTTGTTGGGAGCAATGTGTAGGTTAGTTTGACGATGTCTACGACGTGACGTCAAAATTGCCCCGGGTAGCCATTACTGACGTTACTATGGCAGCAGTGCCATTTTATACAGCACACCTTCATGTGTTTGATTCATGGTATAAGTTGTATCATGAATTGTTCTATTTAAATGCAAAGCTTGAAGTAATTTCAACAAACGATAAACATTATAGAGCACTTTTCCTGGAACTTTTGAAACGCCCCTCGTATAACTGACGTTAAAATAACGTCGTCAAACCGGCATGAAATGCCTTAAATGGTAAAGATCTACCCTGTTCGCGGAAAATATGCAGGCAATGGCGCTTAAAATGATTGAGCAGACTCATAAAATATGTGCTATGAGCTGAGCTTTTATTTTTAGTCGTCATCGTGGATATGTGGATGGAGAAAGATCGAAGATCGCAATCATCACGGAGGAAATAGAAAATACGGCGTGACAACAGTGACGTAATCCGTGATACGTTTGCGCTGGCCGATGCTTATCTAATAGGAAATTAGCTGGTCGCTATGGAGTCTCATATGAAAAACATTTTAAGGTAAAATGATATATTAAACATTGCTGTAATAATTTTCATCATTGTGTGCCATTTTAGATAAAAATGAGCAAGTTCAAAACTGCTACAGTGAGGAGCATCGATACACGATGTCAACGACGTCATGAAACTAACGATGACGTGCGCCGGATAGCAGTTAGTGACCATTTTCTATTGCATTTACCTTTTCATTGCATAAATATTTTTCCGTGATTTTTTTCAGGAATATGCCGGAAATATTCCAATGAATGTTGATATAAGTTTGTAAATGATTAATTGAAACATACAAAAATTGTGGCAAAAGTCCACGTTATTTTGGATCATCCCTCGTATTTTGATATATTTGATGACTACCATGTAATCTGATTTTTTCACTTGCGGTCATTGTGTAATATATCGACTCAGTGATGTTAACGTCTGGACGCTAATTACAGTCACGTCTACGAATAGCGCGATTTTACGCCATCACGTCACTTCAATACCAAACTCTCTCACAACCACCATTATAAATTTCACAAACAATAATTTAATCTTTCATTATATCTACTCATAAACACGTTTACGTTCAAAATAAATCAACCAGTGATGTTTTGAGTACTTTTTCTTACACGTCTGCAGAAAATAACACTTTGCATCGTTCAAACGTCACGTGACGTCTTTGTTCTGACATCAGCTGCCGCATAATTCTGATAGCATGATTGATTTTCGAATGTTTTCAAAAGTGATGAGTCTTTGGACAAAAATCCGAAGTGTTTGGAACAAATTTCATGCATGTAAATGCTTAGAAGCAGAAAAACAAAAAAGCATGTGCATCGCGGATCGAACAAAACATGTGATATATGGCCAGTTTTTGTCACGGATTATTTTGACTGTCATGTAAAAACTTCAATTGAGAAATTTTGTCATTTTACTTTTTATGACAAAAAAGTTACTAATCATTGAAAATGAGGACTTAGAAAAAATGTTTTGTATATCTATCTCAAAACGAGCTGTTTGGAACATGTGTTTAGAGCCGCTAACTTTGAAGCAACGTTACAAAGAAATTCGAAAGTTCTATATCTACTCGATTTATCACTTAAGGAGTTACCTCCATTCCACCATAAAAAATAGATGGCTCTAATAGAGCATGTTTTTTATGTTTTAGTGGTCGTGCTCTTAACAGTGTACAGGCCCTTTAAAAGTACCTGAACTTCGCAAAGCCCTTCTGTAATAACGGAACAGTATCACACAACGATTCCATGGACGTTTCATACGACTAATACGTATTACATGCACACAGTGCATCTCTCCAGATGGTGATTTGAAAAGATGAAAATTTTGCTACTCGTTTGAAATACATTTCGGTTAATATTCAATATAATTGTGTTCTTGAAGAATTCTTGTATATGTACATGTGTATGTGTTTATCAATATTCCACGACATAGAAACACTGCTGTTTGCTTGATAACACCGTCGCATTCATTGCACTTACTTGAATGTTTACAGGTATTGGTAGGGATATAAGCCTCACACTCGCCAAACATAAAGCCAACGTCATTGCTATATCAAGAACACAGTCCGACCTAGACTCGTTAAAACAGGAGGTAATTACATACAGTTACATTCAGTTTGTACTCGTACATACTTGCACATGATTTCAATAAAATAATTAAAATGCTATCAGGTTATTCTTACCTCGTGAATTTTTGGTCGAGCAGCCCTTTTATTCTCGCTGTCATGGTGCGAGAGAAAATAGATTTAGTTCGATGTTGACGAGTTGTGAAATAAGGTATATACATGTCACAACTTTCTTATTTCTGTATATAATCCCTTACAGAATGGACCTTTTAATGTGAACTATTTGCGAACTATTTGCGAACATTCCGCGATTAGCAGTGTTCACAGTTATTGTTCGCGGAATATTCACATCTTTATACGAACAATCTGCGAACAGTTATGAAAGTAGTTCGCAAATAGTTCACAATTAAAATCTGATCGCGCTTTGTTCACAAATAGGACTTGTTAAAAAGGGAAATTACGCAGAATGTTCGCAGAAAGCACTTGATATAATTCACAATTCGCTGAATGTTCACATCTAAAACTTTATAAAAATGACCAATTCGCAGTTTGTTCACAAAAAGTACTTGAATCTTTCATACAGGTCAAAAGTCCATGAAAAACTTAGTCTTTTTTTCATAATCGCGAAATGATCACATTTAGAACTTCAACAAAGAGACCTGTCTCATTAAAGCACACTCGACTATTTGAATATTTGTCAATACATATAGTTGAATTGTTAAACTCAAAGAAAGGGATATAATTTTGTGCAAATATAAGTCAGAGTTATCAAACCATAAAGCTATCAAAGGATTTTCTAAGACAACAAAGGGGCATAATTTGATAAAATATACAATTAAGAGTTATCAGACTTGATCATATAAAGTTTTTAAGACGGTGGCATGCAAAACTTTAACTAGGAACTTACATGCCCACAAAGGGGCATAATTTGATCGATACAGAACTGAGAGTTATAGGACTTGATCATATGACCTTACTTTTTAATCTTAAATATTTGTGCGAAGTTTCAAAAAATATCTTTATTCATTTTGGAGATGATTTACCTATGTAAATCTGTAACCAAAAATTGTGAATTACAAATGGGCATATAACTGTAGAAATATGGCAGATAGAATTATGCAACTAGTCACACGGATATGTATTGTCACTATAAAAAATATAATTTAAAAGGCGCAAAACTCATGCAATACAGCAAATTGAGTTATGCAACATGTCACACTGATGTACCTTGTCACTATAAATAAGTACGGTACGGCAGTTTCAATTCAATATCATCAGTAATAAAGACATTGGACTTAAAAAAACTTAAACGACGCAAGATGCCTCGAGTAGCCGAGGTAAGAACAGGCAGTATCATTTGCTATACAACTGCATTTTAAGTGTAAACTGATGGAAAAGACAGAGCTCAAATTTAGTTACTAAGTTTTATTTTCTACAAATTATCAGGTCTAGTAACTATAAGGGCAAAATTAATATTTAAATCAAAATTGAAAATGCTAACTGAACAATACATCTACAAACAGGAGAATTTGTCAACTGCATCAAATCAATTTCCAATAAAATCATGTTTACATCATGTAAATTACATGTACAGTAGAATTCAATTATAGCAAAATTCTTGGGACTTGCTTCATTATATACATGTTTCACCACATCCAAACAGCTATAACTGAGCTTTGGCTTTACATGAGGTGGTTATAGATACATTTTCATATATACATGTACAAAGAAAGGCAAATTCATACAAAATTTATTTCCCTATATAATCAAAGTTTTTACTATGATATAAATTTGAGCTGCACCACGAGAAAACCAACATAGTGCGTTTGCGACCAGCATGGATCCAGATGAGCCTGTGCATCCGCGCAGTCTCATCAGGATCCATGCTGTTCGCTATAAGACCTTGTAGTGTATTGCAGAGGCTTTAAGCGAACAGCATTGATCCTGATGAGACTGCGCGGATGCGTAGGCTCATCTGGATCCATGCTGGTCGCAAACACACTATGTTGGTTTTCTCGTGGTGCGGCTCATTTAACCAACTCGACTGAGTTCAACAAAGTAAGACTTATACAAGTATAAAGGTCAAGTGCTCCTTTATTATAGTACCTCTGTTGAAAGGATCAGCCATTTACGACTTATAAGAAAACTTTTCCTTGTTATGGAATACTGTTTACAAAACATTGTCAGTTCATTTACTATCATAGTTTTCGTGTCTCAATCACATTCACTTACATTAGGACTTTCACAAATAAAAAAAGCCTCCTCTGAATAAGATGTGTCCACACACAATGATACAATGCTGCTTAACTGAATAACTTCTACTCTTCCATTGAATTTAAGTTCATGGATGTGATCAACCTTAAGATTTAAGTAGGTTGGATAATCTGTGTGTGAAGAATCTAAAACACTATCAGACTGTTTGTCAAGAACCTTAATACAAGCAAAAATATCATTTCTACAAGTGCATACCTTTTCGCATAAACAGTCATTAAATCTGTGCACAGCAAAGAGAACAATATGCCCAAAGCAAAAGTCATTATCATCACTAATGTACTTAACTGTGTAAGAATTTCTTGCTTGTACACGGCTGTACAGTTCTGAATGAAGAAGAATATTCCTTATCTTCATCCTGTCATAAAATGTCAGTGAAACTGGATCAAAGTCAAGTTTCTTGTGAAATGCATTTTTTTGCAGATTAGTTAATTTGATTTTCTTTTTGGCACCAACTGTATAAATGTTATGATCAATCTTAAGTTTCAGTGCTGTCTGTGAGGAATGTATGAATTTTTTTAAAATGACATTCTCCTTAACATTATTTGGTAATTGATCAAGTAAACTCGGCAAGATCTGATGACTATTGATTGCTCCAATGATTTGCAGTTCAACAGACTGAGTTCCGTGGAAAAGTTTCAAAAGTTCTCCATTCAGAGACTCAAAAGGAAAACATGAATAAGCCCAAAGTGGTCCTAATTCTTTTACACATCTTGGCAAATGAAGTAAACTATGAGTGTTCAGTGTCATGTACCGTGCACCATACAATGGTTCCATCATACAAACAAAATAGTTCAATAGATAATACGAATGGTCAATGTCATTAGGCATAATGCTATCTTGACATAAAATCCATATGCTTTGAACTAATGAGCAATAGTGAAAAAAATACACTGGTGACATTACATCTCTAAGTACAGGTAATGAATAATAGAACAACCAAGATCTTAATTCTGAAGCTTTCCAATATTTAAAATGATCACTTATTGTTCTTGGCCGTCTTGTAATGTTGTAGTTTGGTTTTATCTTTAAAAGACGGTCATCAATTTTATTCAAGTGCTTGACTAGAGAAAAGGGCTCTGAAGAGAAACTGACAGAAAACCAAAATGTTATCAGTTTCTTAGTAACACCTAATAAAACACAGTGCATATAGTCAATGGCAGTAGATGCCGAAAAGTCATAGAACTTCAGTCCCATAAAAAATGTAGGTCCTTTTATTCCATTAACTTTCGTTGAATTGTTCATTGCTTCACATGCATCTGAAGTACACATTTCTGAAACACGACTGGGACCGCAGGGGTTTTCTTGTTTAAATGGGAATGTGTGAACATGTCCACGAGGTCCAGTTTTCAAATTCATGCCTTTCTGTAAACATTGTGGACAACTAAATTCGCCATTAAACTGGTTCATGTTCAATGCAGTAGCTTTTGCAGGTAAATCTGCAGTTCCACATATCAAAAATGCCTTGACATTAAATGTTTGTGTAACTACATTAATATCCACACCTTCTTTTTCCATTTTCAGTAAACTTGTACGCAGAGGACTACAAAACAAGTTTATAGCTGGTTTTTCTTCCCCAAACCACAATCCATAAAACAACATGTTTGACTTTTTAATCCTTTCTTTGTATGGTAACTCATTTATCATAAGAAACATAGGCCATATGGAAATCTTTGAGCTTTTAAACACTGGGACACCATCAGTATTCCATGTCAATGATATGTTATTTGGGTCTGACAAGGGATTGCCATGACTTGCAAGATTTTTATATAATTCTCCATCATATATGTCTTCAGTACCCTCTGCATGTCTTTTAACTCTGTTGAAACGATGTTTAAGATTTTCGCGGAAAGACTTATTTTTAAACAAATCATGTAACTGAGCCTCCAAAGGTAGTTCAATAAAGTAAGATAATGCACCTTTTTTTCTTAAGTCTTTCTTGCACATTGCATTAGGGCATAATATAGAATGTTCTTGTACAGCTATTAGGCAATAACTGCAATAGTAGTGCTTCACCAAAGGTGACTTCAAATCTGCAAAGTACTTTTTAAATGACTGTAGACTGGAATACACTGGAATCTCTCTGAGACAATGGGCATTCAAGAGCACTAGAAGGTCAGACAACTGACTTCCAGTTATGGAGTGTGTCAAAGCATACACCCAAACAAGTATAACACTGGTGAAGACAGTCATTGTGTGGCCAGTATATATTGGAATCTTCATATCTGCATTGCTATTTACACTGGAGTTGTCCATTTCTGCTGTTTCGTCAAATTCTGCAGCCAGGAAATCTTCTTCATATACAGGTTGAGGGGGTGTCTGTAATACACCACTGTCGTCTTCTCTTGCATCTTCATGCATTTGAGCTGGAAGGTTTCCTGAAATGAATTAATATAATGTGCTCTTAAGGTTGTTACATTATAAATCCATTTTACGTCAAAGTCATCAAGTTGTTTGTTTGTTTGGTTTAACGTTGCACATACACATGTAAAATTGACCCTTTTGAGCTTTTTCACCCTGGAGGAGACCCAAGGTACCCCAATCTAACAAGAGCACCGCCTGCAGATGCCAACGCTTGGCTGCAGTTGCTTGTTAGTAAAAAAGTGCTAAATTGAAATAAGGCATGACTGTGTTCCCTAAAAAAATAAAATAAAAAAAGTAAAAAAAATGGGAGATGGGGGGGGTGGGTGGGGTAGTTGAGGGGGGTCTGGTAAGGGGATGGGGTTGTCCCAAGGATTGATGTGTCCAAGTATGAAGACAATACCTTCATTAATAACCAAATTATAGCCAATTATAGCTAATTCAAGGAAATTTCAATAGTTTGACCTTGAATGTCAAGGTCATTTATGGGTCAAGGTCACATTTAGTTTGGTTAACTTGAAGCTTTTGTCACAATGAATGATTACTGAAAGTTTGAAGTAAACATGTTTAGTAATGGCAGAGATATTGGAAATGTTAAGGTTTTGAGACGGCGGACGGCAGACGACGAGCTGGCTATGACAATACCTCGGGTTTTCTCCGAAAACAGCCGAGCTAAAAATTGAAATAGGTAGTAGTTACTAGTTAGTACTCTGTTGCCTGTTTTTCCCCAATGAAGACAATTTTGAAGTGTTTCTTTACATATTTTAATACATTAAACCTAAAATAAGTACCTTTTTCCTGTTCAAGAGAATCATCATCCATGGTAGTTGTGCTGTCAACTACTGAATCATCTGTGACAACTGTTCTGTCAACTTTGCACCGTTTGCTAGGAAAAGCATCAGGAAAGACATTGTACATTCTTGGACGGACATGTCCACGAGCATTTACACGAACTGGCTTTGCCATGCAGATTTCTGTTTCTTCATCTTTCTTGGCATCTGATTCTGAAATGTTTCATTAAAGACATTAATTTTGTTATATTGCCTATAGATAAACTTAACTCAGCTCTTGCCTTCAGTATGATTAGCATTTTAGTCAGTGTATTTATTCATTATGTTTATATAAGGAGTAATTCAGAAATTAAATATTATCAGACTACCAATACAGTAATATCATGAATATACTATCAAAAGCCTGTTATAAACTTGAACAAATTATCCACCATGTGCTACATGTACAAGATATAGAACTTATTTTTTCAACCAGGATTCTTCAACAAATAGTTGTGTTTCTTTTGTATATACGTGTACTGTAATTTTATTTTTACCAATTGATGCAAGTTATCAGACTAATACTGCAATAAAGCGTTCAACTTTGTTTGACCCTGGGGGTAATTATGCTGACGTTTTAAAGCGCGAATATAGCTACAGAATGCAAATGCAGAGCAGGGCCTCCTCTGCCATTCGCAAATATAGCCAAATGCTACAAATTTTAAGAACTGGCTACAGATTTTTGAAAGTGGCTACAAGAATTTTATCAAAATGAGGTTAAATTTCAGCAATTCAGTTTCAATTTGGCAGTTTCTCTCAAAAAGTGGCTACAACTTTCCGAGGCCAAGCAGAGTAAACAATACTTATCATTTTAGCTTTCTTCACGTCCGAAAAAAATGTTATGCAAACTTGGATAGGTTGAGTGGGTTGTTGTTTCTATGGTAACCCCATTTTTATATGCAAATAAAACTGATTAACAAGAACTTTTTTGAAATTGAAGGGTTAGAAATACATGACCTGCTTATACACGGTGGCAAACCCACGTGACTTATTGGCTAAGGTTGTGAGTAAAAGGGACGCAAGTTTGGCTTGAATCAGGTAACATTTTTGTCTTTTATTTTCTTGTTACTCGATGGATTTTCACAAACTAAAGACGAACGCCTGTTCTATACAAAGATACACCCTCGGCAGCCGGAAAAATGCTAAGATTTATTAAAAAATTAAAAAAACTGAAAACACACCCAACCATAGCACGGCAGTTTCCACTCAGAAAATCAGTTTTTTATTTTTTTTATTAAATCTTAGCATTTCCCCGGATATTTCCGGCTGCCGAGGGTGTATCTTTGTATAGAACAGGCGTTCGTCTTTAGTTTGTGAAAATCCATCGAGTAACAAGAAAATAAAAGACAAAAATGTTACCTGATTCGAGCCAAATTTTCACCCCTTTTACTCACAACCTTAGCCATTAGTGTTATAGCATTTTAAGTGAAAATTGTAGCCAATCTGAAGTGATGATTAATTTTTGCTTCTGATTTTGAGAAAACAAGATGGTCAGTGTTAACATATTCTTATGAAATAAGGTATATTTTGAAAACTCCCGTACGAATAGCCTGCACTGTGTGGGTAAGCTATTCGTACGTGACTCACGTACGAATAGACTTTTAGGCTATTCATACGGGCCCGTACGAATAGCCACTGCCTTCAATAAATGACACAAAAAATACTGTTGAAATATTTTCCACTCTTTTCAACGTCACACATATTGAGGAAAGGTATGACTATAGTAATCTATAAAAAAAAAATATTTTCTTTAAGAATTTTGATGCTGCTGCCAGATTGTTCTTAGGGTTACTGAAACTGGTACCTCGAGGATATAACAGGGACGAGTTGACTTGGGAACGAGTTGACTAGGGGACGAGTTGACTGTAAATCGTGGAAACCTGGTCAGAGTTTACCGGTATTCTGTTTTATCAAGCCATTGAATATATCATACCTGAACTGAATGTGTTTTCAGAAATACGTTCCATTCTTCTAAAATACTAGGTTCAATCACATTTATCTCAATTTCCAATTTTTCCTCACGCGTAAATTCTTATCTTATTAGGCGATTGTTGGTTGATGATCTCGATCATCAGACGCTCGATCATCAGACGATCGATCTTTTATTAAACGAATTTTTTTTTTAAATATCTTTTGGCAATTTATAAACGTGTTTAAAATTCAAACTGGAGTAATAGTTCTTTAATTATAATATTTACAAACAGATGTTGCTTATATTATGAATTTTTGGGATTAATCATTTACGTGAATTACCAACCTTGTTTTTCATGTTATTTTCGTCTAAAATTGTTTCTATTCGTCACTCTAGGCGGCATTTCCAAAAGCTTTTCAAACTCGTTTTCGAACCAAAGAAGTTTTGGAAACAAAACAAATCTTCCTTTCGTTCAAAGATTCAACAGAATGTCGACGAAACGTCCGGTGCAGCTTCCAAAATTTCTGCGAGAAGGTAATTGTTTATATTTGACATAGTTGATAAGTTGATTTCCAAATTATTGATGAGTTTTGTTCATCGAACCTATCACTGATCACTGCCTATCGATATCGATCGTTGAACATTTTGGATAGTCCATGAAATCCACTTTCTCGTGGAGCTTAGTGAACTACACTCCTCCCCCTCAATGATCTATATTGTTTTTCTTCCAGGAGTCAACTGTGCCATGCAATCTTCATTTTTGTTGTGTACCGTGTTGGGTGACGTGTGTTTTCAACATTTTACTATATATTTTAGCTTGATTGCTAAGGTACACCTGGGGATTCTGAAATTTCTCCTGTCCGTTTGAATTCCTAGCTGGGTTTATGTCACAAGTAGGGAAGGTTAGTGGTTAAGTGTCCGCTTAGCACCTAAGAGGTAGCCAGTTCGAGCATACCTTGCAGGGTGTAGACAAAAATGATAGATATCCACTTCAAACTTGCAACACTTCAAAGTTGACATTAAGTAAGATAACTTCAAGACTATCAAAAATATTTACGGTACTTAAAACTGTAAATAATTAATCATTATTAAGGGCTCTGCCTTACTATCAAATGGGGGAAAAAGCTGGGCGTTCGAACAGCACTGTTGGCTGTGCATGCTCTTGTTACACTAGCTGTGTATTTAAATTTGAATTTCAATATTTGGAGTCATATATTAACATATAATTTTTTTACAGAGAAGTGGGGTATAATCAAGTACACAATGGATGGTGTAAATGATTTGAAATGTCTGGAGGATCTTATACCAGCCGATGATGAGGAGGCATGCGGCACTTCATTGCTTGTGGGGCAAGTCTGTCATGCTACTTATGCAGATGGCGAGGACTACGAAGCCACCGTAATTTTTGTATCAGGTATATTATATTATCTATTTACGATTATTTGACCAATAGTCTCGGTGTTGCAGTACGTACTTTAACAAGTACATTTTGTAACAAATTGCAGTGTTCCCGCTGTTATTTTGGACTGGGGGTATTTTTACCCTTTCACTAAGAAAACTGACAGTACAAAGTTGAAACTGAGCTTACATCAATATTGAATGATTAAATTAACGACGAAAATACAAAATAAACACTTAAAAACGCTGCGCCATACACTACATGCGTATGCAGCCCAACAGACTGACGTAATTATAACACGTGGTTGACTGCGTCTCAAAATTTCCCACTTTCTCGATAAATAGTTAATACTACTGTAATAGCCAGTCCGGAATATCGTATAGTGCGTGTTACGTCACCTTTTGGTATTCCCTAGCGGATATGCTTTTGCGCACGCGCATATTTACTACTAACTTTCGTTTTGGATTTTCGGAAAATTGATGACTTCTCTGTGCGTATTTTTACTCTCTTCGGCCAATTTCTGCGGGTAAAGGCATGACATTTGGGGGTAAAATACGCGCATATGTGCGTTATCGGGAACACTGAATTGGTACAAAATTTCTGATAGTTTATCAAATAAATTTAAGATAAAATCTTTCACATTGCGAGAACGTTCCCTGGCATGAATATTTCTGTATTATTATAGTCAAAACAACGACCCATTATCTCTAAGCAGCATGATGTAACAATAACATTGGCGCCTTTATTTTTGCAGTTCATAGGAAATGAACATCAAAATTTTCAGCAGTTCATAGGAGATGAACATCAAAATTTTCAGTGGAAAAGAATGGGCAAATGTAAATATTTAAGAAATGAAATCATTTTATTCGTTGTTCATGCGAAATGAACGACAGAATAGGATCGTCAGATCCATGAATGGCGCTAGCGATTCATGTTAAATTTGACAATCCTATTCTGGCGTTCATTTCGCATGAACACAGGAAAAAATTAATTCATTTCTTATATTTACATTATATTTACTTTCCATTTGTAAATAAATGTTATAATAATATAATACACATAAAATGTTAGATTTAACATTAAAATCAGCTTCCCAGTCATTCTGCTCACCAGATGTAACAGCCGCGACGTCTTCTAAGGAACGTTCTCCCTGTCATTACGCCGGTATCGTCAAAACAGCGACCCGTTATCCCTAAGTAGCGTGAGGTAACGTTGGCGCCGTTATGCCTAAATTTACAATGAAAAAGGATAGGGCGAATGTAAATATTTGACAGTGAAACGTTCTTTTTATATACATTTATATATATATATATATGTATTCTTACATCAATTGCAGAAAACAAGAATGAATGTTTAAAACGAATGAAAGAGTTAGCTGCTTCCAAGAAAACAACCAAAGTGACTGGTATGTATACATCATGTACATATAATCCATAACTAGTCATTACACAGGGAGCCTTTAGTTGCACAAACCATTGACCATTACATTATGATTATTACAGTTGTGGCAATTACATTACTACTTTAATGCCGATTATGTGGTTGGGTTTGATGTATGTGAACAAGCTTCCAAAGAATATATTGAAGGCGGTTGCAAATATGTTACCTTAGTCAAACAGAGTCCGAGTACAATTCCTTGATCAAAAGCGTATAATAATTTAAAATAAAGACCAACATTGACACAATTTTATGTGTCTTTCAAAAATTGAGGCGCTAGGTTGCTTTGCTTTTGCTGTTAAGCCGCTTGTTGGCCATAGCGTCGTACTGCGCTTTGGATGCCAGGGCCTTGTGTACACTATATTTCCTAAACTGCTAGTTTGATAATATAAGATTTAATATTAGCATTATTAGTTTTTATATTACATGGGAAATTTCATATCTGCCCTGATAACATCCCCAATACTATATCATAATAATATCAGCATGAAAGCACAGCAAAAGGGCTGATACAGGTCGAGGGGATGATATAATGGGTGCTGATATGGAACTTGCCATGACATAAACTATTTATCACATACAACTTTATTTGTTAGCATCATAAGCAAGACGTCATATAAGCTAGTGCGTAGATGCTAAGCCTTTGTGGGGGGTGGTATAGAGGGCTGATATGACTTCAGGTGGGCTGATATCGACATGATTTAAGGCAGGAAAAGTGTTCAAAAACACTGATATTTAAACAAAACTTGCACATGTTGTATGTGATAGCTACTAGTAATAATCGGAATGCAGAAAAGTCCGTGTCTGTTTTGGCTATTATGTTTTTTCAAGGAAAAAAATCTGGCTAATATTTTCTAAAGGCCAGTGTGAGCCCTGGTAATTAATTTTTATTTCAGTCTCTTCCATTCAAATACTAAGTGGTACATATTACTACAGGTACTGGTATTCTATTAAGATGTTCTTTGTTTCTAAATTTATTTATGCGAGAGGACTATACATGGGATGGATGACTGGCCTCTGGTCAAATATGTTATTCTGTTAAACATGTTAAAATAGGTACATTATTATGTCTCCCACTTTAGTGGTGGTGAGACATATTGATTTACTCCTTTCTGTATATACATATGTCTGACTGTCACACATGACATCTGCATTCTAGTTGTTGCGTCTGAGGCTCTCTGCTTCGATTCTCACCAAATATTGATGCTATCTAAGTCTGACAGTTCGAAACTGAAGCTTGAAAACTTAGTCATTTTGTCAAATTATAGAAAAAGAAATACAAATGTAGTTATCAACATGATCAAAGTATTAAAAGAACTGGTGGGAGACAAAAGCTTTTCTCAGAAGCAGCTTTAGATTTATTATCACTAATTTCAGAGGCAGGGAAAAAACAGTGCATGAAGAAAAAGTCTTCCAGGTCACAAGCAGATGATATGAACTGTGCAAAGAAGAGAGCATCTGAAAATACTGAAAACCAGTCAGTACCCTCAAAAAAGAAACCAAACACAAAAAAGACAAAAAGCATTGCAGTCTTAAAGTTGGAATCTAGACAGGCTGCTGCCGCCGCATGCGCTAAACATGTTGTTAAAGGCATGATAGATCGCAACGTAACCTTAGTAAGATCACCTCTCCAACCTCAATCTTCTAACATAGTTTCTTCTCCTAGTCCTACTAACCAGCCCGAAAACACATCAAATTCTGTAAGTAACACTTCCTCTTTGTCTCCTTTTGAGCCTGTTTCTACATGTACTTCAGTAGCATCCCTTCCAAACACTAATGTTAACCACATAACAGATTCTTCAGATAACCTTAATGCATTCGTTTCGTCGACTTTGCACTCTCAACCAAGCTCCAAAACTAGCATCCTTTCAAATACTGTGCATGCCTATAGTGAGATAGATTCTCCCACTAATACTGATTCATTGCAGTCCAACTCTGCTTTGCTGCCTTCCATTGCCAGGAATAACACACATGCTAAACTTGATACTTCTGCCAATATTTCAGAAGCATTTAGCTTTAACAGCGGCACTCCTAATGGTCATTACCATAGAATTCCTGCCTTGGCTGGCTTAGACAATTCCTCATACCAAGACCAAAGCAATAGCTATCTTTCCTTGTTGTATTCACAGTCTTCACCTATAAATCCAGCTTCAAGCTGTACAAATGCACAGTTTGATGTCAGTGATATGTCTGTTCAACCTGTAATGCATACCCTTGCTCCCAGTTTTACTCAATCTGCTTTTCCAGGTATGACTAGTCCATGGGCAGTAGGTCATCCTGAAAATCAGACTCCTTGTAATGCTAACCAATCAGTTCTCCCTAGTCCTGCCATATCAAGTCAAGTTGATCCCCCCATTCTCCCGACTAGCTTAAGCCAAAGCACAAATTACATCAGTATGTCTGCATGCAATAACTGTACCCTTCTGAATGAAAGAAACAGAGTCCTTGCATCTGAAAATAACATTCTTAAGGCAGATTTTGAGCATTTAAAGACAAAGTATCAAGAAGCAATCAAAGGTACGCTTACATGAAAGCGACAGATTTGTAAAAGTTGATATTTTAAACTTTGTTTCTTGAGATTAGAATAATTTATTCCAAAAAAGTTGTTACCACCATGACCACAGAAATGAATTGATACAGTCATTATTCTTTGGTTGTATTTGGTGTTTAGAACATTTGTCTTTAATATTCAATGATTTAGATAGGGTTCCATTACCCCGTGCCCCCTATGATTGGGACGGCACCAGGTGTAATACGATTGTATAAAAGAAATCATGCAAATTTCAAAGATTGGAAACTTGCATGTTGATATGAACTTAGAATATCTATTCTTGTTTTGCAGGCACTTGTAACGGTGATAGAAGTAATGTTTTGGAAACCCCCGAGTACACGCCCAGCAGGGGCTACAGATCAACCAAAGCCGACTATGTAAGTTAAACAAGTATTAATATTAAATACTAAAAAATGCATCAAACCAAAAAGAGATTTTAACAGTATACAATCTTCCAAAATTGGCCAACTTTTGTTTGATTGCAGCTGTGCCAGTGATTTAACATTATATTTCAAAATTTAACTGTACATGCAAAGTTTGTAAAAAGCTATCTTACTCATCCTTGCATCTGGTAGGGACCTCAGTGGCTAAGTGGTTAAGGTAACTGACTTTAAATCACTTGCCTCTCATCAATGTGGGTTCGAAACCTTACTTGGGGTTAAAATTCTTAATGTGGGGAAGCCATCCAGCTAGCTTATGGAAGGTCGGTGGTTCTACCCAGGTGCCCGCTCGTGGTGAAATAATGCACAGGGCACCTAACCAGTTGCCCGCCGTGATGAAATAATGCCAAGAGGGGCGTCTGATGTCCTCCTCAACCATCAAAAGCTGAAAGTCGCCATATGACCTATAAATGTGTCAATGTGACTTGGTACCCAACAAAACCATAACATCCTTGCATCTGTTGTTTCCACTGTTGGCATAAAACCCGGGTTTTATCTTATTGCCCAGCCCACTTTGCCCGCATGGGTTTTAAAGAGTTAAATAAAAAATCCATGTGGGTTTTGAAATATCATATCCATCCCATGTGCTTTGAGTTAAATAAATATTTGTAATGATTGTACTCAAATTTTTGCAGGAAATAGTTTTAGTTGGAGAAGCTTTGGAGCCAGGAAAGGAGAGGTTTGGTGGAGCAACATCAAAAGTAGTAGTGTCTTCCGCATGGCTCTCAAGAATGAAGGCTAAGACCAAAAAATCAACTATGTCTTGTAGGGTCAAGCGTTACATTGATGGGTTTTTTCAACCCTGGGAGATGCAGGGGTTGAACAGCACCCTTGTATCTAAAATGACAGGGGACAAGAGGGAAATCTTTCTCGCATTAGAGAGTAAGCTATTTTCAATATCTAAAATAAAAAACCAAGCAAACTATAATGTGCAATAGACTGAAGTTCTGTATGATTTGTATGAAGCAGAAGAACGTTATTGTACTTAAATACAGTGAAACACACAGACAACAAATGATATTTTGCAGCTGAGCCACCAATATACTGGATCAGCCAGCTATATAGTTGTTAATATATAAATAATATTTTGATTAATGCCTGACACAAGTTAACACTTTTTTGAAGAACATTTGGGGCTGCAGGTTCTTAAAGTTTAAGACGCATTTGCCCAGGCAGCTTTAAATTCTGTTTGTGTCATGTAGGAAAGTTATAACCGACAACAACTTCAGAATCTAACAGTCATATAATAGACTAGTATTTTGTTACCCGTTTTTTGGTGAAAAGTAAGAAAATATGTACTTGAATTTCACATGCCTTTGACACTTCTAATTTAATTATGCTCTTGCACTTGATTTTAATTAAGAAATAACAAGTTTCCAGGAGTGGTATATCGTCAAATATACAGAGGTTTGAGTTCTTATGCGTAAAAATATGTCACGAAGGCCGTAGGTCTGAGTGATATATTGTTTAGCATAAGAATGAAAACCTCGGTATATTTTATGATAAATCACAACTGGGAGCGTGTTATTTCGATTCTAACATGCAATTCTGACATGCAGAAATAGGTACACTGGAGGAACTCCTTCTATCGAGTAGTAATGGACAAGCGTCATGTGGCATTTTGACGTCATGACGCACGCGAGTGGTATACTGCAAAATAACCTCGGATCAGTTTTCTTCTATGTGTATGTAGGTTATTTGCTAGGCTTGTTAGAATGTCTCATAATCGTGTTTAATTTCAAATTGTTTTCTTTCCCTTTCAGATTTTGCAAGTGAAGAATGTGGCCTGTCAACAAGTCTGTTTAATAAGTGTTTAAACGCAAAGGCAGGAACGGCAAAGAGGGCCATGCATCTTGTGTTTCCGGAAAAGGCTGTTCCTAAAAAAGACAAACCCCAAAAAAAGAAAAAATCTGGGGATGACTTACAAAATGCAGAATAAAATTTTATGAACTTTGGACTAGAAGTTTTATAAAGCTATACTTATGTTCTATAACGCAGTTTCTGGTAAATAGTCCAAGGGATTTATGTGAAAAGTAATTTTTGTTCTCGAGGCCTATATGTAGAGGCAGTCTTTTTACTGAGTTTTCGATCTCCATCTATAGTGAATAAGCCCCTACGTTATTATGGTTACATACATAAATCAAGAAGAGATCAAATGAGTATCACACGGAATGTGTAAATATTGTTTATTTACCTGATAATTGCATTTATATCCAAGTCAGTTCAGGTGGTGTATACACTATGTACAGCCAATATTTCTATTCTGTACCCTATTTTCTTTTTCAGACATTTATGTTCTGTTGTTGATTTATAAAACATACATTTATCACTTGCTTGAAGAGACATGTGAAATACTGTTTCAAGATTGAATTTTTTATTCTAGTGGAATTATTATGGTGTCCATTAACTTTGATTACCTCCTTTTATGGCTCTTAATGGTACAAGCTCATGTGCAATATTGACATGATTGAAAGTAGTGTTTTGTTTACCATGTGGTTCTTATGCCTATTTTTATTTGGACAGCTGCTTTATCTGTTTTGAACGTAAAATTTAAAGCACTGTGTTAAAGAAGCCTGGAAAAGTTTGAGAATATGCAAGTTTTAAATAAAGAAAAATCATGCCTGTGTATAAAGTCTTAAAAATAGTCAAGTCAATAAATATGAATAATGATAAAGATTTAATGATTTGTGGTGAAATAATGTCAGTAAAATAGGTCGAATCATGGAATAACCTTTTCATAAAACTTTGTCAATTTTGTCTCCATGAAGTCTAGGTCAAATTTCAAACTGGGTCATCTTGGGTCAAACAGTAGGTCACTTAGGTCAAATAAAAAAATGTTAATAAAACATAGAGGCTCCCTTCTTTACCTGATCCTCATAAAACTGTCAGAGTGTTTGTCATCATGTAATCTAGGTTGAGTTTAAAACTGGGTCATTTGCATTTAAAAACTAGGTCACTGGGTCAGATCATAGAAGAAATATAGTAACATTCTAGAGGCCACATTTTCTTATACCTCATTGTCATAAAACTTTGTCAAAATGTGTATCAGTATTTAGAGCAATAGACTCAGGTGAGAGATTCAGGGCCATTGTTGCCCTCTTGTCTAAGTTACCAACTGAAATATTGTAAATATTCCATTATTTTACACCTTTTTATCGAGTTATTGACATAGATAGACTGAGTGGAATAAATACTGTATTGAGTTGAACTTTGTACACAATTTGAAGAATGATATACAGTATTTGCCCCATTTAGAACCTGTCCCAGGCGCCCCTTGCTTTTTGCATTTACAAGTGGATAAGCTTGCAGTATAAAACAGAAGACCAAAAAAACCGACCTCTCTAAAGCAACCGTTAATGTTTATAAAACAGAAATTACCATTTTACAATCGATGAATCTAATAAGCACACACCTTTCCCAATTTTTAAAACGCCCTGGCCTCTAAATGGTGCGAATACAGTATCAATATTTGTTAATGTGATATTACCTTGTTCCTTAGAACTGTTGTACATGAAAAAAGAATTCATTTGCATATGCATGTTTTTTAAAATTACTAAAAATAAATTTGAAAATTGAGCATATCATTTGTTTCATTAATAACCATTTATATCTGGCATATGACAAATCTGACATGATTTCCAGTTAAGGTACTGTACAGTAAGATTCATAATTATTTTTGTGATAAGGGTACTTTTTAATGATTATTTAGCAATATATAGTCTTCAAATTTAATATTTGCAAAAAGTTAGAATTAGAATACATTGAATATTCGCGATTAGTTCACATTAGATGTTTGCGATTAGTTCACATTAGATGTTTGCGATTAGTTCACATTAGATGTTCGCAATTAGTTCACATTAGATGTTCGTAATTTGTTCACATTAGATGTTCGCAATTTGTTCACATTAGATGTTCGCAATAAGTTCGCATTAGATGTTCGCCATTAGTTCACAATAGATGTTTGCAGATTGTTTGCATATTGTTCACATTTATTGTTTGCATATTGTTCACATTTAATGTTCACAAATAGTTAACATTAAGTGTTTGCCAATAGTTAACATACAATATATGTTCGCAAATAGTTCGCAGATCAGTTAACAAGTTGCTTCCTATTTTATTCGCAAATTGTTCACATCTTTGTTCGCGGAAAATCTAATTTGCATGTGAAAAGTGAACATTATGTTAACATTGTGCGAACAATTTTAACAGAAGTGAAACACTGTTCGCGAATAGTTCGCAAATAATTTGCAAATTGTTCACAATTGTTGTTCACATTGCACTCACTTTTTCTGTAAGGGATTTGTCCAAACTTGGCAGAAACATAAATACGTAGCTAATGCACACTTTGCAGAAAAACACTATTTTTTCTCAGTTTTGCCAGACAGGTATTCGTCCTTGTCATGTTGTTGGAGTTTCCAGAGAGAATGGTATGAGTTAATTGCACTGTTGGGAAGCACTAAAACATACAACAACAGCTTCAGTGACGGGAAACATATTGAATGTTTATAAAGTACAGGCATATCAGTACTTGATGGCGTGTACAAATTTCTGGTAAACGTTGGGGCATCACATAGTGAATAATAAGAAAGGCGTTGTGAAACTGATGTTTTTTGTAGCGAATACGAACATAAATGTACGCATCTAAACAAATCTGAAGCATACAGTCAGGTACATAAATAGGCGTTGATAGTTATATTCTAGCAGTCAATAATAAGACTTGATATTATACGTGATACATTACAAAATATGCAAAAGAAAAAAACTCATAGTAACAAATTATATTAATTGTAAATTTTACATGTTTCTAGGACAGTTCTATTGAAACCTACCAAGCAGATATATCGGACTGGGATGTTATAGGGAAACTACTCATTGATATTGGTCCTGTTGATGGCCTTGTCAACAATGCTGGTGTTAATGTACAGAAACATGTGCTAGATTTTACAAAAGAAGATATGGATAGATAATCGTTAGCATAAGTTTCACCAACAAGACTAAATTCCAGTAACCCCAGTCTTAGAATCAGTGATATACATGTGCATGTTGTCTATATACATTAACTGAAACTTTGTCGTTTAGCATTACAAAGAATGGGGCTTAGACCTTGACCTTTGTGACAGCTGAAACTTTGTCGTTTAGCATTACAATGAATGGGGCTTAGACCTTGACCTTTGTGACAGCTGAAACTTTGTCGTTTAGCATTACAAAGAATGGGGCTTAGACCTTGACCTTTGTGACAGCTGAAACTTTGTCGTTTAGCATTACAATGAATGGGGCTTAGACGTTGACCTTGGTGACAGCTGAAACTTTGTCGTTTAGCATTACAATGAATGGGGCTTAGACCTTGACCTTTGTGACAGCTGAAACTTTGTCGTTTAGCATTACAATGAATGGGGCTTAGACTTTGACCTTTGTGACAGCTGAAACTTTGTCGTTTAGCATTACAATGAATGGGGCTTAGACGTTGACCTTGGTGACAGCTGAAACTTTGTCGTTTAGCATTACAATGAATGGGGCTTAGACGTTGACCTTGGTGACAGCTGAAACTTGGTTCTTTTCAGCGGTTAACTTCATTATCTCGTTCAATTTAAAAAGTTTTGGGCATTGTGTCGTGCAATGGTGGTATGTCATGTATTTATGTGTCAGTGTTCGGCTTTTTAAGTACAGCATTTGATTTACAAACAAAATTGCACCACTTTTCATTTACTATTTGATTTGCCAGAAATTAACTTCGAGATTATATTGAGCTCTCCGAGAATGTGTATATGGGTATTACGTTATTTTGAATACAATGCGTCTTACCATATTTTTAATTTTCGTTTCAATATATCGTGCTGATGCATTTTATTCAACTTTCAGTATAATCGACATAAACTTCAAAGCTTCGTTTCACGTCTCACAGGTAAATTTAAGTACAATGTATACCATAAATGCATCTACCTTTAATATATCTTTCGGATAAAATATTTTCAAGTAAATGTTGTACAAAAATCTTAAACACAACAAGGTACATATGGACGGTTTAGATTGAGAAGGTCGTAAGTACAAAATCGATTGTGAGAAAAGACATTCTGCTTATATAACTTAAATCTGGTCAACATGACAAGTTTCGTTTTTCTTGAAAATAGGCTCATAAGAAGCGTCTTATGATATCAAATATGTAGTTTTATAAGGTCGCAACGTACTTATCATTCTAAGCCAGCAATATAAAACTGCAATCTTAAATAATTAAAACATCTATGTTGTCTTTTATTCAGGCTAACTTACAATACCAATATCATAGTCATGTTAGATTGACCTGAACCGATTCAAATTTGTAAATTTCCAGGTGGTTGCTAAACAAATGATACTACAAAATAAACCTGGTGTTATTGTGAATATATCTAGTATTGCAGCCAAGAGAGTGGTCAAACAATATGCCGTTTACTGTTGTTCGAAAGCTGCGATGGATAGAATGACCAAAAACATGGCACAAGAGTTAGGCGCTCACAACGTAAGTGTAATCACGTCCATTTAATACATATAGCATATGTACGAGAGGTGCCCCACTTATATTTGAACAGTATTGAATATCAAATAGTTCGACGCTTATTATATATAATCAAAATATTTCTATATCATCGTGCAAAATAACGTGTTATGAAACACATACAACTATTGATCATTACTTTATTTCTTAGTTTGCACTCAAATCTACAAGTTTGTAGGGGGTATGGTGTTTGGCTTTTTGAAGACCGAATAATCCGATCGATGCGGTTTGCATTTCCCGCCTGTAATAAACGCAGCAATATTCCATAGACTAAAGGGTTTGTGGGTATATGTTCATTAGACTTTGGCCTTTACTAATATTGCGTAATATACTTCAAATGTGTGTTCTTAAGGTACAGAATGGTGTTTTTGTGGAGGGAGTTGAAGCTCCGTGTTGACAAAACACCATG
Source organism: Spisula subtruncata (assembly GCA_963678985.1). Classification (NCBI taxonomy): domain Eukaryota; kingdom Metazoa; phylum Mollusca; class Bivalvia; order Venerida; family Mactridae; genus Spisula; species Spisula subtruncata. The sequence continues at coordinate 3,560,513 of OY787660.1, read as the reverse complement.
CTCCCCATATGGTCTCCCGGAAAGTTGTTTTGCAAACATTTTGACCAAATATGGTTTGGAACCTAATGTACACAGCAATGTGCATTCACCTTTAACTTTTTAGTAAAACATATGTGTTCCATTAAGCCAGTATAGCAAACAACAGCATACGTTATGCAAACGTTCGGAAACATGTGAAGCTTAACGAATGTCAACTTATAGGTAGCCTTATCAACATTTATCATATAGTAGGCTGTCAGTTCATGGTAAATTTCTCAACAATAAAGCATTTCCTCTACAAAGGTGACAAAGTTGTGGCATTTACGGTTCCGTTGAAGTATACACAGCGTTAAAGACATTTGTCTCCCTTATGTTGTTTTTGCGGTATTGAGCATGTAAACACCGATTTTATCCCGCGTCCGGCATGTATAATTCTCTAAATGAACAAATCGAAAGTTCCAATGGGTACTCTTAACGTCGCTGAAGTCCCTATTTTGGTTTTTGGATATGCCTTACTTACCAAATAATCAAAGTTTAAGATTTTGGTAGGTATCATCACTTTTTGTCAGTTTTTAATATTTTGCGTAATTTCGTAAAAAACAACAACAAAGCGCAAAACATACTTCCTGTGACAAAAACTGCATATTTTCTTCACAAAAATGGAATATCCATGCTCAACCAACAGCTTTTAAGGGCTTTTATGGCAGTGGCAGACCTTCAAAACGCAAAACACCATACCCTCTACAAAAGTGTTGTTTTTGGATCATTCTATTTATCAAATAAACCAACCAGTAAGTGTAAATGTTACCTAACACATATGTTTACTCAGTACAAAAGAAATATTTGATTTATACCATATTTCCATGAAAATGAGCCATGTTCAACACTGTTCAAATATAAGTGGGGCACCTCTCGTACACAATGCGTTGAAATAAAACCAACTCTTATTCACTTAAAATGTTTTTGTGATTATTTTTTGCACAATTACTCCAAATAACTTACACACGTACAATAGGCTGTTTTATAATGAATAATAAGCGATTCACGGCGGTTTATAAATACTTTTTTCAACCGAACAAAACGTACACCAACCAATTAAATTTAATATGACATTAACTCACGGACTATTGTACAATTAGACAGATACGAGTAAACAGTGTTAATCCATCATTAGTAACGACAGATATGGGAAAGAATACACTTGGTTCAGATCCTGTGACAATTGAACAAACATTATCTGGCATCCCAATCGGACGATTCCTTGGCAAGTATTAATTTAATTTAGTATTAACTTATTTAGCTTGTTATATTATACTCGTGCATTGGTGCTTATTACTAACTTTTCTCAAGGACTTCGACAAAAGTAAGATGATGTGATATTGTAACTTCGTTGACTCAAATATAAGACTTCGATACATTTGTCTACAATTACTGGAAGGGGGGGGGGGGGGGGGTCAGCACTAACATAAAACAGTCGAACACAAAAAGCACAAATACACAAAAAACGAAAACAAGGTACACTTAATACAATGTGACATTCATCAAACAGAATGATAATTATCTTGATTTTTGAGTTGTACAGATAGCCATATGATGATGGTATATTGAATAAAACTTCGAATTGATAAATGACTTTGTTATTTGAAATGAGGCATACTACCTATAATTGAACACCCATACAAGTCACAAGGACAGAAAGAAATGCAGGAAAAAGAAACAAAAGAAACACGCGTCACCATACTGTGACAGCCTACCAACGCAACCAAACAGAAGTCATACATTTCCAGTGTAAGATTAAACAGAGAAGAACGAATCACGAGGACGACCATACATCATTAGGTCAAAACATAAAGCAACACTCGATGTAAGTGAAGCATGAACGATAACATGCTGCATTTCCATTACTTAATCGGATTGTTGAACTCAACTTATTTCGAGTATGTGAAACCTCTTTTATACATGACTGCTAAATACGTAATACATGTATGTTTACCTAATAATTTGTTAATCATTTCAGAGATGGAAAACGTAACTAGTGCTGTGATGTATTTACTGAGTGATAAAGCGGCAATGATATCCGGTGTAACAATGGTTGTAGATGGAGGGCATATAACTACATTTCTCTAATACACAAACGTACATGTATACGACCAAGCATATTACACAGCCATGTTATCATTTATAAGATGCTAATTATCTTCTAACTGATACTTCAACATATTAAAATTGTGTGACAATGCTAGCACATAGGTTTTTGTTATAATTGTCAAATATCATCTGGCTGAGCAGTTCATATAAATCCCTGTCAATTTGATATCCTTCATGTACTTGCTAGATAATTAAATACTTTGATATATCGGAAATTTCCAAGTCAGAAAAGGCTCATTCGACCACAACATGCATTGAGTGCTACTTTCCCTGTCGGTTTTTCTCATACACCTTTTATGGCATGATTTTGTCTTCTTATTAACGCAATGTTTACAATTAATACTTTTTTATAGTATGAATTTCTCGTTATTTGTCTGATTTAATTCGAAAAATTGTGATTTTATTTCTGGTTTCGAACTCGATAGCTATCAACATTGCCAAACACACAACGAGAAAATGAAACTTAACCGCTGCAATGTATTTGACTGAAACAGTCTCATACACATAACGTACGGCCGGTATGACGCCTATCATCACCAGATCACCTTCATCTCGGCGGGGGATATAAAGGATGAATATGCAGTTACATCTTTAACAAGACTGTGATCAGTAAACACTTAATAACCAGGGGCCATATATCTGCACACAATGGTGTTGACAATGTAAAATAGGGTATGAGCAAATCAGACAGGGAAGGCTGAACTCAACCTAACCAGCCGAACACAGAAATCAATAACACCACAACACAATCACACCTCGCAATGTCCAAACATAAGCCAAAAACAATTAAAAGTCCGAGGCATGTATTATGTTAAACAAGTATGACTAGTTTTAAATCAATGCCTTGATGAACTTTGAACATCTTTTGACATTCACCACCATACAAGTTTGGGTTAATATATTCGAAGACACGCGCGGACGGAAAGGACAATCCATATATGCCATCAGCATCAGTAAAATGACCTATTTACAGCTTCACAGAGCTGAAAGACATGCTAGTAGTTAAGAGGGAGGTATAGAATTCATTAACTTGCGGCCTCATGCGTAAGAATAATAATAATCGTACCATTCATTCCTAGAATAACCATACATATGGCTTTTAACAGCCGAATATAAAGCAAGACACACAAATCATATACTAGTATCACACCAACAAGTCACAGGAATATCCGTAAAATAAACTAGAAACATTCATGACAACCAACTCAGACATTATGACACATCAGTAAGTCAATGGTTACTGGTGTAAGAACCATCAAACACGACAGAATAACAAGGGCGTCCGCAAATGAGAAGGACAATCAACGACGATACACTAAACAGAAACAGCAATTTATCTAGGTTATGATTTTTGGTAATAAGAGAAAAAGACAAAGCAATTCAATTCAATATGTGTCACAGGGCCAGTATTTGACTGATAAAGTTACTGTATACTGTTGTCAGCCCTGGTAGCTCAGTTGGTAGAGCACCTGACTTGCAAGCCGGAAGTCGCGGGTTCGACCCCCGTCCTGGGTATATGATTTTTTATGAACCCACAACAATGGCGCCCAACGGGGGACGGGTCTGTGACTGTCACATAGCTAAGCATGTGCTTCCATTAATTTATGTCTCTAGTCTGAGAATTTGAAGACGAATTCTAAATGAGCAGGGGATAAAGTCACAGGGCCAGCATTTGACTGATACAGTTACTATGTACTGTTGTCAGCCCGGGTAGCTCAGTTGGTAGAGCACCTGACCTGCAAGCGGGAAGTCGCGGGTTCGAGCCCCGTCCTTGGTATATGATTTTTATGTATAGGTTATAGATCATATATTAGATTTATAAACAAATTATAGCAAGGGAGCGCTAGCGACCCGCAGCTCTAATTTGTTTATAAATCTAATATGTGATCTATAACCGGCTTATAGTTTACCCGCCCACTTTTGGTGAGCTTTCCAATGCTTTTGTATGCAAACAATAGCATGTCCATTTATTGAGAATTGAGAGTGAAAAAGTGTTAAGGTGTTTCACCGCTTTTGGGTGGAAGTTTAAAATCGCAGTCACTTTGGTTTATTGTGAGCCTCTGACAACGAGATCAAATAATACAAAATGCTTAAAGTAGATTTTTCAGCATCTTCCCATGTCTTAAAACCCCAAGTGTACTGACTAGTTATTACGATTATATACGAGTACTTTAATGAAAATACAGAAACACCCTTAGCTAAATCCCTACGGATGATTTAATCCAAATGATAGCTTTAAACAGTATCCCGAGCATTTTAGAGGACGGTTCTTTTGCATTTATTCCTGCATTTATTCCTGCAGAATATAAACTTATACATGCAGAAGTACCCAAATTAAAACTGTAATCACCTTGAAGTATGAACTAGTTTTTAAAAATAGAATGGTCGCAAAATCTGAATACAACGGATGCAAAACATTGATTATTTTTGTTACCTCCCCTGTTTTCAGCATTTCTGAAATCACTAAAAGTGTAATAAAAATAAACTAACCGAGCAATTGTCATAAAATCTTGCATGAAACTTCAATATTTGTCACTCTACTTGACGACTTGTTGCATGCATGGAAACAGTATGTCGTTCAACGATTTTTCACGTTAAACTCAAAAACGAATATGTCGTTCAACGATTTTTCACGTTAAACTCAAAAACGAAAATTAACATATTTTAAAATAGTATTTAAAAAATCAAATAACTTGCACAGTATAACATAAAAAATACTGTTTTGTTCCTTATATACGAAATTTTATGTATACCAAATTTTATGAGGATTAAAGCAAAAGTTTTTCGGTAAATTGCAATTATCAGTTTTTAGGGGTTGTCGCCAAAATCCAAGAATATCTTAAAAACTAGCCGAGCAAAACTGTTGGGATTTTCCAGAATGATTGTCGTAAATGTGTTCTTTATAAATATAACAGGTTTTATATACATTGTACAGAAAAATCCAACACCGGTGAATCACCTTAAGCAGATTATAAATTGCTGATAGAATAACAGTAAAATTATGGGAGTAGGCGGGTCTAGTTTTCCATATAAGGAAACAGCCAAATTGTCCTAATAAATGGATTTTCTAAATAGTTATTATGTCCATTGCACAAATAAGTGAATAAGTGGTCCAAAATTTTGAAAATCCCTGGCTTTTGATTGGACAAAGAAGTAGGGTAAACTATAAGACCCACAACATATGCATGCATAACAAGATGAAATGAAATCGGACAGAGAAGGCAGCACTTAATGCAAACAGTCCATCACAGAACAGAACACCAACCATCAGGAAATGACACTCGGTCTTGCATATCGATGGAGTGTATTTTCTAGTCATTATACATGTATACTAAGCTTAATTGAAGCCACCAGAAAGGCGCAAAACCTCACACATAAACTGCTGTCAACGTTCTAAGAAGCCAGTTGTTCTTTTTCATGAAGAACAAAATCGGCTTAATGACGCTGTATCAACATATTTATCGTTTCCATGTATCCAGTTCCAAGAAGGAAGGGGGTTAACTGTTTCTTATCTAGATGAATCGTTGTCACGAATGTTATTATATTCGTAATTATGTTTTATTTTCCCACTCTTCCAAGATCTCTGTGGGGTTTTTTACTTTCGACAATCAACTAACAACAAAAGTAACAAAATGTGTCAAAAGGTTATCATTAAATCATAAACTTTTATGTCAGTGACACATAGTGTTCAGTTAAGACATACTTGAAGGGTAACTGATAAAAATATATGCAGATAACAATTCAATTACCCTATAAGAAGACAAGTGTTGTAGATATGTGTCTATAATCACTGAGTACACCGTGTAAGAGGTTTTAACGACCGCAGATCGTCTTAATATTAACCTCAAAGAAGTGTTAGTCGAAACGTGTCTATAATATGGAGGACCAATTTAAAAACAAGAAAGTGATCGTAACTGGGGCAGGGAAAGGTAAATAAATTACAATTATATTATTGATTTATATATGCTTATATTGTACTCATCTCAACATATTAATATATATTAATTCCCTTTTTGACCATATCAGTTTAAATATCGTAACGGATATGATTGTTTATAAATATGCCATTGCCAATATTCTTGTTCAATTGAGAATCACTAAAATATTATTCTAAGAAACATTACATTGCGTGGCACAACATCAATTATAGAGTGAAACATTTAATTGAAATAAATGCAGCGTTATCTACAACACTGAATCGAGTATGTATACGGTGTCCGCCTTTGTATTGAACAACGTCCGTCATTTGTCAGCGTTTATACATGGTTATATCAGGCTGCAATTTGTAGTTATGTCACAGAGCCAATTGCCTGCTTGGTTCAGGTTTTGTTCATCTTACAGTATTTGAGGATAGCTGTTTTAATTGAGTTAATCGGAGGATTTCCCATCAAGATGATGTCCATCGCCGTATGTGTATGCGAGAAAGAAGCCAATCGCCTTTCCCTTTTGTGTTTGACTCTTTTCGTGCTATATAATTTCATTAAACAACGCAGCATAACATTTGTAGGAATTGGAAGGGCCATATGTGTCCATCTGGCCAAACTGAAAGCGCATGTAATTGCTATATCAAGAACCCAATCAGACTTAGATTCGTTGAACGAAGAGGTATGTTACATAGTTTTGATCAATATACTATACACCATTACTTACACTGTGTGCTACATATTACGCTTATAGTCGTATTCGTTTGGTTTTGATAGTCTATCTATTTCATACATTCATCGAAAGGTACACAATGTCATGTAACATCCAAATGATGTTGTATTGTTAGTGTTTGAACTCACGAATATGATATTATCCAAACTAAAATGATAAACCAAAATCATCAGGTCAAAAAGGTTCATTTACTATTTAGCAAAACGTCACACACACACACACACACACACACACACACACACGTCATTGTCCAAAATATGTGCACCATCGGACCTCCATTTCGGATAAATTCAATTAACTATTTCACTATTACAAAACGGTTACTGCGATTAATTTGTGTCATTTGGCATGTCCGTATAATCAGTTCGTTATATGTGTGGTCATGGCTTTAATATTTATAAACGAGTATTTTTGTATAATCCTGAATTTAATTAGGTAATTCAGGACGTCACGTCAGGTGTCAATTAAAATATACGTCCATGGTCCAATTAAAAAATATAAGTGTGAATAAATTAATGAATTCTAAATTGTATGAAGTTTTCAAAAAGTTTTCCAATTGTATTGATTTTATGCCAAAGTAAATGTGATTGCATTTAGTCTCTTTAAATGTGTATGTCGTTTTCTTAAGGTCATACTATGTTATGTGTATGGCTTTGTTACAGGATAGTTCTATAGAAATCCATCGAGCGGACGTCGCAGATTGGGATGTAATCGATAAACTACTAGTGGATATTGGACCCGTGAATTATCTCGTGAATAATGCGGGAGTATTTTCAGGAAATTCAGTTTTTGATGTTACCAAAGACGATTTAGATTCGTAAGTATAATAGTGTCCAAACTGAATAAAGATTGACTAACTTCCCCCAATTTACATAATATATATTCTGAAGCGCAAAATTAATGGAGAATAAAATTAGCATGAGCATAATATATCGCCGGCTCAGAATGAGAAGGTCGTAAGTACAAAATCAATAATTGGAGAAAACTAATAACTGTCCATAAATTACTGTTTATTTATGGTGAAATACTTAGTAAGCTGTTTCGACATACGTTTGGTCAACATGACAAGTTCTGATTGTCATAAAAATAGGCTTATAAGAAGCGCCTCGTGGTGCTGATTTAAATTTGTATCAGTCCTGTAAGGACGTAAGAAATCATTCATTGACAAAGCTTGAGGTATGCGTGTAAGTTTGAATGAATGTCTGAAAAATGTTTAGGGAGATTTGTGGTCAGAATATACTATTATCATATATAAAATAATAAAAGTGAATGAAATGTAGTTCCGTCTAACTTTAACGAGTGCACTACATATATAAATTAATTTGCAAATATATTATACATATGCGATTCACCACCCACACGCAATGTAACAGTTCTTTATCGATTGCATGTTTCAGTGTTACAGACATCAATTACAAAGCAGCATTCCACGTTTTACAGGTAAGTGTTCCAGGTCATGTGCATTTTATGGCTATTCCAAAACAAATGAAGAATACATACTTATCATACCAAGAATAAAGATTTGTATCAAAATACAAGGTATGTTAAATTTTAACGTATATGTAAATGGTTATCTTTTCGGTAATATGATATTGATAACAATGGCGACATCATAATGTATTTTACCAATTTACGCTTCTCTCGCAGGTGGTTTCAAAACAAATGGTTGATCACAAGATAAAAGGAAGCGTAGTAAACATTTCAAGTATATCAGGACTTAAACCGTCATATGGACTGTCAGTATACTGTGGTTCTAAAGCAGCGATGGATATGATGACCAAATGTTTTGCATTAGAACTAGCCCCGCACAAGGTATGTTCGATACATAGTTTTTAAAAGGGTATGCACATGTCTGTAAACCATCACCTCTCTATTTCAAGAGAGTTCAATTAATGCATAAAGCAGTAATGTGTTTTACGCCGAACTTTGTATAAACTGTGTATCATATAACAGAGATACGTAACCGTAAAATACATGATGCTATTGGCTTGTTATATACGTAAATGAGCCGTTCTCCAGAAAAACCGGGCTTAGTGACAAAAGTTCGAAAATCACGATTATATCGTTAGAATTATTATTATTATTATACCATATTTATATAGCCCTTTTTTTCATGTATACACACGCTCAAAAGTGCTGTACAATCATGACTAATACATGGTTAAAACAGTATATAATGTACATAACATATACAAGTAGGACCTACTTAACACTGGGGCGGGGACTTTACTTAACCCAGTAGACGGGACTCTACTTAACCCAATAAACAGGCTTCTACTTAAACCAGTAGACGGGCCCTACTAAGCCTAGTAGTAGGGATCTATTGAAGATAGTAGACGGGGCTCTACTCAACCAAGTAGACGGGTCTCTACTTAACCCAATAGACGGGGCCCTACTTAACCTAGTTGTAGGATGACTAAATTGTTAGGACAAATTTCTGAAAGTAAGAACGAATTATTATATACATTAACAAAGATACAGACTTTTTAAACTAATCACACTGCATAGTTTTAGAGTGACGTCGCAAACATCAATTTTCCTGGAGAACGGCTCACATGTAATTGACAAGTTGATGGCACAGTTAGTGTTTATATATTAGTAGTCGATATATAACGTGTTCGATCTCACCTTCTCCTATATGGTCGTCAGCTGGAACGCACTCTGGAATCACATATGCTTTTACAGCTATTAGAAACTTACATTTAGACGATTTCAAAACTATGCAACCTGTAAATATTGTAAGATCAAAACCGTCTTGTCTCAATGCATGTATACTTGAGGTAAAAATCTTCATTATACATTGCATAACACAGGCTTGGGGTTTGAGGTAGGATCCTTTTTAGAAACAGCTGATAATGAACTCTTTACCCAGTGTTTGTTTGGTGCCCAGCTGCCAACACTCTACTCATTATCGCGAGACTCGCAATCACGCTTTCTTAAGCTATCAATTAAATACGTCCACGATATCGATGGCTAAGAATGAGAAGGTCGTAACGACAAAATCGATATTTTGAGAAAACGAGAAAATACAGTCCGGTAATTACGTTTTACACATGGTAAAACAAGCGGTTTAAACTTCGTTTTGGTCAACATGACAAGTTCCGATTTTTATGAAAATGGGCTCATAAGAAGCGCCTTGTGATGCCCATTTTAAATATGCATGAATCTTAAAAGGTCGTAAATAGTAGTTAAGACCTTCTCATTCTAAGCCAGCGATATATGCAAATCCCACTCACTCAAGTAAAAAATGATGCTTAGGCTTAACGGTTAAAAATTGAAATGTCATTTAGTGTTTTTCTTTTTTTCTTATATTATGTTATTCATTATCTATCTTTATCTTTCACTCGTGCATTGTATAATATGTTGTTTCTTCATAAATGTTCATTATTCTCATTGTTCATAAAATGCATGTAATACTATTTATCACATGACTTTCCTTGTATCCAGGTTAGTATAGCCAGTAAGTATAAAGTTATACGTACCACGCTTAGTATAAGCTATTGAGTTTTTCCAATAAATCAATGCGTATTTTGCGTTTTTGGTGTCATATGATAAAAAGAATCTATCACTCGTTGTCAATTGATATATTCATATTAAACTCGTTCAGGAAATATTATTAAGCTCGCCAGAGGCTTGCTTAATAAAATTTCCAAAACTCGTTTATATAAATTTATATCAATTGACAACTCGTGATAGATCCTCTATGTATACATCACTGTAAAAGTGGAATTATATCGTTTATACGTTGCAGATACGAGTGAATGGTTTGAACCCTGCCTTGGTCGATACAGGAATGAAACGTAATTTCAACAGCTCCCAGCTTGAAGGAATTATACAAGCTTTTCCCCTGGGCGCCCTAGTAGGTAAGAAAAGCATTGTGTAATCAATTTACTAACATCGAAGAAATTAATTACGATTGAAAATGATAGGCAATAAGCCTATGTTTACATAATCCATGAAATTTGCATTATACCTGTCCACTTCGTACACTATACAATATGGTCAATACGATATTATGCATATATGATTGCATAATATTATTAGAGTGTTTCTTTGACAACGAAAATCTTTTGATACTGTGATTACTAATTTAAACCGGCATGGTTACGACTTCTGGTGTATTAAGGTAAATTATATCACAACATTGCACAATATTTGAAAAGCATACCTGCGTTTCGAAAAAAACCCCACACACATAGGTAATTTGATAATTAGCATTGTCGATAAATCTTAACAAGCTTTAATACGTGACGGTGATAGTAATGCCAATATACATCATTAGAAAAATACATCAGACAACTGTCCATTCTAAGTCAGCTTAACAATCACGAATATAATCAAAGCGTCAATGGCACTGGAAGAACAGGGATTGTTCCTGTCGTCAGAAAAATATTTTTCCAGTCACAAAGCATATGAGGGCATATGCCACCCCAACGCCATAGGCCCTACGTATGTTCCAGCATCTAGTTAATACATTATTACCACTTTTGCCTATACTACTCGCAGTATTTTAATGTTGAGCGTTTCTCACTGACCGGATGGTTACTTAGCTTACATAACATAATACAATCGCTGTCTCGATATATTTACCAAGCTTCCGGCAATTAAGTGCTAAGTCATCATGCAACATTATAAACATTGTCTCGGCTAAAAATTAGGCGATAAAGTCCGAAGTCATCCCGCGGAATGCGCAATTGGATCTATTTTTAGCTCGCAATCTTCTTCAGTATATCTTTCACGCTTACACTGACCAGGTCGCAAGCTCCCTGTTCAAAACCATGTTGACGGGGTACATATAAAAGCATGTGATCAATGACTTTCATGCTTAACGGTACATACTCATTTAGTTTGCGATCTTACATCTAACGAACATGCTGCCAGACCAATCACAAACATACACGTTGATCGTGTATTATCACGTGATATATGACGTCACCTCTAACAACCACGTAGTTTATGAAGTCACGTCTAACATACACTTAATATATGACGTCTCATCAAACAGTCACGTGATATATGAAGTCCCATTTAACAAGCACGTGATATTTGACGTCCCACCTAACAAGCACGTGGTATATGATGTCAGATCTAACACGTACGTGATATCTGGTGTAACATCTAACAATCATGTAATATGACGTCACATCTAACACGTGTTATATTTCAGCTGAGGAAGATATGGTTCAGTCTGTGATGTATATGTTAAGTGACTATTCATCTATGGTGACTGGAGTGAACATGCCTATTGACGGGGGATTTATCATACAACCACCAACTGTTCTGGATTTCTCAACATGATATGCCAATATACTGTACGCAATTATGAAGCACTTTATCAAATCGATAAGAAAATGTATGACACGATATATAAACTATTTTAAGGTAAAATATTACTGAGTTGTTGTTAATCGTATCAATTCAATTGTTATATGATCAGTTTAAAGTTGAAAAAGTTGCCAATTTTTTAGGGCTGTTTTTAGCTGTTCAACCGCTCAGCCACCTCTTGACATTTTAACTCCCCGTTATCATTGGGCTAACTTATTCAGTGTGTAGAATCACGTGATCAAATGAATACCGTTTTACACTCGAAACTATTGCGATTTTGTCTGCTAACGGTGAGTTTTTTTCTTGATTATAACGATCGTGCATTTAATATGGTTATATAATATAGCCTAAAGTACATCCCATATATGTTAGAATACCCGGCAAGTACCGAGTTCGCTCTAGCTTTAGCTGGTTTTAATTGATGCTCGACAAAATGCAGTTTCCAACCGAGTGTAATAATTTGGTCATTATCGTGAAATATGGTATCTCATCGATGTTAAGTCGAATACCCATTCTGTGTATGAAGATTTGATTCCTGTTGCTAAGCAATCGAAGTAGACAACTCAAAGGCATGCGTTCGCGCTGTCTGTAGAGCACAATTGTGTGTTGCTATGGAAATATTAAGTTATATCGAAAATGTTCAAACTGATTTTTTTATTTTGCAATACATTAATCTATCAGATATACTTTTTTTTGTCTTTAACGTTTTTATTTCCATAAGACATATACATAGTACTACATATATACATACAATATTACATTCACATACAACTATATAGATTGGTTACGTAGTATAACGTAATATTCTGTGTATGTCGTTATGATTTTTTTGAGAATTTATAGTGTATAAAGAGTAAGAAAGAGAGCAGGATAGTGTTGAAGAGAGAAGGAAAGAAATTATAGGTGGGGTAAAACCAACATATTTGAAATATATAATTAAGTTATCTTTTGCCATTTTCTATGACAGACTTCTACTTTATCTTTGAAGATAGCTATAGTGTGTTCAAGCTTCTTCCTATAGTTAATATATTCTTTAAATTGCCGGATTAGCGGAACACTTTTATTGCATTTGTTTTTAAATATAAAATATTTGGAAAGTAGAACAATGTAGTTGACAATAGGTCCATCTTCATCTTTAATGTTGATAATGTTGCAAAATGAGATATTTTGAAATGTAAGATTTATAATTTTTGAAAATTTGTCTTCTAAAAATAACTTTACTTCCGACCAAAAACCTTGTACAATATGACATTCCCAGAACATATGATATATTGAATCTGGATGCATGGTGCAAAAATCACAAAGACCTGACTGGACAAGATGACATTTATGTAGGAATGAGTTGTCTGGTATTATGTTCATGAGATATTTGTACTGGAATTCTCTTAGTTTCGTGTCTATTGTAATGTTATAGGATTGTGTGAGAATTATTTCCCATTCTATTTCTTCAATTGGGTGATTAGTACTCCATTTTATTTTGTATTTTGGTTTATTTGGTATTTTTTGTTTGATTAATGTTTTATATGATAATCTATTCATTTTTGTTTTCCCATTTACTTTATCAATCAAGTAGTTAGGTGCATCGTATGACATATTACAATTATCCAATTGTGTTTTCCATTCCTTTGGTACATTTTTAATGAGAGTGTAGTATTTCAAATAATCGCCATTTGGAATCTCATATAAAAATTTCATTTGCTCGAAGCTATAGAATGTTTTATGTCTGAAGTCAAAAATGTGTTCAAGAAAGAGAATGCCTTTTCTGAACCAATGTTTGTAATAGAATAATTTGTTATTACTTATTTTTTTTATATTCGAATTGTTCCAAATGATTTGTTTTGATATTTGGATTTCCGTGTTTAATGTATTAACCTTAGACCATGAAATTAATATATCTTTTAAAAATTTAGATTTTATATCAAGACATTTGCAGTCTTGTTCTGTGATATTACATTTAAATAATAATAGTCCTCCATATTTTTCTAGTTCATTCTTATACTGAGAACTCCAATTTGCATTGGAATCAAGTATTCTTTTTATCCAACTTATCTTTAGTGAGTCTAAAAAGCATTCAATGTCAATCATTTTTAGACCACCGTCTTTGTATTCTTGAATTATTAATTTACGTGCTATTTTGTCAGGTTTGGAATTCCATAAAAAATCAAAGAATATATCTTTAATTGATTTTACAAAATCTGGCGGTGGATTTGGAAGAACAGTTAAAGGATAAATTAATTTTGGAAGGACAAAAGTTTTTAGAACCGTTATTTTTCCTATGAGTGTTAAGTTCCATTTTTTCCATTGTTTCAAAACGTGTTTGCATTCTGTTATCTTGTTTGCTAAATTTGAGTCAAACATTGTATTTAATTGGTTGCTAAAAGTAATTCCTAAAGTTGTGGTATCTGATGAAGTCCATTTGAATTCGTTATCATAGGACGTGTCTGTGTTTTTCATGTTTCCGATGCGCATTACTGAACATTTGTTTCTGTTAAGTTTAAGTCCCGAAGTATTCCCAAAATCATCAAGGGTTGTTATTAGAGTTTCAAATGATTTTTGAGTTCCATTTATTAGAAAGCTAGCATCATCAGCGAATAAGGTTTGTTTGGTACAGTTGTTGTTTAAAGAAATACCTTGGATATCTTCGTTCTTTTCTATCGATGTGGACAGAAATTCAATACATAGTATAAATAGGTAAGGTGATAAAGGACAACCTTGTCGTACTCCATTCTTAATATCAAAGAAATCAGAAAAATGACCATTATTAGTTATACATCCTTTTGCATTATCGTAAAAGACCTTAACCCATTGTATAAGTGAGTCGCTAAAATTTAATTCTTTTAGACATTTGAACATAAATGTATGATCTAAACTATCAAATGCTTTCTGGAAATCGGAAAAGAAAATTAAACCAGGTTCTTGTTTTTGTTGCATTTGTTCTATAGTTTCTATAATAGTTCGCACATTCTCACCTACGTGGGTGAATCAAAAAGTTCGTAGAAAAATATCATAACTCCCCAACCGAAGTTTCAATTGCTTTCAAATTTTAATATAATGTGATCATAAGTATAACAAAACAATTTCTCAAATTTCAATGAATTAGTCAAAACTACATGATTTTTACATTGAAACGCACACATGCTGTAACAGCATACCGGAGCACGCCAACGTCATTTGATGAACGACGTCAAACTTACGCCATGTTTGTCAATACCTACGTTAACGTTATGACTCATTTTCGCTTCTCGAGGGACTAATTTGTAGGTATTTTTTAATCTCCATCGTGATAATAGTTTCTGCATTTTCTATTGTTTGTTTAATATCGTGTACACTGTCCCGTAAGATTAATCCAAGTGTTTTGCTATATCCGCTATTATATAGCGCTGGTCCACTTTGACGACGTTGCGTTCCAACGTCGCCAATATTGGGTGTTTTGTATTCGGTTGTCAACTTCTGATATCCTACACGAAAGCACTAATTCCACTTATAAATCGATGTCTATATATTTCAGATTATATACCTGCACGTTTCAAACCATATATTGGCTCTGATGCCGAACGTATATTCCTGTTTCACGCATATTTTGATAGCAGTCCGCGGTTCCGTCAACTCCGGTAGACCCGTTTTACGCGGTTATTTCTATATAGTGCGATTACGTAAATGTCGATTAAAACATTATTTATCGGAGATGACGTATGCAATTTTAACAGACTTTATAAATTATATCATACAATCAGGCATAACATTTTGACAGATTTTTGAGGTCCTACAATTGAGATATTTAAGAAAATTGAATAAAATATGTTTCAAATTATCAGTGTGCTCCGGTATATGTAATCTCCCTTATTTAAGATATAAATATTTTTAAAACGGTTATCATCAGGTCGCTATGCTTCTGTTTCAGTAAAGAAAATACCAATATATTAATTCAGCATAAATATGACGACAATAACTCTGAAAACAAAAAAGTTAGGACAAAATTCTACGAACTTTTTGATTCACCCACGTATATATCTTCCCTTAATGAATCCAGTTTGTTGTTTATTTACTATACCATCTATAACCTTTTTTATTCTGTTAGCGATAACTTTAGTAGCAATTTTGTAGTCAACGTTTAGTAATGATATTGGTCTCCAGTTATTGATAGAGAAAGGATCTTTGTTCTTTTTTGGTATTAATGTAATAATACTCTGAGTTTGAAGCTCTGTTAATTTACCTCTGTCATATGAGTAGTTTAATGAGTTTATTAAGAGTGTTTTAATATCGTTCCAGAAGATCTTATAGAATTCGACAGACAGGCCATCTGAACCAGGACTTTTGTTATTATTCATTTCTTTCAATGCAATAGATCCTTCATATTCTGAAATTATTCCACTGGTTGTGTTTTTATCATCCTCAGAAAGTACCGTATGTTCATTTGTAAAAAAACTATTATCTAGGGTTAAGTTTTCATTTACTTTGAATAAGTCTGCATAAAAGTTTTTACAATATGATAGAATGTCTTTCGAATTTTTTATCACTACATCATTTTCAGTTTTAAGTTGATGAATAGTTTTACCTTCGGCTCTCTTGCGTTCTAGGTTTGCAAAGTATTTCGTGTTTTTTTCAGCTCCTTCTACCCACTCCGCACGCGACCTTAATATAATGCCTTTGATCTTTTCTTCAGTTATATCATTTAATAGATTTATTTGTTGTTTCAGTTCAGTTTGGAGGCTTTCGTTATTAGGATTAGAAATAATGTCACGCTCTAGTTTTTCAATTTGTTTTTGTATACTTAATTCTTTTTCCATTTTTGATTTTTGTAATTTACTTGAGAATTTAATCGATTCGTTTCGAACTGTGCCTTTAACTAGTTCCCATAAAGTATTTGGGTTAGACTCCTTATTTATGTTGGCTATTTCGTTTATTGCTTGTTTGATGTTTGTTTGGAAGTCTTTATTCAGTAGTATGGCGTTGTTTATTTTGAAAAAACCTTTTCCACGTTCTGCTGAGAAGAGGTCCAGATCGAATGTAACAATTGAATGGTCAGATTTGAAGCCGTGTTTAATTTTACAAATGGTTACATGGTTTAATATATTTGAGGACACTAAGAAATAATCTAATCTGCAAAAAATAGGCGGTTTATGATTAGAGTGCCATGTGAATTGTTTTGAGTTAGGATGTTTTAGTCTCCAAACATCATGTATATCGTTGTTTTCCATAATTTCTTGAATTCGCTTTGAACATTTTTTATGTGTATTTTTATTACCATTTTGTTTATCCATATTTACATCAATTATCGTGTTAAAATCGCCCCCAATAATGAATGTTTCATTACTGTTTTCTATAAGTATATTTTCTAAAACATTTAACAATTCTTCATCATCTCTATTAGGTCCGTATATATTCAATAAAAGTAAACTATTTCCATCAATCTCTATATTTAAAGTTTGAAGTCGACCCTCTCTGTATTCTTTATAAGACTTAAATACGAAGTTAACATCTTCGTTGACGAATATGCCGATCCCTGCGCTATTTGACTGGTTTCCACTAATAAACATTTCACCCTTCCATTCCCTTTTCCACTCATTATAGTTATTTGGTGTGCAGTGTATTTCTTGTAAAAAACTTATTGAATATTTATTCAGTTTTAACCATTCAAACAATTCGACTCTTTTTGTTTTTGATGCAATACCCTTGACATTAAATGTGCAAAACTTGAGACTCATTATTTACACAACGAAGTATATTTGAAAAACAATATCAGTAGATGCGCATCCATTACTTAACACATGTGGTTTAACTGCAAGAATATATATTGTTCGGTATACCCCGTAAGAAAGAGCAGCATAGAAAGGAGATAGGAGACTTGAGCCCTCACGGACCAAAGAATATGTAAGGTTTCTGTTTGAAATCATTTATATGAAATGATATCAAAAGTGTCTAGGTTGGATAATTAAATGTTGTTGTTTTTTAAACTCAAACACATAATATCAAAATGGTAGATAGCCATTGCTTTGTAAATGCTTATTGATGATTTGTTCCTCGAATATAGAACATATACTTGATGGGACTATCAATTGTCACTTTATTTGGTATTGAGATCACAATTTACCCCACCCAAAAGAATGCATGCTATTTTCAAAAGCGAAGTTATATATTTTATTTCTAGTACGGTCACTGGACTCCATTAGATTCATTCATAATCTCCCTGAGCATAAATTGTGAATTCAGTGATTAGTTTTAGGATACCATGGCAACGCAAAGCACACATGCCGAGAAAATCGATAAAATACAGGTAAAATTGTTGCTAGGCAACTAAAATACAGCATTAGTGACCATTGTGTATCAAACGCCCATTGATATTACGATATATACGATTCTACAAGATACACGTGTTAGTTGTACTAAATTACGCTATATAAAGATGAAATAAACGTTCGAATTAACCACAATATCAGTCTCACAATCGCTGGCGCGAACACATACCCTTTAGTGGTATTCTTTGGTTGCTTGGCTTATTTATAAGCCTATATCCGATCACGGAATTCATCAGAATATCCGCAATGGATAATAGTTGACGATAATTGGTTTAAAATATAATTGTAAATACGCTTTGAAGGCTTAATTTAACAACTCTCAGTTTTTCTTGACTGACCCTCGTATAATGTAGTTTTACAATTAGATCGACGGCTCAGAGGCTTGAAATTCAACCTAAGTAATGTATGTCGGCCCAGATCAAATTCGAACTGAATTTATGAAATGAAATGTAACCAATTGATGTAAATGACACGCCTATGTCTAAAGCAATGTTTATAAGATTATTGTGTTACCGTATACAATGCAATTACTTATGGTGGAGAAACGTGTGTAAGTACAGAATATTCACTATTTTTTAACTTGAGATAATTCATATTTGTGTGAAATACTTTATTTTAAGGAACTTGCTAGGATTACGGTACCATTATTCAAGCTGTTGGACTAGGATTACAACCCTGGGTTTTCACTGTATTTACGATTTTTTATCCAAATACGTAACGTCATAATTTACGTTATTTCTGCCGCTCATTGGCATTGAGGGAATCCCCGATGTATTCGATGCATTTTTTCATATTATTTCCAAAACGGGCTATAGTGTTGTTGGTGTATACAATACATCAAAATCCTGCATGTGTGTCATACAAGTCTCATCCATGTGATTTGCTGCGGTCATGCTCTGTCAAAAAGGTCATTCTCGATCCTTGGTTGACGGCCAGCACAGATAATGTCGGATATAAAAATAGAATCCAGTGATCGGGAAAGGCAGAATTCAACAGAAACAGTAGAAGTACGCATGAAGCAACACACCAACTACTAAATGTCACACGTATACCTGACAGAAATGAATACAGAAACACATGTACAGCTAAAGAACATACACAGTCGAATGATTAGACAGTCGTACTAGTACTTCGATACTTACTACTTGTGTTATACAACAATGTGCTTCAACAAAACAACATTTACTTTGCAGCCCGTGTTTTTATGTTGCATGTTACTAGGATATAAGCTCTATAAACATAAGTATATATTTGGCAATGACATAATACGTAAGTGGAATAGCATGAATTGTATCTTGTTGCAGACAAAAACGGACATGCTGTGATTTGGGAGTTAAAAGTGTCACGCACATAGCCCTAGGTGCATCTTCCAGACATTATCAATGCTGCCATCATCAGTATCTAATATGAAGACGTATATACACTTATAAATTTAGAGTAAATCACAGTACACCGAATTACAATTTAAGCATTGATGATGTCATTCACGTAATGTTCCAATAAATAACAAAGTAGTCTGGCAATTTGGACGATATCGTAAATCATTATCATCTATTTATAACATGGATAGTATCGAGTTATGATGTCATTAGTTTGGCTGGATACATACACGCGTCGCGAAGGTTCGTTTGCAGCTTCAAACTCATTAGCCAGTTTCGGTTTGACAATTTTAACATTTATCAAAGAAATATCCGTTTTGGTAAGTATCATATCCGGTGCTTGTTACAGTGCGTTTGGTGTTGACAAATATTTGTTTCAACTAAGTCATGCTCATTTTTGAGACAACGTGTAAAATCTATTAAATAGAACCAACATAAATTAACAAAAACTGAAGCATTTCTATGGGAGAAAATAAATCGATAGCATTTTATAAGTTGTCTACTCTTTCATGTATAATTCTAGGATGTGCCAAACGTGAGTGGGTGTTACTTGGAGAATGAATATCTGCTTTCTGCGATACTGCTTGCTTAAAAATGGTGGTAGTGTTTGGGCAATGTGATACCACACCTCTGTATACCAAAATCAAGGTTGCTGAGTTTGACATATATCATTTAATGCGCCTAGGATGCAAAGTCTTACTAAAGGTGTATAAACATAGTTCCAATGAAGATCGGTGGAATAATTAGGTAAGAAATTAACTCAGGCTTACCGGCAGAATAGTTTTAAAACTGAAACGTCTGCTTGATATAATCAATATTATTCAGTCTGTCTCTGTGATAAACAACGAAGTAGACGTTGTACATCAACCAGGTATCTTGGCACTTAGTAACTATTTGAATATATGAATTATATTATTTCAGAGACATATACGAGATACATTAAGTTCGTTATTCCTCCTAGGATTCTCAAACACATTATTGAATTCAATGCAGAAATTAAATATGTTGATAAATGTTTGGTGCAGATAATGAAAACATTATGGTGATGGATATATCTGTGTCTATTCAAATATAAATCCTATGTTTGCACCGTTCGTAGACTAAATATATTAGATTCGAGGGAATGAATAATTATCTATTTATCATACGAGTACTTCCTGTTTATCTATGAATCAATTATGCGACAGCCAATCTGATATTCGGTGTTGATTTAGCGGAAAGTTGTCACTGTGTATGTCCAGACAGTATATCCTGGTTCAACTTGGAAGGTGGTGTTCTTTGTTTTCATGACACGGACGTGTAACAGGACTGTTGTATTGTTGTGAGATCAACACTACGATAGTTTGTTTGGTAGAGGGTAGTGCAACTGTAGTTGTGTAGAGGATAGTGTTGTAGTGGTAGTATGATACAGTGTATGGTAGAGTGAAGTACGGGGACAGTCAACAAACCTATGTCCGATAACAAAATAGCAAATAGAAATCTGGCAGAGATCAATATTAACAAAATACCACGAATTGCACGAAGAAACACCCATCATGTTTCATGCCACATGGACACCAGATATAAATGTATACACATGCAGGTAAACAACAGACATATTTAAATTATTAGACAGTCGTACTAGTACTTTGATACGTACGGCTTGCAACAAAACAACGTAACTTATGCGCACCACACTTGCTGTTGCATGCTACTTGCAAATAAGCTCTATAAACGTACATCTATCTACGATAAATGACATAATACGTGAGTGAAATTGAATGAGTGATATATTGTTGCAGACAAAAATGGACATGTTGTGACTGGGGAGTTAAAATGGTCACGCACATAACCCTGAGTTCATCTTCAAGACATTATCAATGCTGCCAAGCGGTTGGCTTACTTATCGTCAGTATCTAACATGACGACGTATGTATATATTGAGAATAAATCAACATTACACTTCAAGTAACAATTGTGTCAGACGAACTACATCATACACAGCGTAGATTTAAGCATTCATGATGTCATTCACGTAATGTTCAAATAAATAACAAAGTAGTCTGGCAATATCGACGATATCGTAAATCATTATCATCTATTTGTTATCTAATATGGATTGTATCGATTTATGACGACATTAGTATGGCCACATATATACGTGCAACGACTGAGATGGTTCGTGTAAGTTTGCAGTCACACGCCGCAGCTTCACAAATGCGCATACAATACTCATACAAATGAGTATGTGTTCTCTGATTAGCAATCATGTCAGAAAGACGAATATTATCAGCTATTCTTGTCACTGTGCTTTTTTGAATTAATAAATTTCGCTCTTCAGCTAACACATTCAGCATACTTGTAAATGAATATAAATATTTTATCGACAAAGATCCTAGTATGTCGATAGCAAATATAAATAGTATGCATTCTCACCTATTTTTCGTAGATATGCCAAACGTGTGTTGGTAGAACTTCAAGAACGGATGGCGACTGTCAGCTATATTCCTTGTTGAAAAATATGTCTATATTCCTTTGGCATACGCATTTTATTCGATAAGCGTCATCTACAACATTCACGATACGAGTTTATACAATTTTATGGCATATATTTACTGCATCTGTCTTTCAATTAATAATGCGTTATGAAATATTACGCAGTCTGATCAGAATTCATGAACGATTAATGCTTCTCGGATCGCAAATTTATTAATTTAGACAATGGATGCATTGGCGAACTCAATGAAAGTTACACAAAAAACACAAGTCATTTTATATACGAGGGTTGTTCATTTCATTCCCGGACGGTCACCATAGCGTTTGATTGGAAAATACAATTGCAGTAAAATTTCGTTTCATGAGACTTAGTCACCAACTATATTATTTGACAAAACCGAACACAAACTATGGTTACTATAGTAAGCCCACAAACGACTACCCGGCCCAACCCAATTTTGTAGTGGCATGTAGGGTGTTAATTATGTTGGGGTCGTGGTATTATCGCATATTTTTGTCAGAAAACATGAGACAACAATATGTATGCATGTAGGCCGTGTAATATAACATTTGATGTCAATTCCATACAGCCGTTTGCGTTCTGTGAATATCGCAATAAACTCAGATTTGTTTAGAGAAAACGTGTATTGGAACAACTTTATGAAAATATTGGCCGTACATAATGTAAAACTTAACACTCTCTTTTAGTAAAACCCTTAAGACAATTATCGTAAATGCGGACCGTTGTTTGTATATGAAATACACCGTTCTACGATGACGAAGCATCACCTAATGATGATCAATGGAAGGGTAAACCTAAAGTCATCACTATGCCTTGAAGCTGAGTTTGGATGAAATCGTGGAACAGTCACCAGGAATGATACACTTATTTGTTGAACACCTGAAACGGTTTTTACGTATACTGCAGCCTTTAATTTAGTCAATTTGACGTGCGCTTTTCTGTAATAACAAACACAACGCCATGAACCAAACACCAACGTCTCACTATCCTTGTGACCTTTTCTAAAAAGCATACCCTTACATATCATAACATGGAATGTAGTGACTGTATTGTGTGTATAGAATATATTATCATTTTACATGTGAATAAAACCACGTACGGTTATCATTTCAACAATGTCAACTAGCAAGCGTTCGGCAAAGGCATTGACACTTGTTCTGCAAGTAAATGATCTCGGTTCTACTTCAAGTATATCGGGACAGTATAACATATGTCTGATGTATTTTTTATGCATACGTTTTCTCCAAGACGATATTTGCATAGAAATCTGGAAGCACTTTAACAATATGTCGAACTTGTGAATAATTCGTTTGCCTGAATTGGAAAACTACAGTCTGCAGGAAGCATGGTTGTCAGCAGGAAGCATGGTGGTCTGTGGTAAACAAGTCATTATCATCAATCATAGTACTAGACGACGTTTTATCGGGATTATGGATCACTGTAAGGGAGAAATATATCATTCAAGTGCTATTTCACAAGATCGTTTGTTTTATTTTCTCAAATTAATTGTCTTAAACACAAGGTAAGGCTGTCTGGTTTGTGGTATTATGATGACAAAAGTGTACACTTTATCCTGTGTATTCAAACATCTATACAAACACATTGAAACCATAAGTATTTAAACCATGCTACTAACTAGTAATATACGTAATAAAATAACGTTCATATTTTCAGTAGAAGTAAATGCATGTTTATTCATGACGAACACAATAACTCTAAAGTACAAAATTGCAAAATGTGCTGTGAAGGTGCAGTGAAAGTGGTGTTGTCAGTCAACTAACTCTTATACAAATATAAGGAATTATGTCTATTCCTGGGCGCAGCATATTGATATCGGCTACTGCACACCGACATACCCGAACGTAGATTACATAAGGTAGCCCGATGATGATGGGAAGGTAAAATGCTAAACGGTGGCTGAGCGGCTTTACAGCTGAAAACCAGTTTATACATCGTGACAAACATTTCCTTATTTATTTAAAAACGTTTTTCGTAATTTGCGAACGATATAGAAGACATTCATGATGACACATCCAGAATAGTTGGTGTTTGTATGAGACTCCCCCCGTCAATAGGCATGTTCACTCCAGTCACCATAGACGAATAGTCACTTAACATATACATCTCAGATGAAATGGACAGAGTTCGAAACCGGAAATAAAATCGCCATTTTTTTAATTGAAAAAAACCTGTGAAAATAAACAAGAACTAACATCTGAATATCAAACGTTTAATAATAAAACTACAACAGCATGCTTGTGGAAACTGATTGTTTTCACAGAAAAGTGGTTATATGTCCTCCGTCGATGACCATGGTAACGCCTGATATCATTGACGCCTTATCACTTAGTAAATACATGACAGCACTAGTTACATTTTCCATCTCTGAAATAATTAACACATGTTATGTTAACATACGAGTATTTACTATTTAGCCATCATTATGAAAATGAAAACCTTTTTCACATATAATCGCTGGCTTAGAATGAGAAGGTTGTACATTTTAAATGCAAAATCAATATTTCGAGAAAGCAATAAAAAACCTGTCCGAAGATTACTCTTTTACTTTATTTTTTGTCCTTTCAATTTTTGATTACTCTTTTACTTACGTTTAGTAAAACAATCTGCTTCATCATTTTAACTATAATGTAATTTAATGTTATTTTTCTGACTCTGCACGAAAATGGAATTATTAGAAAGTACATTTTGCTGGCTTAGAATGGGAAGGTCGTAGTTCAAAATCGATATTTTGAGAAAAAAAGTTTACAAATTATGGTAAAAAGCTGAACAAACTTCAGTTTTGTCAACATAACACGTTTTGATTTTCAAGAAAATCGGTCCTTTAGAAGCGACTGGAGATGATGATTTCACATTTGCATCAATGTTACGACTTATTCTAAGTCAGCGATATAGGCTGGGATTTGTCGCCAACTATGGTTACAATAATTATTTTTAACTAGCGACCGCGAGCACATTCAGTGGTTCATCTATGGTTGGACTACTAGTATCATGATCTTGATTATTCTGCTTCGTAAACGGAAATGTTTGTTTTGGCGACAGGTGAAAGCAGAGATGTGCTGAACATCGGACCAGGCCAGACTAAAGTAAGCGCCAAAAACCAGCCTTGGGTAAGACGTTTGATTCCTGAACCTTATTGAACAGTGTGGTTGTTTGTTATTGTGTGTGCTTATTTCATTTTGTTGTTGTTTTAAGTTTTGTCATTGTGTGGTATGTGGTCGTCCCTGTGATTCGTTCTTATCTGCAACATCTAACACTGGCCATATACGACGATACAGTCCGACTAAGCTATAGTGACTGTTATAGTAGATAATAATGTTCATTTTATTTCTGTCCTTGAGATTATGTAGCGTGTCAAATGGTATGTACTAGCGTTGCAAATGATTGTAATAAAATAGTTGAACTTGTACGGCATAGAAATTTATCATTCAGAGTTTAATTCAATATAAATATTGTTCTCTGCGTTACACCGTATAGCCGAGAACCACTGTCTCAACACGGGCGTGGCCAAAACTGGTTTTGGTCAAGTTTTGTGGGTATAAAAGGTGATGTAAATCACCGGAGCGGTTACTTCTAGCGAGCTATTCGTTCGTGTTACATCTCCAATTTTCACGTGGCAATGGATGAAGCACCTGGTGCACCGAACATGGAGGAATATATCAACGATAGGGTACAGTCGTCACTGAACGCGCATAAAGAAGATATGCTCAAAGAAATCGGCGAGATGTTTTCAAAGATAAGTGACTCTAATAATTCTAGTCAATTGACAAAAATAAGCCACATGATGGCAGTAGATACTCATAAATTTAAACGCAAAAGTAATGAAGTACAACATAAGTTCAATCAAAAACTTCACATTAAATAAGAGGAAGTTGAACAACTAACGGGCGACACTACCAAGTGTCAGGCTAAGATAGAAGAAGGTATTTATGTTTGTCGTTTTTTCTAAACAGCAATTCGTTAAGTAATATGCCAAAATGAATTAAAAATGCTAAGCAAAAACATTACATGTATTTTATTTTGTATATACATGTATATCATAACAATATAGATACTTCATGAAAACATTTTATGAATATTTTAAAATGTAACGTGAAAGGTATGTATGCTTTCACGACTTATTTCATTGTTTGTATTTAACGGGTTTGAAACACGTGCGCCCGAATGAGCGGATTTCGTTGTTCAAACAAGTTTGACGATAGCGTTACGAAAGCACGTGCTAAAAATTTAATGATAATACGGTTTGTGTTGTAAAGGTGTAGGCAGTATTTTTTGTGAAACACAGCTTACTAAATGACATTGAGCGAGTCCAAAAGTCGTTTTGTATAGGATAGAAAATGACTATAGCAGTAAATATGCACACATGCCTTATTTATACAAGGTTTTAGTGTTCAAGTATGTGCGAAGTTTAATGGTACTGTACTATAAACACCGATAAATGTACTTTATATTTACCGTTACAATATTTATACTGAATATTTCATTGACAACATTAGTAGAGCTAATGCATAAAGGTACATGCCTTGTGTATGCATGCTTTTTGTAATTTTGAACTATGGACCGGTGCAAATGATGCGTATGGTCGGTACACAATGTGTTTTACCAGTTGTAAGGAATGTTGAACGCTCTAACATATTAATTGGAAGTCCGGTTACTTATATTATGTTTTTTCAGCAATTGAATTAACAATTGTTATTTAAAATATTTTCAGCAAAAGAGATGGTCGTATATCGACAAAAACTCATAAAAATCGCAGATTCAAGTGAATTGGGGTGGCGAGTGGTCGGAGAATACGAGTCAAATCCGTTGGCGGACGACTCCGACGACGAAAGAAAGATCTACAAGGCCGAAGCTCGAGCAAGTAAAAAGGTGAAGACCGAAAAAGCCAAAAGAGGAAAATCGGCTAGACCTGTCCCATACAAGAGACCACAGGGTAGAACTCAGAATCCCATAGCAGTACCGAGCACGTCACACACGCCAACTGTTAAACCAGGATCATGCTTTGCTTGTGGAAAATCGGGGCACTGGCGAAAAGAATGCCCAGAAGTAAAATCTTATAACAAGATAAGTATTGATACTTATATTTTAAGTAAGTCTCTTAGTTCAGAGATGGCTGCGGAAGAGCAGGATGGTAACACGTATAGACACGTGGTTTATAACATGTCTAAAGTAGCATGCACGAGTAAGTACGCTTCGCATAGCGATAAGGTACAGGGTAAAGCAAATGGTTGTTTGGAACCAGAACAATTAGTCTCGGAAAAGACACAAGGTAACACAATTGTTGTTTCTCCAGTAGGTAGGTTGAAGGAACATACCGAAAAATGGAATCAGGTAGCCGGAGATTTTATCTTAGATGTAATTAAAGGTGGATATAAAATTCCATTTAAAACATTTCCCAAAGAATCGATGATGAAAAACAATAAATCTTCACGGGATAGTCCAATTTTCGTTGAATCGGAAATTAAGGCATTGGTACAAAAAGGGATTGTTTCAGAAGTTACGAATAAACCTTTAGTAGTAAACCCATTGACCGTGGCATACAATAGGAAAGGCAAGCCCAGACTGGTCCTGGACTGTAGGCATATTAATTCACATATACATTTGTTTAAGGTAAAATTTGAAGACATTAAAGTTGCAGGAGAAATGTTTCTTCCCGGCTCATTTTGCTTTACATTCGATCTTAAAGGTGCTTATCATCACATTGATATTTGTAATGAGCATAAAACATTTTTAGGTTTTTGTTGGGTTATAGACGGAGTTCTTAAGTATTTCGTGTTTAACTCCCTACCGTTCGGTTTATCTTCAGCGGGACACATTTTTACCAAGGTTTTACGAGTCGTGGTTACATATATCAGATCATACGGTCATAAGGTTGTAATGTATTTAGACGATGGCATCGGAGGTCATAACTCATACGAGCAGGCTATAGTTAGCAGCGATTTTGTAAAAATGTCTTTGGTAGATTTTGGGTTTTTATTAGCAGACGACAAGTGTTCTTGGGAGCCAATCAAAAAAGTAACATGGTTGGGGAACATTCTAGATTTTTATGCAAATAGGCTGTTTATTACAAACGAAAGAATAGATAGGTTAGAATCTTCTATCATTTCTGCAATCCAGCATGTAATATTGGATAAATTCTGTATGGTGCCAGTAAGACTTTTAGCATCAATTGTTGGGCAAATTATTTCATTGCAGTTCGTTCTTGGTAATGTTGTTAGAATGAGAACCAGAAACTTGTACAAATGTATACTTGCAAGAGCTAGTTGGAACGCTCCAGTCAAAATTACTGATAGCGCATTACAGGAACTTAAGTATTGGAAATGTAACGTTCGAAACATGAACAATGAAGGCAGACCGTTACGTCGTTCGGAAACATGCGAATATTCGCTGTATTGTGACGCCAGTGGTGACGGTTATGGTGGGTATTTAGTATACGAACTCATGTCAGATGTGGATGCAGACAACTTAAGTTCAAAGTATGCAGATGAAAGTCCCCCGGAAGTGGGCATGTTAGACATAGTGCTCCCGGAAGTGAGCCTCTCGTTTGACGAGAGAAAAGGTGGCAAAGATATGCTCCCGGAAGTGAGCTGTCATGATGCCAAGCGTTTGATGTATAATAGGGTGGATACAGAGTACGTGTATAGTACACTAGGCTCTGAGGTGATACCAATAATTAAAACAGGTAATAGAACATGTAGTTCTGGAGATGTTACAAATGAGGTAACTGGTACTTGGAGTACCGAAGAACGTTTACAAAGTTCTACTTGGAGAGAAACTGAGGCTGTAAGAAGGTTGATTAAGTCACATGCGAATGATTTGGTAGGAAAATCAATAAAGGTATACTCGGATAACAAAAACGTAAAATCCGTCATAACCAATGGTAGCAATAAACCAGTTTTACAATATTTGGCTACAGATATTAACGATTTGTGTAAACAACATGACATTGTTTTATGTCCAGAGTGGATCCCAAGAGCCGAAAACGAGCTCGCTGATCACTTGAGTAGATGTAAAGATAGTGATGATTGGTACATATCAAAACGTGTATTTATGTTTTTGAGTGAATTATGGGGTTGTCATACTATAGATCGTTTTGCATCAAATTATAACAATAATTGTAGCCGATTCAATTCAAAATGGTGGGTGCCCTACACGGAAGGTATAAATGCTTTCGACCACTGTTGGCAGGGTGAAAATAACTGGTTAGTACCGCCACCCAGGCTTGTTGTAGATTGTTTGAACAAAATAAAAAACGAACGCGCCACCTGTTCAATGGTGACACCTCAGTGGAAATCGGCACCTTTTTGGCCTCTTGTATGTAACGAATTCGGTCAATTTATGTCTTATATAGTTGACTACAGGGTTTTGCCGAAAACAGGTGCTGTATGTACGGGTAGAGGAAATAACGGAATTTTTGCATTTGATCCATTATCTTTTAATATGATAGCGTTAAGGATTTGTTTTGCACGTACAAACAAAGTGCTTCATTTAGCTTAGACATAATGTAGTTACTACAAACGTAACTATATCCAGATACATGAATGTATATTATATATGCTAGGCATGTTATATTCTTATTATAAATTTTCAACAGGTATTGACTTAAAAGATACCATTCACGCAAGTTTGGCGAGAGAAGGAATCGATATGAACAAACAAGATTCCTGCATTGACCATATGGCTAGTTACATTGTACAATCCAGAGCAGACACGACAGTGAAGAAGTACAGTGGGTATTTTAAAAGTTTCCAAAAGTTCTGTGAAAATAAATCATTATCAGCAAAACCGGCATCTCCAATGTGCGTGTCCCTGTATCTGACACATATTCTAGACGAAGGAAAATCCGTAAGCGTAGTGACGTCAGCGCTATATTCCATCAAATTGATGCATTCAATTCATGGTTTAGAAGATCCCACGGACAATTCAATC
Source organism: Spisula subtruncata (assembly GCA_963678985.1). Taxonomy (NCBI): domain Eukaryota; kingdom Metazoa; phylum Mollusca; class Bivalvia; order Venerida; family Mactridae; genus Spisula; species Spisula subtruncata. Next base: position 3,530,286 of record OY787660.1, on the reverse strand, counting down.
GTCAAACATCTTGTTGATGCTGCAAAAAGGTTGCGTTCTAAGCCCGTCGTAAAGAAAGACGTTATTGACTCCAGTATGTTAAAATCATTGTGTTCACTGTTTGAGCGAGATATGACTTTGGTAAATCTCAGAGATTTATCTATGATTTTGTTATGTTATGCAGGTTTTCTTCGTTTCAGCGAGTTAAGTTCATTGAATTGTAATGATCTCACTTTCAACATAGAGAATATATAGGGAAGGGAAAGATGTTATTACAGCCAAAGGTTCTTCAAATGCTTGCCCATATATCATGGTGCAAAATTACATGCACTCCGCAGGTCTCTCCGTGGCATTAGAGCAGTACTTATTTCGACCTATTCAAACATTAAGGGGAAAACGTATCTTGATTAAAACTAATAAACAGTTAAGCTATACACGAGCAAAATAATGTATTGTTTCAAAGCTAAAAATGGTTTTTCTTTTCTTTCTTTCTTCCATTTAATTTGCAGGGCCCACTCTGGGGCATTATCGCAAATATTAGAGACAGAGATGAGATACAAGGAATCCGGGTGCGATACCCTAGCTCGTTTCGAATAGATTCCTTGGTTCTTTAACGTGCCCGGTGTAAAGCACCGATACACGCGAGACTACCCCTGGGTAACCAACCAGGATCATCTCTAGTTGGGTAGGAAACACTAAATAGCGTTTCTGAAATGACCAAGTGTCCCGGCCGAGAATCGAACCCGGAACCTCTCGATCAGCAGTCTAGCGTCTTACCACTAGACCACCGTGCCACCCCTTGCTCCAAACTTAAAACTGGGAACGCATTCGTTGCGAGCAAGTGGAGCAACTTCTGCCGCAAACTGTGGGGGTTTCGGACAGATGTTTGAAACGGCACGGTTGTTGGAAAACCGACCAAGCCAAAGATGGTTACATAGTTGATTCAATGGCAAAGAAGCTTAATATAACCAAACATTTAGGTTTATAATTATAAAATGACAGTGAAAATTGAATTTGGGATGCTCTTCTTCTATACTTTGTAACATTCTATAAATGCGTACTCGCCAACGCTAACTTAAACTGAGTTTGTAGTTTTGTGTCATGTATGGTGTTGAGACATATTGTTCTCTGCGTTACACCGTATAGCCGAGAACCACTGTCTCAACACGGGCGTGGCCAAAACTGGTTTTGGTCAAGTTTTGTGGGTATAAAAGGTGATGTAAATCACCGGAGCGGTTACTTCTAGCGAGCTATTCGTTCGTGTTACATCTCCAATTTTCAAATTCAATTTTCAAAGACAAGTTGAAACATATAATTATATATATATTTTACTGCAAACTTATTTTTCGGCTTTATCAGAGGAGTTGGTCTTAGAATCTAGATGTGTTCGACATCGAACAGAAATACATGAGCCAATGTATCGTGGTCTTATTTTTAAGATCGTTTTATTATAATGGTTGTTTTTTATTGAGGGTTATTAGTAACATGCCAAGTGAAATGTCAAGATGCATGTATATTAAAATTATTGTCATTTGTATAATCATTATGACGTTATACTGTTAAAATCATATTACATTCGGCTGCGATAGAATGGAAACAGTTTCCAGAGTATTTTTCTTACAAAAGTTTATCTCTGGTTTTCACCTGATCCATTTTATCGCATGGTCATGCCGTATTGCATTTTATACTGAATATTATATGATAATGAACGTTTGAGTACTCATGTAAATTCATAGACCTTATGAATGTACTCTGTTGTAAATACATATTTGAACTATGCATTGTCACACGTAGCACGAATAAATGCGTACTCGCCAACGCTAACTTAAACTGAGTTTGTAGTTTTGTGTCATGTATGGTGTTGAGACCAGTACTGAAATCTTGGATATTGTTTTTTTTTCGATTATGCAACGTTGTAATAAGTGTACTTGTTATATTTCCTAAGTTTTCGTATTCAGTGTTTTATTTTGTACCTTTCGTGACCTGTTCTTCTTGTTACTGCTGAATTCCCTACCCTAAAGTGTAGCCAATATAACCGAGTATTATACATGTATTACAATATCACATAATCATGTTTTTGTGGAAGCCCTCACAATAAGTAGCACACTACAATGCGCGCGTCAATGTATATTTGTACATAACATCAAGGTTTATAAGTGGTATTAATACTTGCCAAGGAATCTTCCAAGTGGGATGCGAGATAGTGTTTGTTCCATGGGCCCAGGATGAGAACCAAGTGAATTCTTTCCCATATCTGTCATTACAAATGATGGATTAACACTGTTCACTCGAATCTGTGAGGATAGTACAATGGTATTGTCGATTTAATAAGTAGTGCAATGCAAGGAATAAATAGAACCAACGCCCGTTCGGATTTCCAAAGTATGTATTTTATTCGTGAGAATTCTGACAAGTCGACATGTAACAATAATATGTAGCAAACAAGATAAAGTCAGGAAATGAATATACCGGAAATGAACATAATTTATACACTTAAATGACTAAATATTAAAATATGTAAGTTGACTTATTAATTTGTACAACAATTGACTCACATATACGCGGCATAACAGTAGTACTAATGAAGGAACTATCCCATTCGAAAAAATAACGAGACTGGCAGTTAAATACAACCAGTTAAACCTTGAAAAACATTTTTAACTTGAAGGATGAGCCAATGTTTAAACCTGTTATTATTTAACTTTGAACAGGGTGTACCTGAGGTATTGCCATATGACATTAATTGTTGTAAGTTTGGCTCGGTTCACATAAGTATGTATTTATTGAAAACGTTGGATGTTTTTATTCAACATGTAAACACCTATTCTAGGGTAAAAGTTTATGCAACCTAGAAACAAATATAACTTAAAATATTCGTTCTGATTTCAGCTAAATAATACACTTGCTATATTGAATTCGTACTTGTTTAAAAGTATACATACGTTGTGGGCACCTAGCTCCTGTGCCATACTTTTGGTCATTCTGTCCACAGCAGCTTTAGAACAACTGTAAACCGCGTACTGTTTGACTACCCTCTTGGCTGCAATACTAGATATATTCACAATAACACCAGGTCTGTTGTGTTTGACCATTTGTCTTGCAACAACCTGAGAAAGAAAAAAAACTTTTATTGGCTAAGGCCAATCTTACATGATTAATGGACTATGAAGAATGAATTATTGGTAATGTAACGTAATTATGATTATAAAAAAAACACCGATGATATTAGGGGATTTATCACCGTACCAATATCCCGTACTTTCGAGGTTTAAGCCCTCTGCACTAAATGACTGAATTTTGTGTGTAGGAATCTCGCAGTGATTAGTTATTAACAAAACAAATAGTCATTTAAAGTATTAAATTTTTAATCATAACTTATCTTTAATTGTTTAACAATGTTTAAATTAACCCTAGACCATAAAATATAAAAGTTGATACCAAATTCATGTTTAATAATTACGTCACGTCACGTCAATAACGTCACGTTACGATGACGTCACATGACGTTACGCGTAAAAACATCAAGGTCTGTATTGTTGCACCACGTGGTGAAGTAGTCTCACTTTCTTTGAGAGTACAACCATGAGTTTTCACTATATATTTTTTCATCCATATACGTAATTTCATCATTTATGTTATGTCTGCCTTAAATTGGCATTGATTGAGGGATGAATGCGGCGCCTTTTATCATACTATTGAAGTTATATGTTTCTGGAAATGACATATCAAAGGTAGATACGAGGGACGTTCAAAAAGTACTAGGACTGGAGCCCTCACGGATACAGTTTTAAAAATTATACAAATATTTATACATAATATTAAATCGGAAAAAGTTGCGAAAAATTGATATCCGATGTATCGCGTAATTCTGTCATGTTCGTCCGTAATCGTCCAATTTGAAACCACAGTAACGTGCACCCGGCGCAGCCCATCAATAACCACTGATGTGAACTACGTAATGAGCTATATCTTCGATACAATCCTATCGTGAGATGTGAAACATCGCCAAAACATAACTTGTTGCATGTTGGACTTGTTCTGCAAAAATGACGATATTTGAACTATAGATGCTGAAATAGAGAGAAATTAAAATCTATGAGGGACAACTTCGTAACGCAGAAGTGACGTTATCGGAACGTAACGATAAACTGACAAATAACAGGTTCCATCAACAGTAAAATTATATGAGCTCGAAATAGTATGCAAAGTATCGTAACTACAATAGGACATACTTCTGCTGTTATTTCTACAGTTTTAGAATGTCGTATAGGTATAAGAGATGGTTGTTTAAGCGTAAAAGACATGTCAATAATAGGAAAAATAAAACAATGGTAACATCAGTTACCGCGACATTTTCAATATATCAACATTTAATTGTGCGGATTCTCGCCCCGATATTCGATATAAAATTCGGAAACATACATACGATTCTTCATAATTGCACTGTTTGTAGAATAAGGTTTGAAATTTCATATGATATAAAATTCCCACGTATATTTAAGGTAGTAGTCACACAATTACCTGTGAAAGATGAAACGGCGCTTTGAAGTTTATGTCGATTATACTGAAAATTAAAATAAAACATTATCAGAAAAGTACGAGTATATTGGATGGAATTTTAGAAATATATTTAGACTAATTAAATGCAGACCACAATACTTCAATTCCAAAAACTATTTAGCAGGTAAATAACGAGTACAGGCAAAATTACACATTATTTTAATAGTCACTGATTCTAAGATTTCAGTACATAAATCAGAAATATAACCCTTCACGTAATATTTATATACATTTACCTATCCATCTCGTCTTTTGTAATATCCAGCACATGTTTCTTTATATTAATACCAGCATTGTTGACAAGACCATTAACAGGACCAATATCAATCAGTAGTTTCTCTATAACATCCCAGTCCGATATATCTGCTTGGTAGGTTTCAATAGAACTATCCTAGAAACATGTAAAATAAACAATTGGTATTGCGTGTATGCGAATGTGTTTATGTTTGTTGGAGATTTGGTATTGTATCAACAAATCGATGGCTAAGAATGCAATTGTCGTGAGTGCCACTTACGACCTTACAAACCCCGTAACTCAATTTTGGCGCGAAAACCTTTTTGCAGCATCCGCATCTAATAGAAGTCCCACGCATTTCTGTCTTGTCGCCATCTAACACAATTGGCTATTCAAATGGCGACACGACAGAAATGCGCGGGACGTCTTGCAGATACGAATGCTGCAAAAAAAGTTTTCGCGCCAAAATTGAGTTACGGGGTTTTGGTTCGGCACCGTCGATATTCTATACCTAACAACTACTAGTAGTTACCATACGTAACCTTATTTTCGTATTCGCCACAATAAAACAACAGTACAAACGCCTGTACTAAGGCTCGACATGAATCCACTTTTAAATGTATCAACATGCAAGAAAAGTGACACACAATCGACTTCAAGTGTACATATTTTGTAAAAACCTTCAGTGTTACCCGTGGATAAAGCTGATATTGCAGTTTTTATTGCTGCCAAACAGCTAAACTAAATATCATTCTCTTCGGTAACACCACCATCAAGTTTAGTCTGGACAAGCACGACCATGACGAAATTATGTCTTGCAAAACTGACAAATCGAGAAGGCCGTAAGTCCCAGTTACGACCTTATAAGTCTAATGCATATTTTCAAGTTGCTTCATACGGCGCTTCTTATGAGCCTATTTTCATTAAAATCGGAACTTGTCATGTTGACCAAACTGAAGTTGAAAAATCTTGTTTTACCATAAGTAAAGCGTAAATTCCAAACAGTTTTGCATTTTTCTTATCAAAGCATTGATTTTGTAGTTACGACCTTCTCATTTTAAGCCAGCGAAATAATTGTTCATTTCTGCTAAGTGTTCAATATCTACAAATCAATTTTTCAGCCAACGTTAAACAAACTCTTCACAGGAATAATAGAAAATAGACATACATTAAAGTATACATGTAGTTAGAATTTTCCCTCAGTGCGCATCCACAACTCATCAATATGTAACTTATAATTTAAATAGATATATCCCGCCATTTACGGCAAGAGTACGGGCTACTTGTCCGACACATGACGATGTACAAATAACTGTTTACAACTTCATAATGTTGTGAAATCCTGTACAAGCATGAACAAGCTGCATACACTACCTCCTGTTTTAACGAGTCTAGGTCTGACTGTGTTCTTGATATAGCAATGACGCAGGCTTTTTGTTTGGCGAGTGTAAGGCTTATATCCCTACCTATACCTGCAAACAAGTAGATGCAAGTAATATAGCTGCATTATGAAGCTAACTACTTATTATATGAACAGTGTTTCGATATCACGACATATTGATAAAACATACATTTACAATAATTATTTAGCAGTATCATATTGCTAAAGTCGTTTTTAGTGCTACACTTACCCAATGTATTTCAACCAATCTCATTGAAATCATGTTAACACTCCACTATAGCTTGGCAATTTTGACCTGAGCCTGACCTTTATGAAAGAATATATAACAATATTGAATATATCAATTTTCTCGAGCAAGTCGTGCAATATCGGTATTTCAGATTTTGGTTTGTAATCTATCTCGAGCGACTTCGTCACACTCTCCGACTATGAAAGCATACAATCGGCGTTGTAAACGTAGGCAATATATCGACTGTTAAATTATGGTAATCAAAAGGTCAGGCTCGTGTCAATGTGACCAAGCATTACTTTACGCTGATATAGGAATTGATCACATCCTGTATGGGGTAAGGTCGATGTGAACTTGATATGATCCAATCAACACGCTGTTTACACAAATAGGGAAGTGCTAATTATCTCTCTACTGTACAACCAATTTTACAGTGAGAGAGATGCTTTAAACATACATGTAGAGGTTATATAGCTTGGCCAGAATTAGTAGGCACTCCGGACATATTCCGTGCATATTTCGGACACAGTCGGTGCAAAATAAGCAACTATTTCCGTTACCGACTACGCTTACGGAAAATAATACACGCTTCCGAAGTTTAATGAGTGCCTTCTAAATCTGGTCAAGCTATACCAGACAGAATTTAGTGTACATATACCGTAAATACGCTGCAAATATATGATGTTCTAGCAACGTCATTTGAACGTGACCGCTTATTAAGTGTTGTCATTGCTAAATATAACAACATAATAGTAATTAAAGTTAGCTCAATGGATTTAAAAATAAAGCTCATTACCTTTGCCAGCTCCCGTAACAATTATCCGTTTGTTGTTGAATTCGTATTCCATGTTGGTTAAACAGGTGTTTATGCGTGTATAGTATTCATCTAATACGGGCAGCAGTCTTTAAGCTGATGAGAGTTTAAAATGTATTTCAACCGTTATCCAGGTCACATATCCTTCACACTACTGTAAGCTGTGACTTACTAACTAGACAGGAGGTCAAATATTACTGATATAAAACCTAAACTATAGATGTACAAAAAGCATCGAGGCGTGACATATATAGAGTAGAAAACGTATGGTACAGTATCTAACATTAAGTATACTGAGCAAAACAGCTAACCGAACGCTTTTTAAATTTGAATATTTCAGTGTCCTGTAAGTGTATAACCCTAAAATTTACATATTTTTTCAATATCGATTGCGCACCTAAAGCAGCTTAACCCATGAAATACATGCCAAAAAAAGCACTCATCCATGACGAAAAAGCTTAAAATCACATTTTTGCACGTTGTGATCGATTGCTCTAAAGTTGCACGAGTTGCATGTGTATGTTCTGAAGCATGGGTATTTGTTAGTTGGAAAAACAAAATATTTTGTCAAAAACATGACGCAGTGGTCATGTGTAGGCCGCGAAAGAGCGGCCATTACGCTCCCTAGACTTGAGGGTATCAAACAGTCAGATCAGTTTTACACAGATTTAAATTATCTCAAACATTTAATTTCTTTTATTTAACGCGTGTGTGCATACCAATGTACACAAAAATACCTAAAACAGTATGTTGGGAATCGCATGAGCAAAGAAAAATAGTAAATTCAAGTGGGATAACTCATGCATAATTTTACCTCTTTTTAAGTTCAATTACAACATTTTCCCATAAAATTGCATTGTCATGCATTAGTGAAACACGTTGACTTTACAAATTAATACATACTCACTCTTATGGCCTTTTTGCATGTGTTTGAAAAAAAACGTGTTTTCTCTTCATTCATTTTAAATGACACTTTTGAAACTGCGTTCATCAGCTGTGAGACAAATCGTTAATGCAGGCATATGTCCGCTTTGGTAATAAAGTGTTTTTCAAGTGTATATTCTGATAACGGAAACAAAAATAAATATTAACATACTAAGAATAAAAGCAAAATAAAGTCAATAATTACCCTCATTTAGTCACACATTAGATATTCGACCAAATAACCTCCCCTTGACCATTGAAAAATAAAATCATAATGTTGAAAATTAAAATCCATGTTTTTGTATACTGAGCAAAACAGCTTACCGAACGCTTTTTAAATTTGAATATTTCAGTGTCCTGTAAGTGTACAACCCTAAAATTTTGCATAGTTATTTTAATATAGATTGCGAACCTTATGCGGCTTATTACATGAAAATACATGCCAAGATCACTCAACCATGACGAAAAAGCCTCAAATCACATTTTTGCAAGTTGTGATCTATTGCTCTCGAATTGCACGAGTTTTATGTAAATGTTGTGTAGCATGGGTGTTTGTTAGTCGGAAAATCAAAATATTTTGTCAATAACATGGTGCATTTATCAAAGGTAGGCCGCGGCAGAGCGGTCATTTCGCTCCCTGGAGGGTATCAGTCAGACAGATCCGTTTTACACAGATTCAAATTATCACAAACATTAATACATTTCATTTCACGTGTGTGTGAATACCAATGGACATAAAAATACCTAAAACAGTATATTGGGAATCATAGGAGCAACGAAAAAAAGTAAATTCAAGTGGGATAACTCTTGCATGATTTTACTTCTTTTTAAGTTCATTCACTACATTTTCCCATAAAATTGTATTGTCATGCATTAGTGAAACATGTTGACTTTAAAAAATAATACATATTAGTCCTGAGGGCTTTTTTGCATGTGTTTGAAAAAACGTGTTTTCTCTCCATTCAGTATAAATGACTCTTTTTGAAGTGCGTTCATCAAATTGGTAATGCAGCTATATGCCCGCTACGGTAATAAAGATTGCTTTAAGTGTATATTCTGATAACGGAAACAAAAATAAATATCAAAATACTGAGAATAAAACTAAAATTAGGTCAATAATTACCCTCATTTATCAACACAAAAGATATTGGACCAAATTACCTCCCCTTGACCATTGAAAATTAACATCATAATTTTAATAAATTAAAAATCGATGTTTTTGTGATCAAATCGCATTATATCGAGTTTGAATATTTGTTTTATGTATTCGGCGATTAGTCTTTTTAAAATGTGTATGGAATAAACCTAAAATATTTTATTATTTAACGCTTATTCCCGAATTTCAAGTTTATATGCCTGGTTCTGCTATTTCATGGTTCCGTGAACTTTCTTATCGCATTTTTGAAAATTAAACTACTAAAATCGCACCTCAAGATCGTAATTAACAAGTACACAAATTTTCGTGCAAAAATATTAATAAATAAAAAAGTTATACAGTAAAAACCGCTGCTCTTTCATAAAATAGGCTTATTGAACATTTTGTGAATTTCATCTTGACGGGTGATGTCATTTAATACTTATTTTGACGATGACGCAAATTAAATATATTGACGAAATTTGACCACCAGCCTTCTAATGTTTGAATTATACTTCACGTCAAGTTTCAGAAAATTATAATGGATAGTTCTATAAATATTCATAAAAAATATAAGTGTTCGGTTAGCTGTTTTGCTTAGTATAGTCAAATCACATTATTTTTGTTTTATTGATTTGACGATAAGTCTTTAGTGTGTATTGATAAACCTAAAACATTTTGTTATATGACGCTCATTTATGAATTTTAAGGTTATATGTCTGGTTCTGTTATTTCATGGTTCCTTGAACTTCCGTTGCGCATTTTGGAAAAATAAAACTACTTGTACTTAAATCGTACCTCAAGATCGTGAATTAACATGAACACAAATTTTCGTGCAAAAATATTAATAAATAAAAAAATTATACATCATAAACCACTTCACATTTATAAAATATGTTAATTGTACATTTGTGAATTTCATGTTGATGGGTGGTGTTATTCAATACATATTTTGACGATGGTGCAATTTAAATATTTTGACGAAATTTTTACAGCCAGACTTCTAATGTACTGATTATACTTCAGTAAAGTATAGTAGTGACTTTATTCGTAAAGTCATCTTCACCTTTTCATCAAGCTATTTCCTCTATGCAAAAAGAGCGTTTAGATTGCGCATTAAAATAACGATGAATAAAATAGTGTTTAACACCATACGTATTTAGATACCTCTGTGCACTTGAATGTAACTTACCACCATGAGATAAGCGAGTTAGCCTGTGCAAAGATGCATAGAACTAAATTTAATGCATAAGTTACATATATTATGTGTAGAACGACTATACAATCATCAAGTGTTGTTGACTATGCACCCAGTCAATGGAGCTACATGTACGTGACAAAAAGCTTTATTGTTCTCAACGTTGTACACCTCAATGTGTCTTAGTTATGCACGGGAACTAGAAAACACCATTTTAATGTATGTAAATTAAGCAGTCACAATCTCATCACTAACTCATTTACACGAGCACTTTCTCGTTATTTTAGTCTTATTTTTTTACATTTGATTATAAATGTTACAAATTACATAGAATGTCACGTCAATTTTGACAACAAAGTTATGTTTGTATGCATATTAACTTATGAGCCGGAGTAGAAAATCAGTTCCAATTCAGTGTGAGCATTGTCAACACTGACAGTTTGTTATATATACACAGGCATTCGAAAATCAGCCTGGTCTCTTGGCACATAGTAAATATTTGAATATATAGTCCAGCAATAATGTCTCCAAAAATCGAGTAATCATTAATTTTTGGAGAAAGTTGCCAAACTTGGTATATACATTGGCCAAACATATTGAAACATTTTTTTCATGAGACCCATCTCGTATCTGCCATTATGGTTGCCATGGCAACCATTTTTAAAGATGGCCGCCAAAACCGAAAAATCGGCGTGTATCTTATATAACGCATGACAACAACGTTATTATGAGTAATTGTAAAGTATTTTTATTAGAAATAACTTAACTAACATCTAACTTACACCTTTAACCGAAAAATCGTTTTGAAATATCAAAAATGGCCGACAAAATGGACGCCAAATTAGAACTATTCTATATAATAGTCTTTAGGTATACTGATACTATATTTTTAACATTTATACTGCTAGTTCTAGAAAAATCTGGTTAAATGTATTTCAGTTTAATTATTAATTAGTGGATAAAGCAGATATTTTATTCTAGGGACGTAAATTTCAATATAGATAAGCCTCGATCTGAGAAAAGGTCCCTTAATGACATGACATGAAAATGAGAAAATTGAGTTTTTAGGAGACGTCACCATTTTCTGCGAATTTCAGAACAGGGCACAAATTGCACATAAATGTTTTATGTTATATCCTGCAACATAATTGTTGCCTTGCAACATACATAATGTGGAGTTCTATACTAACACTTGAGACCTATATTTTTGGGGTAAAATATGAGAAACTACAAACAAAAGTGAGAATTTTTGGAATTGGCAGACCACAATGTCATTTATAGTAGTATTTTATTGAAAACCCCTGCAATATAAGTGAAGTATCTTATAGTATTATATATCATACGAAATTATCTGCTACTGGTCAAGATACGATATTTTGGGGTACAATACTACAAAAAGAAAACAAAAATGATGACTTTTGGAATCAGTTTACTGTAATGTCATTTATTATGGTATTTGATTTAAATCAATAGGATGGACACATGTTGTCTTCTTGCTTATGATATTGCTAATCTGGTGCCTAAATGTTATGTATTTTAAGACATTTTTGGGGCAAAACCATTGGAAATATAAACAAAAGTGAGGATTTAAGGAATCGATTGGCTACGATGGCATTTAAAATCGTATTATTTATAAAACAACTGCAATTCATTTGTAGTAACTTAAAGTTTAGTATATCAAATTATATATTAATATCATTTATGATTACTAAATGCTATTTTGGGGTAAAATCGTACAAAATATGAACTAAAATGGTGATTTTTGGAATAGGTTTACTACAATGGCACCAATCGCATTATTTAGTTATAAATCACTAAGATAGACATATGCAGTTTTTCCTATTAAGATATTAATAATCTAGTTTCAAAATGACTGGCGTCTTGGGAAATATTGGGTGAAACAGTCAAAAATATAAAATTAATTAAAGTGAGGATTTTTGGAATCTAATGATCACAATGTCATTACGCCACAAACTGTGCTATTTTATAATTAATCTCTACGATAGGCACATGTTGTCTTTTCGCATATTAAGAAATTAATAATCTGTTCTAAAAGTTGTTCATATGTTATGTTATCTCTTTTGGGTAAAACATTACTAACTATAAACAGTAATTAAGTATTATTGGAATCAGAAGACCACTCAATTATTAAGCATCGTATTCGTTAATAACTCACTGCATTTGGTTGGTAGTAGCAATTTGCTTAATACATCATAACATTTATGTATGAAATAACTTGTGTAAAATGCAATTCTTTGGAATAAAACACACAAAATATAAATGAAACAACCTACTCCAAGCAATTATGTATCAGGCAATGATGTGTACCACAAAGAGTCGTTATCTACCAAAAGCATTGCTAAGACAGGAATAAAACACAACGTGTCGCCAAGAAAGGAATTTCTGACGAGGAATTGCTGTGCCCGACCAAACTAGGTATCTTTATTGTCAGCATAAAAATGTTTAGGTTGACCTAGGCATAATGATGAATACCACACATGCATGGAATCTCTGCATATTTATTTGAGAAGATCATATTGTTTGAGATGGCTTTACCTGGTCATATTTCAAATACTAGTAACTGGTGTGGCCTGGACATTTTCAAAATTATACAGGGCTTCAAGTCTGCTAATCAAATGAGGTTAACAGTGCAAGTGGGCCCCATTTCCTTGATTACTGTTACAAAATGTGTTAAGTGTTACACTCTTAAGTCACCATCTCATATATTTTTTGTTAACGCTGCATTGTTTGAACTATTCGAAAAAAGAAACACTGAAGTTCCACAACAAGAAACTATGAAATTCCATGAAAATTTAAAAATCATGTTTTCATGTCGGCCAAATAATCTGGCGCAAAATACGCTATATATTCTTCAGACATGCTACATTTACAGCAATTGCCGCCATCATAATATCTCATTCAAAGTAATTTGATAGTAAACTGATACTCTTTGAAAGTAACTATGACGTTGACCCCTAATGCTCCACTTATATATGAGCCATAATCCAGGAAAACCTGCTGACTTGACATCATGTAATTACATATAAAACAAGGTTTTGAAAAGGCTCTAAAATAAGTGAAAAGATGTATATATATATCTGTTGATTCTACTTTAAGTAATTTATCCATATAGTACTATATATTACCTTTAAATTTCCTCATAAATTATGTTAAAACTATATACTTTGTTGCCATGGTTACCAATTTCGGAAAAATACTTCAATTAAGAAAAACTGAGAGTAAGCTGTTTAAAACAACAGTAGCCTTTCTCTAAATGCAACATGTTTCTATTATGATATATATTTTAAAAATCAGAACATAATTCTAAAATTTGACACTATTTTGAACATTTTATGTAAAGAATTAATCATATGGTGTAATTATGAAACACTTTTTACAGTCAAATGACGTTCGCGACTTCAGGCAAAAACAACTCGGAATATTGACTTTACAAAAACAGCTGTAACTTCCTCAAAACTCAAGATATTTACACAATTTCTTTTGAATCATGCTTCATTGGCATTAGTCTTTATAACTATGAAACATCACAAAAACCATTTCTTGTCAAACTAGCAGGTTTTCCTGGAGACTGGCTTATATATATAACATTGTGAACTCAAGGTTTTGTCCGTTTATAAAATCTGGATCCGGTCATAGCTTAATTAGTTTTAAAGCTAGATTAATGAAACTTGGTATGTGGATACAAATTAATAAGCAGATTATTCATGTCAATTTGTGTTTTATTCAGACAACAATTGTGGTTGCCATGGTAACAAAAACATAGAAAACCAATCAGGGTGCTTATATATTGCTTGTAATTCGTAATTTATAGTTATTATTAAGCAGAAACTGGCTTTTTATTTTATCAACGTCGACCTTGACCCCATTTACACCTATTTTGATGGAAAGTATCTTCGCAGAAGCTATATATTGACCACGTTTCATTTATATATGTCAATCCAGACTAAATATAGTCAGCGGAAACCGATTTTCTATTTTTAGTAACAGTGACCTTGACCCCAAATATCCCATTTTTTATCCCAATGTATATCATCCTACAAGCAACGTATATAGCAAGTTTCATCCAAATATCTCATTCTTAACGGAAGTTATTCAGCAAAAACCAATTTTCTATTTTTAGTAACAGTGACCTAGATATTGACCCTACCCATCCAACTTTTTATTTTTAGTGGCGTATTAAGTCAAGCTACTTATACACCAAGTTTTATCACGATATGCAACTCTAAACTGAAGTTATTGGGCGAAAACCGCCATTTGATCATTTTGGCGGCCATTTTGAAAACCGTTGCTATGGCAACCAAAGAAAATATTTTAAGTGGGTCTCATGAAAAAATGTTTCAAATGGACCAAGGAACAGTTGTGCTAAGTTTGGTAACTTTCTCCAAAAATTAATGTTTATTGGACATTATTGCTGGACTAATATGAATTATATTATTTCAGAGACATCTACGAGATATATTTTCTACCCCTAGGATTTACAAACACATTATTGAATTCAATATCAGAAATTAACAAGTATGTAGATAAATGTCTTGTGCCGATAATGAAAACATTGTGGTGATGGATAAATCTGTTTCTATTCAAATATAAATCCTATGTTTGCACTGTTCGTGGACTAAATACACTCAGGGACAAAAGAAACGCAAAACTTTTTCGGGGGTCATAATTTTCTAAATAAGTGCAAAATATCGTTTTCGTTTAATATAAATGATACATGAGTTACAACCTTGACATCTCAGCACTTATCTACATAATTAAATGTGTTTTAACCGGTTTTTACCTGTAAAGGGTAAAACCCATTTTTCGCACACGGAGCACGTGCGAAATCACAAAGCGGAACATTTCTTTTGCCGAATGACAGTGTATGCATAACACTTACGAAAACTCATCAAATAAAAACATATAAAATAAGTTTAAACATGCCATGTTTGCCTGAACACACACGGTCTGAAGTAGTCGGACTGCTCCAAATGGGTTCGAGTCCTTCTGATGTTGTCGGTCAATTTCAGTACCACCCTTCAATCATTGCAATGCTACATGAACAATACCAGGCCTCTGGAACGGTTAAGGACCGCAAACACAAAGGGAAACCAAGGATAACCATTCAACGACAAGTCAGGAACATACGCATGTTATATCGCAGGAACCGCTTACGGCCAGCCAGAATTACAGCTAGGATACATAGGAGCACACGGACAGGCAAAATGACAACTTGTTTGAAAAAATAAAGTTCCTTAAGTTTTTAAAAATATCGCGTGTTCATTTTGATTCATTTTCTTTTCAATTTACATTCAAGACGATAACGATTAACTTCAAAGTCGTTTATATTTAGCCAATGAAAGTCACACCTCTTAAATTTTTTAACAGCAGTGTCATCACACTTACTGAATTCATCTATCATTAACATATGTAAGTGTTTCTTAGAGCATTTTTTCATCAACCGAAATCATTAACATGCATGGACAGTTGAGTAATTCGCAATTGGTAGGTTATAAACAATCGATTTATATTAACAATGATTTGAAACTTCGTCTAATATTTTCTTGGCTTTACAGCACGTGGGATACCTTTATTCGTGAGTGAACTTTATCCCACAACAATACATCACAAATATTATATTATGGATGTTTCAACTGCATTCGTTTAACAAGATAATAAATGTGACAAAAATGTGACTTTTGCAATGTTGGACTGTTAGAATAAAACCTATGTAAAAATATTATTCAGTTATAGAAAAGAATGAAATTTTGCAGTATGTCTCATTAATATTTCACCAAGGATTGTGTTAAATTTCAGTGAATTTGAAAAAAGAATAACTTTGAAAAATAACATTTTATACGTTTTGCGTTTCTTTTGTCCCTGAGTGTACATTAGGTTCCGGAGAATATATACTTGTCGATTCATCATATAAGTGCATCCTGTGTATCTCTAAATCAATTATAAACGACGAGCAGTCTTCTAATATTCGGTGTTGAGTGCGCGGAAAGATGTTGCTGTGGACTTACGTACTGGTTAACTTTGTTGGCAGGTATTATACGAGTACATCATGTTTTTTGTGAATCAATTACAGTCAGTATGTGTCGATCAGACTGTAGATCGGTGTTGGTTGAGCGGAAAGCTGTAACTGCGTTTGTCCATACTGGGACTGTATTGACTGGTTGGAGGGTGGTGTTCTTTGTTGTCATATCACGGCTGTGATGTGTGGCTTGACAGTTTTAATGCGGTTGGTGAGTACAACACTACGGTGGTTTGTTTGGTAGAGGGTAGTACAACCGTAGTTTTAAATTAGTAAACCATAGTAAACAAATGTAGAATGTTGGAAGGTAGTACAACCGTAGTATGGTAGAGAGTAGTATATAGTTACATGTAGCATTGTAGTGTATTGTGCAACCATGGTATGGATGGTATGGTACAATGTGGTGCGACCGTAGTATGGTAGGTGATAGAACGACGGTATCGTCACAATGTCCCTTGTAAAAACATTGTATTCAATCAGCTTCACCAGTACCGTATATCATTGATACCGATTTATTCTATGGTATGACATATATTTACAGCGGTTGTCTGGCCATCGATAATGTGTTATGAAACATTAACGTAGTAGTAAAATAGTCTCATCTATATTCAGTATTCATGTTACAAGCTGCATAAAAATCTAGACAAATGATGCACCGACCAACTCAATGGCAGTTACCCCAAAACACAATTTACATAGACGAATATTTCTTGCCGTCGAAAGTCTTATACTCCTTGTTATAAAATAGGCAGTAGTTGATACTGGTAGTTTGCTAAAGAGTTCTCTGTGTCAGGTTGCTGACTTGGTTATCAGTGTATGTAATAATTGGTATCTCTATGTTGGGTTTATTAAGTTGCATGTATGATACATTCAACCAGCGATATTCGTAATTCCTTACGACTCATTTATATAGGCATACAGTACCACTCATATGTACGTAATTCACCGGAACATTGTAATATTTTACTCCCAGAACATGCATTGGGTTTCTGGGATATTTTGAGGAGGGTGAGCCGGGTGTCAATTTCCTTTCTACATAATGAAGGTAAATTGTCCGGTATGCATGTACATTTTTGTATTAGTCCTACCAGTACGGTGCAAATCGAGTGCCTCAAGTTGCTTCAGCTTGTAATTTTGTTTGTTATTCAGGCATTTTTTTCAGATATGAGAAAAAATTACCGCAAAATAGGTTAGGTGGGCAAAATTTTACCGAGGCAGCTGCATCGGTTAGCCTCGGTGGTGTCACGCCGCTGCAATATACACGTTATTATATGCCACGAGCAGAGAATGTCATTGCCAAAGACAGATGTATGATTACAAAACTTATCTGCAAGACGAATGCAACAGTAAACAAGGGGTACACAAATAACTGTTAACTAAAATATGATACTAAAATATGTTCGAATATGAAGAAGTTTATTTTGTTATTTTTTTCTTTATCCACTTGCTTAGAGGAATCAACGATGTAGCAGACTAGCAATTGCTCAATAGTGGATCATTGGCATATATATGAATGCGTTCGCACAAGTTCAGAACATGTGTATGAATGTTTCATGTCTATAAGATATAGAAGCATCAATTACCAAATCAGCGATCTATCGTAGACATCTCTTTTACAAACTATGAACTGCCGGCTAATTTATCGCACGTTACAAGATTTTTGAGGGCAAAACACATCTATATAAATCATGGTTTTGTGTAACTGCTACTGAGTAAGTTTGTGCATCCTTTGTCTACAGTATTATGCAGTTTGTGGCTACAGCAACATATATCATTCATGACTGCATTCATAACTCAGGATCAATGGCTTGACAGCTGCAGTACATTTCTGTCAAACAATTGAATAAATTGGTACTGTGAACGTACGGTACTGGTGAAGCTTATCGAATACACTATATTTACATGCACAAGTCGCGTTGTGGCGTTGTGGCGTTGTCGATGTTCTATCACCTACTAAGCTACGGCCGTTCCACAGTGTACCATACCATGGTTACACTATACACTATCATTGTACGGATACACCCTACCATAAAATGGTTGTGCTCCTCAATATCGTACTACATTCGAACATTCTACATTTATACTATACTATACCACACGGTGGTTAAACGACTCTACACCAAACTAGGGTAGTGCTGTACTCACTAAATGTATTGTAGCTTTCAAGCTAACCACCATTGTTATGAAAACATGGAGCATCACCCTCCAACCATTCAATCCAGTCAATACTGCCTGGACATTCACAGTGACAGCTTTCTGCTCAATCAACACAGTCTATCAGACTGATCGTCACATTTTTTATTTAGACATAAACAGGATGCGCTCGTTTGATAAATAGACAATTATTCATGCTCCGGGTTGTAATGTATTTAGTCAACCAACGGTCCAAACATAGTATACATATTTGAATAGAAACAGATATATCCGTAACTCTATGTTTTCATTATCGGCACCAAACATTTGTCAACATATTTGTTATTTTTTTATATTGAATTCAATAATGTGGTTGTGAATCCTAGTGGCATTACGAAATTAATATATCTTGTAGATGTCTCTGAAATAATATAATTCATATATTCAAATATGTCCTAAGTGCCAAGAGACCTGACTGATTCACACCGTCTAGTTCGTTGTTAATAGCAGAGGCAAAATGAATAATATTGAATATATCAAGTAAAAGTCTCGGTTTTCAAATCATTCGGTCAGTTTGTCTATACTAATTCCTAAAAAGATAATTCCGTCGACATATTGAATATGTCAAGTAGCATCGTTTTTAAAACCATTATGCCAGTAAGCCTTTGTTAATTCCTAACCTAATTATTCTATCAAATTTCATTGGAACTATATTTATATATCTATATGTATAGTATGCCTCTGGATTGTCTGCGCATTTATATTCTATACATAAAGCTCACCAAAGCTTGATTGCAGTTTACAGCAGTATGTTATCCCATTGATGGAATTCGGATCTTGACCGAAATGAGATTGCAATCAAGACAGATATAAAACATTAACACGTCATGCTTGTCACTTGAGCCACAACTGATTCGCGTATTAGTTAAAACTACGACGTCGTGTCAATTAATGTCAAATGCATCGTTTGAACTATTCGAAATGTAGTAGCAGACGAAGAGATATCCAAATATTTGATCAACACTTGTCTATCGGTATGCTCAAGTAATATTACTCGAACATGTGTGTATTGGTTTGCTTGCAGTTGTGAACGATTGAGTTGGATACAGACTTACAATGCAGAATCAATGTCAGTTCACGATACATCTAAAACTGTTGGCGATCTCGTAATACGAAGCATGTAAATAACATTCTGGAGACAATTATATCAGACATCACTCAAACAACGTATACACTTATCTCATTCAAGATGTTGTCTTACGTTTAATCATTGCTTACACAGATAATAAACAATTTCCCAAATAATACCGACATTTTAAGCAAACATGTAGTATCGCAGAAAGCAGACAGTCGTTCTCCATGTACCACCCACCCACGTTTGGCACATCTTAATCATAGAAGTATAGATGAAAAAACAGACTACTTATCAAATGCAATCGTTTTATTTTCTCCGATTAATCGTTTTTAATTTGTGTTCATTTTAAATGTGTTTGTTCTATAACAGAAATATATCGCGTTGTCTGAAAAGTATACACGACTTAGTTTAAACGAATATTTATCAACACCGAACGCACTGCAACGAGCACGCCGGAGATGATGTTTACCAAAATGATTTTTTTGGGATGATTGCTTGTTAACAAACCGAAACTGATTTACATGAGGTATGTTTGCGCATTGTTGAAGCTGCGACGAAGAACACCTAACTGCAAACATTCAGATGTCTCGGATAGGAAACATCTCGACGCGTCCATGTATCTGGCCAAACTAATGGCGTCACAAATTGATGCAATCCATATTGGATAACAGATAGATGAAATTGATTTACAACATCGTCGATATTGCTAGGAAGAGCGGTCCAGACTACTTTGTTATTATTTGAATATTACGTGAATGACATCATAAATGCTTAAAATACGTTATGGAAGATGTCATTCGTCTAACACAATTGTTATTTGATGTGCACATTTGATCCACTCTCACTATATATATATATATATATACGTCGTCACGTTAGATACTGACG
This sequence comes from Spisula subtruncata, assembly GCA_963678985.1. NCBI lineage: Eukaryota > Metazoa > Mollusca > Bivalvia > Venerida > Mactridae > Spisula > Spisula subtruncata. The sequence continues at coordinate 3,509,617 of OY787660.1, read as the reverse complement.
ATAAATAAACCTACTACTTGGCAGCATTGATAATGTCTGAAAGATGCAACCAGGGCTATTTGCGGGACCCTTTTAACTCCCAAATCACAGCATGTCCGTTTTCGTCTACAACAAGCTACAAACATCATTCTATTCCACTTACACATTATGTCATTGTCAGAGACAGATGTATGTTTATATAGCTTATATGCAAGTTGCATGCAACAGTAAACACGGGGTACATAAAAAATAAATGTTATTTTATATGAAATAATTTTGCAGCAAAACACTTGCACAACTTACCGAAGCAAAGTACCAATTTTTCTACGACTTTATAAGTTTCGATTATATAGCTGTTAATTATATATTATCTAATCGATTTTGTATTGGTCTGGTACTTGTTGTCTGTTCAGGGGACTTCCTTTTTGTGTATGTTATTACATACCGCGAGTTCTGGTGAGTATGTTGAGTATTACTCCTGGTGTCTGATGAGGATATCAATGTACAGTCAATGGTGCAAGTTCTAAGTTGAAAATCATAAACCCGACAGCCACTGAGTTAGTTTGTGCATACTTTGTCAGCATTATTATGCAAAAATCTGGCAACATTATTTACAGCAACATTAATCCTTCATGAATACAAACGAGACTATATTACCACGGTAATGTTTCATAACACATGATAAATCACTAGACGGCTGCAGTAAATGTCTGTCATACAATTTAATAAATTGGTATCGTGGACGAAGCTAATCGAATTTGCTCGTTTGATAAATAGACAATTATTCATTTTCCGGAATCTAATGCTTTTGTCTACCCACGGTGCAAACATAGGATTTATATTTGAATAGAAACAGATATATCCATCACCACAATGTTTTCATTATCGGCACCAAACATTTATCAACAGACTTGTTAATTTCTGATATTATATTCAAAAACGTGTATGTGAATCCTAGGGGGGACTTGATAAATCCCACGAAATTCTCAGAAATAATAAAATTCATATATTCAAATCGTACCAATAGACGAGGTTGATTCACAACGTCTAGTTCGTTGTTGGTAGCAGAGTTAAAATGAATAATATTGAATATATCAAGTAGAGGTCTCTTTTTTTAAACCATTCGGTCAGTTTGTGTAAACTAATTCTTTACAAGATGACGCCGTCGACCTTCTAGTTTTATATACCGAGTTCCGAGAACAAAAACTTTAAAAGTGTATTCAAAAAACATTTTTTATAATTATATACTGAAAATTAAAATCATCATTTCATTACTAGTGCACAACAAATTTCATCAATTTATTTTGCACTACACATAACTCGTACATTGTACTACCATCTTGGAAAACGGTACAGAAGTGTGTCAGAGAGAATATGAAGATCACAACGAGACAGATAAAATAAATTAAACGTCTCGCTTGCTCCTTGAGCTACGTGTGATTGGCGTATCAGTTAGAACGACGACATTATGCCAATTAATGTCAAGCGCATCGCAGCACCTTTCGAAATGTAGAGGCAGACGACATGATCTTGAAACATAATAAATCACACAGCATTATTGCATTCTATGCCAAAGATGATCATTTAAAGCGATGCCATTATGTCAATTAATGTCATATGCATCGCTTGCACTTTTCGAAATTTAGAAGCAGACCAGGTGATCGTTTGATATTTGAACAATATTCTCTATTTTGTAATACTAAAAAAGAAGTAAGACGGACGGGAATATTAGTTTCTTGACGCTTGTAACTGTTTGACTAGGATACATCCATACTTTACCGAAAAAAGTAACGCACTGTCAGAAGTTTGATTATGCGCAATATTATTAGTATCACCCAAACAGCACCAGAATATGTCTTATCCAAGACGTTGTAACTTTAATCATAGATTTCCAAAACAGAGATAATAATATATTGCTGAACCAATATTTGCTTATTTCGCAGCTGGTACAATCACAAATAGCCGACATTATTTCTCCCAATACCACATACTCATGTTTGGCACATACTACAATGATATATGAAAGTGCAGACTACATATCAAATGCTATCGATTTATTTCATCCGATTGATCTGTTAAGGTTTTTTGCTGGGTCCATTAAAGGAAATTAACATGTGTATAAACACATTGACGAGGTATTTTAAACGAGTATTGATTATTATAAAGAGCATTGTAACAATCAAAGGAAGATATTTTTCAAATATATAAATATTTCTGTGACGATTGTTAATGTGCGAAAGAAACAAATGTACATGAAATATATATGTGTATTTTTGAAGCACTGACGGAACAAAGTATGGCATCAAACGGCAAGAGGTTTTCGATCAGAACCATATCGACAAGCATATGTTCGGTCAATATTATGACGTCAATGTCGATACAATTCATGTAAGACAACATATAGATGATAATTATCCACAACATCGTTGTTATTGCTACTAAGTGCATTCCAGACTGCTTTTTTATTTATACGAATGTCACGTGAATGGCAACATAAATGAATATAGAATGCGCTTTGTAATGGAAGGTATGGTTTGGTCTACATAATTGTGTTTCGCAGTGAACTCATCTTTTACTTTTCTGTTGTATCCTGCTTCACTTGTCAAATTTGTTGTTATCCGTTTCCAAAGGAAATTACACATACACCCAATACCGTGAAGTGTATGTTGTTGATTATTCTACTTATACGCATTAACCGTGTATGACATATTTCATGGAATATGAGCGCAGACAATGTCACAGATAAGCCTTGTTGGGTAAATACAGTTTTAGGTTGATTCATTGCAAATCACAACCTTTGACACGTAACTTGCTAGTACCACTAGGAAAGCAAAAATGTTCGGATATGAGTTGGAGCGTTTCTAAGAGCTAATTATATTTATCCACTTGCGAGCAGTTTGGATTAGGATTGGAAATTAACTACCATTTTACAGGCTTTCAGTTCAAAATAGTGGATCATTGATATTCATCGATGTTTTCGCAAAATTTGAAAACAAGTACCTGAATAATCACATTTAAACCGAACCCTTATTATGATCCACTACTTTATGCTGATAAATGAGTGTAAAAGAATGGAGCAAATAGAAGGATCTGAATTTAATAACATCGATGAATGATGCGACTCTATCAATGTATATCATTACTTACGAACGCTGATATATACGAATGATTTGATATATTAATAAAAGTCGAAATAGAAACACTAATTAGTAATAAGCAATTCAGCTATCTACATGTACCGTAGACAACTATTTAACAAACTATCAACTACTGGCTTTTTAATCAAATGGATTCAAAGATTATCGATGGCAATACATATACATCTTACGTCATAACGTTGATTTGCTACGTATCGCTTATACGGGCGAACTTACGAGATTACATAATTTTATCCATTGGATATAGTGGACATTGACCGGAACTTAGCTTAACCGAATTTTATAATTTTAGACCAAGAAATACATTTTACATTTACCCCGCGTTTCTGCTTCGGTCTCGTGTACGTTTGTACTACCCTATACAATACCGGAATAGTGTTGTACTTTCCAACAGTACTACTGTAACAGTAGTTAAGCTACACGTCATTAACACGAAGAGGGGTGCTCCAAACATAATTTCACTTGCTTTGGTTCTCATATACCGGCAGTGCTTTTGTTCATTTTAATTGTCTCTGCCCTTCAAAATACTCTCCGCCAGCCAGAACACACCTTTTTAGCCGGTCAATCCATTTTTGGAACCACTTTTCATTCTCTTCAATGGGGACACACATCAGACAGTGATAAATAGCAGATCAAAGGACATTTCTCGAATCGAATCTTCTTCCAGATAAATGATATTTAACTTTTGGAAAGAGAAAATAGTCGCAGTAAGCCAAGTCTGGCGAAAACGGAGGGTGCAGAAGGACGGTAACCTTCTATGACTCCAAAATGTCAGTCACAATACCTGCCTTGTGAGAGGTTGCAATATCATGCAAAAGTCTGACATACTTAAGTCCAGTTTTGGGGCGGCGACTTTTGTAGTAGTTCTTCAATTTTCTCAGTACAACGTTTTTATAGAACTTGCGTGTGACCCTTCTGTCTTTTAGGTATTTGAATAGCTGGACCCTTATTAGTGAAAAAATAGCATACAAACCGTCTTTACCGTTCGTATTCTGTGTTCGTTACCCATATTCGGTTGGCAACCTTCCGCTTTGGTTCAAAATATTACACCCATGGCTCATCACCAGTGACTATATAATCAAAAGCCTTTTTACTATATTTTGGGTACATTTTGAGAAGGTTTTTTTGCCATTGTTACACGCGTCTTCGTTTGCTCATCCGTTAACAAATGTGGTATCAATCTTGCATTTATCTTTCTAACTTTTAGAGGTGGTTTTGTGGATAAATTGCACGATTTTCGCGAAATAAAGCACTGATGACATTATTTATGGAACACCCTCCAGTCTGTACACCCTCCAGTCTGTACGTACACTGTGCAATTGTATTGCTTAATCGACACCGGTTATCAGACTGGTCGTCGCATAATTGATTCACAGATAAACATGAAATACTCGACGTATGATAAATATACATTTATTCATTCTCCGGAATCTAATATATTTAGTCTCCCAAGGATGCACACATAGGATTTATATTTGAATAGAAACAGATATATAGATCACCACAATGTTTTCATTATCCGCACCAAACATTTATCAACAGACTTGCTAATTTCTGATATTGAATTCAATTAGGTGTTTGTGAATCCTAGAGGGGATAACGAACTTAATATATCTCGTAAAAGTCTCTGAAATAATATAATCCATATATTCAAGGATTTTCTAAGTGCCAAGAGACCTGGCTGATTCACAACGTCTATTTTGTGGTTTATTGCAGAGCAAAACTGAACAACATGACTTCAAGTTGAGGTCCCGTATCTACACAAAGTCTGGCAGTAGGTCTATGCTAACGAGAGTATTACTACTGTAATACGCAGACGATCAAGAACATACATTTGTAATGGAAAACAACTTTAGTATTTTCACCTAAGGTAAATTTGTCAAAGGCTTGGTATACTGAGCAAAACAGCTAACCGAACGCTTTTTAAATTTGAATATTTCAGTGTCCTGTAAGTGTACAACCCTAACATTTTGCATAGTTAATTCAATATAGATTGTGCACCTAATGCGGCTTATTACATGAAAATACATGCCAAAATCACTCAACCATGACGATAAAGCTTCAAATCACATTTTTGCAAGTTGTGATCGATTGCTCTCGAATTGCACGAGTTTTATGTGCATGTTGTGTAGCATGGGTGTTTGTTAGTCGGAAAAACAAAATGTTTTGTCAATAACATGGTGCATTTATCGAAGGTAGGCCGCGGCAGAGCGGCCATTACGCTCCCTGGAGGGTATAAGTCAGACAGATCCGTTTTACACAGATTTAAATTATCACAAACATAAGTACATTTCATTTCACGTGTGTGTGAATACCAATGGACATAAAAATACCTAAAATACCATTCAGTATAAAGAACTCTTTTGAAGTGCGTTCGTCAGGTGTCCGACAAATTGTTAATGCAGCTATATGTCCGCTTCGGTAATAAAGATTACTTTAAGTGTATATTCTGATAACGGAAACAAAAATAAATATCAAAATACTGAGAATAAAACTTAAATTAAGTCATTAATTACCCTCATGTATCCACACAAAAGATATTTGACCAAATTACTTCCCCTTGACCATTGGAAATTAACAACATAATTTTGAAAAATTTCAAAATCGATGTTTTTGTGATCAAATCGCATTATATCGAGTTTGAATATTTGTTTTATTGATTTGGCGATTAGTCTTTTTAAAATGTGTATGGAATAAACCTAAAATATTCTATTATTTAACGCTTATTCCTGAATTTCAAGTTTATATGCCTGGTTCTGCTATTTTATGGTTCCGTGAACTTTCTTGTCGCATTTTTGAAAATAAAACTACTAAAATCGCACCTCAAGATCTTCATTAACAAGTACACAAATTTTCGTGCAAAAATATTAATAAATAAAAAAGTTATACGGTAAAAACCGCTGCTCATTCATAAAATAGGCTAATTGTACATTTTGTGAATTTCATCTTGACGGGTGATGTCATTAAATACTTATTTTGACGATGATGCAAATTGAATATAGTGACGAAATTTGACCACCAGCCTTCTAATGTTTGGATTATACTTCACGTCAAGTTTCAGAAAATTACAATGGATTTTCTATAAATATTCATAAAAACATAAGCGTTCGGTTAGCTGTTTTGCTTAGTAAAGGTGATAGAACAGGTACTATATATAAAAACATGGGCGTATTGCTATGACGATTGTATGAAGCCGTAAATTTGAAAGTAAACATGTTTAACGTTGTTTCAATGGAAGAGGGAGTTCATTAAATGAAACATGGTTATTAATTTTAAATCGCCTTTTGTCGTTATTTAAGTCGTTAAACATTAAAACCCCAATTTGATTCTAGTATTTAAGTACATGTATCGTTACAGTACTACTTATTTCTTTGAAAATGTTATCTATATATATTTAAAAATTGCATATTCAGCCGTTTGTTTGTACAGTATAGTGTATTTGTGATATTGACACAATCATATGATTATATTTGAACGCGTTCCCAAAATACCGATTATATTTTGAATGTTACAAAACCATTATACAAAATTACATCATCAATTTATACGCGAATGATTGATCAAAGCATTATCGCTAGAATGAACAGAAGCAAGTAATCAGTTTTAATAAATATATACACAAGTAATGTTTTGCATGGTGATATTACAACTGCTTACCCATCGAATGTCAAGTTTTAGCAAACTCAAATTCAGATAATCAATTAGGAAAACTATTAATAAAGAATATTGTGTATTGTTTCAGTATGCAATGATAATCTTACAAATTAACTACAATTGTCTTAGTATTTTAAAGCTGAAATCAGTTCAATAATGTAGTGTACATAAAATCCAAACCACACAGTTACGGTGCCACCAGTACAAGAATCAGACAAAGATTAAATCATCCACAAAAACCAAAAACCACGTTGAAAATCTCATTCAGAAGAATACATCGTTCAATGTGTTGTTGCTGGTTTTCGTTCAATCGAACTAATTATAAAGCTTCGTACGGTCAGAGGTTTAATTCCGCTCATGTTTGCGAAATACAAATTATGAAAAATAAAAGACCGTTCGAAATTGTATTGGATATATCCAAAACAGCATAAGAATTTATAACTCTGACGATAGACAATTTGTCTGTACCTTAAAGTATTACTTTTCAAACAGTCTATACAACATTGCTGAAATAATAAAGACGAGACATACTGTAAAATCATTTAATTTCGTTGGGATGAAATTTCGTGGTTTTGGTTAAAAAGACAATTTTGTTGGCACTTGAATTCGTGGATTTTGCATTTCAGGTAACAAAACAAGGGTCAAAATCAATGTTCGTTTGGATTAAAATTCGTGGCTGAAGTGCACCACGAAATCCACGAAATTTAATCCCCCACGAAAATTAATGATTTTACAGTATATATTTTGCAGTCAGAATATCGCAGATTGTCGTCGTCCGTTTTCCTAGTACTACTACTATACAGCCAAAATGTCACGTATCCACATGCATACAGACACACCATCATAATGAAACACACCGTATACATAAAACGGCACAACCCTAAAAACGTATTACCTCCACGAAAAACAAGATTACACTTTAGCATAACAACACATGTCACAAAAACGCAGCCAACACACATGTAACATCACACCGCAACCGCCCTGCCATAGGAGTCATAACAATGCCTAATACCACATGCCACAACAGCACAACAACTTAAATGAATGTTTAATATTAAGGGTAATTCTTTCGGCAACTTAGAATATTTATCTCTTCGCTAGAGACCTATAAATTTCCAATGACATATTTTATTCCAGTGCCAAAGAATGTCTACATAAAAAGCCATATTTGGCGAAGCATCCTGATGAAAAACAGCGATTATTGTACGCAAGGCGCTTCTGGGTTATTAATTCCTGGCTACCATCGATGGTAATTTGGTTGTGTGTACCTTTATATATATATTCGTCTGCTATCAAACAATATTGTTTGATTAAACAGTCGCTTGGAATTAGATTGGTTGGTTTATTTACGACTTGCTGTATCAATATCTATGGTAATATTCAATATTTTATGCGAAATAGTTTCATTACCATTTATCAGAAAGCGATTGGTAAACATCGAAAGCTCGCCAAGAAAGTCACCATAGTTCTGTTGCTTCCGATGCAGGAAGAATATCGGCTTTATTAGCAACTGCTTGATTTGGAGCATTGCATCTCTTACTTAATTGACAGAATTTCTGAACGTAAGTGCATACGATTACTGACGGATTTATTGACCTTTCATTCGAAGAATATATTATTGCATTGCATCTGTGATAAACTGCAATCTCGTTTTGTGTAATTATAAATAAAAGAATACTCACCAGTTTTGGAATAGTTCAGTACAACATCGTTTTAAGGTGAGTGTCGAGTTGTAACGCATGCAATGTACTACCATGCTTCTCAAATGTTGATGAGGACCAAGACATCAATGTTCATGTCAGTCATAATTTATGCTAATCGAAAAATAAAAAAAAACGTGAAATATATTAGTATAATCTGATGTGCTGCTGAATTGTTTTAAACAATGTACAATTAATTAATTATTATACATGTTGTATGTCATAGTATAATGTCGTATTTACCCGAGAAGCCCTTGTTGTATTATGATATCAAAGTAAGTTGACTAGAGCACAAATATTTATATAACGTTGGTCATATCCCCAATTAGAAATTCAGTTTTGAAATAATCTTCATTCTCTCTCAACATGATGCTTTATCGTTATGTTTTATCAAATTCAGCCAGGCTGTATACTCCAATTTGCAAAAAAATCACAACGGCAATTATGTGACCCTTATCAAATGTTGAGTGGTATACAGAATTGATATTTTATACATTTGATACCATATTGACCATGACTTGACTTAAATTGTGTTATAAATTATAATACTATGATTTTAGTTAATAAAAAGAACGAACCTCGCAATGAATATGCATGGGCCGAGACATAACCTCTTCTGTCCTCTTGCATTGGTGTATAAGGCCTTGATGCACCGTCGCCGTACCCATCTGTCCCAACTGAAACGTGTTTTTTATGCTTGGCTGTGCGTCTCCATTAGATTTTCATCAGCTTTAAATGGTAAGCCTTCTTGGTTGAAGTCCTGCATGTTATTCTATGCCAGTCAAAAAGTCTCTTTTTACATGTATTATCATGGTGTATATACTTATTTGCGTTGCTTTATTTCAAATGAATGTTTCTATAAATACTCGTATTTGAAATTCAAATAACGACAGTTTTGCCTATAAATAATTGCAAATTGTATTATTATTATTAATAGCATAAGTTGTATACTAGTCACTCCTGTGCGGAAAACTGTTCCTAACTATTGCCAACAAACTTGGTATTGCTTATAAAACTTAGAACTCTGAATAATACTTAGCAATAAAGAACATGTTGTGTGACGTTGACGTATGTTTTTCTCTATTGAGTTATTCGAATTACTTGTATAAGAAGAATTTGAACAAAAAGTATAAATAAATAATTGTTATTGCAATTATGTATATATTCAAAACAAGCGGATGAGCTTGGTGTTTTATATTTAGAGAACATTTATTTTAGATGATCAGGTTTAAATAATTTACTATGAGGATTTTTAAACTAATGTATGTTACCAGCGGGTAGCGTTTTAATTTCAACCATATACAACCAGACTGCATTGCTTTCAGGAAAACTCTTAAAACAACTAATTGAAACGTATATAATGGTTTCCAAAACATATTCACGTAATTAGCATTTCAACGTGGAATGCGACACTAATCAGTGAATGAGATTTGAGAAGAAAATTACGTTATATTGTGAGGTAGCATGCTAACATGGCATTATTCAAGCACCATGCATTTCAAACATGCATTCTCACAATGTGAATGACAATGTATTTTAAAGACACAAGAACGCTAGGATTTAGATATAGTGAATTGAATCCATCATCTTATTTTAGGGGGTTGATTTTTTATATTATATGTGAAGTATTATTGCAATGTTTGGTCCCATGGAGAGAAGCTACATTTGTTTATCTACGTAAAGTCATAAATGCATAGTAGCAGAGCTGTCTCATCAAATCGGAACAAAACATGCGTTTGCGATGCATTTATTACTTTAAAAGGAGACTGGTAAGTAAAGGTGTACTTGGTGCGTAACTATCGTTGCCTCCTATTTTATACGGTACGACTACTAATTCAGGGCGGGATATGCATGTTATAATTCTGAACTGCTCGTTTATCATTTAGAAGAGATACAACAGTACCATTGCTAACGAATCGTCAATGATTGCCTGCTTGTGAGTTGGACGTTTCGTCAGTTCTTGTAGTGTTTATACTGTAAACACAGTCAAATACCAACCGGATAAATCTAGTTTGCGGACGAATACACACCACTCAGACAAACAACCGAGCTAAGATTTTCAGCACCTTACTATCGCAATCAAATTCAAAATACCAAAACGTAAGTCCAGCACTTGATTATAAAATAGTTTAGCTCAAATCGACCGGCAGTTACCATATCTTGAATTAATTTATATTCAGTGGCATATGACACCCCACTTACATAATATATCATCATTTGCCGGGTAGCCGCAAATGACATGTGTAATAATGCTAAACGTGTTGAAAAGGTAAAGCCACTCAAAGAAATGCCGTCTGTTGTCGTATTGGACGACTAAGAATCCGCCAAATAATCACTAAGCGTTGTATCTTTTGTGGTAAGCTGTTCAGACATGGTACCTATATTTGGCTATCCTCGAGCGAAATACTTGTAAAAATCAGTCTATTTACCATTTTCTTGTAGTAGGTGCCATTTTCTGGAGTTGGTTGAAGAAAACAAACATCATCTCGAGAAAACCTCTATTTTATTCATCAAATCGCTCTGTAAGTAAAGGATACGATTTGTTGTCTACCCCGTAATTTCTATACCTTGTGTCCATATTCGCTTATTTAGGAGCACTATTCCATACAAGCATTTCTCGGAGGTCTCTCCTCGATTATCTATATATCAATGGTACTTTATATCTTTATTGCTTAAAATCCCCGTCTGGATACATAATTTTCGATACGTTCAACTTCCAGACACTTGTTGTAGCGAGTATAAATTGCATTAACTTATTTTTGGCGTTCGTGAAAACATTGAAACTGTGCAGAATTGCATTAAGTTTGAAATGTTTGAGACTTACTGTTTTTGTCAGAAGAGGGAATTGTCTGTATAAACGATTCTCGAAAAGAACTACCGATATAATGTTATTTGCATACAATGTATATATTTCATTTTAAAGTACCTCGTTTATTCAGAACTCATTTGTTGTAGACCAGAATTGCAAAGAGGGAATATTCGATCGTCAGTGTCAGTCATATTGTGCTGAACTATATAACTGTAGCACGGTTTCATAACAAATATTTCATATAAAACACTGTCTATAACGTATATATTGTGTATAACCCAATCGCAATAATATGAGCATCCCAGATTTAGAACTCACATTTTATGCACGCAAATGTTCGTTCAATGTTTCGCACTCAGCTGGATATTAACACCGTCTCAACGAGGATACACTTTTCAACAGTTCAACACTCGTAGCTTCCACATAAGGCTTGTAACATTCAACCAGATTTCCACCAACACCACAGTGTCATTGTGTAAATGGTTCGGTGCATCAAATCTGACCAAGCTATTTATAACCAGGATCATGAATGGTCATTTAGATATTGACAGACACGGTAATTTCAGGTCTGAATGGAGCGTGATAAAAGATGATTGGCAAACTCTTCTGAAGTCCTTGCATCACTATCACTTGTGTTACGCCGTATAAATGAGATTTTATCTTGAAATAATACATGGTAATATCATTCAACGTAAATAGTAGTTTCTTAACCGTCTTTGATGACATATCAATTAGAAAAAAGAAGTCAAACGGCTATGGTACTATATATTGATACCCGTAATAATCTTGAAACATTTGTAAAAATGCATGTTCGGTGGTGTTGATATTACACTTTATCGCTGGCTTAGTATAAGTAGGACATACTTATGACCAAACTGAAGTAGAAACAGCTTTCTTTAGTAAACATTAATTGTCGGACAGCTTTGTCTTTATTTTTTTTTAAAAATATTGAATTTGCACGTATGACCTTCTGGTTTGCCGTCAGCGAGATATTTGATGATCATTTTACCTAGGAAGTTATGATACAGAGAGGTACATTTTGTATCACTAAGTCGTCCCTGTAACTTGTCGCTCACATTTTAGAATTCTATTTTAAGCTTTTATACAATATCAGTACGCACACATACATGAAACACATGAATAATGCTTGGTTACGAAATATATGATTATTTGCGTGTGCCTTATGAGTCTGATGTTGCTATACATGAAGCCATCATTCTCGTCATCCCCGGGAAGGCAGCACTGAGCGTAACACGCCAGCCTTGAAAAGTAAAGTTGAAACAGTGAGAGTCGTATATCCATGTAGGATAAAAACTTAAAATATTGATTAATACAAACACAAGGCAAATCGAATTGGTACAAAACGTGCAAATGTGTGTTGACAATCCATTCCACTCTTTTTACTTAATATTATATTAATTGTTTTGTTTAACAAGCAAATTTAAACGGCAATGTGTTAATGAAGTGATAGTTACGCCAACACTGAATTCTAAATTCCTTTTCACAAACCAGACAAAGGCATACAGAAACAAACAATCGAAAGTTGCAGATGCATGAAAGCAATTGCACAAGCGCAACATACAGTAGTCCTCCGCCCATTATGCGTTAAACGTGACATGCATATCAGCAAAAAGATCAGCATAATTATTGCTAAACTAAATTGCATATACACCGTTTTAAACACAGTCGTTTGATAAACTACAGCCATAAATACTGTGAACATCGATAATTAATATAGTTAGACAATGCGTACTTTTAGTAGATTTTTAATGTGTAAACATGTCAGAAATTGTCTAGTTTTTCTAACTCGTTCCACCTTCTTCGTATGATTATACTAGATACTTTAAATTGTTTGCTGTATTATTCCTGGAGGAGTATTGCAATATACTCATATCATGTTATCAGCTACAATTTGTGTCAAGACATACATGCATAGTATCCGCGCTTTCTCATATAACCGGAACACAACGAGTGCTTACAATACAACTATCACTACAAAAACGTAAATGCCAAGAAAAGGCTGCACTCAAGTATAATCCAATTGTTAATGCTGTATCGCCGTACTTGGTGCGTAATATCGTTGCCTTCCATATTATGCAGTGAGACTACTGCATGCGGGACATGTTTTTCTCCAATGTGAGTTTCCATTGCTTACGCTTCGTCAATGATTGCCTGATTGTATGATAAGATTATTCGACGTTTTGTCAGTTCTTGCAATGTTTATACTGTAAGCACAGACAAATACAAACCAGGGCGATTACACAAGACAAACAGTCGAGCTATCAAAAGCAAATAAAAAGTATCTTCGGTTGTAGTCTTGCTCGACAGAGAATCCGCCTAATAATATCTAGAAGAGGTATGAAGAAATCAGACAGGGAAGGTAGCACTCAACCTAACCAGTCGAGCACAGAAATCCGAACACCACAACACAACTACACTGAGCAATGCCCATACATAAGTCAAAGAAACAATCGAACATCAAAGTCCCCGCCGAACAAATGCAGATTGACCAAATTTCACAAAGAAATTATAGAATAGCGGTTCAACTAGTTAACAATAATAGGCAAGGTAGGAATGGGGCGGGACACAACATTACATATTTCTAGCAACTATACCCACACATAAGCCAAACAAACAAATCCAAGTCCACACCGAAAAAGTGTAGGATGACCCAAATTGACAAAGAATATAGAATAGCGGTTACTACACGAGACCTACTGAAATGCAGCTAAAACTCGACTTAGTTCCCCAAGGCCACGCTGCACGGCGAAACAACCGCACAAACCCATGCCAAAACAGCGACCACATGAGGCACAACAACCCCATGACCTAGTCTAAACACCAAGGACAGTGACCTAACGTTAATGCGACCTAAATAGGCATATATAAGTGCTCTGAATCAAAGGAGTCGATTTGTTGTCTACCCCTTAATTTCTACAACACGATTCGATACAAGCAATTCTCGGAGGTCTCTTCTCGATTACCAATATATCAATGGTAATTTATATCTTTACCGCTAAAAACACCCGTCTGGATAAATAAGTTTCGATACATTCAACTTCCAGACACTTATTGTAGCGAGTATGAATTGCATTAACTTGTTTTGGTCGTTTGTGAAATCATTGAAACTGTGCAAAATTGCCTTAACTTTCAAATTTTGAGACTGACTGTTTTTGTCAGAAGAGAGAAACGTCTGTGTAAACGATTCTCGAAAGGAAGTACCGTTACAATAGTATTTGCATAAATTGCAAAACGATAACTAGTGAATTCATAATTAACTTGTTGTAGACCAGAATGTCAGTGTGATAATATTCGATCCTTAGTGTCAGTCATAGAGTGCTGACCTCTAACACCATAGCTGGACTTCATAACAAATATTCCATATAAACATCAACGGTCGATATCGTATGTCTTCATTTATAATTCGATCTCAATTATTTAGAACACACATTTTATGCACGCACGTGCTCAATGTTTCGCACTCCGATGAATATTAACACCGTGTCAAATTCACCCCGAGTACGATGCCATACTCTGATGTCAGTGAGTTAATGCGTGATGCATCAAATGTGATCAAGCTAGTTATAACCAAGGCTCTAACCGGTCATTGACAGACACGTTAATGTCTGGTCTGAATGGAGCGTGATAAAAGGTGATTGGCAAAGTCGTCTGAAGTTCTTGCATCACTAGCACTTGTGTTATCCAGTATAAATGAGATTTTATCAGGAAATAATAGATTATAATATCACTCAACGTACAGACTAGTTTCGTGACCGTTTGTGTTGCCTTGTCAATTAAGAAAAAGAAGTAAAAACGCCTTTGAAACTATATATTGATACCCTAAATATTCTTGAAACTTTTGCAATAGTGCATGATTTTTGGCTTTGATATTAAACTATATCGCTTGCTAAGAATGAGAAGGTCGTACTTACGACCAAACTGAAGTTGAAACAGCTTATTTCATAAGTAATCAGTTATGTTCGGACAGTGTTTTCTTGTTTTCTCAAAATATCAATTTTGCAATGATGACCTTCTGGTTCGAAGTTAGCGATATGTTTGATGACCATTTTCAGCAATGATGTTATTTACAGAAAGGTTAAACTGTTGTTATGTGTCCAGGGCCAACACAAAATGGCGACAAATGCTAGTTCCACTTTCATTCACTACCAGTACACATACAGGTAGGACGTACATTAACAATGCCTGGTTGCAAATATATACCATATGAGACTGTTGTTGCTTTATATGTGCCCATCATTCTTTGTCATCCTCGATCAGTCGCTTTCAGACAAGATGTTCTGTACGTAAGGTTCTTGTTAAGTTCAATGAAATAAAATCAATCTCATAAAGTTTGTTTACTACATGGTTGGTGATGACCGGGATTGAGTGTGATCAAACATATTCAGTGCAACAAATGATAAATACATGACACCAGGACGACAGTTGGTTTCTGATAGGTACAAATCAATGGTAAAGTTGCGAAGATGCTTTTGTGTTTTGTTAAGTCATATTTTCATTACCATCTCGATATAGTTGTTCCATAATTGACTTATTTTACATATAACCGTATAGATATCTTGGAGACATTCAAATTCTGAGTACATTACTACTCGTACAGTAGGCAAGTACTTGTCCCGTGAACAACGCAACATGATGAAAATAGTGCTCGAAAATCTCTGTTTATGTCCGCAAACACGTAAAGGGTTTAAACAGTATTATTTTCCCTTGCTTCCTTTCATATTATTAAAGCTGTTTGGCAAATATCTGCAGGGATTCTATTTCGTAGGATTATCCTACGGCTGACGTAGGATGTGATAGTCGATTCTCAAATGGATGCATACAAATAACCTGAAGCAACAGTCACGGGATCAAAACGCATATTCATCAAAGACGTTATACAGGTACAAACAAACTTTGGAACACAATCCTCTCTGATGTTTGTCAATGTAAGTGGAGAATGCGACATTTCAATATTCAATACACGTCATATGAATATAACCAAAATATGTAATCTACTATGATATATACACTGAGCGGCAATGAAAACACAACACTTACATAGTACAGCATAACACATTTGATGAATATGTAAGCATCGCGAAATTTTAATCTTTTAAAACCACCGTCTGGAGCAATGCATCGTGTGCATCGACGACGTATTATTCGTATAAAACGTTCAATGAATGCTAGTGGAATGCTGTTCCGTTGTTCCAGAAAGGGCTATGTGAAGTTCATGTACTATATATTAAGGGGCCTGTACACTATGTCGCGCACAACCTCTTAAATGATAAAACATGTCTATTATTGCCATGGTGTATTTTCTATGGTCAAAGGGAGATAATCTTGCAGTAATAAATTGAGTATATAATTTACTTGCCAGTTTTATTATAACACTGCTTCAAATTTAGCGCTTCTAAACGCATATTCAAAACTGCTCGTTTTGAGATTGATATAATTGTATTATATGTGCCAAGAGGATGGTGACAGCATCACCATTTGTAACTGGAAATAAATTGCATGCACGCTATAGGTATTCTTTTTTAAGACTGATTATTGCACTAAATGGAGAATAAATGCGCTTTTGAATTGCGTGCTTAATTTTCAAAACACAAGTTACGTCTAAAAATTAATGAACACCGTAACTTGAGCATGTAGACTAGTTCAGTAATATACAGTGATACAATTTAGTGTTAAAGTTTGGTGATTAATCTAAAAACGTCAGGATAATTATCCAAGAGTTATCGCACTTGACTTAAACATTTGTCTTACATCCTATGATTTCTAATGCATTTTTATCTTTCTTAACAGGTGTATATGTATTCAAACTTGTGTTAAATGAATGATATAATGACTTCGGTAATTTAAATCTACGAAACTTTGATTGTTAGTACGGATACCCCACACTTGAGCTTATCCGTATTCTTCCAAAATACTTCCACAATATGCGAGCAAATTTCTAGCCACTTATCAGCACGCGGCAAAATGCGGTTTAAGGCTATTCCACCATGGACGAGTGATTTTTGAAGTATTTTCATGGAAAAAGCTACGTTCTGTAGATAATATGTATCGAAGTGAGCATACAAAATTATAAGTTTGTAAGTTAACGGTTTATGGAAATATTCAAGTTTAAAAAGTGTTGCGTTTCCATTGCCGCTCAGTGAACATTGTTCGGTTTATGATTACAACCTTACCACCAGTTGATAATGTGTGGGCAAGTAAATTGCTACAAGTAATCAACTAACATTGAAGAAGCTCATCACAAACACTAAACAGCCAGCTATATTGGCCCAAAAAGTTATTGGATACTTCTTAATGTGTCTACAATTTGTGATTACAACAAATATCAACTAGAATGACAGGGCATACAATTCGATTGTGATACCAGAAAATATAGTGAACTGCAAGCATACAATGATTTCTTATACATTGTAAAAATTCAATTAAACTCCATTCCACAGACAGTTAAGATATTTGATAGACGAAATTGTAAGACATTTTATGCAAACTCGGCATTGGGCCAATAAAAATCGCAGAAATTGATAACATTGCCTCCTACACTAGCGCCGTTAGAAAGGTACAATGGATCTATATTCTCTTTTTGAACACGCATCGGCATAAATGATATTACTAGTTTCACAAGTCATTGCCTTAAATAGGAACGTCCTCATATTAGAATATCTAGGACAGTGTTGTCATATTAGTTGCAGTTAAGTATTTATTTCTGAATACTCAGACAATTATTATTCATACGGGAACACTTATTACCACGTCGCTTCTATGAAACTGAGTTTCATAAAGACATGCCGAAACAGTGTCATATCCTACTTACTTTCCCCAGGATGTCCCAAATATCACATCAAATACTGAAAATCATGGCATCATGAGCATTCCCGACGTTTATCCGTCCTTGGAATATTTACACTGCTAACACATTTTGTTAAGTTTTCAAAACCAAAGGTTACATTTAATGTCAATATGAAACTGATGTGTCTGGATGTAAATACATGTTACAAACCGGAAGTAGCCACCGCATGGTGTTTGCGCGATTTCATTGTTATGATACAATAAAATATTCGTCTCAAATAGCGTTTTTTGCCAACTGACACCACCGTTGATCTTCAAATAGGGATTAAATGCATAAAAAGCCACCTAATTTGGATAAGTTAATGCGCATGCTCCGCCAAAAAACAACTTCCGGTCAACAACCGTGCCTGTCAAAAGAATGATAAGTGTCGATAGATATGCTTGATCATCAAATAAAAATATCAATAACATTTATTTATGAAATACAACAATTTCACTAAGTACCTTGCCAATTTTGTTTCATCTGGCATAGAACACGTGCTTCAACATGCAGTCACTTCCTCCTTGTACTACTATTTCCGGATGACAGGGGCGTTAACCTTGAACAGTACGAACATAACAATGCACGTAAGTAACGAATGACAGTATATTTTCTTGAAGAAAGCAATATCCGATGTCTCAGATTTTGATCCCACCGAAAACATATGACATGTTCTTTCAAACTCGAGTCCACGGATGAGTTCTATGACGCGATATGTCCAAACCTTTGTTGGTGAATAGAGAAACATTCTCCAGAAGCGGATTGCAATTGTTATGCCTACCCGCTGTTGTAAACGCACCAAAAACATATCTTTACACGCACTCCACTAACTGTGAATTTGGTTTTGAGACTTAAGCACGTGGATGTCACGTGATTTAGTAACATTGTTAACTGTCGTTTTGAAATTTTGCTTGATGTTAAAACATAATTTGAGCTATCTATAGACAACATTTTAATATAATGTTACTATGTACTATTCAATTTCGTGGCTTGAATTAGTGGTGCGTTTTCAAAGTCCGTAAGTGTATATCATGTGTGGTACATGTGATTTTAATCATGTTAAAAACAGTCAAGCTAATAAAACTGTCACCTATTGTTATCTTGTTTGTAAACTGAGAAACACGATTTAATACAAGCAATTCTCGGAGATCTCTCCTCGATTATCTATGTATCAATGACACTTTATATCTTTACAGCATAAAATCCCGTCTGCATACATAATTATCGATACATTCAAATAGCAGATACTTATTGTAGCGAGTATAAATTGCATTAACCTATTATTGACATTCTTGAAAACATTGCAACTGTGTGAAATTGCATTAAGTTTGAAATATTTGAGACTTTCTGTTTTGTCATAAGAAAACAAATGTCTGCATCAACAATTATCGAAACGAACAAACATTTTATGCATGTCCATGCTAAAAGATTCGCACAATTAACACTGTCTCTACGAAGACACATTTTCCAAGAGTTCAACAATTGTAGCTTACATCTAATACATTGCAAATTCACCCCGAGTACCTAACCACACGCTGATGTCAATGATCAATGGTTAAATGCATTGAATCTGACCAGAATTGCTTTAACCAGGATCATGACTGGATATTTATATATTTACAGGCACAGTAATTTCTGGTATGAATTGAGCGTGATAAAATGTGATTGGCAAAGTCATCTGGAGTTCTTGCATCACAAGCACTTTTGGTATGCCGTATAAATGAGATTGTATCTGGAAATAATGTGTGGTAACGTCATTCAACGTACAGACTAGTCTTGACTGTTTATGTTGCCATATCAATAAGAATAAAGAAGTCAAAACGGCTATGGTACTATATATTGATAATATATATTTATAATCTTTTAACATTTGTAATAATGAATGTTCGGTGGTGTTGATATTAAACTTTATTGCTGGCTCAGATAAGAAGGTCGTACTTACGACCAAACTGAAGTAGAAACAGCTTATTTAAGTAAACATGAATTGTCGGACAGCCCTTTCCCTAAAATATTGATGATGCACGTACGACCTTCTGGTTTGGTGTCAGTGAGATATTTGATGATCATTTACCAATGAAGTTATTTTACAGAGATGTTTCACTACCTCGTCCCTGAAAACTTGTCTTACATTTTAGAATTATATTTATGGTTTATGATCACAACCTAACCTCCAGTAAAGAACGGGCATGCAAGTAAATTGCTGCAAGTAATCAACTAACAACAAAGAAGCTCATCACAAACACTTAACGACCAGCTATACTGACCCATTAGGTAATTGGATATTTCGTAAGGTGTCTACATTTTGTGATTGCAAAAAATATAAACTAGAATGAGAAGACAAACATTCGATTGTGATTTCAGAAAATATAGTGAACTGCAAGAACACACTGATGTCTTATATGCAAAATATTGTGAAAGAATCGGCAAGGTAAAATTTTCGTTCCCGATAAATTCAATTAAACTGTATTCCACAGACAGTCAAGATATTTGATATACGATATTGAAAGACATGTTATGCGAACTTGGCATTGGACCAGTTACGATTGCAGACTTTGATTACGTTGCCTCCTGCAATAGCGCCATTGTGCCGGTACATGTACAAGGGATCTATATACCGTCTGTGTACACGCTTCGGCATGTTGTCATTACCAATGGTATACCATACATCTAAAGGTAATTTTTGTATCTCAAGCAGCAATATTATTTGTATTTACCCTTTCACGAGGTTCATCAAAACATGTGTTCAATATGTTTGATTTTTATAATTTTTATTTCCCAATTTTCGTTATTGCAAACTAGATCCATTTCAGGCCGAGTCAGTTAAAACATACTAATGAAGTTATCCCCTTGTTCGACGCACAGTAGAAACGGGAATACTGTCACACCCTTGTAGAGTTCCACCGGTCATTGCCTCAAATTCGAACGGTCTCACGTTAGAATATCTAGGACACTGTTGTCACATTAGTTGCAGTATAGTATCTAATTCTGAATACTCACACACTTACTATTCATACGGGATCGCTTATCACCACGTCGTGATATGACAAAATTTACATACTATATTGATGAACCATTTAGATACAAAGTCTTGCAACCAATGTGCGTACATGGTAGTGTTCGTTTATTTACACTGAATGGCAAAAGCAATCACGAAATGAAATTCATATGACTAACAAACAATTATGCTGGCTAAAAGATATTAGGAAATCTGACTGGGAAGGCAGCACTCAACTTAACCAGCCGAGAAAAGCTTGAAAATTTTGAAGCAGTGCAAGTCATACTATACATGTATATTGAAAATGCCAATATCAATAAAGACAAATCAAAGGGATACATAGCGTACACTCTTTTAACTTTCTGTTATAATACATATTTTGTTTTACGAGCAGTTAAACACAAATATGTTCATGAAATGGTGGTTTCAACTACACCTAATTCTAAATTACGTTTAACAACCAACATGGAGGAATACAAAAAAGTAAGTAGAAAGTTCCATATGCGTGACGACATTGTACACACGCATTGGATATATTGCTCGCCCCGTTCATTTCTTAATGTATTCCTACGCCCAGAATGTATCAAGCATAAATGTCACAAAACTTAACTGGAAAATGCATCACACAAGTCCGGGCTGTACAAACGCTGGATTACATAGTTTCATAAATATAAGCAAAATACAGTGACATAAAGTCATCTAACCAGGCGTTACAGTGCCTCGACTAGGTAACTATCACCGGATGACCCCAAATATCACAGCAAACATACTAAATCGGTAGCACCAAGTGTTCCAAGATTATGAATTTTAATCTGTTTGCAGTACATAACAATCGTTTTGGGCGGGACACACTTGCTATATATCTCAACGGCGTTTTCACCATTTTGTAAAGATACATGTATCATGAGAACGATATGTCAATTCTTGCCAATTATATGTGACTATGATGAGATTATTCAACGTTTATCTGTCCTTGCAAATATTATACGAATACAAATGGTTTGTAGACGCTCTTGTACATGCACCACCGAAAAGAACAGCCGAACTACCAGTATCGAAACCTAAATACTGCACTCGACCTACCAATGTCAATTTTTATACTAGTCATTGACCATTGGAACTTATATTAAAATCTGCACCACCATTCACCGTCATATACATGTAGTTGCATTTGGCGCGATAACCACAGTTATCATTTGTCGGGTAACCGAACATGTTGTGTGGTATAATTTTAATCATGAAGAAGACAGTCCAACCAATAACAACTGTCGCATGTTGTCGTCTTTGTGGACAGAGATTAAGCCTAATAAACCACTGTGTCGTCTGTCCTTTTGGTGTTTTGTATTACGTCAGTCGCTCGCTACCGAATATGGATTAACTCTCAAACGGCATTTAAGCAATACTGTGATAACCTGCTTCAAACGGCGTCTTTATCTAGCAATCTTTGCGAGACGCACCTGTCTATGACAGTCATTTTACTATTCTGCTCGACTAGGTGCTATTGTCTGAAATCGAGTAGGTGCCATTGTCTTGAGTTGGTTGAAGAATACAACATCTTCTTGCGAAAACATCTATTTTATTAATAGATGCGCACTAAAACCAAAGGAGACAATTTGTTGTCTACCCCGAATATGTTATACCTCGAGTGTATGTTCGTTTGTAAAGTAAGGCACACGCTTCTATACACGCAAATCGCTACTCTATAAACGGAATATATCATTGGTACTTTATAACTTGACAGCTTAAAATCACTTTCTTTTTACCAGACACTTCTTTGAGCCATTATAAATTGAATTTAACTATTATTGATGTTCGCGAAAACATTTAAAACTGTGCGAAAATGCATTACGTTTGAAATATTTGATACTTAATGTTCCTTGTCATACTTGGGAAATGTCAACGTAAACGATTCTGGAAAGGAAACACCGATACAACATCATTTGCACTGTACTGTGTATTACACGTTTAAAGAGTCTGACACGTATAACGTATATGGTCATAAATAATTTGAATTAAACTACAATCGCAACCGGGTATTTTACTTTGCATCATAATCCTCTATGTCAGTCTTAGCTAGGTGACATCTAACAGCGTATCAGGACTTTATATAAAACATTTCTTACAAAGCACTAACACAAGCATTCCCAATTTAGAACATACATTTAAAGCACACACAATTCAATGTTTTTTTTAATTTTAAGTAAATATATCTTAAAGGCTCAATAATCGTATCAACTATAACAATCATGTCCATTTCAACACCCCCTCACACGGTTGAGTTAATGGATAATACACCAAATAGCTAGTTATAACCATGATCCTCACTAGTCATTTAAATATTGACAGACACAGTAATTCTGGTCTGAATCCCGCTTGATAGAATACAATTAACAAACTCTTCTGAAGTCCTTACATCGCTAGAGCACTTGTGTAATGTCGTATAAATGTGACAATTGTCAGAGATTTTATAAAAAATGAAATAATTCATGGTAACATCATACTTGTCTGGTGACCGTTTTCTGTTGACAAATATATTACAATACATATACCACAAATTCTTTAACGCTATATTTTAATACTTTACCCTTTACATGGACAACTTTTTATTTGTGTAAGTCTACATTTGTACATGTTTATGTTGTATGTCTTAAATATATACCCATAGAAATAAGCTTGACTCTTTCTATCCTCAATCGCAAAAAAATTATGTCCATTTTTGTCTGCAGCATTATACAGAACGGTCGATGCAACTATCTTGTGTTTGAACTTCATATTCAATCTGTTGGTTGTTGCTATCGCTGTCAGACTATTATTGTCTTTTTATAACATTTCTGTCTCTGCTGTGCATTTCGTGCGTTTTACTTTTTCTGTTGTATCCTGCTTATATTGTCACATTTATTGCTATCCTTTTCAAAAGGAAAATACACATATACCCAATACCGTGAGGTGTACGTTGTTGATTATTCTACTTATACGCATTAACCGTGTATGACATATTTCATGGAATATGAACGTAGCCAATGTCACAGATGAGCCTTGTTGGATACATAAGTACCTATTTGATTTATTGATAACAACAACTTTTTACCACACTACGTGCGAGTTTCACTAGGAAAACAAATAGGTTCGGATATGATGTGGGGGTCTTTGTAAGAGTTAATTCTCTTTATCCACGTTTGTGCAGGTTTGGATCAGAAGAGCAAGTAATCTTTGATTTAACAGACTCACAAAATCCAGTCTATACGTACAATTTACACAGTGCCAGTATTTTCCTTAATCGACTCCGGTTATCAGACTGGTCGCGCATATTTGATTCATACATAAACATGAAGTACTCTGATGATAAATAGATAAATATTCCTTCTCCGAAATCTAATGTATTTAGTCTACCCACGGTACAAACATAGGATTTATATTTGACTAGATACAGATATATCCATCACCACAATGTTTTCATTATCGGCACCAAACATCTATCAACAGTCTTGTTAATTTCTGATATTGAATTCAATAATGTGTTTGTGAATCCTTGAGGGGAAGTCTCTGAAATAATATAATTTATATAAGTGCCACGAGACCTGGCTGATGTATAACCTCTCATTCCTTGTTCATTGCAGAGCAAAACTGAACAATATAACATATATCAAGTAGACGCCTCGATTTTGAACCAAACCTACCAGTAGGCTTATGCTCTTTACTAACACTATTATTCCGTTGACCTTCATTGGAACGAACTACTGTAATACGCTGATAATCAAGAACATACAATGTACAGTCAAGTGTAATGGAAGCAACTTTAGTTCTGTCATCTAAGATCAATTGGTCAGCGTCAAGGCAAAGGCTAGAAAAGGCACCATATAAACATGTGCGTTTTGCTATGACGATTTTATGAAGTCGCACATATGAATGTAAACATGTTTTGGCGTTGTTTTGATGAACAGGTTGTTTCATAATATATATGTCCCATTACAAACGAATGCCACAAGTAAGTGCATAATTTCATCTGATATCTTCATATACCTATGGGAATATATAACATGACAATGTTACTTTCAATGTAACACAGGAAATAACATTCTTAAAAATGTCCTTTTTTCGATAATTGTAAAAATGACGTTCAAAATGATTTTTATCCCCGATTGATAGCATAGCTTGCAAAGTATTGAATAATATACCCAGTTTAGTAATGTTTATATGCAAACATTATATACTGATTTGAAAGTTACATAATAGACAACACAGTCAAATTAAATAGTTAGTGTTGCAGTTACTATGGTTTCTAGTTGCTAGTTAACGAAAGAACATAACCACGCAGATAAGATTATTGCTTGTAAGCAAGTAAACGGGTGACTTGTTTTCCACTATTATGATTTCCAAATATATGTTTTAAATTCACAAATAGACGTATAGATTCCACAATACCACCAGGGAGTTCATTAAATGAAGCATGAATATTAATTTTCAAATATCCCTTTGTCTCAATTCAAGTCGTACAACATCAAAACCCCAATGTAATTCAAGTTAATATTTAACTGCATGCATCGTTGCAGTAAAACTTGATTCCACCTATAATACTTTTATATTGTGTTGTTATACTTCAGACTGTTTATTACATATATGTCATACTATCTTTGTAAATATGTTTTGCTATAGGGGCTCACAGGGAAGACTGGGCTTGCCCAACTGTGTTGCCTCTTAAAATAAAGTCGTTATTATTATTATTATGTTTCTTTGAAAAACTTATCGAAATATCGTAAAATTGCAAATTCAAAAGTATTAACATAGTATAATGTATTTGTGATATTGCTAGACACAATGTTGAGATTATATATGAACGCGTTCCAAGAATACCAATTACATTATGAATGTTACTAGAATGCATAATTACATCATCAATTAATTTTATACTTTTATACGCGAATGATTGATCAAAGCATTATCGCTAGAATTAAGAGACGACAGACAATCTGTTTTAATTAAAATACAGAATATGCACAAATACTGTTTTGCAACTGCTAACCCATAGAATGTCAAGTGTTAGCGAAATCAAACTCTGCTGACCGGTAGATCGCCTTCATAATGATTAAAACAACTAGTTATAAAAACCATTTTCATAGTGATGAACATCCAAGTATTTTTAAGCAGAAAACTGTTCATCAATTAAATACTGTAGTGCCCAAACTACAAAGTAACGGTGGCATCAGAAATCCACCCGTGCAAGAATAAGACATATAATGAATCATCCACATGTTTAAGCAAGTCTATATTCTCACGCTGAAATAAATAAGATATGTGGATTTTAATGCCATTTCATTTCAAAATAGAAACTGGTCAAAATATTTATTTTGGATATTTTCCAAATAACATAAGAATTTGTAACTACGACAATATTGGCGGAATCTTTAAATATTGCTTTTCAGACAGACTATACTATATTGCTGAAACAATATAAATACATTTGCTGCCAGAATATCGCAGAATGCTTCGTCCATTCTCCAAGTACCACCCACGCACGTTTGGCAGATCACATAACAATACATGATAACCCAGACTATATGTACTTATAATGCTATTGAACATGAATATCTGAGTTCATAGTTTTACCGAACCAAAGATACGTATAAAAAACTAATCACATGTAACAAATAGAAGGACGTCATAACTGGCTTTCTTATACAGCCTAAAAGTCACGTAAACAAAATCATAAGGTCACAGACAGCTTAAAGTCACGTTACCAAAATTATAAAGTCACAAACAGCCTTAAAGTCACATAAACAAAATCATAAAGTCACAGACAGCCTTAAAGTCACGTTACCAAAATCATAAAGTCACAAACAGCCTTAAATTCACGTTCATCACATACATTAAACGGCACAACCATATTTTAGTAAACGCATACCATCATCAGAGCCACAACATAAAATATGACCATAGTGTATGCCAACAGCACAGCGCAATACATCGTATTTATGCATAACCGAACACACTCAACATGGCAAACCTCATCGACACAACGCAACCAACATGTACAAACTGTAGCATCACACATCATAACAGCACAACAAGTTCTGCCACAACCAAGCATAACACCTAATGCCGCAACAGCATATCAATTTAAATGCATGCTTAATATCATGGGTAATTCTTACGGCCACTTAGAATATTTATCTCTTCGCTAGAGACCTATAAATATGCAATGACATATTTTATTCCAGTGCCAAAGAATGTCTACATCAAAAGCCATATTTGGCGATGCATCCTGATGAAAAACAGCGATTATTGTACGCAGGGCGCTTCTGTGTGATTAATTCCTGGCTACCATCGATGGTAATTTGGTTGTGTGTACCTTTTTATATATATTCGTCTGTTATCAAACAATATTGTATGATTAAACAGTCGCTTGGAATTGGATTGGTTGGTTTATTTACGACTTGCTGTATCAATATCTATGGTAATATTCAATATTTTATGCGAAATAGTTTCTTTATCATTTATCAGAAAGCGATTGTTAAACATGGAAAGCTTGCCAAGAAAGTCACCATAGTTTTGTTGCTTCCGATGCAGGGAGAATATCGGCTTTATAAGCAACTGCTTGACTTGGAGCATTGCATCTCTTACTAAACTGACATTTCTGAAAGTAAATGCATACGATTACTGACGGATTTATTGACATTTCTATCGATGAATATATTATTGCATTGCATCTGTGATAAACTGCAATCTCGTTTTGTGTAATTATAAATAAAAGAATACTCACCAGTTTTGGAATAGTTCAGTACAACATCGTTTTAAGGTGAGTGTCGAGTTGTAACGCATGCAATGTACAACCATGCTCCACAAATGTTGATGAGGATCAAGACATTAATGTTCATGTCAGTCATAATTTATGCTAATCGAAAAATAAAAATAAACGGGAAATATATTAGTTTAATCTGATGTGCTGCTGAATTATTTTAAACAATGTATAATTAATTAATCATTATACATTTTGTATGTCATAGCATAATGTCGTATTTACATGAGAAGCCCTTGTTGTATTATGATATCAAAGTAAGTTGACTAGAGCACAAATATTTATATAACGTTGGTCATATCCCCAATTAGAAATTCAGTTTTGAAATAATCTTCATTCTTTCTCAACCTGATGCTTTATCGTTATGTTTTATCAATTTCAGCCAGGCTGTATACTCCAATTTGCTAAATAATCACAACGGCAATTATGTGACCCTTATCAAATGTTGAGTGGTATACAGAATTGATATTTTATACATTTGATACCATATTGACCATGACTATGAACATAAATTGTGTTATAATACTATGATTTTAGTTAATAAAAAGAACCAACCTCGCAATAAATATGCATGGGTCGAGACATAACCTCTTCTGTCCTCTTGCATTGGTGTATAAGGCCTTGATGCACCGTCGCCGTACCCCTCTGTCCCAACTTAATTCCATAAGATTTTCATCAGCTTTAAATGGTAAGCCTTCTTGGTGGAAGTCATGTATGTTATTCAATGCCAGTCAAAAAGTCTCGTTTTACATGTATTATGGTGTATATACTTATTTGCGTTGTTTTATTTCAAATGAATGTTTCTAAAAATACTCGTATGTCAATATTGAAATTCAAATAACGACAGTTTTGCCTATAAATAATTGCAAATTGTATTATTACTATTAATAGCATAAGTTGTATACTAGTCACTCCTGTGCGGAAAACTGTTCTTAACCATTGCCAACAAACTTTGTATTGCTTATAAAACTTAGAACTCTGAATAATACGTAGCAATAAAGAACATGTTGTGTGACGTTTAAGTATTTTTTTCTCTATTAAGTTATTCGAATTACTTGTATAAGAAGAATTTGAACAAAAAGTATAAATAAATAATTGTTATTGCAATTATGTATATATTCAAAACAAGCGGGTGAGCTTGGTGTTTTATATTTAGAGAACATTTAATTTATATGAGCAGGTTTAAATGATTTACTATGAGGATTTTTAAACTAATTTAAGTTACCAGCGGGTAGCGTTTTAATTTCAACCATATACTACCAGACTACATTGCTTTCAGGAAAACTCTTAAAACAACTAATTGAAACGTATATAATGGTTTCCAAAACATATTCACGTAATTAGCATTTCAACGTGGAATGCGACACTAATTAGTGAATGAGATTTGAGAAGAAAATTACGTTATATTGTGAGGTAACATGCTAACATGCTAACATGGCATTATTCAAGCACCATGGATTTCAAACATGCATTCTCACAATGTAAATGCCAATGTATTTTAAAGACACAAGAACGCTAGGATTTAGATATAGTGAATTGAATCCATCATCTTATTTTAGGGGGTTGATTTTTTATATTATATGTGAAGTATTATTGCAATGTCCTCATACATTTTTTGGTATCATGGAGAGGAGCTACATTTGTTTATCTACGTAAAGTCATAAATGCATAGTAGCAGAGCTGTTTCATCAAATCGGAACAAAACATGCGTTTGCGATGCATGTATTACTTTAAAAGGAGACTGGTAAGTAAAGGTGTACTTGGTGCGTAACTATCGTTGCCTCCTATTTATACGGTACGACTACTAATTCAGGGCGGGATATGCATGTTATAATTCTGAACTGCTCGTTTATCTTTTAGAAGAGATACAACAGTACCATTGCTAACGACTCGTCAATGATTGCCTGCTTGTGAGTATCATAAGATTAATGGACGTTTCGTCAGTTCTTGTAGTGTTTATACTGTAAACACAGTCAAATACAAACCAGATTAATCTATTTTGCGGACGAATACACACCACTCAAGCAAACAACCGAGCTAAGATTTTCAGCACCTTACTATCGCAATCAAATTCAAAATACCAAAAACGTAGTCCAACACTTGATTATAAAATAGTTTAGCTCAAATCGACCGGCAGTTACAATATCTTGTATTAATTTATATTCAGTGGCATATGACACCTCACTTACATAATATATCATCATTTGCCGGGTAGCCGCAAATGACATGTGTAATAATGTTAAACATGTTGAAAAGGCCAAGCCACTCAAGGAAATGCCGTCTGTTGTCGTATTGGACGACTATGAATCCGCTAAATAATCACTAAGCGTTGTATCTTTTGTGGTAAGCTGTTCAGACATGGTACCTATATTTGGCTATCCTCGAGCTAAAAACTTTGAAAAATCAGTCTATTTACCATTTTCTCGGAGTAGGTGCCATTTTCTGGAGTTGGTTGAAGAAAACGAACATCATCTCGAGAAAACCTTTATTTTATTCATCAAATCGCTCTGTAAGTAAAGGAGACGATTTGTTGTCTACCCCGTAATTTCTATACCTTGTGTCCATATTCGCTTAGTTAGGAGCACTATTCCATACAAGCAGTTCTCGGAGGTCTCTCCTCGATTATCTATATATCAATGGAACTTTATATCTTTATAGCTTAAAATCCCCGTCTGGATACATAATTTTCGATACATTCAACTTCCAGACACTTGTTGTAGCGAGTATAAATTGCATTTACTTATTTTTGGCGTTCGTGAAAACATTGAAACTGTGCAGAATTGCATTAAGTTTGAAATGTTTGAGACTTACTGTTTTTGTCAGAAGAGGGAATTGTCTGTATAAACGATTCTCGAAAAGAACTACCGATATAATGTTATTTGCATACAATGTATATATTTCATTTTCGTTTATTCAGAACTCATTTGTTGTAGACCAGAATTGCAAAGAGGGAATATTCGATCGTCAGTGTCAGTCATAGTGTGCTGAACTATATAACTGTAGCACGGTTTCATAACAAATATTTCATATAAAACACTGTCTATAACGTATATATTGTGTATAATCCAATCGCAATAATATGAGCATCCCAGATTTAGAACTCACATTTTATGCACGCAAATGTTCGTTCAATGTTTCGGACTCAGCTGGATATTAACACCGTCTCAACGAGGATACACTTTTCAACAGTTCAACACTCGTAGCTTCCACATAAGGCATGTAACATTCAACCAGATTTCCACCAACACCACAGTGTCATTGTGTTAATGGTTCGGTGCATCAAATCTGACCAAGCTATTTATAACCAGGATCATAAATGGTGATTTAGATATTGACAGACACGGTAATTTCAGGTCTGAATGGAGCGTGATAAAAGATGATTGGCAAACTCTTCTGAAGTCCTTGCATCACTATCACTTGTGTTACGCCGTATAAATGAGATTTTATCTTGAAATAATACATGGTAATATCATTTAACGTTAATAGTAGTTTCTTTACCGTCTTTGATGACATATCAATTAGAAAAAAGAAGTCAAACGGCTATGGTACTATATACTGATACCCGTAATAATCTTGAAACATTTGTAAAAATGCATGTTCGGTGGTGTTGATATTACACTTTATCGCTGGCTTAGTATAAGTAGGACATACTTATGACCAAACTGAAGTAGAAACAGCTTTCTTTAGTAAACATTAATTGTCGGACAGCTTTGTCTTTATTTTTTTTATAAAATATTGAATTTGCACGTATGACCTTCTGGTTTGCCGTCAGCGAGATATTTGATGATCATTTTACCTAGGAAGTTATGATACAGAGAGGTATCACTAAGTCGTCCCTGTAACTTGTCGCTCACATTTTAGAATTCTATTTTAAGCTTTTATACAATATCAGTACGCACACATACATGAAACACATGAATAATGCTTGGTTACGAAATATATGATTATTTGCGTGTGCCTTATGAGTCTGATGTTGCTATACATGAAGCCATCATTCTCGTCATCCCCGGGAAGGCAGCACTGAGCGTAACACGCCACCTTCTTCGTAATATGATTATACTAGATACTTTAAATTGTTTGCTGTATTATTCCTGGAGGAGTATTGCAATATACTCATATCATGTTATCAGCTACAATTTGTGTCAAGACATACATGCATAGTATCCGCGCTTTCTCATATAACCGGAACACAACGAGTGCTTACAATACAACTGTCACTACAAAAACGTAAATGCCAAGAAAAGGCTGCACTCAAGTATAATCCAATTGTTAATGCTGTATCGCCGTACTTGGTGCGTAATATCGTTGCCTTCCATATTATGCAGTGAGACTACTGCATGCGGGACATGTTTTTCTCCAATGTGAGTTTCCATTGCTTACGCTTCGTCAATGATTGCCTGATTGTATGATAAGATTATTCGACGTTTTGTCAGTTCTTGCAATGTTTATACTGTAAGCACAGACAAATACAAACCAGGGCGATTACACAAGACAAACAGTCGAGCTATCAAAAGCAAATAAAAAGTATCTTCGGTTGTAGTCTTGCTCGACAGAGAATCCGCCTAATAATATCTAGAAGAGGTATGAAGAAATCAGACAGGGAAGGTAGCACTCAACCTAACCAGTCGAGCACAGAAATCCGAACACCATAACACAACTACACTGAGCAATGCCCATACATAAGTCAAAGAAACAATCGAACATCAAAGTCCCCGCCGAACAAATGCAGGATGACCAAATTTCACAAAGAAATTATAGAATAGCGGTTCAACTAGTTAACAATAATAGGCAAGGTAGGAATGGGGCGGGACACAACATTACGTATTTCTAGCAACTATACCCACACATAAGCCAAACAAACAAATCCAAGTCCACACCGAAAAAGTGTAGGATGACCCAAATTGACAAAAAATATAGAATAGCGGTTACTACACGAGACCTACTGAAACGCAGCTAAAACTCGACTAAGTTCCCCAAAGCCACGCTGCACGGCGAAACAACCGCACAAACCCATGCCAAAACAGCGACCACATGAGGCACAACAACCCCATGACCTAGTCTAAACACCAAGGACAGTGACCTAACGCTAATGCGACCTAAATAGGCACAGCTACGACTTGACCTTGTTCCAAATAATGGACAAGGTAGAAAAAAGGTGGGAAATGACTTGTGTAACCTGTGGTAACCAGTGCCTCATGATGTCAATATCTGGCAACCTCGCGCGTACGTGTTCAACTCAGTCAAATTACCATTTACTTTGATTCGGTTTTTCTGGAGTTGGTTGTAGAAAACATACACATTCTCGAGAAAGCCTCTATTTTATTCATATAAGTGCTCTGAATCAAAGGAGTCGATTTGTTGTCTATCCCTTAATTTCTACAACACGATTCGATACAAGCAATTCGCGGAGGTCTCTTCTCGATTATCTATATATCAATGGTAATTTATATCTTTACCGCTAAAAACACCCGTCTGGATAAATAAGTTTCGATACATTCAACTTCCAGACACTTATTGTAGCGAGTATGAATTGCATTAACTTGTTTTGGTCGTTTGTGAAATTATTGAAACTGTGCAAAATTGCCTTAACTTTCAAAGTTTGAGACTGACTGTTTTTGTCAGAAGAGAGAAACGTCTGTGTAAACGATTCTCGAAAGGAAGTACCGTTACAATAGTATTTGCATAAATTGCAAAACGATAACTAGTGAATTCATAATTAACTTGTTGTAGACCAGAATGTCAGTGTGATAATATTCGATCCTTAGTGTCAGTCATAGAGTGCTGACCTCTAACATCATAGCTGGACTTCATAACAAATATTCCATATAAACATCAACGGTCGATATCGTATGTCTTCATTTATAATTCGATCTCAATTATTTAGAACACACATTTTATGCACGCACGTGCTTAATGTTTCGCACTCCGATGAATATTAACACCGTGTCAAATTCACCCCGAGTACGATGCCATACTCTGATGTCAGTGAGTTAATGCGTGATGCATCAAATGTGATCAAGCTAGTTATAACCAAGGCTCTAACCGGTCATTGACAGACACGTTAATGTCTGGTCTGAATGGAGCGTGATAAATGGTGATTGGCAAAGTCGTCTGAAGTTCTTGCATCACTAGCACTTGTGTTATGCAGTATAAATGAGATTTTATCAGGAAATAATAGATTATAATATCACTCAACGTACAGACTAGTTTCGTGACCGTTTGTGTTGCCTTGTCAATTAAGAAAAAGAAGTAAAAACGCCTTTGAAACTATATATTGATACCCTAAATATTCTTGAAACTTTTGCAATAGTGCATGATTTTTGGCTTTGATATTAAACTATATCGCTTGCTAAGAATGAGAAGGTCGTACGTACGACCAAACTGAAGTAAAAACAGCTTATTTCATAAGTAATCAGTAATGTTTGGACAGTGTTTTCTTGTTTTCTCAAAATATCAATTTTGCAATTATGACCTTCTGGTTCGAAGTTAACGATATGTTTGATGACCATTTTCAGAAATGATGTTATTTACAGAAAGGTTAAACAGTTGTTATGTGTCCAGGGCCAACACAAAATGGCGACAAATGCTAGTTCCACTTTCATTCACTACCAGTACACATACAGGTAGGACGTACATGAACAATGCCTGGTTGCAAATATATACCATATGAGACTGTTGTTGCTTTATATGTGCCCATCATTCTTTGTCATCCTCGATCAGTCGCTTTCAGACAAGATGTTCTGTACGTAAGGTTCTTGTTAAGCTCAATGAAATAAAATCAATCTCATAAAGTTTGTTTACTACATGGTTGGTGATGACCGGGATTGAGTGTGATCAAACATATTCAGTGCAACAAGTGATACATATATGACACCAGGACGACAGTTGGTTTCTGATAGGTACAAATCAATGGTAAAGTTGCGAAGATGCACTTGTGTTTTGTTAAGTCATATTTTCATTACCATCTCGATATAGTTGTTCCAGAATTGACTTATTTTACATATAACCGTATAGATATCTTGGAGACATTCAAATTCTGAGTACATTACTCGTACACTAGTCAAGTACTTGTCCCGTGAACAACGCCACATGATGAAAATAGTGCTCGAAAATCTCTGTTTATGTCCGCAAACACGTAAAGGGTTTAAACAGTATCCTTTTCCCGTGCTTCCTTTCATATTAGTAATGCTGTTTGGCAAATATCTGCAGGGATTCTATTTCGTAGGATTATCATACGGCTGACGTAGGATGTGATAGTCGATTCTCAAATGGATGCATACAAATAACCTGAAGCAACAGTCACGGGATCAAAACGCATATTCATCAAAGACGTTATACAGGTACGAACAAACTTACCATTATAACGTTGTTTTGTTTCCTTACATAATAAACACTTATTTGGAACACAATCCTCTTTGATGTTTGTCAATGTAAGTGGAGAATGCGACATTTAAATATTTAATACACGTCATATGAATATAACCAAAATATGTAATCTACTCAGATATATACACTAAGCGGCAATGAAAACGCAACACTTACATAGTACAGCATAACACATTTGATAAATATGTAAGCATCGCGAAATTTTGTCAAAGAATAGATATAATTATGCATGTGACACATGAATATCACTTTGAGTCAGAAAAGTTGTTTGGCAACATAGTTTTGTACCGGTTGTTTTGGGGTCAGTATAAAACTAAAAGTCGCATGTTTAAATCATTTAAAACCACCGTCTGGAGCAATGCATCGTGTGCATCTACGACGTATTAATCGTATAAAACGTTCAATGAATGCTAGTAGAATGCTGCTCCGTTGTTGCAGAAAAAAGGGCTATGTGAAGTTCATGTACTATTAAGGGGCCAGTACACTATGTCGCACACAACCTCTTAAATGATAAAACATGTCTATTATTGCCATGGTGTATTTTCTATGGTCAAAGGGAGATAATCTTGGAGTAATAAATTGAGTATATAATTTACTTGCCAGTTTTATTATAACACTGCTTCAAATAAACGCATATTCGAAACTGCTCGTATGAGATTGATATAATTGTATTATATGTGTCGAGAGGATGGTGAAAGCATCACCATTTGTAACTGGAAATAAATTGCATGAACGCTATAGGTATTCTTTTAAGACTGATTATTGCACTAAATGGAGAATAAATGCGCTTTTAAATTGCGTGCTTAATTTTCAAAACACAAGTTACGTCTAAATATTAATGAACACCATAACTTGAGCATGTAGACTAGTTCAGTAATATCCAGTAATACAATTTAGTGTTAAAGTTTGGTGATTAATCTAAAAACGTCAGGATAATTATCCAAGAGTTATCGCACTTGACTTAAACATTTGTCTTACATCCTATGATTTCTAATGCATTTTTATCTTTCTTAACAGGTGTATATGTATTCAAACTTGTGTTAAAGGAATGAAATAATGACTTCGGTAATTTAAATCTACGAAACTTTGAATTTTAGTACGGATACCCCACACTTGAGCTTATCGACCGATCTTTTGGAGTCTTCCTTTGACATATGCACCATTTTTTCTACTAGTTATTTTGTTTTTATGACTAATCCATCCGTATTCTTCAAAATACTTCCACAATATGCGAGCAAATTTCTAGCCACTTATCAGCACGCGGCAAAATGCGGTTTTAGGCTATTTCGCCATGGACGAGTGATTTTTAAAGTATTTTCATTGAAAAAGCTACGTTCGGTAGATAATATATATCGAAGTGAGCATTCAAAATTTCAAGTTTGTAAGTTAACAGATTATGGAAATATACGAGTTTAAAAAGTGTTGCGTTTTCATTGCCGCTCAGTGTATATTGTTCGGTTTATGATCACAACCTTACCTCCAGTTGATAATGTGTGGGCAAGTAAATTGCTACAAGTAATCAACTAACATCGAAGAAGCTCATCACAAACACTAAACAGCCAGCTATGTTGGCCCAAAAAGTTATTGGATACTTCTTAATGTGTCTACAATTTGTGATTACAACAAATATCAACTAGAATGAGAGGGCATACAATTCGATTGTGATACCAGAAAATATAGTGAACTGCAAGCACACAATGATTTCTTATACATTGTATAAATTCAATTAAACTCCATTCCACAGACAGTTAAGATATTTGATAGACGAAATTGTAAGACATTTTATGCAAACTCGGCATTGGGCCAGTAAAAATCGCAGAAATTGATAATATTGCCTCCTACACTAGCGCCGTTAGAAATGTACAATGGATCTATATTCTCTTTTTGATCACGCATCGGCATAAATGATATTACTAGTTTCACAGTGCCTTAAATAGGAACGTCCTCGTATTAGAATATCTAGGACAGTGTTGTCATATTAGTTGCAGTTAAGTATTTATTTCTGAATACTCAGACAATTATTATTCATACGGGAACACTTATTTCCACGTCGCTTCTATGAAACTTAGTTTCATAAAGACATGCCGAAACAGTGTCATGTCCTACTTACTTTCCCCAGGATGTCCCAAATATCACATCAAATACTGAAAATCATGGCATCATGAGCATTCTCGACGTTTATCTGTCCTTGGAATATTTACACTGCTAACACAGACACATTATACACAAATAAACATGGAATGGTTTGTAGACGTTGATATATATATAGCACCCAGACAAACAGCCGAGCTAACATTATCGAAACCAACATACAGCTCTCGACCTACAAATACACTTCCTTATTCAAGTCGTCGACCATTTTAACGTATAGCAAATCCTGCACCAACATGTTCCGTCACATACATGTAGCGACATTTGGTGCAATAACCACAGACCATCATAGGTCGGGTAGCCGAATACACTTACGGACTTTGAAAACGCACCACTTTTCAGGGGTGGGTATTTTTTGTATGAACTATTTAGGATTATTTTATACCAATGGAATAATGTTCCAGGGGCAGAACGTTGTCGGTAAAATATATTTTAATGCATTTTTTACTAAACGAATCACTTGTTGTGACCACGTGGTCAAATCTCAGTTTTAGCGCGTGAGTCTCGTGCGAATGACAATATCCGACCTGTGTAAATGACGATGTGTAAACGATTCATTAGCATACCAAGAAAACAACACATTTTGTTAAGTTTTCAAAACCAAAGGTTACATTTAATGTCAATATGAAACTGATGTGTCTGGATGTAAATACATGTTACAAACCGGAAGTAGCCACCGCATGGTTTTTGCGCGATTTCATTGTTATGATACAATACAATATTCGTCTCCAATAGCGTTTTATGCCAACTGACACCACCGTTGATCTTCAAATAGGGATTAAATGCATATAAAGCCAACTAATTTCGATAAATAATGCGCATGCTCCGCCAAAAAAACAACTTCCGGTCAACAACCGTGCCTGTCAAAAGAATGATTAGTTTCGATAGATATGCTTGATCATCAAATAAAAATATCAATAACGTTTATTTATGAAATACAACAATTTCACTTAGTACCCTGCCAATTATGTTTCATCTGGCATAGAACACGTGCTTTAACATGCAGTCACTTCCTCCTTGTACTACTATTTCCGGATGACAGGGGTGTTAACCTTGGACAGTATGAACATAACAATGCACGTAAGTAACGAATGACAGTATATACTCCTGAAGAAAGCAATATCCGATGTCTCAGATTTTGATCCCACCGAAAACATGTTCTTTCAAACTCGAGTCCACGGATGAGTTCCATGACGCGATATGTCCAGACCTTTGTTGGTGAAACATTCTCCAGAAGCGGATTGCACTTGTAATGCCTACTCGCTGTTGTAAACGCACCAAAAATATATCTTTACACGCACTCCCCTAACTGTGAATTTGGTTTGGAAACTTAAGCACGTGGATGTCACGTGACTTAGTAACATTGTTAACTGTCGTTTTGAAATTTTGCTTGATGTTAAAACATAAATTGAGCTATCTATAGACAACATTTTAATACAATGTTACAATGGGCTGTTCAATTTCGTGGTTTGAATAAGTGGTGCGTTTTAAAAGTCCGTAAGTGTATATCATGTGTGGTACATGTGATTTTAATCATGTTAAAAACAGTCAAGCTAATAAAACTGTCAGCTATTGTCATCTCGTTTGTAAACTGAGAAACACGATTTAATACAAGCAATTCTCGGAGATCTCTCCTCGATTATCTATGTATCGATGACACTTTATATCTTTACAGCATAAAATCCAGTCTGGATACATAATTATCGATACATTCAAATAGCAGATACTAATTGTAGCGAGTAATTGCATTAACCTATTATTGACATTCTTGAAAACATTGCAACTGTGTGAAATTGCATTAAGTTTGAAATATTTGAGACTTTCTGTTTTGTCATAAGAACACAAATGTCTGCATCAACAATTATCGAAACGAACACACATTTAATGCATGTCCATGCTAAAAGATTCGCACAATTAACACCGTCTCTACGAAGACACATTTTCTAAGAGTTCAACAATTGTAGCTTACATCTAATACATTGCAAATTCACCCCGAGTACCTAATCACACGCTGATGTCAATGATCAATTGATAAATGCATTGAATCTGACAGAATTGCTATAACCAGGATCATGACTGGATATTTATATATTGATAGGCACAGTAATTTCTGGTATGAATTGAGCGTGATAAAATGTGATTGGCAAAGTCATCTGGAGTTCTTGCATCACAAGCACTTTTGGTATGCCGTATAAATGAGATTGTATCTGGAAATAATGTGTGGTAACGTCATTCATCGTACACACTAGTCTTGACTGTTTATGTTGCCATATCAATTAGAATAAAGAAGTCAAAACGGCTATGGTACTATATATTGATAATATATATTTATAATCTTTTAACATTTGTAATAATGAATGTTCGGTGGTGTTGATATTAAACTTTAGTGCTGGCTCAGATAAGAAGGTCGTACATACGACCAAACTGAAGTAGAAACAGCTTATTTAAGTAAACATGAATTGTCGGCAGCCTTTTCCCTAAAATATTGATGATGCACGTACGACCTTCTGGTTTGGTGTCAGTGAGATATGTGATGATCATTTACCAATGAATTTATTTTACAGAGATGTTTCACTACCTCGTCCCTGAAAACTTGTCTTACATTTTAGATCTATATGTATGGTTTATGAGCACAACCTAACCTCCAGTATAGAACGGGCATGCAAGTAAATTGCTGTAAGTAATCAACTAACAACAAAGAAGCTCATCACAAACACTTAACGACCAGCTATATTGACCCATTATGTAATTGGATATTTCGTAAGGCGTCTACATTTTGTGATTGCAAAAAATATAAACCTTAATGAGAAGACAAACATTCGATTGTGATTTCAGAAAATATAGTGAACTGCAAGAACACACTATGTCTTATATGCAAAATATTGTGAAAGAATCGGCACGGTAAAATTTTCGTTCCCGATAAATTCAATTAAACTGTATTCCACAGACAGTCAAGATATTTGATATACGATATTGAAAGACATGTTATGCGAACTTGGCATTAGACCAGTTACGATTGCATAATTTGATTACGTTGCCTTCTACAATAGCGCCGTTGGACCGGTACATGTACAAGGGATCTATATTCCATCTGTGTACACGCTACGGCATAAATAATATTTTGCTGACGAGGCAAGAACTGGATAATGATCGACGTCGTTAACATAATAATCTAAGAACGTTTACAAATGTTTGAGAACGTATAACCAGCTTGCACATTCGGTTAAGCCGGTGCAGTATCTGTGGTTGATTTCGTTGAAGTCCTTTCCAATTTCTGATGTGTCCTTGCACTACAGTCATGTTGTCCATGATATACCAAACATCTAAACGTAATTTTTGTATCATTTCTCACGCAGCAATACAGTATTTACCCTTTCACGAGGTTCATCAAACATGTGCTCAATATGTTTGATTTTTATAATTTTTAATTCCCAGTTTTCGTTATTGCAAACTAGATCCATTTCAGGCCGAGTCAGTTAAAACATACTTATGAAGTAATCCCCTTGTTCGACGCACAGTAGAAACGGGAATACTGTCACACCCTTGTAGAGTTCCACCAGAATGAGGTGTCAAAATTGATTACCGGTAATGTAATTTTTTTAAAAGAATTAATTTCACATTTGACCTGCGTCATTACGTATATTACAATAAGACAAATTGTTTTATCCCGATATGTCAAGGACAGGTCCTACAGGTCATTGCCTCAAATGGGAACGGTCTCACGTAAGAATATCTAGGACACTGTTGTCAAATTAGTTGCAGTATAGTATCTAATTCTGAATATTCACACACTTACTATTCATACGGGATCGCTTATCACCACTTCGAGATATGACAAAATGTACATACTATATTGATGAACCATTTAGATACAAAGTCTTGCAACCAATGTGCGTACATGGTAGTGCTCGTTTATTTACACTGAATGGCAATCACGAAATGAAATTCATATGACTAACAAACAATGATGCTCACTAAAAGATATTAGGAAATCTGACTGGGAAGGCAGCACTCAACTTAACCAGCCGAGAAAAGCAAGTTTGAAGCAGTGCACGTCATACTATTCATGTAGATTGAAAATGCCAATATCAATAAAGACAAATCAAAGGGATACATAACGTACACTCTTTTAACTTTCTGTTATAATAATTATTTTGTTTTACGAGCAAAGTTAAACGCCAATATGTTCATGAAATGATGGTGACAACTACACTTAATTCTAAGTTATGTTTTACAAACTACATTGAGGAATATAAAACAGTAAGTAGAAAGTTGCATATGCGTGACGACATTGTACACACGCATTGGATATATTGCTCGCCCCGTTCATTTCTAAATGTATTCCTACGCTTAGAATATATCAAGCATAAATGTCGCAAAACTTAACTGGAAAATGCATTACACAAGTCCGGGCTGTACAAACGCTGGATTACATAGTTTCATAAATATATGCAAAATACAGTGACATAAAGTCATCTTACCAGGCATAACCATGCCTTGACTAGGTAACTATCCCCGGATGACCCCGAATATAACAGCAAATGTTGCAA
Source organism: Spisula subtruncata (assembly GCA_963678985.1). NCBI lineage: Eukaryota > Metazoa > Mollusca > Bivalvia > Venerida > Mactridae > Spisula > Spisula subtruncata. The sequence continues at coordinate 3,467,595 of OY787660.1, read as the reverse complement.
ACATACTAAATCGGTAGCACCTAGGAATTTTAATCTGTTTACAGTACATAACAATCGTTTTGGGCGGGACACACTTGCTATATTTGTCAACGGCGTGTTCACCTTTTTGTAAAGCTGCTTGTATCATGAGAACAATTTGTCAATTATTGTCAATTATATGTGAGTTTGGTTAGATTATTCAACGTGTATCTGTCCTTGCAAATATTATACAAATAAACATGGTTTGTAGACGTTCTTATACATGCATCACCGATACGAACAGCCGAACTACCCGTATCGAAACCTAAATACTGCACTCGACCTACCAATTCTTATACTAGGCATCGTCCATTCACCGTCATATATATGTAGGTGCATTTGGCGCGATAACCACAGTTATCATTTGTCGGGTAACCGAACATGTCGTGTGATATAATTTTACTCATGAAAAAGACAGTCCAAATAATAACAACTACATGTATCTCATGTTGTCGTCTTTGTCGACAGAGATTTAGCCTACTAAACCACTGTGTCGTCTGTCCTTTGGGTGTTTTGTATTTCGCCAGACGCTCGCTACCGAATATAGATTAACTCTCAAACGGCATTAAAGCATTAGTGCTGTATTCTGTGATAACCTGCTTCAAACGGCGTCTTTATCAAGCCATCTTTGCGTGACGCACCTGTCTAAGTGAGTCATTTTACCATTCTGTTAGACTAGGTGCTATTGTCTAGAGTCGAGTATGTGCCATTGTCTGGAGTTGGTTGAAGAAAACAGCATCACCTCGCGACATCTCTTTTTTTCATAGATACGCACTGAAACCAAAGGAGACAATTTGTTTTCTATCCCGAAAATTGTATACTTCGAGTGTATTTTCGTTTGTTAAGTGAGACACACTCTTCTATGCATGCAAGTCGCTACTCGATTAACGGAATATATCAATGGTACTTTATTACTTGACAGCTTAAAATCACTTCCTTTTTTCCAGACACTTATTAGAGTCACTATAAATTTAATTTACTTATTATTGATGTTGCAGAAAACATTTAAAACTGTGCTTAAAAGCATTACGTTTAAAATATTTGAGACTTAATGTTCCTTGTCACAGTTTGGAAATGTCAACGTAAACGATTCTGGAAAAGCAACACCGATACAGCATCATTTACACTGTGTATTACACGTTTAAAGACACGTATATGGTCATAAATAACTTGTATTAAACTACACTTGAAACCGGGTACTTTACTTTGCATCATGGTCACCAATGTCATTCATAGCTAGTTGAATCTAACATCGTATCAGGACTTTATACAAAACATTTCTTACAAAACACTTCTACAAGCATTCCCAATTTAGAACATACATTTTTTGCACACACAAATCAATGATTTTTTAAATATTAAGTAAATATATTTTAAAGGCTCAATAATCGTATCAACTATAACACATGTCCAATTCAACACTCCCTCACACGGTTGTCATTGATTTAATGGATAAAACCCCAAATAGCTAGTTATAACCATGATCCTCACTAGTCATTTAAATATTGACAGACTCAGTAATTCTGGTCTGAATCCCGCGTGATAGAATACAATTATCAAACTCTTATAAAGTCCTTACATCACTAGAGTACTTGTGTAATGTCGTATAAATGTGACAATTCTCAGAGATTTTATAAAAAATGAAATAATTCATGGTAACATCATACTTGTTTGGTGACCGTTTTCTGTTGACAAATATATTACAATACATTTACCACAAATTCTTTAACGCTATATTTTAATACTTTACCCTTTACATGGACAATTTTGGACATTTAACTGTCTTGTAATTCGTGTCTACATTTGTACATGTTTATGTTGTATGTCGTAAATATATACCCATAGAAATAAGCTTGACTCTTTCTATCCTCAATCGCAATAACATTATGTCCATTTATGTCTGCAGCATTATACAGAACAGTCGATGCAACTACCGTTTGTGTGACCTTTATATTCAATCTGTTGGATGTTTCTGTCACTGTCAGACTCGGTATTTGTTTCTTTTATAACGTGTATCTCCCTGACTTCCCTGCGTTTTATATGTTCTGTTGAATCCTGCTTTTATTACCACATTTGTTGTTATCCTTTTCCAAAGGAAATTACACAAAAACAAACCCAAATACCGTGAGGTGTACGTTGTTGATTATTCTACTTTTAAGCATTAACCGTGTATGACATATTTGATGTAGTATGGACGTAGCCAATGTCACAGATGAGCCTTGTTGGATACATAAGTTCCTATTTGATTAATTGATAACAACAACTTTTTTACCACGCTACGTGCGAGTATCACTAGGAAAACAAATATGTATGGATATGATGTTGGGGTCTTTCTAAGAGTTAATTCTCTTTATCCACGTTTGTGCAGGTTTGGATCAGAAGAGGAAGTAATCTTTGATTTAACAGACTCTCAAAATCCAGCCTATACGTACAGTTTACACAGTGCCAGTAATTTGCTTAATCGACACCGGTTATCAGACTGGTCGCGCATATTTGATTCAGACATAAACATGAAGTACTCTGATGATAAATAGATAAATATTCCTTCTCCGAAATCTAATGTATTTAGTCTACCCACGGTACAAACATAGGATTTATATTTGACTAGATACAGATATATCCATCACCACAATGTTTTCATTATCGGCACCGAACATCTATCAACAGTCTTGTTAATTTCTGATATTGAATTCAATAATGTGTTTGTGAATCCTTGAGGGGAAGTCTCTGAAATAATATAATTCATATAAGTGCCACGAGACCTGGCTGATGTACAACCTCTCATTCCTTGTTCATTGCAGAGCAAAACTGAACAATATAACATATATCAAGTAGACGCCTCGTTGTTGAACCAAACCTGCCAGTAGGCTTATGCTCTTTAATAACACCATATAAACATGTGCGTTTTGCTATGACGATTTTATGAAGTCGTACATATGAATGTAAACATGTTTTGGCGTTGTACTGATGAACAGGATGTTTCATAATATATATGTACCATTACAAACGAATGCCACGAGTAAGTGCATAATTTCATCTGATATCTTCATATACCTATGGGAATATATACCATGACAATGTTACTTTCAATGTAACACAGGAAATAACATTCTTAAAAATGTCCTTTTTTCGATAATTGTAAAAATGACGTTCAAAATGATTTTTATCCCCAATTGATAGCATAGCTTGCAAAGTATTGAATAATATACCCAGTTTAGTAATGTTTATATGCAAACATTATATACTGATTTGAAAGTTACATAATAGACAACACAGTCAAATTAAATAGTAAGTGTTGCAGTTACTATGGTTTCTAGTTGCTAGTCAACGAAAGAACATAACCACGCAGATAAGATTATTGCTTGTAAGCAAGTAAACGGGTGACTTGTTTTCCACTTTTATGATTTCCAAATATATGTTTTAAATTCACAAATAGACGTATAGATTCCACAATACCACCAGAGAGTTCATTAAATGAAGCATGATATTAATTTTCAAATATCCCTTTGTCTCAATTCAAGTCGTACAACATCAAAACCCCAATGTAATTCAAGTTAATATTTAACTGCATGCATCGTTGCAGTAAAACTTGATTCCACCTATAATACTTTTATATTGTGTTGTTATACTTCAGACTGTTTATTACATATATGTCATACTATCTTTGGAAATATGTTTTACTATAGAGGCTCACAGGGAAGACTATTATGTTTCTTTGAAAAACTTATCGAAATATCGTAAAATTGCAAATTCAAAAGTATTAACATAGTATAATGTATTTGTGATATTGCTAGACACAATGTTGAGATTATATACGAACGCGTTCCCAGAATACCAATTACATTATGAATGTTACTAGAATGCATAATTACATCATCAATTAATTTTATACTTTTATACGCGAATGATTGATCAAAGCATTATCGCTAGAATTAAGAGACGACAGACAATCTGTTTTAATTAAAATACAGAATATGCACAAATACTGTTTTGCAACTGCTAACCCATAGAATGTCAAGTGTTAGCGACATAAAACTCTGCTGACCGGTAGATCGCCTTCATAATGATTAAAACAACTAGTAATAAAAACCATTTTCATAGTGATGAACATCCAAGTATTTTAAAGCAGAAAACTGTTCATCAATTAAATACTGTAGTGCCCAAACTACAAAGTAACGGTGGCATCACAAATCCACTCGTGCAAGAATAAGACATATAATGAATCATCCACAAGCAAGTCTATATTCTCACGCTGAAATGAATGACATATGTGAATTTTAATGCCATTTCATTTAAAAATAGAAACTGGTCAAAATATTTATTTTGGATATTTTCCAAATAACATAAGAATTTGTAACTACGACAATATTGGCGGAATCTTTAAATATTGCTTTTCAGACAGACTATACTATATTGCTGAAACAATATAAATACATTTGCTGTCAGAATATCGCAGAATGCTTCGTCCATTCTCCAAGTACCACCCACGCACGTTTGGCAGATCAGATAACAATACTTTATAACCCAGACTATATGTACTTATAATGCTATTGAACATGAATATCTGAGTTCATAGTTTTACCGAACCAAAGATACGTATAAAAGACTAATCACATGTTACAAATAGAAGGACGTCATAACTGGCTTTCTTATACAGCCTAAAAGTCACGTAAACAAAATCATAAAGTCACAGACAGCCTTAAAGTCACGTTACCAAAATTATAAAGTCACAAACAGCCTTAAAGTCACATAAACAAAATCATAAAGTCACAGACAGCCTTAAAGTCACGTTACCAAAATCATAAAGTCACAAACAGCCTTAAATTCACGTTCATCACATACATTAAACGGCACAACCATATTTTAGTAAACGCATACCATCATCAGAGCCACAACATAAAATATGACCATAGTGTATGCCAACAGCACAGCGCAATACATCGTATTTATGCATAACCGAACACACTCAACATGGCAAACCTCAACGACACAACGAAACACAATATCACAATAAAGTATGCAACACATGTCACAACAACGCAACCAACATGTACAAACTGTAGCATCACACATCATAAAAGCACAACAAGTTCTGCCACAACCAAGCATAACACCTAATGCCGCAACAGCATATCAATTTAAATGAATGTTTGATACCAAGGGTAATTCCTTCTGCAACTTAGAATATTTATCTCTTCGCTAGAGACCTACAAATTTCCAATGACATATTTTATTCCAGTGCCAAAGAATGTCTACATCAAAAGCCATATTTGGCGAAGCATCCTGATGAAAAACAGCGATTATTGTACGCAAGGCGCTTCTGGGTTATTAATTCCTGGCTACCATCGATGGTAATTTGGTTGTGTGTACCTTTTTATATATATTCGTCTGTTATCAAACAATATTGTATGATTAAACAGTCGCTTGGAATTAGATTGGTTGGTTTATTTACGACTTGCTGTATCAATATCTATGGTAATATTCAATATTTTATGCGAAATAGTTTCTTTATCATTTATCAGAAAGCGATTGTTAAACATCGAAAGCTCGCCAAGAAAGTCACCATAGTTCTGTTGCTTCCGATGCAGGGAGAATATCGGCTTTATTAGCAACTGCTTGACTTGGAGCATTGCATCTCTTACTAAACTGACAAAGTTTCTGAAAGTAAGTGCATACGATTACTGACGGATTTATTGACCTTTCATTCGATGAATATATTACTGCATGCACATTTATGAAATTGTGAAATACTACAATCGTTTTGTGTAATTATAATAAAAATACTTTTCAACAATTTTGGAATAATTACGCACACCATCGCTTTAAGGTAAGTGTTGGGTTGTAACGCATGCTGCAAGGTACCACCGCGCTACTCAAATGTTCATAAGGATCAAGACATCACTATGCATATCGGTCATAAGTCATGCTAATTGAAAATCAGCAACAAGACATGTTGTAAAATATCAAAGTTTAATCTAATAGGCTGATGAATTATTTTGAAACAATGCATAATTATTATACGTTTTGAATGCCATTGCATAATGTCGTATTTACCCGAGAAGCTCTTCATATTGCAAAACAATCACAATTGCAATAGATGACCTTTATCAAATTTTGAATAGTATAGTAGTATAAATATATATATACGTTTGATACCATATTGGTAATGAATATAAACATGCAAATGTGTTAAAATAATCTGATTTAATTATTAAAAATATAACGAACCTCGCCATGAATATACATGGGCCGAGACCTAAACTCACATATCGTCATGAATTGGTGTATAAGACATTGATGTAGCGTCGCCATTGTATTTTATCTTTTGCAAAAATACTGACGGATGCCAATATGTCCCATCCAAGCGTGTTTCTTCATGCTCCACTGTGCTTCTCTGTGTAATTTTAATCAGGTTAAAAAGGTAAGTAGTTTTGGTTGAAGTATTGCATGTTATTTAACGTCAAAAGTTTCAGGTTATATGTCTCATGTTGTTTAAAATACTTATGTTGATTGCTTCATATCAAATGGATGTTTCTATAAATACTCTAATGTCAATACTTGTCGCAAGTATTGAAATCCAAATAACGACAGTTTGCCTATAAATAATCACAAACTGTATTATCAATAATAACATAAGTTGTATACTTGTCACTCCTGTACGGAAAACTGTTCTTAACTATTTTCGAAAACGCTTGATAATGCTTACGCCTGCGAATAGCAATTTAACACATGTTGTGTATAGTTTAAGTATGTTCTTCTCTATTGATACATTCTAATTACACTGAGCGGCAATTAAAACGCAACACTTTTTGAACTTGAATATTTCCGTAATTCATTAATGTATAAACTTAAACCGCATTTTTCCGCGTGATGATGTGTGACTAGATAATTGCTCGCATATTGAGCAAACATGTTTGAAGAATATGAATGGATAAGTCGGAAAAACAAAATAACCATTAGAAAACATGTTGCGTATGTCAAAGGAAGAATCCGAAAAATCGTCGGTATTCTCAAATGTGGGGTATCCGTACTAAAAATCAAAGTTTCGTTGATTTCAATCACCGAAGTTATTATTTCATTGATTTAACAAAAGTATGAGTACATATACACCGGTTTAGAAATATAAAAATGCATTAGAAATCTCCGGATGTAAGAAAAATGTTCAATTCAAGTGCGATAACTCTTTGATAATTATCCCCATTGTTTAAGACCATTCACCAAACATTTACACTAAATAGTATTATTGGATATTACTTAACTTGGCTAGATGCTCAAGTTAAGACGTTCATTAATATTTAGACATGAATTGTCGTTTGAAAATTAAGCACAATTTTTAAAAGTGCATTTTTCTTCATTGAGTGCAATAATCAGTCTTAAAATCATACCTCATGCAATTCATTTCCAGTAACAAATGGTGACATTTTCACCGTCCTTGGGACAAATATATACAATTATATTAATCTCAAAACTAGCAGTTTGGAATATGAGTTTAGAGCCGCTAATTTTGAGGCAGTGTTATAAAGAAACTGGCAAGTGCATGGTTTTAGTCGTCATGCGCGAAACAATGTAAAGGTCCCTTTTAAGTACCCGAACTTCTCATTATCCTTCTGCAAGATCAGAGCAGCATCCCGCAATCATTACATGTGTCATTAAAAATATGTAAAATATGTCGTAGATGGACACTATGCATCGCTCCAGACGTTGGTTGTAAAAGATTAAAGAATTCGACTTTCTGTTTTGACAACTGGTACGAAACTATGTTGCTAAACCACTTTTACTGTTTCGAAGTGATTTTCATGTGCCACATACATATAACTATTTTATGACAAAATTTCGCGATGCTTACATACTTATTAAATGTGTTATGATAAAATATGTGAGTGTTGCGATTTCATTGCCGCTCAGTGTACTTGTATAAAACTATTTTAACTTTTAAATGAATATCTATTATGGAATTTATATACAAAATAAGCGATTGAGCTTAATATTTGTATTTAGATGCCATTTATTTCAGATCAGTTTTAAATAATTTAATATGATTACATCCACATTGAAGCAAGTTACCAGTGGGGTTGCGTTTTAATTTCAACCATATACAACCAGACTACGTTGGCTTCAGGAAAGCTCTTACGACAACTAGATTAAACTACTATAAAGTGTTCCAAAACATATTCACGTAATTAGCATTTCAAAGTGAAATAAGACACCAATTAGCGAATGAGATTTGAGAAGAAAATTACGTTATATTGTGAGGTAACATGCTAACATGCCATTATTCAAACACTATGCACTGCAGAATTTGCACAATGTTAAATGGCAATGTCTTTTATAGACACAAGGTCGCTCGGATTTAGATATATGTTGGTGAATTTGAATCCACCATGTTGTGATTATTCCAGGGGCTTGATTTCTACTATATTTGTTCTGATAATCAGCTTTATTTGTTGTCAAGAAATAAATGCATACACCGTAATGTCGAAGTTCTTACCTATCGAATCGGAACAAAATGAGTGCTTACAAAACAATTATTACTACAGTAAAGGCTGCACTCAAGTATAGGCCCGTAGTTGTAGCTGTATCACCGTATATTTGATGCGTAACGACCGCTGCCTTCTATATTATACAGCGCCATTACTGTATTTGGAGCAGGCCATAATGGTCATAATTTTAAAAAGCGTTCTTTTCCATTTAGAAGATACATGTACGAACAATTTGTCAAGGATTGCCTGCTTGTGAGTATGATAAGATTAATCGACATTTTGTCAGTTCATGCAATATTTATACTGCAAACACAGACAAATACATACCAGATAAATATAGTTTGTTGACGATTACACACCGCTCAGACAAACAGCCAATCTACCATTATCAACACCTTAAAACGACAATCGACCTCAAAATACCAAGTCAAGTACTTGATTTTCAACTACAGATTTTTGTATCATAGCCCAAATCGGCCAGCAGGTACAAATTTATGTATAACCGTATTACATTCAGTGGCATTTGGCACGACACTTGCAGTTCATTATTGGTCAGGTAGCCGAATATGCCATGGGTAATAATTTTGACCATGTTGAAAATAGTCAAACCAATAGATTATGCCGTCTGATGCCGTCTTGATCGACAGAGAATCCGCCTTATAATTCCTAAGCCTTGTGTCTCATGTGGTTAGCTGTGTCACATTGTGCCTATATCTGGACAACATCGCGCTCAGGGCCCTTATTCACCAACGTTGTAAGTCTTAAAACCAGACTTAGACTTAAAAATGTCATTATTCATAATCACTGGCATTTCTTTGAAATCAAATTTAACCGTGTGAAATTTAATCTGCGTCTTTGTTGTTACACACTGAACATGTACACCAATTTATATCAAAATCAGTACATTTATAACAACATGAGAGCGAATAGAACATTTGGCAATATAAAGTCTAAGTCTGAGTTTTAGACTTACAACGTTGGTGAATAAGGCCCCAGGACGTGTCCAACTCAGTCAATTTACCATTTTCTTGTCGATGAGTAGTTGCCATTTTCTAAAGTTGGTTGAAGAAAACAAACATCATCTCGAGAAAACCTCTATGTTACATGTATTCATAGAAACGCTCTGTAACCAAAGGAGACGATTTGTTGTCTACCCCTAAATTTGTATACATTGAGTCTATATTCGTTTAGTGGAGAACACAATTCTATAAAAAAGCAATTCTCGGAGGTGTTTCCTCAATTATCTACATATCAATGATACTTTACAGTTTAAAATCCCGTCTGAATACATTATTTTCGATACATTCATCGTACCGTTTTTGTCAAGAGAGGGACATATTTCTATAAACGATTGTCGAAAAAAAGTACCGATACAAAATTATTTGCATATTTATTATAAAGAAACGATAACAAGTATAGGCATAATTAATTTGCTGTAAACCAGAATCTCAACGTGAGAATATTCAATCCTCAGTGCCAGTCTCGTTGAGAGTTAACCTCTAACATTGTATCAGGGCTTCATAACAAATATTCCTTACAGAGAATATATGTTTATCATCATTGATAATCCTATCTCAATAAAAAGAGAATCCGACATTTAGAAATCTCATTTCATGCACATACCCGAGCTCAATGTTTCGCACGCAACAGTTACTGGCTATTAATACCTTCTCAACAATCGTAGCTTCCTTCTTACTTATGTCAAATTCAATCAGAGTTCCACACCACACTCCGGTGTCATTTCGTTAGTGATTAAATGCATCAAATCTGACCATGCTAGTTGTAACCAAGGCTCTAACCGGTCATCGACAAACACGATAATGTCTGGTCTGAATGGAGCGTGATAAAAGATGATTGGCAAAGTCGTCTGAAGTTCTTGCATCACTAGCACTTGTGTTATGCCGTATAAATGAGATTTTATCTGGAAATAGTAGATGGTAACATCATTCAACGTACATAAAAGATTCGTGACCGTCTGTGCTGCAATATCAGTTAGAAAAAGGAAGTCAAAACGGCTATGATAATACGTATATATATTGATACCCTTTATAGTCTCGAAACTTTTGTAATAATGCATGTTGGTGTGTGTTGTTATTAATCTTTATAATAATGGGAAGGTCGTACTTACGACCAAACTGAAGCTGAAACAATATTACAATAATAATAAGTAAACAGTAACGCTCGAACAGTTTTTGTTTGTTTTCACTGAATAACGATTTTGGAACTATGAACTTCTGGTTCGAAGTCAGCAATGTTTGATGATCATTTGTACCAATGAATTCAGGTTACAGAGAGGTATAACTATTGGTATGTGACCGTGACCAATAGGATTTGGCATTTATATGGGTGACAATGGTTCACATAAGAAGACTATGTATTGAACTTTGCACAAACCATCATTATTGTTCATACACACTCTTCTAACACATTTTAGAATTTTGTTTGAAGCTAATATACACTATCAGTACACATACATATACGAAACACATGAATAATATCTGAATAATACACGTCATATAAACATAACCACAGAAAGTGTAATGTAATAAATTCAGATATATAAATCGTTCGCTTCTTGATCACAACCTGATCTCCAGTAAAGAATGTGTACACAAGAAAATTGCTACAAGTAATCTACTAACATCGAAGAAGCTCATCACCAACACAGTCAGTGATATTGACGCAAAATGTAATTGGATATCTTTTAATTAATGTGTCTACAATTTGTGATCACAACAAATATAAACTAGAATGAGAGAACATACCATTTGATTGTGATAGCAGACAATGTAGCGAACTGAAGGAAAGCAATGGTTTCTTATATGCAAAGTATATTCTAAATAAAATCCGCACGGTAAAATTCTCGTTCCCGATAAATGCAATTAAACTGTATTTCACAGACAGTCAATATATTTGATAGACGGTATTGTAAGAATTGCTATGCTTACTTGGCACTGAACCAGTTGCGATTGCAGAACGTTGCCTCCTACAATAGCGCCGTTGGGCCGGTACATGTACCAGTGATCTATATATCATCATTGCACTCGCGTCGGCATATATACTATTTTGCTGACTAGGCATAAACTGGGTAATGATCGAAGTATTTAACAGTGTACAATGTAGAAAATGTAATTTTAGAGTGTAGTTTTCGTTCGTTACTACATCCCTTAATGTTTTATTATGGATTTCAAAGTAAAAATTCATAGTTTGGTATATGGATGTTGCGGTCTATGTCGGACTGCTGTTTCGGTGACTATGCACTGCTGACGTTTCCACTTGTTTTCAATGTACGAAGGGCATTCAAAAAATACGTAAACAAATCAATGTGCTAGCTTATTTTCATATGATATGTTGTAGCACCATATTCATTCGCCAAACGTCTATAGTTTCAAAAACATCTGAATGACGGTTTAATTAGGATCTTGTGTTATACATACAGTTGCACCTATAGTGACCACTGGGCAAGTCCAGTCGTCATTGTTGACGTTGTTGGTTTTTGGTTACCTCAGAACATTCTCTAAATGCTCACATCACTACTCATTGTACAACTATGTTACCAACATTTCTGTATAATAACCAATGTACCACGACGGGTTAAACTTACAGAAAAGGGCGAATAGCATACATTATTTCATTAATTTTGTTGTTTCGAGTTGACAATCAAGTACATAGATTGCGTCCCTGTGAAAGTTTTGACGTCTAGAATGACGTTATTTGGACTATAGGGGACATGTTTTAGCTGATTTTATAAAGGAATATACAACACCAACGCTGTAGATTTAACATGATGTTCCGGCCCATACTCTTAGTGAAATGTCCGATTTTGGCAATGATTCAAACGAATATGTGTGTTTATACCCAGCGCAGGACACAATTCCAAGATTACGCATAGTCCCGTGGTTTGATGTAACGCCATGTTTTCTGACTGATGTTAAGAGTGACTTTGCATGATAACCAATATCTTTGTAACGGTGTTAAGTAAGAAATCATAATTTGAAACGAAGAAGCACATACTGGTCGGCGATCAGTTCCCGATGGCTACCAGTATCCGACATTTGATATTTTTTCGTATTTAGCGTAGCTCTAAAATTAAGATATTTGGTATGATTAAAGAACTTGACACAAGCAACATTTGTGTGTCAGAAAATTTACAATTCACGGAAATAAAATGAAAATATCAAGAAATACATGCAATGAAATGATAGTCGTCACCTCTTTCCCTTGGGGGATCATCTGTTTACGAACGATGTGCATGTGCGATGAAACAAACGAGTTCATCTATAAATAGCCACGGGTTTGCCAGAGTTTTTGACAAAGCAAGGTTTAGCTCCACAACAGGTATGAGTAGTATCGGCGATCCATACAAAACTCGATGTTAGATAGATATTGACAAAAACGTCATCATTGACGTCATTATGTATGACGTCAGCGATTTTTACTAATTGGAAAAAGCACTGACCAGTAGGCCTCAATTCCATTACCGGTGTGTAAATAAACAAAGAAAGACAAGTCTAAAAAGCTATGTTCAGTCAACGGGAGATTATTTCCTTTTAGTTGAGAGGGTCAAAACGGGGAAAAGGGGAAATTAAACCTAATTAAATGTGAAATGTCGGATACTGATACTCTACATCTAATTTACGGCCTGAAATAGTGACCTCTTCTTCGCCCCGAATTCTACGCACTGTATGACGTCACAAATGTCAAATTGCGATTATAATATCGGTCTTGAGCTCAGGATTACAAAAATGTAAGTTATTTTGTTTTAACCAGTTTAGTTTTCGAGATAATGCCGAAAAACATGCAAAAAATGTCGGAAACTGGTCGCCGACCAGTAGTCTTAAACGATACACACAGGAATTATCGAAAGGTGTTCACACCGTTCAGGCAAAGAAATCAACAACACTTTTTTACAAGATAAATCGATGGGTTGCACCGTGTGCTCAAATTTACATTGCTATAACTACCATATTTTTATCATTTTAGAATATATCATATATTTTTTGTGATAGAAATACGCATTGACTTCATTACCGGTAAAACCTCATTTCTAGTTTTGATGAAATTCGGATTATAGATGGTTAAGCAATCGATGTTGTCCTCGTATTGTAATGACCCTCGTATGTGCGCTACAATGCTTATATCATACAACGAATGTAAGATCGCTTAACACAGTTTGAGAAAGTATACCAAGCTGGCATATGCGGTTGAGCGATACATTGTATCGATGAAGTATATGTGGTCAATTTCCTGTAAGCGCTTTTTTAGTTCTGCCGAGTCCTTGACTACAGTCATGTTGTCATTGATAGTAATATATTAAATATCCACTCATAATTATTTGTATCATTGTTCAAGCGGTAATTATTGGTACATGAAATGAGGTGTCATGACTGGTTCACATGCATTGTAAGGACTTGTTTTACATTTGAGCTGTATCATTTGTCAAACTACATGAACATAATAATTTTATTCTGATATGTCAAGGTAACGTCCCACAAGTCATTATCTCAAATGGGAGCGGCCTCATATTAGATTATCTAGGACACTTTTGTCATGTTAGATGCAGTTAAGTATATAATTCTAAATACTCAGAGAAATACTATATTCATACGGGATCGCTTAATGCCACGTCGCGATATGACAGAATCTACATAATGTATTAAAGTACCATTGATGGTCAAATTCTTGCAACCAATATGTAGCATAAGTTTTTTTGTTTACATCAGTGTCATATACACTCGAGGACATTAACAACGCATCATCTTACCTGATCTAAAATATTTCAGAAAAGATTTATTTTATTGCTAAATCCTTTTTGGTGGGTATTAATTTATCTTTTCTGCAAACGATTCGCTTTAATTTGTCATATACACACTATTATCTCGTTATTTACTGGGAATCCTGCATGAATAACTCACCACTGTGAAAAGTGTTGAATTTTCGATATCGTTATGCATGACAATACTTTTATAGTGCACCTTTGTGTAAGATGATGTGCCCAAACTAATTTGACAAATACATTTGTTAATCGTGCTATATGTTTCTTTTTAAGCATATTCAAGTGTCCATGCATGCAATAGTTCGTTATTATTACGCACACACTAACCAATCTAATTTCAACATGTTCAATACGATACGGTGGTGTTGAATTGGTCATTTGTACTAAATAGCTTGAAACAATGGGATTTTAAACGCGTGTCTAAATGCGTGAATTTCGAACGCTTGATAACCTAGTTTCATAACACCTGGGCCAGTAGCTTACCCCGGATCACCCAAAATATCATACCAAATACTGCAAATCAGCGACAAAACATATAATACCAAAACGGTAAAAATTTTAATCTGCATTAATCTGTATTGGACAGGACACACTTACTTTATTTCGAATAAACGGCGTTTCTCCAATTTGTAGAGCTATCATGAGAACGAGTAGACAATTATTGACAGCATGTAAGTATGATGATAATAATCGACGTTTATCTGTCCGTGCATTATTTACACAGCTAACACTTATTACACAAATACACCTGGGTTGTAGACATTAATATACATGTACAATCAAGACAAACAAGCGAACTGCCATAATACATATACTGCCTAAATACAGCACTCGACCTACTGATACCAATCCTTATTTCAGTTGTCGACCATTATAACCTATACCAAACCCGACACCACAATTCACCGTCATATACATGTACTGGCATTTGACGCGATAACCACAGTCCATCATTGGTCGGGTAGCCGACTATGCCATGTGTAATGGTTTAATTTTAATCATGTTAAAAACAGTCAACCCAATATAAACTGACGCCTGTTGTCGTGTTGGTTGACAGATAGTCAGCCTAAAAACCCCTGTGTCGCCTGTCCCTTATGTGTTTTGCATTACACCCGTTGCTCGCTACCGAATTTGGATTAACTACCAAAAGGCAACGAAGAATAACTTCGGCTATTCTTTGATAACCTGTGTCAAACGGTACCTATATATAGCCATCCTCGCGCGACGTACGTGTTCAACTCAGTCAGTTAACCCTTCTGCTCGCTTAAGTGTCATTGTCAAGAGTCGAGTAGGTGCCATTGTCTGGATTTGTTTGAAGAAAACAAATATCTTCTTTACAAGACGTCTATTTTATTACCAAAGGAGACGATTAGTTGTCTACCCCTGAATTTGTATACCTCGAGTGAATATTCGTTTTTAAAGTGAGGAACACAATCCTATACAAGCGATTCTCGGAGGTCTCTCCTCGATTAACTAAATATATTAATGATACTTTATAACTTGACAGCTTACAATCACTGGCTGGAAGAATAATATTCGATGCATTTTACTTCCAGAGACTTATTGTAGCGAGTATAAATTGAATTAAATTATCATAGATGTCAAAGCATTGAAATTGTGCGGAATGGCGTTAAGTTTGTTATATATTTCAGACTTATTTTCTTGTCACATGTGGGAAATGTCGATTTAAACGATTCTGAAAAAGAAACACCGATACAACATCATTTGCATTGTGTATTACGTGTATAACGAAAAGAGAATATGTATACAGTCATACATAGTTTGCATTTAACTACAATCACTACAGGATATTTTACTTTACTGTGACAGTCAGACCTTGTTATGTAATGTGTCGACCTCTGACCACAGATTAAGAATATGTACGCCCGTGCTCAATAGTTCGCTAAATATTAAGGAAATAATTTTTAAAGGCTCATCAATCGTAGCATGGATATAACGCATGTCCAATTCAACAAAAAATACCGCCCCACACTCAATGTCAATGATTTGATTGATAATAAATCAAATCAGATCAAGTTAGTTATAACACTGATCCTAAGTGGTCATTTAGATATTGACTGGCACGGTAATTTCTGGTCTGAATCTAGTGTGATAAAAGATAATTATCGAAGTCTTATGAAATGCTTGCATCACTGGAGCATTTGTGTTATATCGTAAAAATGTCGGAATTCACAGAGATTGTTTTAGGAAATAATAAATGGTAACATCATTCAACGTACAGACTAATTTCGTGACCGTCTGTGTTGCGATATCAATAAGCACACACAAACCAAGACGACTATGATACTACATTTGTATATCGTAAAACTAGAACCCTAAACGTGGACAATTTTCGACATTGAACGTTCGTGTTAGTCCTGTAAGTCTACTTATAAAAACATGGACAGGGCATATGTAGTATTATTCCACCAGAACACACAATTCACGCATTAATAACAAAGAAGAACAAGCACGGGTTACAAACAAGTTTTACCAGCAAACCAGACAAAATATTCAGGAACAGCGAAAAATCCACAGATTTTACGAACCCGCAACCACAACCAGCTGAGCAATGCAACTTTCTTGTTTCAGTATCGGTACGCGGTGCTATGTTTAAAATCATCAGGTTTTGTCATCCAAAACCAAAAGCTCTTAGGCGATATGTTCTGTACGCATCATTGTTGTAAATATAAAATCCCTGGTAATGAAAATATACCGTATACTGTTTGAACTACGAAGCGGTTGATGACAGCGATGTCTGGTTATAACAACGACATGATACAAGCTGATAAAATATTCTTAAGGAATGGAGACGAATATGTGGTCAGTACTACAGCTGGACGATTAGACGCATCAGGGCATATTATAGTTGCCAACTTACTCGTGTTTGGACAATGTCTGGTTCTCATCACCAGGACGATATCTGTGGTTGCGTGTTTACGTCCGAAAAATAAAATTAAGTACAACAGTATTGCAACATTCAAACTTGATATACGAACCGCGTGCAGTTGTCGAATACTCGCAGTGACAATGTCATATGATCAGAGCATTACTGAAATCTCAGAACATATCTGCCAGTCGATACCCAATAATATTTTTTTCTACATGAAAGAACCATTCTCGTCAAACCAAGGTATTTTTCATCTGAAATAAAAGTAGAATAGGAACTCAACTGTCCACTGATTGTTGAGGATGGAAAAAAACACTGAAAAAGGCTCAGATAATTAATGATTAATGGAGTTATCTAAGTACAATTGCAAAGCTTTTTTGTTCGATTGACCGATAATAGACAGAAATGATCATAATGACGTATAGTTGTATGAAGTTGCATCGAAATGGAGCAGTGAAGAAGATGACATTTCAATAACAAACATAAGTTATATAAGCCTGACCACAAAAAGTGTAATTTACTACATCATATACATGTATTCACGCTATGATTACAACCTAAAGAAAATAATTTATTATCTAGTAAATTGTTTAAGTGACGAACTATCAACGAAACGTAATATCAAAAACTCTTAACAGCTATCAGTATTGACCCATAAAGTAATTGAATATTTCTTATGTGTCGTTTCTGTACATGTAGCACAGTTTGTGATTATACAAAACGTCAGCTATAATCGTGTTTGATTCATATCACGGTGGGGGATCCAACATATCGATACCAAAATGGGTTACGCATAATTTCATATGTCGAACTTCCTGGTCTACATATGTTGTACACATTTCGACAAAAAAAATGTAAGATTCTTATTTGTTATTGGTTTATGTTAAAATCAAATTGTTTTGCCCAAATATCTCAATGCAGTGCCACCCTTTATACATTTCCAAACATGTACGTGTATTTATCTTATCTGTACGTGTAGCAATAGCGGAGAAAAACTGAGAAAAATCGCCGCAGTTGGATCACCACGAGAAACTCTTTTTGTATTTTCACCTCATTTGTTTAATTATTGTTACAGAAATATAACATACCTTTCATTACAGACATGTTTAAAATTTAACAGCGATTTGATGGCTAGAAAAATATTTATTGTAAAAAAACAGCATGCTCTACATATGTTGTACGTGTTTTCCATATGTTGGATTGAAAATGTTTAATTTGCCGATTTTATTTTGAGTTTAAATGGATTTCCTGGAAAAAAATCGAAACTGAAATATGTTTAAGTTATCATGCCACCATCGATGACTGGTATATTGCTTTTCTGGTGACTGTCCGTTTGTCTGTCTGTCTGTCTTTAGACCAAATGCTTTCCGTTCAATAACTCCAGAACACTTTGCCCTATGATCTTAAAACTTTGCAGGAAGGTTGATCGGAAACAGTCGATGACTCCTAGATATTTTGAGGTCAGCAGGTCAAAGGTTATGGTCACTGTGATCTTAACCATTTTTAGACCAAATGCTTCCGTTCAAAACCGAAGAACGCTTTGCCCTCGTCAAACTGTACGCGGAGGTTAGTCAGTAACAGTAAATGAGGTCAGAGTTTGCAGAAATCATTTTATTAATAGTACTTGTCTGTTTGAGCGTCGATGAATTCTTGTTGAAATTAGTCGAAGAATCAAAATTACATATTACTATTGGGTTTTTTTAAAAAAAAGATGAAGAACACTTGGTATCTACACATCCGTGTGGTGTTAATAAGGTCAAAATTTAAATCGCATACCTCGTTTTTATCACTGATTAACTCTTGTAAAAACTTCCTGACTGACGCTGTATCGACCAACGCCAGGTTATCTTACTCAGCGTCATGCATAATCAGATTGATATACAAAAACTTCAATATCAATGCATTCCAGTAGATTCATACCAAATCGGACTATCACAATTACCTGTCTTTCTAAGAACTAAGTTGTCATTTTTACTGCAAACACCTCCTGATATGTAGTGTTACCTTAATTGGCTCAAAGTTCAGAATAAAGTCATTCAAATGTATCAGTCAATGTATCGCACTAATGCATTGACCTTGAATTTGAGTTAAAACAATGAGTTACCTAACGGCAATCAACATTTTTATTCTTTGAAGAAACGTGAAAAAAAATCAGAATTTTACATAGAAAATAACACCAATATGTAGCCGATTGTCTAATTAAGAAAATTAGTATGAACATGATATGCTTCAGTTTTATAATAAAGAAGTTACGTACAATTCAGCGATCAATCTGCCGTCAGTAGATCCATTTAAAGTGTATAGAGCTATATCGGTATATAAGATATTTTTTTAAAAGTTTCATAAACTGAAAAACAATTATGCTTTCATATCCATTAGATCATTTTTCGCTTCAGTTTTAACAGAATTTCTTTCTGTGATTTTTTGGACATGCAAACTGTCCATTTTCATACGAAAGTGTTCTAGAGCACCCTATGAAACTATAAGAATCGTATATTTTTCGACGATTGAATCAAAGTACACGGAACCCATCCAAAGTTTTAATTTGCAATTAAGGTAGTCTAGTATCATACTTAAAACGATGCAAGTAATTATTTTGACATTGAATGACTGTTAGTATATAGCTCTATACACTTTAAGTTTGATGATAGGACTGCTCGAACTCTTCATTCCTATATTTCGGGCCACCGATTACTGAACATGTTTTGCCTTATTAGTGTATTCGTAAGTGTGTAGCTTTAACGAAAAAGGAGCGGCATAAATATACATATCAGGTCTAGTCTGCAATTAGCAAACATTTTGATTAGTTAGATATGCAGACATTTGCTGAAATGAAAATACATGTAAGTGCGTAAATAAGTTGGTGTAACGAATACGAAATGATATGAAGATAACTTAAACAGATTTGAGTTTGTGTTTTTCCAGGAAATATATTTAAACTCAATATAAAAGCGACAAATTAAATTGTTGGTCAAACAGTCGCGAATTTTCACACCTCCTGACGGAGAATCAGTTTTTCTTAGTCATTGCTACACGTACAGATAAAATAACTACATGTACATGTTTGGAAATGTATAAAGGGTGGCACTGCATTGAGATATTTGGGCAAAACAATTTGATTGTAACATAAATCGATAACAAATAAGATTTTCGTATTATTTTCGTCAAAATGTGTACAACATATGTACACCATGAAGTTCGACATATGAAATTATGCATAACCCGTTTTGGTATCGATATGTTGGATCCCCCACCGTGTCATATACAGAGCAATGTTTTGAGTTTTGCCAGGCATGAGCGGACGTTCTCTGCTACTGTGCTATCACAATACACAGTGAACTGCACACGATATTTCCTTCTATACAAAACACATTTATCTGTGTGCAATTCACGATCCTGATAAATTCCGCTTTAAGATTACGCTTTTTCGTAGACAGACAAGTTATTTTACAGAAATGTTCTGCGAACTTGGCATCAACCACGGTAGCATTGCATTATTTGATAATATTGTCTCCAACAATTGCACATTCAAGAAAATCGCTTCCATTGATCATCGAATGTACGATGGTTTGTAGATGATTATACTCAACGATTTGGTATGCTACATGAGCAGAAATGTTGTCTATCCTGATACGACAAGACAATGTCCTAAAAGTCATTCCACCAAATTAAACAGGCTCCTATTGAAATGTCTAGAATACTGTTGTCATATCAATTGCTGTTTATTTATGAATACTCAGCTATTTGTGTCGCCTGTGATATCGTGTTATGCGTTGCCATATGACACAATCCATTTACTATGTTGCAGAACCGTTGAAATTCAATAACCGTTTGGATTCAAATACCAGAATCCAAAAGTTACCATTAATTGCATACGTCTAGATACAATGTACACCGGAAGCCAAAATCAAGAAATGAGCTCTGCTGTGCGATTTCCAACCGCTTGATAAAATATTGTCTTTTGAGAAACCCATGTTTAGTCCAGAGCACATATTTTTGTGAGAAAAAATGCGAAAAAATATTTTTTGTTTGATGATGTCACACTATGTTTGTTTTGTAACATATTAAAAATCTAGGTCCTTACATGTTTGTGAATGTCTATTATTTTGGGGCAAAACCTTACAAAATATAAAAGCTAAACATGATTTTTTGGAATCAGTAACCAACATCACCATTTACAGTTTTATGGGATACAAATAGATTGTGAAAGGTATGCTGTTACTTGTAGTTTACGATATTAAAAATATTTTTCCAGACCATTGTCTAAAATCCGATATTTTGGGACAAAACTTGTCAAAATCTAAACAAAAGCGAGAATTTTGAGAATCAGTTGATTACAATGTCATAAACAAATTACATTTGATTTTTTTTAATTGTGGTAGGTACATAGTGCCTTGCAGTTTAAGATATCAAAACTAAAGTGCCAGAATATTTTGCTAAATGATAGCATTTTTGGGGTAAAATAGTGTAAAACATAAACGAAAAGTGAGAATTTTGAGAATTGGTTAATTATTTGGCTGTGTTTACTAAAAAAATCAAATATCAAATTAGTTTACAATACATCCTTGATGTGTCATGATCCAGCAAATTAAATATGTGTATTTTATTTTCTTTTTCTTATAGGGCGCTTATAATATGACCTGTATTAATTATATGACATCAACTTATTTTTTTATTTTTTGTGACGTCGATAACGTCATTTTGAACGTCATTTGTAATTTCATGCCTCTAGTTTTCATTTTGTCATAGCATGTCACTGTGTTGGACGATTTTGAAAAGGTATACCTTTTTGGAATCCTTAAACATTACAGTACGCAATCCTACCAAAATGTGATGATGTGAATTTTTTACTTCAGGTTGGAAATCGCACAGCAGCGCTCAAATGGTAATCGTAGACCTTTAAACCCCGATGCCCACTGAAGCAAGTACAGCCCTAGTGTAATTGTTAATAATGCGCTAACACCATATAATTCACCTAAATGCCAGTGATTAGGTATTTCTTATAATGATAAATTTGTTTCACGAGCGAATTTACATTTAAAGTGTATATGTAACGCTGGTTACACTAACGTCTATTCCTACATTTTGGCTCACGACACTCGCATTTGATCTATATACACTGAGCGGCAATGAAAACACAACACTTTTTAAACTTAAATATTTCTGTAATCTGTCAATTTATAAACTTGAAATTTTGTATGATCACTTCGATATATATTATCTACAGAACGTAGCTTTTTCCGTGAAAATACTTTAAGAATCACTCGTCCATAGCGGAATAGCCCTAAACCGCATTTTCCCGCGTGCTGATAGGTGGCTAGAGATTTGCTCGCATATTGTGCAAGCATTTTGAAGAATATGGATGGATTAGTCGGAAAAACAAAATAACTAGTAGAAAACATGCTGCATATGTCAAAGGCAGTCTCCGAAAGATCGGTCGTTATGCTCAATTGTGGGGTATCCGTACTAAAAATCAAAGTTTCGTTGATTTAAATTACCGAAGTCATTATTTCATTTATTTAACACAAGTTTGAATACATATATAAATTAATTACGCATGCATATATAAAATCATCCATGTGGAACAGTAAGTGCAAAATGTCTTACGTGCACGTGGTTCGCGTGCCCGACATGTTTGATTTTTGAAATTAGTTAAAATGTATTCTCTGTCAATTGGCTTAATGAAATAAATTGATACTGGCGAGAATAAATAATATGGGGCGCAGTGAAGCCGTTAGAATGACGAGTACCAGCACCAAAATCCAGACATGTACGTCAAAACGTCATTTGAAAAATGCGATATTTATAAAAACGTGAGGTTGAGCTCGAATTACTGCCAGAACGTATTTTCTATCAATAAAATTGAACAGTATCGATGTTTCGATTATTTGAATTCTTCTAAAAGCATTTTTTTTAAAACTAATTTGTAAAAACACGTGGCCAATCAGGAATTCGTTGAATGTATGCATGTATCTGACGTCATGATCGCGTTCCACATGGCTTATTCTCACAAATTATAGTGTTTTAAGAAAAGTCAATAAACAGGGAATAAATTCATACCAAATACGATACTATTCCAAAAAGCAATTTCGCACCAACCGTTACGCATGGATGATTTTGTACATGAATACGCCATAATATATCAGTTGATATGATATTTTTTAGGGTGGCCAATTTCAAATTCGTTTAAGTGTACATCTGTTAAGACAGCTAAAAATGCATCGAAAATCATAGGATGCAAGAAACATGTTCAAGTCAAGTGCGATAACTCTTGGATAATTATCCTTAGTTTTTTATAAGGATCACCAAACTTTTACCCTAAATTGTATTACTGCATATTACTGAACTAGTCTACATGCTCAAGTTATGGTGTTCATTACTATTTAGACTAAATTGTGTTTTGAAAATTGAGCACGCAATTCAAAAGCGCAGTTTTTCTACATTGAGTGCAATAATCAATCTTAAAATAATAGCTATAGCTATAGCTTCATGCAATTTATTTCCAGTTACAAATGGTGATACTTTCACCATCCTTGTGTCAAATTTAATCCATTTTGATTAATCTAAAAACGAGCAGTTTCGAATATGCGTTTAGAGGCGCAAACTTCGAAGCAGTGTTATAAAGAAACTGGCAGTTAATTATTTAATCGTTTTATTACTCCAAGATTATCTCCCTTTTACCATAGAAAATACACCATGGATATAATAGACGATGTTGTCTTATTTTAGCGGTTGTGCACGAAATAGTGTATTGGTCCCTTAAAAGTACCTGAACTTCACATAGCCCTTCTGCAACAACGAAACAGCATCCCTCTAGTATTCAATGAATGTTTCATAAGATTAATACGTCGTAGATGCACACGAGGGATCGCTCCTGGCGGTTGTTTTAAAACATTAAAACATGCGACTTTCTGTTTTATACTGACCCCAAAAAAACTTGTAAAAAACTATGTTGCTAAACAAATTGATCTGATTCGAAGTGATATTCATGTGTCACTTGCATATATCTATTTCATGACAAAATTTCGCGATGCTCACATACTTATCAAATGTGTTATGCTGTACTATGTAAGTGTTGCGTTTTCATTGCCGCTCAGTGTACAACGCCTAGTTTTTGTGTTTACTATGTTCATACGTTCATGGTGATCATGACAAAATGTGACTTTGATTTAAGCCTAAATGTCAGCATCATACTCTATCAAAAAAAATTATATTTGCAATATCGGTGTTTGAAATAAAGTCGCTGTATAATAATGTTAATAAAAACATCAATAATTTCCATTGTTAGTCAATGTGTCGTTTTTAATAGAATTTTAATATGTAAGCGAACTTGAACTTGTCAATTTTTATCTAGCTCGTTCAAATTTGTCTGGTGACTGAAGTTTTAATCGATCATACTTTTGAACGCCTTATCTCATTTGCTTAGACTTGAATGTTTAATTACATTTTTGTACAACGTATATCATAAAATCTAATCACCTCCGTCATGTTTGAAAAGGATGCTCTAGGTCTGGTTAATAAGACGCATGTGTTCTTTTTAAATGAAATGTACACTAGTCAAGTGCAAATAAGACATTCGCGTTCACAACTCTAGAGTACCCATCAAAAACTGTTAATTACTGTCGACATGGTAGTCAAATAATCCCCATTAGTAATCCTAGTGACGCCCACAGAAAATGTGTATACAACAATGTACATGTTGTGCTCTCATCACCTTAACCTTTGCGTCGCCCGCTGAAAATGTCTATAATGCTATTTATTGAAATGCCTTACATTTCCAAAGGCTTTTTATTAACGTTTTTGTAAGGCAACATGCGTCAACAAGTTCATATACTAGTAATCCGTCACCAACACGCAAGGACAGGTTTAAATATGATACTTTTACCATTTGTTCGAGTATGTTCCCTTCTGTGTATCTGGGGGTAGTGGGAAGCCAAACTT
Source organism: Spisula subtruncata (assembly GCA_963678985.1). Lineage (NCBI taxonomy): Eukaryota > Metazoa > Mollusca > Bivalvia > Venerida > Mactridae > Spisula > Spisula subtruncata. Next base: position 3,442,490 of record OY787660.1, on the reverse strand, counting down.
TTTAGGAGGCATAATGTATTCATAGATACGAACTGTATTCAAAGAAGATGATAAGTAGTCTATCCCTGAATTTATATACATCGAATCTTTGTTCATATGTAAATTACGTTAATAATATACTTTAGAAGTGATTCCCAGAAGTCTTCCCTGGATAACCATATATCAATGTTACTTTATAATTTGGCAGCTTCATAATACTGTCTGGATAAATAATATTCGATTCATTCAGCTTGCCGACATTTATTGTAGCGAGTATAAATTGTATTAAGTTATGATTGACGCTATAGTCAAAACATTGAAATTGTACGTACGGAATTGAATTAAGTTTGAACTATATGAGATTTACTGGTTTTGTCACATGTTAGAAAACGACGATGTAAGCAATTATCGAAATGAAGTACCGATACATTGTTATTTGCACATAAAATGTATGGTCTGACAAATGGAATATAGTCGTTATTCATGTATCGTTCACTATTATTGCTACTGGATAGTTTATTTTTAGGGACAGTCATCCGAGTCGGTCTGTCAGTCACAGTTAGTTAACCTCTCACAACTTAAAAAATGACCACTTCTTTTGATATTGCTTATGGAATAGAATACGAGCAATATAGCTGGCCTTCATTTATTATAGGAGCATAATAATTTCTCAAATATGGAAAAAAAACATTCAATGTACATTTGTGCGCCGGAATAAAACAAAAAAAAAATTTTTTAAGGGCTCATTAATCATAGGGCTCCCCAACTTATGTCACATTCAACAAGAGTACCACTCCTAACACAGTTGTCATTGCGATAATGGTTTATTCATCTACTTCGACCAAGCTAGATATAACCATCTTGCTAACTGGTCATTTAGATTTGACAGGTACGGTGATTTCCGGTCTGAATGGAGCGTGATAGAAGACAATTATCATACTTGTATGAAGTTCTTGCATCACTAGCCCTTGGGTTATGCCGTAAAATGTGCCATTTCACAGACATTTTATCAGAAAAAATAGATGATAACAGCATTCAAAACACAAACTAGTTTCGTGACCGTCTGTGTTGTCGTATCAGTTACACAAGTAGGCAATGATGCTTTAACTTGATACCTTTAAAGTGGATAATTTTGTACTGGATACTTCTTAATGTGACTACAATTTGTGATTACAACAAATCTAAAATAGAATAAGAGGGCATACCGTTCGATTGTGATAGCAGAAAATATGGTAAACTGCAAGCGCAAAATGGTTTTTTATATGCAAAATATATTCTGAAAAAGATCCGCACGGTGAAATTCTCGTTCCCGATAAGTTCAATTAAACTCTACTTCACAGACAGTCAATATATTTGATAGACGATATTGTAAGACATGTTATGCAAACTTGGCATTGGACCAGTAAGAATCACAGTAGTTGATTATATTGCCTCCTACAATCGCACCGTCGGACCGGAACATGTAACAGGGGTCTATACATACTACTTGTACTCCCGTCGGAATAAATAATATTTTGCTGACTAGGCAAGAACAGGTTTATGATCGACGTCTTTATCATTGTTCATTATACATGTATCAAATGTTATTATATTGTGTAGTTATTGTTCATAACTACATCCCTAAATGGTGTTTTAAGGATGTTTAAGTCCAAAGTCCCTGTCACAATTTTGGTATATGTATGCTTCGTTATATGTCTGATTGTTGCATGGGTGGTTGTATGCCGCTGTCGTTTACATGTGACTTTGCAATGTACATGTGCTAAATTATTTATAGAATACAACTAATCTAAGATCGTTTAAAATGTTTTTAGAAAGTATGCCAAGCATGCATACGCAGTTGTGCGGTAAACTATACCAGTGCAGCACATGTGATTCTGATGTGTCTTTGATTACAGTCACGCTGTCAGTAATAATGATACGTATATCACAACTTCCAAGTGCAATTATTGGTATCATTGTTCAAGCGCTTATACTATTTGTATGTACCATTTAACGATATTTATCAAAATGTATGATTTTTATCATTTTTATTTCCCAGTAATTCTTAAACAAGATCCATTCCAGACCAGGTCAGTTACTATACAAACTAGCAAAGTGATCCAATTGTTACAATCTCGGTTGAAACGGGAATGTTTTTTTAACTGTCATACCCTAGTGGCGATCAACATGAATGAAGTGTCAAGATTGATTTCTATAAATTTTAAGGACTTGTTTCACATTTGACAAGCATCATTTGATAAACTACATGAACAGAAATTATTTTATCCTAATACGTCAAGACAACGTCCTACAAGTCATTGCCTCAAATGGGAACGGCCTCATATTGGAATACCTAGGACACTGTTGTCATATTTGTTGCAGTAAAGTAGCTAATTCTGAATAATCAGACACTTACTATTCACACGGGACCACTTATTACCACGTAGCGATATGGCAGAATCTACAAACTGAATTCCTGCAACCAATATGTGTACACGTTTATCTACACTGAAAGGCAACATCACGAAATGCTGTTCATGTTACTTACAGACCACGATGATATGGTGGACAGAGATTCAGCATTATAAACACTTGTGTCGCCCGTCCTTTGGGTGTTTTGTAGTACACCGGTCTCTCCTACTGAATACTGATTAACTCTCAAAAGGTCATTAAACATACTTTCTGTATTCTGTGATTACCTGCATCAAATGGTGCCTATATCTAGCCATCCTTGTGCGAAGTACGTGTCGAAAAGTTTATCATTTTGCTTGATTAGGTGCCATTGTCTGAAGCCCAGTAGGTGCCATTGTCTGGAGTTAGTTGAAGAAAACAAGCATCTTCTCGAGAAAGCTTCTTTTTATTCATAGAAACACTCTGTAAGCAAAGGCGATGATAAGTTGTCTACCCCTGACGTTCTATACTACGAGTGCATATTCGTTTGTTTAGTGAGGAACATGATTATATACAAGAAGTTCTTAGAGGTCTCTCCTGGATAACTATACTAGTATATCATGGGTACTTTATATCGTGACAGCTTGACATCACTGGCTGGATGAATAGTATTCGATGCATTCCACTTCCAGAAACTTATTGTAGCGAGTATAAATTGAATTAACTTATCAGTGATCTCAAAGCATTGAAATTGTTCGGAATGACATTAAGGTTGATATATTAAGACCTATGTTCTTGTCACATGTGGGAAATGTCGATATAAACGATTCTGAAAAGGAAACACCGAAACAACGTGTATTACGTGAATGAAGAAACGAGAACTAGTATACAGTTATAAAAAGTTTGCCTTAAACTACAATCACTACATGATATTTTACTTTACACCAAGGTCATACCTTTTTATTTAATGTGTCGACCTCTGACATCGTATCAATGACAAACATTTCTTTCTTACGAAACACTATTTATAGCGTTTATCTTCATTAATAATCCAATCTCAATAATATGAGCATTCCGAATTTTGAACAAAGATTGAAAATATGCACGCCCGAGCTCAATGGTTCGCTAAATATTAAGAAAAATAATTTTTAAAGGCTCAACAATCGTAACATATATATAATTAAACAGGAATACCGCCCCACACTCTGATGTTAATGATTTAAAATACACACAGGGGATTAACCCATTCATAAACTCTCCATTATTTTTCAGGAATGGAGAGTTGTCTTAACAATAACTCTCCATTATTTCGTATACACATTACATTAAATGTGTATACGAAATAATGGAGAGTTATTGTTAAGAAAACTCTCTATGCCTGAAAAACAATACACACATATGTAGTGTTAACAAAAAAAGGAGAGTTATTTTTATTAAATGGGTTTACAGGTCACGGAGAATTATTGTAAATAATGTATAATTATACACCAGTGAGTTGCATTCATTGCCCGCCATCCCAAATAGATGGGTCGGGAAATTTACTTTTGGGTTTTCAAAACCTACACCCTTCCACAGCCCATGCGGGGGGCTATCTACAATTAAACATTGTCCCAAAGGTATTGGTTCGGTGAAAAAAATCCCAACATTCCCCCGACAGTGCGGGGGGAAGCTGGACGGTCAAACGCCGCAGCCATACCCGGAGTTGGGGCCGTGGATGCAACAGACTGGTGCATTGCAAAATGTATGTGTTCACAAAAAGGGCAATACAATTCGCAGGAAAAGCGGCACTCAACTGAATGAGCCGAACACAGAAAAAAGAAAACAACAGACAGATAAAAATGCTCAAACCACAACGAAACTAGAAAATGAAATCAACCCGCTGTTACTGAAATAATTTTTTACATTAATATAATTTCAGCTATTAAGGTGGTACGCGCGCAAGAAATCAAGATATGTTAGTAAATACCGTTAATTTGCAATTGCACTTTCGCTTGACCATTCAATAAGTTCCAATTACAGTTTTTATACATTCACAAGGGCCAACATTATTACTAAATCATGACACCCGTCTTCAGCATGATACTGAAAATGAAATAATCGACATTGGTCTACATTAAAATGTCCATGAACATTGCAACTTAGGTTTTGAGATGATCAGATGAAAACTGTTTTGATATAATAGTACGTACAAAGCTAATTTCTAATTGTTTTTGGTCATACATTGTACAAGGCTCATAATCCAGGAAGACATATGTGCCGATTGGACTTAAAGAACAGGCAAAGTTTGTTTAAATTTTGGAGGGTAAGAAAAAGGTTAAGTTCCCAATTGACGATTGCTGTTTTCAGCTGTTCAGCCGCTAAATCACTCTTTGACATTAACTTCGGATCCCCTGGGACCTTAAGCACCAACGTTGTAAGTCTAAAATCCAGACTTAGACTTTAGATTGCCATATATTCAATTGGCTCTCAAGTTGTTTGAGATGTACAGATTTTGATATAAATTGGTATACATGTTCCGTGAATATCAACAAATAATCGGATAAAATTTCACATGGTTAAATCAAATTGCAAAGAAATGGCAGTTATTGTAAATGTTGTCAATTTTAAGTCTAAGTCTGAATTTGAGACTTATGCCGTTGGTAAATAAGGTCCTGATCATTGGGCTACCTAATGAAACACTCGAGTCTCACGGGGAGACTTTTTCTCTTTTGTTGGTGTGGCAGCCAACATCGAACTGCGGCGCCTAGGAATAGACACTGTCCTCACAAGTATATATAGACGTCGCGCACGGTGTTGCATCGTGGAAGCGTCACATGGAAAGCGTAAAACTTAACGTCGAAATATTCGAGCAGTCATTTTCATCGCGTTGTCTTGAAAAAACTACTATAGTGATGTGTATTAAATCCAAAACATTGTTCAAGTATATATCAACGATAATAATACTGAAAGGAATACCAATATAACTTGTAATTTTATTAAATATTTTTTATAAAGAACGTCGGAAAAATATTTTGTAATTACAAAAAGAACGGGTTTAATTATGTTTTACGGTTCTTTCTTCAACAATAAGATCTCTAATTTAGCTGTAATCTTCATCTTTAATTTATTACTTGTAAATAATCTCTATATGATTTATTACTCTGTGTAGGAAACAATGCGCTGGCTTAGAATGAGAAGGTCGTAACTACAAAATCGATATTAAGAGAAATCAAGAAAAAAACTCTTTACTTATGGTAAATCAAGCTTTTTCAACATCAGTTTGTTCAGCATGACAAATTCGTATTTTCCTGAAAAATAGGCTAATAAGAATCGCCTTGTGAAGCAGTCTCTATATGGGTCGTAAGTAATACAAATATACAGAAGTAGTTATGTACAATCTTCTCATTCTATAAGCTAACGAATGTCATGCAACATGTAGTTTGTTTTAATAAATCAATATTGCTTATATTTTAATGAATGTGTTCGTATTTGCCCCCCCCCCCCTTGATAAGATTTCAAAATATAGGTAATGTTTAACATAAATTATGAATAAAATATATGTATATCATACACGTGCGTTTTCATTGTGATGTGTATTAAAATTATGTATCTGTGTGTCAGAACACGCGGACGTTATTTATGTCCGACGTCATGTTTAGAGCGTAAATTTATAAAAGTTTACAAGCTATAATGCCGATGTAAAATATTGTATTATTTTAGCATTTATGCTGGGAAACTTATGAAATTTTACACGATAAATCTGTCATGAAAACGGAATATGAATATCATAATTTTGTTTCAGTATTCATTAAAATCTACTTACACCGTAGTTCAAATAATAATGAATAATTAGAGTCATGGTTCGAATTTAAACATTTTAGAAAAAGTTTACAAAACGACTTACATCCGAATATAACCTCTCACGGACCAAATTAAGTACCCTAGCTATTTGAAATTTTGACAATTTGATAAAGGTGTAACAATTAATGAAACAGTACCTTTCTTTTTTATGAAATTGTGTTGCAGCATCCAATATTAATGACATAATATAAGCTACTGGGACGCTAACTACGAAAAATACGTCATTTTCTATTTTGTGACATGCCGGGTGGCAAACGAAGAATGCTTATAAAATCATAAAAATTATAGTTTAGTTATTTTTTAATTAGTGTACACTTTGCATGATGGTCATAGCTATAACATGTGGATGTGACGATCATAAAGAAATATTTGTGTATGAAATATTTTTTCGGATTTTACTGTCGCGTCAAAATAATTTGTGACATGTTTTTGTATTTTTATAAAATTGTTGTATTTTCTAAAATTGCGTTTTCTCAACCATATTTTCATTACTAGTTTGATGTCATATTATTTCTCTTAAAGTGTACAAAATATCAATATTTTGCAGGGAAAATGAAAATAACTGGAGGATTTTTTATATAGAAGTTTTATATATTTTACGCAAAAAATGGCGAAGTTACAGAATTTTACAAACTATTTAACAACTACCAACAGCTATGTTTGACGTCTCACGTTCAAATGTAATATGCCATCTTGTTTTTTATTCATTTGCGAACACATGTGGTATCTTACCGTAAAACTTGACCTTAAATCGACTTCTTTAAGGTGAAATATCGCACACTGCATCAAGACAATTGTGACGCAGTTACACGACGTTTTTTAACAAAAATCTCAAGAAAAATGCCTATTATAAATTTTCAGGAAGGTGTTCATCTATTTTGAAATTATGGCCGAAAATTAAATTTTAAAAACTACTCCTAGTTAAAATTTGAAAGAAATCCGATAAAAATTAAGCTCTTTACCAATTTTCTTGCAGTGCGCATACCCTAAAAACGTAAAAAGACGGAACATCGTGCGCGACGTCATACCAATTTTTGAGTACATTAATTAATTCGTTCATTACAATGACTGTGCAAATACAGAGCTAGGCTTAAGAACAACATGTTCAAAACATTTTAGTAATATCCATCAAGTTGCATATCGATTATAAATATCCATGTATAGTTTATGCACGGAAATATATCCTCTGACTGAAACAAAGTCTTTATAATGTCCACCGTGTTATAACATCAAGTGACACTAGGTAAGTGACCATTGATTGATCGTGTAACACATAACTCACAACTTGTGTTTGCATGGACTACACACCGTTATTAAAGTAATGGAGAGTTATTGTATTAGTTCACTGGTTTCATGAAAAAAGCATGATCTTCACGCTCAGTCATGTTCATATTTTTAATCTTCTATTTATAAGAGGTACATCAGGGGAGACTTTTTTTGGAAAAATGCATTTTCTTTCTATTTTGACATTTGCAGCATCTTATCAGAAAATCAAATTTACATTGGACAGTATTGGTGTATTTTAAGTCAGAGAAAATCCGCGTATCTGTCCATTCCTGAGAAATAATGAATACTCGGCCCCTTCGGGGCCTCGTCTCCATTATTTCTCAGGAATGGACAGTTACTTGGACTTTCTCCTTAACGTAATGGATAATACATCAAATCAGGCCCAGTGATTATAAACATTTCTCATTCTCATACTCAAACTCCATACTCCATACTCCATACTCCATGCTCCAACTTAAAAACAGCTTTTTCAGAATTTTGCACCAAAACCAACACCAACTTGTAGCAAATGATCTAATTAAGAAAATGAACCCCCATTTCATATGTTTCCATCCAGTAGTAAAGTAGTTACAGCAGTTTTTGTAACCAAGAAATGCTCCAATTGGAGTACGGAGTATGAGTTGGAGCATGGAGTACGTACTCCAATATTTATAATCACTGGGCCAGGTCTAGCTAGTTATAACACTCATCCTAACTGGGCATTTAGATATTGACTGATGCGGTAATTTCTGGTCTGAATCGAGCGTGATAATAGATAACTATCAAAGTCTTCTGAAATGCTTGCATCACTGGAGCACTTGTGTTCTATCGTATAAATGTCGCAATTCACCGATATGGTATTAGGAAATAATGTACTAAGCAAAACAGCGAACCGAACGCTTATGTTTTTTTAAAATATTTATAGAACTATAAATAGGAATTTTCTGAAACTCGGACTGGAGTATAATCCATACATAAGAAGGCTGGTGGTAAAATTTCGTCAAAAATATTTTATTTGCATCATCGTGAAAATATGCATTTAATGACATCACCTATCAAAATGAAATTCACAAATGTACACTTAACATATTTTATAAACGTGCAGCGGTTTTTACCTTATAACTTTTTTATTTATTAATATTTTTGCACGAAATTTTGTGCACTTGTTATTTATGATCTTGAGGTGCGATTTAAGTAGTTTTTATTTTCAAAAATACGAGACAAAAGTTCATGGAACCATGAACTAACAGAACCAGATATAATAAACTTAATAAAACGTTTTAGGTTTATTCCATACACATTAAAGACTAATCGTCATATCAATAAAACAAATAGTCAAACTCGATATAATGCGATTTGATCACAAAAACATGGATTTTTTAATTTTTCAAAATTATGATTTTACTTCAATGATCAAGGGGAAGTAATTTGGTCGAATATCTTTTGTGAGGCTACATGAGGGTAATTATTGACTTAATTTTGGGTTTATTCTCAGTATTTTAAAGTTTATTTTTGTTTCCGTTATCAGAATATACACTTAAAACAAACTTTATTACCTAATCGGGCATATAGCTGCATTAACAATGTGTCGAACGCCTGATGAACGAACTTCAAAGTGTTCTTTATTCTGAATGGAGAGAAAACACGTTGTTTCAAACACATGTAAAAAAGCCATAAGGACTAATATGTATAAATGTATAAAGTCAACGTGTTTCATTAATGCATAACAATACAATTGTTTGGGAAAATGTTGTTAAAGAACTTAAAAAGAAATAAAATTATGCAAGAGTTATCCCACTTGAATTTACTATTTATCTTTGCTCCTGTGATTCCCAATATACTGTGTTAGGTCGTCACATGTACATTGGTATTCACACACAAGTGAAATAAAGGAAACTAATGTTAATGATAATTAAATTTGTGTAAAACTGAGCCGTCTTATTGAAACTCTCCAGGGAGCGTAATGGCCGCTCTTCCGCGGCCTGCCATTGACAATTGCGCCATGTTTTTGACAAAATAATTCGTTTTTCCGACTAACAAATACCCATGCTACACAACATGCACACGAAACTCTTTAAACTTGAGAGCAATCGATCACAATATGCAAAAATGGTATTGAAATGTTTTTCGTCATGGATGAGTGATTTTGGCATGCATTTTCATGGAGTAAACTGCATTAGGTGCACACTCTATATGGAAATAAATATGCAAAATTTTAGGTTTGTACACTTACAGGATACTGAAATATTCAATTTTAAAAAGCGTTCGGTTATCTATTTTGCTCAGTATAGATGGTAACATCAATCAACGTACAGACTAGTTTCGTGACCGACTGTGATATCAATTAGCACACACACACCAAGACGACTATGATACTACATTTGTATATATCTTAAAGAGGCATTCCCTATAACTAGCATATTTTTTTCTACTACTGTAAACCTAGAAATTATTTCGCGCGATTTAAGTTCGCGGTGTTCGCGGTTTGTAAAAATCCGCGAAAGTAAATAGCCGCGAACAAGTCCAGGCCAAGAAAAACGCGAAAGTTTCTCGTTTTTGTAGGAAATTCATAATTTGGGTACGACGTTTATAAGACCTATTATAAGTGCTATTTTGTCAAAATATGGAATGTTAAGTTTATGTACTTTTTCTGAATAAAGCCTTTTATGATCACGGTACAATAATGAAAACACTTCTTGAAAACGTGTTTAACAATACACTCAATATAAGTAAGCAAGTAAGTCAAGTAAATATATGAACACGCGTGTAAAAAGCTCTGTTTATTACCGGGTATGTCATAATACAAAATGACTGATAGCGTCAAAAAACTGTGAAAACATTACCAGCGTTGTTTGCAATTTTTGTAAACAATACAATAGGTAACTATCTACATCAAAAAGAGTTTAAGAGGGTTTAACAAAGGTGAGAACTATAATTAAGAAACAATTATATACGAACCAGTTATCGTATGTGACAGGTTATAATATCAATAATTCTGTCACTATGCGACTTAGTTTTCGCGGAGTTCACGGGAGACTAAAAAACGCGAAAGTTTGTAGCCGCGAATATGCCGACAATCGGCAAAACGCGAAAGTTTCTAGCCGCGAAAGTTTCTAGGTTTACAGTATCACATTTAATGAGCTAAATGTGCAAAGCACTATCAATTATCATAATTTGTCAGAAGAAAGTATGCGCAAATATGTCTCTATAATGTCAAAACTATATTTAAATCACCAATAATAATTTATCGCTTCCAGCGATTTATTATTATGTGGTCAAAGGGAAACAACTCGTGACTTTTCGGCTCGTCACGGAAATATGTTTTCATTCTTTTTTCGGTTATTAATTAGTTGGTGCTTTTTGTTGACAATATGAGGAGTTTAAGCAATAATGGTTCTCATTTAATGTATAATATTCCTGAATCGATGTAAACTATCAAAGTTATAGGGAACGCCTCTTTAAAACCAGAACCCTTAACGTAGCTAGTTTTCGACATTGAACGTTCGTGTTAGTACTGTTAGTCTACTTATAAAAACTTGGACAGTGCATATGCGGCTTTATTTCACAAAAACACACATTAATCACAAATCAATAGCAAAGAAGAAAAAGCACTGGTAACAAAAAAGTGTCGTAACAGCTATAATCCTGTTTGATTCATATACACAATTCTCAGTGCAGAGCAATGTTTTGAATTTTGACAGGCATGAGCGGACGTGGTCAGCTATTGTAAAAGAACTGCACACATACGATATTTCCTTATATGCAAAACACATTTATCTGTGTGCAATTCACGATCCTGATAAATTCCAGTTAATGCTTTTTCGTAGACAGTCAAGTTATTTGACAGGTGAGTGTAAGAAATGTTCTGCGAACTTGACATTAACCACGGTAGCATTGCATTATTTGATAATATTGTATCCAACTAATGCACAGTTAAATCGCTTCGATTGGTCACCGAATATACAAACATGGTTTGTTAACGATTATACGCCACAATTGGTATGCTGAATAAGTAGAAATGTTGTCTATCCTGCTACGACAAGGCAACGTCCTAAAAGTCATTGCACCAAATTAAACGGCCTCCTATTGAAATGTCTGAAACACTGCTGCCATATTAGTTGATATGTACTTCTGAAGCCATTTATGTCGTCGGATATATCGTGTTATGCGTTGCGATATGACACAATCCACATACTATATTGAAGAACCGTTGAACTTCAAGAACCTTTGGGATTCAAATACCAGAATCCAATAGTTGCCACTAACTACCCCGTCTATATACAATGTACACCGGACGGCAAAGTCAAGAAATGGTAATCGTAGACCTGTAAACGACAATACCAACTGAAGCAAGTACAACCCAAAGTAATTGGTAATAATGCGCTTACACAATATAATTCACCTAAAACGCAATCGATTTAGCTCTTTCTTATAATGATAAATTTGTTTCACGAGCAAATTTACATTTAATTTGTATATGTAACGGTTGTTACACTAACGTCTATTCCTAAATGTTGGCTCACAACACTCTGACAAAAACATTCGCGTTTGATCTATTTGGTGTTTACTATGTTTATACGTTAATGTCAGCATCATACCCCATCAAAATGATTTATATTTGCAATATCGGTGTTTAAAACAAAGTCGCTGTATAGACAAACTTTAATAAAAACATCAATAATTTCCATTGTTAGTCAATGTTTCGTTTTTAATAGAAATTTCAATATGTACAGTAAGCGAATTTGAACTTGTCTAGCTCGTTCAAATTTGTCTGGTGACTGAAGTTTAATCGATCATATTTTTGAACGCCTGATCTCATTTGTTTAGACTACAATGTTTTATTACAACGTATAACATAAACTCTAATCAACTTCGTCATATTTGAAAAGGATGCTCCCGGTATGGTTTATACGACGCATGAGGTCTTTTTAAATGAAATGTACTAGTGCAAATAAGACATTCCCGTTCACAAGTCTAGTAAACCCATCAAAATCTGTCAATTACTGTCGACATGGTAGTCAGATAAACCCCATCAGTAATCCTAGTGACGCCCGCAGAAAATGTGTATACAACAATGTACATGTTTTGCTCTCATCACAATATCCTTTGCGTCGCCTGCCGAAAATGTCTATAATGCTGTTTACTGAACTATGTATTAACGTTTTCGTAAGGGAGCATACGTCAACAAGTACTTATAATATGTTACCAACACGCGACGTATTTATATAAATATGATACTCTTACCATTTTTTCGAGTATATTCCCTTTTGTATATCTGGGAGTGGGAAGCCAAACTTTTCATGATGCATAATGTATTCATAGATACGAATTGTAATGAAAGAAGACGATTAGTAGTCTATCCCTGAATTTCTATACATCGAATCTTTGTTCATATGTAAATTTTGTGAACAATAAACCTCAGCAGTGATTCCTGGAAGTCTTCCTCCCTGGATAACTATATATCAATGCTACTTTATAATTAGACAGCTTCATAATACTGTCTGGATAAATAATATTCGATGCATTTAACCTCTCCGACATTTATTGTAGCGAATATAAATTGTATCAAGTTATCATTGACGCTATAGTCAAAACATTGGAACTGTACAGAATTGAATTAAGTTTGAACTATATGAGACTAACTGGTTTTGTCACGTGTTAGAAATGACGGTGTAAGCAATTCTCGAATTGAAGTACCGATACATTGTTATTTGCATATAATATGTATCGTCTGACAAATGGAGTATAGTCATTATTCGTGTATCGTTCACTATTATTGCTACTGTATATTTTACTTTTAGGGAAAGTCATCCGAGTCGGTCTGTCAGTCACAGTTAGGTAGTCTCTCACAACTTCAAAAAGTATGAACACTTCTTTTGATATTCCTTACGGAATAGAACACGAACGATATTGCTGGCCTTCATTTATATTAGGAGCATGATAATTTCTCAAATTTGGAATAAAACGTTTAATGCACGTCAATGCACGTTTGTGTACCGGGACAAAACAAGAAAAGTAGTTTTAAAGGGTTCATAAATCATAGGACTCCCCAACTTATGTCACATTCAACAATAGTACCACCCCTAACATTGTTGTCATTGCGATAATGGTTTATTCATCTACTTGGACCAGTTATAGTGGCTAGTTATATCCATTTTACTGACTGGTCATTTAGATTTGACAGGTACGGTAATTTCCGGTCTGAATGGAGCGTGATAGAAGATATTTATTACACCGTATGAAGTTCTTGCATCACTAACAATTGTATTATGCCGTGAAATCTGCCAATTGACAGAGTTTTTATCTGGAAATAATAGATTATAACGTCATTCAAAGAACAAACTAGTTTCGTGACCGTCTGTGTTGTCGTATCAATTAGAACACAAAAAAACAAGAAGGCTATGATGCTTTAACTTAATACCCTTAAAGTTGACAATTTCGACATTTACTTTTACAAGCATGATCAGTACAAATCAAGCATCGCATATCAAAATATTCCCTAGCAAATCACACTCCGATAACACAAAATAATATACGAAATGAACTGGGTCAGCGACAAAACCCAGATTAGACGAACCCACCAGACAGCTAGTCTTAAGTGGTATGACGCGATTCATATTAGATGCCATTTAGTTAAGTTGTATCTTTGATGACTGCTTTTACCAATGACGTCATGCTTCGGACAGAATAAACTATTCTAATATTATATCCAGTATGATAGTCAACTTAATGCGCAACTATATGTTTACATACTGACAAAAGCATTGAATTTTGTATTTACTACCTTTGTTGTCATTCAGTACGTGTCACTCACAATTATATAATATATATATATTATGCCTAGTTCAATACATATGTCTTTTTGTGTTCCATATACGTACGTGTTGGCAATTATAAAACCATCATACTTTGTCATTTCCAATAATCGGCTCTAATACATCATGGTAGTAAATATAACTTACATGGCACCGCATATGTACCGTATAATGTTTGTGTACGAACATGAGATGATACAAGCGTGATAAAATACATTCATGTTACCACAAGGAATGCATATGTCATATGTATGACTGTTAGTTGATTAGACATACCTGGACACCTCAAATTTGCGAATATTCTCATGCGTGGATAATGTCTGTTTTTATCAAATTAAGAACAGCAGCGTTGCAGACATTCAAACTTGATGAACGACGCGCAAACAGTTGTTTAACATGACAATATCATAATTAGAAGATTGCAGATGTCAGCAAACCAAAATCAAGTTACCTCGACTTTCCATTTTTCTGTGCTGCATTTATTATTATAATAGTAATATTCGCTTGATGCTCTACTTGCGACAACAATATTTCGTATGGTTTACGGCTGTCGCAAGGTACAAAACGCCGATTCCAGGACAAAATTTTATACACGGATAATAAGTTCTAAATCAATGAGTTGACAATGGAATGGATAACTAGTGAAGTCGACATTACAAGAAGTGTAATGAACATGGCCACAGCAATTGTAACCAACTGCAAATCATCTTTATGATTAAAACCTACTATACCATCCAGTAAAGTATTTAAGCGCCAGCAAATTGCTACAAGTAATCGACAAACAGCGGCGAAAATACTCATCACAAACACTTAACAGCTAGACGTATTGACCTAAAAGTAATTTGATATTTCTAAATGTGTCTTCACGGTAGCACATTTTGTGATGACAACAAATAATATACTATGTATAATCTTGTTTGATTCATTTACAGAATTCTAACTGCATAGCAATGTTTCTCATCTAAGCATATACGAGCGGACAAACTCAGCAATTGACATAGCAGAAAACACTGTGAACTGTAAAAAATAGATATTGCCTTTTATTTGCAATTTTCGATGCCGATAAGTTCAAGTAAACTCTGTTTCACCAACAATCAAGTTTGTGATAGTTCGACGTATTTTATTTTATCACATAAATCACGATGTGGGAGTGTAATAAAGCCCATTACATAAAAACGATATAACACTGCTCCGCAATAGAATTAGTATTCAAATGAGGGGGGCTAATCACTAGTTTTATGTATTCATACGCGCTGTCAAACAAATAAACAAAGATGTCCGACCGCGATTGTTTTCGTCAGCGGTAGAGGTCAGATCGATGGAAAAGTCGATTTTAAAAATCTCAACGAGAATTTACAAAGGCATTTCAATTCAAATATAATAAATAAACACAAACCTTCATTTCTACAAAGCATAGGCTAACACTTTATGCACAATTTTAATGCATTTTGAGTTTCAAAATCGCATCTCTTTAAAATACATCCATCTCATCCCGGATATTCGAAGTAGTGATGACGTCAAAACATAAACATGACGTCACAATGTACGTGACGTTTCCCGTTTTTATTACGAGTATGTTCCACTTACCTAACTAATTGCAAGACTGGGTAGGGCCTACTATAAATGTCCGTGACATTATTACCGTTCAAATATACCTGCCTCGGCTCATTTTCGTTTTTAACATTAAATTAAATGTAATTGAAATACAGTCACTGTGTTGCACTATGTTTAGACGCTCATTTATTCTTAACCGCATTACTCACCTCAATATTCTTCTCTCTTAAGGGGAAGCGGGTCTACTATTTTTAGTTTTCTACATTTAATTGGCTTATTTTGTTTATGTGATAAAAATAATCTTACATTCGTGTCTTTCCATATTAAATTTATAAAACTCGTTGGAAAAACGTAATAAAATACTCGGTAGAGCCTCGTATTTTATCACTTTTATCCAACTCGTTTAATAAATTCAATATGAAAAAAAACTCATGTAAGATCCTCTATATATTGCCTCCTTCAATATAGAGTATCTTACATGAGTTTCTTTTCATATTGAATTTATTCAAAAGCGCCGTTAGACCTGTACCAGGGATCTATATTCGCCTTATATTCACGCGTGCGTTTTATTTGTATTTGTTGACTTGATATGATCTGCGATATTATCGAATTCTATTACAAAATGTGTACAACCAAATGAACAAATTTCAGAGTTAACCATGTTCATTTATTACGGTATGACTACAAATGGACATAATTATGCAATGCAATATAGATATTTGAACTTTCATGCCCTTGAGTCGATGTATTTCTACAGAAGTATAATATAGGAACCCAGTCGTGGAAAGGTTATATCTAGGACATTTTGTCAAATCATTTACAATTAAATATTTATCTTTAAATAAGCAGGGAATTATTGTCCTTACGAGATTTCTTTATATATCGTAACATGATGAAATTGACATACTGTATGGAAGAACCATCGATGGTAGCATTATTGCAACCAATACATACACTTGATCATACATGATTAATTTATTCCGAAATTGAACTTTACTATTCCACTCCATACATTGCGCCATGATGTTTCTAAGTGTTAAAATGTGATCAGTATATCCAACTCATGGTCTAAATCAAGGTTGTTCTTTTCTTAGGGTCACTATAGCTTCTGAGTCTCATGCAAAATTATGAACACTTCATTTAATGTTCCTTACAAAATACTGTCGACATTGTTGGCCTCCATTTATGATAGATCTTAATAATATCTCAAATTTGGAAAAAAACATTATATACATACCAATTATCAGTGTTATGCACCTTTGTATGCCGGAGCTTAACGAGAAAAGCAGAGTTCAAGGGTTTATAAATCATAGCTTCTCTCCAACATATGTTATATTCAACCACACTATCCGCCCCCTAACACAGCTGTCATTGAGTTAATAGTTTATTCATCAACAATGCCCAAGATTGTTATAACCATGATACTAGCTGTTCATTTAGATATTGACAGGCACGGTAATTTCTAGTCTGAATGGAGCGTGATAGAAGACACTTATCAAACTCTTCTGAAGTCATTGCATCACAGCACTTATGATATACCATAAAATGTGCCAATTCACAGAAAGTGTATTAGGAAATAATTTATAATTAAATCATTCAACTTACTGAATAGTTGCGTGACCGTCTGTCTTGCCACATCAGTGAGAACAGAGCAACCAAGGAGGCTATAATACTATACATTAATACAAGTACCTTTAACGTGGATAATGTTCAACATTGAACTTTCGTGTTAGTTGGGTTAGTCTACTAATAAAAACACGGACAATTTATATGAGTCTCCACCACCATTCAATGTAACATACTTTCGGTGCCTATGGTACTGACACATGTTTACTGGATAATGTTTGAAGTACAAACTGATTGATGACAATGTAATCTTCGTGAATGAATAATGAGTACAAGTTCTACTGTGATGAAACACAACTCCGCTACACAAGATAATTACACGACATCAGGGCGACAAGTGAGTGCTTATACGTACACACTGTACAGTTGCAAACATATACATCTAGTGTGTAACGTCTGGCTTTCATTACAAGAAAGATATATTTTGTCTAGAGTTTCTTCCAAAATTTAAACGTCACTTGATCAAAAACAGCTAGAAAATCTCAGATAATATGAAGAAAAATGTATATATTTATTCTGGTTCACCAAAAGGTGCAATCAATTAGCGAAAACTGCATTCACCTGATCCGATGAACACTCATTATTATTAATATACAAACATGTACCCTTTAACTTAAGGATAGGTTTACCAGTAAATTGATTCAAGTAATCAACTTACAGCAAAGGTGTTCATCACACACAATTAACAGCCACATATATTGACCTTTAAGTAATTGGATCTTAATGTGCATGTAATGTAGCACAGTCTAGGACTACATTGTACAACAAATATTATATAGAATTAGTGCAATACATATACACAATCTTGTCAAATATAGGCGGATATTCACATCGATTTTGATTGCAACTAATATTGCAATCCACACAAACACAATATTCTCGTATCTGTCCATATATGTCGATATATTCAAGTAGACTAACCTTCAGCAAGTCTTATTTCGTAGACATGTAGTCAAGTTAATTGGTTTACGAAATTGTCAAAAGTTTATGAGAACTTTGCTTTGAACAAGTTGTGATGCAGAATTTGTCTATATTTCCTCCTACAAAAGCGCCCATAGAAGGCTCCAGGGATGTATGATTCCCTATATTTACACACTTGGGAATAAATATTATCATGCTGGCGTGATATGTAACGTATACAGTACATAAGAGGATAAAAACAGACATTCTTGAAATATATTTCTCAGATATGAATGGTTCGTTCTATAAGCGTCTCTTAAAACTTAATGATTGCCTTGCTAGATGCCTTACAGCAAATGGAAAACCATTTTAGCTCCGATGTCATAGGGGCGATGATTTCCGTGATGAATGAGGTTTCGAAAGCAAACAATTTGTAATCAAACTAAATCAATGGGTTTACTACGTGAACATAAGTTAGAACCAAACGCTGTTCTAACGGTCACTGCCTCAAGTGTAAAGGACCTCATAATGAATCAAGACTCTTGATCAACCATTTAGCAAGATAAATATTACCTATCCAAGCACCTTTTTATTTTATTACATTTGACTGTGCAAAATTATGAAGCATAAGAATATGATTATTTTAGTTGCTGCAAAGTTCTTTCCCACTACAGCACCACTGACAGACAGATCTATCTGAGACTGTAGTAATAATATTTGCAGTTAAGCATTTATGCATGAATACTCAGACTGTAAGTATTCCTACTGGATCGTTGTATCCGTCAATACATGACACAATCTAAATACTGTATTTGTTGACATTCGTGAGTCAAATACTTTAGACCATTATGTGCAAAAATTATCCCCCTATATACGCCGTACGCAACGATTATGCGATCATGTCAATGCAAAAAGAGATGCACACTAAACAAACACATGGCAAATCAAACCGGTACACAGTGAACAGTTGTGTGCAATTACATTCGACTAATGTCATGTTTAGTATTAATAGAACACTTTTTGTTTGAAAGTCTGTGCATTATCGTCATTGCCTCAAAGCCTAAACCTAAAGCTTTTGTAATAATATATCAGTAGAAATTGATTGCTCATAGATCACACCAAGCGTTCATAAGCTAAGAATGTAGTGGAAACAGGACCATGTATGACAAGAATGTCAGCAACATACTCATTAGAATTATTGATGTCTACAATTTCGCTGTTTAAAACAAAGCAAGTATAAAGAATACAGACTTAAACCTGAACATTTCCATATTTAGAAAACTCGTCGTTTTTAATAGATTTTTGATATGTAAATAAATTGCATCTTGTCGATTTTTCTTCTTCGTTCAAGTTTGTCTGGCAACTGAAGTTCTGATAAATCATATTTCTGAACGTCTTCTTTCATTTTAAAAGTCTAGAACGTTTTATAATAACGTACTACTAAAACTTTAATTACTAACCTCATTTTGGAGATTGGCAATTTTGGCATGGCTTTAAGACAAGTGAGAAAGATTGCCCACCAACGAAAAGGAACATTTATTTACATAATAATTGTAAATAAATTGTGGCTCTTGGTCGGAAGTATCCGCCAATTTGAACAGAAAGTAGATATTGAAGATGATTACCATTGTTTAATAATATGTCCTGTATATAATGCAACTACATATAGAAATGACATTTATAAAAGAATTCATAGCCAGTCCCCCAAGTGTATTTTTATTCATTCGAAAGTTAATGTTGACATAGGAAAACAAACGACTACGTATTAATATTGGTATTTCTGTCACAAACATTTAAAATGAGAATGATGCTCTGTATATAATATACAATGTATTAGACTCACACACATAGCCACCCATATCAGCTTTTATTGAACATGGTTGCATAACATCCCTAGTTCAGTGTTAATGGGCAGTTCGACTCAGACATCAGATTTAATTTAATTTATAAAAAAATAATCCGATTAACGACTACCAAGATACATCATCAGAAACCCTGACTTGGTAGCGGTATCAGCGCCTTGATACTGTATTTCTAGTATCATTTTAATATTTTATTTGCCGGACGTATATTAACTATTCATTTATTACGTTACGGTAAAAGGCATTATGGCATTGTGTAAAAGTAAAATCTTTGTAAATCATTATATTTATTTATTTCCATATACCAACCTTTCGGGTTACCCATACATGCATTCAGGTAACTATGAAGATATGGTGAATTAACATCTCATCAATCATGACTGAGAACAGTTTTAACATTTTTTATACAAAAGAAACGGGCTTTAATAGTACGGGGTTGATATTGTATGCTCATTCATGATTTAAGAGACAGTTATTTCGCCCGCAGTTTTTCCCACACCAAAACGTTTTACTTCTTCAAATTGTTAACATTCAATACCTGTATCGTTACGTTGCTCCCGTGGAGTGTTTGGTTCCCGGTCGCAGGTGTATTATAATTTTAAAAAATATAATAAAATAGTTATTGTTGAATCAAGCAATTTCATTAATGATTAAGTAGGACAATTTCCATAGTCTTAACATACTACTAGAAGTAGTGTCAATATCATCAGTAACTTTATAAGCAGTATCGTCATATTTAGATCGAGTCTAGGTCATGAGGCAACAAGATATATGTTAACGTTGACATTATAATCTAAGCATTGAAACTACGAAATTGAATTAGGTTTATCTATATAGGACTAACTGGTTTTGTCACATGTTAGAAAAACAGCGGTTTTCTCGAAATGAAGTACCGATACAGCATTATTGGCATATAAAATGTATTTTCTAACAAACATAGTATATATCTAATCATATGTATGTATTGTTCACCAAAAGTGCAACTCATTTATTTTAGGGACGGTCATCCGTGTCGGTCTTTCAGTCATAGGAAATTGATTTCATGCAACTGCAAAAGTATGACTACTTATTATCCTCTTCGTACCTGCTGGCACATAAGGCTGCAACCAAATTCCTCAACTGTCGTATGTTCTTTGCAATCCTCTCGATTTCGCAAAAGGTCTTTCCCATGCTTTTCACATCACTAGCGATGGTTTTCCTCCATGTCTCTTTTGGACTTCCTCTAAGTCTTTTGCCATCATATGGTGTCCACTTTAGTGATGTTCTTGTGATATTGGTGTTGTCTTTCCTAATCACATGTCCTTACCATCTGAATCTGTGTTGTTTGATTTGTGTGTTGAGGCTTAATTGTCCGTGTTTTTTAAAGATCGTTGTTTGAAATTATTGTTGGTCAGTAGATTTTGCATTTTTTTTCGGAGGAATCTTTTGTGGAATCAAGATAGATTTTTCTATTTCTGTTACACTCCAACATTTTGCTCCATACCTAAAGCCTGGTAGGACGTTGCTCTGGTAGAGTTTCAATTTTGTTCTTTCGGTTATGTTAGCAGATCGCAACATTTTGTGTCGTTGATGGAAGAATGTTCTTGCCTTTAGAAGTTGCTAATGTATTTTTCTGTTGCATTGTTTTTACTAAGGATGCTACCTTGCTATGTAAAGTCTTCTACCTCTTCTATAGGCTTATCGTCAAGTTTTATTATAAATGGAGTTTCGGTAAGTTGCTGTAGTGATGGTCAGCATTGCTTGAGAGAAAGGCAATGTGGTATGTGAATTCAAGGTCTTCTCGTATTGATGTCAGTGTCAACCTGATTCATTTGTTCATGTTTCCAATGGAATATCGCATTACCCAGTCAAAGGCAACCAGAAAAAGCATAGGTGTCATGATGCATCCTTGTCGTACCCCACTGGTGATGTTAAACCAAAAGCTTAATTTATTGTTTGTTGTGGATGACAATAAATGAGAATTTTTGTACATGTAAAACTTTTGAATAAGTTCACAAATTTGTCTGGGCATTCGTATAATTTATGAATTTTCCTTAATCTTTCTCTGTGAATACAGTTTAACGCCTTTTCGAAATATATGAAATGTATATGAACGTTACTATTCCACTCCATACATTGCTGCATGATGTTTCTAAATGTTAAAATGTGATCAGGATATCCAACTCCTGGTCTAAATCCAGCTTGTTTTTTTCTTAGGGTTCCATCACTTCAGCTTCTTAGTCTCACGCAAAGTTGTGAACACATCATTACTAATGTTCCTTACAAAACACTGTCGACATAGTTGGCCTTCATTTATGATACGATCTTAATAATAACTCAAATTTGGAAAACACTTTCTATACATACCAATTATCAGTGTTTTGCACCTTTGTATACCGGAACTAAACGAGAAAAGCGTTTTTCAAGGGTTCATAAATCAATCAGAGCTTCACTCCAACGTTTATCATATTCAACCAGACTATCCGCCCAATAACACAGTTGTCATAGCGTTAATGGTTTATTCATTAACTTTGCCCAAGCTAGTTATAACTATTTTGCTAACTGGTCATTTAGATTTGACAGGTACAGTAATTTCCGGTCTGAATGGAGCGTGATAGAAGACAATTATCACACTCGTATGAAGTTTTTGCATCCCTAGCTCTTGTGTTATGCTGTAAAATGTGCCATTTCACAGAGATTTAATCAGGAAATAATAGATGATAACATCATTCAAAGCACAAACTAGTTTCGTGACCGTCTGTGTTGTCGTATCAATTAGTACACAAAAAACAAGAAGGCTATGATGATTTACCTCAATACCCTTAAAGTTGACAATTTCGACATTTACTATTACAAAAATGGTCAGTGCATATGAAGCATCGTTCATCAAAATAACCCCTAGCAAATTACACACCGATAACACGACATAATATACATGTACGAAATGAACTGGGGCAGCGACAAAACCCAGATGAGACGAACCCACCAGACAGTTAGTCATAAGTGATATGACGCGATTCATGTTAGAGGCAATTTAATTAAGTTGTATGTTTGACGACCGTTTTTACCAATGACGTCATGTTTCGGACAGATAAACTATAATTCTAATATTATATTCAGTATGATAGTCAACTTAATGGGCGACAATATGTTTACATATTGACAAAAGCATTGAACTTTGTATTTACTACCTTTGTTGTCATTCAGTACGTGTCACTCATAATTATATAATACTTGTAGTCATACATGTACGAGTATATACAGGAAACTAATTAATTATGCCTTGTTCACTACAGATGTCTTTTTTCGTGTTCCATATACGTACGTGATGGCATTTATAAAACCATCATACTTTGTTATTTCCAACAATCAGCTCTAAGACAATATCGACGGTGCCAAACCAAAACCCCGTAACTGCAAAAAGACAAATTTTCAGGAGACGAAAAAACGTATTTACTCCGATGAAATAATACCGACGTCTTGTAACGAAATGACACCCTACCTGATCCTATTTGGAACCATAATCAATTCCGACACGTACAAGAATATGTTGACTTGTACCAAATCGGAGTTTGTCCTGTCATATACGGGATTTTAGACTAATCTTTTTGGATCCAATAAAAATACGGTATTGAGTCTGACTGCATTGAAGTAAAGAGATTGGCGTTTTAGATGGCGACTAGACAGAAATGCGCAGAAATTCTAGCAGATGTGGATACTGCAAAAAAAAATTGCGCCGAAATTGAGTTACGTGGTTTTGGTTTGGCACCGTCGAGATGTTCTGCACGCATAATGGTAGTAAATATAAATTACATTGCACCGAATATGTACCGTATAATGTTTGTGTACGAATATGAGATGAAGCAAGTGTAATAAAATACATCCATGTTACCAAAGGAATACAAATGTCATCTAGTTGATAAGACATACATGGACACCTCAAAGATGCGAATATTCGCATGCTTGGATAATGTCTGTTTTCATATAATTAAGTACATCAGTGTTGCAGACATTCCAACATGATGTGCGACGCGCATACAGTTTGAAGATGCCCGAAAACCGAAAACAATTTTTTTAAGAAAGAAAAAAAGTTAAGTTACCAATTTTCTAGGGCTCTTTTCAGCTGTTAGGCCGCTCAAGCACCCTTTGACATTTCAACTCCCCTGATCATTGGGCTACATATGGAAACCTACACTCGTGTCTCCCTGGGTAGACTATTTCTCTCCTGTGGTGTGGCAGCCAACATCGATCTGCGGCGCCCAGGAATAGACACTGCCCTCACAGGTACCATTTTACACCATGGTGGAGTGGAGCTGTGGGTCTTGCTCAGAGATTTTGACCAGTGGTCCAGAGGGGAATCGAACCCTGGACCTCTCGATCCCGAAGCGCGCGCCCTACCTCTAGGCCACCGCTCCCAACAGGGTTGCTAGGCAACCGCTGAATTGAGTAGAATTTTTAGTCTCGCAACTTGATTTTTAGCACGCACACAAAATAAGCTTACATACAAAGAAATAGTTCTGCGATAGTGCTTCATTGCAAATTTCTCTGCAGATGGAAACTCAAAATAAAACCAAAAACAACAAGGTCTGTATTACGATGAATATTTTTTGCAGTTATCAAAACAATATGCTTAAAATTGTAAATATTGCTACACTGTGCCTTTTCACTAGTTCCATTTTCTATTATAGCACAGCTAATATTTGTACTGCCGCATATTGGTATACATGAGAAAAAAAAAAAACTAAAAAGTATTTAAAGTTTATCATTTTTACAAGAAATTATTATTATAAATGTTCGTTTTCACCAAAACATTCTTTCAAATCGGCAAACGTTTATCCGGCGACCAGTTTTTTTAAACTGCTTGGTCACTAAATTCAAGGGAGGCAACTCTTATAATCATGTCAGTTTAATAACACTCAAGCAGCGGCGTCGCAACTGGGGCGACAGAAGCGGCAATCGCCGCCCCAATATTTGGGATAATAAAGGCAAGATTTTGTGAAAATAGGTAAAAATAATTATTTTCTACCTACAAATTGTTAATTGGAGCAGCAAAAACGGCAAATCATGACCGATGGCTTTTAAGGGGCTGTAGTGACACCTAATTGTGAATAAAATCCAACCAAAGCATAAACATGTGTTGTATGATCTAGTTCACACTTGTTAATTGAATGACCTTTTGTGCATATACATTTTGTCAATTTTACCAGTATGTGAAGGATTATTCTCTTCATGTAGGTGTAAAATCCGTTACGCTATACTAGGTAATAGAATAAAATTTTCCTTTACAGTTGAAATACTTTGTGTACAAAATATTAAGGGTATGCCCTAGTATAGTGTAGATTCTTTTTATCCTACATATTGGAAGACTTGAAACCTTATTTTCGTAGCGCTAGTATCATTGCTTTGATTCTGTGCTGCTTTTATTATCATACACTTAAACGAATTTCTAATTGGCCACCCTAAAAAATATTATATCATCTGATATATTATAACAATAAATCTTAGGTTGTGATATTTGTTCATTCCTCGCACTAATTTACCGATTTCCGGCAATAAATTGCAAATGCATGTACAAAATCATCCATGCGTAACGGTTGGTGCGAAATTGCTTTTTTGCACGTTGGTCTCGTGCACAGCTTGGAATAGTATCGTATATGGTATGAATTTATTCCCTGTTAATTGACTTTTCTTAAAACACTATAATTTGTGAGAATGAGCCATATGAAACGCTCATGACGTCAGATGCATGCATACATTGAACGAATTTCTGATTTGCCACGTGTTTTTATAAATAAGTTTCTACAGAAATGCTTTTAGAATAATACAAATAATCGAAACCCAGATACTGTCCAATTTTATTGTTAGAAAATTTGTTTTCGCAGTAATTAGAGCTAAACCCACGTTGTTATAAATATTGCTTTTTGCAAAATGACGCTTTGACGTACATGTCTGGATTTTGGTGCTGGTACTCGTCATTCTAACGGGCCCAGCGCACCCCAAATAACCCATTCTTGCCAGTATCAATGCATTTCATTAAGCCAATCGACAGAGAAAAGATTTTGACTTATTTCAAAAATCAAACATGTCAGACACGTGAAATCGATAGAACAGTGCATGGAATAAAAATAACCACAATTTTAGAAATATTGATCGTATATCGCAAAATATAATATTTCATTTGGTGGCCAATTAGAAATTCGTTCAACAGTAGTATTCTTTTGGTGCTCTTCTTGCGACAACAATATTTCATTAAAATGGTTTACGGCTGTCGCAATGTACAACACGCCGATTCCAGGACAAACTTTCATGCACGGATAATAAGATCTTAATCATTGACCTTCAGTTGAAAATGAAATAGGTATCTAGTGAATACGACATTACAAGAAGTGCTATGAATATGGCCACAGCAATTATAATCAATTACACCACATCTTTATGATTATAAATTACCCTTCAGTAAAGAATTGATGCAACAATAAATTGCTACAAGTTATCAACTATCTGCGAAGACAATCATCATAAACAATTACCAGCTAGATGTATTGCTACAAAAAGTTATTGGATATTTCTTAATGTGTATTTTTGTAGCACAGTTTGTGGTTACAACAAATATCATGTATAATCATGTTTGATTCCAATACAGAATCTTCACCACATAACAATGTTAAACATCGTACAAGATACGAGCGGACATATCCACCAATTTACAAAGCAACAAAACATTGTGAACTGCACGAATACAATATTGCCTTATCTGTGCAATGTTCGATGACGATAAGTTCAAGTAAAAGCAGTTTCACAGACAATCGAGTTTGTGATAGGTTGATGTAATTGATTACATTGCATCCTACAACAGCGCCACAACACATGTATCAGGGATGTATATATCGCTTTAAATATATGCATGCGTTTATATTATGTGTATTTGTTGACGTGATAAAACTTCGAACGACTTTATCGTATTGACAACATATGTGGCTACAGGAATGTAGCAATCTCTGATTATTTAGTGAATGTTAATACAGTCGTGCAACCAGCCTTGATAGTGCCATTTTCTACGACATACCCTCATGCATTCGATATATGGTACACTTTGTATCATGAAGAATATAATTTACATGCAACATTTAAAGTAATTAAAATACAACGTAAGCATTATAGAGCACGTTTTCCTAAAGCATGAAACTCATGATTTATGACTAGTAACCATATACTATATGCTTTTCTCTTTGTTATCGATGCTCTATTTGTTCCACTCATGCTTTTCCATACCCAAATATATGGTGTACACATGGTTGTAGAGATGCTTACTGAATAATGTATCATCTATATGTCATCAGTGATAACAATTGTTTACTGGAGAATGTTTGAAGTACAAACTGATTGTTGACAATGTAATCTTCGTGAATGAATAATGAGTGATAGCTCTACTGTAATAAAACACAACTCCGCTACACAAGATAATTACACGACATCAGGGCGACAAGTGAGTGCTTATACGTACACACTGTACAGTTGCAAACATACATATTTAGTGTGTTAAGTCTGGATTTCATTACAAGAAAGATATATTTTGTCTAGAGTTTAGTTCAGAAAATAAAAACGTCACTTGGACAAAAACAGCTGGAAAATCTCAGATAATGTCTGAGAAAGAAAAATAATGTTTTTAATTTTGTTTCGATGTTGCCTGGCTGTATTGTATGACCTTCTTATTTGTATTGATTACATTTCGTAGAACTATCTTCGATTATCGGAGAGTAACTCAGGCGATTCACTAAAAGGTGCAATACAATAAACGAAAATTACATTCGCCCGATCCGATGAACACTCGTTAATAACGATACACAAACATGTACCCTTTTACGTAAGGATTAGTTTGCGAGTAAATTGTTTCAAGTAATCAACTTACAGCGACGACATTAATCACAAACACTTAACATCCACATTAATTGACCTAAAAGTAATTGCATATTATTGTGTATGTTCTGTAGCAGAGTTTATGATTACAACAACTATTATATGAAATGCGATACATATACAAAATCTTGCCAAATATAGGCGGACATTCACATCGATTTTGATTGCAACTAATATTGCAGTCTACACAAACACAATATTCTCGTATATGTCCAATTCTCGATGCCGATATATTCAAGTAGACTAACCTTCAGCAAGTCTTATTTCATAGACAGTCAAGTTAATTGGTATACGATATTGTCGAAATATTATGCGAACGATATTTTGAACAAGTAATTGCTCACAGCAAAGGAAAAACCATTTTAGCTCCCATGTCATAGGGGCGATGAATTCTGTGATTATGAGGTGTCGAAAGCGAAACCATATGTAATCAATCTAAAGCAGTGGGAATACTACTGTACTTGAACATATGCTACAACCAAACAATGTTCTAACGGTCACTGTCTCAAGTGTAAAGGACCTCATAACGAATCTAGACACATGACTAGCCATTGAGCACGATCAAATATTATCTATCCAAGCACCTTCTTATTTTATTACTTATGAAGCATAAGAATATGATTATTTTAGTTGCTGCAAAGTTGTTTCCCACAACAGCACCACTGTCAGACAGGTCTATCTGAGACTGTAGTAATAATATTTGCAGTTAAGCATTTATTCCTAAATACTCAGACGTTAAGTATTCCTACTGGATCGCTTGATCCGTCAATACATGACATAATCTAAATACTGTATTTGATGACATTCGTGAGTCAAATACTTTAGACCATTATGTGCACAAAATTGTCACCCTATATACGCCGTACGCAACGATTATGCGAACATTTGACTTGCAAAAAGAGATGCACACCAAACAAACACATGGCAAATCAAACCGGTGCACAGTGAACAGTTGTGTGCAATAACATTCGAACAAGTTTTGTTTTAAAATACGTGTGTAACGGTCATTGCCTCAACGCCTATACCTAAAGTTTATGCGTACATTTTTGTAATAATATAACACTACAAATTGCTCATAGATCACGCCAAGCTAGTTTTTACTACGTTCATAAGCTAAGAATGTAGTGAGAACAGGACCATGTACGGCATTAATGTCAGCAAAATACTCATTAAAATGATTTATGTCTGCAATATCGCTGTTTGAAACAAAGCAAGTATAAAGACTACAGACTTAAACGTGAACATCAATAATTTCCATTTTTAGAAAACTCGTCGTTTTTAATAGATTTTTAATATGTTACTTAATTGCAACTTGTCGATTTTTCTTCTTCGTTCAAGTTTGTCTGGCAACTGAAGTTCTGATAAATCATATTTCCCAACGTTTTATTTCATTTTGCAAAGTCTAGAACGTTTTATTATAACGTATTACTAAAACTTTAATTACTACCCTCATTTTGGAGATGGGTAATTTTGGCATGGTTTTTAGACCAGTGAGAAGGATTGCCCACCAACGAAAAGGAACATTCATTTACAGAATATTTGTAAATATTGTGTGACTCTTGGTCGAAAGTATCCGCCAACTTGAACAGAAAGAAGATATTGAAGATGACTACCATTTTCTGTCACAATCATTAAAAATGAAATGTGATGCTTTAAAGGGCTCTGTATATTGTACTCACTCACATAGCCACCCATATCAGCAGTTATTAAACATGGTTGCATAGCATTCCTAGTTCAGTGTTTATGGGCAGTTCGCCTCAGAGATCGTATTTCATTGTAAAAAAGTAATAATCCGCTTAACGACTACCAAGATACATAAGAAATCCTGCTTTCGTAGCGTTATCAGCGCTTTGATTATTTCTAGTATCATTTTATTATTTTATTTGCCGGTACATCATGGCATTTGTGTAAAAGTAAAATATTTTGTAAATTATAATGTTTATTTTTTTCCACATACGAACCTCTCGGGTTACCTGTACATGCATTCAGGTTAAAATGTAGATATGGTGAATTAACACCTCATTAATCATGACTGAGAGCAGTTTTAACATTTTTATACTCAATACACGGTCATTAATAGTACCGGGGTTGATATTGTGTGCTCATCTATGATATTAGAAACAGTTATTTCGCCCGCAGTTTTGCACACCAATACGTTTTACTTCGTTACATTGTTAACATCCAATATGTATCGGTACGTTGCTCCAGTGGATTGTTCGGTTCCCGGTCGCAGGTGTATCAGAATTTTAAAAAATGATAATAAAATATTTATTGTTGAATTAAGTATTTTCATCAATGATTGATTAAAACAATTTCCAAATCTTAATGTACTAAGAGTCGTGGATAATATCATCAGTAACTTTATAAACATTATCGTCATATTCACATCGGGTCCATGTAATAAGGCAACATGATTTATGTGTATGTAGTTATGATATCTATATCCTTCCGTATTTAATAAAGTTGACTGTAACTTTTATATGTCATTCTGAATCACGAGGGAGCACTAATATGTCAACCACAAATTTGATTTTTCTGTGGTTTATACATGTTATCCACCAGAAAATATTCTTTCTTACAGGGTTAGTTTCATCAGATTTATTCACTCTCTACATTGCACTATGCATACTTATTTTGGTCTAATTTGTGTCTTTTGCTGAACAACTGGTCGATATGTTTGTAATCAGGCATTGCTGGCGAGTTCCCCGCATTATGTTTCTTGGTCTCATGCTATTCTCATCTGGATGGACAAAAGCCACAGAAAATTGATCGTTTTAACACTTAACTTCGCACGCCATGTCCAAATTGACTATGGCCAATGAAATTATCGGATAGTATGGAATATGTTTCTATCCCAATGGACTACGAGGCCACTATTTATCTTTCCTTGTCATATGTTTACGTTGTATATATTTCCGCATCCGAATCATTTTCGTATTGTCTAACACACATCCATATGGAGTTCACCTGGTTGTCTTACCCCCTCCCTTTGTATAGTCATGTTCTATTGACATTGTGATGTTACGTATGATATTGGTGTTGTAACCCGACTCTATTTATCCCCACCAGCTGTGTGTTATTATGATTTGATTCATTAAATCTCAAATGACAACCTTTTACTTCCGCGTCCATGCATG
The DNA here is from genome assembly GCA_963678985.1 of Spisula subtruncata. Taxonomy (NCBI): domain Eukaryota; kingdom Metazoa; phylum Mollusca; class Bivalvia; order Venerida; family Mactridae; genus Spisula; species Spisula subtruncata. The sequence continues at coordinate 3,411,245 of OY787660.1, read as the reverse complement.
TTTGATTTGGCATAAGGCCGGTGTTTCAGTTCTTTCAAAATGACACTGAAACTATTTGTGTCGTGTGTTACTGTGTGGGATATATCACTTTGCTATTATTTCTTTGAGATTTGTTACGACCTTGTACGTTATGTTGATTATGCTGTTCACTGTTCGGTCAGTAATTATATTTATTTTGCGTTGCCACACCCAAGTGTCACATCTATGCATTTTAACCCTCCGTTCAATAACCTCGGAAGTAAACTTTATTTACTTGTAATTATGCTGCAAAGTTCCTGTAAACTACTTCAATACAACCCAAAGGTCATGGTGAATTAGTTTAAAAGCATAAACACCTTTGTCAATAAAAGAACGAGGCCAATTATAAACAAATAAGTATGCATGTTATACAATTACAACTGTTTCTGAGAATATAACTGATATATTTGCATTGTATAAAGAATTATGCCCTATGATATGATCACCAGACAAACATGACTGGTAATCAGCGAAACCACTAGCGTGCTGCAAATAAATGAATTACATAGTGACTGCACATCTCAGAGATAGGGACTGATCTGTCCCTGCTTCTGGTACATCAACAATGCCAACTTATTATGTCATCAATATTCTTGCACGCACCGAAACATCCATTAGTGTATTATATAGAAGGAGTTTCCTTGGGAACAATTTTTGTGTGTTTAAGCACAGACGAGGATTGTTTCACAGATTTGCCGATCTACATTATTTCAACACATTATTTTGTCCAACCTTGCATCTGGAGTCTGTTGGTCTCCTAATAGATGGTAACTGATCTTTCTAAGATTTAACACTTCAATTATATCGATTTCATTCTACACGGATTACACATTATCGTGACCTTGATAGTACACTGAACATGCTAAACACTCAAGACAGTTACTACTACAACTATATAATTAACAGAAAGATAAATGACTAGAAAAGTGGCCATAGTATGTCGTTGTGTTCCCGCGAAAAATCTTGTCGATTATTGACTTAGTCCACCGATTTATTTGATTAGTATGACACGATTGAATATGTTAAACACATGCACGGAATTGTTACAATACACTTTTATAATTTAATGAGTAATGTTGAGATTTACTGCAATCACATAATTACGGGTTATGCGCTAGGGGTTCTAAACAGTTGACTCGCTGGTAGCGTGACTCTCTATATGTACTCAAATAGCCTAATGGTAGCGTGGCTAAATACCACTCACTATAGTACCAAGACTATGTGCACTCTCAACTAGCGCAGTGACTGTGTGCGTGCTTTACTGACTAATTATAACACTGTTGAGTGCATATAGTCTTGGTACTATAGTGTGTGGTATTTAGCCACGCTACCATGAGGCTATTTGAGTACATATAGAGAATCACGCTATCAGCGAGTCAACTGTTTAGAACCCCCGGCGCATAACATACGATCACCTTGTTACACTTTGACCACTATGTTCATTGGAAAAAAGTCTTAAATCTTATATTAAATGTTAAATGAAATTGATAGATAGAACCATTTATATACATCCATGTATCAGATATTATGAATCACCCTGTAAATATATGGACAGAAAACTAGAAGGTCAAATACATTGGCCACATGTCACCCAGACATTTGCTGACTGCCATTTCTTTAATGCGCACCCGATCGATGTGCAATATTTACGTTCCAGACGATGCGTCGTTTTATATACTCGCATTTCAAAAGGGGCTATGAATTACTCCGCCTGTCACCCAATTAAGATATAGTACGGCTCCCGTATATAGGAATGCGACATGATTGGCTCCACGACCAAAATTCATGTATAGAAGTAAGGAGGTTGACCGGGAAAATGTGTAGTTTTAAATCAAATAAATTATTTACAAAATGCGATACTTCATGTGTTTTCTTTGAACTAGAAAAAACGATGTTTTATATTATAACAGAGTAAAGAACTGACATTGATTAATTGGTTTCCATCCATTTCGACGACCGACGACTTGTCGATGCGCGAATTCAAACAGTTGTCATGTTGTTTTTATTCTGATGACCTTTAGTTTCGAATCAATTATAACTCTTCAGATAGTGTTCACTTCAAGATGCAGAGCATCGTTAAATGTTAGAACATCAATCTCGTCAGTTAAATTGTTTTATTTGTATCACCATTCCAATATACAAATGTACGTTTTAATTTGTTGTTTGATAAAAAAATTTGGTTGCATGATGTTTTATATCATGATAGCTTGATAAAAAAAAGTTGCAATCGGGTTTCAAAAGCACATTTAGCAGATCTACTAGGTCTAACATGACAACGAACGAACCGTGTCGATTAATATCCGCTGATATTAAATGATTAGTCGTTCGGACACTTGCTATTAACCACCAATGTATGTAGTGTGTGTTGTTGATTCGGACGTGTATTGTAAATCAGCCGATATGATTCGGTTTTCACAATTTCGTTCTTAAATTAAAGTAATTGGTATTCCAATAACTGTTGACGTTGGTGTATCATAGTATGACAAAGCACCACTTTAACAAATCACTATTGCTTCTAGAACCACTGAATGTCTTAATCAATATCAGACTATTCCTTGAGAAATAAATAATAGTAATGTTAAATGCTGCAATTGGGCAACTTTGTAAAACGTGCTCACACTCGTACAATACCTAGCTCTAACATAAATCTAAGGAAGTTTGTGACCAAAAAATTAATGTAGTTTTATAATAACACATATATATATAACAGGGTTGAGAGTCTTAGACATTGTGCTATCTATTCCTGTCTGTACCATGTTCATTATTATCAGAATAAAGTATATGCTAGAAATAGCGTCTTGCCCACATGTACATATCAATCCCAACTGTACTGCCTGGCATGACTAGGTGGTCCACAATCCAAAATCATTATCTCAACACAAAATGGTACAATAGAGGATATAATTTTCAGATCAGAGTAATTAAATGTAGAATGGAAAATGTCATCCGTCGTCTGGCGTCGTAATTGTCGTTTTACATTCGTTAACCAGAACAAAGTACCACATAGTGCAATCTAAATGAAAAGTGAACACCCAAAAATAACTGATGCAGACAATATTATCAATATTAAAGTAAACACCCCTTTGCAAATTAAGGACTTCATTGAAAATATTATTTACATTAAAAGTACTATGTAATATTCTACAGTCTCATTGGCCAAAGTACGAAATGTTTGCTTCCTCTCCGGGTGTCAGTCAGTCATATTGTGTTACAATGTATCCTTTACCAAGAGCAAGAGTAGGACTTCACCGAAAACATTCTTAACTCTAACAAAGCATACTTGCGATACTATTACTATTCAGCATTGTACCCATGCTCACCGTATTGAACTCAGTCAAATGTTCCAACTATCTCATCTGTTAGTAGTATACCAGTTGTTAATGGCTGCTGATTATTTCATCAAATCTGACCAAGCTAGTTATAACCATTACTCTAACTGGTCATTTTGATATTGGCAGGAATGGTTATTTTTGATCTGAATGGAGCATAACAGAAGATAGTTATTAACGTTCTTGCATCACTAGCGCTTGTGTTATGTTGTAAAATGTGCCAAATCAGAGAGCTATTATCAGGAACAAAATGGTAACATCATTCAAAGCACAAACTAGTTTCGTGACCGTCTCAGTTTCCATATACAGGGAAGCCAAATACACTACTTTGTTATTAATTGATATACTCAAACGAGATTGTTGAATCAGGACTATGCACATACGCGAATATACATGACTATGTTAACTCTTGTTTTCACCACCAACTTGATGAATGTGGTCGCGAGTTAAAGCACTGCCTTATTGCAGACATTGAAACAGGATGAACGATGTTAATACTTATTTCATATTTGTCACATGGCGATTTTACATTAGCAAAATAAAGTTGAAACATTTTCGGCATGTAGACAATTTTTATTATGATTTGCCAATTTCCTGTGCTATATTTGTCTGATGTTTTATAACCGTCATTAATTTGATGCTCTTCTTGCAGCGATACTACGTCACAGCCATCGTTTACGACTTTCGCAAGATAGAACACGCCACTCTTCAGCATATACTTACAAGATAGGTCATGTCGGATAAGTGCTCATCAATGAAGTGTTAATGTAAAATGTTAACGATTTGTTCACTTGAATGATAGAAAATTACATGGAATAAACATAATCCTAAGTTTATGCGAGTGTCTAACTGGAAAACGGCGAAGGCGATATAGAAGTAATTAATATTGCTTTCGTTTTCTGAACATGGCCATAATAATTATAATCACCCTTGATATACGTGGGTGAATAAAAAAGTTCGTAGAATTTTGTCATAACTTTTTTATTTTCAGAGTTATTGTCGTCATATTTATGCTGAATGAATACATTGGTATTTTCTTTACATACACAGATTGATAGCGACCTGATGATAACCGTTTTAAAAATATTTATATCTTAAACAAAGGCGATTACGTATACCGGTGCACACGGATAATTTGAAACACATTATATTAAATTTTCTAAAATATCTCAATTGTAGGACCTCCAAGAAACGTCAAATTGTAAGGTCTGATTGCATGATATCATTTATAAAGTCTGTTAAAATTTCAAAAGTCATCTCCGATAAATAATGTTTTAATCAGCATTTACATAATTGCACTATATAGAAATATCCCCGTAAAACGGGTCTACCGGAATTTACGGGACCATGGGCTGCTATCAAAATTTGCGTGAAACTGGAATATACGTACGGCATCAGAGACAATAAATGGTTTGAAACGTGCAAGTATATATTCTGAAATAAATTGACATCGATTTATAAGTGGAATTGGTGATTTCGTGTAGGATACTAGAAGTTGACATCCGAATACAATACACCCGATATTGGTGACGTTGGTTCGCAACGTCGTCGGAGAGGACCACCGCTATATAATAGCGGATGTAGCAAAACACTTAGAGTAATCTTATGGGACAGCTCACACTATATTAAACAGAAATTTGAAAATGTAGCAACTATGACCACGATGGTTATCCAAAAATACCTACATATTAGTCGCTCGATAAGCGAAAATGAGTCAAAACATTAACGTAAGTATTGACAAACTCTGGCGCAAGTTTGACGTCGTTCTTCAAATGACGCTGACGTTCTCCGGTATGCTGTAACAGCATGTGTGTGTTTGCATGTAAAATCATGTAGTTTTGACTAATTCAATGAAATTTGACAAATCGTTTTGTTATACGTATGATCACGTTATATTAAAATTTGAAAGCATTTGAAGCTGTGGTTTGTGAGTTATGATATTTTTCTACGAACTTTTTGATTCACCCACGTACATTTAATTTACGCTCGCAACCTTACCCACAATAAATGGTAAGTGCGCCAGTAAATTGCTACAAGTAATCAACTTACAGCTAAGACGTTCATCACAAAATCAGTCAGCTATATTGACCTAAATAGAAATAGGATATATCCTAAGGTGTCGTTTCTGCAGCTTAGTTTGTGATAACAATACATATCATGTATAATCTTGCTTGCTTTATATGCAGAATCCTCAGAGCAAAATGCTCAATGCTTCGTATCTTGTCAGATACGAGCGATTATACTCATCGATTGTCATAGCACAACACATTGTGAAATGCAGAGATACGATATTGCCTTATCTGTGCAATTTTCGTTCCAGATAAATTCAAGTAAACTCTATTTCTCAGCCAGCCAAGTTGTTAGATAGACGATATAGTCGGAACTGTTATGCGAACTTGGCATTGAATCTACTGTGATTATATTGCCTCCTACAATAGCGCCGTAAGACCGGTACCAGCGATATACATTTTGTATATTCCCTCTTTGTACAAATACTGTTGTGCCTACGTGGTATGCTCGGGATTAGAATAGAAGTTTTTATGAGTGTTCATAGTTTTTCAATGTAATCTTATAGTGTTCTTACCATTCATTATGCCACCACTTTATGATTAATTATGTACTTCAAAGTCAAATTCATGTTTGTCATTCGTTACGGGTTCAGTTATTATTAAACATTTCAAATGTCAGCATTATCCTTTTTGTAATGTCTGCATTTTAATTGTTCCTTTTATATGTGTTAATGACCTCATGCTTGTAATTGTTGTTTTTATAGATGACCCATGACAGATGACATTTTGACTGACTTACTGTTATATTTATTATTATTATTATTATTATTATAGTAAACAAGGTTGCTTAAAATATACACTGTTTGTATATGGATGCTTCGTTCTATGTCTGACTGTTGCGTTGGCGGCTGCCGCCATGTTTGGTGTTACTTGTACTGTTGCCAATTCCTTAAACGTGAACGGTCTCAATATGAGACAAATCATTATATCCAGCTTCAGACATAACCATTTTGGAAAATTAATTATTTTCTTATTTTACATCAGCGAGAAAAAATTCTGTTCACGTTCTTATCGTATGTTTGTACGTTTGGTCATTCAAATACTATGTACATTAAAGTTTTCACCAAAATGCACGATCATTTCAGCAGCCATATTATGATTTATCTTACAACATCAATGCTGAGCGAAATGTTATATCTAGGACACTGTTGTCATATTAGTGTCAGTAAAGTATTTAATCATGAATACTTAGACAATTATTGTTCCTATGGGATCGCTAAATACGTCATGATATGACAACTACATATTATAGTGAGGAACCTTATATGGTCAAATACTATATATTCGTCTATCGTAGTTAAACGACAAAACGAAATGAGGATCATGTGACTTGAAAATCATTTATAATAAGAGTTTAGAATGGTTCTGTGTCATGTGCGAATTGGAATATAATTTGTATGCGTAACGGTAGTAACACAAATGCATGTTCACCTAACGTTTCTTAATCCTCATCTTGAAAGCGTTTATTGTACTAGTATCAAATAAAATTAGAACGTTTTATATGCACATTACATCCATTAATCATGCCGGGTTAAGTTCCAACTGCGTTCCCTAGCTCATATTGTAGCGGGACAATGACAAAGTGTTAAGCATGAATGTCAGCATCATACTCATTGAAATAACTTGAACATCGATACTGCCCCTATTCAGACAAAGCGTCTGTTTTTATATATTTTAATATATCAACAATTTGGAACTTGTCGAATGTTGTAACTGATGTTTTAATAGATAATATTTACGAGCGCCTCATCTCTTTTGTAATGGCAAAAATCATTCGTAATGGTTAAGTGCCCTTGCATTCCATTCAGCTCATTCTTAAGAGTCGTTAAATGTAACCTCTAATTAGCCTTGTTGGTTGCTGTAGTTTCCATATGACCGAAATACAGCTTTTATTTTGTAGTTTAAATATGTATTTAAATGAAATTGTAACCAATGTTTGAAATTAGTATTAGATGTGACCATTGTATCCATGTGTGTTCAAGCACCAGTGTCATGTTTTACAGTTTTAGTTAGAAACCTGGTTTAGACGTAGTTGTAGACTAATACATTTCCATATAAAATCTCCCGGGCAATGGAACAACATATATACTTGCAAAGTACAGCTGAGAATGTAGATTTCGTAGATTAATATCACATCAATCATGTCTGGAAACAATTTTAACATTCTATTGTCTCCAGACACAAAAACAGAATGTACAGTTAGTACGCGATGAACCCATGTTTAATGTCAGTCGCTCGGTATATGTTCATCTATTAGCCGCCGACAGTTTGAACTTGGAGCAACTTTTTAAATTAGGTCACAATGTAGTTATGCCTTGTTTGGTAGCTGGGGTCACATCGTTGGCATATTGTGGAGCAATATGCATCTAGATATATGTAATGCTATTTTCCGCCAATTTCCTACCTTACCCATTATTGAAAACTAGGTCAAGTCGCAGTTGTGCCTCGTTAGGTCGTATTAACGTGTTAGGTCAATCTCCTCGGTGTTTGAAACTAGGTCAGGGGTTGTTGTGCCTCATGTGGTCGCCGTTTTGGCCTAGGTTCTTGCGATAGGGTCGCCTTGCAGCGGTGCCTTGGGGACTTTGGTTGAGTCTTGGCTGATTTTCATTTGGTCTCATGCAATAACCGCTATTCTATCATTTCTTTGTGAAATTGGGTCATCATGCGTTTTGTCGGCGGGGACTTGGGGTTTTGATTATATCTTTAGCTTACATATGGACATTGCTCAGGGTAGTTGTGTTATCGTGTTTCTGATTTATGTGCTCAGCTGGTTAGGTTGAGTGTTACATTCCCTGTCTGAAATTCTCACACCGATTATACTTTTCTTTCCAAGTCTCAGCTGTCCACAATAAATAAGGATCTAGTTCCGAGCTCGAGTCATGCTTATATAGCTCGTTCCTTAGCTTATATATCCTCGGTCACCGTGTCTGTGCATCCCAGAATATATATCTGAAACATCGTTAAACCCGAAAAAACAAATTAACGGCATTCCTAGTACTAGTATTAATAAATCAGCCATTAAAAAACCATTATCTCTATACAAAATGATGCATATGAGGATAGTATGTCAATATCAGAGAAATCAAATGTGAAAAGAAAGTGGCAGCCAACGTCTGGTGTCGTTTGTTAGGAAAGAAGTATCACATATCGATATCTTAATGAAAATGATATGGGCAAATGATTGTGCAATCAAGCAATTGTTGGATCATTTATCAGTACCATAGTTGCAATCTTAACATAATATGAGTGGACAGTACCAGCCTTATTAACCGTAAACATCCCCTCATCATGATTGTCAGAGCTCGTCTAGTTGATAACAGATTACGATACATGTATATGGGTACAATGTATGTATTCATACTTATCTAATCTATTTTGTTATATACGATTGGTTGGAACAGTTTTGCCATTTAGAATTTAGAATCATATAGAAACATGGGTGTGTTCCAAATATAAAATGTAAGCGTTTTCTTGGGTTACTGTCATCAATTTCAAATAATTCGTTCTTAAAGTGTGCTAGTTTGATCATATGTCTTCACTCTCTACACAATTGCACTATGCAGACTAATTTTGATCTTAAACGGATTTGTTGCTGAATATGTCAAACTAGACTGGTTGATACGTTTGTAATCAGGCATTGCTTGCGAGTTTCCCACATTGTGTTCCAAGAATAGACATTGTATTTTGCGACTCCCAACTAGCTAGACAATAGCCACAGAAAACTGTTAATTTTAGCACTTTACTCCGCACGCCATTTACACATTGACTACGACCCATCAAATAATTTAACTTAATTGGACTATTCTATTGCCCCCAAAAGTACTAAGCAATAACTGTTTGGTTTTCCTTCTCAGATGTTTTACATTGTTTATATTTCCATATCCGGATCATTGTAGTTTTTTTTATCAATATCTGTGTGGACTTCACCTTGATGTTAGACCCCTCCTTTTGATTTTCCAGGTTGGTTTGAACTTGTGGTGTTACGTTTGATATTGGTGTCTTCAACCAACTTTAATTACCCACACCACTTGTAAACAATCATATTTGTTTTGCCCACTGATGCCAACTCTTTCATTCCGTTCATGCATATTTGATTTGGCATAATGCCGCTTCAGTTTTTTCAAAAAGAGTTTTACTTTGTCGGCTGCCCAATTAATACTTTGTGCAAAAGGGACCAGACTATTGTGAATTATTTGTATGATGTAAAATTACTTTTGATCATAAAAGAACGCAACCAAACACAAAACAACTGTCTAAAACACTTAAATGATCCCTTATAATCAAATAGTCTAGGTAATACAACTATAACCTTTATCTGAGAATATAACTGATACATTTCTACTGTATAAAGACGTATATCTGTTAATTTGATCTCCAGACAAACGTGACTGGTAATCAGTGAAATCATTAGCGTGCTGCATATTTGACTGATATGTCTCTGCTTCTCGAACATCAACAATGCTAACATAATATATCATGAATATTTTTGCACGCACTGGAACTTCCTTTAATGTAATATTGAACATGATCTATTTATAAAGAGTTTCCAGGATTATCAGAATTTTTAAATTGCGTGAGTTTATGAACAGAGGAGGGTTGTTTCACAAATTTGCCGATATACATTATTTCAACATATTATTTTGTCCAACCTTGTGTCTGGAGTGTGTTGGTATCGTAAAAATTGATAATTGGTCTAGCTAATATCTAAGCTTTAACCCTTAAATTGTATCGATTTCATTCAACACAACTTACACAGTATCGTGGCCTAGACAGTGCACTTCTGAACATGCTTAACACTCAGATACTACTACAATTAATAATGACTAGTCAGAGCGGCAATAGTACATGTATGTCGTTGTTTTCCGGCGATAATCTTGGTGATTATTGACAAAGTCCAGTTATGTATTTGTTTTGTTTTTTTGTGCATACGGTTGGGTATATTTGACATTTAACGATTCGTTGTTGATTCGTACGCGTACGTACTCCATACCATTGTATATCAGCCTATATGCCTGTGGTTTCACAGTTTCTTTCTTAAGTTAGATTAATTGTTTTTCCAATTACTGTTCGGCTCCTGTGTATCAAACTATGACAAAACACCACGGTAAGTAATCACTTTTGTCTCTAGAAACACTAAATGTCTTAATCATTGAGAAATAAATTATATCCAGTGCAGTAAGGTTGGATGCTGCAATAGTGCATCTCTGTGTCCACAAACCATATCTATCATCTCAACAAAAATGGTACAATAGAGGATATCATGTCAAAATCAGAGTGATTCATTGAAGGGTGGAAAGTGTCACCCTTCGTCTGGTGTAGTAAATGTCGTTCTTTATTTGTTAACTTTAGAATCTCAAAGAAGTATATGCTTATCGTTCTAGGCAAGAAGCTGCGAAAATTGATTATTTCTGCACATTTCTACTTTGGCTCACCCATATTTTAGACCAGACTATTATGGAATATTTTACGGTCTCATTGGACAAATAATGCAATGTGTTTTCCGCTTCGGGTGTCAGTTTTATCGTGTTTCAATATATCCTTTCAATTGCTAACGAATTTTAAGACTTCATTAAAAATATTCTTAAAAAATAAACCACACATTCGATACAATTATTAATATCCTATCAATGCTTTCCGTTCTGCACACTGCGGAATGTAACAACTGTCTCATCTGCTAGAATACCAGTTGATAAAGGTTACTGACTAATTCATCAAATCTGTCTGGTCATTTAGATATTGACAGGAGCGGTAATCTTTGGTCTGAATGGAGCGTGTTAGAAGATCATTATTAAAGTATTTTCAAGTTTTTGCATCACTGGAACTTGTATTATGTCGTAAAATGTGCCAATGCACAGATATTTTATCAGAAAATAATAGATGGTAACATCATTCAAAGCGCAAACTACTTTCGTGACCGTCTGTGTTTCGATATCAATTAGAGCACCGAAGCCAAAACGACTTTTTTACTATACCTTTATATTCTTAAATGGTACCGTTTCAAAACAGAGCGACATTTCCATCTTTATTTTGAGTCGAATTACATTTACAATAATATACCATTAGCTATGTATTGCTATAGTCCGATTTGTGAAACGACAATTCATGTGAAATAGCAGAGCACAAACCAATTACAAGCAAGAAAAAAACAAGAGTAACACGTAACAACACATATTTTTTATAACCGTTTGGTGCTGTTCATGCAGCGATTTTATTGGAAACGTTTACAAGTATCTAAAGATAGAACACGCCAATCCCCAGCAAAAACATACAAGATAGGTCATGGTCGGAAATTCATCAATGAAGCTTTAATGCAAAAGTTTAACGATGTCTACACTTGAATGATAGAAAATTACATTGAACAAACATAATCCTTAGTTGTTTTGGGAAAACAGTCAATGCGACATTAAAATAAGTAATATTGTTTTAGTTTAACGAACATGACTGTAATTAGTATAATAAACCCCCATATACGTGGGGTGGTCAAAAAGTAATGTGAAAAAGATTTTTTTAGGTAATGCTCGCAACCTAACCTCCAATAAAGAATAAGTTCGCCAGTAAATTGGTACAAGTAATCAAGTAATAGCTGATACGTTCATAAACACTTAACAGCTACATGCATTGGCACAAAAAGTAATTGGATATTTCTTAATGTGTCGTTTCTGTAACGCAGTTTTTGCAACAACACATAATATCTATAATCATCTTTAATTCATATACAGAATACTCACCACATAGCAATGTTACGCCTCTTGCTAGATACCATCGAACATACCATGCACATCCATTTTCTTAGCATAACACATTTTGAACTGCACAGATACGATATTGCCTTGTCTGTGCAATTTTCGTTCAAGATAAATTCAAGTAAACTCTATTTTCCAGACCGTCAAGATATTTAAAAGTCGATGCTGTAAGACGTGTTATGCAAACTTGGCTTTGAACCAGAAAAAACGCATAATTTGATTACATTGCCTCCTACAATAGCGCCGTTAGACCGGTACCAGGGAAATTAATGCTGTAAAGTCCCTCTTTGCAAAAAAACATATTTTGCCTACGTGGTATGATCGGGATTAGAATCGAAGTGTTTATGCTTGTACATTTAGATGTTATTATCGTTCATTATGCCACCACTTTATGGTTAGTTATGGACTTCAAAGTCAAATTCAATGTTTTCATTCATTATGGGGTCAGTTATTATTAAACATTTCAAATGTGAGTATTATCCTCTTTATAGTTTTGCAATTTAATTGTTGCTTTTATATATGTGTAATAAGTACTCATGCTTGTATTTTTTTGTTAGATGACCCATGGGCATAAAGTATACAATGTGCAGTATCGGTTTATGGATGCTTCGTTCTATGTCAGACTATTGCGTTGGCATGTTTTGTTGTAATGTTGGCAGCTCTATTTTGGGAACTGGTTAAGACATAAACGGTATTTAAACCGTTCCTGGTTCAGACGATGTTGCAGACTAATATTATTCACATTTACGTTGTAAAACCTCCCGGGCAATGGTACTACATGTATACTTGCAATATACAGCTGAGAATGTATATATAGTAGATTAAAATCACATCAATCATGTCTGGGAACAATTTTAACATTATATTTTCTCCAGACACGACAAATATTGTATATCTAGTACGCGATGAACCGATGTTCAGTACCAGATGTCAGTTGGTCGGTATACATGAATGGTCATTTATTAACCGCTGACAGTTTCAACTTGGAAAGGTGCAACGCTCAAGTCTCAGCTGTCACAAATAAATAGGGATCTAGTCCCGAACACGATTCCTGCAAATATTGCCTCAGTCGCCGTATATACGAGTCACATAATATATGTCAGATACAGTGTTAAACCTGAATAACCAAATTAACGATATGATTTGTATTAATAAACATGCCATTTCAAAAGCCATTACCTCCGTACAAAATGGTAATATTGGGGATAGTATATCCATATTAGAGAAATCAAATGAGAAAAGAAAGTGACAACCAACGTCTGGTGTCGTACATTAGTTGTTTAAAAGAATGAAGTACATGTATCACATATCGAAATCTCAATGAAACTGATAAGGGCAAATTAGTGTTCAATCAGGCAATTGGTCGATGATTGAGTAACAAAATATGAAGCAGTTTTACATAATAGGAGTGTACAATGCCTACAGTGAATTTAAACATCCCCCATCATCACACGCACTCATCAAGTAGTATAGTGCAGCCGTCATATGATGGCACAATAACATTGACAATACGTCACCGATGAGATCTGTCCATATTGAACAGCGAGTATCTCGATATATGTTTTCTTTTTTTCTTTTAAGTATGATTTTCACGATATTAATGCATTTGTAGGAATATAACTAACAAATAAATCAAGATTGTGAACATCACATTGTTTGAAATAAATTTTATTTGATTGATTTTAACTGATTTTAGGCCTTGAGTTATATGGCTATTACGTGTATGGTTACTGTAGTACAATTGTATTAATGTTTGTGTTGCATTTTCTGATGGAAACGTTAGAGGAATAATAAAATAGGACATGAACGAGAATCACACCAGCACCTGAAACTTGTAGTATATAATTTGTATTTCCAGGGCTATACCATCTGAGCAACATTGGCACATGGATTACTTCGTTTGTATTATTGTTATTGTTTTTTTAAATATAATACCAAGCCAAGCGTCTATTGACCCTGGCTACAAATGATCATCCCTTTAAATACGAAATGATATCGTCGTCTAATTAACATGCGTCAATGTTATTGTACCATCATATCTCGGCCGCACTATAGGAAAATACAATATATAGATATGGATTTATATGTATGAATTGTTTTATTTAATAATATTGTCTGGAACAACTTTGCAATCTTTAATCACGTAGGAACACGGATGTTGATATTATCACTATAAATAATCCGTTCTTAATCCATATATCACGCCGGGTTCAGTTCCAACGTTCGTAGCGCGGAAATAACTACGTGTGACATTGGTGTAAGTATAATACTAATAGATTTTTGATATAAAACAAATTGGAACTTGTCGAATTTTGTAACAGATGTTTTTTAATCATATTTCCGAGCGCCTCATCTCAGTTTTAATGGCAAAGTTTCAATGCATTCCATGAAGATCATTCTTCTTAAAATTCGTTTAAGATAACGTCTAACTAGCCCTTTATTTGTAACTGTAGTATCCATAAGACTGATACACTGCTAATATTTGGTAGTTTAAACTTTTTTCCAAACCGAAAGTGTAATTAATGTTAGAAATTATGATTAGATGCGGTAATTTATTCATGTGTATACAAACATTAGCATCATGTTTACTGTTCAATTTTGGAACTTTGTCAAGACTTAGTTGCAGACAAATATCCTTGCATATAAAACATGCGGACAATGGTACTGCATGGACACTTACTATGTACCGCTGAAAATGTAGATATTGTAGATTAACATGTCATCAATCATGTCTGGATCTATTTTAACTTTAGATTGTCTCAAGACACGACAAATATAAATAGGGATCTAGTTCCGAGCTCGATACCTGCTAATATTGCCTCCTTCGCCGTATCTACGAATCCTAGAATATACATGTATGTCTGAAACAGCGTTAAACCAAATTAACAGCATATTTAGTATTATCAAATACACCAGACACATCTGAAGCCCTTATCTCCGTACAAAATAGTACACTTGAGAATATTATGTCCATATTAGAGTTGTCAAATGTGAAAAGAAAGTGACAGCCAATGTCTGGTGTCGTTTGTTAGTTGTTAACAAGAATGAAGTATGATATATCGAAATCTGAATGACAATGATCAGGACATATAATTATGCAATCAAGCAATTGTTCGATGATTGATTAACAAATTATTTGCAGTTTTGACACAAAAGAGTGACCAATGTCAGCAATGAATGTAAGCATTCCCTCATCATCATTTTCAGATCTCGTCTAGTTAATAAGAACTTGCAATATATGGGTATGGATTCATATTAATGAGATGTTTTATTAAAGAAGATTGTCTGGTACTAATTTGCCATTTAGGATCACGTAGGAACTCGAATGTTTCTATTATCCACCAGCAAATATCCGTTCTTACAGGGTGTTAGTTTGATCAGATTTATTCACTCGCTACAGTGCACTATGCAGACTAATTTTGATCTTAAACGGGTTTGTTCCTGGATATGTCAAACAAGACTGGTTGATATGTTTGTAATCTGGCAATGCTGGCGAGTTTCCCGCATTCGGTTCCAAATATAGACATTGTATTATACTATTCTTATTTGTAGACAACAGCCTCGGAAAACTGATTATTCCAGCACTTAACGTCTCACAACATTTCCACATTGACTATTACCCATGAAATAGTATAATAATGCAGAATGTACCATGGTCCCAATGGAATAAGAGGAAACAACTGGTTGTTCATTCTCAGACGTTTTACGTCGTTTGTATGACCACGTCCGGGTCATTTTTGTTAGACTCACCATTATGTATGCATGGTAAGTCCTGTTGCCTGATCATCTCATTATGAATATGCAGGTCCGTTTGAACTTGCAGTGTCTCGGTTGCCATTGCTGCCAATCCCGAGTCTAGTAATGTGATACACATCACATACATTTGCTCATTTTTAATTTTGCCCTTTAATTTCAACCTTTTATTTCCACACTAAGACATGCTTTTTGCATCAGGATGTTCCGGTCATTCATTCGAAATTATCTACAGTGTTTCTGTTGTTAATTATTATGTTTTTGTGTTATGTGATCGTGTCTGAGATTCATGACGACCTTGTTTGTTATATTATTTCTATTGGGCGCTGGGTTTACTAATCCATATGCTATTACGTTTTTGTTGTTTTGCCCCTATACCGTTGCATCGATGTTTCTTAGTACCATGTAAATGCACATTTAGATCCGTTTCATTATGTTTTGTTACTGCCTTAAAGTTCATCTCATGCCAATCGTGATGTCTGTGTCCATGCTATCTTAGACTGTCTGCGTTTTCACACTCGTGTATGAAACTCAACCACAAGATTCTGGGAAACTTCAAATATACCATCCCAATGTCATGAAGCATCGTTATAATGGTGCAAATGCATTTCATATTTAAGGTGCACGATGACATTTAAAACTAGATGCAGTTATTATCTTATTAGCACAGAATCGTTCCCTTGTTAGCAAACTGAAGTGTTCCTATAACATGTTATCATAAGTATGAAGTTTCTGAGTAGGTAGCTATTACCGATATTTTGTAGTTGTGTTCCCAGCCATATGTATTATTACCCGGACAACATTGCTAGGAAATCAGTTGCGAACTGTAAATAGTTGAATTACATAATGGCTGCACAACTCAGAGATAAGAACCAAGGTGTCTTAGCTTTAAGTACATCATTATTAATTATACATAATCTTGCACGGAATTAATCTTCATTCACTGTTGTACTTAACACGACTTATCTTAGTCGTTCCGTTGAGAATTATTGTAATATGTTGTTCGTTTGTGCTTGAATTAAGGTCTTTCCATAAATGTACATGATTGTATTATTTCTCAACATCAATATTTCTAACATTGAACAAGAAAGCATGAAGCCCGACAAAAAAATATTTGGGGTACGTTAACCGAAAAGAACTTGAAAAGTGCAGAATACTGTTTTGATGTAGACAACAAAGTTTGCATGTTTTACAGTTTTGTCGTCCCTGACCGATTTATACCGGTGTGTACACATTTGAAGGTACTCGTATTCTTTATAATGTCAGGGAATGTAAACGTAATACCATTCCACCCAGTTCAAGAAGTGTAAATTGTGATATTGAAATATTTTGATCTGCCGAGAGAAAAGGCTTGATACTTGTCACACGAAGTAGATCAAAGCTGCAACCCTGTAATTATATCGACACGACGGGGCCTTGATAATGCACTCCTGAACATGCTAAACGGGTACTAGTATATAATTACCAGAAAGACAATGGACTGGATAGGTTGCCTATACAATATCGTTGTATTTCTGCCAATATATCGGTGATTCGAGACCTTATTCAGTGATTTATTTCTTTAGAATAAGTAGCAGATAGTATTCAATTCATTAACCGGCACAGAATTTCTCATGTTTGAACCTTGTTGAACATTATAATACATTTTATGGTTTTTAAATCATGCATTTTTATCAATGTTTGGCTAAAAATGTAGACTAAACATAAAAAGTATCGATGATGTCATCAGTAACAACGTAATGATTGTCTCAATATCACGTTCCCATCCCATCATTTATGTTTTGAGAAATACTATACCTGTGGCTGTATGGATTGATATTTATAGGCATGCTTATTGAATACATTTGTCTGGTACTGCTTTACCATTCGGAATTTAGTAATTGTTATTACTTATTATTAGTTAATATATATAATGAAGTTAGGTTTGACCATCACTTTTACGTCTCATAACACTATATTCAGCAAAACTTCGTTATGACAAGCATTGATATCACGGGCACATGACCTATCTCGAGCAAGTTTTAAAATAGTATCCGTTTGTATTCTCAATACATATTCTTTGGGTATTTCGAGCACCCTGTTTATCTCGACCGTTTTACCTGTCACAATTACTCCTCGAGACATCGATGTTTTAGAGAATTACATGTTTATCCTACATGTACGTTTCCGCAAAAACCATAATCGGATTTACACTATAATAAAAAAAATGCATCGACTAATTTGCTTCATGATTTTGAAACAGTGGATGTAGGTATCAACTTTCACAAATTATAACATGATAGACTATACAATGTTTGTAAATTATGCGCAAAACTTGTTCACAGAGATGCACCATTGCAATATTCCACCTAACTGTACTGGAAACGATTTATTGCAGCAGGAAAAGTCAGTTATTGATTAAGTCATTTAGTGTTTCTCGAGACAAAGGCGAATTGTTAACGAGATACTTCATCATAATGTAAAACATTTTTGCTTGAACTTTAGCTAGCATAAATAAAACTTACATGCACTTGGAGTCTATACGAATTGCTTAGAAATAACAGTTTTATTCTGCATCGACGGGAATGGTTTAATGTTTCGTTAATTTAATTTTGATCTTAAACAAGTTCGATACTGAAAATTCCAAATGGTATGATTGTAATCTGACAATGCCCGCATTGTGATTCAGGAATACATGTATATATTGCATTTAACGATTTTTCCCTTGCTAGACAATAACGTAAGAGATATGTTCAGCACTTAACGACGAATGACATTTTTGCATTGGCTCAGGACGTATGAACTCTTCTAATAATCTACGGGTCTATGACTCAAAATGGGTGTCCGTTAAATCCTCAATCTCCCATGTCAGAACAAATCACAGAACAATGTTCTCCATAACAAATGCGTCATCAGACCTTCGGTGCACATTGGTGTATTAAATTGGTTATTTCAACACCTATTTGACTCGGTAATATGATAAAAGAATCTGACACTCGTTGTCTCTGATATCAAGATTTCTTTGACATCTCACGCTAACAAATCCAGAAGTCCGTCTAATAACTCGCATTTTCTAAAACAGGTTAACAAAATGGTGATATCTTAAGACAACTTATGACTAATCATGTTTGTGGTACCCCGTTGTACATTGTACTTGGAACATTTGATGGTACAGTTGTATTCAATGTCGATTCCATTTGCATCTTTATCTAATATGTCATATTACTAGTAAACCTTTGGTATGTAACAGTCAATATTATTGGCTGTCCATTATCAAATTGAATAAATTAATAATCAACATTTGATACCATCCAAGGCATGTACAATCCGGTTTAAAGCACCTTTAGACCTTTCAGAAAGGCCAGTATATTGTGTATGATGATATTTTGACAATTATCATTGCGGTGCGTAGTTGTGCATAGTGTTTAACACTTTTCAAAGCTATCCAATACAACATTATACCATAGTAGTAATGTTGAAATAAAACGAACTTATAGATACAAATGAAAACATCAAACAGACGAGAGGGATGTTCTCATAGTACACGAGGCTTAGCATTGGCATGTTGAATTGACACACTATCAGAAAAATGTATGACAGATAAGAAAATAATCGCGTTCCTAATAAAGAAAACAATCAATAAAATTGTTAGTTTTCAACATCAACATGTTCCGAGATGTCCATTGTAATGGGTTGTAGCTAATTAATCAATGTCATTTCTTGCATTCCGTTCAAATATCCAAATTCGTTCATTCGAATTTTAAGCACAAAAATGAAGCCTCGTATTACCAATACTTGATTAGATTCAAAATACTCATTTTACGGATCAACGTACTACAAATCCATTGACGAGTTATAGTGCATTATTATCGACGTGTCAACACAGGCAAACGGAGGCTTCCTATTATAGAGTAGTGACCCTAAGCGAATTACGTATAGTTTGGTCATGATCTATATATCTTATCTGTATCTTTATTGAAATGTCCTATCGCATAGCACTTTAGAACTCACGTATACGTGTTATAAATGCCCTCTCCAATACCGTTTTGTAAAGAAACATTTAAACCCTACACACTAACAACAATAATAGAGAATACTTCATAACCATGTCACTATATGAAGGTGTTGACTGTTAAACTAATGTATTATGTGTATTTATAATTATTATAGGGGCGTTTACCACCATACACGACAACCTGCAGACGTAACATTGTAATCAGCGTTATGTACGTTTGAGAACGATGGGTTCAATATTCTCATACCATGTTTCCCATAGGATTATGTGTTATTACAAACCCACACAATCACACCATCAGCTACACTATCAATACACTTCTTTTTGGCATTCCTTCACAAAACGTCAATATAACACGAATCAGACAAATGTCATTTCGTATATTGACCAGAATAGTTCAAAAACATTGTGGCAGTGTAGTGTACTATGTCGTTACCATTCAGTCAAAAGTCACATTTACTATCAAATATTTTTACTTCAGTTGACCGTCAAATGCTTCTTAAAATAAGTTTGAATCTAATACGGGTAAGATTTACTGAATAATACATACGGTTGTAACGACACATGTGACTGTTAATACATGATCGGTGGTAACGAGACTTAACAAAGCAACAACCAATCAACATCAAGCGTTGCTGAAGTGAAACAAACTGTCACAGTTCAAGGTCAAATACCTGTACATGTATACGCACACTTTTCCCGATATAAACAAGGCTATATATATAGTTCATTTTCTAGCTTGTAAACAAGACAAATTGTAGCATGTGACTTAAATATATACATGCTTAAATGCTGATATTTAGTCATTACTGCATCCCCATATATTGGAAGCGATCAATTAAACTCTACTCAGGGAATTGAAGAAATTATCACATAGAAAATAATACAGATGTTTACGTATATGGTAAAGCGATGCATAACGCGTAGTGGTGCAAACATCATTAAGTGCAAATCAGCTTAGACGAGAAACTGACGCAAATCAATAACTGTAGTAGCACATACTCGAATTTGGACGTCTGTGTTTTGTCCTCAACCCCCAAAGTTACGTTAGCATAAATAAAACACATTTAAGTATGCAAATGTTTCCAGGTTATTGCCAGATATTTGATCCTGTCTATACTCATAACAATATAAGGTGGTCTCACTGTTTCTCTATGGGGCGTAATTGTACAAGTAAATCAGTATATTGTTATAAACTAGACAAGACAGCTTCGCTATCGCAGTAAGTTTGTCGTTTTTATGATTAAATCAAGAATTAACATTGTTTGATTAAAACAAAACTATCAGTCACAATATTAGTGACGTAGACAATGTCATAGGTAGCAACGTAAACATTCCCTTAATATGAGTTTTACATAATGTCAGTTCTCATTTTTGATGAGAAAATACGATGTCTATGTATGGATTGATGTTTATATGATTCTTTATTTGATAAAGATGTCTGGAACTGCTTTACCATTAGAATCACACGCCCTTTTCAGTATAAGTTTTTTAGATCTAGTTACATGAATAATGTGACATTTGGATATGTTAAAGGACATCTTCCATTTCTGCTCCCACTCAGACAAGCTGTCAAGATATTTTTGCACTTGGATAGAGTCTTCATCAGACCTAATGTGCGTATATAACACGCAGGCATCCGCAAGAAGTCGAACACTTGACGTTACAGTATCTGGCAGATCATTTATATAAAGCAGAAACAAAAGAGGTCCCAAAAGAGATCCTTGCAGAACACCAAATACAACAGGAGCCCGGTTGGATGTTACACCATCAACGATTACTCTCTGCGTTTTGTCTCACAGGAAAGCTTTTATCCAAGACAGCGTTGTGCCTCAAAATCGTAATGTGAGAGTTTCAGTAGTAATCTACAATGATGGACTACATCACAAGCTTTACAAAATACATAATGGCTACATCAACCCTGGTTCCTCTGTATTGACTCAGCAGGTATATTTAGTGTTTATTAACCTCAAAAAGGAATCCTCTGTATTGACTCAGCAGGTATATTTAGTGTTTATTAACCTCAAAAAGGAATGCGGTAACTATTGAATATGGGTCGTATCTATGAGTATCAAAATCAATGTCTGAATATGTGTTTTACAAATTCGACAAACTAACTGCGATACCGGAGCTGTCTAGTAAATTATAATGTTGTTTTTCGTTACAAGATAAATCGGGTATGTATGGAACTTTGTAAATGATCCGAGCATGCAATATGAAATGTATTCATTGTTATTCATAAAAAAAGCTTTCGAGAATTCCGCATAGGATTGTGTACTAAGAAAAGGCATACGACGATTATACGATTCTATGATGTCATCTATGGAATATGAAATGTTTCCTTTGTTTATCCTAATACAAGCTCCAGTTTGGGATGGCCGTTGCTCGTACGATTCTATGATGTCAGTACGAACATAGCACATATAGACATAGTACATTACATATATCCTGATTATAATCCAACTACACATAATAACTATCAAAATAAGTAGTCGTTGTTACATAAATGCCCATTTGCAGCAGGTAATAGCCATCCCTGAAACATCACAACAATACAAAAATTCAATCAGGGAAATATATCTGTTAGAAATTAAGTTTTATCATAATATACAACCGAACAGCACTGTCAGACATGGCTAGTTAGTATTAAAAAACCAGTAGACAATTCCAAATTCACAATCTACACATCACTGATTCATGTGCATTTATGTAATTTCGAAATGATTGATAATACAGAAAGTAAACTGCAATCCGTCGTCTGGTGTCGTAACTATCGCTATACATTCGTTAACCAGAACAAGTATCAAATATCGAAATCTAAAAAGGCAATATCGTAGTGGTTAAATCAAGCATTATCATTGATTGATTAAAAACAATTACCAGCCACAATATAAGTGATATAGACAATGTCATCAGAAACAACGTAAATTTTCCCTGAATATCATTTTTACATATAAATATCTCGTATATTTGATGAGAAAATACGATGTCTGTGTATGGATTGATATTTAAATGCTTTTTTATTTGATTACGTTGTCTGGAAGACTGGAACTGCTTTACCATTTTGAATCACGCGGACTGCGTCATTAGAACAGTAATGTATAGTTTAGTGTTTATTAACATAAAGAATACTAGAAATATTGAATCTGCCTCGTATAATCGAGTATCACAAAAAATGTCTGAAGAAGAGATTCACCAAATGACAAACTAACTGCGATAACGGAACCGTCTAGTTAATAATAATAAACCTGCTATTTCCTAAACTATTATCTCGATTTATTGTTCAATTGAGAATATAATGTCCAGATTACAGTAATTAAATGTGGATAGGAAAGAGACAGCCAATATACTGTGTTGTAACTTTCGCTTTACAGTCAGTAACATGAAAACAGTATCACAAATTGAAAGCTAAATGAAAGTTTTTTTGTGAAACATGCATTTCATATAATTATCTTGTATACATTTTTTAATTTTATCATCGACAATAATCCATCAAAACATAATGATGTAGACAATGACATTTGTCATGGCGTAGATATACCCTTAACATCACCTACATGTGTCGAGTGTTTGATACGAAACTGCAATTATTATGCACGGATTGTATCTACATTGTGTAATATTCAAAGTTTAATAATGTTGTCTGAAATTGCATTACCATTTCGGAATCACGTGACCTTTGTCATTAGAACACCAAAGTGTACTCGTAGTTTGTGTATAATGTCAACAAGAAGGAATCGGGTCTTACAGAGTGAAGGTTTAATCAAATTATGCCATGCTGTACTGTGCAGACTAATTTTGATCTTAAACGAGTTTGTTGCTAAAAAAGGGCAAATGTTATGTTTTTAATCTGGCTTATACTGGTGAGGTGCCCGCATTGTGATCCAAGAATAGACATAGACGTAATTTACATTTTTCCTTTTGCTAGAGAATAACATCTTGTAACGGATAACTTCATCATTTAACCTCTCATGACATGGTCACATTGATTGAATACTGAGTCATTTGTACTTAGTCCCAGGAAAGTCATGATCATGGACGTGGTACCCCTCAATGAAATCGATTTCATTCAACATGACTTCACACTTCAAATAATATGAGGAAATCGGCCATAAAAGTCAGCACTCAACTCAACCAGCCGAGCACAGGATACATTAACAACATAACATGAAAAAGAATAAAAACATCATCATAGTTAGTTTGTCAACATAATTCAACGTGTTCATTTGAATGGTTTGGACCTAATTAATCAATGTCATTTCTTTAATTGAGTAATAATAACCGAATTCGTCAATCCTAATTTTGAAGTAAAAAATGAAACCACGTATTGTCAATAATTGATTTGATTTGAAGAACTCAAATATACTTCTCATTTATTGACGTGCTATTGTGCATGGCGTTTTAACGAAAGGTGTATTCATCATATCGGTCAAATAGCTTTTGTACATTAGCAATATGTTAGATTTTGACTTAATGTTTGAAAACCTCGCCCTTAACTAATAGGTTAAACACATTAGGAACACTGCTAATGGAACCTGAATGTAAAACCTACAGCCTCAAAGCACAAAGTTAGGATACTCGATTACAATGTATTAGGTTCAGACTGTAAACTTATGCCTTCAATATTATTATAGAGGCGTTTAATTGTATGTAACCCATATACGACAACCAGGCTTAATCAGTGTACTGCATGGTTGAGACTGATGGGTTTAATAGTCTAGATTCATGAGTTCTATGTTTATTTATGTTCCAGTTCCCGTATGATTACGTGGTATGACAAGTGCACACAAACACACACTCAGCAACGCTATCAATGCAACATATTCTACACCTTAGTACAAAATGTCAACAACACTCTGCCAGCAAAATCTTATTTCGCATATTGTGCATCCTTTGTCGACTCATACTAGAACAGCCAGCACGTGATATACAATGCACCTCAGTTTGATGCAGTAAATGTTCGTTGATAACACTGGAAACAATCATGTCCTCTACAGTGTTCGTCATATATCTGCAACAATTCTTCATATGGATGATATATCTGCAGCTAATACCACCAATGACAGTAATTACCAGTCACAACTGCTGATGTAGGCAATGCCATCCTTAACTATGAAAACATTATCTTAGTATCACGTAGATATCTCGTAAATTGATAAGAAGATACCATCACTGTGTATGAATGGTTACATATGTTAGATAATTTTATTAAATATAAAAAAATTCTACCCTTTGCAGACACGTGCTTATTAGGGCACCAATGCATACGTTGGTTGTATATATTGTCATCAAGAAAGAATCGGATCTCGTAGGCAGAAAGTTTAATCAAACTAATTATTTCTCCGCATAGCACTGAGCAGACTAATTTTGATCTTACATTGTAAATGTGTTTGTTGCTATAACTATCAAACGAGACTGGTTTATGTGTGTGTAATCAGGCAAAGCTGGAGAGTTGCCCGCATTGTGATCCAAGATTAGAAATTGTATTATACAATTCTCCCCTTGCAATACAATAGCCTCAGAAAAGTTATAAGTTCAGCATTGAACTTTGCGAATTACCACATTGACTGTGACCCATAAACTTGGCTTATAGAACGATATATTCGTTGGCCCCATTGAACTTGTTAGGTCTTCCTTTATCTGGAATTTTGTGTTATTTAATGTTTCCCTTATGTGAATTGCACTTGCTAATTACAAAACTTCCATGATCTTCCATGTAAGAACAAATTACAGAACAATGTTCACCAGCGTGACTACAATTACATGATGTTACCATCTTAACGTCATGTAATGCCCGCTGCTTAAATCGGTTAAGAGTTACGTTTTGTTCGAATCTTATAATAGTATAATGAGATAACAAAATCTGTAATATAACTAATTCTTATTCTCGTTACACAACCCAAGTCAAATGAATATGAACTTTCTAGATTTGTACGAAATTTCAAACTTCAAAAACGACTGATCATGTCTCTGTTACCCCAGCTATGACTCCATATCTAGTTACATTTCTCTTATGTCATTACATATTCCTCCTTTATGTTATTACCCAGTTCAGACACGTTTCATCCAGCATCAAACTGCTTAGTTTCAGTTCTTCAAAAACGCCTGTATAGTGGTCATTTTGTGTGCTGGTCTATCGGTTTTGGTTCTGTATTTTCTGTTTGATGCTGTTTGGTGTTTTGTTACATATATTATATATGTGCTGTGGTTTCAGGATCCATTTTGTAATCCAACTCATCGCCATTATCAAACGATATCCATTACATCAACAACCCATCAAAGTGAAACAAGAAAAACAATGTTATTGGAGTAATATTAACTGATGCTTGCCAAAGTCTCACGACAATCGAAATACAACACGATGGTTAGATTTCCACGTCAACATAACTCAATGTGTTGAGATGGTTCCGACCCAATTTATCAACGTAATCTCTTTAATTCCGTTAAAATATCCAAATTCGTCCATTCTACTTTTAAATACAAAAAGCCTCATATTATATATAATTGATAAGATTCAAAATACTCTTTTACGGATCAACGTACTTTCAATTAATTGACACACTATAGTGCATTATTATTGACGTGTCAAATCTTATTAACACGGAGGCTTCCTACTATACATGTATATATTATATTAGAAGTCCGGACCGATAAACGTAGCATGTTCATGACTTATAATAAGGCGCATATTTATTGAAAGGTCAATTAAATTGCACTATAAAACACACTTATACATGCAATAAAATAACGCTTTGTAAAGACACAATTAAACCCCATAGTCTAACATCAATGCTACGGAATAATCGTGCCACTATATATGCATGTATGTATGTATGTATGTGTAGACTGTGTAACTAATGTCTTCTATTATAGGGGCGTTTAACTGTAGGTAAACTATATACGACAACCAGCAGATTTTATCAGCGTTATGTATGTTTGAGGATCATGAGTTCAATATTCTGTCTTTCTTTTAATTATACAATTCGTATCATACTTCCCATAGGAGCATGTGTTATGACAAATTCACACAAACACACCTTCAACTACGCTATAAATACAACACATTATGCATGTCTTAAAAAAAGCCAATGTTACACGAATTAGACAAATGCCATTTCGCATATTATGCTGAATAGTTCAAGCAGGTTGTGGTCGAGAAGTTTACTATGTCGTCATCATTCAGTCAAACGCCATATCAACAGCCAGTTGTGATCAATTCGTTGACCGTTCAATGCTTTAAAACCAAACATTTACTGGAGGTTGTAATTATGTATAAAACGTTTATTATAGTAATTTTATCAGTGACCGCTAATAAATGATAGGCGGTAACTTGAAAAAGGAAAACATGCCTAAACGAAGCAACAATAAGCAACAGCCGTACAACCGTACAACCGTGCCTAACGCACACCTTTCCCCACAAAACAACGCTTTGATTCAATATGAACATGATTAAATATCAAATCATTATTGCATCACCACATATTGTAGGCGATCGATTGAAGGAAAAGAAGACATTACAAAACAGAATCCAATTCACTTATATGATAAAGTGATTCATAACGTGAAGTTGTGCAAACATCTTTCAGAGCAAATAATTTTACTCGTAGACGAAAACTGATGCAAATCAATAACTGAAATAGCAACTACTATATTTAGACATCGTGTCACCGTGATCAATGTCTGTATTAGGTACACGAACAGCAAGGATACCATTAGCAAGAGACATCCAGATATGACAATGCTATTAGGTTATGACTAGATGTTTTCTCATGTCTTTACCCAGAAATATATTTGGTGGTCATTGACTTTTTTCTATGGGATCGTATTTGTTAAAGGAAATATTTATACTTCAAGTATTCAAATTAAAATATATACTATGAATTTCAAACCCGATATTTCAGCTCTGACGTATTTGCTACTCTGGCTATTAATTGGAATCGGTTTATTTTTATAAACTGAACATCGCCGCTATCACAGTTAGTTTGTGAGGTTGAATCAAACATTATCACTGATTGTTAAAATCAATTATTAGTCACACTACAAGTGACATAGAAAACATCATCAATTTCGCTGTAAACATTCGTTTAATATCATTTGCACATCATGCAATATCTCGTTTATTTGATAAGAAAATACTATGGTTACGTATGGATTGATAGTTATATAATTCTTTATTAGATAAAGTTGTCTGAAACTGCTTTTCCATTAAAAAAACTGGTTTTGTCATCAGAACAGTAATGTTTGTTGTAGTGTTTATTAACCCCAAGAAAGAATTAGACAATAATTGAATCTGCGTCCTATACACAAGTACCATTCAAAATCTGCCTGCAATAAGGGAGCCGTCTTGTAATTAAAAATGAACCTGTCATTTCTAAAACCATTATCTCGCACGACATCATTTTCAAAATGCATGTACAATATCAATAGCTGCTGAATTTAGGTGCAATCTTATACATCTATACAGCTATGTAGGAGATATGACATGTAATGGACTAAAACCATTCCCTGACTGTTTATTGATACGATTCTTCAATATTGACATAATCGTCGAATTCTCTATCTTTCCAGTTCCAGGGTGAAATATTTGTGCCTGAAATTACTCAAACAGAACACGCATACAATGCTCATACGATTCTGTAATGACCGTATGAACTTTGGAGGCCAAACATAGTCACCGAAATCATACAGAGCTGATATAGACGTCATATTTAGATTTTAACTAATACAGTACTTTATGCATCATTATTCTTGTCCAGATACTCAAGGTAGATATCAGAAGTTGTAGTCGTTAAAATATAAATGTCCACTTGTCACAAGTAATGGTCCTCCATGAAACGACACAGCAATATCAAAATCCGGTCAGGTCAATGTATCTGAACAAAATGTTAGAACTTAAATTGAATCAAACTGTACAACTACAGTGCACTGTCAGACATGACTTGTAAGTTTCAACGGACTGGTTGACAAATTCACAATCTCAACAGTAGTGATACAGTATATATAATTTCGAGATCAGTGTATGTACTACAGAAAGTGTCATCCGTCGTAACTGCTGTCGTAACTATTGTTAAACCTTATCTAACCAGGAAAAGTATCACAAATCGAAATCTAAATAGGAAATATAATGGTGGTTAAATCAAGCATTATCATTGATTGTTAAAAAAATTATTCGTCACAATATAAGTAATGTAGATAATGCTATTAGTAGCAACGTAAATTTGCCCTTAATATCACTTATACATAACATCATATCTCGTTTATTTGATGAGAAAATAAGATGTCTGAGTAGGTTTTGATATTTATATGCTTCTTCATTTGATAAATATGTCTGTAACTGCTTTACCATTTAGAATCACGCGTCATATGTCATTAACACAGTTATATACGTATATACACTGAGCGGCAATGAAAACGCAACACTTTTTAAACTTGAATATTTCTGTAATCTGTCAACTTATACACTTGAAATTTCGTATGCTCACTTCGATATATATTATGTACAGAATTCAGATTTTTCCATGAAAATACTTTAAGAATCACTCGTCCATAGCGGAATAGCCTTTAACTGCATTTTCCCGCGTGCTGATAGGTGGCTAGAGATTTGCTCACATTTTGTGTTTACTAAGTATTTTGAAGAATATGGATGGATTAGTCGGAAAAACAAAATAACTAGTAGAAAACATGCTGCATATGTCAAAGGCAGTCCCCGAAAGATCGGTCGCTATGCTCAATTGTGGGGTATCCGTACTAAAAATCAAAATTTCGTTGATTTATGATTTCATTATTTCATTTATTTAACATAAGTTTGAATACATATACACCTGTTATGAAAGCTAAGAATGCATTGAAAATCATAGGATGCAAGAAAAATGTTCAAGTGAAGGGCGATAACTCTTGGATAATTATCCTCACTTTTTTAGATTAATCACCAAACTTTTACCCTAAATTGTATTACTGGATATTACTGAACTAGTCTACATGCTAAAGTTATGGTGTTCATTAATATTTAGACGTAAATTGTGTTTTGAAAATTGAGCACACAATTCAAAAGCGCATTTTTTCTCCATTGAGTGCAATAATCAATCTTAAAAGAATAGCTATAGCGTTCATGCAATTTATTTCCAGTTACAAATGGTGTTACTTTCACCATTTTTGGTACAAATATAATCCATTTTATTAATCTAAAAACGAGCAGTTTCGCATATGCGTTTAGAGGCACAAGATTCGAAGCAGTGTTTAGAGAAACTGGTAAGTTAATTATTAAATCATTCTATTACTCCAAGATTATCTCCCTTTGACCATAGAAAATACTCCATGGCTGTAAAAGACAATGTTGTTTTATTTTAGTGGTTGTGCGCGAAATAGTGTATAGGCCCCTTTAAAGTACCTGAACTTCACATAGCCCTTCTGCGACAACGGAACAGCATCCCTCTAGTATTCACTGCACGTTTCATAACATTAATACGTCGTAGATGCACACGATGGATCGCTCCTGGTGGTTGTTTTAAAGATTAAAAAATGCGACTTTCTGTTTTATACTGACCCCAAGACAACTGGTAAAAATCTATGTTGCTTAACAAATTTATCTGATTCGAAGTGATACATGTATTCATGTGTCACTTGCATATATCTATTCCATGACAAAATTTCGCGAAGCTCACATACTTAACAAATGTGTTATGCAGTACTATGTAAGTGTTGCGTTTTCATTGCCGCTCAGTGTATTATAATGTGTATCAACCGCATGCAGGAATCGGGTAACTATTGAATCTGCCTCGTATGTATACGAGTACCAGACTATGTCCGAGGAGGCGTTTCACCCAAATGACAAACTAACTGCGATAACGGAGCCGTCTAGTTAATAATAATTAACCTGCAATTTCCAAAACCATTATCTGGCACGATTGCACACATAAAAATAGAAAGTGACTACAAATGGTCATGTTGTAATAAACGGTTTACAGTCAGTTACATGAAAACAGTATTACCAATCGATAGCTTGATTGGAAGTTATTGTGAACCATGCATTTTATATATAATTGAGCATCGACAAATATCCATCACTACATAACTGATGTAGACAATGAAAGTATCACGACGTGAATATTCCCTTAATACCACGTACATTTGTTTGATTCGAAAATACCATTACTGTGCCCGGATTGTATTTATATGTTCATATTGGAATCACGCAACCTTTATCATTAGGACACCAATATATATTTGTGTGTATTATCAACAAATAAGAATAGCATCTTACAGAGTGAACGTTTAATCAAATTAATCACCTCTCCTTGCTGTAATGTGCAGACTAGTTTTGATTTTAAACGACTGTGTTGCTTAAAAGGGCAAATGTTATGTTTTTTATCTGGTTTATACGGGCGAGGTGCCCGCATTGTGATCCTAGTACATACATAGTATTAAACGGTTTCCCTGTTGCTAGTGAATAACATCAAAACACGGATAACTGCAGCATGTAACCTCTCACGTTATGTCCACATTGATTATGACCCATGGAATTGACAGATTGTATACATGTACGTATATGTTATATTGACGTTGTATGAATACTGAGTCATTTGCATTTAACCCCATGACATTCATGAACCTGGACGTGATACCCCTCAATGAAATCGATTTCATTCAACATTGATTCGCACTTAAAACGATATAAGGAAATCGAACACACTAGTTACAACTCGACTTAACCAGCCGAGCACAGAAAACATTAACAACATAACATGAAAAAGAGTAACAAAACATCCTCATAGTTAGTTTGTCAACATAATGAAATGTGTTCATTGGAATGGTTTGGACATAATTAATCAATGTCATTTCTTTAATTCCGTAATAATAACCAAATTCGTCCATCCAAATTCGAAGTACAAAAAATGAAGCCCCGTATTATCAATAATTGATTGGATTTGAAAAACTCGTTTTACGGATCAATGTACTTCTCATTTATTGTCGTGCTAATGTGCTTGGCGTTTTTAAGAAATGTGTTTTCATCATATCGGTCAAAAAGCGTGGCTAACCTTTGCGAAACTTTAAGATTTTGACTTAATTTTTAGGCTGGCGATGTCGCCAGTCCTATTACAATGCCAAAAAATGAATTCCACTAAGAGGAATTTACTCCCGAAACTGACAACACAGAATCTATACGCTCAATGAAAATATTTCCTGCTCGTTAATCAGTTTTGGAAGATTAGAACATTAAACTTTCTTTGTTTCATTTAATTTGTTCGATTGCAATATATTAGTTTCTTCTTGTAATGGAATGAAATTGTATGAAATTAAAAGAAAAGTTGTTTAAAGGCGTTGATAATTATTACTACGCGTTCCGAACGCGATATAGCGCGTGCATCAATGATTTTATTATGTTAAATTATGAAGTTCAATATTCACTAACGAGATGGTGGCCGAGTGGTTAAGCAACTCGCTTAGTAATTTTCTGATGCTAAGGTCCAGCGATCGAATCACGGCGGCTCCAATTTTTTTTGTATTTTTTAAAATTTTATTTTTCGTTCAGCACCTATTTCTCTTTAGACTTAGAAAACCACTTGATGTTATATTACTTGAAAAGCTATTGTCCCTTTGCAGTTCGCCAGCCTGTCAGTTCTTCAGTTCTTCGATTTAATACCTCACCCTTAGCTCGTAGGTTAAACACATTAGGAATACTCCTAATGAAACTACATTGTCACAGCACAAAGTTAGGATAGTCAATTATTAGGTTCAGACTGTAAAACTAATGTCTTCAATATTAATATAGGGGCGTTTAATATGCAAACCATATACGACAAGCAAACTTAATCAGTATACTGTATTTTTTAGACTGATAGGTTCAATAGTCTAACTTCATGAGTGCTATGTTTAATTACGTTCCAAGTTCTGTAGGATTAAGTGGTATGTCAAGTTATCACAAACAACCATCAACTAACATCTATGACACAAATTATGCACCTCTTCACGAAATGGCAACAACGCACTGCCAGACAAATGTTATTTCTCATTTTTGTCATCATAGTTCACGTTAGGTAGTCGTTTTCAAGTTCAGTCTGTCATACGTGCACCTACCAGTAACTTGACGTATCGACTATCAGTCAGTTTTCTAGTTGATGACTACATCAGCATAACTACATGTATAATATACCACGGAATATGTACAGTTAACCATTAGCGCATGATTGGCGGTTAAATAATGATATACATATATTCTTCACCTAGTTCCTTCTCTTGTGTTGTTTATTAACCGATATTACAGTACCTGGCCAACAATGAATAAATTTTGCAGTATAATGAAAAACACTTCGAAAAAAAGTACAGTAAATCTGGCTGCATATTTGTATCACGCAAATAAATTGAGAACACAATCCATGTCTACATTGTAACATTTAATCTTAAAACATCATATTTTATTACCATGCTACATTATTTTTCTGAAAATGTCTTTGTGTTTAGATACAAGGCTCTTTTAATTACTTGTAAATAATGAAACTATAACATATTGTAAAATTTACTAATGCAATTGTCATATTATATTGTAAAGAATTATATATAGTATAATTCATGTGCATGTATGTGATTGAACATAATTATTTGTTTCCAATTAATATTATTCATACTTTTCTTTTCTTTTTTTCTTATAACTTCTCTGTAATTGTATATTTCAAACTCCAAATATTTGTGGCGACAAACATGTATATATGTTTATGCCAATAAAATTTCTTGAACTTGAACTTGAACTTGTTTGACTGATTGTGGCGGTATACATTTGGGGTTGGATATCGTGTTTTTGTAAGTTTTTACGTTGGTAAAGTTTCTTGGCGCTCAGTATTACGATAAAGGATAATAATATTATGATGATATTGTGAATAGTTTCTATAAGACAGAATAAACCAATTATTTGTGATTCGCTTGAAACATACAGTGTTCCCACAAAATTAGTGTGAATTCAACTTTGCATAAGTGTACATATTTGAATGGGAAATATCTTTAAGTTGTACATTACGTAATAGATCTTACCTTAGCCCATTTGTAAAACACAGAATTAGTAAGTTATGGTTAAAATATGTTTGTTTGAAAGGTCATAAAAGTCCCCGGTTGGATCGTCGAATAAATTGCCTAATGTTTAATCTTTCAGAAAGACTTCTACACTGTTTATGATCTATGTTTCATTGGAGGTTATGTGCGTTTGTATATAGTGTTTCCCAGTTTTCAAATTTATCCATTCACAACAGCAACGTTGAAATATGGAAATAAAATGGACTTGCATATACACACGAAGACATCAAACAGACGGGAGGGATGTTCTAGTAGTACATGGGGCTTAGCATTGACATGTTGGATCGACGTTATTGTAGGACAAGGTATGACAGATTTGGGAAATAATGTTCTCCCGAATTGAATAAAAACACTAGAATAGTTAGCTTTCAACATCTACATGATTCAATGTGCTCATTATAATGGCTCGGGACCAATTAATCATAATCAACGTCATTTCTGTAATTCCGTTAAATTATCAAAATTCTTCCATTCCGATTGTAAGTAAAAAAGCCTCATATTATCTACAAATGATTCGCTTCAAAGTACTCATTTTAGGGATCAACGTTCCTCCATTTTATTGACGCACTATAGAGCATTATCGCATGTAACGACGTGTCAAGTCTTACATAAGCACACGGAGGCTTCCTGCTATAGATTAGTGATACGCATTATGAATAGTGTGCTCGTTATGTGTACCTTTATTGAAAAGTCAATTAAATAGCACTATACGACACAATTATTTATGTAATAAAAAGCCCAACTCCATTAAGGCATTGTATAGAAATAGTTTGACTCCACATACTTACAACATTAATAATTAATAATCATGTCACTATGTACTACATACTACCTAACTAAGGTATTTTCCCATTATAAGGGCGTTTAAATATATGTTTACCATATACGACAACCAGCAGACTTAATCAGCGTTTTGTATATTTCAGAATGACGGTTTTAATATTTAATTTTTCTGTGGACTAAATTTAAATGTACCATACTTCCCTGGGTGTGTTATGAGAATCCTAACAAAACCCCATTAGCTACGTTATCAATACATTGTATCATGCATTTCTTCACAGACTGTCGAAATAATAAGAATTAGACAAACGTCATGTTCCATATTTAGCAGAATCGGTCAAAGAGGTTGCGGCAGTGCAGTTTTACTACGTCGTTATCAATCAGTCACATCAACTGTCATTTCTTTTTTTACTGTTGACTGTTTAATTCGTCATAAAAATAATGTAGTAATATTTATTGCAAAATACAGACGATTTTAATGATATATGTGACCGCTAATCCATGATTGGTGGAAATTCAAGAGAAGGAACAAGAAAAGGTGACTAAACAAAGCACCACTCTATAACAACCGCTGCTAAAGTGAGAAACACTATCTGAATTAAAGTTTAAATACATGCAAACAAACATCTTTCCCGAAAACAAGAAAGCTGTATGCATGCGTAATAGTATGTTGAGGAGGATTTAACCTGAGGATAGCCTTTCATATATTGTATATAACGTGTGTCCTGCTATTTGCGTTTTTGCATATTCACAGTCGGTCATTGGTTAGGGGCGATATGTGTTAGGGACTATATGTAGTCCATATTTTAGGCTTAATATCAATTGTAAAAATAAAATGGTGGTTAAATCAAGCATCTGTATCAATGCTCGAATAAAAAAGGCAGTCACAACATAACTGATGTAGATAATGTCATCAGTCATGACGTAAACATTCCCTTATCATAACGTACATTTCTCGTCTAGTTGATGAAACTATATCATTTCTGTACATTGAATGTTATTACTGTATTTATTAACGTTGTCTGGTACAGCATCAACAACTGGAATCGTGCGAGATTTGTCATTGGAGCGCCGGTGTATACTTTAATGCATATAATCATAAAAATGAATCGGGCTTGCATGGTTTAAGTTCAATCGAATTAATCCACTCTCTACATTACAAAGCGCAGACTAAGTTTGATCTTAAACGAGTTTGTTTGTGAAAATACCAAATGTTGTGTTTGTAATCAGGAAATGCCGGCGAGTTGCCCGTATCGTAATATAAAAAATAGAGGTTAAATTATACGGTTTCTCACTTCGAGACAATAGCCTCGGAGAAGAGATTAATTCAGCACTTAACATTTTCACATTGACTATGACCCTTGAAGTCGTCTTATAGTATAGGAAATAATACAGTCCCATTGCCTGAGCATGTTTGTTTCCTTCTCGGATGGACTTGTTGTTCCATGTACTATGTCCATGTCTTATATATGTGTGTACGTACACCAAAAGCCAAATATAAGAAATAGCATTTGTCTTGCAGAGTGCTATTGACATTGTATGTGCAGATTTCATACTATGCTGTATTAATAGTATAGCTGATGGTATGTTTGTGCACGTTTTTCATACCACGTAAGCCTACGGCAACTCGAACATAATTAAATATAGCACTCATGAAGTAAGAATATTGAACCCATCAGTCTCAAACATACAGTATACTATGAAGTCTGGTTGTCACATATGGTTTACATACATTTAAACGCCCCTGCAATTGAAGACATAAGTAATACTGTCTGAACCTAATAACTGAGTAGTACAATTATCCTAACGTTGTGTTGTGAGGCTGTAGCTTTAACATTCATGTTCCGTTTGTAGAGCGTTATTTGAGGTGGCTTTGTGTTTAACCTACGAGCTAAGGGCGAGGTATTCAAACTCCATATCTTAAACTTTCACAAATGTTAGCCATGCTATTTGACCAACATGAAAGAAACACATCTCTTAAAAACACCATGCACTACTACGCGTCAATAATTTAGAATTACATTCATCTGCAAAATGACTTTTTTGAATCCAATCATTTTTTGAGAATACCAGGATTCATTTTTTGTGCTTCATATTAGTATTGACGCATTTGGGTATTATTATCGAATTTACGAAATGACATTGATTAATTAGGTCCAAACCGTATCAATGAACACGTTGACGCATGGTGATTAGGAATACGATGTTGTTTTTATTCAAACGTTTCTTTGTTTGGAAGCCTTTATTTCCCAATAAGTCAAACTTTTCATGATATTTAACACTTCAAGATGTCAATTCGGAACATCGTTTAGTATAAGAACTCGGTTTGTATGTGTATCATCAAGTCTAGAAACATTTGGTTATCGTTCTTCAAGATTACATTTGTGGTATGATGTTGTAATAGATAGCTTTGGATAGACAAGGGCATTATAACATATTTAGATGCGAAAGTACAAGACATATATAATACATGTACAAAACAGGTAGGTCAGCACCAGAGAAAATTTATAAAGCTGTTAACAAAGGGCAACATACTCTAATACAATAATTTTATCATAACAGTAGTCAGGTTTTAGGAACCAACGCGACCTTATAAATACCCGGCCAAACACGCCTGAACGCGATAGAAGAGGGATCGGAGAGGGGTTACGAAACAATACCAACAATTCTAGAAATGGAGTTATTACGGGGTAACACATGCATGAGTCGCCATATGTTGTTTGAAAGATCAGCCTTACATTAACTTGCCAAGAAAGTACAAGTTGCTAGTCGGGCCTAGGGCCTAGGACTTTGTTTGATGGACGAGTTAAAGAAATGTTGAAATAAAAGACAACGGGTTTCCGGATTATTTTAATCAAAATACAATAGAACCAAATCTAACAAACGTTGAAATAACCAATGAAAGACACAGCCGTAGTACTGATTAATTAATGTTTGTGTTACCGAGAATGATTTCAAGAATTATTCATACAAGGGTAATCGTGTTATGTACGTGATAAAAAAAATTAAATGATCATCGGGTTCTATATGTAGGTTATGAAGATAAAGAAGTGTCTCACATGCACCTTCCAGCAAATTTGACGCTCTGACTGAGAGTCACTCTTATGGAATGTGACTGAAAATTAGAATTATTATAATCGACATACTTACTATGGGAATGTTGACATTAAACCATAAAACATGCGATTGACTGTGAATTAAGGTTAGAGCGGCATACTTTAGGGGATTGATATCGTGTTTTGTATTTAATTGTTTTTACGTTTGGTATGGTCTACGTTTTAAACTGGTATAGTTTTCTAGCGATCAGTATTAGCTGAGTTCATTGTTACATGTAACATACGATTGTCTTCATTTGCACGCCCATACTAGAACAGTACGTACGTCAGTTTGATGCAGTAAATGTTCGTTTATAACAAAAGAAACAATCATGTCCTCTACAGTGTTCGGCATATGTCTGCAACAATTCTTCATATGGATGATATATCTGCAGCTAATGTCAACAATGACAACAATTACCAGTCACAACTGCTAATGAAGGCAATGCCATCAGTAACTATGAAAACATTCTCTTGATATCACGTAGATATCTCGTATATTTGATAAGAAGATACCATCACTGTGTATGAATGGTTACATATGTTAGATAATTTTATTAAATATAAAACGTTTCTACCCTTTGCAGCCACGTGTTTATTAGAGCACCAATGCATACGTTGGTTGTATATATTGTCATCAAGAAAGAATCGGATCTCGTAGGCAGAAAGTTTAATCAAACTAATTATTTCTCCACATAGCACTGAGCAGACTAATTTTGATCTTACATTGTAAATGTGTTTGTTGCTATAACTATCAAACGAGACTGGTTTATGTGTGTGTAATCAGGCAAAGCTGGAGAGTTGCCCGCATTGTGATCCAAGATTAGAAATTGTATTATACAATTCTCCCCTTGCAATACAATAGCCTCAGAAAAGTTATAAGTTCAGCATTGAACTTCGCGAATTACCACATTGACTGTGACCCATGAAATTGGCTTATAGAATGATATATTCGTGGGCCCCATTGAACTTGTATGGTCTTCCTTTATCTGAAGTTTTGTGTTGTTTAATGTTTCCCTTATGTGAATTGCACTTGCTAATTACAAAACTTCCATGATCTTCCATGTAAGAACAAATTACAGAATAATGTTCACCAGCGTGCCTACAATTACATGATGTTACCATCTTAACGTTATGTAGTGCCCGCTGCTTAAATCGGTTAAGAGTTACGTTTTGTTTGAATCTTATAATAGTATAATGAGATAACAAAATCAGTAATATAACTAATTCTTATTCTCGTTACGCAACCGAAGTCAAATGAACATGAATTTTCTAGATTTGTATGAAATTTCAAACTTCAAAAACGACTGATCATGTCTCTGTTACCCCAGCTATAACTCCATGTAAAGATACAATTCCTCTTATTTCGTGGCCTGCTCCTCCATTCTGGTATTATCCAGTTCAGACACGTTTCATGCAGCATCAAATTGTTTAGTTCTAGTTCTTCAAAAAGGCCTGTATAGTGGTCATTTTGTGTGCTGGTCTATCGGTTTTGGTTCTGTATTTTCTGTTTGATGCTGTTTTGTGTTTTGTTACATCTATTATATATGTGCTGTGGTTTCAGGATCCATTTTGTAATCCAACTCATCGCCATTATCAAAAGATATCCATTACATCAACAACACATCAAAGTGAAACAAGACAAAAAATGTTATTGGACTTGATTTATCAAATATAAATCATAAACGGATACAGAGTAATATTAACCGATGCTTGCCAAAGTCTCACGACAATTGAAATACAACACGATGGTTAGATTTCCACGTCAACATAACTCAATGTGTTGAGATGGTTCCGACCCAATTTATCAACGTAATCTCTTTAATTCCGTTAAAATATCCAAATTCGTCCCTTCTAATTTTAAATACAAAAAGCCTCATATTATATATAATTGATTAGATTCAAAATACTCTTTTACGGATCAACGTACTTTCAATTAATTGACACACTATAGTGCATTATTATTGACGTGTCAAATCTTAGGAACACGGAGGCTTCCTATTATATATATTATATTATATTAGAAGTCCGGACCGATATACGTAGCATGTTCATGACTTATAATAAGGCGCATATTTATTGCAAGGTCAATTAAATTGCACTATAAAACACACTTATACATGCAATAAAATAACGCTTTGTAAAGACACAATTAAACCCCATAGTCTAACATCAATGTTACGGAATAATCGTGCCACTATATATGCATGTATGTATGTATGTATGTGTAGACTGTGTAACTAATGTCTTATATTATAGGGGCGTTTAACTGTAGGTAAACTATATACGACAACCAGCAGATTTTATCAGCGTTATGTAAGTTTGAGGATGATGAGTTCAATATTCTATCTTTCTTTTAATTATACAATTCGTATCATACTTCCCATAGGAGCATGTGTTATGGCAAATTCACACAAACACACCTTCAACTACGCTATAAATACAACACATTATGCATGTCTTGAAAATAGCCAATGTCACACGAATTAGACAAATGTCATTTCGCATATTGTGCTGAATAGTTCAAGAAGACTGTGGTCGAGAATTTAACTATGTCGTTATCATTCAGTCAAACGCCATATCAACAACCAGTTGTGATCAATGTCATTGACCGTTCAATGCTTTAAAACAATATCTGTATATCAAACATTTACTGCAGGTTGTAATTATATATAAAACGTTTATTATAGTCATTTTATCAGTGACCGCTAATAAATGATAGGCGGTGCCTTGAAAAAAGGAAAACATGACTAAACGAAGCAACAATAAGCAACAGCCGTACAACCGTATCTAACTCACACCTTTCCCCACAAAACAGCGCCCTGATTCAATATGATCATGATTAAATGCTGCTATCAAGTCATTATTGCATCACCACATATTGTAGGCGATCGATTGAACATTACTCAAGGAAAAGAAGACATTACAAAACAGAATCTAATTCAAGTGTTTACTTATATACTTAACAACTTTTCTAAGTCCTCATTTTCATTGATTAATAACTTTTTTGTTACAAATAGTAAAGTTCCAAAATTTATTAAGTAAAGTTAATACATGACAGTCAAACTTATCCGTGTCAGAAACTGACTAAGTGTCATGTGCTTTTTTCGATCCGAGTTGCACGTGCGTTTTGCGTTTTTCTGCCTCCATGCAGTTACACGTGCATGAAATATGTTCCACACACTTCCGAATTATGTCCAAAGGCTCGTCACGTTTGAAAAACATTTGAGAATCAATTATAATATCACAGTTATGCGTCGACTGATGTCAGAACAAAGATGACGAGACGTTTGCACGGTGCATACTGTTTTTGTCTGCTGAAGTGTAAGAGCAATTACCCAAAAACATCACTGGTTAATTGTTTTTTAACGTAAACGTGTTTATGAGCTTATAATGAAAGATTAACTTATTGTTTGTCAGATTTACAATGGTGGTTGTGAGAGCCATTGGTATTGAAGTGACGTTATGACGTAAAATCGAGCTATTCGGAGACGTGACAGTAATAAGTATTCAGACATTAAAAATCATCGAGTCGATACATTCAACAATTCTTACGACTCTTGTCATTGACTGCAAGTGGAAAAATTAGACTACATGGTGGTCATCAGATATATCAAAATATGTATTTTGTGACTATAACCTCCCTTGGTTAACATGCTAAAATTGTTTTAATTGAATAAATGCATGTCAAACTCAACATTTTGGTGAACGATTGTGCAAACAGATGATTGACTCGTATTATAGTCAAATTTCATTGAGATATAAACATGGTGGACAAAGTTATCTATGAAAATATAAGTGAGGACTTAGAAAAGTTGCTAAGTATATGATAAAGCGATTCATAACGTGAAGTTGTGCAAACATCTTTCAGGGCAAATAATTTTACTCGTAAACGAGAAACTGATGCAAATCAATAACTGAAATAGCAATTATTATATTTTGATATTCATGTCACCGTGATCAATGTCTGTGTTAGGTCCACAACCAGCAAGGATGCCAATAACAAGACACATCAAGATATGACAATGTCTTAAGGTTATGGCCATACGTTTTCTCATGCCTATACCCAGAAATATATTTAGTGGTTATTGCTGTATTTGTTAAATGGAATGTTTATATACCACGATTTCACTTAAGAATATACATGCACTATGAATTTCATTCCGACACATTTCAGTTCTGGCGTATTTGCTACTCCAAATTATAATTGACATCGATTTTTTCATTCAAAAAATATTATCTTGCATTACATCATTTCCTTAATACAATAGCCGCTACAATTAGGTGCAATCATATAAACTGTATACATTGATGTAAGAGTTATGACATGTAAGGGGGCAGGGGATATATTATTGGCCAATTTTGAGGTTCCGACAGGCCGCAAACAGTTAAGCGGATTTCTTGAAAACAGCAAATAAGACAAGAAAGTATTTATGTGTCAGTCTCAGGGCCTATGCAACATAAATAGAAAATAACATCAAATTGCAAGGCTAACCCCTAGGGTTGTGGAGTTATGGCCCTTTGTTTTTGCCCCTACCCCTCCAAATTTTAGTAAAAAAAAACAAAAGTGACCAATTTTACCCCATACACAGTATTTCTAAACCCAATGCAATCCTATTTTTGGTCCAATTTTACATAAATAACATGTCTGAGCTAGGTTAATTCAGCAAGAAAAGTGTTTCCCATGCCTGCCGATTTTTTGCTATTTGCTGTCAAAGTTTTTCGCGGTTTCTAACGACGCTAAATTTGAACTTCCGCCAGTGGTGGTAACCTCCATTTTGAAGAGCTACAAATCCTTCAGAGCCAACTGATATTTAGTTTCTAATTTTTCAAAATATTAAACACCTTCTTTGTACAAGATAAATACAGAATTGGGTCTTTAAAATACCAATTTAATTTTTGGTGCCCATAAATAAGCCCTACACTAAAGATTTGATATTTTGAGGGACCCCCATCACCCCAATATATCCCCTGCCACCTTAATGAACTAAAATAAATTCCCCGACTGTTTATTGATACAATTCTACATTAGCTCGACAATATTGACATAATTAGAGTTGTCGATTTCTTTATCTTTATTGTTCCATGGTGAAATATTTATGTCAGAAATTACTCAAACAAACAATAATTACAATACTCATACGATTCTATGATAGCCGTATGAACTTTGGAAGCCACACATGGTCACCGAATTCATACAGGTTTGATATAGACGTCGTATTAATATTCTAACGAATACAGTTCTCCATGCATGCTTATTCTAATTCAGATACTCAAGGTTGATATCAGAAGTTGTAGTCGTTATAATAACGTCACAAGTAATGGCCCTCCATGAAACGTCACAGCAATATCAAAATTCGGTCAGGGCTATGAATCTGAACAAAATGTTAGAAATTAAATTGTATCAAACTATACAACCACAGTACACTGTCAGACATGGCTTGTAAGTTTCAACGGACTGGTAGACAATTCCAAATTAACAATCTCTACAGTAATGATACTGTATATATATACATGTATAATTTGGAGATCAGGGTATATACTACAGTCATCCGTCGACTGGTGTCGTAACTATTGTTCAACCTTATATTACCAGGAAAAGTACACAAATCGAAATATAAATAGGAAATATAATGGTGGTTAAATCAAGCATTATCATTGATTGATAAATAATCATTCGTCCCAATATAAGTAGTGTAGATATTGCCACCAGTAGCAACGTAAATATTCCCTTAATATATCTTTCAGATAACATCATATCTCGATT
Source organism: Spisula subtruncata (assembly GCA_963678985.1). NCBI lineage: Eukaryota > Metazoa > Mollusca > Bivalvia > Venerida > Mactridae > Spisula > Spisula subtruncata. Next base: position 3,367,636 of record OY787660.1, on the reverse strand, counting down.
ATTTGATGAGAAAATAAGATGTCTGAGTAGGTTTTGATATTTATATGCTTCTTCATTTGATAAATATGTCTGTAACTGCTTTACCATTTAGAATCACGCGTCCTTTGTCATTAAAACAGTTATGTTTATATTATAATGTGTATCAACCGCATAAAGGAAGCGGGTAACTATTGCATCGGTTTCGTATATATACGAGTATCAGAATTTGTCCGAAGAGACGTTTCACCCAAATGACAAACTTACAGCGATAACGGAGCCGTCTAGTTAATAATACTAAACCTGTCACTTCCAAAACCATTATCTCGCACGATTGCACACATGAGAATAGAAAGTGGCAGCAAATGTTACATGTTGTAATAGTCGCTTTACAGTCGTCAGTTACAGTACGGCTCGCGAATAAGTTCCATGTATTCGTGAAAAACCACTAACGATTAACGCATAACGCCCGTTAAAACGTTAATCAGGAACCGATAAACGTCAAAGCGATTGACCAATCAAATCGGCGCATTTTCGTTACTCAGGAACGTGTATTCGAGAAACCGTGTAGAACAGTGATTTTTCGTGCAGAACCGTTATTTTTCGTGTAGACCTTTTTTATCGTTTAGAACCGTTATTTTTCGTTTATTACCGATAATTTTCGTGCATATCCGTTATTTCGTCTGTATAGGCGGGATTTTTCGTTTATAAGCCTTTATTTTCGTGTTTATGTATGAGTGAATAGATCTAGCTTTTATATCAATTTGAATTCATAGTAGATCTATATAGTATAGATTATCCATGATAGAAACTAATGTTAGTATGAAATTAAACATACGGATAAGATCTATCTTGGTTTGCTTATACGGAGTATACTTATAATATATATAAAGTTTGGTGATATCAATAAATAAAATTATAATATTTAAGTGTACGCCCTACTGGACTATTTACTCTTTGTAAAGTCCGTTACTGTATGTATACTCGTTTTAAATTATAAATTGCCATTTTCACGTTTAAAATTTCAAATTCTCGTTTCACGGTACGCATGCGCAGACGCAAAATCAGTACACGGCTATACACGCTGCGCATGCGCACTAAGTTCACGTTTAGAATTTCAAACTCTCGTTTCACGGTACACATGCGCAGACGGATGAAGCGGTACACGGTTTAACACGATTATACACGATGCGCATGCGCAGTTGTAGCAAACGCTTAACGCTTTAACGGTAACGCATTCTCGTTTAACGATCGAACGAAAATAATTTTACACGGAACTTATTCGCGAGCCGTACTGTACATGAAAACAGTATTACAATTTGAAAGCTGAATGGAAGTTATTGTGAACCATGCATTTTATGTATAATTCAACATTGACAAATATCCATCACTACATAACTGATGTAGACAATGAAATTATCACGACGTGGATATTCCCTTAATACCACGTACAATTGTTTGATTCGAAAATACAATAACTGTGCCCGGATTGTATTTATATGTTCATCTTGGATTCACGCGACCTTAATCATTGGAACACCAATGTATATTTTGTGTGTATTATCAACACATAAGAAAAGCGTCTTACAGGGTGATCGTTAAATCAAATTAATCACCTCTCCTTGCTGTAATGTTTAGACTAGTTTTGATTTTATACGACTTTGTTGCTAAAAAAGGGCAAATGTTATGTTTGTAAGCTGGTTTATACGGAAGAGGTGCGCGCATTGTGATCCAAGTATAGACATAGTACTAAACGGTTTCCCCATGCTAGTGAATACCATCAGAGCACTGATAACTCAACATGTAACCTCTCACGTTATGTCCTCATTGATTATGACACTTGGAATTGACAGATTCTATAGATGCATATGTTATATTGACGTTGTATGCATACTGAGTCATTTGCATTTAACCCCCGGACGTTCGTAAATATGGACGTGATACCCCTCATTGAAATTGTTTTCATTCAACATGGTTTCGCACTTAAAACGATATGAGGAAATCGGACATAGAAGTCATCACTCAACTTAACCAGCCGAGCACAAAGCATTAACAACATAACAGGAAAAAGAATTCTGTAATAATAACCAAATTGGTGCATCCTAATTTGAAGCACAAAAAATGAAGCCCCATATTATCAATCATTGTCTGAATTTAGAGAACTCATTTTACGGATCAATGTACTTCTCATTTATTGACGTGCTATTGTGCTTGGCGTTTTTAAGAAATGTCTTTTCATATCCGTCAAATAGCTTGGCTAACATTTGCGAAAGTTTAAGATTTTGACTTGATTTTGAATACCTCGCCCTTAGCTCGTAGATTAAATACAAAAGAAACTATCCTAATGGAACCTGAATGTTAAACCTACAGCCTCGTAGGCACAAAGTTAGGATACTCAATTATTAGGTTCAGACTGTACAACTAATGTCTTCAATATTATTATAGGGGGCGTTTAATTGTATGCAAACCATATGTGACAACAAGACTTAATACCGATACTGTATTTTTAGACTGATGGGTTCAATAGTCTAGCTTCATGTGTTCTATGTTTAATTATGTTCCAGTTCTGTAGGATTATGTGGTATGACAAGTGCGCACAAACAAACCATCAACTATGCTATCTATACAAAATTTTATGCACCTCTTCACAAAATGTCAACAACACTCTGACAGACAAATGTATTTTCTCATTTTTGTCATCATAGTTCACGTTAGGTTGTCGTTATCAAGTTAAATCTGTCATATATGTACCTACCAGCAAATTGACGTGTCGACTGTGAGTCAGTCTTCTAGTTGATGACTGCTGATTAGCATTATACATGTACAATATACCACGGAATATGTACAGTAAACCATTAGCGCATGATTGGCGGTTAAATAATGATATACATATATTCTTCACCTAGTTCCTTCCCTAGTGTTGTTTGACTGATTGTGGCGGTATACATTTGGGGCTGGATATCGTGTTTTTGAAAGTTGTTTTGCATTTACTTGTTGTTCCGTTCGTATAGTATCTAGGCACTCAGTATTATGATATGATAATATTATAATGATGATTTTGTGAATAGTTTCTATAAGACAGAGCAAACTAATGAATTGTGATTCGCTTGAAACATACAGTGTTCCTACAAAATTATTGAGAATTCAACTTTGCATTTTTGTACATAATTGAATTGGAAATATCTTTAAGTTGTACATTGTCATTTAGGTCTTTGGTGAAATGGCTTCTCGTTCGAGAACTAACTCATTGAACTAGGGGAAAGCTTCAAAGAAGAAAGACAATGGAACATACTCGTGGTGTTGTTCAATATGTAAGAATAAATTTAACGATTGTTCGGACAAAGTTGTCCAATGTGAGTATTGTCTGGAATTCTTCTGTAATGAATGCCTAGAGATAAGTGACAAAGAGTATGAGCACTTTAAAATGCCGACACTTCATTGGTTTTGTCCAAATTGTGAGAAAAAAGTCTTCCAGGGTTTGAAAACTGATAGAGAGGTCGAGGCTAGGTGTGAAAAGTTTCTGAAAACAATGGAGACCAGATAAGTTGGTCTCGGAGACAGTATGAAAAACAAACTGAATGAACAGCAAGTTATAGACATTGTTAATAAACAATGTAGTGAAAACGGTGAAAGACACACAGTCACAGTGGATAATGAGTCGGTTCAAGAGATTATAAACAGAGTTAAGGGACAGCTCCAGAAGGGAAAAGAATATCATAATCTATGGGATGTTGGAATGCAACGACAGTGACCCAATAGAAAGTAAACACGCCGACACAGATATTGTGCATGAACTTATTGAAACCCTTGAGGGTGAGAAGAACATTGTAACTAATGTAGTTCGTATTGGAAGGAAAGACGCCATCAAGACAACAGAAAAAGGTCAGAAACGATATCGCCCTGTGAAAGTTTCATTCAAGGATTCTGATAGCAAAACCCACATCATGAAAAATCTTCCAAATCTTATGAATGCTAATAAACACCTGATAAAATTGAATATCACTAATGATCTGTCGATAACAGAAAGAGAATTGAATCGTTCGAAAGTAGAGGAAGCTAAGGCAAAAAACTAGTTGGAGTTAGGCCGATACAAGTACGTCGTGAGAGGCCCACCATGGAAAAGGAGGGTGGTGCGAGTCGCCAAAAATAGATAACTGTATAAATAATGGTTTTAACTGTATATACTCCAATGTGGATAATTTTTTAAACAAATTGGATGAATTTGGTGCGAGATTCCTCCCGAAGGATAGGAAACCAGACATTATCGGTTTGGTAGAGGTACTACCGAAAAGTTGTAGATATGGGACAACCAAAGGGGAACATCAGTTAACGGGTAACTACATGTTTCCAGAGAACTTTCCATTGAATAGTGGTAGGGGAATAATGCTCTACACGGATAAACGTCTTCAAGGCGTTGAAGTGGACATTCAGAGCAATTTCAGTGAAAGTGTATGGATAAAAATAAATCTTGAAGAAAACGACAAATTATTGGTGGGTTGTATCTACAAGAGCCCGTCTTCTAACCTCGATAACCATGAAGCATTAAATGATCTAATGAAATACATCGGTAATTTAGAGGAACAATAAAGTCATATTCTCATCATGGGTGATTTTAATTTTCCGGACATTGATTGGGACTTGTGGTCAAGTAAAGACAACAAAAGTGAGAAGTTTATTGAAAGTCTGAGAGACTAGTTCTTATTCCAATTGGTAAATGAACCAACAAGAACCAGAATTAATAAAAATCCATCGATTTTAGACCCTATTTTAGTAAACGATGATAATGTGGTCAATGATATGTATTTTAAGGACCCTTTCGGAAAAGCGATCATTGTGTGATAGACTTTACAATTACATGCAGCTCAAAAACAACAAATTGTTCAACTTCTACTAGATATTACTATGAAAAGGGAGATTTCAACGGAATACGTAGCGAACTACTATATAAAGATTGGTCAGATACCTTCTTGAATAAATCTACAGAAGAAATAGCAAATCTGTTTATGGATACCATGAATGCAGTTATTGCAAAGTATATTCCCAAGAAAAGTAATAAACATAGGAAGGGTAAAACTACTCTATCAAAACAAACTGTGACTAGCATAAGGAGAAAACATAGACTGTGGGAGAAATATATGTTACGTAGATCAGAAAACAACCATAGGGATTATTGTAAAGCGAGAAACAAAGTCAAAAGAATGGTAATTAATGACAGAAAACAGAAAGAGAAATCTATTGCTAAGTGTGCTAAGACGAACAGTAAACATTTCTGGAACTATGTGAATACTAAACGGTAGGTGAAAAGTGGCATAGGAGAACTACATACAAACAAGGACGGTATTAAATACATAGCTCATACAGATATTGGCAAGGCCAATATTCTTGCGGAATACTTCAGTAGCGTTTTCACTGATGAGGATGATGACCAATCAGTATTTATGAGAACTGTATGTGATGAAAAATCGTCAGACGATTAGTTTACTGTAAAGGAAGTGAACAAATTGTTGCGTGACCTTAATACATCAAAGTCACCAGGACCAGATATGATGCATCCTCGAACTTTAAATGAACTTAGTGAGGTTATCGATCAGCCATTGTGTATGTTATTCAACAGTTCCTTCGCGTCAGGTCATGTGCCGGAAGGTTGGAAAATTGGACAAATAACTGCTCTTTTCAGAAAGGGAGATAAAAAGTTACCGTCTAACTATAGGCATGTTAGTCTTACTAGTATATTGTGTAAGATAATGAAAAAAAATAGTTCGGAAACGTATAGTTGATCATTTGAAGGCTAACAACCTAAGATAAGCAATTTGGCTTTATAACGGTCGGTCAACATCAATACAACTATTGTGTGTTCTAGATTAATGGACTAAAAAACTGGACAGTGGCGAGAGTCTAGATGCGGTATATATGGATTCTATGAAGGCGTTTGATAAAGTTCCTCACAGGAGATTATTACACAAGTTAAAGTGCTACGGCCTTAGTGATAAGTTATGTACATGGGTAAAGAACTTCCTGAGTAACAGAAAACAAAGAGTTAAAGTGAATGGTTCGTATTCGGAATGGCAAGACGTTACAAGTGGTATACCACAGGGATCCGTCTTAGGACCCATATTGTTTGTAATATTTATCAACGACCTACCAGACCATGTAACATCACCAGTATTTCTATTTGCTGATGATACTAAGTTATATCCAGTGAACACATCGAACGAAGATAAAGTCATACTACAGAAAGACCTCAATAACCTTTTTGAGAGGAGCGTTGACTGGATTTCATCCCGACAAATGTAAGGTTCTGAAAAATCGGCAAACACAACACAGTACACGGCGATCATTATAAAATGTCAAGATACGACGGAGGAACGGTAGATCTTGAGAATGTTACAGAAGAAAAGACCAAAAGGCGTAACCATTGACACTAACCTTACATTTGAGAAACACATACAAACTCAAGTGAACAAGGCCAACATGATGGTCGGAATTATTCACAGATCATTTAAGTACATGGACATGGAAACCTTCTGCGCCTCTTGTTTAAGGCATTGGTACGACCCCATCTTGAATATGCGAGTAGTGTATGGAATCCCTACAAGATGAAGCAGATTGATCTCATAGAAAACGTACAGAGATGTGCTACAAGGATGCTTCCAGGTATGCCATCACTATCCTATGAAGACTGCTTGAGGAAACTTAATCTACCAAGTCTACGCTTTAGAAGAATGCGGGGCGACATGATTGAAGTGTACAAAATAACATCAAACGTATATGATAGCAGTGTAACTTCCGGACTTTTTACGTTCAACTCTTTATCAACTACTAGAGGTCATTAAAAAAACTAACTAAATACAGATCTTCCTTGGATGTAAGGAAGCATTTCTTTACCAACAGAGTTGTAGACATATGGAATAATCTACCCAATAGTGTCGTTTCTGCGGGATCAGTAAATTCATTAAAAAATAGACTTGATAGGCGTTGGAAAAAACATCCAATGGTATACACATATTGAGTGAATTATAAAGATAGCTACACCGGACCGTACAGATGATAACGAAGAGCCAAATATAGAGGAACGATCGAAGTTCCTTCGTTTGGAAACTACTTAGACTTAGGTAGGACTTAGGTAGGTATTATGTAATAAATCTTACCTTAGCCTATTTGTAAAACACAGAATTAGTAAGTTATGGTTAAAATATATTTGTTTGAAAGGTCATGAAAATCCCCGGTTAAATCGTCGAACAAATTGCCTAATGTTTAATCTTTCAGAAAGACATGTACACTGTTTATGATCTTTGTTTTATTGGAGGTTATCATTGGGATGTGCGTTTGTATATAGTGTTATACATTCAAAGTTATACATTCACAACAGTAATGTTGAAATATGGAAATGAAATGAACTTGAATATACAAATGAAGACATCAAACAGACGGGAGGGATGTTTTTGTAGTACACGAGGCTTGGCATTGACATGTTGAAGCAACATTATATCAGGACAAGGTATGACAGATTGGGAAATAATTGTCTCCCGAATAAAAACACTAGAATAGTTAGCTTTCAACATCTACATGATTCGATGTGTTCGTCATAATGGCTCGGTGCCAATTAATCAACGTCATTTCTTTAATTCCGTTTAATTATCCAAATTCGTCCATTCCAATTATAAGCAAAAATAGCCTCATATTATCTATGAATTATTCGATTCAAATTACTAGTTTTAGGGATCAACGTTCCTCCAATTTATTGACGCACTATAGTGCATTATCACATGTATCGACGTGTCAAGTTTTACATAAGCACATGGAGGCTTCCTGCCATAGATTAGTGATACGTACGGTCCATTGTGAATAGTGTGCTCGTGACTTGTCGTTATGTGCACCTTTATTAAAAGGTCAATTAAATTGCACTGTACGACACAATTATTCATGTAATAAAAAGCCCAACTCAAATAAGGAGTAAAGAAATAGTAAGACTCCACATACTAACAACAATAATAATTAATAATCATGTCACTATGTATACTACATAACAAAGGTATGTTCCATTATAAGGCCGTTTAAATATATGTAAGCAATATATAACAACCAGCCGACTTAATGAGCGTTTTGTATATTTGTGAATGATGGTCTCAATTTCTTATTTTTCTGTGAATTATATTTAATTGTACCATACCTCCCTTCGTGTGTTATGAGATTCTACACAAACACACCATTAGCTACGTTATCAATACATTGTATCATGCATCTCTCCACAAAGTGTCGAAAAAATAAGAATTAGACAAACGTCATGTTCAATATTAAGCAGAATCGTTCAAAGAGGTTGTAGCAGTGCAGTATTACTACGTCGTTATGATTCTGTCACATCAACTGTCATTTGGATTTTTGCTGTTGACTGTTAAATTCGTCATAAAATAATGTAATAATATTTTTTGCATAATACAGACCGTTGTAATGATATATGTGACCGCTAATCCATGATTGGTGGCAATTTAAGAGAAGGATCAAGAAAAAGAGACTAATCAAAGCACCACATTATAACAACCGTTGCTTAAGTGTTAAGAACACTGTCAGTATTAAAGTTCAAATACATGCATACACATATCTTTCCCGAAAACAACAACGCTGCATGCATGCGTAATAGTATGTTGAGGAGAATTTAACCTGAGGATAGCCTTTCATATATGGTATATAACCTGTGTCCTGCTACAGCTATTTGCGTTTTTGCAGATTCACAGTCGGTCATTGGTAAGGGCGACATGTGTTAGGGACTATATGTAGCCCATATTTTAGTATCAATTGGAAAAACACAATGGTTGTTAAATCAAGCATTTGTTTCCATGATCGATTAAAAAGGACAGTGACAACACAACTGATGTAGACAATATCATCAGTCATGACGTAAACATTCCCTTATCATAACGTGCATTTCTCGTCTAGTTGATGAGACTAACGTAATATCATTACTGTGCATTGAATGTTATTACTGTATTTAATAACGTTGTCTGGTACTGCATCAACAACTGGAATTATGCGACCTTTGTCATTGGAGCACCGGTGTATATTTTAATGCATATAATCATAAAAATGAATTGGGCTTGCATGGTGTAAGTTCAATCGAATTAATCTACTCACTGTATTGCAAAGCGCAGACTAATTTTGATCTTAAACGAGTTTGTTTGTGATAATACCGAATGTTGTGTTTGTAATCAGGAAATGCTGGCGAGTTGCCCGTATCGTGATCCAAAAATAGAGGTTAAATTGTACGGTTTCTCACTTCTAGACAATAGCCTCGGAGAACAGATACGCTCAGCACTTAACATTTCCACATTGACTATGACCCTTGAAATCGTCTTATAGCATGGGAAATAATACAGTCACATTGGCCAGGCATGTTTGTTTCCTTCTCGGATGGATTTATTGTTACATGTACTATGCCCATGTCTTATGTGTGTATGTACACCAAAATCCGAATATAAGAAAAAGCATTTGTCTGGCAGAGTTCTGTTGACATTATGTGCAGAGGTTCCATACTATGCTGTATTGGCAGTATAGCTGATGGTATGTTTGTGCACGTTTTTCATACCACGTAAGCCTACGGCAACTCGAACATAATTAAATATAGCACTCATGAAGTAAGAATATTGAACCCATCAGTCTCAAACATACAGTATACTATAAAGTCTGGTTGTCACATATGGTTTACAAACATTTAAACGCCACACAATTGAAGACATCAGTTATACTGTCTGAACCCAATAACTGAGTAGTACAATTATCCTAACGTTGTGTTGTGAGGCTGCAGCTTTAACATTCATGTTCCGTTTGTAGAGCGTTATTTGAGGTGGCTTTGTGTTAAACCTACGAGCTAAGGGCGAGGTATTCAAACTCCAAATCTTAAACTTTCACAAATGGTAGCCAAGTTAATTGACCGACATGAAGAAAACACCCATCTTACAAACACCATGCACCATTGCGCGTCAATAATTTAGAAGTACATTCATCTGCAAAATGACTTCTTTGAATCCAATCAATTATTGAGAATACCAGGCTTCATTTTTTGTACTTCACATTAGTATTGGCGCATTTGGGTATTATTATCGAATTTACGAAATGACATTGATTAATTAGGTCCAAACCGTATCAATGAACACGTTCACTTGACGCAAGGTGATTAGGAACGCTAACTACGGTGTTGTTTTTATTCAAATATTTCTTTGTTTGGGAGACATTTATTAAGGCAAACTTTTCATGATATTTAACACTTCAGTATCTCAATTCACTTTTCAACATCAACATGATACAATGTGTTCATTTGATTGGTGCGTAGTCAATAAATCAACGTGATTTCATTAATTCCGCTATAATACACAATTTGTTAATGATAATTTTAAATACAAAAATGAATTATCGTATTATGCCAAGCATTGATTAGATCTAAAGTACGTACGAAGGTACTCATTTTTCGGATCATGGTACTTCTAATTGATAAACGCACTACAGTAAATTGGATTGGAAGTATCAACTCTTGCGTAAGCTTTTGGAGACGTCCTACCATAGATTAATGATTTTAACCGAATTAACTTCAGTGAACTGATGATGTATATTAATCAGTGTGTAGACTCACGTGATCAAATGAATGCGGTTTTACGCTCGTCTGCTAACGGTGAGTTTTTTCATGATTATAACGATCGTGCATTTAATATGGTTATATTATATAGCCTAAAGTACATTCCGTATATGTAAGAATATCCGTCAAGTACCGAGTTCGCTCTTTCTTTAACTGCTTTTAATTGATGCTCGACCAAATTATTATACTCGGTTGGAAACTGAATTTGGTCGAGCATCAATTAAAAATAATACTCTGTCAGACAAATGTCATTATAGCAAAATAGTTCAAGGAAAGGTTATTGAAAGTAAAGCTCACTGTGTCACAAACGCTCAGTCAATAGACATCGTCGGAGTAAACAGTATGATGGGTATTTTATAAACCTTTCACGAACTGTGTAGATGTATGAGGTATACATAAAATGGTTATGATTGATTGGAATAAATAGACAACCAAAACTATACTGACTACTTTAATTTTGCAATCCGTTTTCGAATGTGAACCTTGCAAGTTACGAATACGAGATTGTGATAGACACACTAATTCAAAACGAACACTACAGCAAACTGTGAGGCTTACATGTACTTCGGATATATAAAATGTGTCAGATGTACCATTGGCACAGCGATGGTTCAGTGTTCGGCAACATTTTTTGCGTGCTATGGGATAGTTGTTGACAACTTCTGAATTCACTTATCAGTTCTATTTTTTTTTCTTCCCACCAACCATGGTTGTATGACCCATATACCATACTATCTGACCGATATCAAACAATTATATTTCGTGAAGACAAATTTAGGTTAACCAGATATGGAAATATATTACTAATGCCTGACAGAAGTTATCAGACAGACAGAATTGAAGATGAAAATATATTCAATTCTTCCTTGTTTTTCCTCAAAAAGCGTCCCGGAAGTTCCGTTGGGGATTGTATATAGCAAATTAAAAAACATCTTTGCTATATTTCCATAAAGCAAATTTGAAGTATTGACAGAAGACATGAACATTTATTCTCTCAACGAGGAACATGAAGGAAGTATTGTACATTTATATGACTAATGTCTGAATCACAAAGCGTGTACCATGTCTGTTACATCAAAACAACTGGCGCGAACAGAAATTTCAATTCTTACTGAGTTTTGGAACAATTTCTTGTGTCTGGCAATAGCTCTTGTAAAATAGGGTTCCTTATCAGCCCTCCTCGAACTGAGAAACCGTGCTGCGTTCCTGGTTTTGAGTATGATTGGGTCTTATAATGTTGTTGTAGCATTTAATTATAACAAGTACATGTATTCTAAAGGAACGAGCTATATTTTTCACTCACAGCGGAGAAGATGTTATTGTGTTCATGTAGCTACCAGATTGTAACACTACAACCACATACATGCATCAGAATCAAGAACAACGTTGCGTTAGTGGATTTGTCATAAATCCTGTTTAAAAAGCGGGGCTTTAACAGTTGTCATTCGCCTAACAAGATATATGCATGAGGTAATGACTGGATAAGAACCCTTGGTATATTACTGGCTTATAAAGAGAAGGTCGTATGTACACAATCGATATTTGTGCAAACAAGAAAAAAGTTTTTACTTATATGAGAACAATCTCACAGCAAGCGCCTTGTGATGCTGATTGTATAGGTTTTGACTACAACCTTCTCATTATAAGCAAACGATACAGCAGTTTATTTCATTCTGTAAAAAACATTATATTGTACATGATCTTTATTTCACCAAAAGAATCACACTTTCGGATTTTATTAGCATTCTTCCAGATTTAAAGTGTCCATTGCCGTATATATGAATACAACGGTACTAACAATAAGTTTGTGAAGCTATCGATGTTATACTTTGTTTGTTATTTTTCGATAATTTAGATAGAGTTGTGTATTATTAAATGGTTGTATAGCTTGACTATTTTGACATGAGCCTGACCTTTATGAAATAATATATTACTAGGTTCTTGCCTTGGATATATCAATTTCCGCAAGCAAATCGTGCAATATCGGCTTATAAGATGTGTGTTTGTATTACATCTGGAGCGTCATCGTGATACTCTCCGATTATGAATACATATTATCGGTGTTGTAAACGTAGACAATATCAACTGTTAAATTATGGTAATCAATAAATCAGGCTCATGTCAATGTTGCCAAGCTATAAAGATAAGAGTTTTGCAAACTAATAAGTCGATTTGTGTTATTTATGTAGACCATAATTAACTGGTGATAAGACACTATAATAATAATAATAATATTATTATCATTATTATTATTATCAGTTCGGGAGGCATCGGGAACAGGAATTGTATACATTTTCTTATGATAGCCCGTAGATTCCTCTGGACCAGGAAGACCCGTTTCCGATGCCTTCCGATGACTATATATTAAATTTAGAGTTCATCGCCAAGTAAAAAATATACACAGTGAGACCAAGGCATAACGAATGTTAAGAAAATGTGGTACTACACATTTAAACACGTCGTTTACACATTTTACTGCAGTAACAATTTGAACATAATCACCAAATTCCTAGTATTTTATTAAACAAAACAAAAACACAACAAATACAAGAAATGTTGTTTTAAAACACGTTGTTTCGCATACTACACTACACGATTTTAAACATTTTAACGCATACATAAATTGTAAAAGAAAGGTTACACTCGGATTTTTATCCTGACCATTATCAAAATAGTAATGAAACAACATTCTACCTTAACACTGTCTGTGTGTATCATAGTTTGACATGAATTAGTTCCACATCATACATTGTCATCAGAGTCATCATCACTAGAGTCACTACTGACCCCTAACTCACGCATGATCCTCGGCATAGTCCTCGTCATAAACTTGTTGTATAACATCTGGTTCTCTCGGATCAACTCACGGAGTGGTCTACGATGCCTATGTTGTCTAGGTACAGGACGGACAGGGCGGACAGGACGGACAGGACGTTCGGCAGGCGCAGCAGGTGGAACCGGATTATTTCTCCGTCGTCTAGAAGGTAGTTCGTGATTTGGAACCGGATTTTTTCTCTCCTGTCTAGGAGGAAGTTCGTGATTGGGTACCGGGATATGATGTTGTAACATTATATCACCTCTGTCTGGTAGACGATCTCTCCTAGGTGAAGACCTTACTACGTACATTCTCTGTATGCTTCTAATACGCTCTACTTGAATCCTGAAACAAAAGGAATTTGTTTATTAGAAGACGTGATAATAATCAGTTAGCTCAGTGGTTAGCGCGCTTGCCGCCGCCTATACCGGCGATCCAGGTTCAAATCCGGGTGATGGCACACAAATGCCTGCCATTTTCAGCAAAAAGCTGACTGACAAATAAAGGCTATGCTCGGCATTTAAAAAAACAAAACAGAGGAAGGGTAATAAAAAGTGCACTGAAATATGTATTACGTGAACAGAATTAGCGAAACTTAATATCAACACCAATGACAATATCGATGGCTTAGAATTAGAAGGTCGTAACTACTACTTACGACCTTATAAGACTCATACATATTTAAAATCTGCTCCACAAGGCGCTTCTTATGATCCCATTTTCATAAAAATCTGAACTTGTCATTTTGACCAAATTGAAGTTGTAATTGTTTATTTTACCATAAGTTAAGACTAAATGTCAAACAGTTTTTCCGTGTTTTCTCAAAATATCGATTTGGTAGTTACGACCTTCTGATTCTAAGCCATCGATATGATGAACAAACTGCGCACTGTTAATTCAATTAGGTTCACATATTGTAACTTGATAACATCAATGCACATAACATACATAAACACTGACGGACCGACGTTACGAGTATTCGACCTAGATATACAAAAAACAAAATATTCGTTCATAAAAAATGTGGATGCCAACTTAATTTTGGATATCCACCCACCATATGTACAAGTTATTGTATTCAAATTCAATATTGAAACGGTTGGTTTTGACATTATAATGATAAAAGTTGCACGCAATTACACAAACATTATACAATTTCCGTAGATTTTTGTAACAAAACCTTACAGGAAGCATGTTGTAAGTTGACGTAAAACGCAATGAATTGTAACACGAACCCGGAATTATTATAATATAATTATTGTAGAGATATGAGTTCCTACTAATCTTTTTTTAAAGTCGATTCGAAACAAGTTTTCCAACTAATATTAGTCACTCTCGACACCTCATTCCTGATGTCATCCATCGCCAACACGAGGATTTAGGAAAAGAGAAGCAAGTTATCCGTACGTGTTGAGCGCCTAGCAAAGGAATTGCCTAGTATCACCTTCATTTTGTCTTTTGTATGAACAACTCTCTGATGGCTACTTTGCACCTATGATAATCCAAATATTTGAACTTAAGTTAGGTCACCATGACAAGTTCCCCTCTTCACGAATATAGCGTTATACGAAGTGCATTGGGATACAGATATTAAATATGTGTGGGTTGTGTTAGTCACATATTATGTCATGTAGTTTGTATAAAAACATCAGAAGTAACTTGTATCAATGTATTCAAAATGTTTACCCGGATTTTAACGGTTTGAATGAGCTTGAAAAGTTTTATTACATCTTACCAAATGATGAAATCGTAAAATACAGTGCCAAAGCTTGTCATGAAATTTTAGTCACTAGGAGAAACGTATTGTACAGTTATTGTTTTATAAATGTATTTGATGTTTTAAAATTTCCATGTTCTGATTTGTTCTTAATATATATATTTTTTTTTAATTAGCGATTTTGTATTTTAGGATAATAGTTCTCTTGATGTTTTATGTATGTAAACTTTTTAGATGTGCATATTCTTATTGTCTCTCATAACTCAAATTGAGTGGTTTTGTGTATGTTTATACATTTTATCATTTCATATGTATATTTGTTACAAACATGTACATGAGTGAGACGTTAATAAACTTATCTAATCTTATTTTATTAACACAACACTACTCAGTATATTGACATCCGTGTATCGAAGTTGTGTCAGTATTCCTAGTACGAGGGTCATTCAATATATTCGAAGACAACCGTTCTAATTTTATTATATACGTGCTTCAATAATAATTTCTTATATCATTATAAACATTTATCTATTACCTACCATAGATACTAATTTATTTTTAATCATGCAACACAGTAGCATGTCAGCAGCCGTTGTATTACCATAGTAACGCGCTACCACCCCCGACCGACGTAACGTACCCTTTTCACTAGTTCAACTAGTTATTAATTCCGAATTAATTCATTTACATTCCCATATGTTTGGCAGATTATTGCAAGATATCATCATAATATTTGATGAAGTTGCTTATACGTTTGAGTTTGAATTGAGAAGTATTTGGTCTATGTTGTGTTCAATTTCATATTAATGACATTATTCAATTTCGGGTTTACCATTTGAAAAATAGCATAACGCCAATAACGTCGCTGATGTCAGAATATATTAGCGTTGTATGGTGGTTGTGGTAAGGTGGTATTTTTGTTTTATCCATATTTTCTTTAAAAATGCGTCGATTCGTGCAATATTTTCTGCACTTATGTCTGAAAGACTGTAGTTTAGTGTGATATAATTAGTTATTATCTGTGCCAATGTGTATTAAAATGACGAGTCCAGTCCACGAATTTATTGAATGACCCTCGTAACAATTGGAAACGTACATTCTGTGATAGCTTATGTTCGATATTATCTCGTCGAGTGAAAAAGTAGAAACATTGGGAACACACCTACCTAATTTCGTCATCAGTGATAGTCTGTATGAAGCCTTTGAGGACACGTTTACACTTCGCTGAAATTCTTCTTCTCAGTTGTATGGTTGACTTTGTGTTGTACAACTCCTGGTGGGCGAATGATAAGCCGTTTAAATTTGACTTGATGTAGTTTAATGCACCGTCCCAGTCACCCATATGTTGTTCATATGCTGTGAGAATTAGAAGTGTTTCAGCCTTGTCAGTAGGGACTCTCATGTTGCGGCAAGGTACAGCTGAAAGCAGAAATAAAATATTTATGAGCATATAAATTAATTTGGAGCAAATACACATCCGGCTTAATTCCAACTTAAAAACACGCCTACACGTATAACAGAAAAGTCATATTTGTCATCAGCACATATCAATGATCGTTACTTAAATATACAAGCTGACTTATAGTTCTATATAGTTGGACCACTGACGTGCAGGTTCTTATCGAGTTTTGAGACTCGTTCATAATCACCAAATACGTTCTCATTCTCGTTTTCAAACTTCATACTTTATACCCAAATGAGAAGCAATGGTTTTTTTTAATTTTGCCTTAGAACCAACACCAACTTGATGCAAATGGTCAAATTTAATAATAAATCGCAACCAAATATATGTCCGATTTCAGTAATAAAGAAATTACTGCAGTTGTTTAACTTTTAACATCAAAATAATTGCAAACCAAACAGTTTTGTGTTTATTTTGTGCGTAATGCTGTCCTTAGCAGTGTACAAATGTCCAAAGTGAATATTCGTTGCACTGTTTTAAATAAGCACAAATAAGTAGTAGGCGGGTAGTGCTTATTCTCGGATTGAGTGTCGTTTGTTTTAACATTTTTTGACATATTAGAACTTGCAGGCTTAGCCTAAATGTCACGTAGTAAGTCCACCGTTTACAATCGAGCTATACATTTAATGTAATAAATTGACAAGTAAGCTTGTGAAACATAACACAAGACGATATCACAGTATTATAACCAATAGAGTATTTGTTCTGCATTTAAATATAAGTTATACACATACATACCGTTTGTATGGTTTTCCATCATCCCACTTTCTATAATGACTTTGCTTTAAAACTTCATCAATGTATTGTTTGTGTACACACACGAGGCTTAGTATACTGCACGGGAAACACGAGCCATACACTGACGGTTTAGTCTAGGCTATTCACGATATAATGCGTACAGTGTACAACCTACACATAGGCCGGCTTGAAATACACACATCTGTTTAAGGGTCTATCATGGTATGAAATCAGTGGAAGTGGGTGGGGTATGTCTAAAAATAAAAAGTAGCAATAACAGCTTGAATTGCATAGTTGTTACTATCTAATTTGTCCATATATACCAGACAAAGTGTTTAATGTATTCTACATAAAAAGGTCTTCAAAAATAGTTGAAATATAACCATTTAATTACCTCAAATAACTTCTTCTCTAATAACTTCCAAACAACCAAACTGCACACTGTAAAATAAATCAAAATCAATATTTGCATAGTAGAAGATATAAATAAGGGTATAGAACAGCTTCATATCCAAATAAACAATTTAAATGAGTTGAAAATGAAGTTCACATCTACCTATTTCACTAAAAAATGACCAATTGTATTTGTTTTGAAAGTAGTACCAAGTGCAAAGTACGGTGTACTAACTTGCCATAAGTTTAATACAATCAGAGTTGTTCCCCTTATTGAGAATCATTGAAGTGATTTAATTATTAATATTATTCACATATTTTGACAAGCATTATTGCACAGAAATATAACTATGCATACTAAATTGAGTGAATTGAGACAAAGAAGCTGTTGGAGAATGATTGGGAAGGCTGTCATAGACTGGCTAGGTCATGCTGTGGCAGACATAAGTGACACTGCTAAGTGATGGTTATTTTGTCAGATATATCATCTTGTTGAAGCTCTTTCTACTTTATACATGTCATAATAAAGCATAAATCTATATTTTTGAAAAAAAGTTGTTGTAACAAGGTGTACCTCAAACATCAATAAACTTCAAAGAACCATCTTCCAGGTCTCCTTTCAAATTGTCTACTTCATGGGCTTCGTCTTCTCCCTCGTACTGAATCTCATACACTGTGTTCACGTCTCCGTCTTTACCTAGATCAATAGTTCATACAAAAATATGACAAGTGAAATGTTGATGCTGGGCATCAAAGATGCCGCTAGTTCTTTTTAAGTAAATCTTTTTATTTAGTAAAAGGTATTGGTAGAAACTTGTAAACAAACTAAAATTCCGGCGTGATGTGTGATGCACAAGGGAAGTTATTCTCATGTGTTGAGTGTACGCTGCAAAAACTTAAGATTGCTGAAAATGGGTATTTTTCACTAATTCAAGGGCAATAACTCTGGTTGTACTAAATTGAAAGGGGAGTGAAACCCCAGGTGCACTAGAGTACATGCTGTCAAACATTTCTATAAAGGTTTCATGATCCTAGGTCAAATACTTTTTGAGTAGCATGTGAAACAAGTCAAAAATGGCTATTTTACACCATTTCAATGGCTAATAACTCTGGATGTACTAAACTGAAAGGGGAGTGAAACCCCAGGTGTAGAGAAAACATCCTGACCATTTCTGTGAAGGTTTCATGACTCTATGTCGTGTACTTTGAGTACCGTGCGACATAAGGAAAGCGGCCAATTTTTTCTGTTTCAAGGGCCATAACTCCGTCAAAATTGGTTGAATCATAAAACCCTGATAATATGCACCAGGTCACATGATGACAATCATTCTCTGAAAGTTTGGTTGAAATCTATGAAGAAATGTAGGAGGAGTTGTGCACAGAAGAAATTGTTAAGGCCCGCCGACATTCAGCAATCTAATAACCAGAGTTTTCCTTTGGAAAACCTGGTTAAAAACTTGAAGGCAGTGAAACACCAGGAAAGAATAGAAAACATGAAAACATTCTATTTTCTATTGAAATATTTATTCAAATGAACATAACATGTTTTAGAAATATGAGCACCATTATAATATTGATTAATGCTTCACAGATGGCATTTAGCATGTTTCATAAAATAACAAAGTGTATTCCAATAACGTGGTATAGCCTGACAACGTGAAACTGACACTAAAGGACATTGTTATTTCGTGGTTTGTGAGCTTGATAAGTAAATTTATTGCGAATTAATACGTTCAACATAGTTTAAAATATGCATAGAACTAGTTCCATTTGGCAGCAGTATAGGAGCGCATATGAATATTTTGTAAATAAGAAGTGTCAGTTCAATGTTGGCAAGCTATATTTACCCGTTTAAATTTTGGCAAAACAAACTATTCTGACATACATAAATAAAGAAACATAGAGATTAAAAAAACACTTGCATTTATCAAATTTAGATTAAGACAAAACCTAAGAACTGGAAAAAATCGAAAATCATAACTAAAAAATATCTGACAGACATGAAAGTATTTAACATGTTCCATAAAAGTTCGAAAGGAAAAATCGCCGCTCCGCGTAAATAGTTTTTTTTTTACTTTTTAATAGCCCCTGCTAAGACCCGCAAATTGCAACATATGTAGCCGTTATATAAACACCCGTTCCGAACTGATTTGGACTTTAGTACCTACCGAACATTTATCATCCTATTTTACCCCTGACGGGCGAGTCCAACAGCGTTATAACCAATCAAATCTTGTATCCTCCTGGGACTTGGACTTTAGTACCTACCGAACATTTATCATCCTATT
This sequence comes from Spisula subtruncata, assembly GCA_963678985.1. Taxonomy (NCBI): domain Eukaryota; kingdom Metazoa; phylum Mollusca; class Bivalvia; order Venerida; family Mactridae; genus Spisula; species Spisula subtruncata. The sequence goes on along the minus strand of OY787660.1, from coordinate 3,347,623 downwards.
TTACCCCTGACGGGCGAGTCCAACAGCGTTATAACCAATCAAATCTTGTATCCTCCTGGGACATCTGCTTGCACCCTTTCATACTCTATGCCGCCTCCTGGGCGGCATAGAATGATAGTGTAAGATGTAGACTTTTTTTCTTTCTTTTTTTTTAAACAAATGTAGCTGTTACCATATATTTTTGGCGCGGACATTGGAGGTCTTCACAAACAAGTTGGACAGTACCAGTACTTTTTTTTCTCCAACACTTTGGAAATATCCTTTTAACTAATTATTACAAGCATGCTGAAATTACAGCTACATAATGTAAACAAAATAAATTACTGTACAAAGTAATTGAAATAAGTGATGCAGACAGTTTGTGGCGCTAACAGCTATTTCAGTTTGTTTTCTTTTGATTTCATTATCAACTGTGAACAAAAATGCCATTAAGTCTGATTTATTATTTTACCTGTGTTAGACAGGAGATCTGTTTTGACATACTGTTATCAACTTAACATTTGCATAATATGTACCTTTTATAGCTTGAAGCACTCTTCCAGTGTACCACTCTGTTTTACCACTGTCTTCATCCACAATCCATTCATGCTTTATATTACGACCAACAAACTTAACTTTATTGGATCTTCTTGGTCTTGGCTGTGAAGGCACCTGATAAAATTGGTTGAACTATGTTACATATAGTTTTATATAGGACATGACATACAAAAAAGCTGTAGTGTTGTGGTGTGTATAAGATTTATACTCTAACAGGGGAGAAGCGTGTGTAAGCAGCCTGCTAGCTCAGTCGGTAGAGCTTTGTCTCTGTAAGCAAAGAATCCTGGATAAGCCCCCATATTAAGTAGTGTGTACAAGATTTAATTACTACTAGACCAGCAACCAGTTAGCTCAGTCGCTACAGCATAGGTCCTTTGTTTGAACCCCACTGTTGTTGCATTTTCATTTCTATGGCACAATAGGGAGACTTTAACCTGACCCAAAAACTTCTATTAAAACATACTTCAACAAGATTATAAATTATATATATAATGCCAGTATAATTTTTTATGTGAGTATCACCATGACGCCCGGGATGTTATACAAACACAACATTAAAGAAACAATATTATACAATTTCTAGCTGGAATGTATATGTATATTTAACACAGGCATAAAACATTTGTAAAAATGTATACTGACCGGCAAGACTGAAGGCTTTGGAGATAAGTTCTGCTGATGGGATACTCCTGGTAATACAGATGGCTGAATGCTGGTGGAAGTGCTAGCGACTGGTTTGGTAAATGGTGTATCAGGTTTCTTTGTAACTTGTCCTTTCTCTCTGGGATTCTTTGTAACTTGTCCTTTCTTTACTGGTATATATATGTCTATTTCTGGATCAAACTGAAAAAATAATGTAATAATTCAATACATAACTTATTGTAATAAGTTTTCATTGTAAAATGATCCTTGGCTATTACTTTGGCATGGCATAGAGGCTTTTAATTTACCAAAGTCACTGTTAATGCATCCTTAAAAGGACACAAGGTTGTAGTTTTATCAAATAATTGTAGACATATTGACAAGTTACAAGTATATCAGCTGTTACGGTAACTTACCTGATTATAATAAAAATATTGGACAAAGAGTACAATGTTTCTGTATTTTACAATGGTACCGTGGTATCATACAATGGAGAAATGATACAGTTGTTGTAAATAAGGAATACATCACAAATAATTGACCCAGTTCATGGAGAAGTCGGTTATGCTCATAATGATACAAACAAATATCATACTGTCACTTAATACATACCCATGGTGATGTTGGACTTCTAATTCCAGTGTATGTGCCGAATCTTGGCAGTGATAGTTCTGGAAGTATGAATTTGAAGTAGAAGCACTTCAACTTTGGTAGCATACTTTCATTCCACAGTGTTTTGTCAACATATATTCTTTCAATATAGATATCATATGGGTCACTCCTCCTTAACACAAAGTCACACCACTCTTTATCAAAAATATTCAATTGTCCCTGAATTTGGTAGTATATTTCGTGGTTTTTCTTCAGTCTTAAAATGTTTTTATTAAGTTGTAGGCAAAAATTGGGTAATTTCAAAGCAGCTTCTTTTATCAGATGTGTATTAGTTTGAAGAAAGTTCTTTATTTCCAGCAGTCCTGTTCCATTTTTCTCCTTTACAATTCCATCTGTTGAAGCAGCTAGGAATGGATGTTCTTCAGATATTCTTAAACCAGTGTTCAAAACTTGCACGTCTCCTTTGATGTTCCTATATTCTATTATAGTGTTTGCTTCCTGAGCCAGGCCACGCACGGTATGAATGTTTCCTTTAAATTTGTTGTAAAGAATAGTTTTAACCAAGGCTGTACTTATATTTGTCGTTCTTCTTTTAATGACTTTTCCGAAGTTGGAGCTGGTAAGTCTTAAGTGTCTTTCTTTCTTCCACAATTCACTTTGATGTTGATCAATAGTTCCTTTTTCAATGTTATTAATGTCACAAATGGGTCTATTTACATTTTTGTTCATGAAATTGTTGCAGAGTTCTTGTAGTTTTTCATTGGTAACATCATCTGAATCATCTAGGTTACTTCCATACGCTAATCTTGCTTTCTTGGTGCTGCTTTCCTGACTCGTCTGACATTTACGTTTTGAACGGAGGGCTTTACTTGTTGCTTTTGAGTGGTATTTCTTGGACGCATTAAGTTTTTGTAGTTGTCGTCTTGCTCCTTGCATAAAATGGGTTCCTGCTGGTGTCCCTGTTGTGTTCTGGAATGTCAGTGGAGACCATTCAACACCCAAGTTCTTCCTCAGTGCTCCACCATAACACCTTGTTGCCCATGAGCCCCGACCACACCTGTTGATCACCTTGCCCCCATCAAACTTGGCTCTAATCGCCATCCAACTTTCGGCTAAATTGGTGGTGAAGTTGCCTATTAGTCTGTGACTCTTGTCAGCCACCCTATTTAAAATAATCTGGACATCTTTGATGAGTGGTCGCAGCTCAGATGAACTGAAGGATGGTGACAATGCCTTTCTGGTGTCCTCCATTTCTGATGTAGTAGGTTGTCTCCACATTTCAGCTTGGCTATCGAAAATATCATCGAAGGATTCGTCGCTTTCAGGTGGTGTCGAGCTATCACATGAATCTTTTGAGGATGGAATACCGGTAGCTTTTTTCGTACAAAATTCACTACAATGCTCATGAAATCCAAATATATGGTAGACGGAGTTTAAAATATCAGAACGAAGCAGCTTGGAGTTATTGTCTTTAGAACGCATCTTGATAGCACACCTGATGGCAGTAGACAGTCGGATTCTATTCATTTTGGTAAGCTTTCCTTTGCCTTTGTAGTGGGGCTTTTCTTGAACAAGTTTTTCCAGATTGCTGCGGATACACTTGCAAGTATGGTTGGCACACTCAAGTTTTTGGATGGATCTTCCCCAAACTGGTATCTTTTCCTGCAGGGTGCAGAAAACTGAGCTGTCACCATCTGCTATTATTTTTGTATACCTCAGTCCATGAGTAGATTCAGCTTCCAAGAAACCGTTCAAAATAATATCGGACTCCATGGCTTGGGAGCTGTCTTTCCAGTTAGAGAAGCAGTTATGAGTTCTTGGAGTCGTCTGTGCATTATGTGCTACTTTACATATGATGCACTGCTTGTTTCTTACTCCTATGTACAGTAGTTTCTGGGTGGCAGCTCCAAAAATCACGGCAACTCCTCCTGAAGCATTATATGTATGCTTGTGCGTACGTTTCGACCAGCCCCCATCACAAATAACCGTTATTGCTGGAATACCTTCATGAAAATTGCCCGCTTCTATAGCTCTCCTCCTCTCTTCAGCACCAGCTTTCAACATTTCCTCCTTTAGAGCATCCTGCCACCATGTTCCAATTTTATCTTCTATTGAAGTAAAACATCCTTCGTTCATAGGAGGAATATTCATTGCCGTTAAACTTTCATTCAATTTCGATGAACCCCCACCAGCAGTAACTGAGCCCCACACTGCGCGAACGTTTATATCGATCAGTCCTGTCCGTTGCTTTTCACTGTTTTTCAATGGAAATTCTTTCCTGCATCCCTGACAGACTACCAACAAAATACTAAAAAGGCCATTCTTCCTTATCTCAGTCTTCAATGTTACAGGGTCTTTACCGTTTTTTACCAGTTCCTGGGCTTTCAAGCACACACAAGTATGTGTTGTAATGGAAACAATATGTTGTTGCAACAATTCAACGTTCATGATTCTATATCCTGTTACAGGTTTTGAGCACTTGACATACTTAAACTTCAAAGATGTTGAGCCAAGTCTCACCAATTTACTAGAATGATCCCTGTAGAAGGGTACTCTTCTTACCACTATCATAGTTCGTTTAGTACCGGACGAAGGCCTTCTAATTAACTGATAAGGGGGGTGGTTAGACTGTTTGTTCCTATCGTACCAGATGACACGTTCCTCCTGCTTCAAAAGCGAAGCTTTCTCACGTTTCTTGGCCATTCTACCATGCCTCCCTCCGGCCTTACCAAATTGCCTTCTTGATGCATTATGCTTTGATTTGTTGGAAATACCCATTATAGCTCTACAAACTTATACAATACTCAATAGTGTTCTCCAGATACAAATTCAGGTTTTTGTACATAAACAAGTACACAGTTGAATAATAATTAGGACAATTCTTCAATGTTCTGCAATATGTCTTTTGTAATACACCATACAAGTTCATCACACTTTGTTTTTCTTCCGGTGATGTGCGCAGAACAAAACAGGTCAGCATTTAAAAACATAAATAAAGCCCCCACCCACCGTAGTAAACGCGGTTATGTCTTGTTTGGGAGCTATATGCACTATATGTCAAGGAAATTTAGCTGACACAAGTAGGGAAATCACTTGATGTCAACAAAAAACTCTATACTTACTCCGATCCATGCTTAAATACCTATAATTTAATAAAATTGCTTACCCATTCATCGTTTCCAATTTGACCGGAAGTAGTCGAACCACGCCACTATTAAAACAAACGCAGACCGAATTAACGACCCCAAATAAATTTGTTTCGATGTTAGAATTTAATTTCAAGCATAAGTTTTTCCTTTTTATGGATAAAAAAACAAATGTAATGAAAATCAATGCAACAAACCAAAGTCTTAGAAAAATGTTTAAAAAAAATAAAGTTACTAGACTGCATCGCTATATATCTACTAAAATACTCGGTATGCAGAGTTTAAATAGTGTACCAGTCTACAGTAAATCCTGCAGGAGTTGTCGTTCTTGAGCATAGCGGATGAATTTTTATGGAAACATGCACGAAGTTGGTCAAAATTAATCGGAAAAATAAGGTAAACATGCAATTTCACCGGAAAGTTTATCGTCATGGAAATGTTGATCATGCAAGTTTATTGTACCCAATTTATTGTTAACTTGGTTGAATATTTACAGTGAAATAATTATAGTTTTGCGTGAATTTTCAAGACAGAAATCGCACTTTCAATGTTTGTTTACATTTTGAAAGAATGAACTATGCCTGACCACTGCTTTAGAATCACGCTTTTTAGGGTTGACATTGTCGTTTCTCTGTCCGCCGCCAATTTTGCATTGAAATTTAAGTAGTACATTGTTGTTTGGGATGTGTATAAGGTATGTGGTAATTTTTAAAACATTTTTTTCGATTATATGCTTGTTACAAAGTAAATAGAAAAGTCTTTTGTTTTCTCATGTATTGTGTAATTGCAACCATTCAAAAGCAATTTCATTCTTTAAAGCTAAAATTCAAGTGTTATTATTTGTTTATATCATTTTGAAATTATTTTTTTCCATGGCAACTGTTTTTTGGCTTTGTTTACTTTCAACTTCAGTTATTGTCATTTCAATCCATGATAGACCCTTAATCTGAATGCCAAGTATTTTACAATGCACATACAATGGACTTGGTTAACACTAGCTTAGAAATATATTTGGTATAAATGTATACTCAAGAATATTATAATTATATATAAATGCAATGCAAACGGGGTTTTATAAAACACGTTATCGCATTATCATTCCTTTTCAAAAGTATGTTTTTAAAATTGGGCATATTTGTTCTACATTAATTGCTACATTGTATATTTATATGTCGAGTTACATGCCATTGTGCTATGAATAAATGGTGAATGGTTAACATAAAAGTAACTAGAAAAAGTCTATGTACAAATATGTACAAATGGAGTAGTATTTGTGATAGGTGCAGGCGACGTTGCATGCGGGATGTGTGACAGAAAAACACATTTCAGAATTGACACATATGAATTGAGAAGAATGTAAATACCAAGAATGTCTGCCATAAGAATAATTATAAATCAATAGTCCCCATAATTATACAACCACAGTGTTGAAGAAAAGTCCAGAAATGCTATGAGTGCCGTAATACGATCTCCACTTAAATGTAGTCAATATATCAAAATACATAGGTACAGAAAATGTCCAAATATAACATTATAATTATGAACTAAATGTGTTGTTTTATCGGTCATAATTGTGTAGTGTTTGGCATTTATAAGCGACAATCAGACTTGGGTTGTAGCATAAAGAGTATTATATATGCGAGGTGCATCGTTTTCCTGATAATCATGGATAATAAGTCGGCGTTATCTAGCAATATGATAGTGTGCGAGTGTTAAAATTGTCGGGTAACCAATCATCTAAGAGTATACAATTTCCGTTTGAACAAATTGCGTCTTGTGGAATACGTCATCCAGAATACTCAAAGTACAAACATATTTTAATTGTCGGCGAGTGGTATTGAATCATCTAAGCGAATGAAATTTTCGTTTGACCAAATTTCGCCTTGCGGAATAGGTCATCCAGAATACTAAAGGTGTAAACATAATTATTGTATATGCCTTGCCTTCGTGCCAAAAGAAGACCATACTTGATGGACTTTGGTCGCCCACATAGAGTACGATGTCCGTATTATGTAAATAAAAACATATCTTAAATATATGAAGCGATAAGTTTTGGCAACTTGGAATAACACGAAAACACCGTACTGAAATTTATTATATGCTCAGTACATCTAGAAACGCAACGTTTTCATCCTTGATTTTTTCTTACTTTCATTATTCATACATTTTTTAATTTTGTGTAATTATATAGTATAATTGTGTAGAAACTTGCCTATTGTCAAAATTTTATCGATCGGGTTACGTAACTCTTGTGCTTCAAGAAAACCACAAAACGCACAAATTCCACGTGCACCATTTACGCATGATACATTTTGGTGTAAATTGCCTCCAATCCGTTGTATGGTTTGTCAATGGAAAGAAAATCACAAATTAATAGTTTTAGGCTTGGGAATAAAAATGTCAGAATAGTCCGAACATTGGCGAAATCAGGCGATTCGGATGCCTATGACAGGGGTCCGCAAATGGGAGGTTTCAGTTCGGCTAAATTATTATCAATCAAGAGTGTTTATCTTGAGACACTCTACTTGCACATTAATACCGTTTACAACCACCAATGTCCAGGTCATCCATGTGAAACGACTCTCTGACAGGACCAGTTACTCCACATGTACCATCTCTAGGCAAAGTTCAAAACTGATTCATACACTTCTAAACAACGTCATGGAACAATATTTCTGAAAGAATATGATTTTATCCATTTGTGTTTCGTTACTTTTTAGCCGCACTATTCACACAAACACTATTCAATCGCATCGATAGCACTGTGTGAAAGCAATGTTACAGTTGCAAATTGTTTATGGAATAAAATATCCTCAAGTAAATACAGTTTAGTTGTCAATCATGAAACGTTCGAAAAGTGTTGACAGTATTCCCAGTGTTGCGTTTCTAGATGTACTGAGTATATGATAATTTATACCAACTATAAACCTCGCCATTTATATTGGATGTCGAACCCGGTAAGGTATTAGTCTATGTGATATATAAGCGATGCTTTCTTCTGGTTTTGGGCTGATTAAGGAGAAATCACGGGAAACTTTAAGGCAAGTGCACGCGTAATTTATGCTTAATATACTAATTCTTGAATGAAGGATGATTGTGTAAAATCGCATTGCCTGGTATAAGGATAACAGCACAAACTGCACGTGGACATCGAATTCCATAACTCTAGATTTCACATGTATGGACAAGGGCCCGAAATTACAACCAATACTTACACTCTGCACTCAGCACTCAAATATTGAAACTCCTTCTTTGGAGGTTCAAAGCGACATTTTTTGAAAACGAGAAGTTGAAGTTATGTTGAACAGGTGCTAAATATTATCATTTGCTTGTTTCCTATTGAAATTTAGTGTATTTGTAAGTTATAAGTGTAATTCACCAGCCTGAGTGCTGAGCGTGGTACTCAGATTCAACAATTACATTTTTATCTTATAAATAGCAAGTGGTTGAATTGATAATGTATCAAATGCTATTTTTAATATTCAAATAATAATTCTATACATTTTCCTTATGTAGACCATATTGAAAATTGATATTACCAAATATGTTATCTACTATAAATAAAGTCGTTACTTACTTACTACTAGTTCTGGGTACCATAACTAAATGATCTTTTTTGACAAACGGCGATCTTTAGTTATGGAACTGTCCTCTTTAAAAGTCAACTGTTTAAGATAAACGCTCGGAATGCAAGTTCACTGTTCGAAATTCGCCGAAAAAATAGCACATTCGTATAAAAGTAATATCAATCAAATGTTTTGTCCAAAAGTTATCAATATATCACCTGCTTATAACCATCCCACACCCGATGTTTCAATTCACTTCCGTGTTTACACTAACTGAGCCGCCATTGTAAATATTTACATGTGTTGCAGGTGCGCGCATGTGCGCTTTCGAAAATACGATTTTTTATGAAACATGGTTGAAAATGTGTCTTTATTAAAACAAACCTCTAAAAAGACATCTGCATAATAAATAAACACGTTATTTTCAAAAACAAACTTTAAACTTAAATTCGCACTAAAAAATAATGTTATTTTCGCAGACGACAATCCATGGTAACACCGGGAAACCCCGGGATTTCCCAAAATGAATCACGTGGTTTGCTTCGGAACACTTTTGTTATTATCGCTTTTCAAATAATGGCAATTTGCAACAGAAACTGTGAAATCCATAGGGTTGAAACAATCGATGGGATTGATGGTAATTCTTATGATACATTTTGTTTTTTGGTGTACGTTGGTAGAATATGGTTCAATTCATAGGAAGACGATGTTTATTTTGTTGAAAACATGCGTTTTGTCATAAAACGAACGCGGCTCAATCTGAGTCGTACACCTGTTAGGTTTTAAAGAAGAAAGGTCTTAGACGATGAATTGGAATAATCACTGAAATGAAAATAATCATCGTCTAAGAAGCTTGGACTAACTTACTACTTACTTACTTACCTTATTTATATTTGCTTTCTAGAACAAATAATAGCTCGATATATAAAAAAATCAATATTTGAGTGCTGAGTGCCGAGTGTAAGTAGTGGTTGTAATTTCGGGTCCATACTTGACCATTACATCAACGCTATCCAGAATCCAGACCCGTACCCTAGAAAAACAGTATACAATTTATTTAGAAATACACTACACATTATGCCCATGAGTAGACAAATATATATACAAATATGTACATGAAAACATAATTGCATAAATATTACAAGGTCAACAATCAATGTGTTGCTTATATATAAAGATCAATGAAAATCCGTAATATACGCGTTCATGGGACAGTGCGAGTACATATGCGGCACAATTGTTACAATTAGCTTTAACACCCAGAAAGTGTTATTGTGAAACCATTGAAACTGAAGCAACACTTCTATCAGATATAATGATGCGATCTCTGCAGGGACTGTAACTGTAACACAATGATCTTCAGATCAGTTAAGGCGCATAGGACATACGCATGTGTGTGCTCCCTCAATAAGATTTTCGTTTGAATGTCAAACTAGTGACAGTACAATATTTTAATATGATTATTATATGTTTACAGGGATTTGACGCAGACAGCAGCAGCTCCTGGTCTGTATCGCCTAAAGTGCTTTGATTAATTATCTTTTTTATTCATTTACGGTTGACAGTTGACACAATTCTAAAGTTTAACCAGTCTTTTGGGATGAATACATGATTGAATTAACGCAATAGTACTTGTTCTCGTTCACTTGCACAGCCTCAAGCATCGTGTACATGTTCCATACGTATGGACACAACCTGTCAAATGATGAAGTCGTATAGAGATTTATATCCGGAGTGGTGACAATCGACAAGAGTTACTGTACATTTTATTTAGTACATGATTAGAAATCATGTTACTCAGTCAGATGTAAAATAATTTCTACCGGGAACTGGGTGCATTAATTTCAGTTTTTGCTCGGGAATTACTAAACGTTTCGTTAATTAAACGATATCTGGAATTTAATTGAAAATATATTAATCAAAAGGAATGAGCATGTGTTTTGTATATTTTGAATTAATTTAGAAAAAATCCGATATCAGTTAATGTGATTACACATTAATGACCAGTTCTTAATTGCATAACAACGTGTTTTTGATTCCCTAAAATAACTCCTCGATATAAATAAATGATGAAATACTAGTTCTGATAATTGCCTTATAATTGTGTGAATTTTATCATCCTCTAATCGTATTTATTGCCTGGATACTACTGCAATGCACGTTGTAGTTGAAAGTTTGTAGTATTGCCTCCTCGATAGCCTAGTGGTGGAGTATAAACTCCCACGTTCAATCCATGAATGCGTAGTACCAGAGACGAAATAAAATTGTGACAGTATGTATGTCCGTCACTAGACCATCGGCATAAAAGGAAAACTGACTTCACAGTATACCTTCATCATCATAGCAATGAATACCATAACAATGGGAGTGATTAAACACAAATAAGATTTAACATTTGTTTCGCAATGACAATAAAATAAATCCAGACTTTCTGATGCTTTCCAATATTTCCAATATTCTGACGTCTATATAATATATGTATTTATCACATAAATCACGTTGTGGGAGTGTAATAAAGCCCATTACATAAAAATGATATTACACTGCTCAGCAATAGAATAAGTATGCAAATGAGAGGGGCTAATCACTATTTTTATGTATTCATACGCGCTGTCAAAAAAATAAACAAACATGGCCGACCGCGATTTTTTTCGTCAGCGGTGGAGGTCAGATCGATGGACGACAAGGCGAATCTAAAAATCTCAACGAGAATTTACAAAGGCATTTCAAGTCAAAGATAATAAATTAACACAAACCTACATTTTTTTTGAACATAGCATATGCTAAAACTTCCTGCACAATTTTAATGTATTTTGAGTTTCAAAATCGCATCTCTTTAAAATTCATCCATCTCATCCCGGATATTCGAAGTAGTGATGACGTCAAAACATAAACATGACGTCACAATGTACGTGACGTTTCCTGTTTTTAGTACGAGTATGTTCCCCGTACCTAACTAATTTCAAGACTAGATAGGGTCTACTAAAAAGGTCCGTGACGTTATTACCGTTCAAATATACCCGTCTCGGCTCATTTTCGTTTTCAACATTGAATTTTAAATGTAATTTAAATACAGTCACTGTGTTGCACTATGTTTAGATGCTCATTTATTCTTAACCGCATAACTCTCCTCAATATTCTTCTCTCTTTTTCTACATTTAAATGGCTTATTTTGCTATGTGATAAAAAGAATCTTACATTCGTGTCTTTCCATATTCAATTTATCCAACTCGTTGGATAAAAGTAATAAAATACTCGGCAGAGCCTCGTATTTTATCACTTTTATCCAACTCGTTTAATAAATTCAATATGAAAAGTCACTCATGTAAGATCCTCTATTTATTGTAAATCAAATAGTCGAGTATCATACAGTATCATAGATAATTAGCCTTCTACTAGATTCACCTCGGAATGTATACATTATTTAATGTAGAAGATGTGCTAAATATGATCTTATGAAATAATGTTGGAATATTGCTAAATATGGTCTCATTTATGTAGAATTACATCTGAGCACGACATGTGAGAATCCTTCTAAACAGTACGTAATATAATTTGGAAATTATCAAATGTAAAATAAAATGTTCGGAACACGGGTTCATGACTTGTTTGAACCTTTCCCAATGTAATGATATAAACTGTGCAAAGTATTCCGATCATGACAATTTGAATGTAATGTACAACCTGTCGTTTGTGATAATACAGATATTGGTGACTTAGAATGAGAAGGCTAGTAAGTACATGTATATACTACCTACAACCTTATAAGGCCGATGCATACTTCAAACCAGCACCACAATGCGCTATTTATTAGCCTATTGTAATGATTAACAACCGCCAGTTTTTCTTGTTCTCTCACAATTTCGATTTTTTTCTTACGACCATCTCAAAGGAAGTCAGCGAACTGTTTCTCTTGTATACACGGAATTGACGAGAGTAATGTAAATTTGTCTGACTTATAGGAATATTACATACACCATATTTATGATTGATACCTAGTTATAAATGCTATATGACATTTGATGGAGCTCCAGAGAAGAATAAATAGGAATGTGAAGTTCATTCACTGCTGTAATGTAATGTAAGTCTATATTTATATTGGAAAACTTCCAGGATTTGAAGGTTTACTTAACCTTATACTGATATAAGTTATGCCTGTATTGCTATGTGGTCTAATGGATATCGCCTCTTAATGGGCATTATGTTAGGATTTTACTAATTTGGTTTTCGTGTACAAGGAGGTTGTCTAATCATGGTTCTACTCAATAAGTGCGATATTTGTACAGCAACTAAAATGATATTGCCACTTTATTTGTTGTAAATGTGCAACATAAAGAAATACTCAAATTGACATGTCTGTCTATCAATCCAACTAAACGCTTTTAAAAATTGCTTTATTTATCTAAATAACTTAATTACATGGTGTCATCAACTTTGCATTGAGCTTAATCACACCCTTACAGTAACACTATAGCTACGAGTGCCCATCTTTTGTGTCACAATTCAGTCCTACAGATGTGCAACCGAGTGTCGACAACTGGTATTTAATATGACTAAGTTCACTAGGTTAGTTCTTGCAGGCAGATCATTAAAGAAGCAGTTCCTGGTTTGTAGTATGATTTATACCCTGACAATGCTTTATAATTATGTGATATGTGTTCTCATAATGTCATGTCTTTCAAATGAAATGGTGATGATATAGCTGTGCTACACTACGATTCCATATAACACTGTAAATATGAATCGACATAGCAGTCAGTTAATTGGTTCTGCAAATTGTTTTGAAAGAAATTTATTGAGAAAAAAATCATTTAAAAATAACAATATTGCTACTAGCAGTAAACCGCCGACTTAGGAGTAACGTTAGAAATCATGAATTATCGAGTTTGTAGATTAGGCCCTAGGCTACCAACTCAACACAATAAAAGCTTTATATAATAATACTAGTTAGACCACAGCTTACTGTAACTGACCAATCAACGAACAGAAAAAGCGTTGAATAAATCCCATAAATTGTTTTATACAACACTTTTCTGTGGTATATATTGTCGATTCAAAGATGTCTGTCAAAAACGCTAGAATGAATTGTTTCTAAATAACTAAATGCAGTAAGTATAACCACTACGCTATAGGACCATTAGAGTTATAATCATATAAGTGTATTTATGATGGTAGAATTTAATCCTGAGAAACCTGTAATAATCGCCCAGATTGAATGTTTGTTTACGCGGTTGTGACAGAGATCTTTGAATCAACTATAGAAAAAGTGTTGTATATAAACTTACATTGATTTATCCAATACTATTTAGGCCAAGCAAAATAATCCATCAAGTCAGGAATTTATAGCTTTATTGTAAACACAATCCATCCACAAGTGTGATTGTAACAGTGAAGTTAAGCATTAACAATCACTATACATGCATATATCCAATACAAACATCAAACATAGAGTTTAAAGAGGATGAAGCGGCGTTTTCAATGACTTAAAATTGTTATGTTACTTTATATCTATATTTTGTGTAACTAGAGTAGAGTATCATTAAAATACAAAATAATCTATTGCTGAAGCAGTAAGAATTACAATAGTATCGATTATAAAACATATACATGCACTTAAATACTATTTAAGCAGTTAAGTATATCTAAAAATATATTAAATCATTGTTAATTAATGAACTATTCAGTTATAACATAAGAGTTTTCTGCTCTTTTACAAAATCGGTATGCCAAAAATGAAAAAAAAAACTTGCAGTGAAATAACATTTTTACATTTTACTGCTGCTTACACAAATGTTTCGACTGGTGATTTTACAGTGTAATCAACATCTTTCTGATGCCTTTGAAAAACTATAATAGCAGATATACTGTCAGGTACTTCTATCACAATAGCATTTGGGTCTGGCAAGCCAGCATACTCGGCCTTGATAACCGTTGCCGAGACGACTAGTCCAGCTGTAGACTGGGGCGATGGAGGCGTCTTCGATGGAGTTTGTAGTTTGGATGATAAGTTACACTGCAGTGCCTCTAACGGTTGTTTATAATAATACACAGCAGTGCTTCTATGCCCACTGCGTGCCATTATTGCTTGTTCGTCAAAATTGTTTTCATATAGACGGAAACCCTGTATATTTAAATGACGAAAATGTAGTCCTGGTAATATCTTAGAATTGCGTCATTGTGCATATTGCTCGTATGCTGAACATGTCCACGAATCTTGCTTTCTGGTATCTTTCGGCAGACGCTGTTTTGAATGCGGTTGCACGTCCTTAAACCTTTGATTTTCATTCAGATCTTTGACTAAAAGGTCTCAGGATGGAAGATGCTTGATTTGCGTAAACGCGGTTACGTCCTCAAACTCCACAAACATACTACATGTTAGAATAAGAAGGTCGTAACTACACAATCGAAAACATCATGCATGCAAGAGAAAACTGTCTGTAATTTACTCTTCAACTATAGGAAAACAAGTTTTTAAAACTTCATTTTGGTCAACATGACAATTTTAGATCTTCATGAAAATAGGCTCATAAGAAGCGCATTGTGAAGCAGATTTCAAATATGCATGAGTCTTATAAGGTCGTAAGTAGTAGTTACGACCTTCTTATTCTAAGCCATCGATGTAGTAGTTTCATCAAGTAAATCAAATTCCACTACTTGTTTTTAAAAGCACATGCATGTACACTTGCTTTAAAAAAGATATGTAAAATATGTACAAAACAGAAAGAAAGTTGACCAATGGAATGTTACCAACGAAAACACAAAATACCCGTGCACCAAACATTCCTTGATTTTATTTTATGAATGGCTAATGTAAACGATTTGGGGATATTGTGTTTACTAAGTATTAATCATAGTATTAAGTAGTTGATTGTTGTGCAAATTGTATCTGAGAAACTAACATTTTTAGCTGTGGTCTAAGACAGATAGATCTCTCGTAAGTGTTGGGTATGAAAACATAAAATCTCGCAAACTCGATTTAGTTTTCATACCCAACACTTTCTCGTGTTCTATCCTATACTAAAGTACGTTTTATCAACTTATACAAATACAGCTAACACGTTAACAGAAACTATTCCAGCCACTTTTCATATGTTATATGCTATGATATGCTGACGAAAGGAGTTGTGGCATATTGATTAATTATACATTTCCCACTTAATGAATCATAACAGTGATCAAGTATATGTCCATACCGTTACATGTACCAATGGTTACAATAATATAATTTTACAGCATTATTTAGAAACTTACAGTGTTTCATTCAACAAAAGTCAGAGGTACATGTAGTAATTGATCTACTTAATTTATGTACCCTCCTTCCAAAAACTTCCTAATAATGTACCACTCTGAAACAATTTATGAGCTGACACAATGCTGGTGACGTAAGTCATGGTTTTATTCAGTTTGATTTGAGAGCACAAAGGTTAATTGTTGGAACACGTGACACTAGTAGTTATACATAGACGCGCACTATTATTGTCTCGCCTATATTCCAAGGAAGACATTGCCGTTAAATTCTGAAGTGATAATCAATTGAAAACTAGTAGACTGTACCAATTTGGCCTAATGCTATTAATTGTCTAGATAGCTAATTGAGACAAAATGTGGCAACAATTTTCACGTCACTTCTAGTCTAGTTGTCTTCACATACATCAGTGCATTATGTAGTTATGTTGGCGAGGTAACATCTGTCAATATAGATGTATTGTTATTTCGGATGGTGCACGGATCGTATTGTCTGAACGCTTCTAATCCTGAATGCTATTTGTATATGCACTGTACTAAAGGTGTTCTACTTTCAATTAAAAAAAAGGAAGTTCAGCATTACTTATGTCATTGAATAGAATTAACTTGTACTGATGTACTCCAATGTTTATAATCACCGGGCCAGATATCAGCTGAGTTTTTAAAGTTTTATAACTTAAATTGTTGATGTTTACACTTTCCTTCATTTATCGACGTTTTATAATCATATTGTAAATAATATTGTTAAAGTCCCAGGCAACGGTATCATTGATAAAAATAAAACGAAAACTAATATTTGTTCGGGTTGGGATATTTATTCACCCCAAATCTTACATACTTGATATTTTTTGTTTACATGTAGCTGCTTTGTTGAAGTGCTTGGTGTTAACTTTGATGTTGCCAATCCCCAGGGAGATAATAGCAAATAAACACGTGGAACTGATTTGAATACATTGACACGGTATGTTTCAAATGACTTTGCCGTTAGTTATCATCCTGGTCCAATCTCCCGAAGCAATTGTTAAAGATATATCATTTCAAACTTGAACATTTGCTCGAATTAAAAAAAAATAACGTGTTTGGTTTGAGACATATCTTAACTTTCAAGTCTTGTATTATTTCTGCATTAAACTCCGAATTGTGTTCACGTCGTGTGAAAAATATATCGAGTTAAAAATTCCAATGCAAGCAATCTCCATGATATTCGACAATATCGTGGCTGAGAAGTTGTTAAAGGGTTTACATAACCAGCACACTACATTAAGAATACCCACATAAGAAGAGATTGCTTTTCTGGAAACATGTAACGTAACAGGGCACATCACCAGGTCATTGCTGTGCATTATGTGGAAACATAAAACTTAGTTCTGAAGTTTCAAACCGTGGAAATTACGACAAAATTGCTGACACTGAGAATTACAATTACTGGATTTAATAGTATTTTCAGAAGAAATATGCCATTACTGTATCATTTACGTTCCACTGCCACCATTGCCACCACTCCGATTAATGTTGTAACCAATTAATCAGTCAGTCTAAAAGATGCATTTGCACAATTCAATGTCCGTAATTACTTTATTTAATGCTAGTTGGTGACACAGTGAGTTACATCAGGCGAAATCAATCCATTAGCATTCACTGATAATCGTTCACTGAAGCGAGTAAAATAAATGTCTCCCCTGTAATGGTTCTACAAGCATAAGAATAACGTGTATCTAGAATGTTCAACAGTTTCGTTTAGTTTAGTTTGAGTTTTTACAAAACGCTGACATTCTGTTTGTCTGTAGAACAAGTGGATTTATTATATATATCTGCCAGCTACAGCCACATGTTTTAACGTAGGTAATTCAATGTTTACTGTTTTAATCTGGCTTATACTTCATGGACTGCATGTATATCAAGTTACCTTGATCGTCGTTGACACATACATCTAGTATTGCCAACAGTAATGACATCTTGACATTTGGCATGTTCAATTTCAATACATTACATTTAAATTCTATATGTAGAGTTAAATTAAATTATATTAACATGTGACACGGATTATATAAACTAGCAGGACATTCAAGACCTTTCCAGTCCTGATATCTATTTATGATAGTACTGGCGACCTCTTGGAGATTATACATTTATTCAACTCCGAGTTGTTGCTATCAATCTGTAGTTTTGAGATATTTATTGCCTATGTGCTATGAAACTGATTGTAGACAGACCTTTTCTGTGATGTTCAAAAATTGTTAAATAAGTGAAGATTGTGTCTGGAATATTTTATTGTTTTAATCAATAATCCGCATCTAGAACTACATTTGATTAAATTTCAATTGCAGACGAATTAATGTAGGTAATGGGATATATTATTCTGATAATGGTATTTAGATGAAGAAGAAGCCGCAGTTTCTATTTAGTCTGGTGTTAAATAAATGCATTAGCAATAGTCAGATTATCCTGTTTTTCATTAAGTTGTAACAGAACAGGCTACACCAGTCAAGATGTTTGGGCGTCTGTGTTGCTTTTCCAAATTAAAAAGGTCTGATATAGGTTATGCTTGGTTGGAATATTGTCACACTCATACTATGTAAAGATAGGTCATCAAACAAGTTAACCTTGTCCATAAACATAATGAAACATAATAAAACATTTGTTAAAACACATTGAAGTTTATTTCAAAATACCGTATTATTGAACATACCAGGATAACTTTGGTCTATAGTTATGTGGGACACATGTTGTGTTCCAATATTTCTGTAGCGCCATATCTTAAATATCCTACGTAACAAGTCTTTGTCAGTGTAAATTTATAATAACACAATCTAGAATAAAAAATCATAAAAAAACTTCAAGTAAATCAGCATATTGAGTACGTTGTCAAAGCATCAATGTATGAATGCAAGTGACTGGTTAAAGATCAATAAGTGTTTGGAAAATTATATTATTTCCCATATAGAAACATGGAGTTTACTTGTTCGGGTTTCCGCTATCCACCAAATAGTTTACCGTTGCTTTGCTTCATAGAAGATTGGTTAATACGGAAGACAACATTTAAAACAAAACATTTTCACACGACCAGGCCAAGGATGATTAGATGTTCAGTCGTTTTACTAACATAATTCCTCGCTCGAGAACGATATACCATTTAAAATTGCTCAGATTGTGGTAGCAACACTAATTGATCGAATTTCGCTTGTTACTCGTCTTAAGGTCTCAAAGGAATTTCGAAGATTTATATCTTTAATATCTGAACACACGTATTGCTGTTGGCAAATACAGTTGACGGAGAAAGTTGAGATTGTTCGATTCATACACCAGGATAGATATGTGGTCTTATACTGATGGACTAATGTTGGTTTATGATGCTCATTAATGTATTCCGCTAGAGAACCTCCACCAATTGAGTCCAACCTAAACAATTGGTGTTACATACGTCCCAGAATTAAACTGAACTGGGGACGTCTTATAATTGCCTCAATATCAATTTAATTTGGCTTAAACATCACAAACATTTTTCAGGAACAATTTGAATTCAACAGTAAGTTTACATAACACAAAGATAATGTCGTCCCTCCAAGGCCAGAATACTAGACGGTTGGCGGACAAAATCCAGGTTACCATAACTCTAGGTTAATTGGTATGCGTAAGAATTGTGCACCGTTATAAATACTGTAGATGCAATACGATAATGGTACAATGTATACATTGTTTGTGCCCTCACTTATTTATAAAATAAGAGAGGGCATATCTCATTGGTGATATCCCTCCGTCTGTACGTCGGCCCCTAAGAACGTAACGCAAATTGAGTGCGCTGAACTCCTCACAAATCGTGTAGCGGCTTTTGCTGAAACGTTAACAACCGTAATATGCAGATGATGGTATGTTTCACCAGAGATACGGACCATTGTTACTGTTACTAAATTCCCTGGTTCACCAAATTTCATCTTAAAGTAAAGCAGCTTACATAATAAGAAACAAAGCAGTCAAATGTACATAATGTACTAGTACTGAAATATTGTACGATTCTGTGACAAAACAACTTTAAATATGCTCCGTACATCTAGAAACGCAACGTTTTCATCCTTGAATTTTCTTACTTCCATTGTTGATACATTTTTTTTATTTTGTGTAATACTATAATTGTATAATCGCGTAGAAACTTGGCTATTGTCCAAATTTTATCGATCGGGTTAACAAAATCGCACGAATTCCACGTGCACCATTCACGTATGATCAATTTTGGTGTAAATTGCTTTGAATCCGTTATAAGGTTTGTCAATGGAAAGAAAACCACAAAAGAAAAGTTCTAGATTTCGGAATAAAAATGCCAGGATGGTCAGAACATGGGCAAATCAGGCGATCCGGATGCCTATGACGGGGACGTCAAATGGGAGGTTTCACTTCCGCTAAATTGTCATGAACCATACAACAATGTTTCATCTGGAGACACTTTACTAGCACTTTCGCACCGTTTACATCCACCCATGTCTAGGTCATACATGTGAAATAAGTCACCGACAGGAACAATAACTTTGCATGTACCATCTCTAGGCAAAGTTCACAACTAATTAATACACTGCATAACAACTTGTTGGACGTCATGGATATGTAATCAATCAATAATTAGTCAATATTTGAATTTTTCACTTAGAACAACTATTCTGAAAAATTAGGATTGTACCAATTTGTGTTTCGTTACTTTTTAGCCGCACTATACACACAAGCTCTGTTCAATCGCATCGAAAGCACTTTATATAAACAATGTTACAGTTGCATTGTTCATGAAATACAATATCATCAAGTAAATACAGTTTGGTTGTCAATCATTAAAAGGTTGAAAAAGAGTTGACAGTAACCCCAGTGTTAAGTTTCTAGATGTACTCTGTATATAATATCGTACAATGAATATTACAAGTACTTGCTTTTAGTGCTATTTGATTACATTGTTCCATAATTGCAGGTTGCACCCCGATTAAGTGAACGTAGTGTTAAGTTGTATGATACTCTGATAGAATTGTTCATCAACAACACATCCATGCACCATAATAAAATTTGAAGCCATATGACTGCACAAAGTATTCTCCAATGACTGTATAAACCAATATATCCATTTCAATGTGTTTGCAGATATCTGTCAGGTGTGGAACGGTACATTGGTATTACTTTATAATTCATTTACTTGTGTTCTGTCGAGTTCGGAACAGTATACGAACACGACTCACTTTTACTTGATTCCCAATTGAATTGCAATCCATTATAAGAATTAAACAGTATACAAGACAAAATAACGTAAGGATTAGATCATATCCCGCATCAAATCCAGTATTCATCCCGCATTTATGTTTTATTTTGATCAAAATAATGTCTAAATTCAAACACAAAACACAAGTTTACACAAGAAATCGTCGAAAGTAGTTTAAATTTATTTTAATTCGACACCGTGTCAGAATGTTGTCTTAGCAGTACAGAAATACTGTCATATATTGTAGAATACAATTAAACAAAAGTCAGGTTGATAAATGTACTTAATAAATTGTTACATGTTAGAAAATGTTAAAATTTTACTTGATTCCCAATTGAATTGTAATCCAATATTAGAATTAAATTTTATCTTATAAAACATGTTGTTCTTGCACTAGACAAATTGACTTTCCTTAAATAACGTCAAAATTTGATCATATCCCGCATCAAACCCCTAATTCCTCCTTCATTGATGCTTTAATTTAATAACGCGAATGTCTAGATACAAACATTAACCATTAGTTTAAACAAGAAGTCATTGAACGTATTTTCAGTTTAATTCGACACCTGATCAGACTGTTTTCTTTGCAGTGCAGACATACTGTCTTAGATTGTAGAATACAATTAACAATAACCAGGTTGATAAATGTACAAAATATATGATCTTGTCAACAGGAACATGGTTTTAATATGATCAGCTAAACCTAGTCAGCATTTATACACGGAAACACATCATATTTCATAACCTTCATATCCAATGATTCTTGTGGCTAAAATCATTCTCTATTTCGGTAACAATTTAACAGTACATGATGTTTAAATTGTTGGGAGCAGGTTCATTTTTCATTAATGTTTGGATTATTTTACGCTCAGGGGATTTCCTTCATATTTTTATCATTTTGTTAACATCTCGTACATTACTAATCCGTTGTTATTTTTCTATATATTTACATGTCACATAGCATCAAATTATATAGGACCGCAATGGAAATAAGATCTGCATGTATGTGTAGCTCTTTTTTGCGCCAGTCTTTACATGTATTGTTTATTGCCATGACTTTATTATTGCTTCTATGTAAGTTTATTGTTATTGTATGTTGCGATATATTTTGTCATGTTTAATTATGCATTATATGTAGAAATAAATCTATCTATATTTCATAACCTTCATATCCAATGATCCCTGTGGCTCTAAATCGTTCTCTATTTCGGTAACATTTTAACAGTACGTACAATACCGTGCACCTTATGCCTTATTTCCGACAGGAGGCTAAAGCTTGTTAGAACTTAGTTTTTAATTGCTAAGTATATTGTTCAGAAGCACTTTTTGATGAAAACAAGATTTAATTTACTAGTATGTGTTATTGTTCGAATTACAACCAAATTTGAAGGCGCCAACGAAATTTCAGCTGTATAATTTATATGTTTCTCTCATATTGGTCAGACGTTGACCCTAACAAACAAAAACAGAATGAGTGTTTTGCTGTTTTTAAATCCATATCTACAATAGCGTCAATTCTCACATAAACAATATACATTTTCGTATTACAATATATACAATTGTATCATTCTTTCTGGGTTACAATTTCATGTCTCCTTACATTGATACCATCCAGTCGATGATCTTTCAATGCACTTGTGGATATAATTCAATTTAAGATTCGGAGCAGTATCTGAAGGCAATCCAATACTAGGGAAAATTATCACATAATCTTAATTAAGTGTGTACAAAACAACTGATTTATGTCTATCACGGAGTCGTGTTTTTCTCTGTTGTTCAGGAATAACGTGTCGTTTTGTATAATATTAGATATGTGTATCAAAACAACATCGTGTGGTTTGTCAATGTACTGAATGTAAAAGTACAACGTATAATGATTACGTGAGATGATGATTGATTTTTCGGATTAAGACGAAACGCTGCTTACCATGTTCTACAAGGATTCCGAGTTTGTATACGTATTGTAAATTGGTCCCTTATTGGTGTTAGTGATATTGGTTTTATTTAAATCAATGACTAGCATCCTTTTTGATATATTCATTTAATTAAAGTCTTCACTTTTCATTGTTATCGTCGAGGTCTGTTCCACATTTGTTCCCACAAACATAGATGACCCGTTTTGTGATTTGTTCTCACAAACATAGATGACACATTTTGTGATTTGTTCTCACAAACATAGATGAAACGTTCCGAGTTTGTATACGTATTGTAAATTGGTCCCTTGTTGGCGTTATCGATATTGGTTTTATTTAAATCAATGACTAAAATCCTTTTTGATAGATACATATTTTTCGAAAATACTAATCCAATTTATCCGAGATATGCATGTTTCGATTACAGCGCAATTATCTGGCCTATTCAACGGCGAATTCGCTAATTCCGTAATCGTGTTTTGTTTAAACACCAAATAGAATAATTAATTTACTTTCGATGTCTTACTGACAGATTGATGTTTTAGAACAATGTTACTTTAAAAAATCCGACATGCCAATATAAAGTTATCGGCCAGTTACAAATGTATCAGAACATTCAGAATGCCCCTCGTATACATGATCGTCTAATTGTTCCACTGTTCCACTGTGTGGTATCATGTATTTAGTCAGAGTTCGATGACACGCACTCCAAACATAAGGAATACATTCGTATGTCAACAAAGAAGTAATGAAGACATGTTTAAGTTAGAAAAACAGATAACTCATTATAGTGTTTATCTACTTGGAAGCGCTCCCTTTATTGTGATAGCTCTGACCGCCTTATGTCATCACGCATTCACGCATTGCATTGCTAGGCGATGTCGCGGTCGATATACTTCATTATGAGTTGGCAACTGTAAAATGCCGCGCCAACGCTTGTGGCGACGTAGCGGTTTGGTACTATTTTGTTCTTACAAACATTGCAGAAACATAATTGAAATTTGCATAGTTTGGATTGTACTGCAGCTTTAATAATGTGACAACGTGGCCAAACGCGTGTTTTACATGTCTGATGTCACATCATCGTAGCATAAATTCGCAAAACAAAAATAATAAGTAGAAAAATCTACATGCTTTATTTATAATTCGGAGTTAGTTTAATTCATAAACCAATAAGAAATATTGACCTTTTAAGATCCTCTATGTATCTAAGTATTGATGTTTTAATCACAGTGATCAAAAAGTGACTAAACTTGGTTGATTGTAAATGTTTTATGTGGACATGGCATACATTGTTTAACAAGCATGGGATAATTGTAAGTTGTGAGTAAGCAGCTGTGTCACGGCCTGGTGCACATTCATCCTCCCGAACGTTTTGTTCGAGCGTCAGACATATTGGATTGAGTATGCAATGCTACATGTTTTGCGTCCGGTCTGTTCAACATTTGTTCTCACAAACATAAATAACACTTTTTGCGACTTTCACAGTATTTATGAGATACCTTTGCATAACGATGTCATGTAACTGATGATGTAATAAACAGCGTAACATAAGGTCTGTTTCCAGGTCTGAACGATTTGAGCATACTTGTGTTCACTTTGTTTCATGTGGGCCATTGAATCCTAACATCAATTTCAGAGTTTTTGCTTGGGAATTACTAAACGTTTCGTTAATTAAACGATATCTGGAATTTAATTGAAAATATATTAATCAAAAGGAATGAGCATGTGTTTTGTATATTTCGAATTAATTTAGAAAAAACCTGATATCAGTTTATGTGATTACAAATTAATGACTATTTCTTAATTGAATAACAACGTGTTTTTGATTCCCTTAAATAACTTCTCGATATAAATAAATGATGAAATACTAGTTTTGCTAATTGCCTTATAATTGTGTGAATTTTATCATTAGTGACTTAGAATTAGATGGGTAGTAAGTACTACCTACAACCTTATAAGCCGATACATATACTTCAAATGCGCTTTTTCTGAGCCTATTTTAATGATAATCAAAATTTGGCATGGTCACCAAACTGAAGCTGAAACATCTTGCTTTTCGGAAAGTTTTTCTTGTTTTCTCAAAATTTCGATTTTGTTCTTACGACCATCTCATTGGAAGTCAGCGAACTGTTTCTCTTGTATACACGGAATTGACGAGAGTAATGTCAATTTGTCTGACTTATAGGAATATTACATACACCATATTTATGATTGATACCTAGTTATAAATGCTATATGACATTTGATAGAGCTCCAGAGAAAAATAAATAGGAAATTCAATGTGAAGTTCATTCACTGCTATGATTTAATGTTAGTCTATAGTTATATGGGAAAACTTCCAGCATTGTAAGGTTTACTCAACCTTACACTGATATAAGTTATGACTGTATAACTATGGCATAGTGCCTCCTAATGGCCATCATGTTAGGAATTTACTAATTTGGCTGTCGTGTACTAGGGGTGTTTAATCATGGTTCTACTCAGTAAGTGCGATATTTGTTTTGCAACTAAAATTATATTGCCACTTTATTTGTTGTAAATGTGCAACATAAAGAAATACTCAAATTGACATGTCTATATATCAATCCAACTGAACGCTGTTGAAAATTGCTTTACTTATCTTAATCATTTAATTACACGGTGTTATCAACTTTGCAATGAGCTAAATCACACCGTTATAGTTACATTACAGCTACGAATGTCCATCTTTTGTATCACAATTTAGTCCAACAGATGTGCAACCGAGTGTCGACAACTAGCATTCAATATGACTTAGTTCACTAAGTTAGTTCTTGCAGGCAGAGCATTAAAGAACCAGTTCCTGGTTTGTAGTCCGATTTTATACCCTGAAAATGCTTGATAATTATATGATAAGTATTCTCATAATTTTATGTCTTTCAAATGAAATGGTGATGATAAAGCTTAGCTACACTACCACTTCGTATAACACTATAAATATGAATCGATATAGCAGTCAGAAATTTCCTGAAAGTTAATTAGTTCTGCAAATTGCTTTGAAAAAAAAATATTGAGTAAATAAATTTATTTAGAAATAACAATATTGCTACTAGCAGAAAAACCGGCGACTTAGGAGTAACGTTAGAAATCGTGAATTATCGAGTTAGTAGATTAGACCCTAGACTACCAACTCAACACAATAAAAGCTTTATATAATATACTAGTAAAAAAAGTTTTATATTTACACACAGATACAGCTATCATGTTAACAGTAAATATTCCAGCCACTTTTCATATGTTATATGCTACGATATGCTGACGAAAGGGGTTGTGGCATATTGATTAATAATACATTTCCCACTTATATGAATCATACCAGTGATCAAGTATATGTCCATACCGTTACATGTACCAATGGTTGTAATAATATAATTTTAAGGCATTATTTAGAAACTTACAGTGTTTCATTCAACAACAGTCAGAGGTACATTATGTACATGTAGTGATTGATCTACTTAATATATGTAGCCTCCTTCCAAAAACTTCCTAATAATGTACCACTCTGATACAATTTATGAGCTGACACACTGCTGGTGACGTAAGTCATGGTTTTATTCAGTTTGATTTAAGTGCACAAAGGTTAATTGTTGGAACACGTGACACTAGTATTTATACATAGACGCGCACTATTATTGTCTCGCCTTTATTCCCAGGAAGACATTGCCGTTAAATTCTGAAGTGATAATCAATTGAAAACTAGTAGACTGTACCAATTTGACCTAATGCTATTAATTGTCTAGATAGCTAATTGAGACAAAATGTGGGAACAATTTTCACGTCACTTCTAGTCCCAGTTGTCTTCACATACATCAGTGCATTATGTAGTTATGTTGGCGAGGTAACATCTGTCAATATAGATGTATTGTTATTTCGGATGGTGCACGGATCGTATTGTCTGAACGATTCTAATCCTGAATGCTATTTGTATATGCACTGTACTAAAGGTGTTCTACTTTCAATTAAAAAAAAGGAAGTTCAGTATTACTTATGTCATTAAATAGAATTAACTTGTACTGATGTACTCCAATGTTTATAATCACCGGGCCAGATATCAGCTGAGTTTTTAAAGTTTTATAACTTAAATTATTGATGTTTACATTTTCCTTCATTTATCGACGTTTTAAATCAAATTGTAAATAATATTGTTAAAGTCCCAGGCAACGGTATCATTGATAAAAATAAAACGAAAACAAATATTTGTTCGGGTTGGGATATTTATTCACCCCAAATCTTTCATACTTGATATTTTGTGTTTACATGTAGCTGCTTTGTTGAAGTGCTTTGTGTTAACAATAATGTTGCCATACCCTAGGTAGATGATATCGAATAAACACGTGTAACTGATTTGAAGACATTGACACGGTATGTTTCCATAAATGACTTTGCCGTTAATTATTATCCTGGTCCAATCTCCCGAAGCAAGTGTTAAAGATATATCTTTTCAAACTTGAACATTTGCTCAAATTGAAAATGTGTTTGGTGTGAGACATATCTTAACTTTCAACTCTTGTATTATTTCTGTATTTAACTCCGAATTGTGTTCCTGTCTTGTGAATATTATATCGAGTTAAAAATTCGAATGAAAGCAATCTTCATGATTTTCGACAATATCGTGGCTGAGATGTTGTTAAAGGGTTTACATAACCAGCACACAACATTAAGAATATCCACATAAAAAGAGATTTCTCTTCTGGAAACATGTAACGTAACCGCGCACGTCACCAGGTCATCGTTGTGCATAATGTGGAAACATAAAAAACATAATTCTGAAGTTTCAAACCGTGGAAAATACGACAAAATTGCTGACACTGAGAATTACAATTACTGGATTTAATAGTATTTTCAGAAAAAATATGCCATTACTGTATCATTTACGTTCCACTGCCACCATTGACACCACTCCGCATTAATGTTCTCACCAATTAATCAATCAGTCTAAAAGATGCATTTGCACAATTCCATGTCCGTAATTACTTTATTTAATGCTAGTTGGTGACACAGTGAGTTACATCAGGCGAAATAAATCCATTAGCATTCACTGATTATCGTTCACTGAAGCGAGTGAAATAAATGTCTCCCTGTAATGGTTCTACAAGCATAAGAATAACGTGTATCTAGAATGTTCAACAGTTTCGTTTAGTTTAGTTTGAGTTTTTACAAAACGCTGACATTCTGTTTGTCTGTAGAACAAGTGGATGTATTATATATATCTGACAGCTACAGCCACATGTTTTAACGTAGGTAAATCAATGTTTACTGTTTTAATCTGGCTTATACTTCATGGACTGCATGTATATCAAGTTACCTTGATCGTCGTTGACACATACATCTAGTATTGCCAACAGTAATGACATCTTGACATTTGACATGTTCAATTTCAATACATTACATTTAAATTTTATTTGTAGAGTTAAATTAAATTGTATTAACAGGTGACACGGATTATATAAACTATCAGGACATTCAAGACCTTCCCAGTCCTGATATATATTTATAATAGTACTGGCTACCTCTAGGAGATTATGCATTTATTCAACTCCGAGTTGTTGCTATCAATATGTTGTTTTGAGATAGTTATTGCCTATGTGCTATGAAACTGATTGTAGACAGACCTTTTCTGTGATGTTCAAAAATTGTTAAATCAGAGAAGATTGTGTCTGGATTATTTTATTGTTTAAATCAATAATCCGCATCTAGAACTACATTTGATTAAATTTCAATTGCAGACGAATTAATGTAGGTAATGGGATATATTATTCTGATAATGGTATTTAGATGAAGAAGAAGCCGCAGTTTCTATTTAGTCCGGTGTTAAATGAATGCATTAGCAATAGTCAGATGATCCTGTTTTTCATTAAGTTGTGACAGAATAGGCTACATCAGTCCAGATGTTTGGGCGTCTGCGTTGCTTTTCCAAATTTAAAAAGGTCTTATATAGGTTATGCTTGGTTGGAATATTGTCACACTCATACTATGCAAAGATAGGTCATCAAACAAGTTAACCTTGTCCATAAATATAATGAAACATAATAAAACATTTGTTAAAACACATTGGAGTTTATTTCAAAATACCGTATTATTGAACATACCAGGATAACTTTGGTCTATAGTTATGTGGGACACATGTTGTGTTTCAATATTTCTGTAGCGCCATATCTTAAATATCATACGTAACAAGTCTTTGTCAGTGTAAATTTATAATAACACAATCTAGAATAACAAATCATAAAAAAACTTCAAGTAAATCAGCATATTGAGTACGTTGTCAAAGCATCAATGTATGAATGCAAGTGACTGGTTAAAGATCAATAAGTGTTTGGAAAATTATACAATTTCCGATATAGAAACCTGGATTTCACTTGTTCAGGTTTCCGCTATTCACCGAATAGTTCACCGTTGCTTTGCTTCATAGAAGTTTAGTTAATACGGAAGACAACATTAAAAACAAAACATTTTCAGACGACCAGGCCAAGGATGATTAGATGTTCAGTCGTTTTATTAACATAATTCCTCGCTCGAGAACGATATACCTTTTAAAATTGCTTAGATTGTGGTAGCAACACTAATTGATCGAATTTCGCTTGTTACTCGTCTTAAGGTCTCAAATGAATTTCGAAGATTGATATCTTTAATATCTGAACACACGTATTGCTGTTGGCACATACAGTTGACGGAGAAAGTTGAGATTGTTCGATTCATACACCAGGATAGAGATATGGTCTTATACTGATGGACTAATGGTACTCGTTACACATCAGATAAAGAATGCAGGACAGTACGACAATCACTAACATGAGCACGTGACCAATCAGGGCAATATGCTGATAAATCGACATCGAATGACTTGTTTTAGTCAGGCACATGTTCCATATAAATATAAACCCAATACTTCTTATATATACCAGAGTCAACCAGTGCATAACGATAATTATCACATACTGCTTAGAGCTACGAAACAATTTTTGTTCATTTACATTCTGCTTACAGCTATATTTGGAAATCAAAAAAATCTGTTTCAGTTCGTCGCCTAACTTATTTGGGGAAGTTCTCCAAATATCATAATTAACTGTAATTAAGTATAATTAGAAACATGGGAGGTACTTGTTTTGGTTTCCGCTATCCATCAAATTGTTGTTTAAATTCGTTCACGATTTTAGCTTAATGGAATCTGACTAAATACGCAAGACAACAATTAAAACAAAACATTTTCACACAACAAGGTCGAGAATTATTATATCTTTTTTAGTCCAGCAATAATGTCCAATAAGCATTATTTTTTGGAGAAAGTTACCAAACTTGGTACATCTGTTCCTTGGTGCATTTGAAACATTTTTTTCATGAGACCCATTTAAAATATTTTTTGGTTGCCAAAACAAAGGTATTCAAAAAGCCCGCCAAAATGACCAAATGGCGGTTTCACCCAATAACTTCAGTTTGGAATTGCATATCGTGATGAAACTTGGTGTATAATTAGCTTGACTAGACGTTTTATCAACATGTTTCCTCCCTCTCGACCGATAGACTTTTCTAAAATTGCTAAGATTGTGGCAGGAACACTAACTGAACTAATTCGCTTGTTAATTGTTGATAAGGCAAGATATACACATTAAAGATAAAACCATACAATGTGTAATATTACAATTACTTGCTTATAGCGTTATTTGAGTGAGTGCATTATTTCATATTTACAGATTTAACCTCGAATAAATAAACGTAGTGTTAAGGTGTATAATACACTGGTTAAAATGTTCTCCAACAACACGTTCTTGCAACATAATACAATTTGAAACGAAATAAAACACACATCAGTGCACAAACTATTCTCTTCTGACTGTCTAAACCCAGATATCCATTTTCTTGGTGTTTGCAGATATTTTTCATGTGCGAGAAGGTACAATGATATTACATTATAATTGCATTAGTTTATGTTCTGTAAGTGCAGAACGAACATGACTCATACTTACTTGATTCCCAATTGAATTGTAATACAATAATAAAATAAACCGTATCTCTTATAAAACATGTCTTTGCACTAGACTACAAATTGTCTTTCCTTAAATAGCACCATGATTAGATAATGTCCTGCATCAAATCCATTATTCTTCCGGCATTGATGTTTTATTTCGAGCATGATCCAAAGATAAGCACTTATTTTACACAATACACCGGTAAATGTATTCTAGGTTAAATTCGACACCTTAACAATAACCTGATTGATAAATGTACCAAATAAGACCCGTGCTTTAAAATCAGTTCATGTCACTTGCTTGATATGTTTACATGGTTTTGATTTGGATCAGCTAAACCTAGTCAGCGCTAATACTCGGAAACACATCATAGTTGATAACTTCATAGTTCATTTTTTATGATGCTAAATGTTGTCAGACCCTAGTTTGCAGTGATGAGTATATAGTCGGAAGCACGTTCTGAAGAAAACAAGATTTACTGTAGGTGTTAATGTTTTGACAATATTTGCAGGCACTAACGAATGGGTGTTTCTCTCTTATAAAAGTCAGACGTTGAGCCTAACACATAAAAGTATAATGTCGTCGCTTCTGTTAATTCCATATCTGCAATATAGCGTCAATTCTCATAGAATGAAGAAACATTTTGTATTACAATAAATATGAATTAATCATTCTTTCAGGATCACAATTTCATAGAATGTAACTTACATTGGTACCATCTAGTCAACGCTCTTTCAAAGCACGTGTGGATATAAATCAATTTAAGATTCGGTGCAGTATCTGAAGGCAATGCAATACTTTGGAAAATTGATTACATAATCTTAATCAAGAGTGTACAAAACAACTGATTTATGTCTATCACGGAGACGTTATTGTCTCTGTTGCGTTAAGAAAATTGGTCGTTTGGTATAGTATTAGATAGCTGTATCAAAACAGCACCGTTTGGGTCAAAGTACTGAATGTAAAAGGGCAGCGTATAGCATTGTTCATAGTACATGGTCTTCTACACAACATGGTTTCCATGTGGTTAATTAGTTTGTTTAAGCTCGAGTTATGTTAATGCAAATGTTCACAGGTAAAAGTAATGTAAACAAATCGAAATCTTTGTCAAATTACATGTAGCAGGTTTTCCTGGAGAAAGGCTCATATGCATCTGCATTCCGCAACCTCAGCATGTAATAATGATAACCGCATTAGCAACAATCAACGGTCAATGTACCACTCGGAAACGTTTTATTTTGCTGATGACACAAGCCATGGTTTGATTCATTTTGATTTGAATGCACAAAGGTAAATTGTTGAAACACACGGCACTACCATTTAATTTATACCGAGGCACTCACTATAATTATATCGTCTTTATTCCCGGGTTGACGTTGTCACTATATTTTGATTGGCAACTTATAGACTGTACTAATTTGCCCTAATGCTATTAATTTTTCTGAAACAATTTTTGAACAATTTTCACATCACCTCTTGTCCCTGGTGTCTTCACATCCACAAGCACGGTATTCAGTTATCTGGGAAATGTTACATCGGTCAAGCAAATGCACTTCATGACGTGCGAGGATCTTATTCCCTGAACACTCCAACCATGAATATCCGACCACATGCTATTTGAACATGCACTGTACGAGAGTTGTTCCACGTACAACCAAAACTAACGGACGTCCGGTATTATACACGAATAGAATAGAAGTGTCCTCGTTCAAATTCTAGTAAGACTGTGTGCATCGTGTAAAGCATTGTATTAAATGTATATGTTTTTTTAAAGCTCTCCGATTGATGCCAATTGTCGATACTTGCGTCCGCTTTTACAAAATCAGTTATGTACAAATACATTGTATTTTCAACTATTAAATCCTTTGTTTCCGTACGTTGACGAATATTATACGTATTATTTCACAATTTGACATACTTTGATCTTTTTCAGTTACATTATCCAGAGGGGGGGATCACGTGATGGTTGCATTTCGGTTTTCTAATGGCGGCGCCCATGTCAAACAGGTAATTTGCTGTTTTCTGTCTTTTTTCTTCGGTATGTTAACATATTATACTAACCATGTTCTGGCCAACAACGTCCGGTTTCCATTGATATCTTGCTTTTGGCTGCAGGTGCCATAGTTTTTGTGATTACCCTGTGCCCAATTTCGAATCGAGGACTTTCTTTTATGAAAACCGCGATTGCATTGGGTCTTAACGCAAAAATCAAGTTTTTTGTCAAATACTGGATTTATCCAGATTATAATGGATCGTATATGTTCTCATTGCACAACATAGTATATGTGTCCAATCTATTCAGCATTAAGAGTCATTTTGACGATTTTATTCGAATTAATGAATAATGGTTGCATTGGGAAACATAATTTTCATGGTTGCATTGAGTACCAAGCAGAACCACATAATCGAGAAGTTATACATGCGCTGTTTACTGTTGTCATTTAAGATATTTAATAATAAAAATATAATTTAAATACTAACATTGAAGTGCTATGTCAAATAATATATCATATACAGGTAGTCGGTCTTTTCCATACAATTTATAAGGCATTCCTGTAGCATGCATTCCGTGTTGTTTTAATTATGCATATTATCTTATTTCTAGTTTCTAAAGACATGTCGAGAAAGAAAAGTAACCTTCGACCATATATTTGGCACAGTAGCGAGCTCGGTAGACGGTATTCAAACAAGACTACCAATCAAACACAAGATCGGGAAATCGAAAGCTAGAAAACACTGTTTAGTCACCATTCAAAGCAGCACATCTTTATCTGAAGTCGCCTTGTGATAAAGGTCTAAATCTCTTAGATGTCTCTGAGGAAGTCAGTAATTTATCAGGGAACTATAATATGAACTACTGGCAGTAGACAAACGTATATGTGAGTTAGGGTTTGAACCATTATGCGATGATGACAACGACGATCAGGCTGTTGAACCGGTATATTAAAGTCACTTTTTTAATAAGCTATAACTCGACAACAGGCACAACGGCAAACTTCGCTCGTTCACAATGATAAGACTGAATATATAATTCCATTTAATGCGACACCTGTAGTTTTGAATTTAATTCAAGAACAGCATTCAGGACGATACGAGTATGCACAAGGGTGAAAAGGAACACATTGTGTAGATGTGGCAAAAGCTGTCAGCGTGTTAACTACTAGTGTACCGTACAGACATAAACGTGAAACTAAGCATGTATGAGTAAACTTTTGATAGATTGTTAGTTTGATCTCGTTCTTTGATATTGTTTTAATATTGCATAATCTGTGATTTCTTTTTAGCTCACTTGTGCAGATAATAAATGCCAAATATGAGTACTTGTACATAGTCGTTAGTTGTTCTAGGCCTCTTCGTCGAAAATTTGTTGTATGTGTTAGTTACTTATGAATTATGATCAACGCGTATGTCTTTACCCACTTTTCACATTTAGCTACTGTGAGCGACATAGGGTCACATCAACACTTAATAATTAATAAATGGGTCCCTGGAATAGCGCACGAGGAATCGTTTAATACTGAAAACCACTTGAATTGCATTTGAATTTCTTTATTTTGGTTCACCAAAATATTTTATCTAAATTACTAGTCATCAGTGTGGACATACTAGATCTATTTGGTATGTAACGAAGATGCACCAGTATATATAAAAGGAAATTAGACAGACAACAGGCGGGAATTTGGCAACCTTATCAGTTATCTACTCCAAGTCCCTGGGAATAGACTTATTATGTGTCCCATTCCCAGGGATTTAGACAGTATGTGAGGAGTTAGACATGGGGTTGCTCATTCTAGACTTGATCATCTAGAAAGCCTCGTTAAAATCGGCAAAAGAATAAAATACTTACGGTTGTGTGCACACATTTACTTTTGTGGTTTAAAGTCAAACATTCATGATGTCCCATACCACATGGTTTGTCTCACTGTAACATCAATCCAATTTTGTATGCCTTTACATTAACAGAGGCACGACATGATCTAAGTTTAGTGAGACCTTGGACCTTGTGTATTTGTACAATGCGATATATACATATTGTTTCTGTAATTTATTGAATGCAAAAGCATACGTATAGTTCACATTATTTGTTTTCAGTTTTTAAAAACACAAGTAGTGTTTCTAAACAAATACATTTACCAATTTTTATGTTTACAATAAAAATGCGTATTTAAAAAGGGTTTCCTTTTATTTATTGATCAAATAGCTCAACACATGTATGTATATCAGGAACGAGAAAGTTTATTACAGATGACTCGAAGCTGAAATGCCCCTATAGGCCATTTGCAGACACTTTCTCAGTGGTTATTGAAACCATCAATACAATTTACAAGACGTTGCCCAAATATCCTCCAATCCAGTTTCCAAAACCACTTCGTCTTCTCCATATACCTCAAGTTTTGTTGTAGATGAAAAGTAAAACCAGTTTTCCTAATCTGTATGAAGAAGAAAAGCTATGTTATTTAGTGGAAACTGTTTGCTGGCGACGAGTTCAATACTCTTACTATAGTTGTATAAGAGATAGATAAGATATGTTTTATTTGTAACGAGGCCACCGGCCCAAAATACAAATTAATGTAAATGCATGTATATGAGTTATGATATATGCATAGTATATTACGAACAAACACTGAAGAAAACAAACATGGTATTATGAAAATATATAGACCTGCAATACATTAGATTAGATCTATATAAATAGGCAAAATATAAGTAAAATGTATATACATGTATAGAGAAATAGACATGGTAATGACATTATACATGTACAGTAACAGAAATGACATCTTTGTATATAGACACGTTCAGATAATATATTACAGAGTTTGTCTTAGTAGGAAAGCCCTGTATATGAATTTGGATAGACGATAAATATGTTTGTCGTCTGCAGTTGACATGATAGAGCAAAAAAGTTGAGTACAGATAGGTCTATTTAACCAGCATTGTGGGAAGAACTCTAATCTCAGATCACAATATAGTGGACATACCAATAACATATGTAATTCGTCTTCCACAGTATATACATTAGATTTTAAACAATGAGCGCAAAATCTAAATTCTCTTTCAATATGCTGATGACGACCTGTTTCAACATTTAAACAATGTCCCGAACATCTAAAATTAGACAATGACTTTTTGTACAGAAATGGTAAATCTATAGACAAATATCGCTCTGTATCCAATAGCGTTTTAAAATGTTTGTAATACAATGTTTTACTAGAAGTATTGACTTTTTCATTTAGATTTTGCAATGCGCAATCAGCAGCACGTGTGTTAAATAACTTTGTAAAAGCCACAACATCTCCAACTTCATTAGCCAGCCATGCATATCCAAAGCCAAACTTAAATAATAAACATTTGATATGTGTAGCCCATGTGGTTCTACCAGCCAGATCTAAAGAGCGTAGCATGTTATACGTCTGTTTTGGATATCTATGGCTCGGCATTGCAGTAAGTTTAGCCCAATACTTAATACATCTAGTCATGTATATGGTTGATAATGGTTGCCGGCCACATTCACTTAGTGCAGTAAAGTTTGGTACTGTTCTGTTCAAGCAACATATACGTTTACAAAAGTTAGCCTGCACTCGTTCAATACATTCGGAATATTGATAACCCCATACTTCAGCAGAATAACACAAAATTGGCACAACAATACTGTCAAACAGTTTCAAGGCTTCATAAGCATAGAAATAACCAAATTGTTTTTTATATTTGAGAATATTTATGACCGCTTTGGATGCTTGTGTTGCTAAAGTTTCTT
The DNA here is from genome assembly GCA_963678985.1 of Spisula subtruncata. Lineage (NCBI taxonomy): Eukaryota > Metazoa > Mollusca > Bivalvia > Venerida > Mactridae > Spisula > Spisula subtruncata. The sequence continues at coordinate 3,310,986 of OY787660.1, read as the reverse complement.
TGGTTTTAGTCCAACACAGTTTGGGTGTGAAAAAAGCACCAAGGTACTTATAAAAAGGCACTACATCAACATCCCTTCCACGGAAAGTCCATTTCTCGTACGTACGTAGTGGCCCGCCATTCCGAAAAACCATAATCTTGGATTTGTCGAGATTTAAGTTCATACCAGTTTCTTTGCAAAAGTCATCAATACAATTGATCTGGTGTTGTAAGTTTAATACAGTGTCAGCTACACTGGAAACATCATCGGCGAACATCAGCGCGAATATATCATCAATATCATTGTTTATGTAAATACCTGTTCCACACTTATGTTTCAGATATATGATCAAATCATTGATAAATAATGAGAAAATAATGGGTGAGCTAACACACCCTTGACGGGTCCCAATGTTACATTCGAAGAAGTCTGTTAATCCACCATTTACTTTAACACATGATTTCAATTGGCAGTACATAGAGTCGAAAATATTCAGGAATTTTCCATTTACACCGTGTCTTGACAAACATGTCCATAGTTTTTTGTGTATACATCCATCAAAGGCCTTCAAGAAATCTATATAAAAAACATAACAACGTCCTTTGCGTTTAGATAAATATTTTTGTATTACTCCATGTAATGTAAATATATTGTCAATTGTGGAGTATTGTGACCGGAAACCAGCTTGTGATTCATTGATCACATTGTTATTATCACACCAATTAGTTAAGCGTCTTGTTAAAATGTGAACAAATATTTTACTCAATGAGTTTATAAGTGATATGGCCCTAAAGTTATTTGGCTCGAGCTTAGAGCCCTTCTTGTGAATAGGGGTAATGATATTTTCACTCCACTGTGCGGGAAATTGACCACTGTCATATATATTGTTAAACAGTGTAAGTAAATATGGCAAGACAATATCTAAAGTGTTTTTATACATTTCAATGCACAATCCATCAGTACCAGTAGCACGATTACTATGGATAGCTGTAACGCTATGTCGGATATCTTCTGCTGATATCGGTAAGTTAAGGTCGTCTGCATTTACCTCCCTTGTTATGTCATCAAGTATACTCGGCCCTTCTATATCATCATTGGCATCACGTCTGAATAAATTCTGGAAGTATGTGAACCATTTGTCACCACTAATACTAATACTGTCTGACCGAGTACAAGTGTTTTTGTTTGCGACCCCTTTAATCTTATGCCAGAAGGATTTTGGGTTTCTGCTGCAATTGACAAGTTCTTGTCTTCGCTGCCTTTCAAGTGACCGCTTTTTTTCAAAACACTTACTTTTAAATTGCCTTCTGTGCAAGACATATAAGTTAAAGTCAGTTTGTAGGTTGGAAGCCCGAAATCGTCTCAAGTACTTATATTTGGCACGTTTGGCTTTCAAACACTCGTCATCCCACCATTCTGGTTGTGAAGTGGATACCGTGGTAGAGCCAGAGCCCCTTTTCATAGACACGCCGGCTTGCTTGTACAGTGAATCGAATTCCGCCAATTTTTCAACAGAGTTTATAGGCGTTACTGTGGAGCTAAATTGTTGGAATAGATGCGTAAAGGTTTCAATAAATATGGGTTTTGAGGATTCTTTCCACTTAAAAGAGCATGCCTTTTTTAAATTCGATTGATCGTCTATTTGTTCGCCGCGCTCTATATTACTATTAAACGATAGTCTACAACACACAGGAAAATGGTCCGAGAAGTCATCAATTCCAATGTGAAAATCTGTACAATAGTTAAATAATGGAGTGGAGCAAATTACATAATCGACCAGACTTTTACCGTCGTTGGCAGTACACGTGTAATGACCCTCTTTATCACTATGTAATCTACCGTTGAATATATGTACATCATGTGTACGGCATAGGTCCATTAAGGCCAAGCCAAAATTATTAAGCACTGTGTCTTTATTGTTTCGTGGCATACAGAAAGAATCACTTGGGTACGCATTATCGCATTGGAATATATAGTCAACATCATCACTTGGGATATAGTCATCTAGATTTTTTGTTCTCGCATTTAGATCACCAGCTATTATAAAAGTTACATCTGGAAAATCTGACAGTATTGACGTCATTTTATCATTCATAATGTCTATCCCGTTACTATGGCACGCGTCGTATATGACAGATCGTTCAGGAGAAACATAGGTAGACAAAAGTATCGAATCTAAATTGAGTCCCGTTAGATTACGATTAATATGTAGAATTATACAGTCGCTCCATTCACTGTAAATTCGCTTTATATAGTTTGTATTGAAAAGTGACTCATTAACGAAAACCGTTACACCGCCAGATCCACGTTTGCCGTGACCTGTTCGTATACAATCAAAGTTTACAAAACCTGGTAAAAAATTGTCAAATTCTCCATGCTGGGTTTGCCATGTTTCGCTCAATGAGATAATATTATACTGCTGACAAAAAGTTTGAAACACAATATTCGAGGCATATTTTTTCAGTCCTTGAATATTCAATGAACAAATGTTAAAATCAAGTTTTTGAGATTTGTATTTTGGGCTTTGACCGACATCCTATTTCATCACGTGAATAGGTTTCTTTTGTATGGGATCATACACATAGTATTCTCCATCCACAACTAATTGATCGTATTTAAAGAACGCTTTTTTGCCCTGATCAATAGAGTCTTTCATCAGCTGGTAGAGGCCGGTTCGAGCCTTGGAGACACGTTCTGGCAAATCCTCGCTGATTCTGACTGGCATTTGTGTTTCTTTGCGTTTCTGACGAAATGCTTTCAGTACAGTGTCTCTATGTTTGAAGTGGGAGAACTGCATAATAATTGGTCGGTTTCCTGTACGAGTAGGAATTCTATGAGCCCGTTCAATAGGAATGTCAGTCGTGTTGATGCCGAGAGACTCTGACATAAATTCACAAGCTTTACGTTGAGATTCTTCAGGGGTTTCATTTTTAGAGTCTTCGATACCGTGGCATTTGAGGTTATTTTTTCTGCTAAAGGTCTCAAGTTTCTCTTGTTTCTTTGTTTGGTCTGAAAGTGCGGTCTCAACATTTTCTAGTTTATCAGTAAGCGTAGATACCTTATTTTCAAGTTTTTTGTTTTGATCTTTCAGTTCTCGATTCTCCGCTTTAAGTTCATTCACTGATTTGGATAAACCGTCAAATTTACTATTGAGCGATTTAACATCACTTCTTATTTCAAGCAGTATAGCAGCGGTATTAACCGAAGCTGGTTCAGATTCTGATTCACTATTGTATGAGTAGTAGTCTTCACAATTATCAGGCTGTGTATTCATCCAGGACCTTACTGAGGGTTGACTTGCAGCATATTCCGTTCGCCGTGTAGATCTATTATTCAATATCGGTTGATTGGACTGCTGACTAGACGGGGGTGCATCTACGACAGAGCCTGCTCGACTGGCGCGAGCGCCCCTTCCCCTTGTGGGCCCGGGGTTTGTTTCAACGCATTGGGCAGCAAGTAACAGGAACAAACATACTCTGATTAACAGTGACACCTGTTTGAATGTACACAGTTTGATTAATACAGTTTTAGATCTGTGCTTCATAGGTTGGGTGAATGAACCGATACGAGATCGCCATTGCTCAATACCGACTCCCATTGTCCGCTCTTATTTTGTTCGTGATCCTTCGTGGTAAGCCAGTGATCTTTATATACCAATGTATAAACACACACTCGAATAACTATGGTTCGATATTCAGTACAATACACAATATACAACTAGTTATGTATACATACTCTTGGTGGGAAATTCAAATTCAGTTCCTTTGTTCTCCATTGTCCTCATGAAAAAAACTGTGATAATCCAAATTGTAATTATTTTTTCCAGAATACAATCGCACATATGTTAGATATCACATTTCGTCATAAAGTCCAACGTTTTCCAGGCACATAACTAATCTTGATTTTGCGAAATTTTAACTTTTTGCTCTCAATTCTAAACACCGACCGTCACATCAGGGGACATAACTCTCTATGTATCAACATCATGTATTTTGCCAAACTCATTTGGACTTCTGGGCATAAACTTATAATCTTGGCTGTACTTGGATTTTCTTCCATTTGGATATAGTACCGATACTTTAAAGTCACATTATTGCTCCCACAACTTTTTTCTCCGATCATTCATTACATACAATGAATTATGGAACCATTTGCTGTTTCTTAACAAATGACCACTACTCGACGACGCAATGTTAACTACATAATTATGTCTAAATAGTGGATCATGTATCGTATTTAGCAAATTGTGCGGTGAACAAAATACTCATTTTGCAAGGGTTGCTCCTCTTAGACTTAAAACCATGCACCATCAGGATGTTTTATTACATTTTCTTCCACTTTATGGTGTTTTCCACATTTGGGAATCTTCTAAAGTGCCCAAATTGAATCATTCTGCAGAGAAGTTACCAAGTTATAGCTTATTAAAATAGTGACTTTAATATACCGGTTCAACGGTCTGATCGTCGTTGTCATCATCGCACAATGGTTCAAACCCCAACTCACATATACGTTCGTCTACTGCCAGTAGTTTCACATTATAGTTCCCTGATTAATTGCTGACTTCCTCAGAGACATTGTATTCACTTTAATTTGGTGAACTCTTTGTTAGAACAAAATAAGGTTCTAAGAGATTTAGACCTTTCTCAGAAGGCGACTTCAGATAAAGATGTGCTGCTTTGAATGGTGACTAAACAGTGTTTTTTCTAGCTTTCGTTTTCCCGATCTTGTGTTTGATTGGTGTTGTTGTTTGAGTGCCGTCTACCTAGCTCGCTACTTTGCCAAATATATGGTCGAAGGTTACTTTCTTTCTCGACACGTCTTTAGCAACTGGAAATAAGATAATATGCATAATTAATACAACACTGAATACATGCTACAGGAATGCCTTATAAATTGTATGGAAAAGACCGACTACCTGTATATGATATATTATTTGACAAAGCACTTCAATATAAGTATTATAAATTATATTATTATTATTAAATATCTTAAATGACAACAGTAAACAGCGCACGTATAACTTCTCGATTATGTGGTACTGCTTGGTACTCAATGCAACCAGGAAAAATATGTTTCCCAATGCAATCATTATTCATTACTTCGAATAAAATCGTCAAAATGACTCTTAATGCTGAATAGATAGGACACAAATACTATGTTGTGCAATGAGAACATATACGATCCATTATAATCTGGATAAATCCAGTATTTGACAAAAAACGTGAATTTTTTGCGTTACGACCCAATGCCATCGCGGTTTTCATAACAGAAAGTCCTCGAATCGAAATTGTGCACAGGGTAATCACAAAAACTACGGCACCTGCAGCAAAAAGCAAGATATCAATGGCAACCGGACGTGGTTAGCCAGAACATGGTCAGTATAATATGTTTACATACCGAAGAAAAAAGACAGAAAACAGCAAATTACCTGTTTGACATGGGGGCCGCCATTAGAAAAACCGAAATGCAACCATCACGTGACCCCCCCCCCCTCTGTTATCAGCAAAATGAATCGAGTGCACTCAAAATAGTTTTTTTTATCTTTCCGACTTGTTGACATATGTCGTGAATCAGTTTACTGCAACATTACGTTAATTGTTTAAGTTCTTTGAGATAAAATTGTCGCGATGTGTACTTGCATGATGGCATTTGCAGATAAACACAACATTGAAGTACGTTTTATAACTCAAAAAGCTAAACCGTTATATTTTTGTAAGTGCCTGCAATCTTTGCAAGCATCGTATTAGAATTGAGATTAAAATTTCAAGACAACATGAGAAAATCTGTATCACCAGGAAAGAGCAATAACAAGGCAGAACCGAGAATGAATAAATCTTTCAATTTTTATCGTCGTCCTTGGTCGCTCGAGACCGATTTATGTTCTAAAATTCCCAAAACTGGTTACTTCGTTTGATTAAATGTATCATATAAATCGTCAAACGATGTCTAAAGAACATTGAAATTAGTCTTGATAATACATAAAGCTATACATGTTGTCAAAGAAGACATCGAGCCATCTAATATAACCTGGTTAACCATACATGAAATGTATTTGTTATGTAGATATGGAACTATTGAGTCAACGCCTTGCACATTATATTGATTTCAACTCAGAAATTGTAAGCCTGTTCCAGAAAACATGTTTTTTTAGGAAATGCAGAAACAAAACTCAAACAAAAAAGGTTACCAAATGTCAATTTATAAACATCGCCATATTATTCAGTCCCGTGTACTAAAGTATGTCTCGTCAGGTGTATCTTACAGGAGAGGTGTGCAACTAATACTTGAACAGAAAAGCTAGTGCGGTTCAACACATTCCGGCATTCATTACGTGAACACCTAAGTTATCATCGTTTTTGACATCAAATTTCCTATGCTATCCACTGTGACGTAGATATCAGAGAATGCATTACGACATGCCTTTGTGTTAACTTTGATAGGGAAATTTCAAATTTCAATTTTCAAACTTGAATGTTAGCTCATAACGGAAACGTGTTCAGTTTGAGACATACCGGAACTTTTAGGCTTTTTATTGTTACTGTATTAAACTCCGAGTTATGTTCACGTCTTGTGAAACATATATCGAGTTTGAAGTTCTAATGAAACATTTCTAAATGATATTATACACAATCGTAGCTGAGATGTTGCTGAAATGGATGCATATCGAAAAAATAATTTCCTGAACTAATATTCTGTTAAGAATATGTATACATGTATATACACAGGTGATGCATGTTTTGACTAATACTAATTACATTAATTGTTACAGCAAAGTAAAACAAAAGCCTTTAATGCTACATTCCTGTTATTTGAGCACGTGTACAAATGTGTTACATTTAGGATAACACTTCGTATGTGTAATTTTAACTCAGCTTTAATATTACACTTGCATTGGAACTGAATATTGTACAATGTAATATATAAACGTCTTATTTGAACGATCGGAGTTGTTTGCTATTTAAGAACCCCATCAACACACCCATGTGAGAAAGTCTGGTCAGGGTTAATAAAAATAGCACTTTACATTAAGAATTTCGACATAACAAAGAGTGTACTGTTAGCAACATGTGACAAAACGACACATGGCACCAGGTCATTGTTTTACATTATGTGGAGAAACAGAAAATATAATATATCATTCTGGAGTTTCAAACAGTGCAAACTACGACAAATATGCTGACACCGTGTATTACAATCACTGGTTTCAAAGGTATTTGGAGAAATAAAACCAAAAAATATGCCATTACTGTATTATTTACGATCTGTTGCCCCATTGACACCAACTGCATTAATATTCTTAAACAATTACATGTAATCAGTCATTCTAAAATGCATTTGCACAAATCCATGTCCGTTAATACTTTATTTAATGCCAACGAGAGCGATACTGAGTTACATCAGGTGAAATAAATCCATTAGCATTCACTATTTATCACTCACTGAAGCGGGTGATACACATTTCTCCCTGGAAGCTTGTAGAATGTTTATAACGATAATATGTCTCTGCAAAGTTTAGCAGTTTGGTTTGGTATTTTTATCAAAAACGCTGACATTCTGTTTGTCTATAGAAAAGGTGTACCAGAATGCGTATTTATTATAGATACATTATGTACATGTATATGCCAGCTATTAACGTACATAATTAACGGAATATTCATTTAATAATGTATCTTGTTCCTTACTTATTCTGACTTATACTTCATGGACTGCATGTACACCAAATTACCTTGATCGTCGTAGACATTTGACATGTGAAATGTTCAATTTCAATACAATACGTGTTAATTCTATTTCTAGCGTGAGTTGAATTAAATCTTATTACATTTTGTACGGATTCTATGAAGTACAAGGAAATTCAAGACCTCCCCAGTCTGATGTCTTAATGTCTGTTTATGGTAGTGCAGGCTACGTTTAATTGATTCTACATTCATGCCAGTCCGAGTTATTGCTATTATTCGTTTCGAGGTAGTTATTGGCCATGTGCTATATACCTGAATGCAGACAGATCTTTCCTTTGATGTTTAAACATTGTTAAATCAGGGTCGATTGTGTCTGGAATAGTGTATTGTTTTAATCATGAATCCGCATCTAGAATAATATGATCTGTTAAATTTCAACTGCGAACAAATCAATGTCTACTAGGTAATTGGATATCTTATTCTGATAATATTGTTTGGATGAAGAAGAGGCCACAGTTTATATTTAGTCTGATATATAATGAAAGCGTTCGCTACAATTACTCCTGCTTGTAACAAGCTCCGTCAGTCTAGAAGTCTTGGCGTCTACGTTGCGTTAACCTTCTCTATTAAAATGGTCTGAAATAGGTTCTGCTTAGTAGTAATATTGTTACACTCATAATATTTGTATTAGTAACTGGTCATGAAACAAGTTTCATCACATTGTATGTTATTTCTAAATAACGCATTAATCAAATTACCAAGATGTGCCTTTGTCTATGGTTCCTCATGTGTATATAGTACATGTATTATGTTTTGGCGGATGTTGTGCTACGTTAATTCCGTAGCGCCGATCTTACCTAGCTTACGTAACATTAATTTGATTTATAATAACTTTAATAATTTGTACATACGTATGAATACCAGAGTCAACCAGTGCATAAAGATAATTACATAATACTAAGTAAAAGGACGAAACATATTTCTTTTCAATTACATCACCCTGCTTACAATTATATTTGGAAATCGTTGCATATCATTTTTGAGAAGTTGTCTAACATTGCCACCACACGTAATGACATAATTAATTATTATTAGAAACATGGACTGTACTTGTTCGGGTTTACACTATTAATCGAATTGTTTAAATTCGTTCACTATTTCATTGCTTTATGAGATATGGGTTAATACGTAAGTCAATATTTAAACACATTTTCACAAGACAGAACCTATAATGCTTAGATGTTTTTATAAACATGTTTCCTCGCTCGAGACTAAAACACTTTTCTAAAGTTGCTCAGATTGTGGTAACATTATTTGATTAAATTTTGCTTGTAAGTTGTCTAAAGGTCTCAAATGAACTTCGAAGATTGATCTCTTTAACCTAAACCCGCGTATTGTTTTTGGTACATTCAGTTGACGGACTCAGTTGAGGTTGTTTGATTTAAACACCAGGTCCTGGATAGTTATACGGCATGCTGGTATAATTCTGTTGGAATAATTGTTTCAATTACAATGCTATTTTCCGCTAGATAGATGCCTTAAAAAGAGTCCAGCCAAAACATTTTTTGTTACAAACGTCGGAGAATTAAACTGAACTGAGAATGTCTCATATGGGTTCTCATGTGTATGTATTAATTTTGGCACAAATGTTTTGCTCTGTTATTTTTGTAGCATCTTAACCTACCTGTATTTAGCAGCAATACTTTGCGGGTACAAAATCATAATATAATCAAATATACCGAATAATAAAACTTACTTTAATCACATCTGTAAGTTGAGTCCATTGTCAAAACCTCAATGCATAGTGATGCTTGTTTGAAAACTTAAGAAGCATTTGAAAAGATTATACTAGTAACACATCAGATAAAGAATGCAGGTGAGCACGACAATCACTAACATGAGCAAATGACGAATCAGGCCAATATCCAGATAAAGCGACTTCAAATATGACTTATTTTATACATCCTCAGTCAGGCACATGTTCCATATGAATATTAACCCGATACTTCTTTTACTGGAGTCAACCAGTGCGTAAAAATAATTATCGAATACTGCTTATAGCTTCGAAACTTTTTTTTTTTCATTTACATCATCCCGCTTACAGCTATATTTGGAAATCAAAATCTTTTTTAGTTCGTCGCATATTTCGAGAAGTTCTCCAAATACCATAATTAAGTATAGTTAATTATAATTAGAAACATGAATGTTACTTGTTTTGGTTTCAACTATCCATCAAATTGTTTAAATTCGTTCACCAATTTTTGCTTAATGGAATCTGGCTAAATACGCAAGACAAACTTTAAAACAAAACATTTCCACACAACAAGGTCAAGAATTATTATATCTTTTAGTCGTTTTATCAAACTGTTTTCTCCCTCTCGACCGCTAGACTTTACTAAAATTGCTAAGACTGTGGCAGCAACACTAATTTATCAATCCGCTAGTTAACTGTTGATAAGGTATCAAACGAAGTTCTAAGATGGATCTATTTAATATCGAAACTCACGTATTGCTGTTGGTACATTCCGTTGACGGAGACAGTTGAGAATGTTTGATTTATACACCAGGATAGTGATGTGGTATGATGGTATAATACTGTTGGCATAACGTTAGTGTATGATTCACAATACACTTTTCTGCTAGAGTACTTCCAAACAATGAGCCCAATCAAAGCAATTGTTTTGATACGTCGTAAAATTAAACTGAACTGAGAAGGTCTTATTATTGCTTCAATATTAAATTGATTTAGCTTAAATATCACAAAATAGCTTTAGGAACAAATTAGGGTCAAATAGAAGACCACACAGAACTAAGATAATATCGCCACTCCCAGGCCAAACTACTAGACTGCTCGCGGACAGCATTCATGTATCAACGACACTCGCTAAATGTGTAAGCGTATGTGCAATGGGATTAAATATTGTACTATATTGATATGATCCCTTTTGTAATACGCCACTAAGTTATAAGTTAGGAGGGAATGTGTATATATCATTGGTACTGTCCGTTCAACTATACGTTCGGATCACAATTTATGTGTGATGAACTCCTCACAAACCGTAAAGCGGAGATTTTAAACTTTTACAGATTGACTACCTTACTGTAAAGGTGACGCACTTCTTTAACTAAAGCTACGGCCGTTTTGTTACGTTTAGGGACACTCGTGTCTCGTGGTTTCGTATATCAAAGCTCGTCGTAAAGTAAAGAAGCTTGCATAATAAGAAATAATACAATCGCTCCCCAAATGTAAATGCAACCACTAATACTGAATTATTCTACGATTACATGATTGACAAGACAACAACTGTAAATATAATATCATAGTATGTTGCATTGTATTACTTGCTTTTAGCAGTATTTAATAGGATGTATTTCACAATGTACCATTATTACAGGATTAAACCTAGTAGTTAAGTTGTTGAATACACTTATAGAATTGCTCTCCGACAACACATCCGTACAATTTGAAGCGAAATTAAACATATATCACTGCACAAACTATTCCCCCGTGACTATATTAACCAAGCTATCCATTTACGTGGTGTTTGCAGTTTTCTTTCCGGTGTGAGAAGGGGCAATGATATTACTTTCATTAATCTATATTCTACTGAGTGCAAAACAATGTACGAATACGACTAATATGTTCTTGATTCCCAATGGAACTGTAATGCAATATAAAATTGCAATTTTTTTAAAATTAAATCTTATGAAACACTAGACAAATTGACTTTCCTTAAATAAACGCCAGGATTAGATCATATCCCGCATCAAATCCATTATTCTTCACACATTGATGTTTTAATTTGATCAATAAACTGTCTAATTGCAAACATATAACATTATTGTATACAAGAAATCGTTGAATGTATTTTATGTTTCATTTGATACCTTGTTAGGAAGTTGTCTTGTAAGACAAAAATACTGTTTTAGCTTGTAGAAAACAATTAAACAACAGCATGTTTGATGAGAGAACCAAATGACGTCGCGTCACAAGTTGGAGCTATTTTGCGTAACGTCAAAAACGCCGCTATTTTAGCTAAATATGACGAACAAAAGGCGTACAGTTGACAGAATAACTACACCATGTGCGTACAACAACCATAAACACATAAATTGTGTAACTATGTGTAAAGGGGGTATACTCAGCATCCTTAGGAATTACAGAACCAGATAAAGCGACTTCAAATATGACTTATTTTATACATCCTCAGTCAGGCACATGTTCCATATGAATATTAACCCGATACTTCTTTTACTGGAGTCAACCAGTGCGTAAAAATAATTATCGAATACTGCTTATAGCTTCGAAACTTTTTTTTTTTCATTTACATCATCCCGCTTACAGCTATATTTGGAAATCAAAATCTTTTTTAGTTCGTCGCATATTTCGAGAAGTTCTCCAAATACCATAATTAAGTATAGTTAATTATAATTAGAAACATGAATGTTACTTGTTTTGGTTTCAACTATCCATCAAATTGTTTAAATTCGTTCACCAATTTTTGCTTAATGGAATCTGGCTAAATACGCAAGACAAACTTTAAAACAAAACATTTCCACACAACAAGGTCAAGAATTATTATATCTTTTAGTCGTTTTATCAAACTGTTTTCTCCCTCTCGACCGCTAGACTTTACTAAAATTGCTAAGACTGTGGCAGCAACACTAATTTATCAATCCGCTAGTTAACTGTTGATAAGGTATCAAACGAAGTTCTAAGATGGATCTATTTAATATCGAAACTCACGTATTGCTGTTGGTACATTCCGTTGACGGAGACAGTTGAGAATGTTTGATTTATACACCAGGATAGTGATGTGGTATGATGGTATAATACTGTTGGCATAACGTTAGTGTATGATTCACAATACACTTTTCTGCTAGAGTACTTCCAAACAATGAGCCCAATCAAAGCAATTGTTTTGATACGTCGTAAAATTAAACTGAACTGAGAAGGTCTTATTATTGCTTCAATATTAAATTGATTTAGCTTAAATATCACAAAATAGCTTTAGGAACAAATTAGGGTCAAATAGAAGACCACACAGAACTAAGATAATATCGCCACTCCCAGGCCAAACTACTAGACTGCTCGCGGACAGCATTCATGTATCAACGACACTCGCTAAATGTGTAAGCGTATGTGCAATGGGATTAAATATTGTACTATATTGATATGATCCCTTTTGTAATACGCCACTAAGTTATAAGTTAGGAGGGAATGTGTATATATCATTGGTACTGTCCGTTCAACTATACGTTCGGATCACAATTTATGTGTGATGAACTCCTCACAAACCGTAAAGCGGAGATTTTAAACTTTTACAGATTGACTACCTTACTGTAAAGGTGACGCACTTCTTTAACTAAAGCTACGGCCGTTTTGTTACGTTTAGGGACACTCGTGTCTCGTAGTTTCGTATATCAAAGCTCGTCGTAAAGTAAAGAAGCTTGCATAATAAGAAATAATACAATCGCTCCCCAAATGTAAATGCAACCACTAATACTGAATTATTCTACGATTACATGATTGACAAGACAACAACTGTAAATATAATATCATAGTATGTTGCATTGTATTACTTGCTTTTAGCAGTATTTAATAGGATGTATTTCACAATGTACCATTATTACAGGATTAAACCTAGTAGTTAAGTTGTTGAATACACTTATAGAATTGCTCTCCGACAACACATCCGTACAATTTGAAGCGAAATTAAACATATATCACTGCACAAACTATTCCCCCGTGACTATATTAACCAAGCTATCCATTTACGTGGTGTTTGCAGTTTTCTTTCCGGTGTGAGAAGGGGCAATGATATTACTTTCATTAATCTATATTCTACTGAGTGCAAAACAATGTACGAATACGACTAATATGTTCTTGATTCCCAATGGAACTGTAATGCAATATAAAATTGCAATTTTTTTAAAATTAAATCTTATGAAACACTAGACAAATTGACTTTCCTTAAATAAACGCCAGGATTAGATCATATCCCGCATCAAATCCATTATTCTTCACACATTGATGTTTTAATTTGATCAATAAACTGTCTAATTGCAAACATATAACATTATTGTATACAAGAAATCGTTGAATGTATTTTATGTTTCATTTGATACCTTGTTAGGAAGTTGTCTTGTAAGACAAAAATACTGTTTTAGCTTGTAGAATACAATTAAACAACAGCATGTTTGATGAGAGAACCAAAATGACGTCGCGTCACAAGTTGGAGCTATTTTGCGTAACGTCAAAAACGCCGCTATTTTAGCTAAATATGACGAACAAAAGGCGTACAGTTGACAGAATAACTACACCATGTGCGTACAACAACCATAAACACATAAATTGTGTAACTATGTGTAAAGGGGGTATACTCAGCATCCTTAGGAATTACAGAACTTAGATTTAGGCAAAATAACTTGTAATTAACCATGTGCTGTAATGTGTGCATTTATCCCTTTGCTCTTTGTACTGTTGACATGCTTGGTGTAACCCCAATGAACACAAAATGCAAAATCCCTTTATGAATAAAGTACTGTATACATTTCCTAGTATATAAAACACATTTTCCACCAATCTTTAAAGTTTCGATTTCATTTTGCATTGAATTATCGAAGCTACAACATAAACAATAAGATATTTTGACGTTACTTTGTACGTAATTTTGCTGGTGGGACATTTTGTGTCGACATTGAAAAATACTAATAACTTCACAGTATATTGATCGATTTTGATAAACAATATACGATTCAACAGCGTGGAAAAAACGTATTTTATCATTTCAGTGACGTGTAATGTTTTAGAGAAATGTTCACGTTCGATCAAATCGAATTTCATGTTCAATTCAGTTTTTAGTTTTAAGCACAGTGTGGGACATTTTAGGTCGACAAAGAAAATTTGAAATTATTTTTGATCTCTTGAATCAAAATTTAAAATGAATACCGTATTTAATAATATATGAAAAACGTATTTTTTATAGGAAATTTCAAAGAAAAATTATAAAAATTAAATATTGCAGAACAATTTTATCAGTGTAATAACAACTTATTTCCCCGTAATTTTGAAATCTCTACACCACTGCTCCCGGATCACAGAATCAAAATATTTGACTTTATGATGATGTCATTTTCTTTTACGTTAATGGCATCAACTTTTAACGTTTAAGAATAATTTTTGCGCAAACAATATACAAATTTTGCACATGGTTTTTGCTCTCCGCACATTTTTCTCAAGCCCCACGAGATTGGATGTTCAGCTCTACAGTGATATTTCACCGTATACTGGTTATTTCGAACCCTTAAAGTGTGGGATTCGGTAATAAAACTCAAAACATATACATTCAGGTAGATTGTGCTGATATTTTCGTTCGATTGATATATAACATATTATATTTATTGAAACAAACATGATTACATTTTCACCATTTAGCAAATAAATTACGCGAAATTGACAATAGCTCCAACTTGTGACGCGACGTCAATATAATCCGTGATAAAAAATCTGTTCTCTCCATAAGCTTAATATGTGTACATGGTTTAGTATGATCAGCTAAACATATTCAGCGTTAACAAACGGAACAAAACAGTATATGCAATCTATGGTTTCTCATGCGTATGTATTATTTTGGGACACATGTTGTGATAGGTTAATTATGTAGCGCCTTATATTAACAATATTCAGTAGCAATAATGTGTTGGTGCAAAAACATAAAAAAATCCCAAAATATAAATAATGAGTACATTGTCAACATTTCAATGATTAAATGCAAGTGGCACTGTATGCTTGTTAATAATCAATAAGTATTTGAAAATATGATACCGAATCAGATAAAAAGAGCAGCACGGCAATTACGAACCGGTGAACAATACCAATTAGGACAATGTGCTTATAAATCTACATCAAATATGTCTAATATGATTTTTGCGAATTAACACGATACTTCGACCACACCAGCGTCAACCAGTGCATAAAGATTATTGTCAAATACTGCTTAAGGCGACAACACTTTTTTTAAATTAACATCATCCGGCTAACAGCTATATTTGGAAATCAAAATCATTTTTAGTTCGTCACCTAACATATTTCGGTGATTTTTTCCAAAATTGTCGTTACACTTTATACAAAAATAAAGTATAATTAAGTATAATTAGAAACATGGGTAGTACTGGTTTGGGTTTGCTATCCATCAAATTGTCTATCTATCCACAAATCTTTTCTTGGTAGAGTTGTCCAGGACAACTGACCACGACAAAATAGAGTTATCCGAATTCAGTTGTCCCAATTAAAACAAGCAGAAGACGGTCACGTTCATGACTAGAGGCCACATTATTTCTCTTAAGCGTTTCACAAAAGGCAGTCCTATATGTGAGCTCAAGACAAGGATATGCTCTTCAATTCAGGAAGCCACATACTGTTGTCAATGTAAATAATATCATATTGTAGATCATATGTTGAGTTTGAACTTATCCAAGCTCCGCCTGCAAGTTGACACTACTTAGTAAAGTTTGTTCTGTATATAATTAAACAACAATGTCAAGAATGATTATATATTTTTATCGTTTATTAACATGTTTCCTCACTCGAAACCCACGTATTGTTTTAGGCCGATTCAGTTGACGGATACAGTAAAGATTGATTGATGGATCCACGTGAATGTTGACGTACATTGTATGATGGTACATGTACAATACTGTTTGACTTTATGTTAGTGTATGAAGCTCATTAATATATCTAGTAAGAGAACTCTGTTTAGTCCACCTTATACAATTGAATCAAACTGTTCTTAGAATGTCTGCTTTCTTCACTACAGTATCAAATTGATTTGGCTTGAGCATCGTACAATACAATACAGCACCCATGTTTCAATAATACTCGGTTAATTTGTAAGCATATGATTGAATATTATACGATAGTGGTAGGATCCTATTTGTGCCCCTCACTTATAAATGCCCCTCACTTATTTATAAGTGAGGACTGGGCAAACAGCATTGGTGCCGTCCTTTTGTCAGCAAGCCCGTCCGTACGTTCGTAACGCAAATTATGTGTGGTGAACTCTTCACAAGCCATTAAGAGGATTTTGTCAACCTTTCACAGATTAAAAACCTTAAAATAAACATAATCTTCGCCATTTATTCTACAATGAGACTAAACGTTCTCAGACCCTAGTTTGCAATAATAGGTATATTTTCGGAAGCACTTTCAGGTGAATACAATGTTTTATGTAGGCTTTTGTTCGTGTTGCAACCACATTTGAAGGCGCCCACGAATGAATAATGTGTTCGCTGCTTGCACGTCCTTAGTCACAATAGCGTCGATTCTTATAAAAAAACAATATACAGAAATAAATCAGATATTATCATTTATCGCAATTTTACATAATGTCTCTTCACGAATGTTACAATTCAGTCGACGTTCTTGTAAAGTGTGTGTAGATAGAATTCAATTTAAGATTCGTAACAGTATCTGAAGACAATCCAATACTTGGGGAAATTTATCACATAATCTTAATTAAGAATGTACAAAACAACTGATTTATGTCTATAGTAGAGACGTGTTTTTGTGTTATGTTGCGTCATGGACAATGGGTCGTTTCGTATAGTGTTAGATATTGATATCAACACAACATCATTTTGTTGGTCAATGTACTGAACGTAACAGTGCAACGTATATCATTCATTTTGGTGCATAATACATAGACTCAATATCGTTATTTTAACATGACACAGTTTAATTGAAAATATGTACCCACCATAGTTTCAATTTGATTAACTTATGTTATCAAAGTCGTAGTACATGTATAGTATTGCGAATGATGGGGTGAACATAACATGATGAAATAGTATTGTAAAATAATTGCATTGTATCTTGTATCTTTACTTTGTTAAATTGTTCGTGACATTTTATTATCAATTTTGAAGTTCATATGTATATGTGCATTTGATATCGTAGTATTGATGTTTAGAATATTTTCTCTAAACATGTTAAGCGTTGCCCGAAGATTGGTATGGTATGTAAAGTTCTGATAGATAATTTGTTCAACATGACAGTTTAAGAAACCCCCGTTTACATATGATATGTTGGCGCAATTGGTAATATTAGTAATGTAAGTATGCTGTTATGTAGGGTTAACGCATGCTTTTTCGTGCTATTACACCTGCAGAGTCCCGAGAGACAGTTGGTGCCCAAGCCCGCTAGGGCGAGGGCACCAACTCCCCAGAGGGACTCTGAAGATGTTATAGCACGAAAAAGCATGCGTAAACGCTATTATAGCATAAAAACAACACTTTATTAGTATGTTTTTTTTTCAAAATTATGACATTTTGGCGGGACATTTTGAACGACGTCGGGAAAACAAACGCGACGTCGCTTAGCAAATGTTACGTCACGGTATCGGAAAATACCAAGAAAACAGTGACATTGGGGGTTTGTTCACGTTTATTATTTTACTATCATAGAAAATTGAATAGTAGTTACAATTAGAATGTGAATTTCAGTTCATATAATGCTGTAAATCATTTATTTGGACCTGTACACACAAATAAAAGAACGCCTTTCATATTTTACAGAAGGAATTTCATACATGTGCTCACCAGGACAAGTATTTTATATGGTCATATATTTGCACCAGACTTGGTGAGCATGCCTATGCATTGGTAATGTCAGTCTGTTACTGGATACAAGACATGTATCTCCACACCGTGTATCGGTTCATACTGGTGTTTAACCGCGAGTTTAAGCATGTATAACCAATATTAATTAAGCAAGCTTGTAATAATTGCGCGACAAGTTTACAAACATGTATGTAACGTGCACGATTAGATATTTGTAATTTGTATTCTTAACTAGTATTCTGAACAAAAATACCACACTAACGAACAAAACACACTATTGGTTCTACTGAGTTGAAATATCATATAAAAACGAAGGTTTGTAAAACATTCGATCGGAACAAAATCTCTCTCGGCATTTTAATGAAATATGTCTTTTGCAAACAGAAATAATCTCGGTGAGAAATATAACATCAAGCTTCGGGCAGCGTTCAACGTTTTAAGGGAAACTGTTTTAAATATCAATACTGTGAATATCGTATCATTTAAACACATAATTGTTTCAACCAAAGTTAATTGGATAATAACACAGGACAAATTCAATTTAGTAAAGATATAACTTAATTGTTAACAACATTATAAACCACACTACGTTTCATCCCAGCTTCTGCATTAATGTAATTGTCACTTAATTAATTAATTTCAATTAATAAACAAATTTGAACCAACTATGTGTATCTGCTTTTCAATTAAGATGTCCCGCATTAAAATAGCCCTTGCATTCGATATGTCTCAATGATACTTGTGTCAAAATACCTAAACTTTATATGCATAATTGGCTGCTATTTTAAAATTTAAAACTATGCGGTGCTATACAACTGGCTATGTACACTGCTATATGCTGCACTTTTACGTTCAGTGCATTGACCAATCAGACAGTGCTGTTTTAATACAGCTATCTAACGATATACGAAATGACCCATGTTCCATGTCGCGACTGAACGAACAAATGAACATCTCCATGATAGAAATAAATCAGCACTTTCCTACAGTCTTAATTAAGATTATGTGATAAAGTTTCCAACGAAAATGTATTGGATTGCCTTTAGGTACTGCTCCGATTCTTAAATTGAATAATATATATTATGCAAGTGCTATACTAGAGCATTGCCAGAATGGAATCATTCGTGAAGAAAGGTTCTGTAAAATTGCGAGCGAGAATTGATAAATATATATTGTAGTACATTGTTTCTGTGAAAATCGACGCTATTCTAGATAAGGAATTACAAGCAATGACAACACTCATTATACTTTTGTTTGATTGAAATACGTATTATAGCATAAACACGGTGATTTTGCTCATACTTAAACAGGGAAAAAAGGTACGTTACTGTAAAGATTCTCGCGCACACGCGCTGTTGGTGTTTAGTTTTAAGTATGCTCATTATAGGACCAAGCCGACGAAAATAAATGATTTACAGCGTTATATGAATTGTAATTCGCATTCTTATTGTAACTACTAATCGATTTTCTATAATAGAAGAATAATAAACGTAAACAAAGCCCCAATGTCACTGTTTTCGTGGTATTTGCCGATACCGGAAGTCGACGCTCATAACAAAAACGTGTATGTGACGTAACGTTTGCTAAGCGACGTCACGTTTCCCAACGTCGCCCAAAAGGTCCCGCCAAAATGTCATAGTTTTGAAAAACATACTAATAAAGTATTGTTTCTATGCTATAATAGCGTTAACGCATGCTTTTTCGTGCTATTACATCTGCAGAGTCCCTTGGGAGTGTTGGTGCCCTTGCACGAAAAAGCATGCGTTAACCCTACATACAGATTCGAGTGTTTTCATATAATTTCGGACATTCGTTAGCACCTGAACATTTGATTGTAACACAAAAAGGAATGATACTGAGTAATCATTAAATCAATACAGTACGTGTCCTGTCATCTGGATTTGATTTAATCAATGCAAACAAGGTTCTGACAACGATTAGCATCCTGAAGAAATGAATGGAACAAAGCCCGCGGTATTGCATAGTTTTTTTTGTTGACCTTGACTGGTAGATAAAGTATGTGCTTCATTTAAGAGGTATATACTGAGCAAAACAGCTAACCGAACGCTTTTTAAATTTGAATATTTCATAGTCCTGTAAGTGTACAACCCTAAACTATTTCAATATAGATTGTGCACCTAATGCGGCTTATCACATGAAAATACATGCCAAAATCACTCATTCATGACGAAAAGCCAGTTGAGCATCAAGTGTAACTGAATGGTGAGTGCAACATTACCGTAGGGATTCATTGTAAAATAACGTTATTATCAAATCTGATGTGATTTCGTGTGTTAATGTTGTTTTGCTGACCATATTACCTGACCGTAAAACCAAGTTAACATATTAATATCAACCTGATAGCTGGAACTGATTTGAAATCACAGGTTATATTTGGTACATTTGTCAATCATGCTAATGTGCAATTGCATTAAATAACTATATCAGTATTATTATACTGCAAAAAGACAAATTCTACAAAGGTATCGAATTTAGCTACAAACACATTACAGTTGCATTTGAGTTCAGTGTGTCGAAATGACGGCCAATGTTTGAATTTATATATCAATGTGATGCCTTAAAAACATCCATGCGGGAATAATACGGTTTCATGCGGATTATGATCAGATCCTGACGTTATCTAGGGAAAGTCAATTTGTTTAATTCTAGAACGACATGTTTTATACAATAGACGTTTTATGTTTAATCTTGGAGCACAATTAAAGTCAGAATCAAGTGTACATGAGTCGTGTTCGTGTTTTGGTGTGCAATCACTTTCCATTAGATTGTTTTAGATACATATAGGAATCTACAAATTTAATCCAAAACGCGATATAGTTGATTTTCAGGGGATCTTCTTCGACATTAGTTATAATGAGCCATGATCATGTTGTTTCCAATTAGAAATCATACGGTACTTGGTTGAATTGTTCACATTTCAACCTACACAGGTCTCCTTTTATCCAATCCATTGTTTCTAAGACAATTTAAATGTAATGAGAAATAAGTACACCTGAAAATGGATTAAATATAGTATCGGGGGAAACGTGCGTGTGTGGCATTGCTTTTACATTAAGTTTCAAATAGTATTTTCTTGCTTGAATGTGCTGTTGGAGAACACTACAAAAGGTATATCATAATAACAAATTAACACTAAGTAAACTTCATCGGTTTCAAACATGTGGATATAGTATAATGTACTCAATCAAACAGCGCTAAAAAGCATGAAAATGGGATATGCATTATATGATCTTTCTTTTACAGCAACTGTCTTGCAATGTAATCGTATCATAATTGAGTATAAGTGGTTATATTTACATTTGATTAGCGATGTCCTTGTGTTTTATTATATCAGTTCCTTTACTCTTCATATGCACATCTAAAAATGTGATGACATCATTGACGTCCCATTTGTCATCTACAACCCAAATGTTGGGCTTAGAGAGGCGGCATTATCTTTGTTCTGTGTGATCAAACATTACAAAAATTGATACTGAAACTTATTTGTGATGTTTAAGCTAAGGCAATGTCTTAGTTTAATTACACGACGTATTTAACAACATTGCATAGGCTTGATTCCATAATCGGCGGTTCTTCAACGGAAAATACTAATACGCACAATACACCAACATTATTCCCATATTATTGTACCAGTATACCACATCACTATTCTGGTGTAGAAATAAAACAATCTGAACTGTCTCTGTCAACTGCAAATAAGCCAAAAGCAATACGTGGGTTTATATATTAAAGATATCAATCTTCGAAACTCATTTGAGACCTTTAGACAATTTACAAGCGAAATTCAATCAATTAGTGTTTGCCACAAGCTCAGTACTTTTAGAAAAGTCTATCGGTCTCGAGTGAGGAAACACTTTATTAAAACGACTCAAATGATACAATCAATTTTGGAGCTGTCTTGTGAAATGTTTTGTTTTTATGTTGATTTACTAGATCGCATTAAGCAAATAAATGCGTGAACAAATTTAAACAGTTTGATTAATAGCTGAATCTTGAAGAAGTAAACTATATTGATTCTTTTCATTTATGAATTACGCGTAACGGCAATGTAGGAAAACTCACAGAAACGTTGTACATGACAAACTAACATAATATATTTACGACAATAGCTGTAGGCAGGTTGGTGGAATTAAAAACATACGTTTCAAGCAATGCTTGTACTATTTTCCGTATGAACTGGGTGACTCTGGTATATTTATGACTGCTTTGGAGTTATTTAACGATCAATATATAGAACATACAGCCGATAAATAAAACTTCATATCTAGATTAGTAATTATTTGTGCGAGCTTGTGTACGCATTATCGTGATTTGCCGGTTTTTACAAACTTATAACATGGACTATCTTAATTGAGAAGACAAAACGCAACGTGGGCGCCCACATCGCTAGACCAGTGGAGCCTGTAACAAAGTAATGAACAGCTGGGTAATCTGCACATTGCTAATGCATTAATTAAATACCGAAATAAATTGAATCCTTGGCTTATTTTATATCTACAATAAAAACACATGAATAAGCTATAAAAGTAAGCACATTTTCTGCAATTGTATTTATCCAAGTACAATTCTTGATATGGATTCTTGATTAAAACAATATAATATTCCAGACAGTTAAGTTAAAAAAAAAAGTTACCAATTTTCTAGGGCTCTTTTCAGCTGTTAGGCCGCTCAAGCACCCTTTGACATTTTAACTCCCCTGGTCATTGGGCTACATATGGACACCTACACTCGTGTCTCCCTGGGGAGACTATTTCTCTCCTGTGGTGTGGCAGCCAACATCGATCTGCGGCGCCCAGGAATAGACACTGCCCTCACAGGTACCATTTTACACCATGGTGGAGTGGAGCTGTGGGTCTTGCTCAGAGATTTTGACCAGTGGTCCAGAGAGGGATCGAACCCGGGACCCCTCGATCCCGAAACGCGCGCCCTACCTCTAGGCCACCGCTCCCCACAGGACACATGCAATAACAAACCAGGACCCAAATTTCTATAAATGGCAAATGTATTCTTCTATTTTTACTAAATGATTTTAAAACGAAATTTAAAGATTAGTACATCATTATTTTCCAATCTACGACCGTTGCTTTCCCGCATCTTGAATTTCCTGAAAGTTTATAGAGTTCGTATTGCAGTGTAATTTAATTTGATTCTAAAAGGGTTGTAACATTAACTTTATTGAAATTGAAAATTTCAAATGTCATGATGCCTTTCTTCCACCATGATGCTGGATGTAAATGTCAACAACAACCAATATCAGGTTATTTATGCATACAAAACAATACGTATACACCAATATAAAACCTATGCTGGTGCTCGGAGGTAAACATTGACTTTTAAGACCATTATATATTCCGTGACCTACCTACATTAAGGGTACATACTAGAATGGTACAGATATGTTAGTCCTTTTTCTAGAACGAAACGCATGCAAGCAAGTTTTTGTTAAAAGTAGCATTTTGGTTAAAATATCACACGACATCGTCATATATTGCAACGACACGATGTCATTATATACATAGTAATAAGGAGAAATGTTTTTCAACAAAGTGCACTGCATTGAGCAATATTGAGATTTATTCAATGGACTTAGCCCAATATCTCAATATTTAGCATAAATAAGTATTTCACGGGCCGGGATCCGTGCTAAAACATCTTTTAGAATGACAAATGGATTAGTTTGAACATTAATGGGGGGGGGGAGGGTAATGGACTGCTAAAAACACGGTAATGGCATATAGTTAAATTTATTTTTCCACAAATCTATTAAAACCATTATATTTGTCAGCAAATATTTCGTAAATTCACAGTTTGAAACTTCAGAATTATGTTTTTATGTTTACAGTGTCTCAACATAATGCTCATTAACGACCTGCTGTCATTTAAGTAATGTAACACGTTTCCAAAAGCATTACCTCTTGTAAAAGTGTTGTTTTCCTAAATTCTGACTTGTGTGCACGTATTAACCTGGGTTCCATCAAGCAAAGAAATGCGACAACGAATTGAATCATTTTGATTGATAGCGGAAATCACACGTAAATTGCAATGTTTCTAATCATACTGTAGCATGGAATTACATCTTACGGCAATCAAATAAAACCTCCAAAAACATGGTAAGGTGAAGAACTAAAATAAAATTACTTCCAAATATAGCTGTAAGCAGGAGTGTTTGAATTAAATATTGTTGTTATGCTTCAAGCTGATTTTAATATGTATTTTAAGTACTTTGTGGCACTGTTATAATTACTGTCGGATTGTATTTTTCACAATAAGGTTATATGGGACTGTACACAACACCTGACATGAAAGCTCAAACCAAGAAGCACATACTTGTATTGTGTAATGATACATGTCTCGGATGACAAATGCCATTGGTTTATGGAAATAAATGGAAAATATATCATTAATGAATAACGTTATGTTTAAACAATGTACATATATATCACGTTTACACGTCCTAGAAGAAGCCACTGCAAATATGCTTGATTGAGAAGGCTGAGTGCAACGCACATGCTCATACAAATAGACTACATGTAGTAGATCATGTTGCAGGTACATTAAGGCAGTAAACAAATTGTTATTGTCAGACATGAGCAATAAGTGTTGTGCATTACAACCAGTGTATAAAATATCTTGAACACATTAAAAAATTTCAAAAAATAAGAAATGAGAAAATCGAGCAGGGAAGGCAGCACTCAACTTAACCAGCCGAGCACAGAAACAATAACATCACAACAAAACAACACCTAGTAATGCCCACACCCTATTTTTAAGGAAATATCGAAATAAAACGGGAATCCAAAATGACCAAATTGACGACCCAGTAACTAAGCCTTGCACTATATAAGTTTGTGCGGAACACGTTATTTTTACCTCTAAATTTTCGTTACCTACAAACGAAATACATACAAAATGCAATTAAATTGATAAATGAAGAAGTTAATGAAATAATAATTAGAAATTAGTACAGTGTGTCAAACATACATTGTATGAACGCCTAATTTGATTAAATATATTCAAAATATATTCACATGCAAAACATGACAAAGACATTTAGAGACTTTCGGGTCCGACAAGCAGTCATGAACTAACTCCAATTCAGGTCAGGTGATCGGCTGGTGTAGATCTTTTATAGACTAAGCTGATTACCAGGCTTAGCACCAAATTGGGAATAATATAAAGTAATGAAACTATAAAGTGGTCTTATACTAGTATCTTCTCACACATGTCAGAAAACTGCAAACACCTAGTAAGTGCAGTAGGATTGTCAAAGGAAGTATACTTGATAATGGATTAAAAAGGTATAGTCACGAGGGAATATTGTGTTCTGTGATATGTTTTTTGTTTGGTTTTAAATTGTATTATAATGCTAGAATGTGCTGTTTGAGAACAGTTCAATCAGTGTATGATACAAATTAACACAGCGTTTACTAAATCGGGTATAAACCTGTAATATGGAATAATACACTCAATCAAATAGCAATAAAAGCAAGTAAATGTAAGTGTATGCATTATATGAAATTATCTTTAAAATGTCTACCTTGTAATAAAATCGTACAATTATTCAGCATTAATTGTTGTATTTACATTTTGGGAGACATTTCCTTGTTTCTTATTAAGTGAGCTGCCCCACTTTACGATGAACTTTGATATACACAATTAAAATGTGAGCATACCAATATCGTACATTTTATCAACTGTATTGATATAATGTACAGCTGTAAAAAACAAACGCAAACAAGGTCCAATAGCTGATTTGACTTTGGATTGGCAACACTATCCCTATTCTGTGGGCTCTTTTATTTGAACCAAGGTTGTTGCTGAAGTTGATTTGTGTTGTTTAAGCCAAAGTAATGTGATAATGAAGCAATTATAACGACGTTCTTAGTTGAATTCTCCGATGTATTAAACAATAATTTTATTGGCGGGACTCAACAGAGCCATAATAACTCTAACAGAACATAATACTGTAAATCGTACACAAATATTCTTTCAACAACCACATTATTATCATGGTGTATAAATCTCACAATAGGAACTGTCGTCGTCAACTGAATGTGCCAAAAGCAATACGTGGGTTAAGATTAAAGATGTCAATCTTCGAAATTCATTTGAGACCTTAAGACAATATCCAAGCAAAATTCGATCAATTAGTGTTGCAACTATTTCAGTAATTTTGGAAAAGTTTATTTGGTCTCAAGCGAGAAAATATGTTAATACACCGACTAAACTGATATACTCAGTCTTGGTCTTGTCTTGTAAAAATGTTTTGTTTGAAATGTTGACTTGCGTATTAAACCAGATTCGATTGAGCAAAGCAATGGTGAACTTATGTAACCACGTTGATTGATTGCTGAAACCTCAACAGGTGAATACATTGTTTCAATCATACTGTATTACGCAATTGCGTCTTATGGCAATTTGGAGAACATCCAAATACATGATAATTGACGAACTAAAAGCATATTATTTCCAAATATAGCTGTAAGTAGGATCGTGTAAATAACAATAAGTTTCTACACTCCCTTGAACCAGTTTTTGATTTTCATCTTTATGTACTGGCTGACTTTTGTATCTGTAAGATTGCATGTTGAGTCATTTCGCAATATTTATATTGGTACATGTACAACATGGGCTGCGTACAATGCTCATTAATTGTTCTGTCCTGTGTGTGTGGTAACTTCATGATCCGATATAATTAGACAATTAAAGGACTTTATATATTATTGCTCGTGACGAGCAAAATAAAAAAAAAACATTAGTCGTCGATTCAAACATACATTGTATACTACTTGATCCATTCCTTTAAAAATATGCATCAATTCAGGACAGGTTTCTTGAGTGATCTACCTTCATTTAAAGCAGGCAAATATTCACAATAAATATCGTTTAAATATAGAGCAGACCCAACAATGAACTATTACCCCCATAAAACATATCTTTCAAATTGGCTGTTTCTATTTACGCCCAGTATCACGTGACATATTTATGAATAAATGAACGTAAACTTTATAGTAATAATTACTACGAGTCACGATGACAAGGCGAGTTGCACGAGAATCCAGTGTTACATCTATGACGCATCTATTTTTAGAAACTCCAATATACTCTAGAAACCAAGTTTTATTAAAGCTTCTGATAATCAATCCATTTATATTTTTCATTTTATAAAATAGATACCATATACTCGTGTTATTAAAATTGTTTCAATGTTTAAATTGTGGTATTTCCTTCAGAAAATTACGAAGGTCGTTTTCATTAACGAGGGAGGTAGTTGTACCAGCTAATAAGCCACTCAATTTCAGCGTGGAATTATGTTCAATGTCAAATGGGTGAAAATAGAATGCGCGCAGTTAAATAGTGCGGGATATTATCGTATTTAGAATCAAAATAAAAACTCTGTTCTTGTATATTGTCGGTGAATAAAGCATGGGCACTCGTTCGGATGCGGAAAATTAAATCACTCGTGCTACGCACTCGTGATTTAATTTTTCCACATCCGAACTCCTGCCCGTGTTTTATTCACCGACAATAAACGCGAACAGATTTTTATTTCTTAAACATATGCGAGAAGGTCAGTATTTGGGTTATGAATATCTATCGATTCTTTTTGCATTGTAGTGACACAACGACTTAATAAACATATTACTATGGAAAACCCAATGGATTTGTTTCCCTGACTTAACTCAGCATTTCACAAGTCACATGATAGTATAATTAAGTACTTCACGGGTCGTGAAGTGTGGCAATATTCTGCTAATGCATCTTTTAAAATGACAAATTCATTGGTTAGAACATTAATGCGGTTACTGTTAACGAGGGCAACGGTTCATTATTGATACAGTGATGGCAAATAGTTTTTACTTTCTGCACATGTTTAACTACCATTACTTGCAATTATATATGACAGCAAAACGTTATATGTTTTACAGTTTGAAATTTTGAATTATGTTTTATGTTTACAGTATCTGAACCTAGTGCACAGCCATGATCCGCTGACATTTGTTGTTACGTTACAAGTTTCCAGAAGTAATATCTCTTTATGTTTGTTTCTCTAAGTGCAGCTTGCAGTTGTTATAAAGCCTGATCAGACTGTCATTGATGAGCTTGAGAATAGGCTCCGTAAAGTATCTGTAGGCAAAATAAAACTGCAGACGCATCCGATGCTAAGGTTTGAACATGCCCAATAGTAGTACATGGATATGCTATTCACGAGGAATACGTACGGACGTTGTAACAGTTGTAGCAGATTACATAATTCCGATACCCACCCTAATTATCAATAGTTACCCTTATACATCATACACAAATTATAACACACAAACCAGATGAAATCAGTACATAAGTGTGTACTTCACTGTAACAAACATTTAGGTTCAAGTAGTTATCTAAATGTCAATAAAGCATAATGAAAACATCGCTCCAGAAAATGAAAGTCACAATGTTTTAGCCAATTATTATTTTAGGGTACAACAGTGTAGCCATCGGCTTAATATGAAGCAGTCATGTTATTTTATTATGTTATTGTGATATTGAGATCAAACAAGAAACCATCTACTTTTCAAGCTTTACAATTGAAATCATGTTAATTTGATTTATTAAAAAATATTTGGCACCAAAATAGGTTCATCATATTGAGCGTTGATTCAGTTATCCTAATAAACCTATGATTTTCATTTTCTGAGCTAATGTGTCATCCACACAATAAATCCATTATTGCTTATCCGATTGCAGATCTTTATGTATCAAAAATGTCGGCTTTAAGTGGACCTTCAAGACCATGTATGATAACAAAATATGTTCTTTCACAATTCTGATAAATATAGACTTATCCCAGTGTCGCGTTTTCACATCCGTTAACCATACTTACCAGGCCTACGAAATATATCCATTCGAGCAAACATTAAGCTATATTACAGCTTGTCCAGTGACGTCATGGTTAATGTATACCAAAAAGATTAAAACCATGGTTTAAACAGGTAGAGTTAAGTTTGGTATTGAACTGTTGCTATAAGCTTTTATACTTGTTTTACACCGTACTAGTGGATTGTTCCACTGCGTCACTGTATTTCTATCCTAACTGGAATGTACAGTATTATCGAATGCTTGTTTTCATTTGAATTTCGAACGCGAACTATTTTTCACAAGACGTGAACCCAATGGGAGTACATTTCAGAAACAATACTATCTTTAGATTTGTCTCAAACACGTTTTCCAATTTCATCAAATATTCAAGTTTGAAATGAAATATCTATAACAATTGCTTCGGGAGATTGGACCGGCATGATAATTAATGTCAAAGTCATTTATGGAAACATGCCGTGTCAGTGTCTTCCAATCACTTCCTGATGTTTATTCGATAATATATCTCTAGGGTATCAGAACAGCACAGCTTATATGAAGGCATGCCAAAATGAACACACAACTATACATGAACAAAACAACTACAGACAAGCTATCATTCACAACAAACTATGATTTAAGTAGCATCCATATTCAAATCCGGAGACAAAATATAAACGGTACCGGAGTTTTTGAAAAGTCGCTTCCCTTCTCTCATACCCCATGTCATTGGATGCCATCGGCATTTAATGTTGGAAGAGAGTACTGTCCGTTGTAACTGCTGATACATGCAATACAATAAATAGCTTTGTCATATCTTGTACTATACAATCATTTAACTTCAGAGACATCAAATGTTTTTTGTTGAATATAACCATTTGTTGGAATGTCAATATTGAAATCTGATCAATACATGGTCATAACGTGCGCAATTGAGTGGAAGTGACTGAAAACATCTATGCTTATAGTACTTATATAAGTCCGCTTATAAATTAACAGGTATATTTCTTTAGTCTAGAATAATGTTTTGACGACATATAAAAGCTGCTGCGGTATTAATCGAGAGGAGTGGCAAAATATGGAATTTAGACAAGTTAATGAGTCTCGTGAAGTCAAATGTTAAACAATGGAAGATTTTCATCGTACATGTATGCGTGCTTTGAAATGTGCTGCTGTTTTTATGGTTAGTGAATGGTCCATGCAGATTGATGTAGTTTAAGTGCCGGTGCCTGATATAATTGCAAACAACATACATATATTACCAAATCAGTATCGTCAGCGCATGCCTTAGTTAAGTAATACTGACAATACTAACATGTCACTCATATGTCAAGGTATATCATGAGCTCGTGCCTCCATGATGGGTTGACAAAATTTTAATTATATACTAAGTATTTCGTCAGCTCGGTGTGACATACATGTGCGTATTATATGTGCGTATTATACTACACATGTTTCTCAAAAGCTTATACTCCAGGTGCTTAGTTTCAGTAGGAGACTTTCATAAATTTTAGGAAAAGTGCATTACTATGCGCAGCGTATTTTTTGACACAAATATGTCATGTTTTCCCTAATAGTGTATTGCGAGTTTCAAAATAGAGTGACCTCAATGAATTTTTAGCAGCAGGCACACAACGCTTGTCTCATCGCGTCACGTAATAATCGTCTGCTTTCGAGAATCATTTTTAATAATGACGCATGAAAGAAAATTGTTAAGATTATGAAACAAACTCGTTATGTTCGTGTGCGGCGAAATGAATAGGTATATTTTGAATGTACATATAATCCAATTATGATAATCGATAATGTAGTACAATGTACGTTGTATATTAATCGGAATTCAATTAATGCACATTTTGATACACATTTCTGCATATCTGCCTATAAACAAATACACTACGGGAGGAGTGACATTACTTTTGCTTACACCCACGTATACATATGCATGTACTTAAATTGTATCCACAAATATGCAAAACAAAAAGGAGCTTTTGATGAGAGTTAATTTGAAATGAGTGTCTTTTTTAAAAAAACGTGCGGAGTGAATAATTTGGTCACGAATTGTTTTAAAACGATGGTGAAATTGTTTGTATTTTTTCCCACAATAATATAAGACACCCTGAACAATTAGTAGCGCAACGACTTCCACGACTTCCACGTAATGGCATCATCATGCCGTCTCGTACAATATTAATAGCAATGCATGTTAATCAAAATGTAACGTAACCAGGAAATAGCAAGAAAATGGTATCGCTGGGAATTATTTAAAAATGTGAGCTCCAAACGTGTTTCGTGCAACCTCATTTAAAGTGTAAACATATTTCAAGTGTATACAGGGTATTGTAATGAGATTTCGGAACTTTTTAAATGTACTGGTTGCGAAGTGTGGCTGTAATTATAAAATTATCGACAATAACAGACTAGTTTTTGCCTGAATATATCAGTAGCAGGCTCCACTCGACAGTGTTGCATTAAGTCTTCTAAAGTAAATGAGGTTAATATAATTTCTTATCGGCCGGAATATTTTAGCACTCGATTGTTTGTGCATTGTGTGACAAACCATTTGACAATATTAATACCAGAGTCACCCAGTTCTTAAAATGATTATAAAACAAACTGCTTGAAAAGTTAGATTTAAATTATTACCATCCTGCTTATAGCGATTTGGTTTTAGTTTGTCACCTAACATGTTCTGGGAATTCTCACAGATAATTAATAAGTCGTAATTCCGTGATACAGTATGATTAGAAACAATGGCTTTTATATGTTGGTGTCAGTGCCGTAAATCATTTCACTCCTGAATGAAATCTAGCTTAGTACGCTAGTTAACATTTAGAATAAAACCCTTCACATGACTGAACCAATCATGAGTGCATATATTTAAGTCGTTTTGTCAACAAGTTTGCTCACTTGTGACCGATTGACCTTTCTTAAATGTGATAAATATAATTTTTATTCTTGCTTACGGCATACCAGTTTTGTAAAATTCATCGAAAAAAATGTAACACTAGGTTTAGACTCGTGACATATCAGTTTGTCCTCTCATTTTTATAAAACTCGTTTGTCGTGAACAGTAAAACAGTATCTTATACAATACTGGTGGTGAAATATCAATGGCTATACATGTACTGATGCGTTTGCAAAATTAATGTTTTTTGTAGTGATAATATACCCGTAAAACTTAGACTGTAGCTGTTTAGTGTTACTTCGTATATTTTCATCGTGATATGTAGTTGCGTTTATGATTAATTCCTGTCGGTGGGTTTTCTAAATCGAATCGCGCTAGAATAGCAGAATAGCTACAATACGCAAAACATCGAAAAGTACGATTCTTTTTAGTTGAGTTATTTTTACATTGAGAATAATAAAGTCGCTTTGTCCTGATTTATATTGCAAATTAAACGAAGTTAGAAATTGCAATGCTTCATCACACTCCTTTATACACTGGATAATCATATTAAATACTTAAACATTGCATTAAAATTTATCATTCATTTTATACATTTTTGCCACCGGTAGTAACTTGTTTAAGTAAGAGTTGGCTTTCGGAGCAAACTAAATCAATTTTATTTTTCTGTTTTCATTGTCTTATTGTTAGAAGCATTTCCTTTAACACGCTACAAGCTTCCTAAAGCTTGGCGTAGTGGTTATTTTAAAACATGTACTTGCTTGTATGCACGATGCATATTTCATTATAATGAAGAAAGAGATTGAGAATTCAATTGAATTGAGAATTGATTGTTTAATATACTTTCGTGTTCATGCCTAAACGAATAGTAGCGTTGTTGTGTTACTGATTTTGTCTGTGAAATGCTTTGTTCACGATCAGTTTGTAACAAAGTTAGAAATTAATTGCAATTGTGATAAATATTTAAGCGTCAGCCATTAATGCAATCATCGCTGACAAAATTGGACTATCACTTCGACAACTTTAATGAAGTCCTTTGTTACGCAACAAAATGTAGTGTTGTTAAACCGGATATTCGACACAACAAATTGAATGAATGCAAATCAGTTTGGTATTCTTCCATTAAGCTTTAGATCTTTATAATTATTTTCAAATGCGTATTAACGGTTACTTTCAAAGCTTAATTTACTGCATACGATATTAAAATATTATATTTTAATTTTGTTTATTGCATGCAATGAATGATCACATTTATTTGGTTTTTTTTCTTCCATTCTATCATATATGAGACGTTATTTTCACGATGGAAAACATTGTTATATCAACATTCGATCCAATATACCAAATGTTTAAACATTAAGGTGTATTGTGTGTTTCGATTTAATTTGGTGTTTCTTTTGCATGATTTAAATACTATAAACATGTTCCTGTAATTGAAAGTTCTTATGGGAAGGTAAAACAGTAAGTCACTTAATGAAGCTTTAGTTATTCGCATCCATTGCAATCAATGTATGTACAAAGTTTCCAGATATCATTATGCCCATTTACACACTATAGCGGTACTTAAAGTCTTCATGAAGTTGTACGGAACACGTTTGTAACTTTTATTTTCGTTACTTTTTCCCAGTCGTGCTTTATATAGCTAGTTTGCGATAGACAAAATCGTGTTTCTTTTTAATATTTCTTGGTAATTACTACACCTACTGGTACATGTATGAAATTTTACACGGATAAATGAAATATATCTACCTAATACACACAGAAATTTCAGCAACATCAGAAAGGGGTTAAGGAAGTTTTGTTCATAAGTTCTATGTCACATATTTGCAGTTTTGTATGAAATATCAAGTTAGAAGACTTGAAACTTGCAACAGCCAATTTTACGGTCACGTGATACGCATAACGGTATATTTACGTATTTGCAACCTACTATTTTTATCACATGAAAAGCCCGTCTGTGAATATGACGAAATACAAGTTATTGTTGTACATTGTTAACAAGCGACAAACCTAAATACACCGAATCAAAAGTGCCTCCTAAGTCTTGTCTGTCAATCCCAACAATCACGAATTTTAATGGTTATATTATTGATAGTAAATCATCAATGGAATACCAGATTACCTCCCTGCGTTAAACTGTAAATACGCATGCAATTTCAATATGTAATAAAGAATAAATGTCTTTTAATTGGTGACTAAAAATTATGGAATTCAAAATGGGAGTAAGTAGGAAGCTATTGTAGTTCTGTGTATTTTTTTACCAAAATCTGATGAATAGATTTTCAGAAATCTTTAAACAAACACGATTTATTTCTATCGCAATCTAGCTTTACCTGGTATTTCAAGGTAAGGTTTAATTTTAATAAACACAAAACGAATGGTTGTCATTTATCTGCAAGCAGTCACGTCGATACCATTCGGTGAACAACGTTTTGCTATCAATTGCGCTGTGAGAGACTTATAATAACGTTGACAACTCCAAATTGCTTTGAATTCACAGTCTTCGTGAACATTTAGTTTTCTGAACATTTAATACAATGTTTGTTTAATTTCAAACTATCTGTCTAAGTGTTTATTCGGTGGCATTCTCGTTGTGAATGACACAATGAGTTGTTTGTGTTAAGCTTCGTTTCAACACAAACATATTCTTCACCCTGTTGTTGTCGTACAGCTGCGGGTCACTATCACGCACATTTTTGGTATAATTGCCTTCCAGGGTCGTTTTTTCAATTTTAGTTCAAAATAAAACATCATGTGTGTATTTGAACTTACTCTTTTTGTGTCAGTATGTCATATCAATTGATTAGGTTTATAGTTAACAACGTGCAACATGTACAATTTGGAATATCAAAAATACGAGGCGTTTATTTCATTTATACATTTGTCTTTAGTCTAATAGCGTGGTGGCAGCTACATGTGGTATACAGTGTAACTTGAAGCATGATTCCGCTAAAATAACATCAATGATTGTGTAACAGTAAAATGAAGCACTCGCTTTCAGAAATATATTCATAAATGATCATCTTCTTATTCTTCCCTTTGAGTTTATTTATTTTTGGGTGAGCTTTTAAGTACTGTCGAAGGTATTGAAGTTATTCACAGTATGATACTCCTAACACTGTCCTAACGCCTTAATGATACCCTTTTAAACAAGACAAAATGCCATGACGCCATACCTGTACCAGTTTTACGACGTTTAAATTTCGCAGGGGGTATATATCCTTTGCAAAGCAATATCATCGCGTAATAAATATTACTCCGGCTTGAGAACTTGACAGCCTTATACAAAAAGGGATCATAACGCTAACATAACCAACATCTGCTGTGCATAGCCAAACATCAAAGTTTACTACAGCTTTCACGATTAGTCTTAAACTTGTTGTGCTATTGCTAATGAACATGTAACGGTTTATACCGACTACGAAGTCTGATGGCCTAATGAAGAATTTTCGTTGGCAGTTCTCACAGATCGTGCATTTAATGTCAAGTTTAACATGAATTCAAAAAAAACGAAGTATCATGCTGGTATCATTAATATATGCATGAGCAAGTCTGTAACATAACAAAACAACTAAAAAACTGCTGAATCGATGTTGTAAATGGCCAGATCAAAACGACAAAGTCAGAGTTCGGTAACTGTTTAAAATTGATAATTAATAGTGTTGATAGTTTAAGAGCAGGATATGAAATAATTTGTAACCTTCAATAATATCTTAACTACACACCTCATTGTAGGTTTGATTTGGACAAACTCGTCTGTCTATTGCCATGATACATATTTTATATGTTATAATGGTGTTGACGTTGACATATTAAACACCATTTTAATATGTCTGCGTTCAATAAATATAAATGTCAAAGTGACATTCAGACTCAAAATTTATAACATAACGTCACACAGTCCTTGAAGGGTTATGTAATATCGTAAACATCCGTACATCACATTGTTAAGAACATACGATAGCCATTAAATACGTCGGTACATTTCAAAGCAAGCACTTGTAATGTATATTTTGAAATTATTATTGTCAAATTACGTGCACTCATCTGTCACCAAAGCGGAAATATCAGGATATTTGGGCACTAACTAGCTGATATTGCAAACACGAAAAAATATCTGCATGAAAAACGCATGCATGTGGTAGCGCTATGTTTGTATTTAACAAGTACGTGCACGTGTCATAATTAAGTATAAAAAACATTGCATAATTTGAAACCTATTACATTCAATTTAGCTAATAATCATTTCTTGGAATAATTCGATGTCAATAATTTACGCATACTGGCCTAGCTGTGTAAATGTATGTAATTCTAGACAATGCAGTGCGATTATAAACACTGCACAGTATACACTATAGTAAACATGTAGTCAATGCTATATTAGGAGCTTGATGTCAAGAAAACTAAAATCATAAAACTAGCCGCAGATATATTTAGAATTATCCAAAATGGGATTCAAACGCACAATCAATTCAAACATACTAAGTAACTATGTTGTAATGATTTTCAATTTATTGGTGTATGTATAGTGCTGTTTCTAGTTAGGCCTATTCGTTTGAATGTTGAACCCGACCTTTGCCAAACAGCATTTATTATTACATATCAACAAATCAAATATCATTCCTGCAACATCATTTTATCAAAGTCTAACAAATGTTGATCTCTTCACCAAATAGGCAACTCTGCATCCTGACTTATTATGGCAACATTGCATTATATTGATTCATAGCATCATTTCTGACAGTTTCGAAATACAAAATGTCATATTTGAAATGTAGTATTCAATCTTTGCCCTACAAAAGCCGAAGCAATTTTATATTACGTTTTTTAACACATCGAATGGAATACTAGTTATTGTGGTGGTTTGAGCATTCGCCCAGCAAGTGGGTGACATGATCATTTTGAAATGATATTGATTGCATCACTGATCGACATGATGTGCCTGAATAACCTCCAAATAAATTAAATATGAAAAGGCAGGAACTATAATTATTGACCTGTTTTTTCTAAGGAGCTTTCTAAAATTTACAGTTGAAAAGCGACGATGTCGCGCTTTGTAAAATATAATTCCTCAATTATGAGTTATACGTGTTACGTTATGATAGGTCATTGTAACGATTATTTCTTAGTTGTGCGGTTGTATGGTTTTTGCGGTTGGGTCGCCGTGTAGCGGGGCTTTGGGGAACTTGGTCGAGTATTCATTATTTCTCATGCAATAACCGCTATTATATAATTGCTTTGTGAAACTTGGTCAACGTGCATTTTTCGGCGGGGACTTGGATTTTTAATTGTTTCTCCGGCTTATGTGTGGGCACTGCTTAGTGTAGTTGCTAGAAATATGCACTGTTATTTTACACCCCATTCCTACCTTGCGCAATAATTAAAACTAGGTCAAGTCGTAGTTGTGCATCTCTTGGTCGCATAACGTTAGGTCATTATCCTTAGTGTTTTACTATAGGTCATGTACCGGGTTTTGGCATGTGCTTTTGCTGTTGTGTCGCCGTGCAGCGGGGCCTTTGGGGAACTTGATTAGGTATTGGCTGAGTTTAATTCGGTCTCATAACCACTATTCTTTATTTTTTGTGAAATTGAGTTATCCCGCTTTTTTCGGCGGGTACTAGGATTTTGTATTGTTTCTTAGGCTTATGTAGAGGCATTGCTCAGTGTAGTTTCACTTTGAGAAAGTGGGTCATCCTGCATTTTATCGGCGGGAACTTGGATTTCTAATTGTTTGTTCGGCTTATGTGTGGGCATTGCTCAGTGTTGTTGCTAGGAATATGTAATATTACTTCCCACCCAATTCCTACCTTGCCCATTATTTCAACAAGGTTAAGTGGCAGTTTTGCCTCTTTAGGTCGCATAACGATAGGTCACTGTCCTAAGTGTTTTAAACAAGGTCACGCCCCGGGGTTGCTGTGCCTTATTTGGTCACCGTTTCGGCATGGGTTTGTGTGGGCATTACTCAGGGTAGTTGTGTTGTGGTGTTTCTGATTTCTGTGCCCGGCTTGTTGGGTTGAGTGCTACATTCCCTGTCTGATTTTCTCATACCTTTTTTACCATTAGGTGGTAGACGTTTTGTCATTGCGCTGCGAGGTGGACTTACATTATACTCGATAGAAACGGAAAGGTTCCTCTACGGTCTTTGCAAACATTCAATTTCCAAACACAATTCGTTTGTGTTTTAACCATCAGCCTAAGCGTGTTTTCCGAAGTTCTTGTTGAAACTCACATATCTGTTATAAACTTCGCAATTCCACTCAGACGTATTACATGTTGTGTATGTATCCTGCTGCTGCCATTTATAAATCGCAAACACTGATTAAACCTCTTCATGATTTGTTTCCACAGATCTAGGGTTAAAAGAAAAACAACATATTTTAATAGTACTTATCAGTATATACTGAGCAAAACAGCTAACCGAACGCTTTTTAAATTTGAATATTTCAGTGTCCTGTAAGTGTACAACCCTAAAATTTTGCATAGTTATTTTAATATAGAGTGTGCACCTAATGCGGCTTATTACATGAAAATACATGCCAAGATCACTCAACCATGACGAAAAAGCTTCAAATCACATTTTTGCAAGTTGTGATCTATTGCTCTCGAATTGCACGAGTTTTATGTGCATGTTGTGTAGCATGGGTGTTTGTTATATTTTGTCAATAACATGGTGCATTGATCAAAGGTAGGCCGCGGCAGAGCGGCCATTACGCTCCCTGGAGGGTATCAGTCAGACAGATCCGTTTTACACAGATTTAAATTATCACAAACATTAGTACATTTCATTTCACGTGTGTGTGAATACCAATGGACATAAAAATACCTAAAACAGTATATTGGGAATCATAGGAGCAACGAAAAATAGTAAATTCAAGTGGGATAACTCTTGCATGATTTTACTTCTTTTTAAGTTCATTCACTATATTTTCCCATAAAATTGTTTTGCCATGCATTAGTGAAACATGTTGACTTTAAAAAATAATACATATTAGTCCTGAGGGCTTTTTTGCATGTGTTTGAAAAAACGTGTTTTCTCTCCATTCAGTATAAATGACTCTTTTTGAAGTGCGTTCATCAAATTGGTAATGCAGCTATATGCCCGCTTCGGTAATAAAGATTGCTTTAAGTGTATATTCTGATAACGAAAACAAAAATAAATATCAAAATACTGAGAATAAAACTAAAATTAAGTCAATAATTACCCTCATTTATCCACACAAAAGATATTTGACCAAATTACCTCCCCTTGACCATTGAAAATTAACATCATAATTTTGAAAAAAATAAAAATCGATGTTTTTGTGATCAAATCGCATTATATCGAGTTTGAATATTTGTTTTATTAATTCGGCGATTAGTCTTTTTAAAATGTGTTTGGAATAAACCTAAAATATTTTATTATTTAACGCTTATTCCCGAATTTCAAGTTTATATGCCTGGTTCTGCTATTTCATGGTTCCGTGAACTTTCTTATCGCATTTTTGAAAATAAAACTACTAAAATCGCACCTCAAGATCGTAATTAACAAGTACACAAATTTTCGTGCAAAAATATTAATAAATAAAAAAGTTATACGGTAAAAACCGCTGCTCATTCATAAAATAGGCTGATTGTACATTTTGTGAATTTCATCTTGACGGGTGATGTCATTAAAAACTTATTTTGACGATGACGCAAATTAAATATATTGACGAAATTTGACCACCAGCCTTCTAATGTTTGGATTATACTTCACGTCAAGTTTCAGAAAATTACAATGGATAGTTCTATAAATATTCATAAAAAACATAAGCGTTCGGTTAGCTGTTTTGCTTAGTATACACATGTACTATAGGTACACACATTATCTAAATTGATTTAACAGGTTCCAACTGTGCAGTTGACATGGAGCACCATTACATGTATCCTTTCCACGAACAAGAAAACATTTATATATGTGCTAAAATAGTATGTAAGGCAAACGACTTAACTTAATTCTTCAAGCGCCTACATTACTTAGCAGTTGTTGTTCCTGATCATAAATATGCCTGTTGTATTTTGTTGTTCTAAGTATGTACACTTATATTTTATCTACTAAAACGGTGTTAATTTAGCTGGAGAAATAAACGTGTGTCGGTATCCATTATTATCGGCTTTAAGACTTTATTCGTAAATGAACTTCCTTATATTCTTCGATATTTTTTTCATTTTTGGTTAAACTTTTAGTACCGTCGAGAGTATTGCAGAGGTACTCTGTGACATTACCCTGACTGGGCTAACACGTAGTATTGTCAAGATGTGACCAAAATAATGGAGCCATACTAGTATTAGTTTTACGACGTCGAAATGCCGCGTGGGGGTTATACTTTGCATCGCACTATTATTGCTTAATAAATGTTGCAGCTAGACGTTATATTACAAATACGGGTTGAGAACTTGGCAACTTTATACAAAAGGCGATTATTAAGTAAAAATACAGTAATTAAAATATGCTGTGCATAACCCAACGAAAAACAAAGTACCATGCTGGTATCATTAGACTATACATGAGCAAGGATGTAACGTAACAGGTTTTTGTAATATATCAACTGAACAGATAGGTTTGAATTTGACAAACTGCAATCATGTACTAAATCCAATTCAAGTCAGGTGAACGACCGGTGTATATCTACTATAGACTAAGCTTCATACAAGGCTTAGCACCAGAAAGAGTTACCGGTAACTAACCTACAATTCCTATCTTTATTTCCTCTCTTGAAAGAACATAAAATAATAAAACTATGAAGTGGTAAAATTATACCTCCTCACGCATGACAATAAACTGCAAACAGCTAGTGGGTGCAGCAGGATTGTCAAAGGAAGTATACTTGATAATGTATTAATTATATATAGTCACGAGGGAATATTGTGTTCTGTGATATGCGTTTTATGTGGTTGTAAATTGAATTATCATGTTTGAGTGTGCAATTCGAGAACATTTCAATCATAATGTTTGAGTGTGCAATTCGAGAACATTTCAATCATAATGATTGGATTATACAATTTAACACTTCATTTACAAAATCGGGTATAACCCTGTAAATATGTTAAAATGCACTCAATCGAACAGCGCTAGAAGCAAGTAAATGTAATAACATGCATTATAGCCTATTATCTTTAAAATGTCTGTCTTGTAATGGAATCGTAAACTAATTCAGTATTACTGGTTGTGTTTACATTGTAGGAGGATATATTTGTTCCTTGTTACTTAAGCTGCTTAACTTTATGGTGAACTTTGATATACACAACTGAGGAGCGGTGGTCTAGAGGTAGGGCGCGCGATTTGGAACAGAGAAGTCACGGGTTTAAATTGCTTCTAGACCACTAGTTAATTTCTCTGAGCAAGGCGCACATGCTCCACTCAACCATGGTATAATATGGTACATGCGAGTGCAGTGTCTATTCCTGGGCGTCACATATCGAGAAATAGTCTCCCCAAGGAGATAGCAGTATAGGTTTCCATAGGTAGCAATGATCAGGGGAAGTTAAAATGTCAAAGGGTGAGCATATCTATACCGTACTGTATTTCGTATTCAGAATTATTACAGGTGCACCAGTCATACACTTACAAAGTACGCCACGCGTTTTCAACTTGAAGTGGCGACATAATCTTTATTCAGTGTATCTATCATTAGAACCAAGATCGTTCCTTGAGATAATTTGTGATGTTTTAGCCAAAGTAATGTGATAAAAAAGTAATTATTACGACGTTCTTAGTTTAATTTCCCGGCGTATTAAATGGCTGGACTCAACATAGCCATACTAACTCTAACTCTAATAGAACATAATAATTTGAATCATACACTTTACCAAATTTCTAATTGGCCACCCTAAAGAATTATTACATCATCTGATACATTATATCAATAAATTTTAGGCTGTGTTATTTGTTCATTCCACCACGCAATAATAAATCGATTTCCGGAAAGAAAAGGCGTATTCTTGTTCAAAAGCATTCATGCGTAACGGTTTGTGCGAAATTGCTTCTTTCCGCCCTGGCCTCGTGTACAGCTTGGAATAGTAAATAGTAGGCGTAGTATACATAGTATCGTACTTGGTATGAACTTGTTCTCTGTAGATTGTTTTTTCTTAAAATACTATAATTTGAGAGAATGTGCAATGTGGAATGCGCTCATGACGTCAGATGCATGCATACATTGAACGAATTTTTGATTGGCCACTTGTTTTTTATAAA
The DNA here is from genome assembly GCA_963678985.1 of Spisula subtruncata. Classification (NCBI taxonomy): domain Eukaryota; kingdom Metazoa; phylum Mollusca; class Bivalvia; order Venerida; family Mactridae; genus Spisula; species Spisula subtruncata. The sequence continues at coordinate 3,268,727 of OY787660.1, read as the reverse complement.
TTAGTTTAAAAAATTCTTTTCGAAGAATACAAATAATCGAAAACCCGGTACTATGTTTCTCGCAGTAATTCAAGGTAAACGCCACGTTATTATAAATATCGCATTTTTTTTACGTAAATGGCATTGTCTTGATTTTGGTGCTACCTAAGTCTACCTACCTAAGGTAGGTAGGTCATTCTGACAGCTTCAGTACTGTTACGCCCCGCATTACTTTTTAACGGCAGTATTAATGCTTTTCATTATATAGGCAATGGACAGAGAATACATTTTGACTAATGTCAAAAATTAAACATGTCGGGTTCGTGAACCACCTGAACGTTAGCCATTTTGCATTAAGGCATTTCAGTACTTGGGAAGCGTCATCGAATAATCTTAATTAAAAGTGGAGAAAACAATCGATTCGTTTCCATTATAGAGACCAACTTTTGTTCATCCTGTCGGTTCGTAGACGGCGCTGGAATCGTGTACCATTAGATAGTAATTTGGTCAATGTACTGAACGTAAAAGTGTAATTAAAACTTCTAGTACGCAAAACATCGAAAAGTACGATTTATTTTAGTTGATGAGTTATTTTTTAATTGAGAATAATAAAGTCTCTTTTTTCTGGTTTATATTGGAAATTCAACGGAATTAGAAATTGCAATGATAGTAACTAGTTTAATTGATAGTTAGCCATCGGAGCAAAATAATTGGTTTTTTTCTGTTTTTCTTGTCTTATTATTAGAAGAATTATACACGTTATAAGCTGCATAAAGTTTGGTGTAGTATTTATTATGGTGTACTTGCTTGTATGCGCGATAAACATTTCATTAAAATGCAGTAAGAGATTGCTTTCAAATTGAGGGTAAATTTGTGGTGTTTTGCCCAATCGAATAGCAGTACTGTTGTTTTGTGCTATGCTTTGATTAAATACAACAATTAGTCCATCCCTGCATGTTATATCTGTGCAATGTTTTGTTAACGCATCAGTTCTGTGACAAATGTCTAACAAAGTTAGAAGTTAATTGCAATTGTAATAAATAAATATTTTAGCGTCAGTCATTAATGCAATTTACTATGACAAAGTGGGACTATTACTTCGACAACTTTAATTGATTTTAATACAAGGGAGTCCTTTGTTAAGCAACTCAATTAAATGGGGAATGCGTATTTAACGTGTTACAGTCAAAGCTGAATTTACTGGAAAGGATTTTATTTTATTGTATCTTAATTTTGTGTATTGCAAGCAACAAATATGCACGATAAGTTTGGTTTTGCTGTCATCCAGTTATATATGAGACGTATTGTGTCAATCTATCAATTTTCGAAACAGCATCGCTAAATTGGAAGCACTCTAAGCAATATAACAAGTGGTGTTGTTTTGTTTATAAGTGTATCGAACTTTCGATTATATTCTGTGTTGTCTCTGGCAACAATATCAAACAATACGTGCAATGTAAATATCTAATGTACAGGTTAAGCATTCATACAGTGTTATAGTTTTCATCCATGCTTTAGTCGTCCCTCGCAATCGCTGTATAAACAAAGTTTCCAGATCTCATAACGATACACATTTACACGATTTAAAGACAATTAAAGTCTTAATGAAGTTGTATAGAACGCGTTTGTAATTCTTCATATTCGTTATTTATCCCCAGTGGTACTACTAGTTATTTCCTGGGTAGGTTAAATTTCAATTAACATATAAACGAATAATTGCATTTTATCTGGAAGCCGTCTCGAAAAAACGATTCGAAGACATTTTGCTATTAATTGCGCTTCGAGAGACTTGTGTTATCGTTTGAACCTCGAAATTTCCTCGAAACTCCATAGCCTTTGTAAAACATTTAGCTTTCCTGAAATTAGAAAAAAATGGTTAAAGTTAAAAAAATCTGTGTTCTCAGCAACAATTTGTTGAGAATAACATAATAACTTGCCTGTGAAATTTTGATTCCACACGAAAGTATTATTCGCACTGTCGCTGCCATGCAACTACAAGCCACTATTACAAAAACTTGCGTACACTTCTATTCCAGATTATCTTTCCAACTTGAAGGTCAAATAAAACACCATGTTTTATTGGTTTCAGTATAGCTATTGTATTTGATATTACTTCATCTATTTATTGATTTAGGTTTACGTTTCGTTGTTAACATCATGCAGCACTGTACATACCGTAAACAAATATACATCTGCAATACTACAGTTTGGAGAATCGCGTGATCGAATGAAGCATAGCGTAGACTAAATGCCCACCTGACCGGGCATTGTATTTAATTTGCTCCTACATAGTACCTGTTTCAAAACCTACTAACCATGTTGCCTTCTCCGTTAGGTCTGTAAAATATCAAAAACAATGGAACATTAATGCACCAAATAAACAGTGGTAAAATTATAAAATAGTCTAGTACAAGTACATCTACTCACACAAGGCTGAGAACTGCAGACAAGCATTAAGTGAAGCAGGATTGTCAATGGCAACTTACTTGACATTGTGAATTCAGATTATATTATTGCCACATGGGAATAGTTTGCACTGTGGCAGTAGTTTCAGTTCGGTAGAAATTGTATTATATTCCATGAATGCACTTTCGGATAAAATGTCACCAATATATTGTGCGACTTAGTGCAACCTTTACCTAATCGGGATAAATCTTGGAAAAATTGTATAATGTACTCAAACAACGCTAAACAAGTAAAGTGTCTTTCTTGTAATGGAAACTTAACATAAACCAGTAAATAGTGCGTGTCGGAACATTGCGGAAGTCATTGCATTGTTTCTAATGAAGTTGGTTGCATTGCTTTACATATGGAAACATTTACCGTCAATGGAAAAACATGCTCATCCATCAAGTATTGTTTGCTGACCTTTATATACCAAAGCTACTCATATATTACTATCCACAAAGTTTTAGATAAAACCGTTAGCATGTTAACAAATTAAGCCGTAATGGTCACAATATAGTTCCAAATCACACAAAACAAATAAAAACAAGGATATAGTCTTGCGAGCGGCCATCTGTTACAAGTCTTCCATGAGTTTTATATTCACATAGTAGTAATCGAAGACAGGAAAGCCATCGCGTACCCGTCAAAAGAGCACATTGTACGCACACAATGAAATAATTCATCAGAATGAAAAGAAACTGACATAACGCCTTGAATATTTTAATACATGTATACCATATGTCAAAATGAGACCTGTATTTCGCCATCAACCATCAGCCCATCAAATTTCATTCTTGCAACATTTTATCAACTTCTACAAAATTTCGATATCTTCACCAAAAAGGCAACACTACATCCTGACATTTTATGGCAACATTGCATTATATTGATTCGTAACATCATTTCTGACAGTTTCTAAATACAAAATGCCATACTAAGTATTTGAAATGTAGTGTTCAACCTTTGTTCCACAATAGCTGATGCAATTTTGATATCAGTTTTTTAAGCAAATCGAATTGAATAATTTTGGTGTCACAGTGGTGTTTTGAGCATTGGCTCTGCAAGTGAGACGCATGATCATTTTGAAGTGATATTGATTGTATCACTAATCGTCATGATGTGCCAGAATACAGGTGATCGGCTGTTTAAGTTGAGTTCTGCCTTTCTTGTCAGATTGTTTAATATCTTTTGTAGTCAAATTGAAACTCAACGTCAAATAAATTGAAGTTTATGCAGTTTAAACACCCAGACACTATTTAGTGTAAGCAATGAGAATGTTGTATGCGATGAGGGATCTGTGCATTTGTTAAAGTTTCTAGCCTGGATAATTTTACCTGTATTGGATGGCGTACATGCGTATATGTAAGGGAAAACCAGTGTGGACCAATTGCAATTGAACTCAACTTTACCAGCGGATTACAACAAAATATAAAAGTATCAGATACTCAATGCCCACACATAAAACAGAACGATAAATGAACAGCCAATTTGGCAAACTAAAACTTAGAACTAAGGACAAGTGAGTTCAGCACTGCCCTTGGTGTTTTAAACTAGGTCCCGGGTGGTTATGTTGCATTTTGTCGCCGTTTTGTCATGTGTTTGTGTATATTGCAACTGTGTCGTCCAGCAGCGGGACCTTGGTCGGGTCTCGGTTGCATTTCATTCGGTCTCATGGAATCACCGCTATGTATATGTTGCTGAACTACTCGACTTAAGACTTTATTCGTTAAGAAACATCCTTAGAAGTCCGTGATGCTTTTGTTCATTTTTTGTTAAACCTTCGTACCGTCGAGCGTATTGCATAGGTACTCAGTGGCATTATTCTGACTGCACTAACTCTTCCAAATGATAAGATGTGCAAAACATAATGAAGCTGTACCAGTACCTGTTTTACGACGTCGAAATGTCGCGTGGGGGATATATCCGTCTGATTATCCTTGGCAACGCAATATCATTGAGTAATAAATGTTACAGTTCGCCGTTATATAACAACTCCGGCTTGAGAACTTGACAAACTAGGCGATTATTACCAAAGCATTATAATAAAAAACTGTTGCCCATAGCTAAATACTAATACTATTCAAGCTTTTAAGCAGTGTCTTAAACCGTCGCTAGTGTTACCATGGATCGCGCAACGGTATTTACCGAATTTGAAGTATGACTGTCTATTTTGACGCACATTGGAGGAAGTAATGTATATTTTCGAAAAACAAAGTACCATCATGTTAGTATCATAACAATGTGCCTAAACAAGACAGGAACCTAAACAAACAAACACCATGCTTGCCCAATATTGAAGCATTTCAAATGGAAAATGTATTGTTTAATAAATACAGAAATAAAGTTGACTACATGTATTATCATTGTTGATAGTTTTACAGCATGAGCTCGGGTAGTGTATCATTTTCAGTAATACTTAATCTTTACATACTCTAATTGATTTGATTAAGTCAACCTCGCATGTCTATTGCAAATAAAAAATGTTTAATACTAAAACAGATTTGACGTTGATATATTAACGACCATTTTAACTTGTCTGGGTTCAATATGTAGTATTGCCAAAGTGGCACTCAGACAACAAGTTTACATCTCAATGTCACACAATCTCTACATAGTTTATACCGGTAACATCAACCGATGTGGATCATACACTAGCCAATACTGTATAGCGGGTATATTTCACGGTGTCCAATTTTCGCGTTAATTGGAACCTATTGAATTCACGTTTTCTTTAATTCGCGCTAACCGTCTTGACCGCGAAATTAAAACCTTGTTGGTAAACATGGAAGGGGTGGTAAACGTAAAGTACGAGTATAATAGTTACTAATAGATCTCGGGGTTGTGGGTTCGAATCCCGGGCTGGCCATCTAAAAATACTGATAGTATTTTGGGCGATACTTTAAACCGATGGCCCATGTATGGGTGCTATAAATATGGCATGCAAAAAGAACCAGGGATGCTTCTGCAATTCGGGTATCTTCTGTATAATTCACTTTCCCCTCAAACTAAAAGTCTTCTGGAGGCCTCACCCATAAGAATTATCCGGTGGGGAGGATAAAGAAACGCAACAAACCAAACATACTGATAATTAACTGCTAACATAAGAAAAACAAGTAGATCTTTTTACAAACAAATCATTATTTCGGCAAACATTTACACATTCCGCAAACAAAACTGTTATCGAAATTGAACAAGTGTGATGAAACGGCTTACAATTCAAACCTTCAAACGATATTGATATGCATGCATAGAGATTTAAACATTACAAATATCCCATTTCTAACCATACTTTATACATGTCGTAGCCTATTTATTATTACCGTTATTTACAGAAGCGACACAATGAGTCGTTTTGTACGTCTTGCAAAGTAATGTTGGATTATTTCTTAAAGTTCCTTGATGCATTGTCTCCCTTTGTAAAATTTGTATATTTTTGGTGATTATTTCGCGGGGTTTAGATTTCGCACATTCGATGTTGACCGCGAATATAGCGAAAATTAAACCCCCGCGAAATATACCCGCTATACAGTAAATAAAGCAGCACATTTCAAAGCACGCACTTATAGCACGGAATGTCAACATAGAAGTAATTATCTAAACATTATCTGCACCCGTCTTTCTTCAAAACGGAAATGGCAGTGCGCTAAATAACTAACTTTGCGACACGAATATATATTATATAACTTTGTAACATGTAAGTTGTCTTATTAAACAAGCGCATGCACGTAACGCAATCATGAATATTCAACAGTCCTGCAGTTAATAAAGGGCATAATGTTTCTTGGAATAAATAGGTGCCAATAAATGACTCAATATAGCGTAGTTATGTATGAACTCCTAGACAAAGCCTTCTGATAATAAACATAAGACAACTTACGCTATGTTAAGAATGTACATAGTACTCCGTTTGGAGTCTGGTATCAAAAATAATAAAACTAGCCGAGGCGGGGAAGATTCTCAAATATGAAGAAACATTTAGACTTTTCCAAACGTTATTGTGGTGTTGACGCATTACCAATTATAAAAAGTAAGTGAAGGCATGCATAACTGTTTCTAGTTTCATTGAGATAAAATGATATTCATATTATAACGTTTTGATTACATCATTTACCAAGTCTATTAATTCTATTAACATTTGTATCTCTACCAGTTCGATTTCCAATGAATTTTAGCTGAGTCTTAATCTTGTTAAATCTTTGTGTATGTTATCATTTTTAATAAGATTCAAGTATTGTTCAAATTTCAATTCACTTTTAAACAATTTGTAATAAAATAAGTTCGGCTGGATTGCAATAGTTGTATTACAGTACTGTATGAATTTGTCTTTAAAACCTATATCAAACAACGTAGTTGTCTTTTTACCCTAGAACAAAACTAACAATAAATGGGGGAGTACGTTTGACAGACACCTTAGTGATAATATTAATTTTAAATGTATCTGTATAGAAGTTTATTGTGTCGTTTAAATTTAAAATCATTACACTTTTCTTTAAGGCGATACATTGCTGGAATACAAGATGCAGTAGCATGGGGAGCGATTTAATCGATATTGTTCTATTTCGTTGTGGGGAATCCATGCAATAGTCTGACAACGATCATATTGAACATTTACCTTCATCGTTTTACCTTCGGGAACGCGATCGTTAATTGTAAGCGACAGCCATTTGTTGTGAAATACAAAATAGTGGAATAAAAACAATTGCTATTTTGAATATGGAATTTCGTATAAAATTCCATGGAAAGAAGTCGATTTAAAGTTGGTACAGCAAATGTATCATAGTTTGCCTAATACCTCGTAATACATAAGGATGCACATAGTATATTATAAAACAGACAATGGTGAAACAGACGCTATATGTTAAAAAATGGGGTTTCAATGTAAGATTGCCCGAACGGACTAGCCTTTAAAGGTGTGTTTAACACAATAACCACAGTATTGTTTTAGAATCATCATTCCGGTAAATGCTTAACACATTTGTTGTACGTTCCACGGAGCGTCAAGAGGCTGTCATACCATACGCCCACAATGCCCAATTTCATTATAATTTGAAAAACAATCATTATGTGAAATCGATATTCGAGTTATTATATCTATTCAAAACAGGGAACACATCGAACCAAACACCACTAGAAAACAAGAGCCATATATCTCAAGAATTCTCAAATCCTAAACAGCATATTTCACGCTATATACTTACCCCGCAAAGTATGACATATTTTCGTTAACCGTAAGGAGGTTTGAAGATAACTACTATTATACTGAATTGTTTGCGACTATCTAAAGTAGTTTTATTTACAGTGTATTGACCATTCGAGCGATGGTATTAACTCATCTAACGATATACAACCCGGCTATTGTCCATGACGCGATACAAGGGAGAAGCAACATGTCTATGGTCGAAATAAATGACTTGTTTTCTAAAGTCCTAATTAAGATTATCTGATTATTGTTCCAAAGAATTGTATTGCCTTGAGACACTCTGCTCCATATCTTAAATTGAATTGTATCTGGGTGTGCTTTAAATACCAGTGCTTGAGTACTTAAACGTTTAATACGTTTAATGAGCTTGTTAGCGATAAGCTAAATTATTTCATTGGTATTAACATCATGGATTGCGATTGGTGCTATGTAACTAGGCCATACTTCGCAATGAAAACTAGAATGGACAGCCGCTATGTGTGAGGGATGATAATATTTTTATATCTGAAATACTCGAGTTGGTAATCTCTGTTCATACTAGTCTAGCACTCATTGACTATTATTGAACAGGTGGGGTAGATATAAGGAATATCTAATTCCAAAGATTGATGGTGAAGTATTCGACAATGTCATAAAATAGAGGGCTATTTTACAAATAAATTCCCTTGCGTGACGCTTAAAACAAAAGGTGGAAACCGTCGTCCCTCCATAAATATCCTCACCATGATATAAATCATCTTACATGATGTACCAAGAGATAGCAATCAAAGTTTAATCTTAATGTATGAATCTTGAATCAGCATTATCATCTTGCAAGACACAGAATAATATAAACAATATTCCGAACAGTTCGTGTAAAATCAGACAAACAGAAAGACATGACTGTGAATAAACTTAGAAATTCCATTTGTTGAATACAAACATATCAATACATTAAACAGGCTTGTCATTGAAAGTGTCACTAATAAGTGAACGTGAACAGTACGTGTTTTAATGGATACCTCCCGGTCCTCGATGTATAATGTGCACAGGAGGACATGAATTTCCAAATTGAAACTAATATAGTCGTTGCAAATACTGATGGCGCTTACCGAAATTCATAGGATGACTATGTTATTATCAAATATGATGTGATCCCGAGTGCTATAGTTGTTAATTGATCTGATTAAGACCATGTTAACACGTTGACCCGATAACAGCTATTGTTAACTTACATTATACAATCGAAGATAGTGTTGCCTTATTGATACGAACTTTAAGACATAATTCTATCATGCTGTCGATTTTAGTTCCAACTACATAACATTTAGTTTTTTGTGGCTAATTTTTGGATTCAGATGTCACCGTGATCACATTAAAACATCCATGCGGGAATAATAATGGCTTTAATGCGGGATATGATCAAATACTGATGTTATTTTAGGAATGCCAATGTGTCTCATGCAAGGGAGAAAATGTTTTACAAAATATACGGTTTATTTTTAACCGGGAAATTCAATTCGGTACGTGTGAGCCGTATTCGTTCATTGAGCTGCACTTATTAGCATTACAATTTTGCAGCTTGGTTCCAAATTGAAACTTTGAGGCGAATGACAAACAAAGCACATTGTAAAATAAGAAGCCGATTTGGATGCAGCTGTCTCTGAATTGCGATCCCACGGCTGTGGATGCACTTAATAAAGAACCTAGTCTATTGGCAGAAGTAAATTGTGTACACTAATAACATAATGATTCGCATTGGTACATTTTGTAATGTTACAAATAGTCGTACTGACACCATGCAATTCACCATCTCACACCAATTCTACCCGCCAAAGTGCCAAAAGTCTGTACTAAGCATAATGAGTTCAATTTACTTTTAATAATATTATATGTTTTCTCCTACACTTAACGTTCATCTTAAATATGATCAGTCTTGAAGGAACAATTACGCATGTCTATGTTTAAGTTTGACCTTGCGGTATGTACGTGACTGTTTGTTGTCTGTTTTCAACATATTACAGTGCGTGGTACGTTTTTCCTGACGTTTGTTTCATTGTTCGGTTTGTTTTCATATGTTTGATGGAGTATTGGGAGAGCATGCTATGATACATTGCTTATTTTATGATGAATGCTGTTATATAATTCTCGGAAATATGTGTTTTGCATTTTTATAATACGTGGAAAAGAATTTGGCACGCAGAGTTCTTTTTCGAACCGGAGTAAACACATAACATTAAGCAGAGGAGAACTAAGCAATATCTAACATTAGTCATTAACATATATCACACAAACAATATTACATTAATCCTTTATTAGTAAATGTCCATATTAATGCATGTAACAACCAATATTTACCAATTTGCGTGTTTAACGACCCAATGTTCGTATCTGTTTATACCAATTTCCAGTTGCATCTCGAATATCCAATATGGTATGTATCAACGTTATAATTATATTCAGCCAACTTGGTTCTCACCGAACTAGAATTGTCACCATTAGCATGTTATGTTTGATCTGTTTATGGTAATCCCGGTTTGATAATTCCAATGGCCATAAACTGGCATTCATCGTACTAGTCATTATAAGGGTTTGTTGGTACATGTAATACGGTTGGTTCGTTATATCTATTTTTTAGGATACATTGGGGATATTTCAATAATTACACACACAGATGACACATAATGGCAGAGTATAATGCTACTTATTGAAGCAGAATACATGTAAATGGAATTATGATATAGAATGTGTGGACGGTTTGTCGAGGAGTTTGGAAATGAGCACCAGCCATTAATTAATCGGTTAAAATTCATACAAAAGTGGCGACACATTTGCAAAGCACTAATTTACTTATTAACCTACTCAGAAGAAATTACATGCGATACTACTTATTCACCTACTAAAATGACATACTTGATATTGCATTACCTATACGCATTGTGGGAATAGTAAGTGCAGTGAGATGTGTTTCATTGCATTTTCAATTGTATTACCATGTTTGAATGTGCTTCTGAATAGACTTTGTAAAAGTTTAAGCCCATAAATATCGTATAATGTACTCAAACAAATAGCGTTAAAAGCAAGTAAACATTTGCCCTGTCGTGATTATTAAACTTATTGTGTCGTTCATGTAATGCAATCACAAAGTATATCAGTATTAAGTGCGTGAATTTAACTAGCGTAAGTATTTTATTATGTAAGCTCCTTTACTTTAAGATGATAGTTGAAATACAAAAAATGTACAAGACTATGAGGTGAGAATTTCAATATCGTACAGTCACCTTTTAAACTTTACTAATCCACGAATTAACACGGAGTCCTGTTTTTGACACTTAAATCCGATTTTCTAAATGAGTTTTTACCTACATACTGTAGTAATCGAAGACAGGAATACATCGCGAACCCGTCAAACCAGCACATAAGAAGAACACGGTGAATTTAATAATACACCCACATAAAAAGAAACTGACATAAAGCCCAGGATACAATAAAAAGTGAATACCATATGCCGAAATGAGACATGTATATTGCCTTTCACAAAAGTCATGCATGCCAGTCCATTTTCTTCAGCAACATCCACAAAATAGTTGACGATGTTGATACATCGAAACGCAGTGTGCTAAACTAAAGCAGCAACAATCAAACATCAGTCCATCAAATTTCATTTCGCAACATTTTATCAAAGTCTAACAAATGTACATATCTTCACTAAATAGGCAACACTACAACCTGACATATTATGGCAACATTGCATTTAATTGTATTGATTCACAACATCAGTTCTGACAGGTTTTAAATTCAAAATGTCGGATTTGAAATGTATAATTCAATCTTTGGACAACAAAAGCCGATGCAATTTCGATATTATATTTTTTAACGAATCGAATTGAATAATTTGTGGTGTAATTATTTGATCATTAGCTCTGCAAGGGAGATGACATGATCATTTTGAAGTGATATTGATTGCATGAATAATCGACATGATGAGCCTGCGTAACCTTCCAATCAGTTAACTTTGAAGTGACAGGGGCATTAGTTAATGTTGTTTTTTCCTAAGGAGCTTTCTAAAAGCTACAGTTGAAAAGCGACGATGTCGAGCTTTGAAACAAAGTTATTTGAACCTGTTAATAAATTTATTTAGGGTTCCCTCAGGTTCAAGACAAGCATGTATGAGATATACGTGTTATAGGTTATGATAGGTTATTGTGAAGAATATGTCTTATTAGCCATGATTCGTGTCTCATTTATTTTCTTCGTAACCACTTTTTTATTACAAAATCATAGCATGCAAGATTTCAATTTTTTGTTGTTTTTATCAAAGAAGAATGTTGAACAATATATTCAATATAGAGGCGTTACTTATTTACATATGATTTGTCTGCAATACGTTACGTGCGTGATGTTGTTTTTATAAATTATTGTATAATGTTAAAAGTAGTGAATTGATAGATTTACATTCCGTTACTTATGAATTTATACAAACTGTATGTATACTTGAAACGTCAAGATAAAAAAAATGTTTCGATGAAAGTTTAACTGTGACAATCCACCGTAAGAAATGCTGACCTTTATAAACACTATTACACTAAGTCAAAACTTACAGAAATCATCATGATATTCGGATATGTCGAACATCATGCTTATCTCGAGCATTTGGCTTGTCCCGATGAGATATTGTTTTACTGTATACACAATATATAAATTGAGTTAGCAGGTTTCAAGTTTGTAGTTTACATCAGTCAACATTATCCTTTCCATGAACAGGAATAAAGTTGTATACATGTATGTACAAGAATTGTAAATAAGGCAAACGGTTTATTTTATTTTTCAGGATCAAAAATTTGTCTATTGTATATTGTTGTTCTAAGTAGGTACATTTTATAAACCTAAATGGTATTTATAAAGCTTGTCAAAGTTAGGGGATGATTTAGCTGGAGAAGCAGTGGCATTTTCCTGACTGGGCTAATACGTCCTAATGATAAGATGTGCATGAAGCTGTACCAGTATCAGTTTTACGACATCGAAATATCGCATGGGAGATATAACCGTCTGATTATCCTTGGCAACGAGTAATAAATGTCGCAGTTCGCCGTTGTATAACAACTCCTGCTTGAGAACTTGGCAAACTAGGCGATTATTACCAAAGCATTATAATAAAAAACTGTTGCCCATAGCTAAATACTAATACTATTCAAGCTTTTAAGCAGTGTCTTGAACCTTCGCTAGTGTTACCATGAATCGCGCAACGGTATTTACCGAATTTGAAGTATGACTGTCTATTTTGACGCACATTGGAGGAAGTAATGTATATTTTCGAAAAACAAAGTACCATCATGTTAGCATCATAACAATGTACATAAACAAGACAGGAACTGAAACAAACATACACCATGCTTGCCCAATATTAAAGCATTTCAAATAGAAAATGTATTGTTTAATAAGTACAGAAATAAAGTTGACTACATGTATTATCATTGTTGATAGTTTTACAGCATGAGCTCGGGTAGTTTATCATTTTCAGTAATACTTAATCTTTACATACTCTAATTGATTTGATTTAGTCACACCCGCCTGTCTATTGCAAAAAAATGTTTAATACTAAAACAGCTTTGACGTTGATATATTAACGACCATTTTAACTTGTCTGGGTTCAATATGTATTATTGCCAAAGAGGCACTCAGACACCAAGTTTACATCACAATGTCACACAATCTCTACATAGTTTATACCGGTAATATCAACCGATATGGAACATACACTAGCCAATAAATAAACAGCACATTTCAAAGCACGCACTTATAGCACGGAATGCCAATTTTGAAGTAATTATCTAAGCATTATCTGCACCCGTATTTCGTCAAAACGGAAATGGCAGTGCGCTAAATAACTAACTTTGCGACACAAATATATATAAGTGTGTAACATGCAAGTTTTCTTATAAACAATCGCGTGCGCGTAACGCAATCAAGAATACTCAACAGTCCTGCAGTTAATAAAGGGCATTATGTTTCTTGGAATAAATAGGTGCCAGTAACTGACTCTATATAGCGTAGTTATGTATGCACTCCTAGACAATGCCTTCTGATTATAAACATAAGACAACTTACTCTATGTTAAGAATGTACATAGTACTCCGTTTGTCTGGTATCAAGAATCATAAAACTAGCCGAGGCGGGGAAGATTCTCAAATATGTAGAAACATTTAGACTTTTCCAAACGTTATTGTGATGTTGACGCATTACCAATTATAAAAAGTGGTGCTACGTTTTTTATTTCTTAAAGGAAATATACATAAGTGAAGGCATGCATAACTGCTTCTAGTTTCATTGAGATAAAAGGATATTCATATTATAACGTTTTGATTACATCATTTACAAAGTCTATCAATTCTATTAACATTTGTATCTCTACCAGTTCGATATCCAATGGATTTTTGCAGAGTCTTAATCTTGTTAAATCTTTGTGTATGTTATCATTTTTAATAAGATTCAAGTATTGTTCAAATTTCAATTCACTTTTAAACAATTTGTAATAATATAAGTTCGGTTGGATTGCAATAGTTGTATTCCAGTGCTGTATTAATTTTGTCTTTAATACCTATATCAAACAACTTAGTTGTCTTTTTACCCTAGAACAAAACTAACAATAAATGGGGGAGTTCGTTTGACAGACACCTTATTGATAATAATAATTTTAAATACATGTGTGTCTGTATAAAAGTTCATTGTGTCGTTTAAATTTAAAATCATTACACTTTTCTTTAAGGCAATACATTGCTGGAATACAAGATGCAGCAGCATGGGGTGCGATTTAATCGATACTGTTCCATGATTTCGTTGTTAAATGATTTTTCCGTGGGAACTCCATGTAATAGTCTGACATCGATCAAATTGAACATTTAGCTTCATCGTTTTACCTTTGGGAACGCGATCGTTAAGTAAAAGCGACAGCCATTTGTTGTGAAATACAAAATAGTGGAATAAAAACGATTGCAATTGTGAATGTGGAATTTAGTATAATATTCCATGGAATGGAATCGATTTAAAGATGGTAAATCAAATGTATCATAGTTTGTCTAATACCTCGTAATACATAAGGATGCCCATTGTATATTATAAAACAGAGAATGGTGTAATAGCCGCTATATGTTAAAGAAATGGGGTTTCAATGTTAGATTGCCTGAACGGACTAGCATTTGATGGGGTGTTTAACACAATAACCACATTATGTTTTGAGAATCATCATTCCAGCTAATGCTTAACTAATATCATGTACGTTCCATGGAGCGTCAAGAGGCTGTCATACCATATTTGAGTATTCTTTTGATATCTGTCTCTTCTTTTCTAATGTTATTTTGTGTGATGTGCTATCTGTTTTACACGATAATTCAGTGTAGTTATTTTCACACCACCTAATTGTTTGCGTCTAAAGTTGTACTTTTATGTACATAGTGCGTTGACCAACCGAGCGGTTATATTAACTCATCTATCGATGTACAACCCAACCATTGTCAATGACGCGATGCAAGAGCAATACAACATGTCTATGGTCGAAATAAATGACTTGTTTTCTACAGTCTTAATTAAGATTATCTGATAACTGTTTCAAAGAATTGGATTGCCTTGAGACACTCTGCTCCGTATCTTAAATTGAACTTTATCTAGGTGTGCTTTAAATACCAGTACACGAGCACTTAACCGTTTTATACGTGTATAGTCATTTTATAAACTTAGCAATAAACTATATGGTTTTATTTATATTTACATTATGTATGACGATTGGTGCCATGTAACTAGGCTAAACATCGCAAGAAAATCTAGAATGGACAGCCGTTATTTGTGTGGGATGATGATACTTTCACATCTGAAATACACAAGTTGGTAATCTCGGTTAATACGAGTATTGTACTCATTGACTTTTATTGAACAGGTGAGATGATAGGTATAATGGTAGCTAATTACGAAGCACTTTGGTGAGGTATTCGACAATGTCATACAATATAGGACTATTTCCCTCGTTAGACGCTTAAAACAATAGGGGGAAACCGTCGTCCCTCCATACATGTCCTCACCATGATATAAATCATCTAACGTGATGTACCAAGAAATAGCAATCAAAGTTTAATCTTAATTTAATGTATGAAACATGAATCAGCATTATCATCTTGCAAGGACAAATAATAATATAAACGATATTCCGAACAGTTCGTGCAAAATCAGACAAACAGACAGACTTGACTGTGTATAAACGTAGGCATTCCATATGTTGAATACAAATATATCAATACATTAAATAGACTTGTCATTGAAAGTATCACCAATAAGCGAACGTAAACAGTACATGTTTTAATGGATATCTCCCGGTTCTCGATGTATAATGTGCACAGGAGGACATGTACGAGGGTTGTCCCAGAATAGCGTATAATTCTTGATTTATTTACTCCAACATAATGATAAAGTTTTATAATTTTGCATGGACATTTCTACAATCATAGCACGTGTATTTGACGAAATTATTTTATAATAGTATACGTCGTGTTCGATAAATGGATGTTTTTGTTATCCATGGTAACGGTTTAGGGCCAGCACGAAAAAAGTATGTATCACAAAAATGAATTTAATTATTTAATGACAATAATACTTAAGCAGTTTTTACCGCACCGCGCCAAAATAAATATAAGAATAATTTTCATCTTTTGGCGAGTTTGTATACAATGATTCATAGTGATGATGTCATATTTGATGGGTTATTGAAGTAATACAGCATCGATGTAAGCGTTACAATAGTAAAAAATCACGACGTCAGATGACGTTACGGAGTGACAGCCATTTCCTAAGCATTGTGTTATACCGTATATAACACAGAATAGTATCCGGAGGCACGATAAATTATGTAAAATCCACAAGACAATACAACAGGGTAATTCGGCAGTTATTTTAATGATTCCCCGACGTTTTGTTTGGCACAGAAAGGGAGCGGAACAAAGTCATCAGTCGGACCGATCAAAACAAAAACTTACGTCAGATCGCTTCCTACACTATCCGCACAGAATGTCAGCTCAAGCTGTCCATTTTTTAAAATATTTAATGAATTATTGACAGTATGTTAAGAAATATATTTTCCAAGAGTTGATAACAATTTTGGCGTATACTTTTTTAAGTGTAAAGCCCACGAATGGGAGTTCTTTGGAAAACTGAGGTAGCGTGACGTCGTTGGCGAGTGTTGACGTTGACGTTCTGTCGGCCGTAAAGCGTCACCTGGTACTCGTCAAATGTGCACAATTTGAATGTTTTTGGAAGATATATCATGAAACTTGGCTAGTATGACAAGAAATAATTTCTCAAAACGTCGATAATAATTTGGGCATACTGTACTAGGTAGTTTGTAAGATATAACAGGATTATACGGTATTCTGGGACAACCCAAATTGAAACTAATATAGTCGTTGCAAATTCTGATGGCGCTTCCAAGCTACCGGAATTCATAGGATGATTATGTTATTATTAAATATGATGTGATTCCGAGTGCTATAGCTGTTAAAGTGTTTTTATCTGATTAAGACCATGTTTACACGTTGACCCGATAACAGCTATTGTTAACTTGCATTATACAATCGAAGACAGTGTTGCCTTATTAATACGAACTTTAAGACATAATTCTATCAAGCTGTCGATTTTAGTTCCAACTACATTATAACATTTAGTTTTTTGTGGCTAATCTTTGGATTCAGATGTTAGCGTGATCTCATTTAAACAGTCATGCGGGAATGATAATGGCTTTAATGCGGTATATGATCAAATACTGATGTTATTTTATGTGTCTCTTGCAATTACAAAATATACGTTTTTTTAACCGGGAATTTAAATTCGGTACCTTCGAGCCGTAATCGGTCATTGAGTTGCACTTATTAGCATTACAATTTCGCAGCTTGGTTTCAAATCGAAACTTTGAGTCGAATGACTTGAATATATTTGGATCGTATAACCTGTGCAAACAAAGCACATTGTAAAATAAGAAGCCGATTTGTATGCAGCTGTCTCTGAATGGTAATCCCACGGCTGCGGATGCACTTAATAAAGTATCTAGTCTATTGACAGAAGTAAATGGTGTAAACTAATAACATAATGCTTCGCATTGATACATTTTGTTATGATACAAATAGTCGTACTGACACCATGCAATTCACCATCTTACACGAATTTTACTCGCCAAAGTGCCAAAAGGCTCTAATTAGAGTACTTAGTTCAATTTACTTTTATTAATATTATATGTTTTCTCTACGCTTAACGTTCATCTTAAATATGCTTAAATTGTATTAGGGTCTTGAAGGAAATATTTCGCATGTCTATGTTTAAGTTTGACGTTGCGGTATGTACTTGTATATTTGTTGTCTGTTTTCAACATAATACAGTGCGTGGTATGCTTTTCCTGACATGTGTTCCATTGTTCGGTTTGTTTTCATATGGAGTATTGGGAGAGCATGTTATGTTACACTGTGCATTTTATGATGAATGCTGTTATACAATCCTCGAAAATAAGTGTTTTGCATTTATATAATACGTGGGAAAGTATTTGGCACGCGGAGTTCTTTTTCGAACCGGAGTAAACACATAACATTAAGCGGAGGAGAACTTAGACGTAACGCACGCAACTGAGTACGTTCGTAATTTCGTACACTCGCTGTAAAACAGTAGTTGATACTTCTTTCTATTTCACTCGATACATTACACATCATATACCAAACTATTCATTATAAAATTGTCTACATTGTCATTTTAATTTGAGTTCATGTAGAATTGTATGTAGCCGTAGAATTGGAGACAATGCCCGATAGATGTACAAAAATCCGTGTGCAATTTGTAACACAAAATATTGGTCGTCGGCATACAATAACAGCCGTTTTATTCAAAATTTCATTAAATTTGTGGGATACTTCACTGAGTGACACCAGAAGTGACGTGTTGTAACATACTATCGTGAAAAATAAGTGGTGCAAAAAATAAAAAAGTTGAATAATAAACTGGTAACACGAAAAAAGTGCAAATTTGCAAAAAATTGCTGAAAATTTTCCGAAGACGCATGATTAGTACGCAATTATTTTTTCATTTTTATAAATAAAATTATTATGATTTCGTTTTTAAAATATTATTTTTGTTTTATTATACATAATAAAATCCCAATGCATTCTAGCCAATACTTATCAAGATTATTAGATTGAAACATGTGGAGGAAAATTGTCCTACTCGCTCGTTTTAGCGATACATTGTGGCACAGACCATTTTCGAAACTTAATAATTTTATTATAAGTCATACAACGTACAATTAGAAAAAAAAATGAAATATTATCAGAGTGAAAATTCTGAACGATTGCTCTTAAAATAAGTCCGACACACTTGATTCAATGTGTGGAGGAAGATTGTCCTACGGCTTAATTTTGCGACGTTTTGGACGGTTTATGCAACGCGAGTTTTTATAGTGGAAGAACTACATGACCAAAATAATTATTTTGAGCGATATTATGCATAGGCATGCAATGCATTTTGTACCCGTATATTCTAGAACAATGTGGTGTTTTGTTTTTCATAAAACGGTACATAGATAAGTGTATTAGGGGTTGAATACGTGAGTGAGTAAGGTACTTGTCAGATAGACAACGAGTGATACAAGTCAATAAGCGTTAAATTGAACAAGCGGGTGTAATTGCTACCAAAAGACACCCAATATTTTTAATTAAAAACGATGTTATTGACAGATAAATGTATTGTAGTGTTCGACATTGTAAACATTTGCAGAATTAAGCATGTTTAGATCATAAGACTAGTATAACGCAGAGTAAGGTATGCTGACGTAACATGACGTTACACAAACGTACGCAATACCATGCGTTACGTCTAAGCAATACTTAGAAGTAGTCATTAACGTATATCACACAAACAATATAACAGTAATCCTTTATTAGTAAATGTCCGTAATAATGCATGTAACAACCAATATTTACTAATTTGCGTGTTTAACGACCCAATGTTCGTATCTGTTTATACCTATTTCCATTTGCATCGCGAATAGGCCATTATGGTATGTACCATCGTTATAATTATATTCAGCCTACTTAGTTCTCACCGAATTTTTGTCACCATTAACATGTTATGTTTGATCTCTATATGGTAATCCCCGTATGATAATTCCAAGGGACATGTTCTGGCTTACATCGTACTGGTCATTATTTAGGCTTTGTTGGTAATACGGTTGGTTCGTTATTGTCTGCCTCTTGTTAGGTTCCGACATATATTTGTAGGATACATTGGAGATATTGCAATAATTACACACACTGATAACACATAATAGCAGAGTATAATGCTACTTATTGAAGAAGAATAAATGAGATTATGAAATAGAATGTGTGGACGGTTTGTCGATGAGTTTGGAAATGAACACCAGCAATGAGTTTATCGGTTATAATTCATAAAAGATTGGGCGACACATTTGCAAAGTACTTATTTACTAATAAACCTACTCACAAGAAATAACATGTCATTTGAGATAGTACTTATTAACCTACTAAAAACGACATACTTGATTATGTTTTACGGAAACGCATTGTAAGCATGTGGGAATAGTATCTGCTGAGATGTGTTTCATTGCATTTTCAATTGAATAACCATGCTTGAATGTGCTTCTGAATAGACCTTTAATAAGTTTCAGCTCATTAATATCGTATACTGAACTCAAACAAATAGCACTAAAAGAAGGTAAACATTTGCCCTGTCGCGGATATTAAACTTATATGTTGTTCATGTAATGGAATCACAACATATGGTATCAGTATTAAGTGCGTGAATTAAACCTGCGTAAGTCTTTTATTATGTAAGTTCCTTTACGTTACGATCATAGTTGAAATACAAATACATGTACTAGACTTTGAGGTGAGAATTTCAGTATCGTACAGTCAGCTTTGAAATTTAACTAGTCCACGAATGAACATGGAGTCCTTTTGTTGACACTTAAATCCGAATTTTCGTCAATATAGAAAAATCTCGCTCCTCGGATGAAAAGTCCCTGTTATAAGTCTTTAATGAGTTTTACCTGCATACAGTAGTAATCGAAGACAGAAAATACATAGCAAACCCGTCAACCAGTACATAAGATGAACACGGTGAATTTAATAATACACCCACATTAAAAGAAACTGACATAAAGCCCAGGATACAATAAAAAGTGAATAGCATATGTCGAAATGAGACCTGTTTTTCGCCTTGGACAAAAGTCATGCACGCTAGTCCATTTTCTTCAGTGACATCTGCAAAGCAGTTGACGATATTGATACATCGAAAAGTTGTATGCTAAAATAAAGCAGGAACCATCCAACATTAGTCCATCAAATTCCATTCCTGCAACATTTTACCAAAGTCTAGCAAATGTCGATATCTTGGCCAAATAGGCATAACTACATTCTGACATGTTATGGCAACATTACATTGTATTGATTCATAACATCAGTTCTGACAGGTTCTTAATACAAAATGTCATATTTGAAATGTATAATTCAATCTTTCGACAACAATAGCCGATGCAATTTTGATATTATATTTTTCAACGAATCGAATGGAATACTTTTTGGTGTAATGTATTGAGCATTAGCTCTGCAAGGTAGATGACATGATCATTTTGAAGAGATATTGATTGCATGACTTATCGACATAATGTGCCTGCGTAAACTTCCAATCAATTAACTTTGAAGACACAGTGGCATTAATTAATGACCAGTTTTTTCCTAAGGAGCTTTTTTAAAAATACAGTTGAAAAGCGTCGATGTCGAGCTTTGTAAAACAATGATTTGAACCTGTTAATAGATTTATAAAGTATTCCCTCAGTTACAAGAGAAACATGTAGGCGTTATAATTATACGTGCAGATGGTTAGAACCATAGCATGACCAGACATCTTTAATTAAGTTAGTCAACGTAGGCGTTAATGTACGTATATTTGAATTGGTATATAAATATTAATAAATTGAGTATACATATAATGAACATTCTTGCAATTACGTTTGTAGCAGTAAGTACCGATTCTCTTTAGAAATGAATGGGAGATTCGCGCCCCATTCAAGTTTTTTCTATGCCCTTTGTTATGTAACGAAGGGTCTGTCCGGTGATGTTAATCATACGAGAGTGAGCTCGTTCGTAAACAAAGAAACTGTGGTCAATTATTATCAACTGTTAGTGTAACAATACTCAATTTATATTATATATAACTATTATACTGCACTCACGGTTATACCGTATTAACATTTTAAACATTTTCTCTAAAAACTGCCTGAAGCTTGAGGTGGCATTTCTTGTATGTGCAAGACATATTTCATTAAATTGCCAAGAGATAGTCTACTCACATCGACTGTTTTAAGAAGCCTTCGTTTCCATATGGTAATGTTTGACACAGAAGAATAGTAGCGTTGTTCTGACTGTCCCCCTTGTTTTGAGCGACGATTTGTTTGCATAATGCTCGAATACAAGATTCATTCTATGCACGTTATGTATGTGACCATGGTTTATTGTCATGCATCAGCTTTGTGACAAATGCTTTTCAAAGTTAGAAGATCGAATTGAGAAACACTCATTAATTTGTCCATACAATCATTAAATCATTAAATTGCCAAGAGGTAGTCTATGTAAATCGCCTGTTTAAGAAGCTTTCATTTTCATATGGTACTATTTGACATAGAATATCGATGATTTGCTTGCAAAATGCTCGGATACGAAAATCAGACTATGTACGTTATGTATGTGACCATGGTTAGTATCAATGTTTGACGTTTATTTATATTGCAAAACACATTTAGTCACCGGCTATTAATATAAGTTACTCACACCAAAGATGATTATTACTTGTGATAACTTATTTTATTGGTAAACAAAGTGAGACATGTACTAAACAAATAAGGTCTTAGTCGAAATTGATTTCATCAAAACAAATACAATGCATGGCAATATATTTTGAATATCTTCCGCATGTTTGACCATATGCTATATATACTTGGTCAAATCCTTTGTCTGGAAAGTATTATTCGGTACATATTCCTTTTTTAAATAGTTTGTAATTTGGTTACCGTCAATACTGATCCTGAGCTGCTAGAGCAAGTTCCCAGGTGGAAGATTTTAATACTAGAAATATTTATATCACAAATAAACTACTGCAGCCAGGCGCGTATCCAGGCATACGCCCGTACGCCTGGGCGTACGCTCCATGAAAAAAATGGTAAAATATACTGACTCAAAAATGCAATAAAAATCAATGCCTCCCTGGGGTTAGGCATAAATATTGAAAGCACTCTCCCTTTTGAACTCAGTGTATATAATTCGATATTTTTAGAACTCGCTTCGCTCGCTCATCAACTATCAAAACGAATTTCATCTGGTAGAGATCGAGACCAGTGTTGCATGCTGCCTAAATAAACAAACAGTACTAACTCGCTCAATATATTTATTAAAATATTGTGATTTATAAAATATGATGAAACAGAGTTACATTTGTGTAACATGATTGCAAAAATTAAAAACATTCTAGCTTGCTATGCTGGCTCAGTACTTTACTAAGTGAATATCATCAAGTAGGGAACATGTATGTATGACCTGCTGCTCAGGCAAGCAGTGTTTTCTAGCTCGCTACTCTCGCTTGCTCAGTACATAATTAAGTGAATATCATCAAGTAGGGAACATTTACAGGGTGTCCCAAAAAAACGGGGACCTAGGAAAAACAATTGTAACTTTTTTCTCAATTATAGATATCACACTATTTATATGTCAAAACAATAAGGGAAGAACACTGTTCAGAATACTAGCATCACTGTTGTGATTATATAGTTCATAACCCGGAGTTACCTCCCATGTTTACAATCGCATGTTTCAGTAAAATACCATATTACTGAAGCAGGGATTTCAGAATTCAATGAGATATATTTCCATGCTGACCTCAAACATCTTCTTATGTGCTCCAAATCGTTGTTTATGGTTCGTGATACATTAGTTCATTGTGTACAGCAAAGAAGTTCACTATTGGGATCAAGTTTGAGTATTTTTTAGTTCATATGGCTTGTGATATGAGGTAAGATGTCAGTACTATTTCGCAAACATATCCTGGTTTTGCTGCTGATTTATTGCAAGAAGAGTTTTCTGCTAGCATATGGTACAATTTTATAATTTCAGACATACACAATTACTCCAAAATATATCTATAAACTGATTGTTTGGATAACACTTTATACTTTTTGCTCCTTTCTATAGTCTAAGTTTTGTGGTAATAGTCCTTGACAATATTTATGTTTTTAATCATTGAATGATTGTTGATGCTATTTTGGAAGGTTTTCCACTTCCCCCTTGGTCAGTAAACGTGCCGCGTTTTCCTATGTTTTGCTCTTTCTTGTCATATTTGTTTTATTTTTACAAGATTTTGATCACCTCTTTGACTTTAAATGTTGTTTTCTAAAACTAAATTTCCTGACAGAAATGCCCTTGTCTTATAATGTCCCTTTTCAGGTGATTAAGCAAAAATAACGTGAAATGTTGCCATAGTGAAAATGATGACGTCTCTTCCTGATTTGAAGCACCATATTTAAACAAGTGCTCTTTTTAGAAGAATGGGTCCCTTATATACACTTTCACAAAATTTCAGCTTAATTCATCAAAATATAAATGAGTAATAAGGGTTTAAGGTAGGTCTCCGTTTTTTGGGACACCCTGTATGTATGACCTGCTGTCCAGGCAAACAGTGTATTTTGTCTAACTCGCTTCGATCGCTCAGTATTTTACTAAAGTAATATCATCAAGTAGGAACATGTATTTATGACCTGCTGCTCAGACAAACAGTATTTTTTCTAGCTCGCTACTCTCGCTCAGTACTTTACTAAGTGAATATAATCGAGTAGAAAACATGTATGTATGACCTGCTGCTCAGGCAAACAGTTTTTTTCTAGCTGGCTTCACTGGCTCAGTACTTTACTAAGTGGATATCATCAAGTAGGGGGCATGTTTGTATGACCTGCTGCTCAGGCAAGCAGTTTTTTTCTAGCTCGCTACGCTAGCTTATTACTAAGTGAATATCATCAAGTAGGGAACATGCATGACATGTAGATCTATGCCTGCTTCTCAGGCAAACAATGTATTTTCTAGCTCGTTTCGCTCGCTTAATACTGTAATAAGTGAATATCATCAGGTAGAGAACGAGTATACGTGTTTGCTGTTCAGGTAAACTGATTTTTCTAGCTCGCTTCGCTCGCATAATACCTTTGTAAGTTAATTTCACGAGCAGCATGTTGCTATATACTCCCCAAAAATAAATCTGAAAACGGGCGTACACTCTGAATTGACCCAGCTACGCCCCTGGCAGCAAGGCTTTCGCTACCATAAACTTCGTTAAACATTTGCAAAATTTTACAGGCGTAATAGTGACCTAATTTCTAAATACGACACTAACTAAAAGACTCTTCTGCAACAAGGCCTGTCTCAGGCTGAGTGTTATGGTGATGTGCTTTATAAATTTCGTAAGATTCTGGGTCATGACCACTTTCATGATGTGTTTATAAAGACCGTTAAACGTTTAGTGGTAGAGGTTACAACCCTTTAATTTTGCAACGGACTGCATGCTTGGTGGTGGATCCATTTGCAGTTCGCCATTATACTTCCTATTTCATTGTGCGATGACCGGATAATATGAATATGCCTAACCTTAAGCCTTTTCGGACGGTACGTGTTGATGCATGTCTCTTACATTATCATGCCGTGCCCTTATATGGATGCTTCCGTGTTGCTCTGACTACGGAAAGGTCATTGAGTACTTTCTTTGCTACTATACTGGTGTTGTTAATATAATGTTGCATGTTTTACATTATTTTATTACCTATTATGGTGTCTTTTAATGGGGCATTACATGGCGGGAAACTTTTGTTATACTGTCCTGTTCTATAAGGTTGTCGATGAGGTAAGTGTGAGTTTTAGTGCACCATAAACTAGTTTAAACCCCCAGTGACAATTGTCGCTGTCCGTTCCAAGGCGGAAGCCTCTTTGACAACCTTGCTTTATGTATGTATTGTCCTTTTTATAGTAAAAATAGAAAACTCCAAAAACAATGTTTGGCTTAGGACCCTCCTTTCTGTAACTGTTTTATAATTATACATGTTCTGCTGCAATTTCGCTGTCCAGCTGTCTCGTATCTTTCAATAGCACATGTATATTGTGTCATTTAGATGTGTGTTGTCCCTTGTTCTAGTCGTGCCGATTGGTTCTTGCCCCGCGTAGTTTGACTGATTGAGGCGGCAAACGCGCGAGTGGGATTTCGGTTCGTGTAATTTGTATACCTGTTGTCTTCAAGTTGCACAGTGCTGGTGTATTTTATTTCTACTTGTCCTTGGAAGTTATTTCCTTGTCCCCATTTAAGGTCCACCGCCCATTTCCACCTTTTTATCAGTTGAACCTTGCGGAGATACTAGATGAGATAATTTTTTAATTAGATCACTGTGCTGTTTGGTCACTAAAATAAACCTTTTTGGCTTATATATTTCCGCCCTATTTTTGCCCATTATTGAAAATTAGGTCAAGTCGCCCCCTCCTTTTTACTACTGTGCAGTGTCGGTGTATTTTTGTTTCCACTTGTCCTTGGAAGTTAATTTCCTCTGCCCTTTGTTTTAAAGTCCACCGCCCAAACAAAACCTTTTTCATCATTTGTAACTTGCGGAGATGCTGGATGAGATACTTTTTCATTAGGTAAATGTACTGTTTGGTCACCACAATATACGTTTTTGGCATAAATAGCTTCGCCCTCTTTTGCCCATTATTGTAAACTAGGTCAAGTCACACCCTACTTTTTACAGCACTGTGCAGTGTCGGTGTATGTTTGTTTCCACTCGTCCTTGGAAGTTAATATGCTCTGCCCTTTGTTTTAAAGTCCACCGCCCAAAATAACCTTTTCATCATTTGTAACTGCGGAGATGCTGGATGAGATACTTTTTCATTAGGTCACTGGGCTGTTTGGTCACTATGATAAACGTTTTTAGCTCGTATATTTTCTCCCTCTTTTTGCCCATTATTCTTAACTAGGTGAAGTCCAAAAATGACTGTTTAAGACGTAGTAACTTTATGTCACTGTCCTTGATGTTTTAAACTAGGTCAGGGGTGGTTGTGTATCATTTTGTCGCCGTTTTGGCACGTGTTTGTGTGGTTGGTTCGCCATTCAGTGGGGCCTTGTGAAACTTGGTCGCGTATTGGCTGCGTTTCATTCGACAATAACCGCTATTATATAATTTCTTTGTGAATGTGGGTATTCCTGCATTTCATCGACGGGGACTAAGACTTTTAATTGTTTCTTCGGCGTATGTGTGGACATTGCTCAATGTAGCTGCTAGGAATATGTAATATTATTTCCCAACCCATACGTACCTTGCCCATTATTTTAACTAGGTCAAGTCGTAGTTGTGCCTCTTTAGGTCGCATAACGTTAGGTCACTGTCCTTGTGTTTTAAACTAAATCACGCCCCGGGGTTGTTGTGCCTCATCTGGTTGCCGTTTTGGCATGGGTTTATGTGGATATTGATCCGGGTAGTTGTGTCGAGGTGTTTCTGGTTTAGTCGGTATGCCAGTGGCAAAACCCAAAAAAATAGTACGCACAAAATGTTTTTGCATAAACTTGTCCTTTGACATGTACTTACATAGAAACTGAATGATGCAACTTTGTCATCATTGAGCATTTTGAAATATTCAAGATGGCCTCCAAGATGGCCGCCAAAATATTAAAAATTGTATATCATCTTCTATTTTGAAAGTAAAATGGGAATTTTTGAACATATATATATACATAGAAAATTATTGTAAGACATTCTAGACAAGTATTCAAAATAAAAAAAAGGGTTGAAAATATTCAAAATGGCCGACAAAATGGCTACCGAAAAGGGGAAATGTGATATATTGTTTTTTTATCAATATAAACCACATTATGTTAAAAAATATGTATATATTGGTTCTAAAGCATGTTCCTACCAGGGCAATGGGCAACTTCGGCATTACTGAGAATATGAAAATTTCAAAATGGCTGCCAAGATGGCCGCCAAAAATAACAATAAATGTACATATCGCTTCAATATTGTATATTAGCCAAATAATGCCTAAATATATGTAGTATTTTATTGGTATAAGTTCTGGACAAGTGTTTTAAATGTATTTTGAACAAAAATAACAAAATATGGCTGAAAAAGCGACCAATAAATTGGAAAAATGACAGGTAATTTATTTCGAAAATAAGGCAATATGCCTATGTTTTCATAAACACTGAAAGCCAAACATTGGCACCAGTTTAACTTTATCTGCACCAGGAAGGTAGATAGGCAATATGTTTTTTAAAATTATTATGCCGAGCATAGTCTTTATTTGCTTTATTTCTACTGAAACATGGCAGGCATATATATGTACCTCCACCCGGATTTGAACCCAGATCCCCAGATTAGATCGCAAGCGCACTAACCACTGTTCTACGGAGGCACATGCTAACCTCACCATGACCATGTGTGGTGCTGTGTGCAGGACATACCATGATTATGCTTGTCATCTCTAAGCTATCCATTCATCTCAAATTCAAGCGAAGGCCACAGGGAAAAACAATCCTTAGCGTACAGCTCTCGGCAGCAGATTCTCTGACGTTCACTTCAGCCAAAGCGATAAGTCCACTTATCTTGACGGGGGACCGCACAATCAAGAAAGACGAGACTGAACTCTCTGGGTTACTGCAAGAAAAGCATCGCATCTATTTGGCCTATCAGCAGGACCATAATTCAGAGTTAAAAACTGCTCCAAGTACCTGTGATGATATAACAGCCACAGAAGGCCGAGAACCAACCAAACTACCATGTCAATCAAAGCTAAGAGACATGCAAGACCAATGGCTTAGTTAGTGACAAGTCCTCATAAATAATGATGTTTGCTGACACCCATGACGCAAAAGATTCTTTGACTCACGAAAAACAGTCTATGGACCCACATCCTCAGGCATCTTACCCCTCCTGTGCTCGGACTTGTCAACATTTATCACTGATCTGTCAAAGATCTTCGATAGATAGGCTGAACACTTAAATGCCACACTGAACTGACTCTCCTCCAGTAACGATTAGGCCATTGTCCACCAACCACAAGTGTAAATGAACTTTACCATTGGCAGACCACCAATAATCCAGGAAGTGGTAAAAGCCACTAAACAACTAACCTGTGGAAAGGCACCAGACTCAAATGCCATTCCAGCTGAAATATAAGAGGCCAGTGGACTGCAAATGGCACAGAAGCCACTGGAACTGTTCACGTCGTGCTTGAATCGAGGCGCACTTACCAAAGGATTAGAAAATGCACCCATAGTACATTTTTACAAGCGGAAGGACACCAGACAGAGCTGTGACAATCACAGGGGCTATCTCTCCTCGGCATTGCAGGTAAGCTTCTTGTCAGAATATAAATGCTCAACAGTCTGATACTACATTGTAGTACGCCATCTAGAACATGGATTGCTGTCAGAAACTCAGTGCTGAACAGTAGTCATTACAGCCTGCCAGCTACAGGTAAAAAGTCATCATTACCTATACCCACCATTCATTTGCCTGCCCAAGGCATTTGACACCGTCAGACAGGAGGGACTTTAAAGATAATGGTCAAGTTTGGATGCCCAGTCCCTTTAGTCATCATGGTTCTCCAGTTTATGACGAAATGATGACCAGAGTCCTGAGCGACAGAGACGTCTACCAAGTCCCAAGTCACTAACTGTGTTAGACAAGGTTTGTCAGCACTGTTCAGTCTCATGTTCACTGCCATGTTGACTGACGCTTTCCACCAGGAAGACCCTGGAGTAATCATCATGTACAGGACTGATGGAACTGTAACATAAGCAATCATCAAGGTCAAGAATATCCCTGATGGAGCTATTTATATCCTATTAAGGTCCTAAGGAATATAGAATATGTACAAACAACGCCTATGAAAAGGTACCAATTCAGACCTCGGTGGAGTGGAGCATTGTGTGTTAGTATTGCTCAGTGAAATTCAACAGCAGCATAGACTGCGAAGCAGGTGCCTTTCTTATGCCAAAGCGCACACCCTGTCATAGAAACATGACATATTCAGAAATTGTAAACATGTGATGCGACTATAGATAGCTATAACCAGAACAATAAGACATCATTCAGTTAATATTTATAATATATATTCATACATATTATTAGGAACCTTCATCTAACAAGGCGGTCACGCAATCGGGAAAAATTATAAGTTAGTAGATGCAAGGGTTATGTGACTAGCATCAACTCGAATTGACTTCAGAACTGTATGAAAACGACGAAACATAACCCAACCTCTTACATCATATCATAAACATAGGCTTAAACAAGTTAAGGCTCATCCTCTCACCAGGCACAATCAAACTATCACATTCCGTACAGCGTACAACATATTTTGGCCTATAAATGAAAAGTCAGCTGTATGTCAATCGGGAAAGAGTAGTTCTAAGTCATCATTCCATATACTAGTACTGCAAATATTCCTCAATCAGAAGTAAGCATGTTAGAAAAATTAGATCACAGGTACACCATTCAAGATGCCAGCAATTAACCCATTAGAAGACAATTTTGACAATTCATTGTGACTGCTACCTGACTAACTGCAGTTTGTTAAACATGTTTTAACTGGTAACTACCAAAACAGATTGACAAGTCAAAGTAGAAAAGCGGAATACATGGACAAGACAGGTCAATTATATCTTTTATTGAGCATAACCAACGTTTCGACTATGCAATATTCTTGATAATGGGTCTAAATAGACGAGGAACATCATTGAAATATGACAATGATCCTTGTAGTGGTTCAGAAAATGATGAAAAAATCCAATCTCACATACAAAATAAACTCTGAAGAACAAATTGATTATTCTTAAAGAGTACAATATAATATGTTTGTGAATCTTGCATGCCTAATTTTCAGCCAGGTATGCAACAGTGAAGGTTGATCTAAAAAATGTACTGAACACAAAATACACACTAGTATGGTTCCTGTGGATTTTTCAGATCTTGGGTTTCAACTGTGCTTATTGATCGTCATTTGGTCTATTCATGTACACTGTAACAGGAGTGAACTTTGGAGGAGTAGGTGTATCCATGATGTAACATTACACTCGTCATCAACGTCGTGATACATATATCCAGTTATGATATGTGAAAAATGCTGAACAATTAACTTTGAAATAAAAAATGAAATCAAATAACTATCGGGGATTGATCATGTGGTATAAATTTAGAGAAAGTAATCACCATTCGTCTTCTAAAACATTTTCTCTGAGCATTGCCGTTAAGTACTTGGTAAACAAATGGACTATCGGGTCAAATTGCAAAAGCAAACGAATGTTCACGTGATAACCAATGAAGGAAACATGCCCCATTAGGTTTCATGCATCATTATTGTCTAGTATGGACGGTATGTACATTTTGTATTTTAAAGGTCACTGCTACCCTGACCTTTGACAAACTTACCCCAACATCAAAAGGGGTCATCTGTTGACTAATCCTTGCGTACATATTAAAGAAGATCCTTGTGTCAAGCTTTATTGAACAAAAACCTTTAAGCCAACCGACTGATGAATCGACGAAGATCACCAACATATACTAAATACATAACGATAATATAATACTCCCTCATCAAAGGTGGGGGGTAAGTATGATAACATCCACCTTAATGACTTACAGCTTTTTGGATGATATGTTATTTAACTATTACTATAATTGTTGAATAATTGCGTTATAAGATATAAGAGTGATAAAACACAATAAAAATTTCACTTTTCTCTGATTTGGCGGCCATTTTGTCGGCCATTTTGTCGGCCATTTTGAATATTTCAAATCAATATTTTGTCCAAATATATGTTTACTCCTTATTTAACAATAAATTACTAAACATATGTGTTTTATGCTATTGAAAACATAGACAATTGTATGAATATGAACATTTTAGATTTTTGGCAGCCATCTTGGTGGCCATCTTGAATATATCAAAATGCTCAATGATGACAAGGTTGCATCATTTGGTTTCAATGAAAGGACATGTTAAATAAACATTTTATGCAAAAACATTTTGTGCGTACTATTTTTTTAGGTGAGGCCACTTTTTGGTACTTGGCATACTGACTAGTTTCTGTGCTCGGCTGGTTGGGTTGAGTGCTACCTTCCCTGTCGGAGATCGCGAACGAAATACTCATTATATACCCCGGAATGTGACATTCTGTTGAATGTTTCAGGCAAAATATCACCAGTGACAAACAATGTAGCCAATATAAAAATGAGCTTTGGTTTTGTTATAAGTGTATCGAATATTTTTAAGAAGTTTTGTGCTACATGTTTGTCCCATTAAAGCACTCTACATTCGAAAGTATCTTATGATATCATGATATATTTGGAATCATATACAAAAATGTAGTTTAGAGTTTGTAATAGTCAATAACGATTTACTTATTATCATTACCCGCAATCAGTGAACCATGAAAATTCCTAGCTCTCATTACAATCAACTTACTACACTTTGAAGATGCTTAAAGTCTTAATGCAACAATGTGTAACTCTTCAATTATGTTACTTACCCCCAGTGGTACTATCAACTTGTTTTGTTTATTTTTGGTTAAACGTTTAGTACCGTCGAGGGTATTGCAGAGGTACTCCGTGACATTATCCTGACTGGACTAATTCGTTCAAATGATAAGATGTGCACAACATAATGAAGCTATATAAGTATTAGTTTTACGACGTCGAAATGTCGCGTGGGGGATATAACCGTCTGGTTATCCTTGGCAACGCAATATTATTGCGTAATAAATGTTGCAATTCGACGTTATATTACGACCCCGGCTGGAGAACTTGAGAACAAAAGCGAGTATTACGCTAACATAACCAAATACTGTTGTGCTTAGTCAAACACTAATACTATCCAACCTTTTAAGCAGTGTGTTAAACCTTCTATATTGTAACTATGGATCGCGCAATGATCTTTACCGAATTGGAAGTATAACTGCCTTTTAAGGACATTTGGTAGACACATCAGTGCAAGTATTGTTAGTTTTTTAACACGTGTTTGAAAAACAAATTACCATGTTAGCATCATTTCAATGTACCTGAACAAGGCAGGAACCTAAACAAGTATGTACCATGCTTGCTCAATATTTTATCTGTTCAGATCAACATGTCAAATGTATAGTTAAAAATAAATACAGAACTAAAGTTGACTATTACAAGTAGTATATTGTTGATAGTTCTAGCCCATGAAATCCAGTATTGTATCATCTTGAGCCATAGTCGTATGTTTATTGCAAATAAAACATTTTCAATGCTGAAACAGATCTGACGTTGATATATTAAAGATCAAAGTGACACTCAGACACCAAGTTTACATCACAATGTCACACAATCTCCACACAGTTTATACCGGTAACGTCACTAGCAAATAAATAAAGCAGCACATTTCAAACCACTTGTAATGTTTATTTTGAATTCATTCTTTATAGTATTACATTTTCTGCACACGTCTGTCTTCAAAGCGGAAATGGTTGTACGATAAATAACTAAATTTGCGACATGAAGATATTTCAGTATACAACATGCCAGTGGTCTTATTTGACAGGCACACGCGCAAAACACAATCAAGTATACAGAACTGTGCAAAAATAAGTTCATGGAATAAATCGGGGCCAAATAATGACTATATCTAGCCTAATTATATGTATGCAATTATATACAAGTATTGTGTTTATAAACATTGTACAACTTATTCTTTGTTCCAAATATTATACGCAATGCTCGATTTTGGAACTTTTGGGGCATGGTGTTAAACAAAGTAGATAATGAAACTAGCTGAGACGGGGAACATTCTCACAAGTTGAAGACATCCAGAATTATCCAAATTATGTTGTGGTTCTGACTCATTATCAATGAAATGAAATTACTTGATAAAAATAGTCGTTAGTGTGTGTTTGTTAGATCCATTTGCTACAAAGGTGTTGCACGGTTTGATGCCAAATATGTTAAACCTGATATGAATGCTTCGGTGTATAATGACATTTATCAAATAAGATGTTTAGCAAACTATGTCCATCCACAATCAGCATTAACAAATAATAGGTAGGTACGTTAGACATACACTGAATGGATAACGATAGTGTTACAGTCGTATTGGTCTATTATTAAACATAATCTTTACGATTCCATTCTCCAAATAGGTGTATGCCCTTTGCATTGACGGTGTTGCGTCGTGGAAGCGTCACACGGAAAGCGTAAAATTTAACGTCAAAATATTCGAGCAGTCATTTTCATCGCGTTGTCTTGAAAAAACTACTAAAGTGATGTGTATTAAATCCAATACATTGTTCAAGTATATATCAACGATAATAATACTGAAAAGAATACGAATATAATTTTATTAAATATTTTTTATAAAGAACGTCGAAAAAGTATTTTGTATTTACAAAAAGAACAGGTTTTACGGTTCTTTCTTCAACAATAAGATTTTTAATTTAGTAGTAATCTTCATCTTCAATTTATTACTCGTAAATAACCTCTATAGGTTTTTTACTGTATATAAGAAACAATGCGCTGGCTTAGAATGAGAAGGTCGTAACTACAAAATCGATATTTAGAAACATCAAGAAAAAAATCTTTACTTATGGTAAATCAAGCTGTTTCAACATCAGTTTGTTCAGCATGACAAATTCGTATTTTCACGAAAATAGGCTAATAAGAATCGCCGTGTGAAGCAGTCTTATATACATGTAGGTCGTAAGTAATACAAATGTAGTTACAATCTTCTCATTCTATAAGCTAGCGAATGTCATGCAACATGTAATTGATAACTAGATTGTTTTAATAGATCAATATTTCTTATATCTTTAATTAATGTGTTCGTATTTGCCCCCCCCCCCCCCTGATAAGAATTCATTCACAAAATATAGGTAATGTTTAACATAAATTATGAATACAATGTATGTATATCATACACGTGTGTTTTCATTGTGATGTGTATTAAAATTATGTTTCTGTGTGTCAGAACATGCGGACGTTAGTTATGTCCGACGTCATTTTTAGAGCATAAATTTATAAAAGTTTACAAGCAGCAATGCCGATGTAAAATATTGTATTTTTTTAGCATTTATGCTGGGAAACTTATGAAATTTTACATGATAAATCTGTCATGAAAACGGAATATGAATATCATATTTTTGTTTCAGTATTCATTAAAATCTACTAACGCCGTAGTTCAAATAATAATGAATAATTACAGTCATGATTCGAATTTTAACATTTTAGAAAAAGTTTACAAAACGCCTTACATCCGAAAATAACCTCTCAAGGACAAAATTAAGTACCCTAGCTATTTGAAATTTTGACAATTGGATGAAGGTATAACAATCAATAACACAGTACCTTTCTTTTTTATGAAATTGGGTTGCATCATCCAATATTAATGACATAATGTAAGCTACTGGGACGCTAACTACGAAAAATACGCCATTTTCTATTTTATGACACGCCGGGTGGCAAACGAAGAATGCTTATAAAGTCATAAAAATTATAGTTCAGTTATTTTTTAATTATTGTACACTTTGCATGATGACCATAATTATAACATGAGGATACGGGAAAAGAGAGAAGTGACGATCATAAAGAAATATTTGCGTATGAAATCTTTTTTTCGGATTTTAGTGTCGCATCAAAATAATTTGTGACACTTTTTTGAATTTTTATAAAATTGTTGTATTTTCTAAAACTGCATTTTCTCAACCATTTTTTCACTAATAGTTTGATGTCACATTATGTCTCTCAAAATATCAATATTTTTCAGGGAAAATGAAAATAACTGGAGGAATTTTTATATAGAAGTTTGATATATTTTACGCAAAAAATGGCGAAGTTACAGAATTTTACAAACTATTTAACAATTACCAACAGCTATGTTGGACGTCTCACGTTCAAATGTTATATGCCATCTTGTTCGTTATTCATTTGCGAACACATATGGTATCGTCCCGTAAAATTTGACCTTAAATCGCCTTCATTAAGGTGAAATATCGCACACTGCATCAAGACAAATGTGACGCAGTTACACGACGGTTTTCCACTAAAATCGCAAGAAAAATGCCTATTATAAATTTTCAGGAAGGTGTTCATCAATTTTGAAATTATGGCCGAAAAGTACATTTTAAAAGCTACCCCTAGTCAAAATTTGAAAGAAATCCGATACAAATTAAGCGCTTTACCAATTTTCTTCCAGTGCGCATACCCTAAAAACGTAAAAAGACGGAACATCGTGCGCGACGTCATTGCACCGCTGAAATATGAGCTCTTTTTCAGTTCAAATGTGAAATCATTACAACTTTCTTTAAGGCGATACAATGCTGGAATACAAGATGCCGCTTGGAGTGCGATAAGTCGATATTGTTCCATGATTTCGTTGTTAAATGTTGTTTCCGGGGAACTTCATGTAATAGTCTGACATCGATCAAATTGAACATTTAACTTCATCGTTTTACCTTCGGGAATGCAATCGTTAAGAGTAAGCGACAGACATTTGTTTTGAAATTCATAATATTTAAATAAAAACGATTGACATTTTGAAAGTTGAATTTCGTATAATATTCCATAGAATGTAATCGATTTTATACGTTGGTTCTAAACGTAAAACAAATAAATGGCATTTTATCTAATACCTCGTATAAGACGTATATAATCAGACAAACAGACATACGCGGCGGTGTATAGACTTAGTTATTTCCTTAGTTCAATACAACCATATCCAAAAATTAAATCAGCTGGTCATTGTCGCCAATGAACGAACGTGAAAAGTGCGTGTTAAAAAATGAAAATAATAAAAAACGTCGATGTACGCTTTAATGTGCCCAGTAGGACATGCAATTCCAAACTGAACCTAAAAAAAATATAAAAAATCATTAAAATACGGATGGTGCATTAAGTGTACCTAGAATTGAGATATATTAACACATTGGCCCGATAGCAGCCATTGTTAAATAGCATTATGCAATCGAAGACACAATTCTATAATTATGTAGATTTAAGTTCCAACTACATTACCTTTAGTTTTGTGCGGCTAATATTCGGATTTAAATGTTAGCGTGATCAAATCAAACTATCCGGGAATGATAATGGCTTTAATGTGGGATATGATTAAATACTGATTATATTTAAGGAATGCCAATATGTCTCGAGCAAGGAAAATATGTTTTATAAAATATACGGTTTTTTTTAACTGGGGAATACAACTCGGTACGCGTGAGCCGGATGTACTCCCTTACCATTAAACGTTTGAAGCTTGATTCCAAATCAAAATCCCAAGTGAATGACTTGAATATCTGCGGATCGAATAAGCTGTTCAAACAACCTACATGGTAAAAGATGAAACGAATGTGGATGCAGCTGTCTCAGATATGTGATCCCACTGCCGCAAATACATGTTTTAATCCTATCTAGGATGACTAGCGTATTGAACGTATGCAATGTGAATGACGTACTCTAACAACGTAATACTTCGCAATGATAATGATTAAGATGCTCGTGCTTATACCATGCAAAGCACTGTCTCACACTAGTTATACACAACCCCCAATTAAGCGTAATTAGTTCAAAGTACTATAATTATTATATGCCTTAAGTTTTACCTTAAATATGCTTTGTTTTTCATTGTATTATAGTATTCAAGGAACAATTAATTTCACAAGTTGCTATTCGTATATATTTCGAAATACTGTATATTACATGTGAAGCGACTACATACTGTCTAGCATAGGAATAGGATGTTTAAGTTTGACTTTGAGGTTCGTTTTTGTGTTCTTCTGTTTAGTGCAGTTCGTGATATGCTGTTCCTGACCACAGGTCCGTGAAAAGTGTCCTAGGGCATCCTTATATACATAATATAATAGAAGGTTTGCAACGGGGCATGTCCTTGTGTACACACTTTCCTTACAGAAACATTCTCAACTCCACTATTTCTCAATCAAATCTCACATGTTTTTTTGCAAAATGCTCGTAAAACATTCGTGCCAATGTTACAAGAACAATTCCCTAACTCAAACGCATTTTTCTCCGAAATTATTTCGCCGTATGACGCTCAGAGCGGCCAAATATATTATGTATATAATGATGCCCTAGGACACTTTTCACCGACCTGTGTTCCTGACTATTGCTCCATATTTCGATTTGTTTCCATATGTACGACGGAGTATCGATAAAGTATTAAAGTACACTTTATTGTGTATTTTATTAAGTTAGACAGTTGCCGCAGTGTCTTGAACTGTTTATTTCTAGTGTAACTGTTTTTGCTATAACTCTGTGGACTAACGCCGCTGTATACGTTGTTATCTTTTTTATTGTACATTTGTGAATAACATGTGTATAATGCTTCAATAAATATTTGGCATGCGAAGTTATATTTTGAACTGGAGTATACACATAACATTAAGCAGATGAGAACCAAGCACTAACTAAAATAGTCATTAAGCTATATCACACATTAAACCACCATATAACAGTAATCCTTTATTAGCCAATGTCCGTATTGATTACAACCGACACTTGTTTTACGACCCAACGTTCATATCTGTTCATACCATTTTCACCAACCTCGCGAGTTTCCATTGTGGTTCGCATCATGGTCACCATTATGTTCAGCCAAATTGGCTCTCACCGTACTTCTGTAATTATCATTGACGTGTAGTTTTATATCGCTGTATGGTAATCCTCGTATGGTAATTCTAAACGCCATCAAATGCCATTCATTGTACATGGCAGTACATAGTACTTTTTTATACGATTCGTTTGTTTGTGTCGCCTGTGATGATGACTGGGTACCTCCTATTCTTTGTGTTATTTCATTATCTGAGCGTGGAAGTATATGTGTACATTATAAAGCACCTTCCATGCCATCGGCATTGCAAATTTATTAACACAGACTATAGTACTTTCTTCTACAAAGTTTAAATCCAATCGGATTGCATGACTTTGCACTTGTCATCTCAAAAACGTAGAACATACATCGACCATTAACCAAATACAATGCCCATCAATAATATGTTTTATCAGCGTAGCGTTTACGATAATCTTGCCTGAAACAAGACATCGCCGGATTTAACGGCATTGTCGAACAAAGTAAAGCTGTGGCTAAGCTAAGAAGATATCTATACGACGACTGATTAGCATCTTACGACTATCGAACGATGTCCGTCTAGCACCCTATGTTCAGAAATCAACTGTAACTATCGACAGGTTTGTAGTGGTAAATAGTGGGTCCGATTTAATTCTGGTTAATGTAACTTGTATTTTGTGTTTATAAAGATCCTATATCGTGCCTGTTATACAACCTACAAAAACATGTTCCCCTCTCCGTCACGCCGGTAAAAAACATCAGTACTTAAATGCATAAACTAACACAATACCTACTCACAACAATCGTAAACACACAAGTATGAGTTTCAAAGGAAGCATACTTGATAATGCATTATTTATGTGGAATGAAAGCATGTTGTCTTGAATGTGCTATTGATGAACTTTCAATCCGTTTATTAATACGTCTATACATATAGTATTATGTACTCAAACGAATATCACTAAAGCAAGTAAGTATTTGCAGTGTCGGATATTAATTTAGAATGTCTTTCCTGTAATGGAATCACAGCATACATCAGCATTAAGTAAGCGTCTTAAATTGCAGAAGTTATTTCCTTGTTTCCTTTTTTCATAAGCTGATTTACTTTACGATGGAAGGTGAACTACAAAATTGAACAGTTCAACATCCCACAGTCACCTTTAATACTATACTAATCGCTACGAAATAAGCATCCGTGTCGCCAGTAATAAACAAACATATGGGACAAGTAAAGGAGAACGTAAAGAATCAGCAGATCAAGTAAGAAAACAAAACAATAATATGTTCGAATATGAAAAACGCTGAGCTGCTTCAGACAGCAAAACAAGAACTATCACAAGACCGACACTGAAAATAAGGACAATCTACCCTGTAACACTCAACATAACCAGTGTACGTCTTACGGGTGAACCAACACTCCAAATGACGTATGTTACATACACATGTAAAGCATTATATTCCTTATCTTATTTACAGCATTTCATTTGATTTCGATGCATAAATAATACACTGACCACGAAGCTATATATTTGCCAAGGACCTGTTTATTATTTTTGTCTGAGAGTAAACTTTAGAATATTCTGATATAGTCCTAGAATGCAGCCGATGCATATGTTCCATTAGATTGAGGCATATGCAGCATCATAGTGAAGCATACCGTACATGACCACGTTCTCCGTTTATTTTTATTGGCTGCATACTTGAGACCTTAAGACAATGTGCAAAGTGACCTCGATGAGTGTCTTTAAGATTTAAAAAGTGTTTGCCCTGTCTTGTGAAAGTGTTTTGTCTTGATGTTGAATTACGAATTTAGCCGGATTCCATTCATCAAAGACGTGCATGGACAAATATAACCAATTTAATTGATAGCTGAAACCCAAACAAGTAAAGTAAAAGACATCGTTTCTAATCATACAATCATACTGAGTACGTTATTGTGTCTGACGGCAATCTAAAGCAACTTCCCAAAACGTGTAAGGTGACACAGGATTATTTCCACGCACCGCTGTTAGATGTTTGGTATAAATTAAAACACACGCTTAGAGCCGTTGTTTTATACTTATGTTTATGTACTGCGTGCCACTTTATACTTTGACAAAATTTTAACTTTATATTAATTTATCAGAGAGAGCATTCTTACATTGTGCTCAGGGTTACTACATATTTTTTTCTGAAAACATATCATACATGCTGCTATTTTTGTATGTATTTGAAATTACGGATAATAGATCAAATGTACTGTTACTGTGATCATTTAAATGCATAAAAAATAGATTGTTTCCGCACGACATGTTCATCGCAACAACCTTGTTATACTTCATTGAGGTTAGAATTAAAGGGTCATGCCCAGCAACTGCTTTGTCTTTTTTTTCGTACACCAAAAATGCGTGTGTCAATTTTACAACCGGAGTATTACCGAAAAGTCAAAGAAGACTGTGCTATCAAACATAACCCTATCACGCATACGGTGGTATTTGAAAATCGGTTTGAATAAAAGGCTGTCAGTCTTGTATTGACGACAACGATATTTCCGATACGTCTGAGAGTTTAACTGAGCATGTGCTCTGCGTTTCAAGTAGACACAACATGAGCAATACTTACCATTTCAGTTTGTTGACATTTTTCGCGATGTGTTCGGTTTTTACAGATACCGAAAGGGTCGAGTTGTGAAAATTACGAACAAGTTCTGACAGACTCAACACGCAACATCAATACATACACAAAAAGAAAAGTAGGGAAACAATAAAGTAAAACTATGCTCGCCAATGATTTAGAAGTAATGTTAACATAATTCATTATGTCAAAATAAAGCAATTATGATCAACGTATATCTGGGACACCCCATGTACTTGACAATTAATTACTTACATGATTGAAACGTCAAAAATAAAATATGAATTGCCTCTTTTGTCACTTAAGATATTCCCGTCTAGCCAAAACATGTTACAAGTAGCACTGACTTATCATTGAGAAGGTCCAGGCAGCATGGCTTTGCTCTCATGAAATGTTCAAAGTATGGCAATCAAAGTACAGAGACCAATTTTCCTAAAAGGGATTTACAAGTATGGAGCTAAAATCACATCTAACACGTGGTGCTAGTAATTATTGGATTGAAAGACAGACAGCTCTCTGCAGAAACGCAAACCACCAAATGCGCAGAACAGAACCTACGCAAATGAAAAATTACATCGTCTGTACAAAATTAAGAGCAACAATGAAAAGGTACACTCACAAACAAGAAAACTACGAACATTTTGCCACTATGCAAACCATATGCAAATACTACTTTAAGAAGAAAACTCCTATCATTAAAAGACCCTCCTTAGCGTCTCTGAGATATAAAGTATAAGAACACTGTACAAAATGCACTACGGCAAGTACTGATTACGACGCTTAAGAAATATTACAACAAATCGCAATCATTTACCGCACCAACTGTCCAATAGTTTATATCATATCCTGTGGTCACCCAAGAGATTTTTGCATTGAACTATATTTCTATTCGTGTCCGGTTTATAGCTGATCTGACTGATTAATACATCTCTATTCGGACAAGATTTGCAGGGGATGCGTGATGAAAATACGCGAACTCAGACAGGTTATTGCATTAATGTCTTAGATACATGTAGTATGTATTGACTGAAAACCCGGAATGACTTTGGTTACATGTAACTCATATGTTTAAAGACACTGATGCATTATTGATTAACTTTTTGAATGTCAAGTATGCAATAACGACATACTTCGGCAAGGACTGAACGTGTTTCTATAGAATTAATAATTTTTCAGCCAAATCTTCATCGGTCTAAGTTACATTTATGATCAAGTTTGATTAACATAATCAAAACTAAAATAATTAAGAATATATCCGCCAAGAATATTAAATCTTAGTTTATACTACCTCTGTGTTCTTCTAAGTTAATTTAATACGATTGGGTATGATTGCCCTGTTTATGGCTATTGT
Organism: Spisula subtruncata; assembly: GCA_963678985.1. Lineage (NCBI taxonomy): Eukaryota > Metazoa > Mollusca > Bivalvia > Venerida > Mactridae > Spisula > Spisula subtruncata. The sequence goes on along the minus strand of OY787660.1, from coordinate 3,226,456 downwards.
CTCCATCGTCTGATAAAACGAAAAATTCAAACCTGCATTTTGATCAATTTGGTGGTAGTCTTTGTGACTTGGAACTGACAGTATAAGCTAAATGGTGCTTTGGCAAGTGTCTTCTTACAAGGGTCATAATATAAATTTGTAAGAACAAACGGAAATAAATTGTCAGACTCAGTATATGTTAACTATTCCTCAGTTTTATTGTACAATATTGTATAATTAATAACTAACACTTGAAACATGTACGTATCAGAAATGTACAAGGGAATATGAGAACATTCGATGCGACAACTCTTAAACACGTCTTGCGATGATGATTCCCGACCAGTCATACCCGTTCAACTATCTAGCCGTATAGTATACGAGTAAGTACTGGCAAAGTACCTGGCACAAGCTCATACATACGTTATTGCACAATATTGCCTACTGGCCTTTGCTAAACGCAGCACAATAAGGTGTTTTGTATTACCTTACTACTAGGCAAATTTAACGAACTTCTTTTAAGTGCAACACTGTTGTCAAAGCTATTGGTATTGGAATACAACTATATAGTCACAGGAGAATAGTTTGTACTGTGAAATGTGTTTCATTTAGTCTAAATTTGTATTATAACAGTTGAATGCACTTTGGGATAAAATGTCAATTAGTATATTACAGGACTTAATACTTTTTCAGTAAACTTAAGAGCGTTAAAACCTGTATATATGGTGTAATGGACTCATTCAATTTGCGCTAAAAACAAGTACTAGTTTTCATTTTTGAATTATAAATTTAAAGTGTCTTTTCCTGTAATGGAATCACAGTATACCTCAATATGAGAGCGTGTTGTTACATTGTGGAAGTGATTTCCCACTTTCTTGTTTAACGTAAGCTACTTTATTATACGATGCACTTTGATATGCAAATATCGTACATTCACCAGTAATATTTGAGTAATCTATTCTAAATATACATCGACAAGGCAAAAAGGTATGGGAATTAGACAGGAAAGGCAGCACTCAACTTAAGCAGCCGAGCACATAAACCGGTAACACCAAAACATAATCGAACTGTACACTGCCTAAATATAAGCCAATGAAAAATTATAATAATAAGCAGTACTCAATAGTTCATGCATCGTGAATCACAATTGTCACAATACAGATACTAAACTTAACATGTTACTAGTACAAACTCGTAAAAAACGAAAACAACGAAACACGAATAAAACTCCACTTTATGCACTCAAACATAATCAAAGGACTTATAAATAGTAACACATATCAGACTCAATAGTTGCGTGTGCATTTAATTCATCATATTGGATTCCAAAATCACAACTATTCCCAAACCAAGGAATCGGGATGTTGCAAAAGTGTAATGGCATTTTGACATTGTCATGTTCCACGCGATACAGAAAAAATATATACAATTATATGCTATCATATTCAAGGGGTATAACCTAAAGCATGGAGATTGGTGGTTTAAGTAAGTCTTTCCATGGAGATTGGTGCCAATGGCCGATATTTTGATGTTTTTTGTCACTTGACGGACACATTTCCACCAAAGTAAGTTCATTGTATTGTTTTATATGCGGCGTGTATGCGATAACCACCTAGCCATAAGTTTAAGCCACCTATCGGCGGTCTGTTTTAGTCCGTCAGTGCAGCGATAAAAGCCTGAAAGAAGGGATGGTTTTTTACCCTTGATCATCTATTTTCTACATTGGCCTAAATTTTGTTCAGATGATCACTCTGACCAAGTTTCATAATCATAAAGTCAAAATTGTGAATACAAATGCAATTGTGGACGAACAGACAAAGAGTACAATGACTATTTCTCCCGAATCGATAGATTCGTGAACATTTTGTATATTATCATTATTGTATACAGTCCAAACACAAATATCCTTTTTCCATTAGACACACATGTATACAACACATGATATGTGTAAATTTTAAACAAATTGGATCAATATTAAAGAAATGAATAAAACTTTTGTTTCCCCTTCCAAGTGCTATTTTGAGTCATTTTGTCGGCATTTGAATGGGTAATATACCAACACATAAACTGGCATATATATGAAAAGTAAATTGTCTGATAATAAAATCAATATTTGTATTCGATAGAAGAAGGTTGTATCTTTCAGAAAATATAAGCTTTAAGGTGCAATTAGTAAACATTTAACGACTTACACGGGAATTATTAGAACTTAAAATTCCCCATGTAGTATGAAATAAGGATAATACTGAAATTGCTACCAAAAGTGACCTTAAACATGTCGATTTTTTTGTATTTTCCCCCACTGAACTCACATATTTGACGTTTTGTCTGTAGTTGATAATAGTCTGTAGATGATGAAAATGCGAAGAAACTCTGTTTTGCAATTTGTTTGAGGTTGACCATATTTTTTAGCTTCAATGACTGGACTAAACACTGCGCGTTAACCATTGCAGCAGTTTATAAGTGGCATGTCAATGTTCAAAACATCACAATGAAACCTCACTTATCCGACCACCCTTATTTATTTTAAAACATACTTATCATCGCTGTTTATATATTAATAAAGGCTTATCATACTTGAAACTGACATATTTTATAGTTGGTTATATTATAAATCAAGAGTACAAAATGTAATCATTGGAACTGACTTCGAACTGGAGGTTTTAACTTTAAGGTGGTCTTTAAGTGAAGTTTTATTGTTTGCTAAATTCATAAGAGTGAAATTCAATATTCGCTCTCATCTCTATAATGCATTCATCTTGTTAAATGCATTGTACCTTTGACACTTATTTCAAATGGGTCATTTGTTTTTGCTTAAGAGGCAGCAAGTAGGGAACACAGTATGGTGTTACCATGTATATGGGCGCACTGCCCTTCAGACATTGGTTCTTTAATGTACCTGGTGTACAGCACTGATACATGCGAGACTACCTCTGGGTTACCTTCCAAATAGATCATGTCTAGTTGGGTGGGAAACACGGAAAAGCGTTCCATGAATAATCAAGTGCACCGGCCGAGGTCCGAACCAGGGACCTATTGATCAGCAGTCAAGCGGGCTATTCGCTCGACCACAGTGCCACCCTAGTAAATACTTTGTATACTACATTTGTATTTATAAAGGGGTCATTGCTGAGAAGTCATAGTAGACCGATGGTCACTTTTTGTGCAACCAATATAGTAATAATTACGTAAATTTGTTTGATATTTTTATTTACAAATTGTAGTTTTAAAGGCTCATTAGCGCAGATGATCAATGTTATAAAGGCAGTTTGATCTGATGCTTTGTGAACCAAAATGTTCCAGGCAGTATCTTAACATATTCAGCAAGCATTGTTGAACAAAAACATTAATTTTAAAGTAAACAAAAACAAAGAATACAACCAAAATCTGTACTATTGGATCTTTCAAACAAAACAAAATAGACATATTATTTCATGTTGTTTCATAATTTTATAGAATCATAACCTTTAACATGTATTAAATTACGTGAATAAAGTGTTTTCATGAGACTTTACTCGAAATTTATTTTCTGGCTTTTCACTGGGGTCTTCGTGTCGATACAAATGACAAGGTGATGCTGAAGTTAATCGTTTTCTTTTTGATGACGAATATCTAAATAGTGACGGCGTATTTAATTTGCGACACAAAGCTTTTTAGTCACACTTTCATTAGGCTAATACATTTCATTAAAATTTATCTTTCGTTTTCTTTTCTGCCACTTCCTCCTTGAATAAAGTAACGTCTTTTTGGTACGCATTCTTCAAACCAGGAGTCTGAAGAATAAATAGAAACTATATTTTTAATCAATGAAGATAACAAACTATGGTGCAAAACATTTTAGAACAGAATACTTACATTGATTTAATTCTCCACAGATTGGGTCTTAAAGTTGACGAATCTCCATGAAATCGTCTTAAACGTTAAAAATATACACAGGAAGCCTCCTAAATAAGCAGAAACAGTATTTAACCATAAAAACATGCATAAAGTACCTAGCAAACACAATAAAACCAGACAGAATGCCCCGGATACCTCAAAATTAATAAAAATAGATGCGGACTACGGACACCCGATGTCACCATCCCTTCTTTCAGGCTTTTATCGCTGCACTGACGGACTAAAACAGACCGCCAATAGGTGGCTTAAACTTATGGCTAGGTGGTTATCGCATACACGCCGCATATAAAACAATACAATGAACTTACTTTGGTGGAAATGTGTCCGTCAAGTGACAAAAAACATCAAAATATCGGCCATTGGCACCAATCTCCATGGAAAGTCTTACTTAAACCACCAATCTCCATGCTTTAGGTTATACCCCTTGATATTGATGACGAGGTAATGCAATTGATTTAGTAAAAAAATTAGCGACGTTCCCTGTTTACTTCTACGTCAAGTTGAATTACAAAGTTTTGGCTGTACTCAATGCATGTTGTCATCCTAACGAAATATCATATGTTTCAAATCCATGCTGCAACACTTTCATAAGTTCATCCACCGATAATGCTATTGGTGTAACCGCATAATACACTGAGGGTGCTCCTTTACCGTGCATCGTTATTCAGCAATGACATCAGAACATGTATGATTTAAAAACCCCAAACTTTTCGTCCTCAAGTAAATGTTCTAATACAGAGATAAAGAATATATTAAATACATCTTGCAAATTCATCTTAGACCTTAAGATAATTTACAAACAAAAAACATCAATTTATGTTACCGCAATCTCAGTATTGTATGTCACGAGTGAGGAAACGAGTGAATAATAACGAATCTTAGATCTAATCATTCTTGGTCCTGTCTTGTGAAAATGTTCATTTTTTTTAATGTTGACTTGGGTATTAATCCAGATTCCATTAAGCTAGAAAATGCTGGAAGAAATTGAACCAACTTGATTGATAGCTTAAACCAGAACAAGTAAACTCCATTGCTTCTAATAATAACGTATTTTAAAATTAAGCCCAAAAGGCAATATAGGAGAGATACCAAAACATGTTAGGTGATGAACTGAAAGATGATTTCCAAATATAGCTGTCAACGAGATCGTGTAGATTAAAAACATACCTTCAATAATTATCTGTATGTACTGGATGACACTGTTTTTCGAAATAATTTGATACAACCAAATTGAGGGTATACTATATCATAGAATACGGATTTTTCCACCGAATCTTCTAAAAATATATTAAAGACGCCGTTTTGTCAGTATGAATAATGAAGGATTCAGACATTGCATATTTGGTTTCGTTGCTATTATACGTTTCAAAGAGTAACAAAGCATTTGTAGTAACACTAAACAAAGTTTATGTCAGTTTGTACTACAGGCATACATTATACAGCAAACACAGACGACAATCATGGTATGTAAATCAACTGCATATGTACATGTAGACAAAAGACATTTTATTGGATTTGTTTATACAAACTTTGGCATCGATTGTAAGTTTTCAACGATAATATATGTCACTCGCTGTGCAATTAATAGGAAAACTTCTTCGACTTGACGGCATGTTCGTGGCGACTAACATATTAATGATATTCACTTGTTTTAGTTTAATCAATATTGTATGTTACAGGGAAATTAACATTAGATGGAACCGCTTGTATGCATTTAATTGAGAGTAACAAAAGTATTCGATACTTGTAAGCATCAAGAATTTAAACAGCTGTAAAGTTTTTTCAGTGAGTTGCAATCAGAGCTGTAGACTTTGTTATGTACATTTGAATAAACTGATTGCAATGTACGTATTGTAATAGTAAAAGCATTATTGAAAATTACAAAGAATAAGCTGACTACATCTGCTTTGGATTGTGCAAAAACATCACCATACGCATAACAAACTTAATCAGAGAATTCGACACGCTTATAAAAAGCCGAAACCTTTATGCATATTGAGTAAAATCAGAACTATGAGTTCGAACCAAGTCATTACTTTTTAGTGTTAAAAAATCAATAAATTTGGAAATGCTTTTCTAGCGCATGAATAACGATTTAAGCATACTAATGTCTGAACGCTATCCTAATCCGAATTATTTAACCATTTGAAAACAACCAATTGTGCTGTGCTTTGCACCAAAAACCTTATATAATACAAAGATCTATATGCATGACATCTAACAACCCGTAACGACACATGATGTGACACGGAAGCTTTAATTGGCAGGTACTGTTCCGATTTAGTTCCCCTTCATCCTGCCACTATTATGGTTGGTTAAATATTATTTTTATCTGACACTAGGTACTAGGACGTGTTTTAGCTTCGTCTCACTCGTTTTTTGTTGTGTTATTGATTTGTGAAACAAGGTAACGATGTATGTTACAACGGGAACTATGGCTTTTAATCATGTCGTTGAGTTATGTGTCGGCATTGTTCCGTGTACATGTAGTTGTGTTATGGTGTGTTGTTACTGTTTGCTGGGTTCGACTGGTGAAGTTGAGTGCTGCTTTCCCTACCGATTTCTTACTTTATGTTTTGTATATATTCTTATAGAAAACATTCGATGGTACTTGTCGATATTTCAAAAACACAATTGTCTGTCATTAAGTAATGTATGTGCAATGCCTGGATAATTATCTACATGGTACCCCAAAAGTACGGTGAGCTTGCATTTTTCGCGTAAATAAAGTGACTTACGTTCACTCGTGTTGGAATTTTTTTTTTTTGGAAAACCATTCGCATATAGATTTGATCATGCACATTTATATTATTCAAAGGCTGACTAAGATAGTTTGAAATGTCCCAAATACACAGATAAAGCATCGCATTTAACTTGTGCGTTTTATGTATAAAACTGAGGATATTATTAAGGCCCTTCTAAATGATTAAGTTCATATATAAATCAATATGCAAATAACCTTTTGACAGGAAGGATGCGGTTGCAAAGAATGGTATCTCCCTAAGCTATTGTGAGTATTTCAGTGTACAAGAGAGTTAGACTACATAAATTGCATTTCAGAGAGCTTCCGGTCTACGAAGCTTACGCAATATTACAACAAATCACTGCTACTTGCCAAACAAATTGTCCGATAGTTTATCATATATCCTGTTCACCCAGGAGATTGCTTCATTGAACTATATTTCTATTCATATTTGGCGCATGACTGGTTTGAGTGTCTGTTATACAGCAAGGCGACAATGTTTTTTCGGGACAAGTTTAGACAAACATATATACTAGCCCTATACATCAACCTCGTCTATTGGTTTGTTATACCTTTTGACCGATGTGCTTAATCAACCAAGACGATACTAAGCATTGTCATCATTGTAATACCCTAAGTTGTCAAAAATAAGCATTCATATTTTGAAGGTCATATTTACATTCTACTGGCGTGTTACATCCCGATGGTTACACACTGGCATGCAATATTCTCATTATGAATCAGCCGAGCCGACTCGAAACCTTCTTGATAGCTAACATTGTTGTTATCTTGTAATACTACATAATTACAACCGGTGCCAGTGAATACGGCTGTCGTTTGTATCGATGAACGTTAATGTAGATTTTGAAATACAATGTGTGTTAATATCAGGTCCGTGTTGAATATTTCCGCTACATAAATATTGAACAGGATCTTTACTCCAAATCCAACAAAAGTAATCATAATGTTAACATGTCCTAGCATCATTTGTCGAAAATGAATACAATTTATTCCAAATGTTTCTCAAATATTCTATATATCATGTACTATTTTTTTAATATATATAATAGTCCACGATAAAAACAAATAAATTTGCTGTATATTAAGTACTATGAAACATGCAACATATATATAAGGTTAGTTATATTAATTCATTTAGTGAGCGCAATGACATCTCAGAGTTCTTTAAAATTCAATGTGGATTAGCGAATGCGTATAAGACAAACGTTAACAGCAACTGTTTGATTTTAAAGAAGTTCATACGACAGTCTTGCATGCGACCATCGTAATTTTGTAACAATTTAATTTCGACCCTCGGCGAGTGCCTGGACAGAAATGTTCAGTTGTTACTTTGTTAAAACGAATGCTATCGTAAAGGAAAGGTAAGATATGTAATGCAGATACATTTAAATGGCTCATACATTCTCTCAAAGCCTAAATTAAAATTAATTTCCATCTGACAAGCTATTTGAAAATTCCTCCGAGCAATATGTTTCTCTTCAAATCAGTGAGAGAAACTGCGACGCACATATGCTTCGGTGTATAATGATATTCATCAAATGAGATGTTTAGCAAAATATGTCCATCCACAATTAGTATTAACAAATAATAGGTAGGTATGTTATGCATACACTGAATAGATAACGATAGTATTACAGTCGTAGTGGTGTATTTTTAAGCATAATCATCACGATTCCATTACGCCCTTTGCATTGCACTGCTGTAATATGAGTTCTTTTTCCGTTCAAATGAGAAATCATTACAACTTTCTTTAAGGCGATATAATGCTGTAATACAAGATGCAACTTAGAGTGCGATTAGTCGATATTGCTCCATGATTTCGTTGTTTCCGGAGAAATCCATGTAATAGTCTGACATCGATCAAATTGAACATTTAACGTCATCGTTTTACCTTCGGGAATGCAATCGTTAAGAGCAAGCGACAGACATTTGTTTTGAAATTCATAATATTTAAATAAAAACGATTGACATTTTGAAAGTTGAATTTCGTATAAAATTCCATAGAATGTAATCGATTTTATACATTGGTTCTGAACGTAAAACAAATAAATGACATTTTATCTAATACCTCGTATAAGACGTATATAATCAGACAAACAGACATACGCGGCGGTGTATAAACTTAGTTATTTCCTTAGTTCAATACAACCATATTCAAAAATTAAATCAGCTGGTCATTGTCGCCAATAAACGAACGTGAAAAGTGCGTGTTAAAAAATGAACATAATAAAAAACGTCGATGTACGCTTTAATGTGCCCAGTAGGACATGCAATTCCAAACTGAAACTAAAAAAATAAACATTCATTAAAATACGGATGGTGCATGAAGTGTACCTAGAATTGAGAGCATAAATTAACACATTGGCCCGATAGCAGCCATTGTTAACTAGCATTACATGTATACAATCGAATACACAATTCTATCATTATGTCGATTTAAGTTCCAACTACATTACATTTAGTTTTTTGCGGCGAATATTCGGATTTAGATGTTAGCGTGATCAAATCAAACTATCCGGGAATGATAATGGCTTTATTGTGGGATATGATTAAATACTGATTATATTTAAGGAATGCCAATATGTCTCGAGCAAGGAAAATGTGTTTTATAAAATATACGGTTTCTTTTTAACTGGGGAATACAAATCGGTACTCGTGATCCGTATTGCTCCCTTATCATTAAATGTTTGAAGCTTGATTCCAAATCAAAATCCCAGGCGAATGACTTGAATATCTGCGGATCGTATAAGCTGTTCAAACAACGTACATTATAAAATAAGAAACGAATGTGGATACAGCTGTTTCAGATATGTGAACCACTGAACCCACTGCCGCGAATGCATGTTTTAAACCTATTTAGGCTGACTAGCGTAGTGAACGTATGTAATGCGGATGACGTACTCTAACAACGTAATACTTCACATTGATAATGATTAAGATGCTCGTGCTGATGCCATGCAAATCACCATCTCACACATCAATTAAGCGTAATTAGTTCAATATACTAAAATTATTATATGCCTTAAGCTTAACCTTAAATAGGCTTTGTTTTTCATTGTATTATAGTATAGTAGGAACAATTAATTTCACTAGTTGCTATTCGTATATATTTCGAAATACTGTTTATTACATGTGAAACGACTACATACTGCCTAGCATAGGAATAAGATACGCATGCGGATGTTTAAGTTTGACTTTGAGGTTCGTATTTGTATTCCTTTTCTGTTTTCTTCTGTTTATTGCAGTTCGTGATATGCTGTTCCTGACTATTGCTCCATATTTCGATTTGTTTTCATATGTATGGTGGAGTATTGTTAAAGTATTAAGGAACACTTTACTGTGCATTTTTTATTAAGTTTGACAGTTGTCGTTGTGTATTGAACTCTTCATTTTAGTGTAACTTTTTTCTATAACACTTTGGACGAACGTCGCTGTGTATGTCTATCAAATACGTTGTTATCTTTTTTATTGGACATTTGTGAATTACATTTGTATAATACTTGGATAAATATTTGGCATGCGAAGTTATATCTTGAACTGCAGTAAACACATAACATTACGCAGATGAGAACCAAGCACTAACTAAAATAGCCATTAAGCTATATCACACATAAAACAACCATATAACAGTTATCCTTTATTAGCAAATTCCCGTATTGATAAAAACAAACATTTACCACGTTGCGAGTTTTACGACCCAACGTTCGTATCAGTTCATACCATTTTCACCAACCTCGCGAGTTTCCAATGCGGTACACCTCATGGTCACAATTATATTCAGCCAGCGTGGCTCTCATCGTACTTCTGTAATAACTATTGACGTGTAGTTTTATATCACTTTATGTATGCTTATTATAAACGCCATCAAATGTTATTCATTGTACATAGCACTGTCATGATAGCAATATACAGTACTTTTTCTTGGTGATACGATTGGTTCGTTTGTGTCGCCTTTGATGATGACTGGGTACCTCCACTACTTTGTTTATTTCATTTTCTAAGCTTGGAAGTATATGTGTACATTATTATGCACTTATCATGTCCTCGGCATTGCAGATTTATGAACCAAGACTAAAGTATACTTTCACAATGTTCGTCTAGCACTCTATATTCAGAAATCAACTGTAACTAACGACAAGTTTGTAGTGGTAAATATGGTGTCCAATTTAATGCTGGTTAATGTTACTTTAAGTATTTTGTGTTTATAAAGATCCTATATCGTGCCTGTTATCCTACGTAAAACATGTTTCCCTCTCCGTCATGCCTGTTAAAAACAACAGTACTTAAATGCATAAACTAACAAAATACCTACTCACAACAATTGTAACCACACATTAAGTGCATTATGAGTATCAAAGGAAGGATCCTTGATAATGAATTAGTTTTGTGCAATGTAAGTATGTGGGAATTGTCTTCCATTTGTTTTAAATTGCAGTAGCATGCTTGAATGTGCCATTGATGAACTTTCAATTCGTTTATAAATAAGTCTATACATATGGTATTATGTACTCAAACGAATATCGCTAAAAGCAAATAAGCATTTGTAGTGTTGGATATTAATTTAGAATGTCTTTCCTGTAATGGAATCACAGCATATATCAGCATTAAGCAAGTGTCTTAAGTTGCAGAAGTTATTTCCTTGTTTCTTTTTTCGTAAGCTGATTTACTTTACGATGGAAGGTGAACTACAAAGTTGAACAGTTCAACATCTCACAGTCACCTTTAATACTATACTAATCGCTACGAAATAAGAATCCTTGTCGTCAGTAATAAACACACATATGGGACAAGTAAAGGAGAACTTAAAGAATCAGCAGATCAAGTAAGAAAAAAAACAATAATAATATGTTCGAATATAAAAAACGCTGAGCTGCTACAGACAGCAAACCAAGAACTATCACAAGACCGACACTGAAGCAAAGGACAATCTACCCAGTAACACTCAACATAACCAGTATACGTCTTACGGGTAAACCAACACTCCAAATGACATATGTTACATGCACCTGTAAAGCATTATATTCTTTATCTTATTTACAGCATTTCATTTGATTTCGATTCATAATTAATGCACTGACCACGAAACTAGAAATTTGTTAAGGAACTGTTCTCTTGTCTGAGAATAAACTTTGTGATATTCTGATATAGTCCTTGAATGAAGCCAATGCATATGTGCCATTAGATTGAGGCATATGCAACATCATAGTAAAGCACACTGTATATGACCACGTTCTCCGTTTACTTTTATTGACTGCACATTTAAGACCTTAATACAATGTAGAAAGTGACCTCGATGAATGTCTTTAAGATTTTAGAAGTGTTTGCCCTGTCTTGTGAAAGTGTTTTGTCTTGATGTTGAATTACGAATTTAGCCGGATTCCATTCATCAAAGACATGGACAAATATAACCAATTTGATTGAAAGCTGAAACCCAAACAAGTAAAGTAAAATACATCGTTTCTAATCATACTGAATACGTTATTGTGTCGGAAGGCAATATAAAGCAACTTCCCAAAACGTGTAAGGTGACAAAGGATTATTTCCACGCATCGCTGTTAGATGTATGGTATAAATTAAAACACATGCTTCGGGCTGTTGTTTTATACTTAATATGTTGATGTACCGCGTGTCACTTTATACAGAACTTTGACAGAACTGTATATTAATTTACCAGAGAGAGCATGTATATTGCATTATTGCATAGTACTCAGAGTTACTATAGCATTTTCTGAAAACATGTCATGGAGGCTGATATGTCGGAATGTATTTCAAATTGCGGTCAATAGATCAAATGTACTATTACTGTGACCATTTAAATGTATAAACAAACCAGATTGTTTCCGCACGATATATTCATCGCAAGAAACTTGTAATACTTCACTGAGGTTAGTATTAAAGGGGCATGCCCAGGAACTGCTATGTCTTTTTTTCGTACACAAAACATGCGCTTGTCACTTGGAAAACCAATTATTACCGAAAAGTAAAAGAAGAATGTACGTTCAAAATTAACCCTATAACGCGCACGGTGGTATTTGTTAGTCGGTTTGAATAAAAGGCTATCAGCCTTTTATTGACGACAACGATATTTCCGATACGTCTGAGAGTTTAACTGAGGATTTGCGCTCCCTTTTAAGTGAACGTAACATGAGCAATACTTACCATTTCAGTTGGTTGACATTTTTTCCGCGATGTTTTCGGTTTACAGGTAGCGAAAGGGTCGAGTTGTGAAAATTACGAATAATTTTGAGGCTGAAATCGGCAGGTTTGGTCAATCTTGAAATGTGTATTTTGGTAAACAAGCGGGATATTTCGTAAACTTTTACAGGACTTTCATTAATTGATTTAAGGATTAAAATAATACCAATTTGATTGCTATTCGAGACACTTCAGTTCCAGGGCATACCCCTTTAAGTAAAAACGTGAGTACTATGTATAACTAACACGTAGTTTGCTTTACCAAATTAAATTGAATTAGTGAAGAAGAGTTCTGAAGGGGATTTATCAAATGAACGACATTTCTTGTTGTAATAGTTAGTCGTGCGGTAATAACAGTTATGTTTCTTATACGTTCGTTTGAAATTCGAGTTTAACCCATAACAATCAATACAATTCTCATCACAAAAGTGCTTGTCGCACTTTTTCCATCCTAGACATGATATAATTGGTGTGTACCTAAAACGATAATTCAATAGATAATACTTGGTAGAATGTACGAGCGTACAAAGTATCTAGAAATATTTCGATAACGCAGAACAACTAGCAAAATGTGTTACGTAAATGCCATTCCATCAGTTTACATTTAGATGCATCTGAACGTAGTTTATTAGGCTCAATCAGCCCATATCAAATGTCGTGACTTCAGGTACAACAATTTAAGCTACTATTTTTATCTTGTATGATTCGTCAATACAATGTGTAAGGTTATGGTAGGTGATCATCACGGATCTTTGTTATTAGTCAAGACGTGTGTTCCATTTATTTTCTTTACAAAAGTTTGCCTTTCAGGTCTTTCCGGTTCCACTGTATAAGAAACTTCGACATTAATCATTCAACGTTCGTTTCATCCATTTCTAAAAGCGTGTATTAAATGTGTGATTACAAACATAACATGGAACAGTCTATTTTTATCTGCCATGAGGTATGACAATAATTCGGATCTGAAATAGATTGGAGTTTGAACAAAAAAAACAGACGCTACACGCAGCATCAATACATACGCGAACAGAAACGCAGTGAAACAATATAGTAAAACTATGCTCGGCAATGATTTAGAAGCAATGTGAACATAATTCATTATGCCAAAAATTATTCAAATTGAAAACAGTATAAGCCAAATGGTGTATTTGCAAGTGTCTTCTTACAAGGGTCATAATATAGATTTGTCAGAACAAACGGAAATAAATTGTCGTACTCAATATATGTTAACTATTCCAAGTTTTTATTGTAAAACATTTTATAATTAATAACTAACCCTTGATACATGTACGTATCAGAAATGTACATGGGAATATGAGAACATTCGATGCGACAACTCTTAAAAACGTCTTGCGATGATGATTCCCGACCAGTCATAACCGTTCAACTATCTAGCCGTATAGTATAAAATATCTGGCACAAGCTCATACATACGTAATTGCTCAATATTGCATACTGACCTTTGCTTAAGGCAGCACAAGAAGGTGTTTTGTATTGCCTTACTGCTAGATGGATTTTCCGAACTTCTTTTTAGTGTAACACTATTGTCAAAGGAGCTTAATAGCTAATGGAATAAAACTTTATAGTCACTGGGGAAAAGTTTGTACTGTGATATGTGTTTCATTATGTCTAAATTTCTTTATAACGGTTGAATGCACTTTGGGATAAAACGTCAATTAGTATATTACTTAAATGAGTTTATACCTGTAGATATGGTGTAATGGACTCATTCAATTAGCGTTAAAAGCAAGTACAATGTAAACATTTTCATTTGTGGATTATAAATTTAAAGTGTCTTTTCCTGTAATGGAATCACAACATACCTCAATATGAGAGTGTGTCGTTACTTTGTGGAAGTGATTTCCCAGTTTCTTTTTTAACGTAAGCGGCTTTATTTTACGATGCACTTTGATAAACAAATATCGTACATTCACCAGTAATATTTGAGTTATCTGTTCTAAATATACATCGACAAGGCAAAAAGGTATTGGAATTAGACAAGAAAGGCAGCACTCAACTTAAGCAGCCGAGCACATAAACCAGTAACATCAAAACATAATCGCACTGTACACTGCCAAAATATAAGCCAATGAAAATAATAATAAGCAATACTCAAGAGTACATGCATCGTGAATCTCAATTGTCACAATACTGATACTAAACTTAACTTGTTACTAGTACAAACTCGTAACAAAAGAAAACAACGAAACACGAATAAAACTCAACTTTATGCACTCAAACATAATCGCAGAACGAATCAAATGACTTATAAATAGTAACACTTATCAGACTCAATATACCCCTTATTGTGATACGAACACTCCAAGTAACAATAGTTGCGTGTGCATTCAATTCATCATATTGGATACCAAAATCATAAATTATTCCCAAACCAAGGAATCGGGATGTTGCCAATGTAATGGCATTTTGACATTGTCATGTTCCACGCGATACAGAAACAATATATACAATTATATGCCATCATATTGAAGACGAGGTAATGCAATTGATTTAGTAAAACAATTTAGCGACGTTCCCTGTTTACTTCTACGTCAAGTTGAATTACAAAGTTTTGGCTGAACGGAATGCATGTTGTCATCCTAACGAAATATCATAAGTTTTAAATCCATGCCCCAACACTTTTATACGTTCATCCCCCGATTATGCTATTGGTGAAACCGCAAAAAACACTGAGGATACTCCTTTACCGTGCATCGTTATTCAGCAATGCCATCAGAACATGTATGATTAACAAACCCAAACTTTTCAACGTCGAGTAAATGTTCCAATACAGAGATAAAGAAGATATTAAAAACATCTTGCAAATTCATTTTAGACCTAAAGACAATTTACAAACAAAAACATCAATTACTTTTACCGCAATCTCAGTAATGTATGTCACGAGTGAGGAAACGTGTCAATAAAAACAAATCTAAGATCTAATCATTCTTGGTCCTGCCTTGTGAAAGTGTTCATTTTTTCCAAATGTTGACTTGGGTATTAATCCAGATTCCATTAAGCTAGGAAATTGTTTGAAGAAATTAAACGAACTTGATTGATAGCTTAAACCAGAACAAGTAAACTCCATTGCTTCTAATAATAACGTATTTTAAAATTACGCCCAAAAGGCAATATCGGAGAGATACCAAGACATGTTAGGTGACGAACTAAAAGATGATTTCCAAATATAGCTGTCAACGAGATCGTGTAGATTAAAAACATACCTTCAAGCTGTTTTCAATAATTATCTTTCTGTACTGGATGACACTGTATTTTAAAATAATTTGATGCAACCAAATCGAGGGTATACTATATCATAGAACACGGATTTTTCCACCGAATCTTCTAAAAATATATTAAAGACGCCGTTTTGGCAGTATGAATTATGCAAGGTTTCAGACATTGTAGATTTGGTTTTGTTGCTATTATACGTTTCAAAGAGTAGCAAATCATTCATAGTAACACTACACAAAGCCTATGTATGTACTACAGGCACACACTATTCACCAAACACAGACGACAAGCATGGTCTGTAAATCAATTGCATATGTACATGTAGACAAAAGACATTTGTTTTGCTGATGAAATTTCACAAGAGTTTTAAGAAGCTTTATTAATCGATCTTAAATGAATTATGAAGATGGTTTGTTACATGTACGGTATTCCAGTTTGTGGTATAAGATATATGCTTGTAGTTGTATGGTAACAACAGGGTGACGAATGCCGTTTGGTGATATTGTTTCACTCAGAACAATTGATGTCATTTTCAACACCATTATCTCTAAACAAACACTGTTTAACAGATCGTTCGAACCTAAACCTAAACAATTGTTTGAACGTCTGGAAATGGAGTTTTTATGAAATCTCTTCCATCGCTTGTAAATTTCCAACGATAATATATGTCACTCGCTGTGCAATTAATAGGAAAACGTCTTCGACTTGAAGGCATGTTCGTGACGGCTTACATATTAATGGTAGTCACTCGTTTTTGGTTAATCAATATTATACGTTACAGGGAAATTACAATTAGATGGAACCGCATGTATGCATTTAATTGAGAGTAACAAACGTATTCGATACCGGTAAGCATTAAGAATTTAAACATCTGTATTCAGTGTGTTTCAATGAGAGCTGGCTGTGGTCTTTGTTTTGTTCATATGTACGTGGGTATATCCAAAAGTAATGTCACTGATGCTGTAAAATCGTGTATAATGCCAGTAAAACCACGACTTTTTTCACACAGTAACTTCAGTCTAATTTGAATATGATGACCAAATTTCACAACAATGCACATAATAGTTCTTGAGATATCAATATTTATATGAGACATACTTACGAACATCGCCGCAAGTACGACGTCAACGACGTCACAATGACGTTACTTGTCGACACCTACTCATCCAGCAGAAGTTCATCCCTGGTAATTTCTAACGACTCATAAACCATACAGTCATTTTCACGACCTTAAAAAATGTGCAACCCACCAGACACTTACTCTCTGTGAAATCAAATTTTTGTTAAGTGTCCTCTAGATAGTCCCACAGCAAAAAAATAAATTCACCACATAATGATCGCAGTTTTGAACGTCGAATTGAATGGACGGCGTTAAAAATACTCTTGGTGTTCTTTTCAGATCTACTATAAACCGTTCATATGACTCTCTATAGACAATGACTTGTTGACCCATGCCCCCTTAAAAGCTTATGCTACAGGTACACGAGACTATGTTGCCGTCGTGTGTAACTAAAGTTTCAGTAGGTGACTTTCATAACGTTTAGCAAAAGTGCATTATTACGCGCAGCGTCTTTTTTCACAAATCTGCCGTGTTTTCGCTAAGTAATCAGTGCGTTGAAAATATATTGCAAGTTTCATAATAGAATGTCGTCAATGAATTTTTAGCAGCAGGCACATCACATTGGTTTCATCACGTCACGAAAGTATCGTCTGCTTTCGAGAATGATTTTTTTATAAAAACGCATAACCGTAAATCGTTATGATAATGAAAAAGATCGTAATTTTCGTGTGCGGCGATATGACGTCATAGATATGTTTCAAATGTACATATAATCCAATTATGAAAATGGAATAATGGAACACGATGTTTATTAATCAGAATTGAATTGCTGAACATTTTGATATCATATTTATGCATATCGGCCTATAAACAAATAAACCACGGGAGGAGTGACATTACTTTTGGATATACCCTCGTATAAACTGATTGCATCGTACGTATTTTAATAGTTAAAGCATTATTGACAATTACAAAGAATAAGCTGACTACATCTAATTTGGATTGTGCAAAAACATCACAAGAAGCCTACCTAACTTAATCAGAGGATTCGACACCTTTATAAAAATCCCAAAGCATTTATGTATTTTGAGTGAAATCGGAACTATGAGTTCGAACCGAGTCAAGTGTTGAAAATTTCAATAAATTTGTAAATGCTTTTCTAGCGCTTGAATAACGATTTATGCATACTAATAATCGAACGCTATCCTAATCCGAATTACAGTGAGTTTATTAAGAGCAAGATTGTGTCTATGTATATAGATCCTTATATTTTGAAGCATTTTGGTGGGTTGTTTACGTTCTTCAATTGCGCTTGATGAGGTCATAGTTTGTTGAAAGCTTATATGTACAAATTGTTAATATGAGCAAAACAGTTTCAAGGACGCGACGAACAACGGAGTGAGTAAAGCTCGAGACAATTGCTTAATCATTGTGTTATTGTTATGTAAATATTAATTTACATAATCATCTGATGTGAAATGATTGAATTTAGAAATGCTGCATTCTTGTAATAAGATTTCAATTGATTGTTCAATGAAATTAATTGCTTGGTAAACAGTTAGAAATTATATTTCCCTTATAAAGGCTTTCAAACAGGCATTAATTGAATTGAAATAATTATTGATCTGTCGTAATTTAATATTTGTTAAAAATGCACAAACAGTGGAAATGGCTGACATATGGTGGACAAGACGGGGCAAACAAAATGCTTAATGACAGTTGTTTAAATATACATTACACTTTAAATTAACTTTTGACATTGTTGGATATTTCCTTTCAACAATCCCTTAGTTTTCGCAAATTGTCATCTTGGCATTATACAAAACGATTACAAGTTACTTAACTGAGTCAATATTGTGTAAATAAGTTTTACTCACCAGCAACAACGTTAAAAATGTGATTGTATACTCGTTATTTTACATTTTTGCATAGCTTCAAACTGGTTAGACATCGAGAAATTACAAATGTATATATATTATCTGATCATGTGCTCAGAGCATCACATTAAAAAGAAGCTCAACGCACTTATTAAACCATTTGAAAACAACAAATGGTCAGAAAATAATGCCCACAAGTATCGCTTCCTTTAAATGTGTCCTTAAATTGACGAAATTAAAGCATTTTCAGTAAATACCAAGTCAAATAGGTAAGGCCATCATGTACTTGTAGTGATTTGCACCACAAACCTTAAATGTAATACAAAGACCTATATGCGTGACATATAACAATCCGTAACGACACATGATGTGTCACGGAAGCTTTAATTGGCAGGTACTTTTCCGATTTAGTTCCCTTTTATCCTGTCACTATTATGGTTGGTTAAATATTACTTTTATCTGAAACTAGGTCATCCAGCAGCGGTGTCTTGGGGTGCGAGGACGTGTTTTAGTTGCGTTTTACTCGTTCACTTCGGATAAACATTTTGTTGTGTTATTGATTTGTGAAACTAGGTCATGATGTATTTTTACAACGGGAACTAGGGATTTTAATCATGTCGTTGAGTAATGTGTCAACATTGTTCCGTGTAGTTGTATTATGTTGTATTGTTATTGTTTGCTGTGCTCGAATGGTGCAGTTGAGTGATGCATTCCCAAACGATTTCCTTTTTTCTGTTTTGTATATATTCTTAGAGAAAACATTCGATGCTTCTTGTCGATATTTCAAAAACACAATTATCGTACTCGGGACACCGATATGACAAAACTGGTGGTTGGCTAAAATAAAGTCGGTATATGAAAGCAAACAAAATTAATAGCAACACGTATAATGGCATTCTGTAGACACAAAATCATTTTGCAATGCGCTTTTCCCGAAAACGGAGAAAAGACTGCTGGTTAACCTAATTCTCATTTCATCAGTTTTCATTGTGTGTGCACCTGAACGTAATTTGCTACACTGCATCCTGTTCATAATACGACACCATGTATTTATATTGATCCTTAACGTTATTTCTGACAGTTTCTTTACACGAAAGTTTTCAACCTTTGTCTGATAAGCTTGTGTAATATTTGCACTAACCGTTTGAACATCAATCAACCATGTCTAAAAACCGTTTCGTTGATCTCTATAATGTTTTGAGATTACAGGCCGCGCCATGACCATTTGAAAAAAATCAAGTGTGACTGATCGACGTGCTGTTACTGTTTAACCTCCATATGACTGAACATTAATCGCGAGTAAAACTATTGCTATTTCTTAAGATAACTGTTGATAGGTGACGAAATCGCATACTGTACAGAATGATTGGAAGCTCTAGTTTTTGTATTGTTTTCTCCGTTAAGATTTGTACGTGTTAGGATATGAGTGGTGATCACCACGAATCATCCACACCCCGTGTACCCCGATAATATGTATTAGACAGAGTACTGCTGTTTAGACAGAGCGGAAAATGTCGACGCTTGAGAGGTAATATATTTTGTGCCTGTTACAATTATTTCGTGTCCATACCAGTAAATCGATGAACATGTATGTATGCAGTGGTTCTTCCTCGACATGTAGATGTATTTTTTCCGAGCAGAAACGTAAGATTCGATTTTAAACTTTATAAATGCGTTCAAAAGTCCAAAGTTTAGTCTATAAAAAATAATTAAAAATACTTCTAGACGGAGGAGAATACACAATTTCGTGAATATGTAGCGAAATAATAGTACCATATTCTTTCACAATGATATTTTCACTGACGTAAGTATCTTTCTAAAAATAACAGTTTTTCTACACTTTGTGTCACCTAAATGGTACTGCTTATGTTATATAGTGAAATTGTCACGATACTGCTTATGTTGTAAACAGATACTGCTTATGTTTATTATAGTTTCAATGATTTAAACCCGAAAGCAACCTTGTCATGACACATTGTAGCATCAGCAACTATTTTCTGTCAATGTTGAATATGTATTTAGCTCTTACTGGGTTGATCTCTTGAATTAAAATAGCATACACTAATATATCTCTTAATACCGTCAATCATGTTCTCAGTAATCCTTACATGTACAACTAAAGTCTCTGCAGTTTTCTAAAAGTCCTTGGCCATATTGAAAAAATGCTGTTTCAGTAGCGCTTTTAGCACTTTTCGCGTTTATGTAGTATATCAATCGATCTGTAGTATGCCTACGTAACGACACGCTACCGGCGAGCAGTGCTAGTCGATAGCATATCGTTTCTAAGCACGAATGCGTATTTCTTTTGTTTACCTCGCCAACGGACACGTTTTGGGGATAGTGCATGATACAGAAGATGTCCTAATTCCAGATGCATCCTTTGTGTTTTTTACATGCCAGGGTACTGACTTCTCAAATCATTTATGATAATCGTAAACTTACATACCAATATAAAATTATCCTTTATAATTTTAAACAATATTTTCACCTCGTTTATAGAAGAAAACGCACTAGACTCTACAAGGAATTTAAGTTTCAGCGTAAGTTTTAAGATTTTCGTAAGTTTCTTGATAACACCCATACTTACTATAATTAAATTTAGTTGGCCAGTCGGAGATGCGAACCAACAACCCCGAGATCAGAAATCGCGTGTTCTACCCTTCTTCTTCTTCCTGTTTAGTACAGATCCCACTCTGGGGCAATGTTGTACTACTAAAATCGTGTGAGCGGTGCAGCAGTATTTACAGAGTGATAGTTTAAAAAACGTTTAAAAACAGCATATTCTTTATTCGCTAGTCAGACCCCTCTTGAAGGCCTCAACACCGTCGACGATAGTGGCTTGCTCAGGGAGCTGGTTCCAGAGTCGGACGGCGGATGGGGAAGAAGGAGTACAGGAACACATCTGTACGACAGAAGGGAAGCAAGTACCTGGTGGAGTGGCCCCTAGTGTTGATTGATGTTGGGTGGAAGAAGGCCTCGGCTGGGATGTCGACGAGTCCGTGGTGATTCTGTAGACTATCACTAGCTTGGCATTGGAACGGCGTTCGGCAAGGGGTTTCCAACCAATGTGAGTAATCATCTGGCTGGTGCTGCTAGTGGTGCGGTAGTCCCCTTTGATATATCGTGCCGCGCGTCGTTGGACAGCCTCCAGTTGGCTGATACTGGATCTCGTATGCGGGTCTCAGACAGTGCTGGCATACTCAAGCATTGGCCTGACAAGCGTCTGATAGCATTGTGCCTTGATCTGTTGGGGACAGCTTGTCAGGTTTTTTCTCAGGAAAGCGAGACTGTTGTTTGCTTTCTTCGCTGTGGTAGCAACATTGGTGTTGAAGGAGAGCTTCTCGTCTATGTAAATCCCCAAGTACTTGTCCCCTGTCACAACTTGCAGTTTGCTGCCGTGAATGAAGTATGGCGCCTTGATGGGGATTCTCTTCCTGGTAATACGGATAACCTCACATTTGGATAGGTTGAATGACATCAACCAGTCACACTCCCACTGCTGTAACCTGTCCATGTCTTCTTGTAGGGCTTTTGCATCTTCTGTAGAGCGAATTGTCCTGTACAATAGACTATCGTCAGCAAACAAGCGGGATGTGGATGTTGCCCGAAGTGGGAGGTTATTAATATACAGCAGAAAGAGGAGGGGTCCAATGACTGATCCCTGGGGTACGCCGGAGATGACTGGTGCTGTGTTGGATGACTTTCCTTCGAACAGTACTTGCTGGGTTCTGTTTGCCAGGAAGCTACTTATCCAACGCAGCAGGTTTCCTCTTATGCCGTAGTACTGTAGCTTGAGTGCTAGTCTCTCGTAGGGAACCTTGTCGAAGGCTTTGCTGAAGTCCAGAAGGACGGCGTCGATCTGTTCTCCGTCATCTAGGCCAAGTGGGCTGAGCCAAGTGGGGTGGCAGCTTTTCTTGGCAACGGTCTACTAGTCGTTCTTATGGTATTTATAACGTCTCTTGTTATCTCCCTTTGTTTAAATCCCGCCATTTGCAATAATGTCGTCTACATTTGAGACAACGTTAATGTAAGTCAATAATACAATTATGGTTTTGCCTTCTTGTTAACAGTATTGGGGACATATTAGTATTTGTTGTTAACGTTTTCAACGTTTCCATATAATAGTTTCTAATTAGTATGAACGTGACATTGTGTATACATTTTCGTTCTTAACGCATTTATAGTGACAAGGCCGTTATGCATCTTTTAGAAGTCGGCTTGTTGATGCTACATTAATAAATCACACAACAGGCTTGGGTTCGCGTTTAGTGATTCCATGCATCGCCAGAGGCTCGCTTAATAAATTTTCCAAAACTCGTTTAATATTGATTTATATCAATTGACAACTCGTGATAGATCCTCTATATCGACATTAGACATTAAAATCCGTTTTTCGGAATGCCTGGAATATTCTTGGGCGAAAATGCTCGAGATAGTCCGAATATGTCAGGGGGTAGGATCACAAAGCGTATAGAGCAAACAGGTACTAAAATCGCGTATTTTTACCAAAAGTGACGAATTTGTAAAAAGTCTTGTTGTAACATTTTAAGAACACTATTTTACGACCCCTTCGACTATGTATTTTAAAAAATCCTTTGTTTAACTTAAATTTGTATATTTTCTAATTGTCTGTGTCCAGTCTCGGAAGCGGCAGCCTAACGCGAAATGCAATATTTCAAACACACAAACTTGACATGATACTCGACTTTTACTTGCATAATTTAACATCCGATATCTATACTTATTCACCAATCCAGTTGTACGAGCTCATCAGTGGGACGTATCACGAAGATACAAACACAAATCTAAAGAACCGATATTGCAAGATTTTCTTGTAGAATTTTTTATTTTGAACGCAAAAGCATGTTTCAAGTTAATGATCATTGATACTGTCAGTTTCTCCGTATTATATAAAATGTATAACAAAGGTTTGGCAGATACACACATAATATATAAATGTGTTCGTTGATCTGTTAGATTTTTAATTATCTGTATTTCTAGTGTTTAATCTAATTATAGACTGAATACCATCTTTTGCAGTTCGAAAAAGTATTGTTGTAAATATAATGTACATGTACTTTGTTGCATCTTGTTGATTTCTAGCTAACAATGTTTATTTCGTCCATTTCAGTGACGATCATACCATGTTTGCAATGGATCAGGAGTTGTCAAGTAATTCTGACATTACAGAACTACAGGCGCTAGATGGTTCTTTTGTCGAGATAGAGACATTAGAAATAGATACAGGCTTTGAATGCACAAATTTTGATAAGAAACACCGCCACAAGCAAAACCTTAAAAGGCACATTCTGATGCATTCGGAAATGGCTGAGAAATGTCGACTATGATTATGATAAATGTCATATTTGATCGGCATGTGAGCATACATATGATATGAACTAAGTGTGTTCATGTGTGCTCAACAAACAAAACTTACATACATTTATATTCATAACCATAATGTTACGCGTGATTGTACTTGAATATTCGGTAAAAATAAGGCAAATTTACAATATTTCATATATATACCTATTTCTAGTAAGGCTCTAGAGTATATTTAATCCCAAGAAAGTATTTGATTATCAATATTGTGCCTGCATTTACCCATGAAATAAAAACCAAAAAACAACACAAGCAGTATCGTATTAAATTTACACTGGACATAAGCAGTATCAGCCATATAACATAAGCAGTACCATTTTGGCGACACTAAGCGTAGAAAAACTGGTTTTTTTTAGAAAGATACTTACGTCAGTGAAAATATCATTGTGAAAGAAAATGGTACCATTATTTCTCTACATATTCACGAAAGTTGTGTATTCTCCGCCGTCTAGAAGTATTTTTAATTATTTTTTATAGACTAAACTTTGGACTTTTGGACGCATTTATAAAGTTTAAAATCGAATCTTACGTTTCTGATCGGAAAAAAATACATCTACATGTCGAGGAAGAACCACTGCATACATACATGTTCATCGATTTACTGGTATGGACACGAAATAATTGTAACAGGCACAAAATACATTACCTCTCAAGCGTCGACATTTTCCGCTCTGTCTAAACAGCAGTACTCTGTCTAATACATATTATCGGGGTACACGGGGTGATCCATATTAATTAGGATGTGTGTTTCATTTATTTTATTTCGCAAGTTCCTGCTGAATAACAAACTTAGTCATGAATAATTTAACATTCGTTGCTTCCACTTACACAAGCGTGTATTGTATGCGTGATCACCAAAAACATCGAACATTTTATTTTTATTTCCTAACTCGAATCTGAAATAAATTGAAGTTTAAAGCAAATTAACTACTTAGACTAAGAACACAATCGATGAGAAATGTGAAGATATCAACACTACTGTACATCTCCAACCGTGGTCTATAGTGATTAATATTTAAATTCACGTATGAATTGATGGTCCGTTTAAAATACATATACATTGTTAATAAAATACGTATCTCTTAAATTCTGAAAATGGTGATATCACTTAATATACTATCCTACATGTATAATTTTTGTGTTAAATGCTAGTTGTCTTAAACCATCCAACATTATGTGTCTGATTGTGTATTCGAAATGTTATACCATATGTTGTGTTAGTATTACCTTTGATTGTCCGAAACCTGACTGGTGGAATAATGCGCATCCAATCTGAGCAGACAGATTACGGAGTCAGTCGGGATTCCAACATGTGATAATACATGTATCACATATTATTATTATGTCTTTGCTAATTGTAATTATTCTTATAAGCATTGTATTATAAAACATGACTTTTACATTTACATAAAATGTGTAACCCCTTAATTGCATTGTCCTATCCAGTGTTATGTTTATTATTGACATGTGCTTATAGTTTGTGGAATTCTATATTTGTGCAACTTGTTATATATTTCGGGTGCAGTTGTTTCTGGTGGTCAATAAATGCTGGTTGTCTGTCATTAAGTAATGTATGTACAATGCCTGGATAATTATCTACATGGTACCCCAAAAGTACGGTGATCGTGCTTATGTCGCGTAAATAAAGTGACTTACGTTCACTCGTGTTAGAATTTTTATTTTTGGAAAACCGTTCGCATATAGATTTGATCATGCACATTAATATTGTTCAAAGGCTGAAATGTCCCAAATACAAAGATAATGCATCGCATTGAGGTTGTGCATTTTATGTATCAAACTGAGGATATTATTAAGGCCCTTCTAAATGATTAAGTTCATATATAAATCAATATGAAAATTACCTTATAAACGGAAGGATGCGGTTGCAAAGAATGGTATCTCCCTAAGCTATTGTGAGTGTTTCAGGGTATACGAGAGTTAGACTACATAAATTGCATTTCAAAGAGCGTCCGGTCTACGAAGCTTACGCAATATTACAAAAAATCTCTGGTACTTGCCAAACAAATTGTCCGATAGTTTATCATATATCCTGTGTTCACCCAGGAGATTGCTTCATTGAACTATATTTCTATTCCTATTTGGCGCATGACTGGTTTGAGTGTTTGTTATACAGCATGGCGACAATGCTACTTTCGGGACAATAATAGACATATATATATATATATACTAGCCCTATGCAACATCAAACGGATTGTGTAATCGACCACGTCTTTTGATTTGTTAAACCGTTTGACCAATGCGCTTAATCAACCAAGACAATACTAGGCCTTTTCATCGCATGGTCATCATTGTAAAACACTAAGTTGCACAACATACGCATTCATATTTTGAAGGTCATATTATCATTCTACTAGCGTGTTACATCTCGATGGTTACACATTGGCATGCAATATTCTCATTATGAATCAGCCGAGCCGACTCGAAACAGTCTTGATAGCTAAAATTGTTGTTATTTTGTAATACTACATAATTACAACCGGCGCCAGTGAATACGGCTGTGGTTTGTATCGATGAACGTTAATGTAGATTTTGAAATACAATGTGTGTTAATATCAGGTCAGTGTTGAATATTTCCGCTATATAAATATTGAACTGGATCTTTACTCCATATCCAACAAAAGTAATCATAATGTTAACATGTCCTAGCATCATTTGTCGAAAAATAATACAATTTATTCCAAATGTTTCTCAAATATTCTATATATCATGTACTATTTTTTTAAATATATATAATAGTCCATGATACTAACAAATAAATTTGCTGTATATTAAGTACTATGTAACATGCAACATATGTATAGGGTTAGTTATATTAATTCATTTAGTGAGGGCAATGACATCTCAGAGTTCTTTGAAATGTGGAATACGACGAACGTTAACAGCAACTGTTTGATTTTAAAGAAGGTCATACGGCAGTCTTGCAGGCGACCATCGTAATGTTGTTACAGTTTAATTTCGACCCTCGGCGAGTGCCTGGACGGAAATGTTCAGTTGTCACTTTGTTAAAACGAATGCTCTCGTAAAGCATTCGTAATATATGTACTGCAGACACATTTAAATGGCATGTACATTCTCTCAACGCCTAAATTAAAATCAATTTCCATCTGACAAGCTATTTGAAAATTCCTCCGAGTAAAATGTTTCTCTTCCAATCTGTGAGAAAAACTGCGACGCACATATTTAAATACAAATTCTATTTATCTGAATGTTTGTATTGAATTCCCCTTCGTTGCATTTTAGATGTATCTACAAGCTGTTTCAATTTTTACGTTAAGCTATAATAGTGTTTCTAGTAACAGAGCATTAGTAGGTGATTACATTACGAACAAACAGAACGTTAAAGCATATAACTATTTTAAGATGATTTCGGTACTGTTGAAAAATATAAACTGGTTCCTTGTACCAAGTTGTTTCAGAGAATAAGTTGTACCCTATCATGTACGAAAAACAAATGTACTAAAGTTTCTGTAAAAGTGGTGTCTTTTGATAGGGAAACTGACTTGGGAGCGATAAGAGGCTTTACAATTAAACCTGCCAAATTCCATATTGACAAAATGTGCTGCAACTGCAAGAATTACATAACGTATGATATAATTGTCCATCATAAACATTAAGCAGCAATGTTATAAAACCAGAGATTACACATGCATAACTTTAACACGGTATTGGAACATGTGCCTATTAAAGTAAACAGGTAAGACAGGTATAAAACACAAGCTTATTGGAAAAAGGATTATATTTTCATTGCGCACCGTATTTTGAATTAACTTGCTGAATAAAAGTGAGCACCCATTTCCTCTCATAAAATAGCTCAGTGGTTTAGCGAAGGGAAATATATATTTTTAAGACAATGCAGACACGAGTTAGAGCCTTACATGCGTATATACGTTTTTCAGATCGAACATTAAATGTAAGGTCACCACTCGTTAGTGTAATGTTTCATTGGCACTATCTTAAATCATTATTTTCACATCAGTCAAATACTAATACTACATTGTAATTCATTAACATGAACTTATCATACAAGACAAATTAGACCACGACACAGACTTGTCAATAATTTATAGAATAGACAAAAGTTTAATCTCCCGTCTGTAAAAAACTACTGATTGCGTAAAACATAATTAAAATGTCATGTAGAAAGTCACGAGAAAAAAGGAATATGCCTAAATAAAAATGCAAAAGGGAAAAATGCAAAGGCAAAGGATCGAACTCGGACCGTCAGAAGGTAGGCGATCATCTATTACATTTGTCCCAGACATAATACTTACTAGCACTTTTGGTAAAATGTTTAAATAGATTAAACAAACTTCCCTCCCCTATATTGATGTAACGGTCAGTGATTTATGTTTATATTGACATTGCAGATTATCGAGTGTGAGATATTCATG
The DNA here is from genome assembly GCA_963678985.1 of Spisula subtruncata. Lineage (NCBI taxonomy): Eukaryota > Metazoa > Mollusca > Bivalvia > Venerida > Mactridae > Spisula > Spisula subtruncata. Next base: position 3,197,656 of record OY787660.1, on the reverse strand, counting down.
TATATTTCGAATAACCAATTACTGTTGTACTGGCTTTGTCTTTGAATCCGCTGTCAGTAGCGTACATAATAACACGTTATTACTGCTTTGTAACACTGTCCAGAACACTGGTCATGGAGACCACTAGTAATAAAAGAGTAATAAATATTTAGGAAAGCAACAATTTAGCAACAAATTAGCATAACACAGAGTAGAAATGCGATTCGATTACTTATCAAAGGAACGATTGTCACATCAGTTGGGTCACTGTGCATTGTCGCTTGGGTCACCGTTTTGTTTGGCATATATTTGTAAGACTAGGTCGCATATTAGCTTTGGTTCATTCGGTCACTTTTGGATCACCGTATTGTTTTGTAATATCCCCACGCATCAAACGTAAAAATACGAGAGGTGTTCGAAAATCAAAGCAACTTTGTGCGGACGTTTGTACATGTAGTATAGGGATTTTCCGTCGACGAATTTGGCATGTGTACACATTGAACAGTTCTGTTTACTTATACGCAATGGTTCGATCATAATTTCTTTTAAATTGCCGAATCTAAGAAGTTAGCAAACGTTTGAAAAACAACCAAAATGTCTTATATCAAAGAATGGTTTGTATTTGTTTCTGTTGTTTACATATACTCCTATAATATAAGAGATTCTACAAGTTTCTCCGTGTATTCAGGATAAAAAGTCAACGACTCGATGCTGAAATTTTCAATGTCAAAAACTATAAACCGCTGCTAATAAAATGGCGGCATTGTATTTTTGCTTAAGTATTGAAAAACACAGACTTATTTTGGTACCAGGTGCTACCATGGCATGTTTAACGCTCCCACGTGGACACCGTCTCTGGCTATGGCAGTAAACTTGTGATATTACCTCGTTTTATATCTCACAAAGAACAAACGTCTACAAACGTCAATACAATATCGCTGTAGGAATGAAATGCAAAACTACAAAACGTTACTCTGCTTAACCTGTCCTGTCGTTCGCTTGAATACAAATAGGAAATTATTCAAAGCTATTATTATCAGACAACGACCATGCTTGTCAATTTAGTCTCTTTAAAGCGACCTTTTGTCGTTAAATCTCAACACGAAATCGTCATGAATACAAGTTGCAGAGCAGCACGCGCGCTGACAATAAAACTATCTGTTTAAATCGGGGATAAAGTGTAATAAACAGAAAAATATGACGCGAATAGTACCTAATACCCATTAAATCAGATGTAAATAAATTCAAAATGTAAAAGGAAGAGCTTTTCAAGTAGCCTAGCGCTTTTAAAATGCTCCTATGGGTGTGAGATTATGCAATGACATACATATACATGTATAGCATTATCGGACGTGGAATCAAAACACTCAAAACGCCGAGGACAGAAAGCATAACAAGGCATATAGCATACCATTAATTAACGGCACATTGTCCAACCCATCGCCGATGAAATGAAGTGCTTTGGCTATGCCACAAATGTTAAAACACTGAATGAACCAGTTTCAGCGTAACTGTATGCATGTTGAAAAATCTAGCTTACAACAGTAAACAGGAAAATTAAAGGTCAGCTTACTTGTACAATGTATGTTGATTGTTGACTGTTGTCGGAGGGGCAATGAAAATATATTAATATTATATTCATAAAATGTAAAAACTTCTCGTTGTCAAAACTGAAAGTTTTAAGCTAGTAGGTAGGTTTTCCTTCTCTTCCAATTGATATAAAATTATTTTGCAGATGTGCACATATAGGGCTATGAAACGCGATCATCTCCAATCCTTCTTATTAGCCGCTATTTGCATTTGCTTGTTCCAGGTCTTACAAAATAGTATCATGTTGTAAACGACTACACAAATTGTATTACAGAGATTTTCCGTTCTACAAAACTTACACATCAATACAACAAATCACAGCTTCTTGCCTAAGAAATTGTCCAATAGTTTATCATATATCATGTGTTCACCAAAGAGATTGCTTCATTTAACTATATTTCTATTCCTGTTTAGCGCATGGCTGGTCAGACTGATTGTTATATTGCAGAAAATATTGCACGAATCGATGCATTTTTAAAGAAAATATGGATAAAACAAAACTATCACCTTACCACAACCACTACACTACGGAAATACATTATGACGTCAGCGACGTTATTGACTTTTCGCTTTTATTACAAATGGTAAACCCGATATTGAATTATGTCATTAATATGGAAATGAAAACAAATATTTAAGTTACATATCATTAAACAGATCTACTACAACATTTTAAGTATTCAAACTTAAGTATTAAGCTGGACTTGTACGGGTATGGTTGTATGCTAAATTGAAATTTCTCGCAAATTTTGACTGGTGTTTTCTCAAACGTCCCTACGTTTGACAATTTCGTTCATTTATCATTTTTAATGACATGCTTCCCTTCAGAAATGTGATTTTGTCACTAAAACAGAGGGACACTGAATACTTCATGTTCCCCGTTTGCTCTCATAAGCAGCTTCTGTGTCTTTGGTGTGTATTTCCAAGACAAATGCACAATTTAATAGTTGCATGAATTTCCTTGCGTAAATTCATCGGCATTTTGACGTAAATGAAAACGTGACAGGCATTTATCAAAAACTCAAACGTCTAATCAACTTTATAATTTCATCAAATATTATGATAATATCTTGCAATAATCTGGCAAACATATGCGAATGTAATTTAATTAATTCGGGATTTATAACTAGTTGAACTATTGAAAATGATACGTTACGTCGGTCGGGGTGGTAGCGCGTTACTTTGGTAATACAACGGCTGCTGACATGCTTTTCTGTTCCATAATTAAAGATAAATTTGTATATACGGTAGTTAAAAAAATAAATGTTTATCATGATATAAGAAATTATTATTTAAACACAAATATAATAAAATGAGAACAATTGTCTACGAATATATTGAATGACTCTCGTATACTGGCTTTGCCTGTCGATATGCTGTCAGTAGCGTACATAATAGCATTTTACTACGGCTTTGTAACACTGTTTAGAACATTGGACACTGAGACTACTAGTAACAATAGGGAACTAAAAGCATGAATTTAGAAACAAATTAGCACAAAAAATAGTAGAAATGCGATTTGATTATGTATCAGTACGACTGCCATACAGTTGGGACACGTTTTGTTGCTTGGGTCACCGTTGGGGAAAATATTTGTAAAACTAGGTCGTCCTGCTGCGAAGACTTTGGGAACTAGGTCGCACATTAGCTTCTTTTCATTCGGTCACTTTGGGATCACCGTATTGTTTGTTATTTCTTTACTGTAAAAGTACTTCACGCATCGAACGTCAAATTAAGAGAGGTGTTCGAAATTGTGTTCGTACTTTTGCTAATGTAGTACAGGGATTTTCCGTCACCTTAATTGCCATGTGTACCCATTGAACTTTTGTCTTCTCCTTGGTAAAATTTGCTTTACTTCTATTCCTCGGTTTGATCATAATTGCTGTTTAAAATACCATTAGTTATGTATAATAATCTAGCCAACGTTTGAAAAACTTGGCACACATGAAATTACACATATAAGGAATCATACAGTAAAATTTAGTAAGCATTTTGTAAGTTATTTGTATTTTTAAATACAACTATACAATATGTGTTTTTTAAAAAAACATGTTTTAACTTTAAACGTGAAAAATCGTTGAACAACATTCGGTTTTCGTACGTGCAACACGTCAGGTAATTAATAGAAGTTTCATAGCAATTTTCATGACAATTGCTCGGCTAGATTTTTTTAATTGAACTTATAGTGATTTCAGAAATGCTGAAATCAGGGGAGCTTACAAGGCGAATCAACGTTTTGCATCCGTTGTCTATAGGTTTTGCGATGATACGTGTTTAATTAATGTTTATAATTAAATATGTTAACAGTTTAAGGATTGTTCTTCCTGCATTCGCTATTCAATACCCTTAAGAAATAAACGCAAAAGAACCTTCATCTACACAGTTCGGGATGCGGTTTTAAACTATTAACTAGTTTTGATATGATCGAGTGCATAGTAATACGTTTTACAAACGTTGTAACCAATTTGTGAGATTTGATGTTTAAAACCATTTGGAATAAATCATTCGTAAGGCCTCATCAATAGTTTCTTCGATATTTTAATTAATAATGTAAATTAGTATTTAATATTCAGAATTATCTCGATTTTAAGAAATGAAAATGTACTACCACGTCAATTTTAAACTTTTGCATACGTTTTGATCATGGTAGTCAGATGCTTTTGATACGTCTAAGGGACTGCGATTTTGAACTTCCGTTCAACTGAAAAGGAACGAATGTCCTTAAGTTTTGAATAACACATCCTTATTACGGTACCAGGTGCTACCATGTCATGTTTAACGCTCCCATGTGGACACCCACTCTGGCATTGGTAGTAAACTGGTGATATTTCCTCGTTTTGTGTCTCACAAAGAAAAAACGTCTACAAACGTCAATACAATATCGTTGTATAAATGCAATACAATAACTACAAATCTTTACTCGGCTCAACAAAGTATGCCGTTCTTCTTTAATAATAAAATTATAGTTAGGAGTCAAAGCCATTATTGTCTGAAAATGACCATGCTTATCAATTTAATCTATTTAAAGCGACATTTTGTCGTTAAATCTCAAGACAGAATCGTCATGAATACAAGCTGCAGAGCGGCACGCTCACTGGCAATGCAACAACATGTATCGTTTATAATTGTGTTTGGATTCAGTGTAATAAACAGGAGAGTATGACGCGAATAGTATTTACAGTCAATATACCATTTATATCAGATTTATCCAATCCAAAAAGTTCAATGAATAACCGTTCTGGCAGGCTAATACTTTTAGAACTCATTTTCGGATGTGAGATTATGTATTGACATAAAGATTTGATTTGACAATATTGTACTAGGAAGGCAGCACAAAACTCAAAACGATGAGGAAAAAAACTTAAAAAGACATAGCATACATGTACCATAAATACACGCAAAATGTTTATCACATAGCCAATGAAATGAAGTGCTAAGTCACAGCAGTCGAAAAGCTGAATGAACTAGTTCCAACTTTATGCAAGTTGACAAATCTAGCTGAATGACCAACTTACAACAATAAACAGGAATATTTAGTTCAGCTAACAATTTGTACTTGTACAATGTATGATGATTGTTGACTGTTGTCGTAGGGACTATGGAAATATAAGAATTGTATATTCATAAATTGCCAAAACTTCAATTTGTCAAAATTGAAAGCTTAAAGCTAGGAATTAAGTTCTTGATGTTTCTGCCTTACGATGTTCAACATAAATGATTTAACGTTCGCTTTTGTCATTTCAAAAAAGCATGCATTGTTCATGTGATTACAAAATATTGAGCTCTCTATAGTTATCTGCCACGCGATTTGAGATTTGTTCAGAACTGAAATTGATTGAAGTCGGAAAAAACTCTCCACAAAACAATAATTCATCTGCGAACATATATTTGTAGAAACCAACAATGCACAGCGACTTTGATTTATCATGATTTAGATGTGTAAAATGTCAATTAAAAGTAAATATCGTTCGATATGATATGAGGCTTAAGTTTGGGTTTTGTAATAAGTTACCAAAGATGACATAATTGACTCAACACTTCCTTGAGTAACTTACATGAGATAAGAGTATTTTCCTCTAAAATACTCATTGTCCACAGGAGGTCGACGTCAGTCTCAGTATTGACTATCAATACACAGTACATAATACGTATTACAATTTGAAAATACCTTGTATGATAAAAATGCGGGTCAGGTGCTTCCCTCGTAAAGGTGCAAACAATTACAAAAAATGCATAATTACCATACCTTTCAAAATCACAGTAAACACTGTTCAGAGCATGATTTGATTAGCTTTTTTGTTATTAAAACTATTTAAATAATGCGTGCATTTGCATTACACCTTTGCAGTGATGCTAAATCATGTTGGACACTGAACTTATCACTTTGTAACTTTCCAGTTTCAGTTTTCCTGACAGTGTTCAGTTTAGTGTTTAGAATTATGACTGTAATTGTAGTCTGTGGGTAGCCATTTTAAACATATTGTTGCACTTATATATAGTTACAAAATGATGTCTCCTTTAGTTTGCATAGTATACGACTACACTAATTGTAGTTCAGGGAGTGTCCGGTCTACAAAGTTAACGCAATAATACAACAAACCACAGCTAGTCGCCAAACAAATTGTCCGATAGTTTATCATATATCCTGTGTTAACCCAAGAGATAGCTTCATTGAACTATAGTTCTACTCTTGTCTGGTACATGACTGGTCTGACTGATTGTTGTACGGCTATTCCGCATTATCACGACGATACTGTACCGCTTTGTCCCGGGCAATTCTAGACATACACAAGTACAACATGTACTAGCCGGACGTGCGTCATCAAATCAGACGAAGTGTGTAATCAGTGTCGTTGGTTGATTGTTTAGCATTGGTGATACTATTCGCCTGTTTGGTTGTTAAAAGTGAGTTTTATTATACTTGATGTCACGTTTATCAACGTTGAGAATAATTTGATCTAATACCACGAACTACTACGCTTTGACCTTGCAAAGTATTTATCAGGTTGCATAAATCAACCACTGTAGATACAATGTACTGGTTACATTATGACTACGATAAATTATTTCCCAGTTGTAATAGTATGTGTACTTACATTGTATATTGGATTAATATTAAATAGCCCAAATGAAAGAATGTCGTATATGGTTTTCACAAATATTGTTATCATGAAGGTCATCAGTTTTTAATAACCCCGCATTCTAATGACATGCTTTCCCCGATGTTTACAAAATACAATGCAATATTCTCGTTTTAAAACAGAAAAAACGTCTTGATAGCCAACATTGTTGGTATCCTGTAGCAATAAATAATTAATACTGACGCCGGGGAATATCATGGAAATACATTGTATATTATCTATTCTAACACTGTCTATTTTTAGCTCCGTGTAAACGTAAAGGACTGTACCGTGGTTAAATTTCCGGTATATCACAGTTTTTTCCGTACTACTTTTTGGCTGTTGAATTACCTCCCACGTATAAATAACGCTTTTAATAAATGGAATTTACGTCTTGTTTATCACATGACGTTATGGATTGTATGACGTTTATTTGGCGTCTACGTTAACGTGACGTTGTGCGAGCTTTTATTTGAGTAGTGTTCTTTCTTAATTTATTTGATTATATCCGTATTATTGCAACAACAATTGCATTTTTCGATTCATTTTAGTTTTTATGAAATACATACTTTCGAGTGAGCTCTGGTTATGCCTCTGTTAAAATAAAATGAGCAAAAAAACGATATTCCAGGGGTGGAGGTTTTATACTTTAAACAGTGGAAGTTGTCTATAGCAACACGACAAACAACGCATCACTCTGCAATAGTAAAAATGAAATTGCGCATATTACACGTGTTAGAATGCAAATAGATCTTAGTTTTCCGTGATATACCGGCCAATACATCACGGTTTGTCGTTCACATGCATAGTTATTAATCACTCAGGCCTACGGCCTTCGTGATTATTTCCTACGCATATGAACTCCAAACCGTTATATATTGGCCGGTATATCACGAAAAACTTAGATCTATTTCCTAATTAGCCAATAGTGAATATTTCCGTTACGTAAATATAGTACCAAAATATTGTCTTCGCACTACTTTTTATTCCATGTTGTACACGTTAAATCATGTCGTGTAAACCCTTCAAAGTCTACTCATTAGTCACAGAAGCTGCAAGTTATGTATAGTTAATTGACGTGTTACAATGAACTATTACAGTTTTGATAAAACATTAGTTATGTTCATTCATTCAGTAATTTGACAGTTGGAATCATAAACCTACTAAAAATGGATCCTTAACTTACGATGTTTACTGCCGACATAACTCGACAGCATACAATTGACGTTCTTTACAATAAAGCACTATTGAATGTAGTAGATTGTATTGTATACTAAAACATCGGCATTAAACGCACCTGTATATTTATGTTACTTTTGTTGTTGAAAAACGAAAGCATTTGTCTCATTAATCTTTGATTACACCATATTTATGCTAAATCTGTTTGGAAAGCTGTCTAACCATTAGTTTTTCAACATGAATTGTGTGTAGCATGTAATATTCAATTATGATATGCACTACAAAAACGTGGACAATGTGCATTGTTTGTATCAATGGCGCCATGCTTTTGTACATGCAATTTGTATAATATGTGTTGCAGATACATTTAAATGGTATCAAAATTTTCTCTCAACGCTTAAATCGAAATTAATTTTCATCTTACAAGCCATTTGAATATTCATCCGAGCTACATACTTCGAAAATAACAAAATAACGCTCCTCTGAAGAAACCGAATGAAACGCAACCAAGACCCGACAAAGTTTCCCAAATTCCCGCTGCAGGACCTAATTGTTTCAAACATGTATGCAAAAACGGTGATCCAAGAATGTTTGTCAAAATCGAAAAATATATCGTAATGATACACGCTCTAATGTACTGATTTTCTTTATTACAGCTTCTGTGAATTAGGTCTTCTAACAATTGGTTGATAAGAATTGTATAATATTGTATTAATGTCTTAAACGTCTGCATAACTCATTACACTACGATCATAATGAAGAAAGGTTTGCAAATTATTGTGTTAGGTAGCGACAAACGTCATTATTATTACTTTTATTTTTTGTTTCCTGCTCTGTAGTCAATGACGTTGATTACTTCTGGTGTTCATGTAATATATGTAATTTTATAAGTGGGTCCGGTTTTTATTCGGTTGGTTAATTTCATATATTGATTAAGTGTTGTCATTCCGTGGTAGGTGACGTTTTCTTCTTGTCGTAAAGGGGTCTGAAGATTAAGGAAATCAACGATTCTAAAGACAATAAACATTTTAAACAGTGAATAGTAATATAACTTTGTTTATCAAATTAACGACACACATATTAGTTAAATGTATGGCATATGTGTAATATGTTTAAGCTTATCAATTGGTTATCTATTAATTTAATCTGTTTGCTTGAAATGAATGTAAATCTCAACTAAAGATACATTCAGTACACTGATTGTGACTGGTTGTTTGTTTGTACAATTGCTGTTTGCAAATCAAATACAGTGTTGCTTTCAAGAGGACTTCAGGTTTGATAATTGTTTGTGATCGATTAATTTTGTTTACATACAGTAATAAAGGCAGCAAATAAACAGGTATCCTTTGTGGCATTGCATTGTAAACAAATTTGACTGCATTCCTTTACTTGCTATTGAAAGACTAATGTTGTGATATTTTAGCGTCCCAGTTGTTTAATTAACATGTTGGATACATGTATATGCTTGGTTAATTTCGCGGTTCATTTAATGTAACATGTCAACGACACATCGCTCTAAGTTGTTGTTATGACGCTGCTTTTAAAAGGGCGGCAATGTATTTCTTGTTTTAAGTATTGAACAACACAAACTTATTGTGGTACCAGGTGCTACCATGGTATGTTTAACGTCCCCACGTGGACACTGTCTCTGACATTGGTAGTAAACTGGTAATTTTTTTCTCGTTTTATATCTCACAAAGAAAAACGTCTACAAACGTCAATACAATATCGTTGTATGAATGGAATACAAATACGACAAAACTTTACACAGCTAAACATGTCCTGTCGTTCTTCTTGAATACAAATCAGAAATTATTCAAAGCCATTATTATCTTACAACGACCATACTTGTCAATTTAATCTCATTGAACCGAATTCTAGTTGATAAATCTCAAGACGAAATCGTCATGAATACAAGTTGCAGAGCAGCACGCGCGCTGGTAATGGAACTATCGTGTATCAAATGGGTTAAATTAAGTATAAAAAAAGAAGAATATGACGCGAATAGTACTTAATTCCAATATGCCATTTATAAGTGATGTAAATAAATTCAAAATATAAAACGAGTTGCCGTTCTGGGAGGCTACGCTTTTAGAACTCATCTCTAAATGTATGCCATTATTGGACTGGGAAGGCTGCACAAAAATAAAAACGTCGAGGACAAAAAAACATAATAAGAGATAGCATACCATACAAACACGGCACAATGCTCAACACATAGCCATAGATGAAACGAAATGCTATGACTAAGTCACCAATGTCAAAAGGCTGAAAGAACCAGTAGTTTCATTATTATACAAGTTTAAAGATCTGTCTGAATGACCAACTTACAACATACACAGGACAATTAAATGTCAGCTTGCTTAATTGTACGTTGTGTGTTGATTGTTGACTATCGTCGGGGGATCATTAAGCATATATGAATTGTACATTCATAATATGCCAAATGTTCACGTTGTGAAAAAGGAATGTTTAAAGCTAGAAATTTGGTTATTCGCTCTTCCCATTTATATGAAATAATTTTGCAGATGTGCAAATGTAAGGCTTTGACAGGGGCTTTTCTCCAATCCTTCTTATTAGCCGTGATTTGTATTTCATTTATTTGACTTCACAGATATTTGCGTTTCATGCATTCTTGATGTTTCTGCCTTACAATGTTCAACATAAATCATTTAACGTTCGTTTCTTTCACTTCAAACGCCAGGCATTGTTCACGTGATTACAAAAAACATTGGACTATATATTTTATCTTTCATGCGATGTGAAATTTGCTCAGAACTGAAATTGATTGCAGTCATAATATTCCACAACCGAACAGAAAAAGGAACAATGTACAGCGACTATGATCTGCAATGATATAGATGTGTGTTGTTTGTCAATCAAAGGTGCATGCAGCTCAATATAGCTCATACGATTATGTTTGAGTTATAGTAACCGATTAGTACTGGATAGTTTCCATTGTGTGTCTGTATTGTCCAACTATTCATCGTAGTCCTAATGGATGTAATGTTCTGTTGCCATGTTGCATATATCGTATTCGATTGTTCTTACAAAATTTAATCTTCCTTCGTTTGCATAAGTATCACATTGTATACGACTACATAAATTGCATTACATAGATTTTCCGGTCTACAAAGCGTACACATTAATTCAACAAATCACAGCTACTTGCCTAACAAATTGTCCAATAGTTTATCATATATCCTGTGTTCACCCAAGAGATTGCTTCATTGAACTATGTTTCTATTCCTGTTTTGCGCATGGATGGTCTGACTGATTGTTATACGGCTGCTCTGCATTAACATGGCGATAATGCTTTATCTGGACAAGTCTAGGCATACATATGTACTAGGCCTAAGGAAACTCAACAGTTGTGCAACCATCCCCGTCTATTGTTGTGCTAAACCATTTAATCGATTTGCTTACTCAACCAAGAGACAAAAATATAAACGCACTTTACACTATGTCTTGTTATCGCAAATGCATGCATTAATGCTTAATAAATCAACAACTGTCTTGTTTAATGCAAGTTATACAAGGCTTACAAAATATATCTTAGATAAATTAACAGTTCAAACACATACATATTCTATTATGATCAATAGGTCAATAAAAGTGTGTACATGCTGTTTTGAAGGTCATATTTGCATTTTACTTGCGTGTTACATCTCGATGGTTATACATAGACATGCAATTTTCTCATTATGAATCAGCCGAGCCGACTCGAAACTTCCTTGATAGCCAACATTGTTGTAATCTTGTTATGATACATAATTACAACTGGCGCCTTTCAGTACGGCTGTAGTTTGTAACGATTAACGAAAATATAGATTCTGAAATGCAAAGTGTATTAACTATCAGGTCAATGTTGAATATGTCCAAAATATAAATATTGAACAGGATCCTTACTCAATATCTAACAAAAATAAACGTACATTGCAGTACAATGACCTTGTTAAAGCATCATTTGGCGAACTAATGTTTACTAGATGATACCGTTTCGACGAGGAGTTAATGGTCCTTCGATGTCTATAACTAGGTCACTGGGTGAAGTTTTGGAGGAAACTTGTTTGGTCACTAAGGATAGCTGTTTGCCATGTTTTTGTGATATGTTCGCAGTTTTGGACAGTGTCCGGGATCTGTACAAAGGTCAGGCCATAGTAGGAATGTAATGTTTCGTCACATGAGGTTAATGTTTCGGTACGTTTTGTCGCTAGATTTTAGGCACGGTCGTCCTTGTAACTTGGATAAGTCAAAGCAACGCATCAATTGGAAACTGACATTCACCGTTTAGGCATATCTCTTTTAGGCATATCTTTCTGAGAATAGGTTATCCAGCATTTTTTCAGCATTGGCTTTTATCTTTCATTCTTTTCGTTAGTATATGTGTAGGCATTGTGTCATGTATCTGTGATAGTAGATACTGTTTATGTTTCATATAGCTGGTCCAGTTGAGTGCTGTCACCCCTTTATGATTTCTTCACATATGTTCGTGTACGCTCAGGAACATTATTTGTTGACAAGCCGTCAAGGTAGTAATTATCCAATAAATATGATGTGTATTATGTACTCGTTAATTCTGCTATGTAATAACGAAAAGTGTGAAGTGTCCAATGTTTGCGTACATGGCACCATACATTTAAGTACTAGTATACAGTTTGTAATTGATGTACGGAAGACACATTTAAATGGTATATACACTTTCTATCAACACTTCAATTAAAATCAATTTCCATCTGACAAGCCTTTTGGATATTCCTCCGAGCAAAATGTTTCTCTTCAAATCTTGTGAGAAAAAATGCGAATCACATATCTAAATAAAAAACCTTTTTTTATTAAATGTTTGTATTGAATTCCCCTTAGTTGCATTTTAGATGTACTTGCAAGCTGTTTCAATTTTAAGTTAAGCTATATATTGTTTCCAGTAACGGAGCATCGGTAGGTGATTACATTACAGAATCAGAACGTTAAAGCAAATAACAATGTTCATGTGATCTTGGTCCTGTTGAAAAGTATAGACTGGTTCCTTGTACTCAGTTGTTTAATAGAAAAGTTGTTGCTCTATCAGATACAAACGACAAATGTACGACTACTAAATTGTCTGTAAAAGTGGTGTCTAAAGTATTTTAATCAAAACTAGATGTACGTTAAGACTTTGTTGTGTTCATTATCTAAAACGTTGTTGTTCATTATATACATTTGTAACTAGTGTACGTGTAATATAGTTTATTTTCAAATACAATAGATATATACAATCCATGAGTATAGAACAATTTTACATCAGCAATATCATCCGAGTGGTCAAAAACATATAAGTATATACATGTTATACATGATTTGATACGATTTGTCAATTTAAAAAATTGATTCATCATTGACAACTATGGTAGTAAGCGTTTCAGGGTGATTGTTTTTGTTATAACCATACTGATTGCTTTGTTATCTAAATCATTTGTCTGCTCGGTCGATCAATTCAATTTATAACGGTATCAGGACAGTTACAGTTATATTTCACTTTCTCACTGAAATGTTCATTTGATTAGAAGTTTTGTTTATGCTGAACAGTTTTGCTACATTGCTCATTATTACAACATTATAGCACAAAAAACGGTGATTTTGCTCATACGTTTATATAATGATTCATGCGCTGTTGGTGTCCAGTTTAAAGTATGCTCATTCCAGGACCGAGCCGACAAAACAAAAGAAGGTTTACAGTGTCAAATGAATTGTAATTCACATTTTAATTGTAACTACCACTCAATGTTCTATAACAGTAAAAGAATAAACGTAAACAAACCTCCAATGTCACTGTGTTCTTGGTATTTGAAGAAACCGTAAGTCGACGCTCATAACAAAAACTTGTATATGACGTAACGTTTGCTAAGCGACGTCGTGTTAGTTTTCCCGACGTCGCCCCCAATTTCCCGCCACCGTCATAATTTTGAAAAAAAATACTTATAAAGTGTTGTTTTATGCTATAATAGCGTTTACGCAAGCCTTTTTTCTTGCTACATGTGTATAACCTGACGGGTTTGGGCACCAACCGTCCCTCTGGACACTGCTGATGTAATAGCACGAAAAATCATGCGTTAACCCTACAGTTACGTGATACTAGCAAGTCGTAAATGGAATGCAGCAATATTCAAACAGCGATGAACCAACACGGAACAGAAGACTAGCCATGGCTGAACAATGTAGAAATGGTTCCATAATTCCTTTTATCTATTGGATGATCGGAAAAGGTTTATGTAGATATAATGAGGCTTTATAATGAATATTATTACCCCTCGCTTTTTTCGTAATGTTAATTTCCCATAGACAAACAGGTAGTATTCTTACTGTTACGATCAATTGGATCAATACACCACGTGATTGAACATATTTTTACTGTAAGCAGGGTGATAGTACTTTTTTGACAGTACTTTTCATGTCACGTGGTATATTAATAAATGCAAAAACAAACATGGCGGCGTATTTCACCCGCCTAACGATGGTTTTAGTTCGAGTTCTCTATACCCAGCCACGTATTGGGTTTCGAAAAATATTGCAAGAATTAGGCGTATCTACGCTATCTTAGAAAGACATTAATACTTTTCGCTACATATTTTCCTTTGGGTAGATTGGAGTTGTTTATTTTACGGTCAGCAGCCGAACCAAGATGTTAGAAGTTGAATCCGTTGAATAATCAGGTAATTAACTAATTACACATGATTTGAGTACTTGGGGAAACAAGGAACATAGTTTCTAACTCATATTATTCATACATGATCCCATGAAATCGACTCCTGTGTACAGATTGAAAGTAAGTTCATTCGTACCCGAAACGATTCGTACCTTAATAGATCTACCGAAAATAGGCTTTGGACGAAAAAAGTTCGGGGTAATAAAATAAATAACACATAGCTTTGAGGGTGACGGTAAAAATGTCAGCCTGAGGAAAGTACTGTTACCCAAGGGCGACAAAGTCCATATTGTCCAGATGTGCTGCAAGTACATGTAAGTGCAAGAATTACAAAAATGTACATGATACATGATACAATTGGCTATGTTAAACACTAAACAGCGATGTAATAAAACCAAAATTACAGAATACAAATGTACTTCGAACATGCAATTTCCTTCCCCAAACACATAATAACAAATAACTGTTACACTGGCATTGCCTGTGGATATACTGTCAGTAGCGAACATAACAGCATTTTATTACTGCTTTGTAACACTGTCCAGAACATCGGACATGGAGACTACTAGTAATAAAAGAGAACTAACTATTTAGGAAAGCATGAATTTAGAAACAAATCAGCCTAAAAAAAAGTAGAAATGGGATTCGATTATTTATCAATTAACGACTGCCAGTCTGTTGGGTCACTGTGCTGTTATGTCACGTTTGGTTGCTTGTGTCACCGTTGTCATATACTAGTCACCTGGACATAGTTGTTGAAATTAACAACACTGGTTAAGTCAATAAAAAGGTAATAACGTCAATTACATTTCTTTTAGAACTCAAATCTGAAATATACATGTAGTACAATGAACGAGTCATTGTATTAAATATTTGGTTGAGTAGTTTACATCAAATCCCATAATGTGACGAGATTCTTTAAGTTTCTCGGTGTATTCAGGATAAAAAGTCAACGACACGACGCTGAAATAATAAATTGCAAATGTAAATCACTATAAACCAGTTGTTTTGACGTTGCTCATAAAATGGACACATTGCATTTTTGCTTAAGTATTGAATAACACATCCTTATTGTGGTACCAGGTGCTACCATGGCATGTTTAACGTTCCCACATGGACACCGTCTCTGGCTATGGCAGTAAATTGGTGATATTTTCTCGTTTTATGTCTCACAAAGAAAAACGTCTACAAACATCAATACAATATCATTGTAGAAATGGAATACAAACGCTTCAAAACTTTACCCTGCTAAACAAATTCTGCAATTATTCTTGAATACAAATTGCTCAAAGCCATTATTGTCTGAAAATGACCATGCTTATCAATTGAATCTCTTTAAAGCGACATTAAGTCGTTAAATCTCAAGACAGAATCAATCGTCATGAATACAAGTTGCAGAGCAGTACGCGCGCTACCAGTGTAACAATTTGGTTTAAATTCAGTGTAATAAACAGGAGAGTATGACGCGAATAGTATTTAAAGCCAATATATCTATATCAGATTTAATCAATTTAAAATGTAAAAAGAAGAGCCCTTTTAGAACTCAACTTTGGATGTGAGATTATGTATTGACATAAAGATATGACATTATTGGACTGGGAATGCAGCACAAAACTCAAAACGATGAGGACAGAAAACGTAAAAGACATAGCATACCATAAATACCGCAAAACGTCCTAAACATAGCCAATGAAATGGCGTGCTAAGTCACAGCAGTCAGTCAAAAAGCTGAATAAACTAGTTCCAGCATTATACAAGTTGACAAATCTAGCTGAAGGACCATCTTACAACAGTACACAGTAACATTAAGTTCAGCTTTTATTTTTTATTTTTTACTTGTACAATGTGTGTTGATGGTTGACTGTTGCTACAGAAATATAAGAATTGTATATTCATAAAATGCAAAAACTTCACTTTGTCAAAACTGAAAGTTTTGAGCTAGGAATGCTTCTGCCTTACAATGTTCAACATAAATCATTTAACGTTCGCTTCTTTCATTTCAAAATGCAGGCATTGTTCACGTGATTACAATCAAACATTGAACTCTTTATTGTTATATGCCACACGATGTGAGATTTGTCCAGAACTGAAATTGATTGAAGTCGGACTTCAGGTTTGATAATTGCTTGTGATCGGTTAATTTTGTTTACATACAGTAATAAGGGCAGCAAATAAACAGGTATCCTTTGTGGCATTGCATTGAAAACAAATTTGACTGCATCCCATTTATTTGCTATTGAAAGACTAATGTTGTGATATTTTAGCGTCCGATTTTTTTAATCAACATAATGGATATATGCTTGGTTAATTTCGTACGCACGTATTTGCGGTTCATTTAAGGTAACATGTCAACGACACATCGCTCTAAGTTCCAATTACAAATGTAATACACGAGTTGTTGTTTTGACGTTGCTTTTAAAAAGGCGGCAATGTATTTCTTGTTTTAAGTTTTAAACAACATAAACTTATTGCTGTACCAGTTGCTACCATGGTATGTTTAAAGTCTCCACGTGGTTATTATTACCGATAAGTACTGGATAGTTTCCCTTGTGTGTCTGTATTGTCCAACTATTCATCGTTCTCTTAATGCATGTAATGTTCTGTTCCCATGGTGTACATATTGTATTCGATTGTCACAGGTCTAACAAAATAGTATCTTCCTCCTTTTGCATAAGTATCACATTGTATATGACTACACGAATCCCATTACAGAGAATGTCTGGTCTACAAAACTTACGCAATGCTAAAACACATCACTACTTCTTACCAACCAAATTGTCCGATAGTTTATCATATATCATGTGTTCACCCAAGAGATTGCTTCATTGAACTATAGTTCTACTCTTGTCAGCTGCATGACTGGTCTGACTAATTGTTATACTGGTTTTTCGCATAATCACATCGACACAGTACTGCTTTTTCCTGGCAAGTTTAGACAAATAAAAGTACTAGTCCGATGTAAAAACAAACGGATACCGGATATGACCTCTGCAATCTATATAGGTAACTGACGTGTTACAAGTAATCTGTAATCAAACTTCAGCCATGTCCATCATTTAAGCAATTTAATGAAAGGAACCATATACTTACAAAAGCGGAAACCATGTCTAACTTGTATGCTATTTTCTTCTCTCGAAATACTATATGCGAAATTTGTTGTCTATGCATTTGTTACCCAATATGCAATGTGTGTAGCATGTGATATTCAATTATGATATGCAATACAAAAATGTAGATAGTGTGCATTGTTTACATAAATGGCACCATGCGTATGTGCAAACAATTTGTATAATATGTGTTGCAGATACATTTAAATGGTATCTAAATTTTCTCTCAACGCTTAAAACGAAATCCATTTGCATCTTACAAGCTATTTGAATATTCATCCAAGATAAATGCTTTCTTCCAAATATGCGATAAAACGAGACATATACACATTTAAATAAAAACAACTATTTTACTTAATGTTTTCTTTCTTGAATTCCCCATACGTTGGATTATAAGTATATACACGTTGTTTAGTAAAGTTAACCTATAATGTTTTTAATAACTTAACATTAATAGGTAATTGATATGCGGAAACAGAACGTAGAAATAACTAGGTGAAGAAGATCTCGATTATGTTGTGAAGTACACGTTATTTCCTTGTACATGTAATACAGTTACAGAGAAATATTGTACTGTGCATCAAACACAACGTATGTTACTGAGTTTTCGTAATACTGTGTAGTGTAACGATATAGAGGATATTTGTATTTTTCCGTGTATTATCGGCTGATGATTCACCGAGTGAGCAGTTGATGTAATATTTATACGAGTGGCGTAGTCACGAGTGAAAATATAAGTCAGTTGCTCATGAGGTGAATTATCAAACGATCATTCACGGTAAAATACTAATATTATATTTATTTCCTGCTTCAAATAACTTAAATGATGGAAACACTCCACTATATACCTGAAATGTTTTGCGTGACTTTGTTTTCCCGCCATGCACACGTCGAGTTGCAATCAAATAGTTATTCTGCATTGGCATCAATTTCGTCCCTTTGATTTACATTTATGTACTAATAATGTTCTGTTATTTGTTAAAGATTAAGAGAGCAAGTGAAAATGCTTATTATTTTATTTTTGGCGGCGGGAAATTTGTTTAAAAAAATAGTCCGTTTGTGTGAAATATGAACTGTAAACTGTGAAATTATCGGGGAATAATCCACCGTTATTTCGTCGTAAACCACCAACAAGCATGAAATAAAAACCCATATTAAATATTGAGGGTGTCATTGTGTATTTGCTAGGCCTTATTGACAAATGCATACCGATTTATGACCATTGCGAAATAGACTCTGGATGGTGAATATCATCTTCACACGACATGTTTTACATAATCTCACCATATGTATCATAGTTAACGATTATAAACAATTTCCATTACTTTAAGGGATTATACTCACATCATTTTTGATATTGTTTATGAATACTGGTGTTTGGCGTACATGTTGAACTGTAATTCTTACGCTTTTACCATGATTGATTTCCCAATGGCTGATGACACTTCATACAGTGATTTCTTTTATCAAAGGAAGGTGAACTCGCGATATTGACAAGGACACCGCAGGTAATATTGTGCATCAATAGTAGGATATAAAGCAGTACTGCATGGCGCCAAAAAGTATAACGTCCATGTATGTTTGCATTGAAGTCGCGCATGCAGTACATGACACTTTTGCAGTGCGCTTGAGAACCCTGAAATTTCCCCAAAGTCGGAAAGTACATCGTATTGATACACACTCAAATGTACTGATGCTCGTCATAGCCGTTTCTGTAAATTTGGTCATCAAGTAATGGTGTCATACGAATGGTAAAATATTGTATTAATGTGTTAAACTTCTGTATAAGTTAAAGCTTCTGGGAACATAATGAAGATTGGTTTGTATATTATCGGATTAGATATCGAAATATGGTATTAGTATTACTCTTAGTGTTGGTTTCTTGGCGTCTATTTGATAAATTACAGTCGTTGACTATTTCTAATGTTAATGTTATATTTATAATGTTATAAGTAGTGTACGATTATATGCGATTGGTTAATTCCATACTTTAATCCATCATACGTATCATGTATGGCAGTTGGCCTTTTTCTTTCTGTTGACTCAGTCAATGTATTTATATTGTGCTTTCGGACTACGGATTGGTAAACAATGTGAACACTTATGCCACTTTTGCACAATATTACTTTTTTGATAAGAACCTTTATCTGCAATTGCAAAATACAAGCCTTCAGTATACACCAAATGCATGATCTGAATGCCAATGATGGGACAAAACCACGAATGGAAGAATGATCCTGCTTTTCAAAGGCGAATTTCAGTTTAAAATTTAATTGCATACACTGTATGATTTATGTTAAGCTTATTGTGGTACCAGGTGCTACCATGGCATGTTTAACGTTCCCACGTGGTCACTGGCATTGGCAGTACACTGGTGACATTTTCTCGTTTTATGTCTCACAAAGAAATACGGGTACAAACGTCGATAAGATATCGTTGTAGGAATAAAATACAAACAATTCAAAACTTCACTCTGCTAAACAAGTTCTGTCGTTCTTCTTGAATACAAATAAGACATTATTCAAAGCCATTATTATCTGACAACGACCATGCTTGTCAGTTTAATATCTTTAAAGCGACATTTTGTCGTTAAATCTCAAGATGAAATCGTCATGAATACAAGTTGCAGAGCAGCACGCGCGCTAGCAGAGTAACTATCGTCTATAAATTGGGGTTACGTAAATTGAATGTAATAAACTTGAGAATATGACGCGAATAGCACTTAAATCCAATATGTCATTTAAATCAGATGTAATTATGTAGTGACATAAAGATGTGGCATTGTACTGGGATGGCAGTACAAAATTGAAAGCGCCGAGGACAGAAAACACAACAAGACATAGCATACTGAAAATACACGACACTATGCGCAAGACATAGTCAATGAATAAAGTGATATGGCCATGTCGAAGCTGTAAAAAACTGAATGAACCAGTTTCAGCATTATACAGGTTGAAACATCTAACTGAATGACCAACTTACAACCGTACACAGGAAAATTAAAGGTCAGCTTGGTGCTGAGAGAAAATGATTTCTTATACAATGTATGTTGATTGTTGACTGTTATTGGGAGAACAATGAACATATTTGAAACTAAAAGTTTAAATCTAGGAATTAGCTTTCCCTTCTCTTCCCCTTTATACGAGGAGTGTTCCGGAAATAATAGGACTTTTCTCATAACCGCTTACCTAACAATTACAATTTAATGAAAATTGTCCCATATCATAGCAATGTGTGCTCTATATGCTGATAGCAACAGAATTTCGTTGTTGCTGATAATGCTAATACAAAGCGTTGACATAGAAACCATGTAACGCCAAGGCGGGTCACGCTATTATTTGTCATTGCCATCCTAATTACAAATGTGATATCTCAATAACCACTTCATAAATATTAACGCTAATTATATGGCGTCACGTGGATGACTTGATATGCCCATGCAAACTTTCGAAGAAATCGCTCTGTGTGTGTTTCCGTAAGTCAGTAATTAAGAGTATGTATCCAAGCGCGTCATGGATGAAACTGACGTCAACGCCAATAAACAGAAAGCACATGATTGTCAATCAAAAATATTTAATGTTTCATTATGTTAAAATACTGCGCTTGAAATGCGATGTTATAACGTCACGGTGCGACCCGCCTACTTGGTACACAGTATATTTAATGGATTTGTTATTTTATAATCAATTTCTTTGATATTTCGCATATTTGTCAGTGAAAAATCAAAATTTAATTATAGACACATAGTTTGATCAATGTCTGATTTGCTGTGCTGCTTTGAAAAAAATCCTATTAATTGTGGAACACCCCACGCATAAGATAATTTTGCAGTTGTGCACGTGTTAGGCTATGACAGGCGATCACCTCCAATCTTTCTTATAAGCCGAGATTTGTGTTTCATTTATTTTCCTTCACAGATATTTGCGTTTCATGCATTCTTGATGTTTCTGCCTTATAATGTTCAACATAAATCATTTAACGTTCGTTTCTGTCATTTCAAGAAACCAGGCATTGTTCACGTGATTACAAAAACATTGAGCTCTCTATTGTTATTTGCCACGCAGTGTGAGATTTGTTCAGAACTGAAATTGATTGCAGTCAGAACAAACTCTGCACAAAACAATAATCCATAAGCGAACAGATATTTGGAAAAAGGAACAATGTACAGCGACTTTGATCAGCAATGATATAGACGTGTTACGTGTCAATCAACGGTACATGTAGCTCAATATGCTATGACGGTTATGTTTGAGTTATAATTACCGATAAGTACTTGATAGTTTCCATTGTGTGTCTGTATTGCCCAACTATTCATCGTTGTCCTAATGGATGTAATGTTCTGTTCCCACGTTGTACATATTATTGTATTCGATTGTTCTTACACAATATTGTCTTCCTTCGTTTTCATAAGTATCACGTTGTATATGACTACACAAATTCCATTACAGAGAATCTCAGGTCTAAGAAACTTACGCCATACTACAACACATCACAGCTACTTGCCAAACGAAGTGTCCGATAGTTTATCATATATCCTGTGTTCACCCAAGAGATTGCTTCATTGAACTATAGTTCTACTATTGTCTGGTGCATTACCGGTCTGACTGATTGTTATACTGGTTTTCCGCATAATCACAACAAAACAGTACTGCTTTTTCCTGACAAGTTTAGACAAACAAAAGTACTAGTCTGATGTACAATCAAACGGATAACGGATATGACCTCTGCAAACGGATTGCGTCATAAGCGTCGTTGCTTGAACTTATATGAGCCCCCAGTTTGATGATTAGACGTGGATTTACTTTTATCAAATGTCACATTTATCAACGATAAATTTAACAAGAATTATCACCCCACACAACCTTATTCATCATGAACTACAAGACTTTCAAAGCAATTTATATACGTAATGACGTGTTACAACTAAATGTTACATTCATCATAAAACATCAGTTATGTTTATCAGTTAAGCAATTTAATAATTGGAACCATATTCTTACAAAAACTTCTCTCGGTATACTATATGCTAATTGTGTTGTCTATGCATTGGTTACCCAATATGCAATGCGTGTAGAATGTGATATTCAATTATGATACGCAATACAAAATTGTAGATAGTGTGCATTGTTTGCATAAATGGCGCCATGCGTATGTGCAAACAATTTGTATAATATTTGTTGCAGATACATTTAAATGGTATCTACATTTTCTCAGAACACTTAAATTGCATTCCATTTCCATCTGACAAGGCATTTGAATATTCCTCCAAGCTAAATACATGACTGTACTTCCTTCCGAATATGTGAGAAAACGATACTTATACACATTTAAATACAAAACCTATTTTACTTAAAGTGTTTATCATGAATGCGCCATACTTTAGATTAGATCTTTCCACATATTCGTTAATTATTGTTAACCTGTATTGTTTCTACTAATGCTACATGTGTACGTCCGTGTTTGCGGAAACCATGCGTAGACATATAGCTTTGTTAAGAAGACATAGCTTTTGTTGTGCACATTGCTTCCTTTTACTAAATATACAGCGATAGATACTATCACACAATTTAGGATAGGCTCTAGTTTCGCACATGTTGCAGTTATTAAACGTTGCGTTAGCCCTTTTGCATTAGACATTAAAATTGTACACAGTAATCGGACAAATAAGTAACACAACAACACAACTACACGGAGCAATTCCCATACATTTATAAGCCAACTAAATGATACGCAGTCCGAATTTTTGCCACAAAAAATGCAGGATGACCCAATTTTACAAATAAATATCAAAATAGCGTGATCCCAAGACACCAATTGAAATGTAGCCAAGACCCGACCAAATTCACCAAGTCCCCGCTACAGGACGACATTGTTTCACAAATATATGCCACTACGGTGACACTAGCGTACAAATGAGGCATAAATACGACTTGACCGTAGTGATATGATAATCATAGATTGCAAATGTTTCATAATAAAGTGTTGATTTCGATCGTCACAGTGGTTAATTTATGCTATAATACCCACTAATAAATTCCTGATCCATTGATTCAACTTTCTTTGTCCATTTGAAACTTTTTATAAATTTATGGGAGGCGTATTACAAACAATTAAAATGCAACTAAAACCGAAAATACTTTTACTGTAATTAGTATGCTGTTTGATTTAAACAATAACACATTATACACTGAACGGCAATGAAAATGCAACACTTACATAGTATAGCATAACACAATTAATAAGTGCGTAAGCATCGCGAAATTTTGTCATAGAATAGATATTATCAATGTGGCACGTAAATATCACTTCGAATCAGAAAAATTGGTTTGGCAACATAGTTTTAATTGTTCCAGTTGTCTTTGGGTCAGTGTTAAACAGAAAGTCGCATGTCCATCGTCTGGAGCGATGCAATGTGTAATCTAAGACGTATTAATCGTATGAAACGTTCATGGAATGCTGGTGGGATGCTGATCCGTTCTTGCAGAAGGGCTATGTGAAGTGCAGGTGCGTTTACATAACCTGTACAGTGTTTCGCGCATGACCACTAAGAGCATCAAACATGTTCTATTAGAGTCATTATGTTTTGATTATGGTCAAAAAGAGGTAATAAATTGAGGAAATAATGAACTTGCCAGTTTGTTCATATCACTGCTTCAAAGTTGGCGTATATAAACGCATATGCCAAACCGCTCGTTTTCAGATTAATATAATGGTGCCAAGGACGTTGAAAGTATCACCATTTTGTAATGTAAATAAATTGCACGAACGCTATGGGTATGCTTTTAAGACTAATTATTGCCGTCAATTTAGAAAAATGAGATTTTAAAATGCGTGCTTAATTTTCAAAGTACAAGTTACGTCTAAATATTAATAATCATCATAACTTGAGCATGTAAAAAAGTTCAGTTATATCCCGATTATTCCGATAATACAATGTAGTGTAAAAGTTTGGTGATTGATCTGAAAAATGAGGATAATTATCTTGCTTTGGCACACGCACCATGTTTTCTACTAGTAATTTTGTTTCTTGACTATTTCATCCATACTCTTCAAAGTATTTGCCCAATATGCGAGCTAATCTCTAGCCACCATTCAATTCATCATGTGGTTTAAGGCTATGGACAAGTGATTCTTAAAGTATTTTTGCGGAAAAAAAAACTGAATTCAGTAGATTTATCGAGGAGAGCCTACACAATTTCATATTTATACGGTATCGGATTGCGGAAATATTCAGGTTTAAAAAGTGTTGCGTTTTCATTGCCACTCAGTGTAGTAGTTTGGTGGATATCATCTCCACACGAAATGTTTTGCATAATATCACCTTATGTATCATAGTAAACAATTATGAAAAATGTCCATTACTCTTGGGGACTGTATTGTCATAACTTTTGAGATGAAGTCGTACACAAATTACAGGGCACTCGTACTGTGTCATGTGAACCCCACATTTTCATCGGAAAGTACATCGTAATGATACAAGCTCTATTGTACTGATTGTCTTTATCGCAGCTTCTGTAATTCGGTCATCTAGAAATGGTGTCATAAGAATGGTGTAATTTTGTATTAATGTCTTAAACTTCTGCATAACGCATAACTCTGGGATTATAATGAAGATTGGTTTGCAAATTATTCTGTTAGTTATGGAAATAAGTCATTTGTATTATTTGAAGAGTTGTGTCGCTTTCTGTTTACTCAGTCAGTATATTCATAGTGTGCTTCCTGAGTACGGATGGGTCAACAATGTGAGCGGTTATGTAACTTGTCTATTATATCATTTATTTGATTAGAACCTTTATATGCAAAATTAGCAGGATGGAAATCTTAGATCTTCATCAAATGCATGACCAAAATGTCAATGATGGAACAAATCCACACATTTAAGAATGATCATGCCCTTCAAAAGTGCATTTAAAGAATAAAATAATACAATTTCTCTAGGCATTTCAGTTTTGAATTAATTGCATACACTGTATAATTTGTTTTTCTGGTTTTGTTTGTGGAAATGCTGTCAATTAATTGTAGGATAGCGAGTTATTACTGCTTCGTAATCGAGTCCAGAACACTTGCCACGGAGACTACTTATCGTAAAGGCGGACTGAAGTCTTTGGAAATCAACAATTTATTGAATAGTAATGTCATTGTTGTTTGCTAACATTATCAAATGAAAGAATATCCTTTTTAATATATTCAAGTTAAACAATTGGTCATCTCATGGTGTATTCAGTTTTTAAGTTCACTTGAGCGTCAAAATAAATATGTATTCGGTAGTCACTGGTAGTTAAATTGTACAATTGCTATTTTGATATCAAATACAGTATACTAAAATATCTATTAAAGTTTGTAAATTAC
This sequence comes from Spisula subtruncata, assembly GCA_963678985.1. NCBI lineage: Eukaryota > Metazoa > Mollusca > Bivalvia > Venerida > Mactridae > Spisula > Spisula subtruncata. The sequence goes on along the minus strand of OY787660.1, from coordinate 3,171,650 downwards.
TTGAGATCAGTTATTGTTACTAACATAGTAATACCTGTAAACAAATATGTATCCTATATTGGATTACTTTGGTAACAATTCTGATTGTATCACGCTTTTTTGCTCTTGAAATACTAATATAACGTTACTAAAGCGTCCCTTGTCGAATCGACAAATTGGATATGTGTTAAATATCAAACACTATTTAGTTCATTTTATGGGCACATACTCTCGATTCATTTTAAGTAACACGTCAACGACACAAGGCTGGAATTTCCAATTACAAATGTAAAACACAAGCTGATTTTTTCACGCTGCTAATAAAATGGCGGCGTTGCGTTTTTTCTTAAGTATTGAATAACACAGACTTATTGTGGTACCAGGTGCTACCATGGCTTGTTTAACGTTCCCACGTGGACACTGTCTCTGGCATTGGCAGTAAACTGGAGATATTTTCTAGTTTTATGTCTAACAAAGAAAAACGTCTATAAACGTCAATACAATATCGTTGTATGAATGGAATACAAACACTACAAAACCTTACTTTGCTAAACAAGTTCTGTCGTTCTACTTGAATACAAATCAGAAATTATTCAAAGCCATTATTATCTGACAACGACCATGCTTGTCAATGTAATCTCTTTAAATCGAATTTTAGTCGTTAAATCTCAATGCTAAATGTTCATGAATACAAGTTGCAGAGCAGCACGCTCACTGGTAATGTATAAATTGAGGTTAAACAGCGTCATACAATAATACTCATGTATGTTAGCAACGCAATGCATGATACTACCTTCCTCCGGTGCATTTACCTAAATGACACTTTAAGGAATCAGTGTTGTGGCTCACTTTCATTGATATATAAATGTGCAATCCACTTTAATGTTTCGCACGCGCTCAACTATGTGCCTTTGAGCAAAGTGTCATCGCAGGTAACTGTATCAATGACAATGAAAACAACAATTATAGTATATCAATTTTTCTTTATAGAAAACTATATATTTTACAATTGTGTTGATAGTTACCTGAGGGTTTTACAAGTACAAATTCAACGCAATTGAAGGTTTCCAAAAATATTTTAAGTTGAGTTAGAGGCTTATTAAGCCTACATTAGGTATGGTTCAGTATAACTTTCCGAGTCAGTGAGGGTAACCGTCTCATTATCATTTATGGTGGCCTTACTGTTCGTTGTTTATACTTAATCAGTTATTTCTCAGGATGTGTACTATTTTCCCAAGGTTTTCACCATTGATAGTTCAAGACAGATATAAAACGTAGCTTATATTGCCAAAGATATAGGGAATTAGTGTAAATCTTGTATTTGCTTGAACACGGTTTGCAACAATGTGTTGTGTCATTCTTTGGTGAAATAGAGACATTCTGTCAATCAATTTTGACCCAGTCGGTTGTAATCTTTCCTCTGAACGAGTGTTTATTAATGCAAAACTAGACTAAACAATCATTTTGACATACACATCTGCCCACGCACAACGTTTCTGTAAAATTACACTGGTTGTTGTATTGTGGATTTCCCATAATAGAGATTGCTGTGATTTTTTTCTGCAAAAATCGATATCATCCAGGCTCAAATTAAATTTTTGACTCGTGCAAAAACTTCATCTCATGATTAACGCAACACGAAATGTTATTTAAAGAAAACATGTACATGTCATCACCTATGTTGAAAACACGCTGGTAATCAGACAAAAAGCAGCATTGTTTAATTTGTTTTTGTCATCACGAAAGTGATTTATTTCTAAGAAAAATATTCTTAAGCAATATATAAATTGCACAGATCTAAATGAAAACAGTACAGTATGTGATGTTATCACGTTGTTTAAGGGCAAGTGGTATACAGAGAGCTGTATATATTTAAATATCCCGAATTATATTGGCAGGTCAGATTGTTGTACTAGAGATTACGGGTGTTATTGAATTTGAACAAGTGCCCTTTCTGTATAATACCTTGAATTGAAATAGCAATATGTATGTTAAGCTAACGTACTTTGGTAGATAGATATGTCACGTAGTTGTCTTTATAATGTTGTACTTGACATTGGCTACAATAAATCCCGTCACTCGTTGTCTTACTGCCTCAACAACATATGCCCTGTGAATAATTCCCTTCATTATATCACTATGTGGCGCAATGACATATGCCCTTTGAGTATGCTGTTCCACTTGCGTTTACTTTTAAGTTAATTTGTCGTTTAAAATATACCTTCTAGTGAAACCCAAAGCGATAAATATTATCCTGAAGAGAACATTTGTCTCGCATTTATTATACCATAATTCCTATATTTATTATTATCTTCATTACGCTGGGGGATAGCTGTGACAAGAAACATAAATATAAGTATTATTATTTTAATGGAAATACAATTTTGTCATACGAAACATTGTACGTATATATCTGAACCTTTTACCGTAACATGATGTCTGACCATTAAACACCATTCCCTTGGCGATATCATCGGATTTGCGTCATATTGCTAATCGTAAAATAACTCAACAACGCAGTTCTGCAATTCAGCATTTCTTGGTCTGATAATGGTTTTCAAACATATTAAATGAACAAACACACCAAGAGCTTAAGATGGCAAAACGCTGAATAGAACTTGATAACAAAGATAAAAGTTATACATTCTGAAATAAGCGATTATCTGTGATTCATACTGCGCCATTGTTAATATTTAATTTACATGCATATAATATTGATTATTATTATGTTCTTCTACTTGCAGACATGGACTGTCTTGAAGATATGTGTTAAATATATCCAGATCATTGTTGGAGTAACATTGGCGATACAACAGATCAGGTAGGAACTAGTTATTATTAAAATTGTATTGACATTTGTACAGTATTTCGCGTTTAATTGGTTGAACGTTTCACCGATCAGTTTTTTTAGACTTGATGAACTGAACTTTCAATTCTATACACGGTCAAAATGTGATACAGTACGTGGAAGCGCTGTAAGGGAACGGTAGTCTAGAAATAGAAAACGCGCTTCGGGATATAAAGTCCCGGGTTTCATCCCTGGTAAGTTGTTCTTGTTTCATTTCGCACGAACATGTATATGATTTATCCACACCCACCTTACGTATGTGTACCCATAAGCACCAGAGCGTTTACTTACTGTAACAGTCAACTTAATGCTACGCAGATGATATGGTTTATGTACAGTATAAAAAACAGATGCATGCATGAAACGTATTATTTTTATAAAGTTACGCTTTACATTTACTGAATGGTTCATAACTGAATGTTTTGCTTTATGACTATCTTTATGAACACGTTTTATATATTATTTCCGACATGTCTCTGCTTCATGTACAATATCCTCAAGCAACTAGTTTCAGTATCATTTAGGTGATATCTGAGACATTTTTTATAATCATGTATCATAATCTAACTATAACAAACAAAGCGGTTTTGACCCTCGAAGCGTAGAACCACGAACCTTAGGGGCACTTTTGCTCGCAACAACACTTCAGCATGGGCTAAATATATGTCATTTACTACTCTTGTGTCTCATATACATACGTACGATATATCTCTTGCTTTCTTGTCTCCACTCAGAGCAGGAGTTTATTTTCTCCTTTAATGTCTCGGAACAAATTTGCTAAGTACTGTACTTGTCTCCGCCACCATTTACTATAATTGCCGCTTCTATCAACCACTTCAAGAGAGAGGAATACATTCATATGTGCTGCTGTAGTGTTTCATATCCATTTAGCTCATCGTACATTTGTATCTAGATTCACATATAAAACTACTTAGATCATATTCTACACATTGTAACACGAAATTCGAAATTCTCCAGTTTAGTTTGAATTATTAACAAATCTAATATTTTGTTTCCTCTATTTGTAATAAAATTACACTTAGCGAGCTTAATCAAGTAGCATAACAACATTACTAATCATGTTAGATTGTTTCGTTTCTCGTCCCGATATTGTACATTTTGTTATCAGAGATAGTAATCTCCTATCGGCTTCTTTGATAGCGACTTCCAAAAAATGCCACCGTACAAGATTGATATGAACTAATGGCATTGAAGACACACAAGCTTCTCTAGTACGGTGTTTGTACTACTATCACTTCCACGTATTGGTGCATTCTGTAGTCATTGGCTGTAGATTCGGTATAACTCTAATCCAAGGAGTTATTATATCAAATATCGTTCGAGTTAGCTTTTGGGAAATGAACAACAGGATATGTTCGATAAATGCCAAACGTAAAAATGTTTTAGTTATAAGGATTATTCGGATTTAAGGATCGCATACAATGTAAGTAGCTATATAGTGTTAATATAGTTTAACAGTTTATTTCAGAAATTAAGGCATTTTGCCTATGTATCAAGTGTACACTCACAGCAGAATATGGATGCAAGCATGTAATAATATATTTGTATATACATGCATATCAATATCAATCAAGACGGATATTTTCGTTACAGATCGCACCAATGTACTCTACTTGTATATCGTTCGCTTTTAGTTTAAATGAGGCGCTGGTCGAGTAGTTCTACGTGTGACGATTGTGTGTTTTCAATCTTTGTTCAAGACAATTGAGCAAACAAAGCGAGTAACTAATCAACGCCCGTATTATAGGAGAGTGTTACTGACACATACTTGGAAATATTTGATTACGCCACGTGATTTGACCTGTCTTTGTAAATTCTCACAAAGTTCGGAAAATGTGTGTACTGTGTCGAATTTATTTGATATGATGCTGTGCATCTATTAGATACACTGTTAGTCAGTATGCGTATATATGCATAATAGTATTGTATGAGACAGTTTGTAATTATTCAAAAGAATGTATTTCCAATCTTTGCAAATTGATCTTGTACATAATACATACTATTATCTTTACAAATTAGTGGTATTGAAGTTATATTGAACTACCCGGACAACAGATAAACCCCATTATCATTGCTAAAACTTTGTTCTTTGGTTGTATGGAATCCAACTCGCAATTGCTATATGTATGCTTGAGTCAAGTTAGCCAGAAATTAATACATCCGGTATGACAATTAAAATATTCTAAAGAATATTCGCAACATGTACAATCAAGAATGTTTGGATCGGTATGAAATTTTGTTTCATGATTACTACATGTATGTGACCAGACCCATAGCATATTGTATGTCGTGGAAACATTACTTTAATATACTTAAACGGTTGTCGCATGTGAACATATTTCGTTAGAATGTTTTAAAACGCATAATTGAACAAATTGTATACATGTGATGATATTCTAGCTAACAACAGTTTAACCACGAACGATTAAATCATTGTCAACTCTCGATGCTTTTGATTTAATAAATGTCAAAATATACTACCAAGTATATGGTATACTTTGTTTTTATCATTGCATAGAATTAGACTGACATCAGAAACTGTGCTTATTGTTGACTTCATACCTTCAACCTTGCGACAAATACGGTATGTTGGTATATTGTATCGATGGTACAGGTAACCATTGACTAGTAACTAATTTATAAACAAACAATCTGGTCAAATACATATTAAGGAAAAAAGAAACGTAGAAAAAGCTAAAGGGAAAAATCATATAGAAATACCTTCTATTTGACAGTTCGATAATAGTTCAGTGCTTCGTTGAAACGCTAACCAAACAAACACCTTTTATATATAGATGGATATAACCTGTGTATGCAATACTGTTTCCTCCGACTTTGGAATTATACGTGTATAGTGATTGATGTCCCCGAAACTGTAGATCAAATGACTGCGTTATATTTCGAGAATATACCAGAACTTGCTACTGTAAATACAAGTAACTTTGACATCTCAGGTCATTGTATCCAGACATTGTTGTTATAAAATATCAATAACGATGGAATAAGCTTAATATCCGTCAAACAGTTCGTCACTATTTGATAGCACTACATGTAATTGTGCACATCGGACATACATTTACAAAGGGTCGTTATTTGAACATTAGGAATTAACGATTTTAATTCCATGTAAGCATTTGACAGTGCAACTTTGTTTTTAATCCTGTTAGGAGGTTGATATAATAGTTATGTATTAATTACTGTAATTTACAGCCAAACTGTCATATGTATTGACTTAACGGACCATTTGACACAAAGTGATACAACTGATGTGAATTACGAAGCCATCAACAAATGAACACAATGTTGATTGTTATATTTAAAGACAGCTAATCGGAATACAATGTACAAACAAGTACGACAGTCATCCACTTTATTAATTGGCATTTTTTGTTATATAGTTATCGGGTCAGACGGGTGCCATGCATGCAAATAGGAATTCCCAGTGTGAACAAGAAATCCATATAAGTAATTAGTCTAGACGGTTTACTATATTTAACTAGCTTGTTTTCAATATACTGCGATATACTGGAGGTATGGGTCAATAATAACAGTTTGTGTCGAAATGTATATGTTACATTTAAGGCAGAAAATGTTTTAATTATTTGTAGTTTCGTGTTTTTGTGTTGATTCGATGATTGTTTATTTGAAGACGCATATTTAGAACGGTCATTGTATCATTGGATAAATGTAAGCTTTTGTAAGCTTTCCAAGCTTTCCGTTTTATTGGTTTTGACGAACTTTGTGTATTCATTTATTTCATCTTCATTGAGTGTCATTAGGTGTAGCGTGTTTTATGATGTTACTCTTTTTCTGAAGAAGCAACATTTAGCATACTATGTGTGTGGCGATATTTGGTGCAAATATTACTTTGGTTTATTACAAATACACTGACTGATTCCGTAACTCAGTTAGCCCCCTTTATGATTTAACACTCGGTTGTATTCCATTCATACTTAACTCCACAAAAATGTGTTCAAATTCAGTATTCGTTAGTATTACATTATGATGCTACAAAAACTAATCACATGCTCACAACATCCGTTATGCAATATTTCTCAAATTTCATATGTTGTGTTTCTGACAGATCTTAAGAAAAACAAGTGTATCTCATTGCGACATTACAAACATTTCTGACAGAGTTTCGATTTCCGATCATTCTGCGTGAACATTGTGTTTCTTTCAAACACTTGTCATGTACGGATACATGCGTTTATCAAACTGATGAAGTGTTTAACCAAAATAAAAGCTATGATTCATCTGCTACCATATACGATAAGACTTAAAATGATTATGTACACACATGAGTAGACTACATATAAATAAGTCGTGTAAAATACCAATTACTACTGTTACAGTGCAGTTGAAAATATCAAGGTATAACAAGAATGACCCGACAATAGTTTTACCAAATTAAATGTACTGTCCCTTACTGCTACTTACGTTTAGTGAACATTTTGTATGAAATCTTAAACAAAAAGATGTACATTTCATTCGTCCTTTTACCACTTTGAGCTACATAACTACATAATATGGAGCAATTCCCGATACAGGAAGCAGTGTAACTGTAGTGTGTGCGTTATAAAAAGAAGGGCATTGTTTATTGTAAGCCATTCTCATTTGAGCTTTATTGGTCCCTACTCAATAGTGTTTAGTTTTATATTAAATTCAAATCCTTTGTCTATATGTGGTGTATTTGGCTCACTATTCAAACACTTTTTAACAGGTTTGACTACTGTTATAAGAGCAAGTACTGGTACAGAGACGTTCGTGTTAGTGTGTTTTGAACTTTTGATAGGAAGGATAAAGAAATGTTCATTAAGCCATACTTTTCATTCGCTCCTCTTTAAAAAAATGTAATCCATTTTGATTTTATTGTTCCCTACTCACAGTTTCTTAACTTTAATTTAGAACCTTAATTATATGTCTGTCTGGTGTGTCAGCTTGTATTTATACGTGTGATGTCGAGTATTTGTCGGTCCAGTAATCGTCGCCCGTTATATTGGATTTAAACGGTTGGATTTATAGCATTATAATAGTATGCTATTGACATTTTGTCAAATTGTTATTTTACATGACGAAAAATCCGATATTAGTATTGATGTTGTGATTGTTGTTCATAAAATTTACAAGATAGGATTTTGGTTGTGTACAACTATAAAGATAATTGTCTGAAACTACTATGTCCTGGGAATTCTCATGGAACATATTGATAATTCCCACATGTTTTGGATTCTTATATTTAAATTAGTTTTTGCTACATTTATCCAAGTTCTGCAAAAACATGCTTCGGTTCACACCGTTCAACCTGATACATAGAAAACAGTTGGCACATAGAAGACAGTTGTCAGTGTTTATGTACGCAAAACTTGCGGAAGTAAGTATTGCTTGTTTGTATATTCCTTTTGCAGGGTCTGAACAAAACAAAGTGTGTACATTTATTCGCAGTTAAAAGAGGTATCAGTACACAAAATTCTGAGCAAAACCGTGAATTATTTAGGGAGAAATCATGAAAAATGTATGCGATTTTTAACAAAAAACGCGTTATTTGAACTTTTGATCCCCAAAAAGGTATTTTTGGACAAATCCTTACCCTTCGACTTAAACCATGACGGAATTACATCCATCCCCGTCTATATGCAGATTTACACACTTTTATTCGTCCTTTTCGCCGAGATATAAGAGTTTAAACATGACATGGTGTCATATTTTTGAGAACAATGGAGACAGTTGATGATTAAAAAAGATCACATAGAAATCAGTCGCAAGGGTATAGATGATAACAATGAAGACAGTCTGAACGCAACGTTTTTGGAGCGCAATAACATTGAAATAATTACGGTATACTTAAGTGCCAATGTGTATAACTGGATTTTTATAATGCGCTACCAAAGTACCAATGATTTTTTTTATAAATGCCATTCACACTCATCACAGACCTGACTCAACGTATGAATTGGGACGCAATATATATGCTTGTTTTGAACATGTTTAAAATAAACGTGGTAAGGTCGGAGAGCTTCCTGACCAACGCACTTCCGTCATGTTTTTTCCACGTTCACAAATATCCTCTCCGATTGACAACGATTTGTCATGATTTGGACATTTTTAGATCTATGAAGAAGCGTATGTAAATTTGACCTTTAAATATATCAAAAACGTCTATCGGACATGAAAGTCGAACCCCTTGAGGAACATTTTTCATACATGGCACCATGAACAAGATTGCGTGTTTTTCTATGTCGCTTATGGAAAGAAGCCTGTGTTTTCGCCTGTGTATTGTACGTTATGATAGCATGTACAGCATACGTATTACCCTAGAGAACACAACAAAGAAGTTAATTAATGGTTGTGTTATTTTTTTAACTACAGTACTACATATTGACACATACCAACTCTCCAAAAACAATATACTATCAATACATTTATGAAACCGGTATGTACATCATAACATGCTATTTCGTTTATACTATATTTTACTTTTATATATCTTAAATCATTTTTGAATTAGAAGTAGAAAAGCGTGTGGGTATTATTGTTACTGTCACCAATCTGACTTGGAACCTATGACACTACCTTATAATTTGACATACGCATCTAAATAAAACCCGGCTAAATATACATGTGTTGGTACATGCATTGTACTGACGTGTTCGTCACGTAAAATACGAATTCAAAGCAAGTTATCCATAAATACAATAATAAAATGCTACAAGTTGTGCAGTAGAGACAATTCTGACATCATGTTATTACAGTTTTTGGTAAACAAATACAAAAAACAAAATCATTGCATATAGTGATTATAGGGATAAGATAACGTGTGGAATGAAATATTGTCACGTAAAATACTATTGTAGGGGTGAAATAGGATGAAAGACTAATTTGGAACAAAACTTATGCTAACTAAAGGTTGTTTAAGTATCTAAGAACGATTTATCTGTTAAAATTACAGCTTAAAATGCTAAGCATGGCTTATAGCTTCACCATTGAACATCTATATACTGTCATGTAAAATACCAGTCTTGAAACATATTTTTCAACAGCAATTAACAAACATCAAGCCTTTATTCTGGAAGCAAAACTTGTGTACACATAACTCAGTTTTATCACACATTATTTCTGAAATATATCCAGTAACTAACTATGGTTATTTTTCTTTTTAGGTGCTTCCATGAAAGTCATGTGCAGTTGTCTGGGAAGTTGAAAAAATTCATTTGTTTCCAACGAGACACGAGCTCTTCCAAATTGTACAGTGAATATTTCTTTTTTATTAATATTAAATAAAGCATTGCCAGCATGCCAATAATCAATTGTCATATTGGCTCAAATAACTCTGGATTTTTATTTGTATTTTACGTGACGAAAGTTATACGGTTATCAAACACATGATTGCTGTCATAATCTACGCTTTTTTGCCTAGTTGTGAAAGCTAATAACTTAATTTATATTTTATAAATGTAACAGATAGCATTGCTTCTCGTCAAAATCAATACTTGTAGTAATTTAGTACACTTTATGTAACTGCACAGACACAAAAAATTATACACATTTTTACTCTTCTAATATCAAAAGTCAAATAGTTAGCTTGATTTACATGTAGATTGCACAAATGCTTGTTGTTTAAAGGTAATACACTCTAAAACCATGTTATAAGTCATCAAATGTAAAAATCAAACGTAGGTTCATAAAGAAATCAAAATATTGAAATTAAATTTTACGTGACACTAAATTGTATTTTTCGTGACGAACAAGATCATGCTGACCAAGCAATAGAATGCACTATCGGAATAATTCTAGAATATAAATTGAGGTACACCAATGTCTTTCAAGAGTAAATATTTATTATGCCCCATATGTCAATGGTTGACCATTTCTGTTGATGAGCAAATAATAGACCATTCGTGGTATTTGTACCGTAAAAATTCAATGTCATTCTAATTATGTGGTATTTCCATGCATATATTGACTGTAAACATCAAATGTGTCACAATGGCACAGAATAAGATATATTCCTTATCATTTTTATCGTTGTAATCACGTTTTATTTAAAAACCCGTCACGTAAAACTTTTTTCGCACTAAGATGCATTTTTTCTTCATTCATTGTTAAATCCGACATGTGCCAGACATATTACAAGGAATAAATGACCATTCCTTAATAAATAAGCGAGTTGTGGCTGTCACGTAAGAATACAACATAAATGTCCCGGTAAGGTACAGGCTTGAAATAGACTGACGTATAGTTTTTGTTCGTGTATTTTGGTAAAAAATATGTGTATTTATCGATAGTGCTTATATTAATAAACAAACTGGTTCAAATAATTTATAAATTACCACAAGCGTAAGCGTTGCTATCGCATCCACAAAACAGTGTCACGTAAAATACTACTTGTGGGCGACACGAACTCTGTCGAAAAAATATCAAAGCAGCAAGTGCATAGCACTCTGCGCATTTATGGGTTCAGTTTCCAAATTATTTGCTTACATATAAACAACACATTTAAGATGTTTTGACTAGTTACTAATTATGAGAAGCATTTAAATTATATATTTTGTGTGGGTGACAGCCGATTTTGAGTATGGTGTCATAACTTGTATATTTTCCAAGTTCATTATTTCTAATATCATTTGTATTTATTTTTGAGGAACTATATAGTATTAGTGATAGAAATTGATTTAAGACTTCTCATACGTTTTTATAAACATTATTATAGTGGTGACAGCAGTTGGCTCAAATTTTGAGAATGCGTGAAGAGTGTGCATGGCATTTATAAAAAAAGAGCATTGGTAGTTTGGTAGCGCATTATAAAAATTTAGTTATACACATTGGCACTTAAGTATACCGTAATTATTTCAATGTTATTGCGCTCCAAAAACGTTGCGTTCAGACTGTCTTCATTGTTATCATCTATACCCTTGCGACTGATTTCTATGTGATCTTTTTTAATCACCAACTGTCTCCATTGTTCTCAAAAATATGGCACCATGTCATGTTTAAACTCTTATATCTCGGCGAAAAGGACGAATAAAAGTGTGTAAATCTGCATATAGACGGGGGATGGATGTAATTTCGTTATGGTATAAGTCAAAGGGTAAGGATGTGTCAAAAAATACCTTTTTGGGGATCAAAGTTGCAAATAACGCGTTTTTTGTTAAAAATCGCATACATTTTTCATGATTTCTCCCTAAATAATTCACGGTTTTGCTCAGAATTTTGTATACTGACACTTCTTTTAACTGCGAATAAATGTACACACTTTGTTTTGTTCAGACCCTGCAAAAGGAATATACAAACAAGCAATACTTACTTCCGCGAGTTTTGCGTACATAAACACTGACAACTGTCTTCTATGTGCCAACTGTTTTCTATGTATCGGGTTGAACGGTGTGCGGTTGTTTAGTTTTATTTAACGCAATGCGAACATCTTTTGTCAGTTGTTATAACGGTTTCGATTCAACAAAGAAATTCTGACGGAACCTATATATTGCGGTTATCTTTTCTGGAATAAACCATAAACAAGATCATCTTGAAACTTTAGAATGGCGCGTTTGGCGTTTACGTACATAAGCACATTACTTAGTGTTAATCTATCAATATACAGTGCGATACTATTAATGAGTGCTTTTACGACACTACTTAACCAATGCTAACTTGATATAGTTTTGAGTGCACACAGTATCCGATCTTACGACAAAAATTAGATACTACTTTACCTTTACATACTATTTACCGCACGCAATTATTTTTACACATGAACGATATATAGTCCGAGAGCGTATCGACTTTTATTGCAACGAAGGAGGCCGAACCAATTTATTTTGAAATATTTTATATTCTATCAGAAAACCCATTTCTTAAGTATCAAAGGCGTGACTATATATGCTGTCCATGCTATTGTATACCATGAGGTCAATGAAAACAATTGACATTTGCAGAGGGGTGTAGGGTTGTGCGTATGACTACATAAAAAATCAACTTAAATGTGAAAAGTTTTGCGAAAAAGGTATAAGTAGAATATATATTGGGAAATATGTAAACTTAAGAGCGAATAAATGTTGGTTCAGTAATTACAAATTGATCTTGAATTTTATTCTAGTTTACAAAATGTACCTGATTTTCTGCATTATCCAATTGAAGACATTATTTATAACGTGCATTAGAAGCGTCCACTATAATTATAAGAGAGGCTTTTGTATGAGAAAAGCATCGATTATTACATGTTTTATTCAAGATGTTACATTGGTTTTGAGATATTCCAGAAAGGTGGCCACTTCAATGTTTGGTGTTTCGAAATACAACGTTGATCAACACCAGACACATAGGCCATGTTTCTTACGATTCAATTATTTCATACCAACTTATTAGTGAAACTTGTGTTCTTTCATTTTCTGCACGCGATATAGCATATAACATAGTATTACGTATCCGTCAGTTCGGCAGACGATCAATTGGTTGATTGCTTGTGTGGGCCGGCAGAAAACCTGGTCGACATCACTGGTATGATAGACTGTGTTCCATCATGACTCAGGCTACGAAAATATCCTCCGCCCGCTTGAAAAATTTAAGCGCTATAGACTTAACATGCTGACAATGGTAGTTCCACCGCACGCACGAATGTCAACGAATTACAAATGAAGTACTGTAAACAAACAAAGAAAAGTCTACATTTAATGTCAATTTAATTTCTAATAAGGGTTGGTACATTTTTTTTGTAGATAATGTGCAGATTGAATGTTGATGATAAGTCATATATCGTCTTTCAGACAAAGTTATATGTTTTGCTATGACCATTAAGTCCAATTTTGGTATTGGGTATTGACTTATATTTCCTACACACAGGAAATTGCCATATGAGTCAGTGTTAGTAGACCATTGCTAAAGGCACATTATGTACAGCAAAATCTGTTTTGAAGATAATGTTCCTTTATTTCCCTTGCTTGATAATATAACTCGCCGATCCAAGCTAGGGATCATGTTATATTTGTATAGGAGGGAAGGTTATGGTTTGGTCATTATGTTGTATTGATATACGTGTACCTTTCATAATCAGCTTTATTGCTAGACGGGATATCGCTTTAAGTGTATTTTTTGTTTTGTGTTGAAATTTGTATGTGCTTTTATAACTAATATCGGTCCGGTGTGTGTTGTTTTCTTTTCCTCCTGACTGTGTAGTAATAGCTGTATAATAACAATGATGAAACATATACTATAATTCTAAATATGACGATCAGTAAAAACAGTTGTAATATTCTATGACACTGTGTACATTGATATAGGCATCGTCGAATGTCGTATGAATGCACCGCACTCTTTATACTCAAGGGGACAATAAAACATCAACTATCATTCCGTACGCCAGGTTATGTAACTATTAGTTCAGGAACTAAAATGGTTTACATTTCCCTTCGCATTGTCATAAAGCATTAAAGTATTGAGTAACGCTATGAAATATATTGTATATTCAAATAAAACGCTACAAGTTGCTGCATTAAATATAATTTGCTTACAATTCCTATACAAAACGTAGTATCGGTAAGGGGAATGATGGAGAACATGTCCAAACGTCTACGTAATGCCAATTAATTTCAAATTGCAAATTGGTTTGAAACGGTCCTATTCAGTGGACAAAGACGAGAAAAGGCACACGAAATTGTAGAAATTGCTTTCTCCGCGTTGCAACACACAAGACAATTACAAATTATTCGAATCGATTAATATTATTTTGATTGGTTATGTATGTTTGAAACTCATTATTTATCGTAGACAGTTTACAGTATTAAAGTGTTATCTTCAAGCAAGTAGTCGTACTGAAGTACACATTACGGAATAATAAGACACGTGAACCCGTCTCTAGCTTTCTAACGTTTATCGTACAAATAGAGGACATCATACGGTTATGTAGATCTGATTATCAAATACAATTACACGTATCGGAAACATTTTACTGACCTGATATAGATATTCTCCTTCAATTGTAACCGGAGGCAAATTAATTTTACATATTTGAGTTATACTTATCAGTTCGATGCACGCAAAACGATGGTCCCTTTTCGATCAAACGAGATGGTGTAATGACAGACCATATATATTCACTTCCCACGAGATATAAAAGACGTTAAAATATAATGCATCATTTACATAAATCATTTCGAGCACGATATGGGACCTACGTATCGTACGTATACAGCAGATCCGTACACTGACCTCTTGTTATGAATGACGCAGTCATACTGAACGTACACTATTCATATCGCTGTCATAGTTCAAGTTATCAAATTATTGTTTTCTGAATACGTTTTATTTCCTTGGATGAAGTGGTTTAGTATAGTTTGGTTATTCATCCATTGTACAATATAATGAAAGTAGAATTAAGTCATTCACTTGAACAGAAGCGGAACACCATTCACGTTTAATTGAAGAGGAAAACACAGAACGCAGTATTTACATCGTACATGTACGAAAGGTGATCCGAATATAATATGACCTTTCTCACAACTTACACTTCATTTACATGTTAATAAAATTTGTCTCGTACACTTGTTAAATGTTATAGGTACACCAACATGTAATGCGTATATCTTTTTTATTATGCATAATATCATGTTCATATTTTGCATGCCTTCATGCGAGTAGTATAGCAGGAATGTCTGATAATTCGATGATTATAATTCGCACGCTGCGAGCAGTGAACCGTGAATTTTAAAATTATGCAAAATGCACTTGCAAAGCAAATGATTTTCGCAAGAACTCTAAAAATGTTGCATACACATTGTCCATCAATACCCACACCAGGAAAACACAAAAACCACAATAATTACTATAGCATACCGTACATGAGAGGTTTGTGAAACATACAAAATGTTTTCACAATATTTGCGCTATATAAATCACATGTATTAGTATTCGTATTTATTTGTGTTGGCATTGCTTAATGTTACATTAACTTGATATTCAATAAAACAGTTAATCAGCTTCTTAAAGAATAGAAACAAATACGATAATCATCCAAATTACTAATTGGCTTTTCTTGTACCGTATTTGTAGGGTCAGACCAGTGCAAAATAGGAAGTCCACAGTGATCCAATTATCCCTCAGCTGTAAGTAATGAGTCTAGACGGTGTACCTCTTTAACTACCTTTTATTCAATATTTGCAATATACGGGTGGTATGGGTGAATGATAGCAGTTAGTGACTTTTTATGTTATAGTATAAGCAGGACATGCTCCTTAAACATGTTTCTAGTGTTTGTGTTGATAAGATGCTTTTTCATTAAGACTATTTATAAGAGTCAATACCATTTCTTGAAATCATCTTTTCCATAATGTTTGTAACTTATGTACATTGGAATTGTTTTTAAAACAGTGAATATCGCACCGTGCGTACTTTTATTACTTAGAGCTGCATAACTATATAACTAGGAGCAATAACATGTACCAACACAGGAAACAGGGAAACGTTAGTGAGTGTGTATGAAAACGAAGGATATTTTATTTTAAAATGAAAGCCATTCTCATTTGAGTTTTTTTGGTCCTACCCAATAGGGTTCAGTTTTATATCAAACTTTAATCCTTTGGGGCTCGGTCCTTAAACACTTTTTTAACAGGTTGTACTACTATTATACGAGCAAGTACTAGAATAGAGACGTTCGTGTCAATGTGTTTTGATACAGTAGGAAGTATATAGAAATTGTCGTTAAGCCAGATATTAAATTCCATCCGATGCTTTTTAAATATTTTCTAGTCTATTCACATTTGAATTTTATTAGTCCCAACTCAAAACTTCTTAACTTTAATTCAGAACCATAATCATATGTCTGTCTGACATGTCGTCGGATATTCATGGTTTATACCTTTCATACGTGTAGTGTCGTGTATCTGTCAGTCCAGGAATCGTATCCCGTCTTATTGGATTGTAACTGTTTGATTTATGGCATTTTAATAGACTGTTCTATTGACATTTTGTCAAATTGTAATTTTACATGACGGAGCATCCTACAATTTGTGTTGATGCTGTGTGTGTTGTTCATAGAATTTACAAATAGGATATTTAGTGTTCTGGGCTATAAAGATGATTGTCTGAAACTACCGTGTCCTGGGAATTTTCATGAACATATTGATAACTCCCCCATGTATTGGATTCTTATATTTGAATTAGTTTGGCTATGTTTATACAAGCTCCGCAAAACATGGATTGGTTGTTTAGTTATATTTCACGCGATGTAAGCATCTTTTTGTCAGTTGTTACAATGGTATCGATTTAACAAAGAAATTCTGACAGAACCAATATATTGCAGTTATCTTTTCTAGAATTAACCACACAGTGAAATGATACGTTTGGTTTATTCGTACATACGCACATTTCTAATAACTTATCTATAGATACACAATGCGATACGTTTAATGAGTGTTTGGTACATGTACGACCCTCCTAAACCAAGAAGAATATGATATAGTTTTGAGTGCACACAATATCCGATCGTACGACATAAATCAGACAATGGCATAATAAATTACCATAAGTGATCACGAACTTGAAAGCATACAGAAATTATTGCAACGTCTAACTACTGTCTTAAGAGACAGACAGGATATTCCAATTACATCGGTTTGTAAAAAACAGTAGTAAAGGTGGACACTAACAAAGATAAACAGGTGAACACGTATCTCCTTTGATAGCAAGCATGTTCCGAGTTTGAAGGACTAGTTCGCTCACATCTGGTATGTAATACTAGTTCTTTTTTCTAAGGATGGTAATTGATGAATGTATCCCCAAATCGGTCAAAAGTTATGTTTTATCATTCCAATTATGCTGAAATTCACAATTCAAGCCACAGATATTCGGATTCATCTTTTAAAATAAACTTCATATTTTTGTGTAGTATTTTAGTTATGCGGCAATTTTCCTGTACTGTCCATTGTTTTTAAAGAGCTCCAGTTTTCTTACTTAAGATACTGCTTTCAAATGGTACAACAATTCGTGTGCGTCTAAATATTAGATATAGAAATATATCGCATTGTTCAAATACACGTACCAAGAAATAATTTTGAAACAAACCAATAATCTATGTTGTCAAAGTTTATGAATAAAGTAGATCTGTATTACTGAAACAAATCTTATTTTGAAAGTTTCATCGCGAGTCGGCTTAATGTTGTCGATCTATGATTTTATAGGTCTATGGATGTGTAATTTCTGACTAGAGTTATGACAAAAGAAGGCGATTCGCCTTACAATGGCTGTTTGTTAGTTCGCAATATACATGTATATTGAATGACCTTAGTGCATTTTAGCTTTCTTAATTGTGTTTTTGATTTTATGACATGATTGTAGATTAAGGAATGTAATCCATTTTTACGCATATAAATCATACATTTGAGAAAGACGGAGTTAGTGTTAGTTCAGTAATAACTCATTGAGCTTGAATTTTATTATCGCTTACAATATGTATCTAATTTTCTGTATGGTCCAATTGAAAGCAATATTTATAACTTGTATAAGAGGACTCCTCAATAATTATAAGAGAAAAGTTTAAATGAGAACAATATCGACTGTAACATGACTCTATGATTTAAGATGTTATATTCGTTTTCAGATATTCCAGAAAGGTGGCCACTTCTATATTTGGTGTTTCGAAATACAATGTGTATCAACACCAGACACAAAGGCGATGTTTCTTACGATTCAATTAATCCATACCAACTTATTAGTGAAACTTATGTTATTTCTTCTTCTGCACGCGATATAGCAAATAACATAATATTACGTATCAGTCAGTACGGCAGACGATCAATTGGTTGATTGCTGGAGTGTGGGTCGGCTGAAAATGTGGCTGAAAATATAAGTATGGAAGACTGTGTTACATAGTGACTCAGGCTACGAAAATATCCTCCTTCCGCATTGAAAGTGCAATAGTCATAGACTTAACATGCTGAAAATGGTAGCTCAACCACACGCGCGCGGGTCATCGCATTACAAATGTAGTACAATGTATGGTAAGCCGCCGAATGGAAGTCGAAATTTGATGTCAATTTAATTTCTTCCCGAGCAAGGGCTGATAGATAATTTGCGGATTGAATATCAATGCTTAGTCATATATCGTCTTTCAGACAAAATTACATGTTTTGCTAACACCTTTATGCCCAATTTGTCTAGGGTATTGACTTATAATTCCTAAACATACGAAATCGCCATAAGAGTCAGTGTCAGAAGACCAATGTCTACATGCACATTATTTACAGCAAAACATTTTGAAGATAACATTCCTCAATTTCCCTTGATTGGTAATATCACTCACCGAGCGAAACAAGGGATAATGGTTTGGTCATACCGCTGGGGATCGAGTTATATCTGTATAGGACAGATGGTTACGGTTTGGTCATGTGTTATATTGATATATCTTTCATAATCAGCTCTCTGGCAAGACTGTATGTATTTGTAAGTTGTTGTTTTGTCGGTTCAATTCTACCTTATATGGGTCATGTCTGTGTCTACATCTCTAGGTTTCGTATTTCTATATCTATTACTTCAACTTGCTTTTGGTTGAAATGTAAGCTTTAAACCTTTTGACAAAAAGTAAACATTGAATCAATCTCTTTATTCTTACAAATGCCTCATAAAATATGTTCAGACCATTGTGGCTGAGTTGATTCAGGATTCTTGGTCATCAAATCGTAACTTCATATGCCCATCGGTGGTTAGCCAGGATGTGTTTTTGCTTTTTTAAAAGCAACGCACCCGTTTATGTG
Source organism: Spisula subtruncata (assembly GCA_963678985.1). NCBI lineage: Eukaryota > Metazoa > Mollusca > Bivalvia > Venerida > Mactridae > Spisula > Spisula subtruncata. Next base: position 3,152,063 of record OY787660.1, on the reverse strand, counting down.
CATGACATGCCTGTCTAATGCTTAAACAGTTAACGTCATGGCTGTTGATCAATGTTATATTATACAAATATATAAATGACCTAACATATAGTATAATTTTGAATATGAAGATCAGTAATGTCAATTGTTGATTGGTAACTTTTGTCTATTGTAGACAGTTTAAAGTTTTAAAATCCTATTTTCAAGTAAGGATACGTACTAAAGCATGCCTAGCAGAATAATAAAAATCATGAAACCAACTATATCTTCCTAACAATTTTCGTAGAAATAGAGGACATTATAGACATTATGTAAATCTGATTATCAAATACGATTAAACATATCAGAAACACTTACTGACCTGATATAGATCTTCTCCTTCGCATGTAACCAGAGACAATTGTTTTTTCATATTTGATTTGTGCTTACCCTTGCGATGCACGCAATACGATGGTCTCATGTGGATTTAATCAGATGGTGTAATGACAGACCATATATATTTACCTCCCACGAGATACAAAAGACGTTGAAATATAATACATCATTTACATAAAATAGTTCGAACACGATATGGGTACAATGTTACAGCAGATCCGTATACTGACCTCTTATACTGAACGTATACCATAGACCAAATGCCACAATGCATAATCGCTGTCATATTTAAATGTATTTTTTTCTGAATATTTTATATATACTTGGATAAATTGGTTTGATATAGTTGTATTATTCATGTACATGTATTGTGCAATCCATAAGAAAGTTCAATTAAGCAATTAAGCAATTAACTTTAAACAGAGTCGGAACAGGGTCACTTTGATGTGCCCTGATTATGAATAGATTTAATGAGCAGTAACACTCATTCAGTATTTTGTATATGCGTTTGCCATGGGCCAGATATCTTAAAATCAATAACGATTGAATTGTCGTTGTCTGTAAGCAAAGAATTATGTTTTGCCTTAATACGGAGTTATGTTAAGTCGACCTTTCAACTAAGTGCCATAGTTTAATGCTTCTAAACACCGCATTTGTACTGTATTTATCATCAGTGTGCAAGTATTTCCAAACTAAACTATACCATGTTATACATACAGTTAATTTGTTTTTCGTTTTATTTCATTCCATGTTTCGCGATATAAATGAGAATGAACTCATACTTACGTCAGAAACTGAATTATTGTAGACGTTATGTGAATACGAATACTTATCAAACGTACGTTGTTTTGATATGATTCATGGATATACTACAGTACGACATTATATAGACGATGGCAGTGAGTATCTTATGCGTTTGTTACATAAGCAGGACTGTTGTAGATAACATCCGAGGGCGCTGTACCTATACTCGATTCATATAAGTCTTATATCTTGAATTACTTAGGGGAAGATGTGTCCATTATTAGTTCTGTAACTTTCAACATAATTAAACCTTTTCTACATTATCAAAGAAATGCGTGTCCTATTTCCCAAAACGGTGGCACATTGTTTTTATTGCAACAAAGTTTATTCAAACACACAGTTGTACTTCTCGCTGAGTACATAAACTTATTATCTTTCTCAGCAAAATATATGACACAGTAATTGGTTTATTAAATCTTTAAGTGAGCACATACTATCTGGAGCTACCAATGGTGCAATAATCAATTTCATTTAAGTGGAAATAAAGGTTTTGTACAACATGATCAAGTCAACTTGTTATTGCTTTAACACAGTTCTAGGGTGTAATAGGCGGAAAATCAATTATCGTCGACAAGAGAAAGTTTGCAAACATTGAGAGAAAACATTTGTTTCTTTGTGAAGATTACTTTTCGAAACTATTCCATTTCGGTTCCAATACCATATGTAGTTCAGATTTACGTATCCCCTACTTGTCCGTTATTCGGGAAGTAGTTGACGCATTCCCATTATTGGAAAAACTATAACTTGCAACGATACATGTAATCTAGCCAGGAGAGCATTTGAAGTCTGAGAAAAGGATCACAGTAGTCGCCTCGTGCTTCCTAATAGATGTGAAAGCTTTGGAATCGCTTGCTATTGAAGAAAATTGAGTACCCGACTCAAAACGAAAGTATGTATAGTGGCTCGGTATCACACTTGGTTGGGTGTTGAGTAGCAATTTAGTCTCCTCGTTAGGTCGCTTGTTTCACAGTTTTGGTATATATTTAAAGCTGTGTCGTATCGTTGCCGTGGTTTATTTGGTATCATTGTTATTTTGTTAATCCATTTTGAAATTGGGTCACTCTGTACTTTTGCGGCGGAGACTTGAGAGTTTAATCATTTCAGTTGGTTGTGTGTGGGCATTGATTCATGTAACTTAGATTTGATATTCGATAAAATAGTTAATCGGCTTCTTAAAGAATGCAACCAAATACGATAATCATCCAATTTACTAATTGGCTTTTCTTGTACCGTAGTTGTCGAGTCAGACGAGTGCCAAATGGGAAGTTCATGGTGATCCAATAATCCCTATAAATAATGAGTCTAGACGATTTACTTTATTTCAACTAGCGTATATTCAATAAACAACTAGTGACAATAAGTAAATAGTACTTACCAAGAATTGAAAAACTATCCAAATATCCAGATTTTTGCGATTTATTTCATAGTGCTGAGTACCATTTTAGTCACGTGATTCCCCACACTGGTATATGTATCTTTATGGTGTTATTGTACATAGGGCATCTCGGCGAAATTGATATCAATATTCTAAGACAAATGAAAGGTGGCGTTTTGTTACAGACTTGTCACATTGAAATGGTAAAACATATTTAGATAAAGTTTAACTACTGTCTAAATGTATTTACATATGGCAGAACGTTGTTTGTAACTTTAAAATAAATGCTATATTTTGGAAGCCTCCCTTTTTAATGGTTAAACACAAAGTTTAAATATAATGATGGCGTATTAATTCATGTTCATTGACTACATGTATATTATAATTATTTTCTGAAAACATGTAGACTACTTGTGCATAATAATGTTAACTTTGGTGTAAGGACAAAAACACCGAATATTCATGGGAACGGTTTTTATGAACTAACATAACTCATCACTGTTTGTCTATTATTCTTTTAGTTCCCTTTCAGATTAAACACTCAGTTTAAGGCCATTATACTAAATTTCACAAAAAAATTGAATAAAACGTTGACGGTAAAAACAGAAACTGTTGACACGTGTTTGCATTGCATTATCATGCTGGAAGAAATAACCACAACACGTGCATAATCTAATAGGCAATATTTATCAAAACTCGTGTTGTTGCAATTGCGACAGATCTTCCGAAACAAAAAGCCTATATCACTGCGATATTACGAATATTGCTGACAGATTTTCAATAACGGAGTTTTCTGCGTGCTGTATTTCGTTCAAACACGTGTCACGTATGAATGCATGTGTCGAACATAAGAGCTATGCTAATTTTGCTATCATATATGTATATAAGTTGTTGACACAAAATACAAGACTGTTGTTTGTGAAAAAAACTTAGTACATGTATGCAACACGTTACTCGATTGATAAAACATGTGTGCAAGCTAAATCCGTTGGTACAAATAATAGCAAACAATGGTAGCTCTAAAACTATTAAACCAATGTATCATGTTAACGTTATGTATATTATCAAAAATGAAAATATCATCTCGGTTTTTTTTCTGTACCATTTTTGCCTAAATAAAGTCGGGTTTCCATGGAGCTTTTTGGCGTAATTTGGCGCCGAATATTTACGTGCCGATTACACGTTGAAAAACTGTTGTTATGAAGCTGAAAACGGACGCGTATTTTGGATAAAACCGTATAGCTTTTATTGATATTTTACAATAAAATAACACCTTCAGGTCGTATAAAGACGCTAAATCGTATGTTTAGCATACAAATTTAACAGACTAGGAGGTGGAGGTGTGTTTTTGATCCGACCAAAACAAATGATTTTACCCAAAACGACAGGGATTCTTCTAACAGCGTTTCGTAATCCTTGGTCATGCGTAAAATATTTTACTCGCCGAAAAAGCGCCAATGGGAACGTCAACATGCAATATAGACTGAAGCGAATTTTTTTTTTTCGAAAACCCGTTGGTTTTACTCTTCATGGAAACGGGGCTTAATAATGCACTTTCGAGAAATTAAGTACCGATATCGACAACAATCAAGCCTAAGCCGTTATGTGTTTTGATAAGAAGGGTAAAGGAATTATGTTAGTTACAAAAATGTAGGTCATAAATTATGTTAATTTCTATGGAATTCCTTTTTAGAATGTTATCGTAAACCGTTGCCTCTAATTGGTCCCAAACCAATAATCATATGTCTTAGATTTATTTTAAACCTTAATCCAAAGTCCGTCTAGGGTGTCATATTGCCTGCAGAGTAAACACGTTTCGCACTTCCAGTGTCGAGTAGTTATCGTTCCAGGATATTTCTGTCCGACCTGTTTTGCTAAGCTTTTGGAGTATGACATTATAATGGCTAAGTGTGTTATTGGCATTTTGTCAAATTGTTATATTGTATGACTGAAAATCCCATATAAGTGTTGATGATTTGTTTCCTGTTCATTCTGGCATATAATATACAAACAAGACTGTTTATTATGCTGGGTTATAAAGATGATTGTCTGAAACCACGACGTCCTGGGAATTCTCACGGAACATATTCATAATTCCCACAAGATTTAGATCCTTATATTAAAATTAGTTTTGGCTATTTTTATTGAAGCTCATGCGATGCGAGCAACATATGTCGGTTCATATAATGTTATTGATTTAATAAAGAATGTTTGCCAGAACCTATATACAGTATTGCAGTAATCTTACTTTAAGAACCACTTGTCCATAGCAGATTAGCCTGAAACCATTTTTTCGCGCGTGTTGATGGGTGTCGAGAGTTTTACTCGCATGTTGGGCAACATTTTGAAGAATTTGGATGGAACAGTCGGCAAAAATAACTAGTAGCAAACTCGGTGCGCATGTCGATGGAAGACTCCGAACAATTGGTCGGTATGGTCAATTGTGGGGTATCCGTACTAAAAATTAAAGTTTTGTTGATTTGAATCACCGAAGTAAAAGTTTCATTCATTTAACACAAATTTAAATACATGTACACCTGTTAAGAAACTTAATTATTCATTAGACATCGCAAGATGTAAGAAAAACGTTCAATTAAACTGCGATTTCTCTAAGTCTCATTTTTTTAAAGATCAATCGCCACACTTTTACATCAAATGGTGTTATAAGTTTCTGAACTTGTTTACATGCTAAAATTATTATGTTTATTAATATTTAGACGTAAATTGTGTTTTAAAAATTAAGCACGCATTTTAAAATTGCATTTTATCTCCATTTAGGGCAATATTCAGTCTTAAAATCAGACCTTTAGCGTTCATGCAATTCATTTCCAGTAACAAATGGCGATACTGTCACCGTCCTTGTGACAAAAACAACACAATTATATTTTTCTCAAAACGAGCAGTTTGGAATATACGTTTAGATCCGCCAACTTTGAAGCCGTGTAATAAAAAAGTTCATTATTAACTCAAATTATATATACGTATATATATTACCTCCTTTTGACCATAAACAATACATCATTGCTCTAATAGAGTATGTGTTGATGTTTTAGTGCTCGTAAACGAAATAATGTGCATGCCCCTTTTAAGTACCTGGACTTCACATAGCCCTTCTGCAAGTACGGAACAGAATATTACACAAGCATTCCATTAACGTTTCATACGATTAATAGGTCATAGATTCACACAGTGAATCGCTCCAGATGGTGATTTTAAAAGATTAAAATTTGCAACTTTCTGTTTTACACTGACCCATAAACACTTGTTATAAAACTTTGTGCTAAACCACTTTTTCTGATTCGAAATGATATTCGTGTCAATGCTATGACAAAATTCCGCGATGCTTACACATAATAAAATAAAATTATATTAAATATTGAGATATACTATGTAAGTGATGCGTTCTCACTTCCGCTCAGTATAGTTTATTTGGTCAATGTGCCGTTTTAACATATGTTTTAGAGCTACATTAATGTATAGTTAGAAATATGTTTTGTGTTCCCCTTTCCTTTTACTGTTGTTGCTTGCAAAGGGTGGGTTTTTTTTAAAGGCAAATGTAAGGTGTCGCGTGATGTCGACTCACATCAAAACGTCGTCAGGTTTCTCCATATGACATGATAACTCATTGGACAACTTTTTATAAAACAATCCCCCATCAGTGATCTAAATTACTGGACATGATGACAAAACATTGAACATGTGTGGATGAAAACCGTTTTGATGTGTGTTCGTTAAAACATTTTAATTGATGAAGTGAAAAGTTACAAAAGTAATATGGAAACTACGTCAATTTTCGGCAAAAATCGCATCTTGGAAATTTGCTGGGTTTTTTTTTCACAAAAAGGAGTAAGGCCTAAACACAACTTTACCATGAGACAATAAGTATAAGAAGAGACGTCTGCAAGACGTGTACATACCTATATTTAGTGAAAAAATTTGGAACGGGAAAGAAACACTAATTTAGCAAGAAGAGACTAGAAAGGCATTCTGGTGCAAAATGTGGATACATGTAGTTCTGCAAGTAATCGATGGAGAATTAAGAAACTAAGAGAGAATATGCTTATTTAATTGGCAAACAACTTCAATGAAACTATGTAAATCACTATGTATATTCCTTTTAGAGCGTTTCTGCCATTGTATTTGTGATCAACCCACGCAACTCTGCAGACCAACTATCTTCCAGCATGTACATACATTAAGTTTGAGCGCATGAAACAATATAATGCATGTAACACATCGATCTGAAAGCAGACAGAACAGACAGAATGCAAATTGCTTGTACTGCATGAATAATAATATTATCCTTAATGAGTTATAATCAGAGTCAAGACTATTTTCGTTGCAAAAAGGCATAACAGAAGAACACAACACGAGACACACTCCAGTTTCCTAAAACGTATCGTAGAAACAGAGAACGAACACATTATGTAAATCTGATTATCAAATACGATTTTACATCTCAGACATTTTACTGACCTGATATAGATCTTCTCCTTCAAAAATAACAACTAGCAAATTAATTTTACATATTTGATTTATACTTATCCATCCAAGTCACGCAATACGATGGTCCCTAGTCGATCATACTGGACGGTGTAATAGCAGTCCATATATATTCACCTCCCATCAGACATAAAATACGTTAAAATGAAATGTATCATTGATATAAAAACAGTTCGATCACGCAATTGGAAAACACATTACGTATACGTAATATGAACTAGGGCATTGCCTATTTTGCGGATTTATTTTTAATACTAAAGAACCAAATAGCAATGTAATCCGCAATTTCATAATCATAATCCGCCCGATAAACAGGCACACGTTACGTTATCCACATCAAAATGACGTCACGTTGGATCCAAAATGACGTCACATTGGAGCTATGAAGATGTTACATTGCACATAGGAACAATTTATTTGGCCTCGTTTCATAATCGGTCTACAGCCAGCCTATAACATTTGTTTGCTATATACTAACAGTTTAGCAGTCGGAGACACAAGTAGGCCTACGTTCAGTAAACTGATGTAGGTGACGTACGTTTTCGGGTTTTAAGCACCCAAGATGTCAACGATACGTCGACAACTGCTAGTTGCCATTATTGAGTCTGTTTCACACACAAAATTGAGCTACAACGTGGATGAAATATTTAGGTGAAATTTCTCACATGCGATACCTTCTTACGCATTTTAATGGGTTTCGTTCGGCCACGCCTTAAATCCGCCATTGATCATCGGTATTAGTTCGCATTGGGTGTTTTCGGTGTCCTTAAAACGAAATATTGAACTAAACAATCATAATATTAACTAAAATATTTGTATTTTTTTCAAAGCTCATCTGCTCAAACACAGACTCACCTCGCTTTTCGTGGCCATTGTGCAAATAATAGGGCCACATATATAGTAAAGTACAAGTATAGAACCAACAAACAAATATGTAAAACAAACAAATATGAGGCAATCGGACAGAGAATGAAGCACCTAGCTTAACCAACCGACCACAGAAAAAAAGAGCATCCCCTTACACAAAATCACCCAATATGAATAATGCCCACACATTATGAAATGCCCAAATGCTCACGATTTAAGGTCACTTATTAACGAATGCAGCAGTAGATTAGGAACTTAATGATGAAATAATGAAGCAATTACCAATCTGGAATACTTATATATCTTAATGCAATGGAATTTTTTTGGCAAAGGTAGATTTTATATGAATAAAAAACGATACGAAGCTATTAATAAATGTCTATAACATCGATTTAGTATTTGATAAAGCAGCTAGTAATGGACTTCTTATTTAATACAAACAAATACGATAAGCATCAATTTACTAATTGACATTTCTTGTACCATAGTTGTCGGGTCAAACGAGTGCCAAATCGGAAGTCCCAGTGTGATCCAGATATCCATATAAGTAATAAGTCTAGACGGATTAATATATTTAAGTAGCTTGTATTCAGTATTTGCGATATACGAGGGGGTATCAAAAAGTTCGTGGACTGTGCCTGCCATTTGTTTAGTTTTTGGTCGAATTCAGTAAAATTCACACATTCTTTAAAACTACGTATTTTGAATTGATTTGCCAATTTCCAGCAAATATAACTTTTATCCGAGTATGTGGTGGTTACTATGGTAACTTAAATTATGCCTCGCGGCGCACTTTCAAAATATCATGCACTTGACTTCCGACATATCCCTATAATTCTGTGAATCGTTATCCGATTTGAAATATAAAACCTTCGTCACAAGCATTAAGACCGTAGCATCATAATGGTGTATATATTATAGAGCTGTCGTCACGGTACTGATGTGACGTTATAAACATGTCGTTTTGTGTAGTCTGATTTTCGACGCATTTCATGACGTCGGCGCACTTTCGTCATGACGTTACACTCGGAATATCGATCTTCCGTTGCATTTTGCCCGTTTACTCAATTATACACCAATACTGATCTCAGATTAGAGCATGTCTACCAAGTATATAAAAGTAAGGTTGTCTTGCGAAAATTAATCTGTTTAAATGGTATAAAATATGTGGCGATGAGAGTTGAATGATGCTAACATCGGTAGGGTAGACTCCATGTACTGTGTGATTATCGGCGCTGGAATAAATTAATTTGTCAAATATTTCATTAACTTTTTTATGAATAAAATGCTATTTAGTAAAAACTAAGTATTCTAGTAGGCAATAAAACAGTTCAAATCAGGTTTGTGAGTTCTGGATTCTTTAGACGATCATAAAGAGGCAGAAGTTTTGACGTTTCAGGACGTCGTAACGTCATGAAAGTGCGCCGGGTGGCTGATGGTCATCTTTTAAATCGTTAGAATATTTTATTGATATTATCATTTAATCAACTTTTTATTTGGCTCTCAGTACAGTATTGAATGTAGTTTAAGATGATAAAATAAATAATTCAATCGCATTACGCATATCGACATGAACGGGTCAGTCCACGAACTTTTTGATACCCCCCTCGTACGGGCGGGATGTTAAAGTCAAAGTGGGACATGTAACTAAACATTAAAAGGTTCATGCGTCTGTGGTTTGTTGCCAAGAACTTATTTTAAAAAAAATGTTTTCCTTGACGGTGCACGTACAGAATATTTGTACTTAAACGCTGTAAGTTGAATTTATTTGTTTGTTGATTGGGCTCATTGTGACTTAATTACGTCAACTGCATTCGGAAAGGTATAGCGTAGGACTTTTGGTGTCCGTATGACAAGACAGATATCAACTTGCTACAATGAAGTATGTATGTTTTGTGCCTCGCATGAATCATTGTATGGTCTAAAAGAAAGTGTCCGAAAGGATACGTATACACAAACGCAATCAAATTGGTTCTAAATAACGCTGATAATCTCAATCGTGTACATATACTCTAAACTGTCCCACACAATTACTATGACTATTACGTTATGGTGTTATCGCATAAAGGACATCTCGGCGAAATTAAAATCAATAATCTACGACGAATAAAAGGCGACGTTTTATTGCAGACTCGTCACATTTGAATGGGACAAAATCTAGAAATACAGTTTAACTACTGTCTATGTGTACGAGGGTTGTCCCAGTAAATCGTGTACTTTGCAAATAATTTTCTTATTTGACGTCATATGATTATGATATTTTAGTTACCTTTATGAATTCATTGTTGAACTAAAACAATTGAACAAAAATGAACGGATATGTGTATGGTGCATATTATCGGTGATTAACCAACCCCATGTACGTAAATGCGGCGCAACCCAAACAATGCGCTGTGATTCATTAAATGTTTGTTCAATAAACTTGTAATTCTCATATTTCCAATACGTGGTTGCACCCAATTTTCACTTCGGCATTTAGGACTGTCTGTTTAGTGTCATCGCAGTAAATTTCAAATTAATTTTATTGTATGTGTGAGAAATACGCATGTTTGAATAGCCACACTAAAAATAAACACGTGCGAGAATTGTGACGTAACAGGAGAAAACAACCGTAGTACACTGGTTGGTGTGCAGTAGAAGAGTAGTTCAAGACTCTAAACTGTACTGGCGGATATGAAGTAATTTTTCTAGACCATGTATACATGAATGACGACAAATATGTAATGTTGTTTGTGACATCAGCGCGTTGTACAACTACGTTATATACTGTGACACGCACCAAAGGGCTTTCATTCCTCTCGCAGTAGAAAGGATCTGTCCATGTTAGGTTTTTTTATCCCACCATGAGGGTTGGTTATATCGACCAGACAGTTTTTCTATGGTGCATTTCGTTGCGATTGGTTCGCAAATGCGTATGAGAAAAAAAGATTAATGCCATCGTAAGCTTATTAAATAAAAGGAACAATAACTTAAGATGCAGAGAAAAATGTTCCGCGGCATGACGTTCTTACTTTGACGTCACTGTGTGCCGCACTTGCATACCATGTTTATTAGTAATGCTAACTGACAAATTATTTCTTGATTTATTTTCATGAAATTCCATATACCTTTTAAGAACATATTTAATAATCATCAGTGAAAATTTGAAACGGATGTTTTGGCTACTTTTTGTGTAATGGGCAAAGTACACGATTTACTGGGACAACCCTCGTATTTACAAATGTCAAGACGTTGTTTATAACTTTGAATAAATGCTATATTTTGGAAGCTTCCCTTTTTAATGGTTGAACTCAAAGTATCCGATTATTTATGGGAACGTTGTCCGACTAAGATAATTCGCAATTGCTTGTATAATTTTGTTTTAGCTCCCTTTCTGATTTAAACACTCAAAATAAGCCCATTTTACTAAATTTCACAAAGTATAGATGCGTTTACAGTTCGTATTTGTTTGTATTGCAACATATATATATGCTGCTGCAATACATAACCGCAACACTTGGAACGTATAATAAGCAATATTTATCAAAACTTATGTTGTTGCAATTGCGACGAATCTTCAGAAGCAACAAGTCTATCTCACTGCGATATTACAAACATGTGTGACGGATTTCAATAACAGGGTACTCTGCGTGTTGTATTCCGTTCAAACACATGTCACATATGAATGCATGCGGTTATCAATCTGATCTAGTGTCTAACATATCTAAATAAGAGCTATGCTAATTTTGCTATCATATAATGTATATAAGTTGTTGAAACAAAATACACACCAAGTTGTTTTCTCATAAATTATACTATGCAAGACGTTACACGATTGATACACATTTGTGTATATTAAATGCGTCGGTACAAATATCAATGGTTATGATGTTTTTGAAAATATCAAACCCAACAAAAACAAGACGAACGCCAATACTTCTTTCTAACCGCAAGTTTTGTATATAATCAAAATATGAAGTTGTCATCTCGTTATTTATGTACCAGTTTTTACCACGTAACAATACGTTTATGAGCAATTAAGAACCAATATCGACAACAAACATGTCGTAGACTTTATGTGTTTTGATAAGAAGGATAAAGGACTTGTTTTCGCTACGAAAGTGTAAGACAAAATGATGTTTCTTTCCATTGAATTTCGTTTAAGAATGTTATGGTAAAGAAATATGTAAACCCTTTATTTGTCCCAAAGCAATAATAATAATGCTTAGCTTTATTTAAAACCTAAATCCTAAGTCCGTCTGGAGTGTCATATTGCCTGCAGAGTTCAGACGTTTCACACTTTCAGTGTCGAGTAGTTATCGCTCTATGATATTTCTGTCCGACCTGTTTTGTTGTAAAGCTCTAGGATTTTGACATTATAATGGCTAAGTGTGTTATTGGCATTTTGTCAAATTGTTATATTGAATGCCTGAAAATCCCATATAAGTGTTGATGGTTTGTTTCCTGTTCATTCTGCTATATCATATACAAATAAGACTATTTATTATGCTGGGTTATAAAGATGATTGTCTGAAACCACGATGTCCTGGGAATTCTAACGGAACATATTCATAACTCCCACAAGAATTGGATCCTTATATTAAAATTAGTTTTGGCGTTATTTTATTGAAGTTCTGCTCAAACAAACATCGGCTTTATAGTTATCATTCACGCGATGTGAGCTAATCGGGTTCCCTGGTGTAATCCGTACTTGCCCGTACTCAATATTAGCTGTGCTATAAATAGAACATGGAACACGTTCAGATGTGAGCAAGATATGTCGGATTATATGGTGTTATCGATTTAATAAATAATGTCTGGTGTGAATATATATTAGAATAATCTTATTGCAGAGTGAAGTACAAAGAGATTCAAAATTCTTGAAACTTGATAATGATAAACATGAAGTATGTGTACAATGACAAGTGATAAGCCTTCAAAATAGCATGCGATACGTGTTTCGATATATTGGTGTGACCATCGTAATCCAAGAAGAACATGTTTTCGTTTTGAACGCCTTGATCACTTAAACGAGCATCTGGTGTCCTGTAAAAAGCCTTACTACGTACTGACGATAAAACGTTGTACTCGCACAAAATATGATAATCAACTTAATGCAAATTAATATACAAATAGGAAATGACAGGGCCATTTAATAAAATATGTATTAAAACTTAATTAATATGTGATTCAGCAACATCATTTGTTTCATTCACTGACTGCCATGTGTATTATTCTAGAATCGTCGAATATCTTATGACAACGCCACACTACTTATGCCCTGGGGGACACAACCATAATATTTCATCATTCTAATGAGCTGAGTATTAAAACTATAAAATGTGGCAAGAACTAATGGTGAGATATAGCATCATTCATATTGTCATTTACTTGCAAATTATCGCGTTTCGCAATAAGATATATTGTGAGAAGGCAGTTTACTAAACACGGATACGCGGTAACGCAAAGCACATGATTTGATAGCTCATTGCAGAAATAATTTACCATTCGTGTAAATATATACATTACAAAATTAAACTTATTGTGTGCACTATATGTATCACTTCAAAGCAAAATACATTCAATTGGGTATAATGCAAATACATAAGAACACATCGATCTAAAATGGCTACAATAGTTAGAAAGAACAGAACAGAAATAGGTACAGACACTGTACAAATTGCTTGCATAGCACGAATGTGTCCCAAAGACGAACAAAGAGAGCAGGTGTATGATAGGAACGTGTGCTTGCAAATAGCCTTAAAATACAAACATCTAGCATGTGTAACATAATAATGCAAAACGAGAAACAACAGGAGTTGCCTAAAGAGTACCATGGAAACAGAAGACAACATACACAATATGTAAATCTGATTATCAAATACGATTAAACATCTCAGACATCTTTCTGAACTGGTATAGATCCTATCATTCAACTTTAACCAGAGGCAAATTATTTTACATATTTGATTTATACTTATCCTTCAGATTCACGCAATACAATGGTGTCCCTGGTCGATCATACCAGATGGTGTAATGGCAGACCATATATATTCACCTCCAAGTAGATATAAAATACGTTCAAATAAAATGTATCATTTACATAAAAACAGTTCGAACACGCAACGAGAAAATATATTCTGCATACGTATAAATTAGATCCGCATACTTTTATTATGAACGACACACTCATACTAAACGTATAACATAGACACAATGCTACATTACATGACCACTCTCACGTTTCAGATTATATTTTTATGAATATGTTAAATTTTCACTGACCAAATTGTTGCCTATGTTTGAGTGTTTCCACATGTCTGTTTAGGCTTCTCTGCTTTGTTTACTAGATCTGATAACGTTTTATGTTGGTCGTCATTTATGGCTTGTATTTTCTTATTTTCGGTCCTAAGTTTGGTGTTTTCTGTTGTTAGTGTTTCTTTCAGAAGATGGAAGGTTTGTGATAGGTGAGTCCTTTTTTTATTTTCTATTTTTGTATAGGTTCTTGTAAGACATTTGGCGTTTCTGTGAAATACCGGTAATATCCATGTTCTATGTTATGTGTTTTGTTTTAATGAAAAGCCACATTCAATTACTAAAATACATCGATATTAGATTTTAACATTAGTATGCGGATTTTCTGCAAGAGAGAAAACAAGTAAACCTTGAAATCAGATATTGTCAGTAAATGGTCTAGTACAGATATTGATAATCGGTATTAGTTCGCATTGATGTGCTTTAAGTGTTTATCAGAGTCTTTCAAACGGAATATAAAACCAGACAACCACGTGTATTGATCAACTTAAACATCTGATTGTGTTTTAGCTCATCTGTCCAAATTATTAACAGTTCAGAATACAGACTCCCTTCGCATTCGTTGGCCAATGTACAACAATATGGTCGGAAAGGTCGAATTAAATGGCTGATGTATGTAAATGGTGTGATGTCAATATAACACATGCGTACATTAAATGGGCAGATCTATGACCAACGAACAAATCTGCAAAGCTATCACATGAGAAAAACGACCAGGGAACGTAACACATGTCTACCTTAACCAGTCGATCACAGGAAACATAAAAACATCACCTTACACAAATACATGGTACATGCACAATGCCCACACATAACCGATTGAGAAAATGGAATTACCACGTGACAAAATGATACAACCAACTACAATGTTATACGTTTTGTTGACCCATTGATCATGCTACAAAATATACTGACACAGGATGTCGCCACATACTATGCAAACAACTTGAAATCAAAGACGCATGTAAATTTGTTGTATGCAAACCGATTACAGGATATGGTATAGGACCATTAAATAATCACTGTACATGTACACTATAACTGGTTTATAATTATACTTGGACATAAACTTGAACTATAATTACACATCAGATTGTAATAAATATGTGAGTTTGTAGATTGCCGTAATCACAACATTTCGAAATCGAAATGTATTTGCATAAACGTAATGTTCCTGAAGACAAAATTTGAGTGGACCCTCGTATATCGTGTAACTTAGTTTAGATAAGAAGACGAAGAACTGTACTGATGGGTCAAACAACTCTGATTATTCTAACAAAACAATCGGAAAACACTTACGTTGGTTGGGATAATATTTCAAGCATGCGACGACAGTTCATGATCTTATAATGAAATGATGGCTCTACGCAAACAGATACAAGTAGTAGCGACTTCCAATTTCCCATTTGAACGATATCACCTTGGTACACAATCAATTTGGGTTGTGTATTTGGCTGATACAAGATACAAATACATAGATTTTCTGGTGTTGGTGTAAAATGATATGAATACGAAGTGTTTCTCCCTTCAAATCTACATTCTGGACGCTGAGAAATAATTCTATTTCAATAATATGAATCGTGTATCGTCGGTCATAAATTATAATACATCTGACAGGGACAGAAACACTGAATGGAGCATCAGCGCACAAACATGGCCAATGCGAACACAATAACAAATAATTACTGGTTATTAATGCCAGCCATAATGAGAAACAGCAAAATGAGCATAGTTGATGTCTCAGGCGGTCGCAAGCAACAGCATTAAGTGTCACACAAAACACATTAAAGGAAGATCCTACTCACAGCGATTTGACAACACACATAATTTACATCGTCGTGCAACAGTTTATCATTTGTGTTATACAGTTGTTTATATAATAAATTAGGATGTTATTATTTATTACGTAGCATTTTTTAATCTGGCAAGTCTTTGTATTCGTATAGAACTTGTTAAAGTTAATCAAACCTACTGCCCTCTAATATTACAACTTATATACTGTATCATTCCGTTATCATAATTTCAGAAGCTAGATCATAACAAAACAACATCAAGTGGTCATTTGTTTCTTTGAACCTAGTACTTAAATTAATATGAAGCTTCCTAAATTGTTACGTGCAGTCACAAGATACCAAAACACAGGAGAGGAACGATGTCGAATGTAGCCTAAGCTTCGTTGTCTCATATAAAGACTATTGTTTTATAGAAATACAATCATAGATGTTCAACATTTATAAGTTTAAATCCCTTCATAAGGATTTAGTACCGTTTTTCATACTGTCTCCTGAAAATGATTGAACTATGTTCCAGATTTTCCTAAGGCATGTTTAGCCCTATGTTTAGACCAACACGGTGCCACACAATTATGATATAATCAACAAAAATAGTGCGTCTATTATGCTAAATCAATTTATTATCTTTAAGTTTGTAAACTATTGGGCACCACAATCGGTGTATTATAAATATCGAAATGCACACACAATGTCTTATCACTATGAAGTCTCTGTTCTTATTATGTCTGGAAGTTTTAAGAATGAAATTAATTACATTTACATGTAAATTACACTTATGTGGGGATACATAAATCTATCAACAACATATTCCAGACACCCTGTTATTGCTTTCACACATATGCAGTACATGTAAATAAGCGGAATTTACGTTATTACCGTAAGAGGCAAATGCTGTTCCATGTGCTAAACAATGTTTGAAACTGTTTGCTTTTCAATTCTAATATGTTCGGCATTTCTGATGTCCTATTTACATTATGCATTTAGAAATAAAGTCGGTACATATATACTAGTATTTGTGACGGAACCCAATTACTCATACGATACAAACTAGAATCCAACAATCGAATGTAAACTTTATTGAATGTCTGGGAATTAGATCACATTAGTCGTCAAGTGTTTCGTAATAAATGTGAAAGCTTTGCTTCTGTGAAATAAAAAGTTATTGCAGAAAATAGAGGACTACGACTTTAAATGTTGACATTTATAGTTGATCCGTGTCATGCTTGGATTGATTTAGGATAGCGGGCCGTTTTTGTGCTGATCATTATTTAGTGACATGGTTGTAGTAAACACCAGACAAGTCCTTAAACTACCACAGTAGTCAAGCAATGTACGAGGGGTGATCAATATATTCGAGGACTTTCCTTCTCAATTTCGAAATATTTGAACTAGAGTAATGAAATTACAAACTTGTGTAAATCAATCAATACTCTCACGATTTGTTTAATTTACTTTATGATAACGTCATTATTTACTTGATGACGTCACTTTATGTAACCATGGTGAAGCACACACCGTCGAGCATCTCGGACATTACGTTATTTCTGAGAAACGACATGCTATGAAAATTTACGTGAAACTTGTAAATCCTCGAGATATCTCCAAAATAACTTGACTAACTTGTGCATGGATTCTGTGCGCTCCCAATTAGCCATTTTCATATGATTCCGTTGTTTATGTGATTGTAAGGTATCTGTCAAACGTTTGAGTCGATAAAATAAAGATAAACAGCAAAAATCACTCCGCGTTAGGGACACTTTCCGTTAAATTTTGCGAAATAAGACACACAGATCTCAACCAAATGTAACAGGCGAACACGACCACTAGTATAGGCTACAAAACATTAAATTATTGACTCCTAATCAAAATAGTTATTTCGATATTGCGTCCTAAACCTGATAAGTCGTGCTTCATTCTTAATTGGTATAATCTAACTTTGTAAGCTAACCGCCCTTTTCCTAGTTTAGTTTCCAATAACGCATCGATACTCATTTTATTCCACCTCACATTCCAGAACCGGCTATTAACTACTTATTTTAGTAGTAAAATAAAACCAGTCTCATACATGACCCCGGATATCAGTCCAGAAAGGAGCTATGTGCTGCTTCGACGGTGACGCTTGGAATGACGTCGCGTGACGTCCAACGTCACGCGCCCCTTGTATGAATCAAATAATATTATTCGTGCATTCGGTCGGAGAAATCTTACTCCGAATAATGTTAAATGGCTTTCAGCCTTGTTGCCAATATAAAAATGATAGATGAAAAGTCCTCGAATATACTGATCACCCCTCTTAACTATAACATTATCAAGGTGACATTTTCTTCGTTATTTCGTTTCGATTTTTCCGCAAATGCAACCGGTACGACGGTTCAAATGTGCAGAAGAAGATATTCAACATGGTCCTCTCATGTTTTGATGTGATCTTGTGCCAGAATACTTGAATTTGTGTAATTAAACAAGGTAAACTACTGAATGCTAGTAGTTTCTCATAATTGTGTTTCATTATTACCAATGGTGGTTTCTACCCAGTATATCGTGGAGTCTTGTCAGTACAACGATTTAGATTTATTAGTGACATCAATCCTTTACCTTTTGGATAAATATGGAATTGTCGTGGCATGTAAATATCTAACAGTACATACTTGCTTTACTAGCATCGGTCATAGTAGCACTTTAGAAGATAAGTACGGATCACAAGTTAACACGCGAACGCAAGGTACATCCTACTCGTACACTAGATTAACACATTATGACTGTTAGGTGATTCACTGGACACAACAGCCGGACCAACATCCATTACCGTTTTAATTGTAAGTATAATAAAAACAGATATAGTTTTATAATGTGTCTTCCGACATTGGAATTAACCATGTACTACGTAGATTGATGCCTCCGAAACTTTACATCAACTAACTGTGATATATGCCGTGTATATACCAGAACTTGCTAATGTATATACAGGAAAGTCATGTCTGAAACTTTGACCTCCCTGTCAGTAGTATCCTGACATTCTTATAATAAAGTACATGTATCTGTAAAAATGGATTGTGATTTATTTCTGTCCAAACTGACGTCACTGCTTGATAGAGCAAATATTTCGAAGCTATATTTGCATGTCTTAATGTATTGGTAAATAATGTTACACACCATCTAATCGGCTAATTGTGAAAACAAACAAACTCGATAGAAATCCAATATATCAAATGGAATATATTGTAACATAGGCATCAGGTCAGACAAACACCAAACAGGAACAGCATTCCAGAAATCCCTATAAGTAATGCGTCTAGACGTTTTACTATATTTAACTAGCCTGTATTCAATAATGCTATTGTTTGGGCGGAGTTGGTCGATGAATTATTTTTCGAACTGTGTATGTTAGGGGAAATAAATAGATAATTATGTTTATGACCATGTGAAGTTTCATACGTCCATTCATTTCTATTGAATTCGTAAACCGATTTTGAAAATTATGTTTTCTTTGACTTTCTAACGTTTCTTGCAACCATGAGTGAGATGTATTTATACAATGTGGTGTTATGTTTATTGACTTTGCCAATAATGAATCTACGTATAAAGTTAATTGCATTTGGAAAAATTGGTCGGGTCTGGAAATCCGCTTATGACGTCCAAAGGACTGAACAGGGAGCAACGATTTGCCTCAGTGTCTGGTGCATGGTATAACATGTCGAGCAATATATGTCCATAAAATGGGGTGACATAAAAAAACAAGGCTCTGATAATAAGTTCAGACCATGAATGTTGAACTCAATAGCAAAGTTGACTTAATTGCGTTACAACTTGATTCTTTATCAATTCAAGCATCCACATGGTAACTAGCAAATGTACCATTACTGTTCCACTCAATATCTACGATTGTGTGTTTATTGATGTTATCGTATATAGGACATGTTGGCAAAATTAAAATCAATATTCTTAGACAAATAAAAGGCGGTGTTTTATTGCAGATTTTGTCACATTTGAATGGTAAAAACGTGAAGAATGTTGAAATACTGTCTAGATGTATTTACATATGCCAGAACGTTGTTTGTATCTTTGAATAAATGTTTCCTTTGGAAGCTAAGCTTTTTAATGGTTTAAGGCTAAGTGAAGCTCTAATGTTGGTTAATTTCTTCCATGTCCTTTGAGTACCAGATAGGCGTCGAAGACTTTGTATATACTGATGGTAAGTTTGTTTTGAAAAGCAACACTGAGTGGATTATACGTTTGATGTTTTCTGTATATCGGTACATGCTACCTTTATTACGAATATAAAGACTAATTATGCAAATGGAGATTTTATACGATGTTCCGTGGAACCTAACTTAAAAAACTTATCCGGGCTAGTCTACCATTAGCTTTTTAGCCGCCTTGGTGATTAAGCACAAATGTGTATTTCAGTACTAAATTCCAGGAAACATAAATGAGTTTACAGTTGATACTCGATGGTATTGCATTATAACACAGCAAGAAATAATAATGCACTCATAACATCCGATATGAAATATTTCTCAAAATTACTGATGTTGTATTTCTATCGGATTTTTACAAAAACAAGTCTATCTCACTGCGATATTACAAACAGTTCTGACAGATTTCCGATTCCCGATTATTTTACGTGTTGTATTTCTTTCAAACGCATGTCATGTATGGATGCAAACGGTTATCAATTTGAACTATCTTAATACAAGCTATGGTAAATTTTCTACCATATAACATACACCAATTTGAAAATGGATGCAAGAGGTTAAACACACGAGCAGACTAAATAAGTTGATTTAATACCACAAATAATAACGGGACAGTTGACAATATCAAGACATAAACACAAAGTGTCAGTAAAATGTTTTGCCAAATTAAAAGTCTTAAATCAAACAGTTTCCCCATTCTTGCAAATACAAATGTAGTAGTAAAGTGTGTTATTGACATTTTGTCCAATTGTTATACGAGAGGTATTCAACTACTAATGAACAGAAAATGAACATCGATAATGTGTTACTCTAACAATGAAATTGAATAAAAACGTTTATATTATGTAGAGTAGTGAATCAAGAAGTATATATAATAATTCTAAATTGCCAATACTTTACAGTTAAATTATAATCTGCATTGGAGTAGAGGGTGTTGTTATTTGCGTTTTGAAGGTTTAGTATCAACCAGATAGTAAATTCTACTGCTGAAGCCTGATACTACTTCGCCAACCACTGCTTGGTTATAATATATCAAAGTTGTATTCATAAGTTTTTCTTAATCGGCGTTCTGTCTGGTGACCTGAAGCTGAATCTGGATGAAACACTATGTTCTTGAAACAGTCACTAGGAACGTTACAACACTTATTTGTTAAAAACCTGATTTAAACGGTTAGAACATAGGTCAGAGCCTTCGATTTTGTCAATTTGGTATTGATTTTGACGTGCGTATTCCATAATAACCAACACAATGCCTTTCCATTAAAACGGTCGCGAACAAACAAAGCTTGACAAACACCAACTTCTCCCCATCCGTGTGACCTGTTCGAAAGTACGATATCCTAATATATTATAACATTCTCTAAAATACAGCATTTATTCGACGTAGTGAAACAATTATTACACATAATGTTGTTTATTTCGCGTGTTTAGACTCCAAGACATTTGGCAATGTTGCATGTGTTTCTTGATTTTCAGCGCAGGAACTTAGCATTTTCCCAGGAACTTTGCAGTTACCTTTTACGAAATAATTTCACTGATAGTTTCTATGTACACTCCTATCAGTGATATTAGTCCGAGTTTGGCTAATGGATTAATCATAAACAGCATAAAACCAATGTAACTTCATACAGTATAGGTATTGGTATTGTTAGGCAAGTTTCAATTGTTGGTGCCATTTCATCATTAATGGAAAAAGAACTCTTATAACCATTTTTACGATAAATATTACTATTTTTTCTCATTAAAAATGCAAATTGATAAGTTACCAACATTTCGTTGATGTTTATGCAAGGGCCATTTTGTCTTAAAACAGAAAAAACAACATCATCTACTAAATTGTTGTTTTAAGCTTTAACCAAATTAAATATACAATACATGAATATAATTATAATATCTTGAACTTAAATATTGCAAAATCGGCAAGCATATTTCGTTCATAAATAAGTTCGTATTACATGAGTGAAAATCGCGTGATAGTTTCGATGTATAGATCATACAAGCTTGATGCTTTGCTGAACACGGCTTTAAAGATAATTGTCTGAAACGACGATGTCCTGGGAGTTTCCAAAGAACATATTTATAATTCCCAAACGGATTGGGTTCTTATATATAAATCAGGTTTGGCTTTTTTTTGTGAACGCTCTCCAAAGCAAACATCGTTTGAATAGATTTATTTCACGCGATGTAAGCATCATGTGTCAGTCGTTATAGTGTTATCTATTTAGCAAAGAATTTAGACAGAACGTATATGAATATTGCAGTTACTAACATTGTCAAGCGCTAATCAATTAGTATACAATGCGATACGTGCTAGGATTGCTAAGTACGCCTATATTAACTAAAGACGCACATGCTTCACACTTGCTGATTGTGCTACAGCTGGTAAACTATCTTCCTTTTCATTATTACATAGTAGCAGTGGTCGTGTTCAAAAGTATTATTTAAACGTAAATATTGTACTTAATCAGGCAACCCGAAGCCATATAAAAATCGTGACGTCGTCTAACAACCCTTGCTGTATGAAAGACGTCATTTAAAAAAGTGAGCACAGAAGCAGAACGTTAACCATTATAAGATGCGATGTGCACATGTATGACCGTACTGGAGGCAAAAGTTATAACTTGCCTGGGAGACATTCACTATAATAATGATAGAGGAGTTTGAATGAGAAAAGAATCGATTGTTACATGTATAATTATAGATGCTATAATTATTGGTGTTGAGATATTCCAGAAATGGTGTTTCGAAATACAATCTGTATCAATACCAGACACATAGGCGATGTTTCGTACGATTCAATTTACCAAACCAACTTATAAGCGAAACTTATGTTCCGTCTTTTTCTGCACAAGATCGGTTGTTTGAGGGTATTGTTCTGTGTAGTTGTGTTGTAACTGTTTTCTGTGCCCGGCTGGTTAAGTTGAAAGCACTCCGATTTCCTCATATCTTTTGATCGTGTAATAGTTCTAGATAGTATTAATTAGTCGATACGATAGGTGCTCAGTTTGTTGATTGTTTGATTGTGTTCCTTAAATGTGTATGTGGTATAGGCAGAAAGTCCTTTTCTGACGAGGCGTCTTGACGCGCGCACGATCCGTTATTGGTCGGCCTCCAAGCCTTCATTCGCTCGCATGAAAATCCGTTACATAGTCTAAACAAGCATGTTGCATAATTTGGAAATGTACAAGGACGTGTTGTTGACCTCGGGCATCCAAAAGTAGTGCTATTGCTTGAACTTCTAAATTTCCGTTAAGAGAACCACACTTCGAAGATGTATGAAGCCGTTCCAAACTACGAAAACAATATTGCTAAATTATCTTGAGCTTAAGATGTAATCATTGTTAAGCGACACCAGGAAATGTGTTTTAAATACATGTATCATTTAGCATTGATATAGAACATCTAAATGTGCTCACTAATATCAAATACCAACGACGTGTTGCTAATGAAATGTCTGGTAGTAATGTTTGTTTGAGATCCTTCTACATATCTGAGTTCATATAAATTATGTGCACCATTTTTAGAATTTCGACAAAAATGTTGCTATGTAAACTTGAGCTACTGTTGATGAGTCCCCAATATATGCTCAGAATATAATGCAATGCAGAAATACATACTGTCAAAGTGATTGGTGTGTGGACAAACTAAACTTGATTCTAGAAGTTAAAATATTTTTCGCAAACAGTTCAACTAATCGTTATTGTTCTTTCGGCAACCATTGCTCTTCATAATAATTATACAAAATGTATGCATCTTCTAGATTTCGTACGTGTTATATGTCGTTAACGCACACTGACTTATCTAATGACCACTAATATAGCTACCTCTCAGCATTCACCAGTATGATATATGAGATCGGTGATGTGTATTGACTGTGTCTATCTCCTAGAGATAACGTATTAAAGTTGATGATATAACCGGTATGTAAAATCCCTTTCTGATTGATAATAATTATGACAGTACGCCAGCGAACGACACTTTTATTCAAAGATGCAACAAACAGGAGCACACATATGTATGTGGTTTCAGCAATGAGTATAATTTATATATTGTTTTATTGAACACATAGTGTTGTAAAGCACAACTTGGTATTTGTAAATAAATTCAATAGACTAGAAACTTATTAATTGGAAACGAATACATAAATGCACTGTATAAAATCCAACATGTCAATGATCACAGTTTTGGACAGAAGTCTATGTTGACAGGTTACAATGTTACAATATGAATATTCCTTGAAACATGTATGTAACAGTCTCGTTCCTGCGGCTGTCTACAAAAAAAACTTGAAAAAAAGAAATTAATACCATCTTCTAAATATAATTGTGGCGTTCTACTAGTATATCATTGCAGTATTCCAGTGTTTTCTCCGTTCTAGATCTAGTTCGCTTACTAAATTTAATTTCCTAAATTTGCATAATCCCCATAACGAATTAATGGCAATGATTCAATAATGGAAATTCAATTACAATAGCGACGATATTTATACAACGTCGTTCATGTGTTTGTAGACACTGGAACAAAGTCGTCGATAGTTTACAAGAAATGTTATCATACATGTTCATTTGGAATCATCTTGACACCTAATTGTCTGTTTCATGTAGGGCACAGACCAGTACAAAATCATAATAGGAGCGAAATGAAGTTAATAAAGGTTTATAAATATACTGTTTTATACAAGGTTGATTGTGAAACACGTTTTATCAACTTGTATTGATCACTCTCGACAACTCATTTTTAGTATGGAAATTAGGAATTCATGCTTTATTTCATAATTGTATGTAACTATTCCAGCAATATGATTACCGAGATTTGCATGAATGTCCCGGTTTTTCTATCAACAACTCATTTACACCCAATTGCCACATGATATTCAAGTTGTGCTTTGGGATGATGGTATATGCACAATGTAAAAGAAATTTCATGCTGGTTGTAAACATCATGTTTGTTGGACTTTGACAGTACTCAAACTCATTTCATATCAGATGGATTTTGTATATTCATTTTGCAAACAGTATAACTAAAACAGGATGAAATTGTTTAAGCATATATCTACTGAATTCACAACGGAACTTTTTGAAGACAGTATGGAAGTGGAAGATGTTACACGGTCAACCAATGTCATTGTAATTACCAATAGTCACACAAACAATACGAGGACGCAGTATGTACTACATCATATTTAAGGGTATGACAGAATCAAGTAAAGCAATGGTAAATTCACAATTATTCGTTTGCATCTTGAGTTGGATATCAAAACATAGTCGTTAAGCATTAACATAATTTTAGACAAACTTTCTTGAACAATCACAAGACACTGAACAGGTAGACGGTAACGATGTCCTATTGTTGTCTAAGCTGGCCACAAATAGCCATCATTGTTTTCTCGTCTCCGCAAATAGCTCGGACTACATTACCGAAATTGCGTCTGGCAGTTCTCGCAATGTCTTGGTTGGATGCCACTCCGTTGTATAAAAATATTGCAACGTGGTGTGATTTGCTGGATTTAAGACAACACATTGTTTGGATACACACCATTTACATTTGCATTACAAATGGAAAATATAAGTTCGCAATATGGTACTATGTTAACGGTCAATTTGATTATTTGATATGAATGATATGGCAATATTAGGAAGCAATATGCATAAAAGCCAACAGCTAGATTACCTATCACCACAACAATACCTCATTTTTTGTGGCTTAATTTTAAACCTAAATCCTCTATCGCTCTGTCTTGCGTGTCGTCAGGTCAACACCGTTTTACTCTGTCGTTCCTGGATATGTCCGCCCACCATGCTTTTATAGACTGTGTATGGTAATACAATGGTTCAGTGTTCTATCGGCATTTTGTAAAATTGTTACATGACGAAACATTCCATAATAAGCTTTATGTTGTGTTTTCTTTGACATTCCGGCGTAGGATAGACAAACTAGGAGAATTATAGTGAACGACTTTAAAGATAATTGTCTGAAACCACCAATTCCTGAGATTTCTCAAGTAACATATGTATAGTGCCCACATGGATTAGCTTCTTATATTTAAATTAGTTTTAGTTATTTTATATCAGACCTCCCCAGAACATACATCGGCAGTATTGTTAGAATTCACGCAATGCGAGCACCATGTGTCAGTTCATATATTGCTATTGATTTAACAAATAATTCATGGCGCATCTTATATACTATATCAGTCATCTGTCTTAGAGTAAACTACAAGAATATACATTGTACATCACGATGCGTACCCCCGTATGAACGATGCATTCAGTATACAGGCATGTTGTCGATGGCTAATCCATTCATATGTTGTGAGATGCACATTTGGCATTGTTATAAAGTGTATTGACAATCAGAACGACCAGGAAGCAGTAACTATTCTAAAAAGTAAACTTGTCCATTTAAAAGTTGCACACATTCGTTTGAAAAATACAAATGTGTTAATACTGTTTATGAAATATATGTGTAGCACAGAAGTTGTATAAATTGGGCTACTTGTTTATTTACGATTGACGATTGTGTGTCGTCTATGATGTAACTCACACACATACAAATGATACATTGATGATGATTACTAACTTGTGTTGAATGGAAACGTAGTAAGATCGTACTGGAAGAAATTTTACTTGCACGAATGGCATGAATCACTATAGATATCAGATTGTTGCTCGAATGAGAAAACAATCGATTGTTAAATGTATAATTAAATATTCTTTAATGGTGTTATTCCAGACATGATGTCACATCTACAGTTGATGTTAATAAATACTTTATCTATCAACGTTAAGCACAACGGCCATTTCTCATAATATTCAATTACAAATTGTTTTCCCTTTATTTGTAAAACGTGGCATTGTGTGTAACATTACGAAAAATTAGCACAACACGATTGCATTATCCAGCATCATGTGCCTATTATATTGTGGTCATCCGATGAATATTTTCAAGAAGTAAGTAGCTTTTTTAATTTCACAAACAAGTCACCTAAGATTCGATACATCATTAAGACATTAACCTTCGAACATGTATGAAAACAATTATGAAAGGCACTAGCACTTCCGAATCAAGTTGCATAATGATTTTCATTGTCTGGAAATTTCATATCCTGCTGGTTAACCATCAGAATCGTGCATAGATCGTGGTTGCAATATATGACTTAACATTATGTAAATCTAATTATCAAATACGATTATACATTTAAGAATCATTTTTCTGACATAATATATTCGCCTCCAATATAAACATAGGAAAATTAATTTTACATATTTGATTTATAGTTATCATTTCGATGCACGCAATACGATGGTCCCTGGTCGATCAAACAAGATGGTGTAATGGCAGGCCATAAATATTCACCTCCCACGAGATATAAAAGACGTTAAAATGAAATGTATCATTAACATAAACGGTTCATGCACGAAATAGGAAAACAGATACATGTACGTATAGTGGAACCGTTTACAAACCTCTTTATATGAAATCGCATACTGAACGTATACAATAAACCACACACCAAATGTCACATTACAGTTGTATGATTTAACAGATGAAGCCGTTTCGAATGGTTATATTATATTATGTCTTATTGTGGCATCAAAGAATAGCTATATCATGTATGCATTACATATTATTATATATATTACTTACATATTCTGGACGTTTAACAGAGTCTACGGGATGTCTACTGCTAACTGTGAAAGAAATATTGATATGTAAGACATATTAATACATTTAGTACAATTATATTTATATATGTATGCATATTTTGATAGTCACATGTAGACGAGGGTTTGTAGGAACATGATGACACAAATGAATTTATCGAGATTATAACGATATGCATTTCATAAACTAATATTCGTGTTGTATGATATGTATTAGTTTAAGAGACATAACGTTTCTAGAATGTATCAATATTACACACCAACTTGCGTATTGCAGACGCTCTTTAAGAGAGAAACCAAGTAAACGCTGATATGTGATATTGCCAGTAAATGGTCTAACAAAGATATGTATCATCGGTATTAATTCGCATTGATGTGCATTAAGTGTTTCTCAGAGTATTCCTAACACATTATGGAACTTGAATATCATGTGTATTGATTCATTTAAACTCTACTCTATAGTCGTGTACTGCGAACATACGCGATGCAGTTAGCCCACCACCAGAGAAAATATATGCAGTTAAAAAGTGAAGACTCCTCTTTGACCAGGAGATTATTCTTCAATCTGGCATGAAGGTTCGAATGCCAATTATTATTATTAGTGTGCATCCATGAATAATGTGTGTAATAAATTAAATTTACATGCCTAAGATAACATTTGTTAAAACCAACACAATGTAAATATTTTTGCAGATATAATAATTACAAGATACTACCGTGTACAATGACAGAAGCAAAAAGGCAAAACACACTGGACTAGATGTAGTATAATAATTACATTTTGGATGTTAAACAATCTGTGAAATGCGTATTATTTGTTCATGTCCGTAATCACTAACTAAAGCGAAATATGAGCGTAATTGCCCTGAGGCCAACGTGTAAGTGTATCATGTTAACAAGTCCAGATTAGGAGTTGGTGAACTGTACTTCTGGGTCGTTAACTGATTATTAATCTCACAAAGCAATTGGAAAACTTGTACGTTCATGGAGAGAATCGGTAAATGCTGAGAAGACATTTTTGTTATCCCTCTAAACAAATGATACACAAAACTTTGCATTATATTCTCTGACGTCATTGCTATCCAACGGGAGACTCGAACGCATGTGTTCTTATGCAGTCCAAAGCCAAGGGAAAATCAAAATTCAAACCATGGTTAAAATACTGGACTGATGGACACAAAACACAAATTTGGTGAAATTCTTTAAATTAAACATATGCATCAAGATTGACATACGCTATTTAATAGACATGACATGCAATCATTTTTGTTCACTATCAAAATATTTCTGAACCCTCTTAGAAAAGTTTTATTGAGTGTGTACTTCAAAATAATTAAATTGCTTTTTAGTTTTCTGAAGGACGAGGCTTTTTCAAAACGGTGACACGTGTTAAAGAACCAAAGTCTATTCAAACACAATAGTCGCAGTACTTGTTTTCAGTATCAACGTAGTATCGTTAATCCTGGCAAATACTCGGCATAATTACTGGTTTATTTAATATTTAAATGCGTACACAATGTCTTCTTCTCTCCATGAAGTCTCCACTCAGATTCTGTCTGGAAGAATTAACGATGAAATTAATTACGTTCAAGTGGAAGTTCAAGTTATGTACAACTGAATGCAGACGACTTGTTATTGCTGTAACACATTTGGAATGTATAATTGGCGGAAAATCCATTATCGTCATGATGCGAATGATGTCAGCCGGTGAAGGAAACTATTCTTTGTGTCGGGTTGCTTTTAGAAAGTGTCCCTTTTCAGTTACAATCCCATTCGCTGTTCAGTTATACAGATGCCCTACTTATATCAGAAACGTAGTACTTTAATAGTGTTTTTGTGAGACGTTTCCAGTTATATATAAACCACTCGGTACACAACATAAGATCTAACAATCAAATCTTAAAATTGGTTGAATATCTGAGAAAAGGTTTAAAGTAAATATCTAAGCTTCGAAATTTGGAGAAAATATAGTATTTCGACTCGAACTGTAGACACTTAAAGTTGATGTATGCCATGCCTGGAGTGATATAGTATATCAGGACGTCTGTGTGTTTAGCTTTGTGCCAATGTAGTAATACAACTGCTACCTCCGCTTCTCATACTGGAATACATCGATATGCGAGCTCGTATCTAGTGTATCATTTGGACAAGCTTATAATTGAGTTGTCTTGTTTTCTTACAGCTGATTAGACAACCCAAGAAATTTATGTAAATCTGGATAATAATATTGCTGAGATGGCTAAATTGTAAATACAATAATGAAATTAAACGGCATCATGGAATACTATTTGTCATGCTACTAAACTGAAAATAAACTAACTAGAGTTTTAAAACGAATCGCTTTATTTAGCTCTTACAAGTATCCCAGAATATTACAACTATATTGCTCCTGATATTGTAGATCTTCATGAATTATATGTTTGTTATATTTTCCTTTATTCGTGTAACAAATGCAAGCCACATCGTGCTTACGTCAAATAATCTAGTAATCTAGTAGTGAAGACGTTATGTGAAGACGAATGTTGTATTAAACATAGGTTGTTTGGACACGATACATGGATATGACTACCGTAATTATATAGACTATGTTAGTATATTGCGAGTTCAGTAAACATGTCTATGATCGAACATACAAGATGGCGCTGTGGTACCATTGAAATTCTTTACATATTCTTGCGTGGACAACTTTTTTATATTGAGACGGGTGTGTTTGTTGCTTTTTTTAAAAACAATAAAGAATGACACAGCACATTTAGTATTTCTATAAGTATATATATTTAAAATGAGCATAGCTTTTATGTGTTTAACTACACTTGTTTATAACTGTACCATGACCCATTATGCCGCCGTTAGCGTTCGTATGACTGGTGCCAAACTACAATCCCTTTACATATATCATCGGTGCTAAGATATACTATCTAAAATTAGAACTTTAAACACGTCGATAACAATGTCTTAGATATTGTGCCCGTGCTGTGCAACTCTTCGATATTGCCCGTATAAATAACAATAATAGTGGTCAAACCCGAATAAACTAGCCCATTTTGGCAATTATGCATGTGTTAAAATAGACAAAAGGTCAAACACATAAATAATATATTCTGTTATTCAGATTATTCAATCTAAATCTACACGATCGATTTGAAGTCCACAGCAATATTATTTAAACGGTTGGAAAGTATAAGTCACATTTGGTTGACATTCAGTATTATGCATATGTTTCCACTACCGGACTCCATGGTACATGTATGACAACAACCTTCTATAATTTGTTATGTTGCTGGCTTTATGGCGTACATATTTTTCGATTGAAGCAGTATATTACATCATTGGAAAAGTACAGTTATTACTAACCATATATGAGATGTCTTATGAACAATTTGCCTCGGATACATTTGCTTTAGCTGTTTCTAGTTTTAATTTAACATGAGTGTTAGGGACAATTGTAAACATATTATTACATCCATCTAATCACCAAGCTGGAAACGATTTCTGGTACTACATGTTATAGTCAGGCTGTATGATCTTGGTGTGTTTAAAACATGATGAATTGTGTTATGTGACTGCATCGATATTGCATTTTAACGTGAATAGTGCAGAATTGCTTAGTAAGTGAGAATATATAAACGCAGATATCTGAAATTGTCTGTAAATGGTAGAGAAAACATATTTATCAACGACATCAGTTTGCACTGATACGTATAATATGTTTGCCGGTGTCTTCCAAATAGCTTATAGAACTAGAATACCATGTATATTGATTCACACAAACTCGCATTTATAACCGTTAAATGTAACCCAGAGCGTGTTCGGTCACTGTTTTGCTGTTTCGGAGTTATAAGATACAATTGAACGAGATTTTTGGTAAGCATGAATATCTTACAGTTTATTTGAATGACTTGTAAAGCAATTTTTCTTCAGCGCCCGTATTTCATGCTGAAACAACGAGATGCAATGTTCCACAATCTTTGGCATACAGACATATAGTACGCTTTATACCTTGATAGTATATTAGCTCAGTGGCGGATTTAAAAAAAAATATTTAATAGTTTGCGGACCAAACACTGATACTGCCACCTGAGCTTGTTGTAGGAATGAATTGGCCAACCTGGCCGTATGGATTGTATTGTAGTTTGCATAATAGGTTTTACGGCACCTAAAGTCAATACATAGAATGTTAATCATGAGTTCTCGTCATAGTGTACGCGTATAAGTCAAGTACTAGCCAAATCAACCAAAATCCCTGGCTATACATTTGGAACATTCATTCCAGTCGTTGTCATGACTTTGGATTCCAGATTGACTGTAAATCGTATAATTGTAACCAATAGGAACAGTAGTCCCATTATTGTATTATCATACTTATAGACTACATCAACTAACAGGTTTACAAATTATGCCTACCATTTCAGACTTACCAGTTATAATGCCTGTGCAATCAAAATGATACAAGACATTTATATTTGAACAATGTCCGATTGTTGGCTAAGCTTGCTACAAATAACCATCATCGTTTTCTCATCTTCGCCAAAAGTAAGAATTACATCACGGTACTTGCATCTGGCGGCTCTAGAAATGTCTTGCTTGGGTGCCATTTTGTGATCAAGAAGTATGGCATTGAAGCCTCCTGTGTGATTGGCTGGATTAAGGGAACGCATTGTTTGGACAACTGCCTAGAACATTAGCATTGAGAACGGAAAATGATAGCCCTCTCTGTGTTGGCAATGTAACGGCTTGTTAGTTCCGAAGTGTGATTCATGTTGGAGGATGCAAATTGCATATCTCCATGGACAAAACCAAACGACATGGACATAGTTTAAGATAGCATGATGTGATGCTATTTTACTGCTTTGACTTTGGCAACAAGGTCATGTAGCAGCACCGCATCATTTGGTCATTTTGGGTAACCGGATGTTGGCATAGCCATCCCCAGGGACGACATCACAAGTGGGCACATAAACAGATCGTAAACCATTATAAGATACGATGTACACATGTACGACCACACTGGAAACAATAGTTACAACTTGCAAGGGAGACATTCACTATAATTATGATAGAGGCGTTTGAATGAGAAAAAAATCGACTGTTACATGTATAATTATAGATGCTATATTGGTGTTAAGATATTCCCGAAAAGTTGTTCGAAATACAATCTGTATCAATACCAGACATAGCGATGTTTCTTACGATTCAATTATTCCATGCCCAATGATAAGTGGAACTTATGTAGCGTCTTCCTCTGCACGCGAATTAACATATAAAGTCATGAATACTATTAAAAGTATATTACTATACTATATTAGTATGATAGGCGCTCAATTGGTTAGTCGATTGCTTGATTGTTTTCCTTAAAGTCGTAGGTACGCTAAGCAGATCTTGTCCTGTAGTGTCGTCATGGCGTGCGCACGATCCGTTGATGGTGGGTCTGTAAGCTATCACATATTTAATATGCATCACAGATGTTTTACCTGCCAACTTGATAATAGTCGATTTATTGTTATTTATTATTGAATGTTAAAACGTATTATTTACCATACAGTAGGCGGTTTAAAGGATTATAGGACTATTTACTAGCGAAAAGCCATACTATAACACGCATAACGGAAGAATACGAAACGAGACGCAAATGATTTTGTTAGTTTACTAAAGATTATCGTAGACACAGAGGACAACATTCACATTGTGTAGATGTACACCTATATATGATTATCATATACAATTTGTTCTTCACAGAGACATTATACTGACCTAATATAGATCATCTCAGTCCAATATATCAATAAAAAATGAATTTTACATATTTTATTTATAGTTATCCTTTCGATGCACGCAATGCGATGGCCCCTTGTCGATAAACCGAGATAGTGTAATGGCAAACCATATATATTCAACTCCCACGAGATATAAAAGATGTTAAAATATAATACACCATTTACATAAAACAGGTCGAACACGATATGGGCAATATCTTACTAATAATTGTAAAATC
The DNA here is from genome assembly GCA_963678985.1 of Spisula subtruncata. NCBI lineage: Eukaryota > Metazoa > Mollusca > Bivalvia > Venerida > Mactridae > Spisula > Spisula subtruncata. The sequence continues at coordinate 3,118,224 of OY787660.1, read as the reverse complement.
ATATTCAAATGTATATTAACCTTTGATAATGACAACACAGCAGAGATCCTTCTACATTTCCGAGTTCATATAAATTATCTGCACCATTTGTACATTTTGATGAGTCCCCAATATAATTATGATCAGAATGTAATACACTGAAGAAATACATTCGGTCAAAGTGATTGGGGTGGGGACACACTAAACTTAATTCTAGAAGTTGAAAAATACCTGTCGCAAACAGTTAAACTAATCGTTGTTGTAGAGTAGACAAACCTTGCTTTTCATATGCATCATTTATGCATATATGTACTAGATTGCTCAAGTGATCAATGTCGTTAAGGTACAACGATTTATTTTAAGACCACCGGTGAATATTGATATAGCTAGCTCTCAGTATTCAGCAGGATAATATATGTGAACGGTGACGTGTATGAAATACTTCTATCCACTGGAGAGTAATTCATTCAGTTGCTGATATACGCGGTATGTCAACCCAATTCTAATTGATAAATATGATGACACCATACCAGCGTAAGAGACTAAAAAGATAATTCACAGAAATCAAACACAAATATGTGGTGATTCTAAATGAATCTGCAGTATATATATTATATGTAATGCAACGATTTGTCACTTTATTACAGGGAATGATTACATACATGTACATTTATATCATGCTGTCAAACATGTCAATAATCACAAATTGGGACATTGATCTTTGTTGACAGGTTACAACGTTACAATTGTATTGAAAATGGTATAAAAGAGACGAACTGGGTTAATTGGTTTAAGTTTAAGAAACATGTTAAAATATATAGTTAATTTTATATGAATATTCTTTGAATACTGTATGTAACAGTCTTATTCTCGATCTGATGATGTCTACATCAGTTTGAATAAATTAATAACATCATCTACATCCAGTTGTGGTGTCCAATATACTTTCAATATTCCAGTGTTTTTCTCAGTGCTAGATCAAGTTCGCTTACGAAACTTAATTTCCAGAATTTGCATAATCCCCTTAACGAATTAATGGCAATGATACAATAATGGAAATTCAATTACACTAGAGACGATACTAATATAACGTCATTCAAGTGTTTGTAGACACTGGAACAAGGTCGTCAATAGTTTACAAGAAATGCTATCTTACATGTTCATTCAGAATCATCTTGACACCTAATTATCTGTTACATGTAAGATGAAGACAGGATTACCAGACATAATTGAAGTTAGATTTAAGCTTTCATTGCACTGTCGATGGATTTTGTTCATAATGGTGTTTTAAGGTCAGCTGTGAAACAAGTTTTGCCTACTTGTACTTACATGTATCACTCTCGACACCTTAAATCAGAGTTCATACATCGCCATGTTCGACAGTCATTAACATAGTTTTATACACACTTGCTTGAAGAATCACAATATATAGACGGTAACGATGTCCGATTGTTGTCTAAGCTTGCAACCAATAGCCGTCATTGGTTTCTCATCTTCGCGAACAGTTACGATTACATTAACAACATTGTGTCTGGCAGTTCACGCAATGTCTTGGTTGGATGCCACTTCGTTGTATAAAAATATGGCAACAGTGTGTGATTTGATGGATCTAAGACAACACATTGTTTGGATACACGCCTTTAACATTTGTATAACAAATGGAAAATGAAAGTTCGAAATGTGGTACTAAGTTAACGGTCAATTTGAATATTTAATATGATTGGCATGGCAGTATTAGGAAGCAATATGCATAAAAGCTACATATGTAACAGCTAGTTTGAGTGTCAAAACAACAATACATAATAGTTTGTAGCTTGCTTTTAAAATCTGTTTTGTGTGTCGTCAGGTCGACAGTTTTACGTTGTCGTTCCAGGATATGTCCGCCCACCATGTTTTAATAAAATGTTTATGACAACACAATGGTTAAGTGTGATATTGGCATTTTGTCAAATTGTTATATTACATGACGGAACATTCCATACTAATATTTATGTTGTGTTTCTTTGACATTCAAGCGTAGGCTACACAAACTAGGAGAATTATAGTGAACGACTTTAAAGATGATTGTCTGAAACCAACGTTTACTGGGAATTCTCAAGTAACATATGTATAGTTCCCACATGGATCAGCTTCTTATATTTAAATTAGTTTTAGTTATTTTGTATCAGACATACATCGGCAGTATTGTTTGAATTCACGCAATGCGAGCACCATGTGTCAGTCCATATATTGATCGATTTAACAACGAATTTCTGGCGCATCTTATATAATATATCCGTCATCTGTCTTAGAGGTAAACCACAATGATATACATTTTACATCGCTAAACGTACCCCGTTAGAACGATAAACTAAGTATGCAGGCATGTTGCCGATGGCTTATCTATCTATATGTTATGAGATGCACATTTGGCATTGTTGTAAAGTGTATTGTCAATCAGGACGACCAGGAAGCAGTAACTATTCTAAAATAGTACATTGTCCATTTAAAAGTCGCACACATTCTTATGAAAAATAAAATGTGTTAATACTGTTGATAAAAGATATGTGTAGCAAAGGTGTTTTACAAAGTTGGCTTCTTCTTTGTTTACAATTGACGGTAATGTGTCGTCTATAATGTAACTCACACATGTACAAATGATACGCTGATGATGTATACTAACTTGTGGTAAATGGAAACGTAGTTACATCATTCTGGAAGAAAATTTACTTGCATTGGTGGCATGAATCACTATAATTATCATAGTGCTGTTCGAATGAGAAAACAACCGATTGTTTAATTGTAGCATTGCATATGCTATAATTGTGTTGATTTAATCAAGAAATGATGTCACATCTACAGTTGATGTTAACAAATACTTTATCTATCAGCATTAAACACACCGACTATGTCCCATACTTTTCAATTAATAAATTGTTTTCCCTTTATTTGTTAAATGTGGCATTGGTTGTGTGAAACATTACGAAAAATTAACACAACACGATTACACTATTCCAGCAGCATGTGCTTATTATTTTATGGTCATCCAAAGAATATTTGCAAGAAGTAAGTGACTTTTTTAATGTCTCAAACAAGTCACCTAAGATTCGATGCATCATTACGACAATAACCTTTGAACATGTGCGAAAACATTTATGAAAGGCACATGAACTTCCGAATCAAGTTGCATAACGAGTTTCATCGTCTGGAAATATCATATTCTGCGGAAAAAACCCATTAGAATCGTGCATAGATCGTGGTTGCAATATATAACTTACACATTATGTAAATCTAATTATCAAATACGATTATACATTTAAGAAACATTTTTCTGACATGATGTATTCGCCTCCAATGTAAACATAGGCAAATTAATTTTACATATTTGATTTATACTTATCATTTCGATGCACGTAATTCGATGGTCCCTGGTCGATCAAACAAGATGGTGTAATGGCAGACCATAAATATCCCCTCCCACGAGATATAAAATACTTTAAAATGAATTGTATCATTTACATAAACGGTTCATACACGAATATGGAAAACAGTTACGTATAGTTGAACCGTTTACAAACCCCTTTATATGAATCGCATACTGAACGTATACAGTGTACCACACACTAAATGTCACATTACGTTATCGTGCTTATATTTTAGATTACAGTTTTATAATTCAACAGATGAAGCCGTTCCGAATGGTTATTTTATATAATGTCTTATCGCAGCATCGAAGAATAGCTATATCCTGTATGCATTACATATTATGGACGTTTAACAGAGTCTACGGGATGTCTACTGCTGAGAAAGAAATATCGATGTGTAAAACATATTAATACATTTATTACAGTCATATTAATACTTGTATGCATATTTTGAGAGTCACATGTAGACGAGGGTTTGTAGGAATATGATGACGCATTGATCGAGATAATAACGATATACATTTAATGAACTAATATTCGTGTTGTATGATCTGTGTTTGTTGTAGACACATAACTTTTCTACAATGTTTAATTATTACACTAACTTGCGTATTGCAGACGCTCGTTAAGAGAGAAACCAAGTAAATGTGATATTTGATAGAGCCAGTTAATGGTCTAACCAAGATATTTATCATCGGTATTAATTCGCATTTTAAAAATGTTTCTCAGAGTATTCCTAACATATTATGGAACTTGAATATCATGTGTATTGATTCATTTAAACTCTTCTTTATAGTCGTGTACTGCAAACACACGTGCGTCATTCAGCTCACCGCCTGACAATGTGCATACTTTTCTTCAACCGGAAGATCATTATCCAATCTGACATACAATGTCGAATGCTCATACACTTGCTATGATTGTGCATTCATGTAAAACAGTGTGATTAACATGTTTGGTGAATAAGATGTACATGCCTAAGATAATATCTTTTAAAGCCAACATAATGTGAATACATGTATTTTGTATGACTGTATACATACATTATACGGCCCCGTTCAATGACAGAAGTCTAAAAAGCACTGGACTAGTATTACATTTCGGATGTTAAACAATCTGTTCAACGCTTATTGTTTGTTCGTGTCCGTAATCACAAAATTGCGAAAGCAAAATATGAGTGTAATTGCCCTGAAGCCAACGTGTAAGTATATCGTGTTTCCAAGTCCAGATTAGGAGTTGATGAACTGTACTGCTGTGTCAATAAACTCTGATTATTCTTAGAAGATAATCGGAAAACATTCATGGAGAGAATCTGTAAATGCTGAGATAACATTTTTGTTATCCTCTAATTTCCATTTAAGCACTTTGACCTTCATGCACAATTAGTAAAGAATGTGCGTTATATTCGCCGCTGATGAGATACACAGTTGTTTGTTTAGAATATCAAATAGTGTAGTAAATACACAGACATTTCGATATTATAAAATGTATAAGTGCAAATTATAATGTATCTCCTTCCACGCATCATTCGACTTCAACGTATACGTCCTTATTTAGCCCAAAGACAAGGGGAAACTAAAATGTCATGTGATGTTTAAAATGCTACGCTGATGGAAAAATGTGGTAAATTCTTTAAAATGAACTTATGCACCTAAATTGACGAATGATATAATATTATGCTATTTAATAGACATGATACGTATTCAATCATATTTGTTCACTATCAAAATATTCCTGAATCACCTCAGAAAAGTTTAAAATAGTGTGTACTTCAAAATGATAATACAACGTTTTAGATTTCCGAAGACGATACTTGCTTTATATTTCAAAACGGTGTCACGTATCATTTATAGAATCAAAGAAAATATTCAAACATATTAGTCATACTACTTGTTTTCAATATCACATTATATTTTAACCCTGCTAATATTTGGTACAATAATTGGTTTATTAAATATTTAAATACGTAAACAATTTCTTCTTCTCTCTATGAAGTCTCCACTTAGATTCTGTCTGGAAGTATTAACGATGAAATTAATTACATTCAAGTGGAAATGAAAGTTTTGTACAATTTAATGCAGACAACTTGTTATTGCTGTAACACATTTGGAGTGTATAATAGACGGAAAATCCATTATCTTATTGATGAGAATGATGGATGCCGGTGAAGGAAAAATGTGGGTTCTTTGTGTCGAGTAGCTTAAAACAAGTTCCCCTTTTGCGTTACAAATCTCTGCCCGGTTCAGCAATAAAGATGTCCTACTTATGTAAGTAGAGTAGTCCTTTAAAAGTGTTTGCGTGAGACGTAACCAGTTATGCATATGACAAGACCTGGATGCACTGCATATAATATAACACTCAAATCTTAACATTAATTGAGTGTCTGAGAAAAAGTGCAAGGTATATTTATTTAAAAAAGCTTTAAAATAACTTGCTTATAGTTATGAAATAAGACATTATTGGAGAAATTACATTAGAACGACGAGAAACTAAGACATGTATAGCTGATGTGTGTCATGCCTGGTGTGATATATTATACCAGGGTGTGTATCATTGTAGGGCCAATGTTGCTATGTTTCGGCAACCTCGATTTCTCCATACTGGTACATTTGTATACGTCGATACATCTAGTGTATCATTGGGCCAGGCATATAATTGAGTGAGTTGTCTTGTTTTCTTACAGCTGATTAGACAACCTAACCCAAGGAGTTTATGTTAATCTGAGTAATCCTATTGCTGAGATGGTTAGATACAATAATGACATTAAACGGCAGCATGGAATCCGATTTGCCATGCTACTCAGACTGAAGATAAACTAACTAGATTTAAACAAAATGTTAAAGTATCTATACCACTGTATGTATATTTTAGATAGTTGATTTTTGATAATATAGGAAAGACACAAAAGATCCATTCATGGGTAACGATACATTTAACTCTTTAACCGCCATAATAAGTATAATTGAAATTTATTTTTTGTAACCTATTCACAATTCCATAGTGTTAGATACATACGAGGGGTGATCAATATAATCGAGGACTTTCTTTCTCAATTTTGAAATATTGGAACTAGAGTAATGAAATTACACGCTGATGTCGATCAATCAATTATCTCGCGATTTGTCTAATTTTCCTTATGATTACGTCACTATTTACTTGATGACATGACTTTTTGTAACCATGGTGAAGCGCGCACCGTCGAGCATCTCGGGCGTAACGTTATTTCTGAGAAACGTCACGCTATGAAAATTAACGCGAAACTTGTAAATTCCTCGCGATTCCTCCAAAATTACTTGACTAAACTGTGCATGGATTCTGTGCGCTTCCAATTAGTCATTTTCATATGATTCCGTTGTTTATGTGATTGTATGGTCTCTGCCAAACGGTTGAGTCTATAATATAGGAAAAAACAGCAAAATAACACCGCGTTAGGGACACTTCAGATCTCAATCAAATGCAACTGGCAAATACGAAGACTAGTATAGGCTACAAAACAAAAAATCGTTGACTCCAAATCAAAAGGGTTATTTCGATATTACGTCCTAAACCTGATAGGCCTATGTTTCAGTCTTTATAGAAATAATCTAATTTTGTAAAGCCAACCGCCCTTTTCCGAGTTTTGTTTCCAATAACGCATCCATACTCTTTTTATTCCACCTCACATTCCAGAATCGGCTATTAACTACTTATTTCAGTAGTTAAAGACAACCAGTCTCATACATGGAACCGGATATCAGTCCAGGAAGGAGCTATGTGCTGCTCCGACGGTGACGCTTGGAATGACGTCGCGTGACGTCCAACGTCACGCACCCCTTGTTTGGATCAAATAATTCATTAGTGCATTCGGTCAGAGACATCTTACTCCGAATGATGTTAAATGGCTTTGAGCCTTGCTGTCAATATGAAATTGCTAAATGAAAAGTCCTCGAATATATTGATCACCCCTCGTACAATGCTGGACTAGGTTGGTAGGTACTTTTACAACCACACCCAACAGAATCTCAGTTGAAGTATGCACCAGCCAGTGTTATGCCCGCTCGGGACCAACCAAGCACCAAAAACAGTAACAATAAAGCCTAACACAATCACGGAGTAATGCCAACCATAGCCTAACGAAAACACAAAATCCAAGTCCTCGCTGTGAACAAGCTGGATGTCCTAGTTTCACAAAAGAATACCATACAGGTGATTCTAAGTGAACGAATGTAACGCAGCTTAGACCCAGTCTAGTTCCCCTTGTCGGATGATTTCTTTTATTTTTTATTATTTTCATGACCAAATGGCATACATAATGTCAGATACATGTATGGAATCCTACACGCGTAGTATACACGCTCATTAATATACTGCCTGGTGTGTGTACTTTGTCTATGACCTCTTCTATCGTTCGTGTTACGAATGCAAATCAGCTCGTACTTACGTCAACCAATCTAGTATTGTAGACGTTATATGAAGACTAATGTTGTATGAAACATAGGATATATGGACATGATCCATGGATATAAATACCGTAATTATATAGACAACGGTAGTATATTGTGAGTTCAGTAAACATATCTCTGATCGGACGCACAGGAAGGCGCTGTGGTATTATTGAATTAATTTACATCTTCTAGGGTGAACTACTTTCCTAAATGGAGACGTGTGTACGTGTTTCGTGCTTATAAAACACAATGAAAGAAATATCACATTTCTTATTTCAACTAGTGTATAAATCATGTATATCTAAAACGAAGATTGCTCCCATGTCATATACTACAATCGTTTATTAATGTACAATGAATCATTGCGCCATTGTTAGAGTCCATATGACTGTTATCGAACGATAATTCCCTAATTACCTTACATACATCAGCGGTTTTAAGATATATATCTACAAGTTTGAAATTTAAACACGTCTACAATAATGTCGTCGATCTTGTCCGTATATATATCTAGAATAGTCGTTTAACCCGAATAAACTATCCAATTGTGCAATACTTGTGTATTTATTTACATAGGCAAAATGCCAAATTCATAAATAAGATCATCCGTTATTCAGCTAATTTAATCTTACTCTACTCATTAAACGGTTAGAAAGTATAAGTCACATTTGGTTGACATGCAGTATTATGTATATGTTTCCACTACCGGGCTTCATGGTTACCGTAACTGTTTGACAACAATCTTCTATAATTTTCTATGTTGCGAGCTTCATGACGTACACATTCTTCGTTTGGAAACAGTATATTACATCATTGGAAAAGTACAGTTATCACTTATGATATGTGTAAACATGGGTTTTCTTACGATCCATTTGCCTTTGAGACATTTATCATACATGTTTCTACATGTAATGATAATGTAACATGAGTTTGTGGAACAACTGTGAACATACTATTACACCCATTTAATCATCAAGCTGTGAACGATATTCTGGTTCTACTAGTCAGGCTACATGCTGTTTGTGTGTTTAAAACATGATACAATGTGTTACGTGACTGCATCGATATTACATTTTAATTTAAGTAGTGCAGAATTGCTGAGTTAGGGAGAATAGATAAACGCCTCTATCGGAAATTGTCTGTAAACGGTACAGGAAAACATTCATCAACATTAGTTTGCACTGATACTCATAATATGTTTGCCAGTGTCTTTCTAATAGATTAAAGAACTAGGTTATCATGTTTATTGATTCACTCAAACTCGCATTTGTATAACTCGGAACGTGTTTGGTCGCACCATATCCTCACGAAAGGTCAACATTACATAATATCATTGAAGTCTGACTTAATTTGCTAACCTGGCAGTATGAATTTGATTGTAGTTTCCAACATTGGTTTTACGTCACATAAAGCCAAACCCCAGAATGTTAATCATCACTTCATATCATAGCTATGAGTACATACGTACAAAGCCACATAAGCCACTCGGTCGAGATATTATGGTACAAAATTTTATACTTAAATATCATGACATCATATTTTAATTAATCGTCTTAAAATGTCTACATATTGTTAAGATGTATATCTTTGGTCGCATCAATGTATTTGCCAAACTTATTACAAGTTATCAGAAACCTAAATTTCAGTCGATGACATGACGTTGGATTCCAGACTCTAGTAAAATAAAAGTCATATAAACATAACCAGTAGAAACCGTAGCCGCATTATTAGGTATTAAGTGTGTACTGATTGGTTACATGTTCTAACAAATTGACAAAATATTCCCAAAATAGCAGACTAACTAGTTATGACCAATCAAAGGATACAATAAATATATATCTCAACAGTGTCCGATTGTTGGCTAAGCTTGCTTCAAATAGCACCATCGTTTTCTCATCATCGCCACAAGTTAGGATTACATAAGGATAATTGCATCTGGCGGCTCTCGCACATTTCTTGGTTGGGTGCCACTTTGTGATACAGAAATATGGTATTGAAGCATCGTGGTGTGATCGGCTGGATTAAGGTAACGCATTGTTTGGACAACTGCCTAATTCATTTGCATTGAAAACGGAAAATGATATCCCTTCATGTGTTGGCAATGTATTGGCTTGTAAGTATCGTGATAGTATTCTAGTTTAAGGATGCAAATCGCATATCTCTACGGATAAAACCAAACGACATGGACAGATTTAACAAAATGTGTCATCAGGCTCTTTTACAGCGGTGAATTGGGTAACTAGGTCAGGTAACAGTAACGCCTCATTTTGGGCACTTGGTGTCACTGGTTGTTGGCACATTTTTGTAAGACTAGGGTGTCAAACTATTTTACAGAGGGGATTTGGATTATCCTTTTTTTAGTTTTGAGTGCTGCCTTCCCATTTCCTCATATCTGCTTAAATACACACATTGTCTCAACTACTACATGTTGTGCTTCTATTGTTCAATTGGTTCATATGGGAGTTGCTTCATTCATTAATATTAGTAGTCGTTAGTACTGGTTAAATTACTGTATCTTTTAAAGTCATTTATTCTTTCTACATTTTCAAATAAATGACTGTCCTAGTTCCAAATGCAATCGCACATATAACTTAATGAAACAGCGTTTATTCTAACACAACTTATTATCTTTACTTTCCTACAAATAGTTCGCAAAATAATGGGTTTATTTAATCTTAAAAGGCGCCTAAATTATCCTCTCTTAAAGGAGACCCTTCTCCAAATCAGTAAAATTATATAAGGTATCAAGGATGAAATTAATTACATTTAGGTAGAAGTGAAAGATTTTCACAAATGAATAAATACGACTTGTTATTGCTTTAACACATTCCGTGTGTGTACATGTAATAGGCGAAAAATCAATTATCGTCGGCAATAGAACAATTGCAACAACTGAGAGGATAAATGTTTGTGCATTGTGTTGAGGAATTTTAGCAATGTGTCCATTTTCAATTTTGACTAATATGAACTGTTCAGTTTGATATATTCCCCTCTGAAACACTAGTATAACATTCGGTAAGAATATGACGATGCCATTTGTTACCAGATTGAAACTATATGCAGTACATAGAAGCAATCAACCGAATAGGTCATTGAACAAATATAATGCTATAAACGCTTGATGTTTTGCCAAACTCATATTCGCACTGTTTTATGTAAATGATTCATTTCATTTTAACGTATTTTATATATCTCATGGGAGGCAAATACATGTATATATGGTCCGCCATTACACCATCTTCTATGATCCACCAGGGACCATCGTATTGCGTGTATTAGAAGATATGTATAAATCAAGTATGTAAAATTGATTTGCCAGTTGTTATATTTGAATTATATTGTCTAGTGATGCTGAATCATGTATCTGATCTTTTCAGACAAAACTGTTTTTAATTGTTCACTGTTTCATTACATCGCTGTTTGCTTCACAAGTGTACGCATATGATAAATAATACAGAAATAACAGTTACAGTTTGTCTTTAGAATACAATATTGATATAAGTATATTTTGTTAAATTCATGTGTATACTAATATGAGATCTCATGAAATATACCTTTGTAAACGCTAAGGTACTTTTATCCTATATGAACAATCCAAACATGTGCATCTATACCATATTGGTGTACATCTGTTTTAGTACACCGGTAATCGTGCAATATATGTGATGGCGTTAGGAGATACTTTAATAATAAATGACAATGCGAAGGGAATTATGTATCATCATTATTTCTTGAGACATCTATTAGTTTAATACAATGCTCTGTGAAATTATACTATCTGATCGTCAAGGGTATAAGTAGTGTAACTTTATCATCAGACTCTCAATGATACCATTAATGGTAAGCAGACAATGCTGAGTATGATATAAAACCATGTTATAGTATTGTGTCATGTTATACTTTCCATATCAAAACAAAGCCGCGTACGGGTTGACCATGACGGCGACAAAACATCCACAGACGGGCATTCTGTTGAAATAATAAGTTATAAATGTCATATAGAAGATAACAATATTAGTCAAAGATTATCTCTTCATAATTCAACCCGAATAGATGAACTTTTGACATGTACATAGTATAAGAAGCATTGTCTTAGATTTGTATCCATTATTAAATTTGGATTTAGACATTTGCATACAAAAATTGAAATGGCATTGTATATTGATTCTGTGCTGTGTTGATCACAATACTGGAACGTACATTCGACATCCTGTCACACCTTGTTGTAATATTGAGCACATGACATACATTTGTACATCTGTTTAGATGTTATATCTACGAACTCACAGACAATACATAATTCTAACACGTTATCAAATCAAACGGGAGAACCACATGTTTACAATCTAACATTTGTTGGCATATATTTAACTATCGCGAAATCAATACATCTTGGCCAAATAACAGGAAGACATATCAATATAACACTTGACCAAACATAACCTTCTCCTATACAAAACAACATGATTCCCTGATCTCATCCATGAGTGATATTACCAATCAAGGGGAGTAGAGAATATCTTCAAAGCGTGTTATAAATAATGCACCTTTTACAATGTACTACCAACACTGACAGATTTTGACATTACGTAGTTTTAAGACAGAATCACAAAAAGCAGAAGCGAACTGGACTAGTATTACATTTCGGGTGCAATACATTTCGAATGACAGTAGGTTTATGACAGAATCGAAGAAAGCACAAACGAACTGGCCTAGTATTACATTTCGGATGTAAATCAATCTGTGAAGTGCGTATAGTTTGTGGATGTCCGTAATCACACAATTGCGACAGCGGAACATGAGCTAAGTTGTCTTGGAGATAACATGACTTGTGCATATATCGTGTTTCTAAGTCCAGGTTATGAGGCGATGTACTGTGCTGATGTGTGAATAAACTCTCATCATTCTCACAAAACACACAGGAAACATTTAAGTTGATGGCGAAAGTATGTACATGCTGAGACGACATTTTATTATATGAATTAATGACTAAATTAAATGTCAAATGATGGTTAAAATTCACAACTGAAAAAAAACAGTAATTGTGGTAATTTCTATAGAAAAGCACATAAATGAAAGTATGCAAATTGACGACGAATGTTATACATTATTTATAAACATGGCATGCAAAAATATTTGTTCAATATCAACATAATTCGGAATCTTTTAACAATAGTTTTATACCATTTATTGCGCATGTATTACGTTCCTGATATTCGAAGACGATGCTTGCCTTATTATCCAAACTGCGTCACATATCATCTAATTAATCAAAGTATATCCATATACTATATTCGAACTTCGTGTTTCCTCATAAACCCCTGCAAATATTTGGCACAATAATTGGTTTATTAAATATTTAAATGTGTGTACAATTTCTTCTTTTTCTCTCTATGAAGTCTCCACTCAGATTCTGCCTGACAGTATCAACGATGAAATTAATTACATTCAATTGGAAATGAAAGTTTTGTACAACTGAATGCAGACACTTTGTTATTGCTGCAACACATTTTGAGTGTATAATTGGAGGAACATCCATTATCGTCATGATGCGAGTTCTTTGATTTGAGTAGCTTAAGAAAAGTGTCCATTTTCCGTTATAATCCCATTCGCTGTTCAGCAATACAGTTGTCCTACATATGTAAGTTAAGCAGTTCATAAGTGTTTATATGAGACACAACCCATTATCCATGTGACAAAGACTGGATACACTACATGCAATATAACAATCGAATCTCAAAACTGACTGAATGTCAAGGTAAATTGGATCATCCTTGTGGCGGGACTTGGACTTTTTATCATTTATTTGGGTTGTGCTTAGACTGTGCTCCGTTTATGTGTGCTGTGAAGTTACTGCAATATGTGCTCGAATCGTAACAGAAAGTTGATTGCTGCCTTCTTTGCCCGATTTCCACTTTTCTTTTACTGATATAAAATATGACCTTATCGAAGAATATATATTACTACGACGTCAAAGGAAAACAGAGTTTATGTGTGACATGCCTTGGTTGATATAGTATACCAAGGCGTTGTTAAGCTGATCATTGTGCTAATTTTGTAATAGATCTGCTAACGCGGCTCCTTTTACTTGAATACGTCGATACATCTAGTATATTGTTGGATCAGGCTTATCATTGAGTTGTCTTGTTTCGTTACAGCTAGTTAGACAATCCAAGGACTTTATGTTAACCTGGTAATCCTTTTGCTGAGATAGTTAGATACAATAATGCAATTAAACGGCAGCATGGAATCATATGTGTCATGCTACTCAGACTGAACATATTCAAGATAAACTGACTAGAGTTTTAAAAAGAATCGCTAATTTGTGTATACCACTGCCTGTACGTATATTTTTAATAGTTGATTATTGATAATGTAAGAACGACAGAAACAATTTCAATTATATTGCTAGGTAACTATCCATACCAGCTATTTAACCACCATAATAAGTATTCAAATGTATTTCATTGCAACTAGCACATGGATCCATAGTGTGAGATAAATGCAATGCTGGACTAGGTGCATAAAGCCTTTTTGAAAAACATACCGCTAGATCCACCAGAAACGAAGCTCATTATGACACGTATTTTATGATGTGTGTAGTGTGTCTAGGTCTAAACTCATACAAGTAACCCAGAACATTACAACTTTATTGCTCTTGATATTGTAGATCTTCATGAATTATATTGTTGTTCTTCTATTTCTTTTGTTCGTGTTACAAAAGCAAATCAGCTCGTACTTACGTCAAACCATCTAGTATTGTAGCCGTTATATGAAGGCGAATGCTGTATTAAACATTGAACGTTTGAACATGAATCAATGATATGAATACCATTATTATATAGAATATGGTTGTATGATGTTAGTTCAGATAAACATATCTCTGGTCAAACATACAAGAAAGCGCTGTAGTAGCATTAGACACATGTAAGTCTTCTAGTATGAACTATTTTTGTACATGGACATTGACTTTATGTTCTTGAATAAAACAGTACATTGCGTAGTTCAACTATTGTATATATTTAAAATGAACATTGTTCCTGTGTCATCAACTTCAATTGTTTATAAATTTGCAACTGTACCATGCACCATTGTACCATTTTTAGACTGGCGATTTCGCGCCAGACTATTACAATCCTAAAAAATGAAATCCACTAAGATGAATTTACTCCCAAAACTGACAACACAGAATCTATACACTCGATGCAAATAGTTCCTCCTCGTTAGTCAGTTTTGCAAGATAACAACATTCAACTTTCCTTGTTTCATTAATTCTGTTCGATTGTAATATATTAGTTTCTTCTTGTAATGGAAGGAAATTGTATGAAATTAAAAGAATAGGTGTTTAAATGCGTTGATAATTATTACTACGCGTTATTTACTAACGCGATATAGCGCACGCAACAATGATTTTATTATGGTAAATTATTTAGGTCAACATTCTTCAACGAGATCGTGGTCGAGTGGTTGAGCAACTCGCTTAGTAATTTTCTGATGCTAAGGTCCAGCGATCGAATCACGGCCGCTCCAAATTTTAATTTTTTTTTTTTTTTTTTTGTTAAGTCCAGCACTTACCTCTCTTGCGACTTAGAAAACCACTTGATGTTATAATACTTGAAAAGCTATTGTTCCTTAGCAGTTCGCCAGCCTGTCAGTACTTTCAGTACTTTGATTAGATTACGGTTGTCAAATGGCAATTTCCTTACATAAAGCGGAGTCTATATATATATTTGTAGGTTACAACTTTAAATACGTCTTCAATAATGCCTTAGATGTATATTGTGCCCGCATATAACTGCATTTAAACACATCTGTAAGAGTATTGTACAATTCATGAATAGTGCCTGTACATAACTAGACGTGTCGTTAAACCCAAATAAACTAGCTCTTTTTGATATTCAATTATTCCGAAAGTTTTATCTATATCAACACGATGCATTTGAAGTCCACAACAATATCATTTTAACGGATAAAAGTCACATTTAATTGACATACAGTGTTATGCACATGCTTCCACAACCGGACTCCATGTAGCACAGCTACCTTCTAGCTTTTGTATCTCTTTTTTGGGCAGTATATAACATCATTGTAAAAGTTCGTTAATCACTAATGCTGTGTTTACAGTCCGCCACGATGTCAACGATTGGATAATATCGTGGAGCTCCACAATTGATTTATTTAAGTTCGTCTTACCACGCTGCCCTACGCTTCCACAAGTTCTGCAACTACGTTCCCTTACGATACAACCACTATTCAGTCAAGATGTGACACGAACTTCACCATGTTCTCTTACGATTGCAACGATATGATGTCACGTTTTATTGCATCTTACTACGTTCTATTTAAGTCTCTCGCGATAGTCAAGTTATGATGCGCTCTACTACGATTAATGTCCACGACAGATTTAAATCGCCACGTCCTTACTACGATTAAAATATATTAATAATTTGATATGATATAACATGAACAACCTTTGCCTTATCTCAAGATATTTCAAACAAGACATACATTCATGAGATGAAGATATCGAGTTCGCAACTGTGAATGCATCAGTCAGTTGCATCCACACCCCGACCCCAGGGGATGGGCTGGGATTTTTACTTTTGGGTTGTCAAAACCCATGCCCTTTCACAGCCCTGCCGGGGACTGATAATGGTACGATCGTATTAATTGTATTGAACCTTGTGAAATAAGTGTTACCATTTTCTCTTTAGAGTATATGAATCAACGCATGGTAAATTAATGAAAGTTGCAAATATTAAGTTCATTTTATTGGCATTAATCATTCTAGTACTAAATGGTAATAGGCAATTACTTGACTTAATTTTTTGGGGTTACATTTGTTCTACTATATAATTAGTCCAAACACCATTAATTTTATACATTTGGCAATTAAATAAACCCTTAGACTTGTACATATGTTTTTTTATTGTGTCATATGTTTGAACGTTTTTTTAATTTTACAGTTTCCTTCATTTGTGTTTGCGGTGCGTTTGTACGCTGGTGTAGGGACATAAAAAGGACATTACTCTCCTGACTGACGATATAGTATTTTACGAAATCACATGTAGATATCTTAACGGATGTTCTATAGAATTAAGAGTTTAAAATAACAGTTCTCAACAATTCATATTTCAAATAGAATTATCTTAAAATGATAGTGCACTATGATTTGACATGATGTTTATAAAACCAAAGTAGCAATGTATGGTCGTATTAATGTATACAAGTATAGAAATCACAGGCGACACTTAAGCAACTTTATGTCAGTCGTCGCCTTTCTCTCGAATTACAGACTCTAGTAAAACTAAATATATGTATCCAGTGGGAACATTATTCACATAATTGGATAATTGTACTTCAATGACTGACATAAGATAAAACACTTCCATGGTTGGCGATTAACCAGTTATGTAAAATCAAATTATACCATAACGGTGTCCGAATGTTGTCTAAGCTTGAAACAAACGACCATCATAGTCTTCTCCTTTCGTCAAAAGTAAGGATTACATTAGGGTAATTGCAGCTGGTGGCTCTTGCAATGTCTTGGTTGGATGCCACATTGTGATATAGATTTGTGGCCCTGAAGCCTCTTGTTTGATTGGCTGGATTAAGGTAACGGATGTTTGGACATCTGCTAGTACATTTGCATTGAAAACGGAAAATGATAGCCCCTCCGTGTGTTGGCAATGTAATGGCTAGTTAGTGTCGAGTGCTGCCTCCCCATTACCTCATATCTGTTATAAATAACCAAACCGTCTCAACTGCTCGTTGTGCTTTTATTTTTAAATTCGTTAATTTAGGCTTTTGTTATATTAGTACTCGTCTATAAAATCTGCAAATAACTTAATGAACCAAAGTTTATTCTAACACAACTTACTACTTTTCATTTTCCTACAAAATATTCGGCACAATTTTTGGTGTATTAATCGTAAAGTGCACTCAAAATATCCTATCTTAAAGCAGACTTTATTTCGTATAAGTCAGGGGTATTAACAATGCAATTAATTACATTTACGTAGCAATGAAAGTTTTGCACAACTGAATAGACTAGTTATTGCTTTAACACATTCTGAATGTGTAATAGGTGGAAAATCAATTACCGTTCACTGGAGAAGAATTGCAGCATTTGGAAGGTAAATTTTTGTTCATTGTGTGAAGAAATTTATAGCAACGTATCCATTTTCAATTTTAATTAATGTGGACTATTCAGCTTGGTACATTCCCTTCTGAAACAAAGATAACACATGCGGTAAATATATGGCGGAGCCATTTGTCATCAGATTTAGGCAGACTACAATACATAGAATCTATCAACCGACTATGTCAACAATTAAATATCAGTTACATTGATGTATCGTTCAAGGACCATAGTGGGCGTATTGAGCTTCGGAATTACAAGAAATTAAGCAGTTATCGGTAAGACTTGCCTAGCTGAAATTGGAAAACATTGGAGAACATAGGGCCGTACGGGCCCAAAGCAGACATTAATTCGGGTGACATCTTATATACGTATGCAATGGTCATTCACATTTTGCGTCCACTATTTAGCATACATGTAATATTCTTAAGTGTTAATTGCATGAATAAAATAATGTCATATATTATTGAGTGAAACTAAAAATTCAGAAAATAATGGCCTGAAATATACACGGTGGTCTATTGGGACATGTTGTCCATGGTTAGCTGTGCTAAACGTGTGTGCTGTTTAAAATACGAGGCCATTGAACAAAAACGTAATATATACGCTTGATGTTTTGCCAAAATCATTTTCGCAATGTTGGCTGTAAATGATTCATTTCATTTTAACGTATTTTATATCTCGTGGGAGGTCAATATTTATGGTTTGCTATTTCACCATCTTGTTTGATCGACCAGGGACCATCGTATTGCGTGCATTGGGAAGATAAGTATAAATCAAATATGTAAAATCAATTTTCCAGTTGTTATATTTGAAGGAAAAGTTCTATATTAGGTCAGTAAAATAATTTAATCTTATTTGATAATGAAAACATAACGTATATTCTGTACTCATTTTCTACGATAGTCTTTAAGATGCTAATCTATGTTTATTTCCCGTTTGTTATTCTTCTGTTATGCATGCTATGATATGAATTGAATGACTACTTGCTGGAAAATGTAAGTAATGTGTATTATTTAACATCGTCTAGTCCAGGTGATTCACGAATGTTATATTTTCAGACCGGCATGTTATTAATTGTTCGCTGTTTCATTAGATCGGTGTTTGCTTCACAAATAATGAGCCTTATCTACATGTACGAACTATACGCATCTAAAAAAATTAATGCAGTAATAACAGTTACATTTTGTCTTTGGAATACAATATTGATATACGTATATCTTGTTTAATTGATTTAAATAAAAGTACAGTTGAATTGTCATGTGGTAAATATTACGAGAGAGGTAATATTATGAAATATACCTCTGTAAAGGCTTAGATCATTGTGACACATATGAACCAGCCAAACATGTGCGTCTTAACCATATTAGTGTAAAACTGTGTTTAGTACACCGGTAATGTGTACAATATAAGTTGATGGTGTTATGAGATACTTAGTAATAAATGACAATGCGAAGGGAATAGTATATCATCATTATTCCTCGAGAGGCATCTAATAGTTTAATACACTAATCTGCAGAATTATAATATCTGATTGTCAAGAGAATATTAAGTAGTTGAACGTTATCATCAGACACTCGGCGATGGCTTTAACGATAGGCACGACGTATATGAGTGGCATATACAATCATGCTTATTATTATTGTGTCATTGTTGTTCTTTAGGCATCAATATACATGTCATGTACGGGTTTGTGTTTGTGTGGGCGTTGGTCCGACCGTGTTATTGTGTTGTTACCGTTTTTATGTGCTCGGCTGGTTAAATTAAGTGCTACTTTCCCTGTCCAATGTCCTCATATATATTTTGTTCATTACGGCGACGACTCATCCGTATACGGATTTGTAATAGCAAATTAGTAATAGAACTGACGAATAGAGGTTAAGCTATTGATTATCTCTTCAGACTTCAACTAGAGAAAAATCAAATGTTGACCAGAAAATATTATAAAACATGTTTTCATAGATTTATATCCGATAGAAAATTTGGGAATTTGCATACAATGAACATGGCATAGTACATTGTATATTGATAATGTGCATTTTAAATCACAATACTGGACAGCAAATTTGACATCCTGTCACACCATTGTTGTACTTTTGAGTATGTGAAAAAACCATTTGTATAGACTTTATATCTACAAACAGTCTGACCACACATACGTTTTCCACGCTATCACATCAAATGGAACAAACACTTGTTTACAGCCTTACATTTGTTTGCAGATACTTTGCTATCACAAAAGCATTACATCTTGGCCAAAGTATGGAAGAAATATCAATATAACATTTGACCCAAACATAATCTTCTCATATACAAAAGAAACACGATTCATAGTTTGTATCCTTAGGTGATATTACCAATCATAGGAAGTAGAGACTATCTTCAAAGCTTCTTGTAAATAATGTACCTTTAGAACACAGTCTGCAAAAACTTTCTCATATGATCATATTTAGAGTTCGTATGTTAAGACATATAATTCAATACCCTGAGGAAATATCAGAATACAAATCTGACACAATGGTGTTAGTCTGACATTATATCACATGCATTTCTGACGGGTAAAGAACACTTTTTAACATAAATGATCAATCAGAAGTTTATATATATAACAACAACAAAACATGATGATAGCTGCGATCATGCAAATGTTTCCAAAGTATTCGTTCTCAACATAGTATGATAATTAATGCTTGTATTTCCTCCTTGTGTGTTTTAAACATGCACTAGGTAATCAAAAATAATAGTGGCTACATGTAATGTTCAAAACAGTATCTTATACACAAGTAGTACTATTGAAGGGAATTTTTACGTATGGGAGGGCCAACAAGTTCTATAACTGGCATGGTGTCGTCAAATGTATAACAAGTAAGCAGCAAGATGACAATCTAAGCTATGTCTGGTGTTCAATCCGTATCATGTTGTGTTCGTGAAATAATGTTTCCACAATAAATTATGGTCCTGTACTTTGTATTCTGTTAACGTAGCTTACAATTCCAAACGTGTCAAAAGAATTATGATAACTTTTATAATCGCATTGGAACAAAGCAGTTCACACACATTGTCAATTACCTTCAAGTACGATGACACCAGAATTGTCAAACACTTGATTTATCGCAGGGAAAACGGAAAATGAGTTTTACATTAAAGTAGAAAGATGTAATTAAATCGTAAGAAACATAGCCTATGTGTCTGGTGTGTATATGTATTGTAATACGAAATACCAAATGTAGCTTTGGCCGCCTTTCTGAAATATCTCCACACCAGTATGACGTTTATAATTATACATGTTACAATCATACATGTGACAATCTATAATTTTCTCAGTCAAAAGCCTCTTATAATTCTGGTCAATGTCTTCCAAGCAAGTTGTTAGCGTTGTTTCCAGTTCAGCCATACGGCGTATTAGGTAACCGCAAGGTCATTTGGTAATCGCCAAACTCATGCCACTCATTAATCGTTCCGTTGTACGTGCGTCATTAAAATTATGAATGCTATATTACTTTCGTTTGCTAAACGTACGTATGCAAACATTATACATTCCTGTGTTATGCATTTCATTCACGTAGTGTCATATTGCATACGACAGTGTGCTAGTTAAATGAGCAAGGTATTTAGTACCTGATGCTAATTCATTTGATAGCCAATATGCAAAACAAGCAACCACAAGTGTGCACCGCAAAATACCTTAATAGATTAGTGATCGATACGCACATTCACCTCAAATGTATCATACTTAAGTTTCAATATGAACAGTGTAGTCATGCGTTATCCTTGGTGTGGATGTGTTTGACATGTTTTTTTTATATATGCAAATTCTTAAAATTGATATTTTATTTTTGTAATAGTGTTTAAAGATAAATATTTTATTTATATTCTGTGATATGCCATGTTACATGCTACTTTATACCGAATAAATATTATTATTATTATTATTAGTTTACTCTTTTCAAGCAGATTATTGCAATACGTAAGTTCCGTAAGACGGTCTTGCTAAATGGATAACAATATATGAACTGACAAATATAATCGCATCGCATGAATTGGAACTATACAACCGGTGTATGTTTGTAGAGGACTGATACAAAATGGCGAAACATAATTTAAATATTCATGTGGGAATTATAAATATGTTGCGTGAAATTCCCGGGACGCCGTAGTTTTAGACAATTATCTTTAAAGCCGTGCACGATGTATTTCTTAGTTTGTTTATTCTACACATAAATGAACAAGAAAGTCAGCATCAACACTAATAATGGGGTTTCCGACATGTAATATGACAATTTGACAAAATGCCAATAACGCACCTAACCATTATAATGCCGTAAATCCGACGACTTACAAAACATAACGAGCAAACTTCTCTTGGAACGACATGTAAACGGCATCGCACGTGAAAAAGGGTAAAACAAGACTAACAATACACAAGACAGGCACATGAATTAAATTTAAATAAAGCTAAGACGCTTTGGGTGTTGTATTGACTATTAAAAACCAAAATGAAAAGGGTTCGGATTAAATTACAAAAGAAAGTGAATTGAAAACGGCATGCATTAGGATTTTACTTTTCCTCTCCTGAAGGTTGTTGTTTTCTGAACAGAGACTTGTTTGTAATTACGATTCATAAAATGATAAAGGGAGTACGAGCCGATCAGTTAATGGAGCATACTGATATTGTACAAACTACAATGCATTATCATAAAATACTATACTACCAAATATTCGAACATCGTAATTAATTAATAAATCGATAATAGCAAATTTACTGCACGCGTAAATATATATACTACAATAATGTGTAAACTTTGTTTTTTTATCGGTCAGCTTTAACAGACCTCTTCATTTGCACTTTGAAACCATAAGCTGATGATAGATACAAAGCTTTCATTAAGCAATGGTTAAAGTGACGAGTATTAATTTGGTTAAACATTAACATTTGAACACACTATATTACATTATAGTATTTAGTCTACACATATGTTTACTCAGTCGATGGACAACAGTCTCCTTGAGTGTACATGTACGAATTGAGTGAAGTACATGATATTGTGTTTTGTAACAATTATGTCTATATGAAAGCAAGGTTATCCTAGCTCTTGTTTAGATGTGTCAGACTCAAGTTTAGAACACTATCGGCGTGCATCCATACATGACAAGTGTGTGGAAGAAACACAACACGTACGTGTACAATATTAATGAAACTGAAATCTGTCAGAAATGTTTGTAATACCACTGTGAGATAGACTTGTTTTTACGAACACAACAAAAATACACCATTGTGAAGTTTGGAAAGTATTGCGTATCGGACGTTGTGGGTTTATGATTATATCTTGCTGTGTCGTAATGAAATACAAACTAGCGTATACCTTGAAATTATTTTTGGGTGGACTAAATTGTTAATGGAATAAATCCGAGGATAAAAATGTATTTTGAGCACAAAAGCGGCGATATGATTTCTTAATTTTGAGCATCCACGCAAGGCGTCTTTATGAATACATACACTTAACAAATGGCAATTGAGTAACGTGCACGATCCTTTTTATGCGCAGATAACAATCAAACTGATCATCTATTCTTCATGGATTTCACAATGGCATAATAGTAGAGGAACCATACTGAGGGGATGTCCGCAAAGAATTAAATATTTATTCCTCAAACATCGAGTACACATACATATAAACGTGGTACTTACTAGTATATATAAAAATGTATTCATATTCAACTAAAAGCTAATATATGTGTGGTACTTGTGATTTTGTCGGTGTGTTATAGTATGTAAAGTGAGGGTAGCAGATTTATTACAGCTTAGGCAAAATACTAAACACAAAACGCCATGATATCTTATATCAACCAAGCAAGACACAGACCAACTATAGATGTCTATGTTTGGTATTAAAATACACATTTTTCTCCAACAAATACTTATGCTAAAAAGCAAGTAATTACAATGCTTTCAAGTTTATAAGGAAGTACCCAATATACAAGGCGACTATCTCCGGTGATACTTTTCTCATAAATTCAATAACGTTTAGCGGATTTGTTACAGCATAGTCAACATATTGAGCACACACAGAATTGAAATCTTATATCAATCCAAGCATGACACGGCTCAACTATCAATGTCAACGTTTGGAGTCAAAATACTATTTTTCTTTTAAAAGAATTAGACTACGTTTTAGATTTCCGAATACGACTTTAGTGTTATTTTTTTAAAAAGGTGTCACGTATCATTAAAGAATCAAAGTCAATCCAAACACAGTAGTCGTTCTACTTCTTTTCAATATCAACGTAATATATTTACCCCCTGCATATATTTGGCAAAATAATTGGTTAATTAAATATTTAAATACGTACGCAAATTCTTCTTCTCTCTATGAGGTCTCTACTCAGATTCTGTCTGGAAATAGTAAGGATGAAATTAATTACATTCAAGTGGAAATTAAAGTTTTGTACAACCGAATGCAGACGACTTGTAACTGCTGTAACACAGTTTGAGCGTATAATAGGCGGTAACTACATTATCGTCATAATGAGAATGAGCGCGGGTGAAGGGAAAATGTGAGTTTTTTGTGGCGCGTAGCTTAAAGAAATTGTCCCTTTTTCAGCTATAACCCAATGCGCTGTTAAGTAATACATATTTCCTCCTTAAGTTAGTAAAACAGCCCGTTAGTGTTCATGTGAGACGTAACCAGTTATACATATGACAAGCACTCAATACACTACATAAAATCGAATATTTGAATCTTAAAATTGATTGCATTTCTGAGCAAAATTGCAAGGTAAATGTAAAATCTCTGAAATAACTTGCCTTTACGAAATATGATATGTTTGGAGAAAATAAAGTACTAAGACTATAAACGTAGACATTTATAGTTGGTGTGTGTCATGCCGTGATTGATATATGATATCAGGTTGTGTTTGTGTTTATCATTGTGCCAATGTTGAAATATATCTGCTACCTCGGCCTGTCATACTGAAGTTCATCGATACATCTAGTGTATCATTGGGTCAGGCATATAATTAAGTTGTCTTGTTTTCTTACAGCTTATTAGACTACCCAAGGACTTGATGTAATCTGGGTAATCCTATTGCTGAGATGGTTAGATATAATAATGAAATTAAACGGCAGCATAAAATCTATGTGTCATGCTACTCCGACTAAAGATATTCAAAATAAACCAACTAGAGTTTTAAAAAGAAACGTTAACTTATGTAAAACACTAACAATGCTATTTCTGAGTCACTATATATGTTATCATGTATATCTTGGAAGCTAGCATGACGTCCTATAGCGTGAGATAAACGTAATGCTGAATTAAGTATGTATGGCTTTGATAAAACTGAAACATGACTGTATCGTATAATAATACAATTGTTAGTTACTGTATACACTGTTTAGTTTGTAAGGGTAGAAACTGCAACTCAATTTTTATTTGAGATGTACGTATGAGAGGTTATCGTACTTTAAACCGGTCCCTTGTCGGTTGTTCGTCTATATATTTCGTTTTCCTGAGCAAAATGGCATGCATAATTTCACATATTGAACCATATACGTGTTATAATTCATGCATCTACATTTTTGTGATGTGTTTAGTTTGTCTAGATATTAGCACAAAAAATCCAGAAAATAACAACGATTATGGTCTTGATATTGTGAGTAGGTCAATATGAACTCTATTGTTCCATTTTCGTTTCTTTTGTTCGTGATACAAATGCAAATCAGCTCGTATGTACATCAAAAAATATTTTATAATAGACGTTATACGAAGACGTATATGGTATTAAACATAGGATGTTTAGACATGATCCATTGATATGTATACCGTAATAATATAGACTATGATAGTACATTGTGAGTTCAGTATACTTGTCTCTGATCGAACAAACAAATAGGCGCTGTAATATCATTGAATTCATGTAAGTATTTTAGCCTTTGTTTCCAAAAGAGACGTGTGCGTGGGTGTGTGTTTCGTGTTTAAAAAAAGAACAATGGATGAAACATTGCATTTCGTATTTCAACAAGCGTATAATGAATATTGCGTCACAGACTGCACTTGTTTATTAATACACTATTTACCTTGGTGCCATTGTTCAGATGAATGTTGTCAAATGCCAATTTCTTTACATATAAAACTGTAGCGGTGCCAAGATATATATCTAAAAATTAGAAATTTTGTCTTCAATAATGTCTTAGATATTGTGCCCGAATGTAACTACGTTTAAACATATCCGTAGGAATATTGTGACGTGTCATTAGGCCCGAATGAACTTGCTTATTTTGCAGTGTTAGATGTATAATTAGAATGGTCAAGTCTACACGTTTTGAAGTGCACAACAATATTATTTGAATGGGCAGACACATTTTGCTTACAGTATATTGAAAAAACATGTATAACCCATGTTGCAAGCTTTGTGGCGTACATATTCTACTTTTGATAACTTTACGTGATCCATCTTACGAGATATTTGTCTTATTTTCCCAGTCATTATTCAGCATGAGTTTGTATGACAATTGTGCATCGAATATAACACACATCTAATAACCAAGCCAAGAACAATATGCTTGTACCAATACCGATAGGCAGATTGGTGTGTTTTAAACAAGATGCATTGCGTTACGTGACTGCATCGATATTGCATTTTAACGTTTGTAGTGCAGAATTGCTGAGTTAGGGAGAATGTATCAACGATGATATCGGATATTGTCTGTAAATGGTACGGGAAACATATTTATCAACGACATTAGTTTGCACTGATACGTATAATATGTTTACTAGGGTCTTCCAAATAGATTATAGAACTAGAATTTCATGTTTATTGATTCACTTAAACTCGCATTTGCAACCGTGTTATGTAAACCGGAGCGTGTACGGTAACATAATTCCAACACTTAAGGTTAACATAATATCCTAAAGGTTAGACTGCATTGGCCCATTTCGTATTAATTGTATTAAACCTTGCGAAATAAATGTTACCATTTTCTTTTTAGATTATAGGAATCGATACGTGGTAAATTGATAAAAGTTGTGTTATTCTGGATGTCTGAAATTTATATTTTTAACACCAGATGTTAAAACTTTCTACTTTTTGTTAATATATAGTGTGTGCCCTACTAATAACATGTAATTTACATGTTATTAGTAGGGCACACACCAAAGCCACGTACACACATTTAAGTTAATTTTGAGAAAACATCAGATCTTGCAATGCTTTAGTTCATTGTATTGGCAATTATCATTCTTGTAATTAATGGTAATATGCAATTACCTGACTTAGATTGATGGGGATACATTGTTCTACCATATAATTAGTCCAAACATCATTAAAAAATTTATACAATTTGATAGACCCTTAGACTTATGCACATGCTTGTATTAATTTTGTCATGTGTTTGGAAGTTATTTTAATTATCATATAGTTTCGTTCATTTCTGTTTGCGGTACGTTTGTACGCTGGGTGTAGGGACATGAAATGGTCAATACTCTCTTAACTGATGGTAACATTTTTTACAAAATCATATGTAGATATGTTAACAGATATACAATAGAATGAAGATCTTAATATACAACATTATTCAACAATTCATATTGAACCTATTATTCCTTAAAATGATAATGCACGATGTTACGATAAGATGGTGATGAAGCCAAAATAAATCGATATCACAGACTATACATTTGCACTATTTATTTCATTCTGCGTCATAATTGTTTGATTTAATTGTACTACTGTACCTAACATTTATAACGCATTATCATAGGTGGAGACTAACATGTTATGTGCAAGCTAAGGATACAATAAATCTATATTTGAACAGTGTCCACTGGTTGGCTAAGCTTGCTTCAAATGGCCATCATCGTTTTCTTATCATCGCCAAAAAGTTAGGATAACATTGCGGTAATTGTATCTGGCCGTTCTTGCAAATTTCTTGGTTTAGTGCCATTTTGTGATACAGAAATATGGTATTGAATCATTGCGGTGTGATTGGCTGGATTAAGGTAACGCATTGTTTGGACAACTGCCTAGTACATTTGCATTGAAAACGGAAACTGATAGCCCTCCATGTATTGGCAATGTAATGGATACTTAGAACCGTAATGTTATTCATATTTTAGGATGCAAATGGCATATCTCTACGGACAAAATATGGTTACCAGGCTTTTTACAGCGGGGACTTGGGTAACTAGGTCAAGTAGCAGCAAAGTCTGATTTGTTCACTTGAGGTCACCGGTTTGTGGCATATCTTTTTAAAACTTTGTTATCCAGCAATTTTACAGAGGGAAATTGGGTTTCCCTTTTAGTAAGTTGTGTTTGGGCATTGTTGGTGTACTTGTGTTATGTGATGTTGTTTGTTTTTCTGTACTTTGTTTGTTAAATTGAGTGTTGCCTTATATATATTTTATGCCATCAAACCGTCTGAACTGGGTCCTGTTCTGTTTAAAAAAAAACATTAAATGCTTACGCGACCCAAAATCGGCTACACTCAAATAGTCTTTCGAAAACTTCTGCTTGATTGTAAATGGTGATATTCCTTGACAAAATGAAACTAGAACCATCTCATCGAGATAAAATGGAGTGTGTTCATGTTGGTGCAGTACTGAAACTGTTTTATTTTGAATATTTCGAGATTTCGGATATTTACCAAATTGAAAGTGAACGTAGCGTAGGGTAAAACTAACATTGAACTTGTACGCACGTCCGTAATATATGTCAACCGCCTTTGACAAACAAAATTTTTCTTGTATTACACATGATCCCTGTGCTTTTGGTCTTATTTCGTAGCTGAATTATACTTCTTTTCAATGATGTATATGTCTCAACTGGCCATAAACATTAACATGATGCAATCTTGGGCTGACGATTTCACTTTGCATTGAGCTAAAGAGCAAATTAATATGTAACCTTAAATTGATTAATTTGGATTTTTGCTTCATGAGCAAATATTGGAACTCTTCTATACAAATCTTAAATTGTTACCTGCATTAAATACAAAATAACTGAAACAGTCGTGTTTTCGCAGTGCGTACATTGTTAGGACTCATTGAGTCCCCACACTTATTCATAAATGTACTGGTCGTCGATCAGTTCCCGATGGCTACCAGTATCCGACATTTGATATTTTTTCGTATTTAGCGTAGCTCTAAAATTAAGATATTGGGTATAATTAAAGAACTTGACCAAAGCAACATTTGTGCGTCAGAAAATTTACAATTCACGGAAATAAAAAGAAAGTATCAAGAAATACATGCAATGAAATGATAGTCGTCACCTCTTTCCCTTGGGGGATCATCTGTTTACGAAAAATGTGCATGTGCGATGAAACAAACGAGTTCATCTATAAATATCCACGGGTTTGCCAGAGTCTTTGACAAAGCAAGGTTTAGCTCAACAACAGGTATGAGCAGTATCGGCGATCCATACAAAACTCGATGTTAGATAAATATTGACGAAAACGTCATCATTGACGTCATTATGAATGACGTCAGCGATTTTTACTAATTGGAAAAAGCACTGACCATTAGGCCTCAATTCCATTACCGTTGTGTAAACAAACAAAGAGAGACAACTCTACAAAGCTATGTTCAGTCAACGGGAGATAATTTCCTTTTAGTTGAGAGGGTCAAAACGGAAATTAAACCTTATTAAATGTGAAACGTCGGATACTGATACTCTACATCTAATTTACGGCCTGAAATAGTGACCACTTCTTCGCCCCGAATTCTACGCACTGTATGACGTCACTAATGTCAAATTATGATTATAATATCGGTCTTGAGCTCAGGATTACAAAAATGTAAGTGGTTTTGTTTTAACCCGTTTAGTTTTCGAGATAATGCCGAAAAACATGCAAAAAATGTCGGAAACTGGTCGCCGACCAGTAGTCATATAGCAATGGCGCTGTTCGCCCGTACATACGTTACGCAAATTTTGTGTTTTGAACTCATAAACCATTGGGTGAAATTTCTTCAAACTGTCTCATATGATAAAACTCAACGTGAAGATGACCGTAAAGACTATATTTTTCCTTCTTCAGTTTTACCTGAGTTATGGCCGTTTGTTCATTATGATATAAACCCCATTGGTGGCACCCGTGTCCAAAGAACATTTGTAGTTCACGCCTGCTTTGTCCTAGATCAAAGGTCAAGGTCTCTGGAATCTATAACATTACCGACTATTTGGCATACATCTTTTACAACATCTCATAGTGAATTGTCTTGTTTGTTGCACTCCACACGAACCGTTGGGTGGAATGTCTTCAAATTTTCAAAGATGATCGATCTCAATGTGTAGATAACCGTACAGGATGGAATTGTTGCTGTGGCAAATTCTAAGGTCCTTCGTTACTTTTGCTATACATATCAATGGGGACACCCGTGCCGATTGACACATTTCTAATTATTGTGCTGTTTTGAAACTGGTTATGTACTGTATCGTTCAAAGAAATCTATTATTTCTACATTCGCAAAGAAATGCCTGTCCTACTCAACAGTAACACACAAAAAGTATAACTTAATGTACTAACGTTTATTCTAACAAGATTTATTATCTTTATTTTCCTACAAAATAGTTTGCACAATAATTGGTTTATTAAATCTAAAAAGGCGCCTAAATTATCTTCTCTTAAAGGAGTCTCTCGAATCAGTCAGGGATACGTATTGGCGATGAAATTAATTACATTTAGGAAGAAATGAAAGTTTTATACAACTGAATACATACGACTTGTTATTGCTTTAACACATTCCGAGTGTGTAATAGGCGGAAAATCAATTATCGTCGGCAAGAGAAGAATTGCAGCATTTGAGAGAGTAAAGGTTTGTTCATTGTGTGGAGGAATTTTAGTTACATGTCTATTTTCAAGTCCAATTAATATGCATTGTTCAGCTTTGTAGTGAAACATAAGTAAAACATTTGGTACATATATGACGGTGCCGTTATTCATCGGACTTAAGCTGGCTACAACACATAGAATCTGTCAACAGAATATGTAATTCAATATCAGTTAATTTGAATGTGAAAAATGTATGAGACACGGATCACAGTAGACGCCTCGTGGTTCAAAATAATAAGTAATCATCGGTATGATATTTATAATTGATATGCAACTTGATGGACATAACTACAGTATTTTAACATTCTTTTATTAAGCCTAGAGCTGTATCAGCACAGTCATCTAAATTAAAGTATTAATAAATGTACTCAAAAAATTGGTATACATGTATATACTTGTGAGAGCAGTGTCTATCAGATCGATGTTGGCTGCCACGCCCACAAGAGAGAAAAAGTCTCCCCAGTGAGACTCGAATGTTTCTTTAGGTAGCCCAATGACCAGGGGAAGTTAATGTCAAAGGTAGATTGAGCGGCTGAGCAGCTGAAAACAACCCTCGTAAATGGGTAGCTTAACTTTTTTTCTTACGCTCCAAAACTGAATTTGCCTGTTCTTTAATTCAAATTTAGGAGTCCAATCGGCACATGTCTTCCTGGATTATGGGCCTTGTATGACCAAAACAACTAAAAATTAGTTTGTACGTATTATTATATTCAAACAGTTTTCATCAGATCATCTCAAAACCTAGTTGCAAGGTTTATGGACATTCTAATGTTGGTCAAGGTCGATCATTTCATTGTCAGTATCATGCTGAAGATCGGTTGTCATGATTTAGTGATAATTTTGGCCCTTATGAATTTATAAAAACTGTATTTGCAACCCATATAATTGTCACGGACACGCGAAAGTACATTTGCAAAATAACGTTATTTAATATCACACTAGCATTATCTTGATTTCTTTATTCCTTGTGCGCGTACCATCTTAATAGCTGAAATTATGTCATGTTTATAGTTATTTAGTAACAACGGGTTGATTTCATTTTCTAGTTTCGTTGTGGATTGAGCATGTTTATCTGTGTTCGGCTCTCTCAGTTGAGTGCTGCCTTTCCTGCGATTTGTATTGCCCTTTTTGTGAACACATACATTTTCTTATGCACCAGTCAGTTACATCCACGGCACCAACCTCTGTGTATGGCTGTGTTTTTTTTATTCCTTCCAGCTTTTCACGCACTGCCGGGGAAATACTGGGAATTTTTTCACCGAACCAATACCTTTGGGACAATATTTAATTGTCAGCTGCCCCCGCATGGGCCGTTTGAGGGCGAGGGTTTTGAAAACCTAAAAGTAAATTTCCCGACCCATCCCTGGGGATGGAGATCAATAAATGCAACTGACTGGTGCATACTATAGACATTATTTACAATAATTCTCAATTACCTGTTAACACATTTATTAAAACTAACTTTCCATTTTTGTTAACACAACATAAGTATGTGTTATGTTTTTCAGGCACGAAGAGTTTCCTTAACAAGAACTCTCCATTATTTTGTATACACATTGCAATAAACGTGTATACAAAATAATGGAGAGTTATTGTTAAGACAACTCTCCATTCCTGAAAAATAATGGAGAGTTTTTGAATAGGTTAATCCCTTGGCTGTATTTTACATAATGTGTATTTTGTCCATTTACGGATATGACTACTTGCTAGAAAATACAGAACAAGCAAAGCGTATTATTTTTCTTCGTCTAGTTCTGTTGATTCATTAATGTTGTCTTTTCAGACCGACTTGTTATTATTGTTCGCTTTTTCATTAGATTGTTGTTTGCTTCACAATGAATGAGCCCTATATACAAAGTGTATGCCTCTGATAATTAATAATGGTTACAGTTAGCCTTTGGAAAACAATATTGATATGCATATATCTTGGTACATTTATGTGTACACTATTACGAGAGAGAGATTCTTATGAAATATGCGCTTAGTTAATTATGTCCCATTATTGCTTGAGACATCTAATAGTTTAATACACTGCTATGCAGAAAGGCAATATCTGATCGCAAGATAATATATTATGTGGTTTAACGTTATCACCAGAAACTCGACAATGGCACGACGTATCTGAGCGTCATATACAATCATATTTTATACATGTTTTATGTCATTTTTACGTGTACGGGTTGATCATGACGGTGACAAGTTAACCATATACGTACATTTCAATTGTAATAGCAAGTTAGAACTGCTGAATTAATGCTTAAATGATTGGTTATTTCTTCAGAATTCAACCCGAAAAAATCAAATGTTGGCATGAACATGTTATAAGAAACGTTTTCATAATTTATAAGTATAATTTAGTATATTTATACCTGATAGAAAATTTGGATTTAGGTATTTGCATACAAAAAAGATGATATAGTATATTGCATATTGATCATGTGCAGTGTAAATCACAATGCGAGAAACTTATTTGAAATCCTGTCATACCTTGATGTAACCCGAAGCATATGACAAACATTTGTATAGACGATATATCTACGAACTGACATACCACATAGTGTTCTACCACGCTATCACGTCAAACGGGACAACCACTTGTTTGCGGTCTAACTTATGTTGGCAGATACTTTGCTATCGCGATATCAATACATCTTGGCCAAAATATAGAAGTTATATCAATATGATATTTGACCCAAATATAACCTTTTCATATACAAAGCAGCATGGACAAGATTGTTAATATTGGTTCCCAGTCGTCTTGAAATGCAATGTGCAAAAATCATTCACAAATATGCATCACCTACTACCCTAAATGATACACATTGAAATTAATTTATCATCCCTAAGTGTCCTTAAGTTTTAATATGAACAGTGTAGCTCTTTTTGGTTTACTGTATTCAAACAGAATACTAAACTATGTAAGTTCCATCAGACACTATATGACTGACAAAAGATACTCGTATCGCGTGAATTGGAACCATTCACCTTGGAATTTTATATCTTACACACATGTGTATTTAGTCTACGGACAAGTTTACTATATCGTTGTAAAACTTTCTTTCCGTATAAATGAATTTTGATGAAGTACTGAAATATACGGGTATGTTGTGTTTTGTAACAACGTAGTCTATTTGCAAAACAAGGTTATCGTAGCTCTTATTCTCAAGATCAGATTGATATCGGCGTGCATCCTTACATGACAAGTGTTTGAAAGCAATACAACACGTAAACTAATCTAGTATCGGAAACCCGTCAGAAATCTTTACAATATCGCTGCGAGATAGACGTGTTTTTACAAACACCACAAAATACACCGACGAGAAATTGAGAAAATATTGCATGTATGATGTTGTGGGTGTATGATTATATCTTGGTGCGTCGTAATGTTGGAGCAACCACTAAGGTCGTTCTAATGAATATAGTTATGTGCTTCAAAATGACTTCAATTGCTTGATACACATTAGAGTAGTTCTTATGGTCCCTTTTATAAGTAAGATATAAGTATGAACACAAGTGCTATGTTAATGTGGTAGATGCAAGTGTTTGCTGAATATTGATTCTTATATTTATTATATGGAAAATGGTATTCATATTCTACTTAAACCTACAGTGAACTTACACAATATGCGTATTGCTTGCACTTTTCGCGATGTGTGACATTATGGAAAGCGCGGGTTGTATATTTATTACAGCATTGTACAAAACACCCGTACATCTAGCCAAACATTACACGGACCAGCTATAAGTGTCTTCGTTTGGAGTCAAAATACTATATTTTCTCCAATAATTATTTTACCACAAAGGCGTACGATTCATTTGCTACGTCCAATATAGTGAAGCCAAATTTTGTCTTAAGAATATTGGACAATGGGGTTGTGCTCACACAGTTGTTATTCTGAACGCACAAAGAAACAACATTTCCCTTAATGGCTGCTAAACCTCTCTTCACGATAATTGTTTTTACGCATGTAACACACATGTAATGTGTTAACGTAAAAACAAGTTGTCTGGATTCAGTTGTATAAAACTTTCATTTCCACTTAAATGTAATTAACTTCCTTGTTAATACTTCCACACTATCTGAATAGAAACTCCACAGAGAGAAAATAGTGTGTGCGCTTTTAAATATTTAATATACCAATTAATGTACTGAATATTTTTCTGCGATTAACGAGAATAAGTTGATGAAGGTACGGCAGATATAATGTGTGAATCACTACAGTTAAGACTACCTTCTTGGAAGTAGGTCATACTATATACTGTACATGGATTTGCTAAATTAAATGTACAATGATTTTGTCCAAGATGCGCATTGTGTTCAAACCCGCAAATTACATCGCGTTGCAGCATAATATTTGTCTAGCTTAGACAACATTCTGGCATTGTTCGTATCGTGTACTATAGTAATTTGTGATTTTTCTAGAAATAGTGTCAACCAATATATTAATTTTATACACAAATTATAGTATACTTAGCAAAACAGCTAACCGAACGCTTATATTTTTATGAATATTTATAGAACTATCCATTGGAATTTTCTGAAACTTTGCGCGAAGTATAATCCAAACATTAGAAGGCTGGTGGTCAAATTTCGTCTATATATTTAATTTGCATCACCGTCAAAATATTTATTTAATGACATCACCCATCAAGATGAAATTCACAAAATGTACAATTAGCCTATTTCATAAATGAGCAGCGGTTTTTACCGTATAACTTTTTTATTTTTTAAATTTTTGCACGAACATTTGTGTACTTGTTAATTACGATCTTGAGGTGCGATTCTAGTAGTTTTATTTTCAAAAATGCGCAACGAAAGTTCACGAAACCATAAAATAGCAGAACCAGACATATAAACTTGAAATTCATGAATAAGCGTTAAATAATAAAATATTTTAGGTTTATTCGATACACATTTTAAAAAGACTAATCGCCAAATCAATAAAAGAAATAGTTAAACTCGATATAATGCGATTTGATCACAAAAACATCGATTTTGAAAATTTTCAAAATTATGATGTTAATTTTCTATGGTCAAGGGGAGGTAATTTGGTCTAATATCTTTTGTGTGGATAAATGATGGTAATTATTGACTTAATTTTAGTTTTATTCTCAGTATTTTGATATTTATGTTTGTTTCCGTTATCAGAATATACACTTAAAAGAATTTTTATTACAGAAGCGGGCATATAGCTGCATTAACAATTTGATGAAAGCACTTCAAAAGAGTCCTATATACTGAATGGAAAAAAACCACGTTTTTTCAAACACATGGAAAAAAGCCCTCAGGACTAATATGTATTATATTTTAAAGTCAACGTGTTTCACTAATGCATGTCAATACAATTTTATGGGCAAATATTGTGAATTAACTTAAAAAGAAGTAAAATCATGCAAGAGTTATCCCATTTGAATTTACCATTTTTTGTTTCTCCTGTGATTCCCAATATACTGTTTTAGGTATTTTTATGTGCATTGGTATTTACACACACGTGAAATGAACTTATGTTTGTGATGATTTAAATCTGTGTAAAACTGTTCCGTCTGATTGATACCCTCAAGGGAGCGTAATGGCCGCTCTGTCGCGGCCTACCTTTGACAAATGCGCCATGTTATTGACAAACTATTTTGTTTTTCCGACTAACAAACACCCATGCTACACAACAGGCACACAAAACTCGTGCAATTCGAGAGCAATCGATCACAACGTGCAAAAATGTGATTTGAAGCTTTTTCGTCATGGATGAGTGATTTTGGCATGTATTTTCATGTGATAAGCTGCATTAGGTGCACAATCTATATTGAAATAACTATGCAAAAGTTTAGGGTTGTACACTTACAGGACACTGAAATATTTAAATTTAAAAAGCGTTCGGTTAGCTGTTTTGCTCAGTATACCACTGACTCAGGCCGTATACTAGCATTGGTAAACCTTGCTTTTTAATATTTTATTCTGCAATCGAACTACTGAAATATGTTTAGGGCTGCTTTCACTATCCGATTTGGTATTCTTTA
This sequence comes from Spisula subtruncata, assembly GCA_963678985.1. Taxonomy (NCBI): domain Eukaryota; kingdom Metazoa; phylum Mollusca; class Bivalvia; order Venerida; family Mactridae; genus Spisula; species Spisula subtruncata. The sequence goes on along the minus strand of OY787660.1, from coordinate 3,081,435 downwards.
CAAAATATTGCAAATGTGCCATTGCTTCACTAAATCCTGCCATAGCCATAAAAGGAACTGGTGAGCGACAAAGTTCCCAAAGTGCCCTAGTGTTACATGTGTGATCATAACATGACCATGTAAAGTGCTACCTGTGTGGTTCCGTACTTCCGTAACTTATTGCCATGCTAAGGTTGGCAAAGATAATCACAATCGCTCAATTCCTGTTTGTGTATTAAATAGTTTTCAAAAGGAATATTAACAATCCTTCAGAAAAAACATAACATAACATTTACTGTTCAAATGGAAACATCATTTCCATTGTGAAAGTCACATTATATCTTAAAGTACTACTAATGAATCATGTGGACATGCTTACACTTGCATTTTATTGTTTTCTTGCAACTGATTAGCTACCAAAAGGGGTTTATGTAAATCTGAGATTGCTTATTGCTTAGGTTGTTAAGTACAATGATATAATTAAACGGCAGCATGATAACCAACTTGCAATTATGTTTAAAATGAATTAAAACTAATTTGATTTTTAAATACTGAAAACTTTATGCACACTGTGCACTCCTACATGTACATGTATATGTTTAGTCATAAGTAAATAAGTGACATTTTCATTCGATTTCTTGACCAATATACGATACGGTTTCACTGAAGCTGCCATAAATATTTCAAAGTATTTTCTGAAGCCACATTCTCTGCGCATTAATAAAGCTATATTACACATTCAGACTATTTGCAGCTGCATTTCCATCAAATCGATTCTAAGGATCAAACATACAATGTGAATATGGCCGATAAGAAACTCAGTTATCTCTTCAATGTGATGTCAGTACATGTAAACAAAGTCAATGTCACCATACATACCCTTTCACTCGATTGAGTGTTTGTCTACACATAAGACATTTCTAAACATTATGGTTATATATCGTAGAGAGCCCTTATATCGCCTCTGACCTTCGATTGCCCGCCATTTTGTTTTGGTTCTAGTCTCGCGAGATTTGGACGATGCGCGTGTATATCTTGAGAAAATGTTAACAACATAGTATTTTTTTAGCAGGAATATTTTTTTCTGAAAATACGAGGTCATAACATGTAATTTTCGATTACTTTCACAAAAAATCATAAAACTATACCATTTTCACTATTGTAGGTGAAATACCCCAGTAAACGCTATGTGCAACGTAATCGAATATTTTTCACACGTCTGCATTGTTTACAGTTTCACGAATGAAAGTCACGTGGTCGGATTAATTATTTTTAAGGTCAAACCAAAAATATCTTCGGTCAAAGTTGCTTCCGACCTTACGGTCAGAATAGCAAAAAAAATATTGAATTCTGTATTTCTGTAGACCATACATCGGCAGATCACACATCACTATCGGCGATTATCTCAAAACTCATTAAGTGATCCACGCCCGTAATGGCGATGTAAAAAAGTTCGTTTATAATGCAGCCAAAGTCTTTTTATTACCCATTAGAGAGGGGCGTGTGGCAAGACCAATCAGAATTAATACATAAAGAGTAAATATCACTTAACAGTGACAAATATGCTGTTTTTGCACTAGATTTTTCTCTTAATTTCATAATTGGGACGTTTAGCTAAAGTGAATAGTTTTAACCCAATTGATTGCGCGCGCTATGTGACATAATCAGGTCACGGTCAAAATGGCCGACTTTTATTTACTATGACGTTTGCTTTATTCAATTCTTGGAGTATTTTATCATTTTATTGGTGTACAACTGAGTTAGATTAAATGGAAGGAATTATATTACAAGTAAGTGACCTTATTTAATGTAAACATGAAGTTTGCCATTGTTTATTGCGTTTTAAATCTTAAGTAGTAGGTTTACGGTCACTGGAGGATACAAACTGTATACAGCATTGACGTCGCGTCACAAGTTGGAGCTATTTTGCGTAACGTCAAAAACGCCGTTATTTTAGCTAAATATGACGGACATAAGGCGTACAATTGACAGAATAACTAAATCATGGGCGCACAACAACCAAAAACACATAAGTTGTGTAACTATGTGTATAGGGGGTATATTCAGCATCCTTCGGAATTACAGAACTAAGATTTAGGCAAAATAACTTGTACGTAATTAACCATATTGATGAAATGTGTGCATTTATCCCTTTGCTCTTTGTACAGTTTAGACTAGCTTGATGTAACCCCAATGAACAAAGAATTCAAAATAAAAATCCCTTGATGAATAAAGTTCTGTGTTCATTTCCTAGTATATAAAAAAATACATTTTCGAACCAATCTTTAAAATTTCGATTTCAATTTTGCATTGAATTATCGAAGCTACAAAATAAACACTTAAGATATTTTGACGTTACTTAGTACGTAATTTTGCTGGTGGGACATTTTGTGTAGACATTGAAAAATACTAATAACTTCATCGTATATTGAACGATTTTGATAAATAATATACTATTCAACAGCGTGGAAAAAACGTATTTTATCATTTCAGTGACGAATATTGTTTTACAGAAAATTTCACGTTCGATCAAATCGAATTTCATGTTTAATTCAGTTTTTAGTTTTAAGCACAGGGTGGGACATTTTAGGTAGACAAAGAAAATTTGAAATTATTTTTGATTTCTTGACTCAAAATCTTAAATGAGTACCGTATTTAATAATATATGAAAAACGTATTTTTTATAGGAAATTTTAAAGAGAAATTATTAAAAATAAATATCGCAGAACAATTTTATCAGTGTAATAACAACTTATTTTCCTGTAATTTTGAAATCTCTACACAACTGTTCCCGCTACACAGAATCAAAAAAATTGACTTTATGATGATGTAATTTTCTTTTACGTTAATGACATCAACTTTTAACGTTTAAGAATCATTTTTGCGTAAAAAATATAGAAATTTTACGTATGGTTTTTGCTTTCCACACATTTTTCTCAAGCCCAACGAGATTGGATGTTACATCTCTACAGTGATATTTCACCGTATTCTGGTTATTTCGAACCCTGAAAGTGTGGGATTTTGTAATAAAACTCAAAATATATACATTCAGGTCGATTGTGCTGATTTTCTTCGTTCAATTGATATATAACATATTATATTTATTGAAACAAACAGAATTACATTTGCACCATTTGGCAAATAAATTACGCGAAATTGAAAATAGCTCCAACTTGTGACGCGACGTCATTATATTAGCTTTATGACAACTGAATTCAGTGAGTATCAACCCTACTGTAAATGGTAGAAACTTATAATCACCAGCACCTGCCATCAAAAATGATAACGACCATGCAGAACACTTCTTATTGGAATTATTTCCATGTATACTCATAATGTACGTCGACTCTGTGTATTTATGGCGCAGTAAAACTACGAACTATTGGCATCCGGGTGATTTACTGTTGACTAGAGCTAATAAATAATAAAACAAGACATCGTGAAAAGAATAAAAAGGTCATAGCAAAACATCTTAGCTGAATAATTACTTCGTTAGGTCACATCGGTCATAGTGCTTGTTCATAGTGCTTGTATATCGTTTAAAATATTGTACCATAATATAGAAGTGTCGGTACATGTACTTTCATAAAGAGTATGATTGATTATACAAACAGGCTAGCCAAATGACAGGTAACTTATGCTAATGAGACTAATATAAGTATTCAGTAAAGGCGGGTCTCTGTATTAGTGCGTTCTCGTTCCGTAACATTATACCCAAACAAAAAAAAGTTACCAATTTTCTAGGGCTCTTTTCAGCTATAAGGCCGCTCAAGCACCCTTTGACCTTTCAACTTCCCTGGTTATGGGCTACATATGGAAACCTACACTCGTGTCTCCCTGTGGAGACTATTTCTCTCCTAAGGTGTGGCAGCCAACATCGATCTGCGGCGCCCATGAATAGACACTGCCCTCACAGGTACCAATTTACATCATGGTGGAGAGGAGCTGTGGGTCTTGCTCAGAGACATTAACCAGTGGTCTAGAGGAGCATCGAACCCGGGACCTCTCGATCCCGAAGCGCGTGACCTACCTCTAGGCCACCGCTCCAAACAAAACAACGATACTAAGTATGCCCTTGCTAAACGTTCAGTAAAAAGGGAAGCTGGCTTCATCTCTTTTCCAGACCATCAGGGTGAACATAATGATTAATACAAAAAGGCAGCACAACGACCTATAATACATTAGTAGTAAAATCTAACATCCAAGGCACAAATTCAATCACAGTTTTTTCTACTTTCCATTACGTACTTGGCATATTTCCGTGCGCTTAATCTAGTATGCTTGTTACATGAAACTTTAGGTATTTGCTAAGACAATCCTGAGTGAGAATTATGATAATACAGCGGAAACAGGCTCCTAGTGCCCCATTGAACATTGAGGCGTTGTATAAACTCTGAATGAGGTGTCGACAGTACGATACAACTGACCTTAAATATATCAGAATGAACTAAAATCGTTGTTTCAGCTTACATAGTGTACGTCACATGATTAAGTGCCGATAATCTTGCCTGCTTCTTACATGTAACAGATAACTAGGAGCCAAGATGATTCTGTGTGGGAATGTATGATAACATTTCTTGTAAACTATTGACGACCTTATTCCAGTGTCTACAAACACGTGAACGATGTTATATTAGTATCGTCTCTATTGTAATTGAATTTCCATCATTGTATCATTGTCATTAATTCATTAAGGGTATTATGCAAATTTTAGAAACTAAATTTCTTTTGTTAACACTATCTAGCTTAAAAAAACACTGGACTAATATACATATATGGAACGCCGTAGCTGTCTCTTTATGATAGTATTAATTTTCTCCGAGCTATTTGTTAGACATACTCAGGTAGATAATAACCTTTGAAACGAACGCGTTGTATTGTGTGTTCAAATATAATCTACATTTATTTATGTGCAAATAAACATGTGTTTTAGAGATATCCACTATCCGAAAACCTGCTTTCAAATGCCACCAACTTCGTTACCGTTAATCCATATCGTCTGATAAATAGTTCGAGACGCAGAACGTTTTGTAATATAAAAGAAACCTATGATGAAATTCCAATTACAGAAACATACTTATCTGATGGGATTACATTAGGGGAAATATATTGAATTCAAGTTATAATTTTTAAAAGGGTTAGTTATTTGTCTCTGTTGTAATCAAACTTATAATTGGATTGTTTGAAGAGATCTCAGTATAATATGATGAATAATTAATGTGAATACATGTTCTTAAACTGACTGTCCTGCAGTTATCGAAATCACTCATACACATGCTCCTTGAATATTACAATTATTATCACATTAAAACGGAAATTAAATTCAATACATTTAACATTTGTCCAGTTTGAGTAGGCCGACGTATTATTACCATTACTTACAGGCTATTTGATATTATTGGCGTCACATTTATTAAATGGAATTAACTTATGTTGCACATGGTCGAAGCGACATTGCATCAATTCTAAGTGATTGGATATTTATTAAATAACTTATTAACAAAAGCATGTAATATGATTTCATAGCAATTTATGTCTCTGATCATATTAGTTATAACCATAAAAATGTGTACAAATAAACAACCATATCACTCGTTGCCTATAAATGTAGAAACCTATTAATATGTGTATATTTACAAACTGGTTTGATTGGTTGCTTATTAATAATGTACGTATTCATATTTCTATTAATTGTAGATCAATCAGCTCATGACTTGTGTTGCTACATATTTGCTAATGATAGAAACCTATAAATAGAAGACATTTGTTGAGTTTGGTTTACAATTTAATTTTGTTTTACGGAGTGATCACGAGTGAAATAAAATTACATACGTTACTTTGAAAGCCAACGAAGGGCACCTACTCATGACCTTTTAGTTTTAAAATACTTTTCTAACTATGCTGACATTTTTATTCAGCTCTGTTTATCTCCTAAACATTGAAACAACATGAATACACCCTGTGACAATTGACAAACGAACAGTTTAATCAGTTTAACATGTGACATGTCACATTTAACCTCTCGCTGTTTTACAAAATGTTGAGTAAATAGGGGTTTCTAAAGAAGATCCATTGATAACCTTTTATAGGAAGATTAGTATAATAACAGGGTGTCTAGGGTGTGTTATTGTATGAAGCTAATAATCATCCAAATGTATTCCAATATTAAAAAAGTGTACATCCATGTAAGTTCCCCAAACATCGAAATTACTTGCGACTTTTTTAAAAGTGAAGTTGTTTTGTTTGTTCATCAGCATTTTAGTGGATGACTTATGCTTTTGATAACCGTCTAACTTGCTGAATATTTTAATATTTGTCTCAGTGCGGTAATCATATAAAATGCGATGTGATTTATGAGAGATATGTCGATTCTCATGAAAATGTGTGGGTTTCAATAACTGCTTTGAATACAAATGTAAATGCAAAAAATGTATGCTTCGTCTATGTGGTGTTTTATAGACTGTGCATCATTATTCCGGATTTGTTCAGAGACAAGTATTTATCCTGCTTGTCATTATGCACAACTGATATATAGTTTATGTAGAACATACGTGATTTACATGTGATGTGTTGTAAGTGTCTGCATAATTGGACGTTTGCGAATACTCATGGCTAAAAGTATTTCCATATTTGGTCTATGGCAGTTACGGAATTCTAGTATTCAAATTAGGTAATATTGTTTACATATTTTGACTTCATTGAATGCAAGCCCCTTTATTGCAACATGGAAAGTAAGATAATAATTATGTTTCTACAGCGCGGTATATTGTAGAACTTGCCGTTCGCATAAATATGCACCTGTCCAAAGACGTAACGTCAAAAGTTGGCGGTCAGGACAAATTAGCGCATTGGTCGACGGTGTGTTTTGTATATAATCAGACGTATTGATCGCAAATCAATGATCTTGGTATGAAATAATGGCTTATAAATCGAGTTTAATTTACAACACAATTAGTCTTAGATAATTGAAAGCAAACGTAAGTTTAAGGCTGATTGTAACGGAAAAATTACACAAAATTCGCTTTGTGACCGGTAACAAAACCGCAACAGTTGTAATACTGCATCGCTTGTCGTATTGATAAAGTCTGGTTTAAATCGGGAGGGAATCTGTAGCACGATTTCTCAGGCGTCGAACCAGAAATTGTACAAGTTTAATGACCATTGTGCATCAATCAAGAAACCGTCCACCATTATCAATATTGGTAAATTATGTAACCTTGCTAAAATTCGACGTTTTTTCGGGTACCTAATTTTTAACATGTACAATATAAATGTTTATTTTTCACATTGCTATGAAATTTTAAATGTGAAAACTTTTAGGCTAGTATTTATGTATATTTTTTATCAATCTGATCTGAAAATTTTGAAGCAGTTCTCCATTTAAAGGTATGGAGCAGTTCTGTATTCACAATTCACAATGCAGGAGATAGAGCGGTTTGTAAAGCTAAGGTAATAGACCAAATGTTTTCTGATGTACTAAGAGTCATACGTGCGAATTACTCGAAACAATTGGTTAAATACAGTGTTCATAGGTACAGTGCTTCAACTTCTATGTTAGATCAGTATAAATTCAATATTCGATTATTTGTATGGAGATAATACATTCATTACTGGGTTTGTGTTGTGTGGATTTCTTATATATAATTGTATACATTGCTCAAGGAAACGATTTCAATGATATACAAAATGTGATTTTGTTGACAAAAATGGAGATAGGGCACGTCTTTAGTAAGTAAGTAAGTAAGTAAGTAAGTATTAAAGTATTTTTTACGAGGTTAACATGTTTACAATAATGCAATCTTCCATATGGGCCTCAACATATATACATTAACTATTTAATTTAAGGGTAAAAAACATGAAAAATAAGTATACAAATATAATTAACAAAGTAATTGCTACAAAGGTAAGATATAAAACAGGGTGAGTCGTGTTTTATGTCAATGTTTGTTTTTGGGTATTGACATTTAATGTAGTCATTTTGCAATTTATTTCTTGAGTCTGATTCTCGTTCTGCTTTTGGTATTTCATTCCATAGTTTTGGTCCGGAGTAGGCAAGTGATTTTCTGAAGAATTCAAAATTTAATGATGGTACATATAGTTCTTTATTAGTAACAGATCTGAGACTACATGAATTAACTTGGTTTAATGTTGTGAATTTTTGTTGCATGTATCTTGGAAATTGGTCGTCATTGAGTGATTTGTACACGATAATCGATTTTTTATATTCAACTATTTCGTCAAATTTCATCCACTGAAGTTTATAACATCGGAGGGAGTGTGAAAAGTATTGTACATCAAGAAAGAATGACACGTGCTGCCCGTTTTGGGAATTTAATGATTTCGTTCTTTTATTTTTTTACGGTATTAGCGACACGTTTTGAAAATCGAATTCCATTTCAATATTGACATCTCATTAGCGTTTCCTTGGCGATACATGTATTATAAAACGTTGTGTTCATTAGACAGTTATTTTAAAATCAGGGTCATGTTTAAAACACAGGGACTGGCGTTGCATCGTAATGATGTTTATTTAACGCTCAAGTAAAGGAACGTTCTCGTTTTAAATGTGTAATGAGTTAGAAGTCATAAGGGAAATGTTTTCAAATCCGAATTAATTTAATCTTAAAATATGTGTGTTGCATCGTTGTTACATTAGAAATACTAAGATTACGAAAAGATCTAAAGCAAATAAATATGTAAAAACAAACATTCTTAACACGTCGCTTCCACACCAGCAGGTGCTACAAGTAAGTTTCGAGCATGAAGTTATTAAAGTATCAACGCTGACATGAACAAGTACAAGGCAAATATGAATATATATAATTGTATAGCATCTGTTCCATGTAATGTAAATGAAATATGGATACCTTAAAGGTGAAATGTGTACACTTCAATGTTGTAACGTAATAACTAGACGAGTACGTGTACATTACACATTATTGTCTATTCACATTCTATGCTGAACTTTACAAATGTAATGTTCATTTTTACCAGACAGTAGCTTCTCATTTTTAATTACAGTTCTTTGTCAAATTAATAACAATATATACACCGACAGATGCTGCTCGCATCAAGTGAAATGTAACAATATATATGTCTATTTTTGAGAGTTTGGATGAAAAGAAGTAAACTAATGTAATCCTGGTGGAAATTATAAATATGGTCCGTGTTAATTCCCAGGACGGTGTGGTATCAGAGAATTGTCTTTTAAGCCGTACACAATAAATATTCTAGTTTGTGTTGTCTACACTGGAATAAATAATAAACACCTTTCAACACTAGTTCCCGATTTCCTGTCATGTAATATAACAATTTGACAATTTACCAATAACACACTTGCTGTAACTTGTATACTTAAATAAATCGAATAGTAGATAAATACAAAATATGATGGGCAACTACTCGTATGTTCTTACGGGAAAGGTATTTTCGTCTGCAAAACAGATAACACGCCAACCAGTCATAGAATTGAAGTTTTAAAGAAGTTAAGAACTATTGGGCTGGGACCAATAAAGCGACTCAAATGAGGATGTTTATTTTATGAAATTGTGAAAGGTCTCCGATGTAAAGCTACATGTCAGGCGTAAACCCTTAGGCTTTGATAATGTCTGGAGCGAAATATGTAAATAAATGTAGTAACGTATTACATAGCTGTAAAGGAAGAATAATAGTACACTACATACATGCTATTCTGTTTGCTTTCCGTACATGTAGGCATATAGTGAGAAGGGTTACCATATATTAAATACATCAATCGTGAGTAATTCATTAGTATAATTGATTACTAGTATAACATGTTTTATTTCGTTTTAAGGACCGATATGATATAAACACGCTCAAATGAGTTTGGTCATTATTTGTCCACCTTTGACAAATTATCCCATTTACACTTGGATGTCCCTAGCTGATTATTTTAGATAGAAATAATAGACATTTTCCCCCATGTATCGGTAAGAGAGAAGTATTCGAATTTCGTCAAAGATTTCGCGGACACGTCTTGTTTTATGTCAATATTGCCAACATAACATTGTTATTTGTTGTATCACACCGACTTATTTAGTCTACGCTGTTGTGTATCCAATATTTCAATGTCTTGCAAACTTCTTTAAAGTACAATATGTTCTATGTTGTAGCAACTTCCTATTTGGTAGTAGATTTATCGTAGCTGTTATTTAGATTGAAAAGGCTAAATAGGGGTTGCATTGTCCTGATGAGGTTGGACATTATTTTCTGTGAACGACAATGTCGGAAATGAATGTAGACTTTAGTCTTAAAACATTACATGTATTACCGATAATAGATTTATGTAGCTTGTCGTCAGTTTCTGAGATAAACATAATTTGGTTGGTCTTCCATATATAATTTGATGCGCTCACGAAAAATATTTCCTATACATACACGTGCTTAATAAATGACTATAATAACTACCAACTGATACAGACTATCGGGTTGGTCTACGATGCAGTATATTGCTATAACTAGTGGACATCTATGCATAACAGGAGTGTTCGAAAGGGCTTAACAACAGGATATAATACAAAATGATATTAGTTCGACATTCAGTTTGTTTCATGGGTGAAATGTATGGTTCCATTTAACATTTAAAATTCTGGTGAAGTGCAATTATAACAAATCTCCTCATGCTGGTTTGATACCGATTGATGAAATATAAGTTATTTCAAATGAACTGACACTTTCTGTGTATTACTTGTATTTTTGTCGATGTTTTGCAGTCCGACAAATAGGGAAAAGCGGATTTATTACAGAATTGGCAAAATATAAAGCATAAAACTCGCAGATATACTATATCAAACCAGGCATGACATGGATCAACCATAAATTCTGCGTTTATAGTCATAGTACTGCATTTTCTCCGATAGTTTATTTGTTCATAACTTCAAAGCAGGAAGTAATTGCAATGGTTTCACATTTATTAGGCACAAGGCGACTACAGCGATATTTTTTCTCAGACATCCAAGTTTGAGATTCATTTGCTAGATAATATGCATTGTATACAATTTATGTCTTATGAATAATGGGTTTCTGAACACTCCAACTTGCTAAATTATCTATTAACGTACAAGTTAGTGATATGTTTTTCTAAACAGTACATGTGATTGTAACTGAAAAGTACATTTTGCTAGTTTTATTCTGCACAAAGAACCAACACATTCTCCTCAATGGGTACAATTGGTAAAATAATTTTCCGCCTATTAAAAGCAATAAACAGTTGTCTGAATTAAGTTGTACGAAACGTTCATTTCCACTTAAATGTAGTTAATTACATCGTTAACGCCTCCAGACAGTCTCTGTGTAGAAACATCGTAGAGAAAATACATCATGTGCGCGCTTAAAGATTTAATTAACCAATTATTATGCCTAATATGTTGCAGAATTAAAAGATAATAAACTTGTGTAGAAAGCAAGAATCACGATTATTGTATTTGGGTTAACGTCTATTCATAAAATAATAAGTGACACCATTTTGGATAATTTGGCATGTATTCTCAAATCTAGAACACAGTTCGAATAGACATTAGTCAATACTAAAATGCACGAACACGAATACACTTTTAAACCAGTTTGAAATAGGAAATCATGCACTTGAAATTGTCAAGTTATATACAAATGTGTTGTCCCTATCACACGCACTAGAATATAACGGTAGTAGTACAAACATGTACGCAAACGATATATTGCTACGTATCATTCCTGACTCATGAAAAAAAAAATAAAGACAAATTTTACCCACACAGTAATGTAATCCTAACTGTTCGAGAAGACGAAAAAAGAATAAAAAGAATGATAGATAGTTGTTGAACGCTTTGGCAATGATCGGGCATCGTTACCGTCTCGATCTGAAGTATCTTGTGAATGTTCAAGGAAGTTTGTCTAAACATATGTGAAAGCTTCAGACAAAATTAAGTAACTCCGAAAGGCCGCGGACTTGCATTAGTAATCGTGTTTTGTTTCGTTTTGTTCTTCTATATAACTCTGCTTTGAGCTGTTTTGCTTTCTCCGTTTATTGGGATTTATTTGATAAATAGGTGTTAATGTTTTATTGTTAACTTGAACCTGGCATATCCATAGCTAAGTCAGTTGTGTCCTATTTTTCAAAGTTCCTTTCTAAATTCAGTAAAGAAAACCTCAATTGATCACATTCTGTTTCTGAATAATATCGTTTCAAAATGGTTATTAACAATCAATCTGAAATTAAGTGTGTTTGAGTACTTATTAAGTCCAACAAACATGAGTACTGTCCAAATGAGGCGTTTTGTCTATTATGACAGTCCCATTTTATCTTATAGTACAACTACAGTGTCATGTGATCATTAGTTATAATCAAGTTGTCTTGTTTTCTTAGATAAACCTAGAAATTTATGTAAATCTGAGTAATCTCATAGCTGTAATAGTTAGATACAATAATGAAATTAATCGACAGGATAATAACCTATTTGCAATAGTAATAAGAATGAGGGTAAACTAATTGGATTTTTTCAAAATACTGAATATCTCACTGTTATTGCACCGAGTCGTCGGTTAATTAGTAAAAAGTTCCATCTGAATTCTTGGCCAGTATTCTTGCTAACTCTATAATAATTATTTCAAGTATTTCTTACAACCAATTATTTACATGTTAATACACAGCCACTGATTATTTTATAATTATAGAGTAAAACTTGGCTAAATCAGATGAGCCGAAGACATACTTCTGTAGGTCGCAGTGGGTTTAGACTTTATTCTACTTAATTGTGTAAAATGTAATACTATTAGTTTGCACTTTTCGTACTTTCATTACTAGGTAATTTATTATATCGCCATGCTAGCCGGGGGATGATAATGCTAAGTACTTGAGATGACATCTTGCGCATTTGTTTCAGGAATATCAAAGAACTCTTGAAACAGCCTTTGTCAATTTAACTGCTACAAAGTCAGAAAACAATACGTTAGAGCGGTTTCAAGGAAAATTGGCCATATTAAATATAGGTTGTATCTTTACCAAAGACGATAAACCGACACCAATGATACCCTTGATAGACATGCTCAATAAAACAGAAACTGACTTCTAGTTCCCATTGAAGCTTTGTTTTAGCTTACATAGTGTACTTATACGAGTAAGTGTCGATAATCTTGCCTGCCTCTTACATGTTACATATAATTAGGTGCCAAGATGATTCTGAGTGAGAATGAATGATAACATTTCTTGTAAACTTTTGGAGACATTGTTCCCGTTTCTACAAACACTTGAAAGCCGTTATATTAGTATCGTCTCTATTGTAATTGAATTTCCATCATTGTCACTAATTTACTGAGGGGATTATGCAAATTTTAGAAAATTGAATTTCGTAAGCGAACTAGATCTAGCACGAAGAACAACATTGAAATAATACAAATATATAGAATTAATTTCTTTAGACTGTTATGTAGGCAAACGTAGGCAGAAAATACGCTATCGATGATAATCTGGCATATATGTACATGTACAATGCTCAAAGAAAGTCGATTTAAAGTCAAACCCGTGTTTCAGAAACCGCCACCGCTTTCCAAAATATGTCTTCAATCGTAACCTTGTAACTTGTCAACAAATCTAATGTTTTCCGTCGTGATCATTAAGTATATACGCCATGTAACAGTTCTTGTACGCTATCCGATCGGGGTGAAATGACGAATCGATATGTCCAACAAATTGTTATATAAATCAGCGAGTATTATACCCGTTTGTACAGATGCATATTCACATCGCTGACGCCTTAAGAATCGCAACAGAAAATTAATTATTTGTTTACGTTTGGTTATTTGTATATATATATTCTCATTCTCCGGAATGGTCTTATTTATCAATCAGAAACGTTTTGACATACTGATTACATCAGCAATTGTAATCAGTTGTCGCCAGTAGATAGAAGTATTAAATGACTATCAATTATTAGCCCTATAACACAGCATTGACATAGTCTAATAATACGCATGCTTCCACTATATCAGAGCCAAAATATCTATATCAGTTATCGGCCCCGGGCCGAAATAGTGTTATAAAATGTGATTGGCTAATAGACAGGGCCGAAAAGTGATATTAATATTGGCCCTCCTTTTAAGCAATCTGATTGGCTAATAGACAGGGCCAAAAAGTGATATAGATTTTCAGCTGAAATTATGGAAAATCGATTTTTACTCACTCAAATGTATATAACTTTGTTATTAATGAACAGAAACATGTCATATGGGTATTCATTTTCTTAGTTAGATCATTTGCTACAAGCTGGACTATATTTGGATGCAACAATCTTTAAAAAAAAGTTTTTCACTTTTTTGGCAGTCTTTATGTCGGTCTAGTTTGATGTGCTAACGTTTCATGCAAAGACAAACTTTAAAATAATTGATAGTTATTTAATAAAATTGTCAATAAATGGGTGATTTGATATTAACCCTGTTATTTGTCCTCGGGAAAGACGTAATGTCCCTCGGCCTACGGCCTCGGGCCAATACGACTGCCCTCGAACAAATAACAGGGCTAATATCAAATCACCCATTTATTAACACATAGTATTTAATACACGTCACCGATCACATTTATTATCCTACTGAACACTGAGAGGCAGCCATATTAGTATACAGTATACCAGTGGCAATTTGATAAATCATTGGACATTATTCACATCTATCACGTAAGAAAACTAGCACAACTTTGAATTAATGTAAAGGGGAGATAACTTCAAACTGTACAGGGAATGCATCACTCAAGATAAACAACAGAGAGCAAACGACACACATAGCACATACACACAAACATAAGAGGGCAGTTACATATGTAGTGTAGCAGAAGTATATTAAGACCCCCTCTCGGACCGTGAGTAATGGTTTAATTAGTGAGCTTATCATTGCTTGGCCGATGATTGGACGACGTTCATTCGTCAATTCAGACCACTCGCTTGACTGAATATGTTACTGCAAAGTGAAAAGAATTAGTCCTTAAGAATAGTTAGCCTATTAAAACAATTAGTCGCTTTACTAAATAGAAACTAGATTTCTAGCAACAAGAAATGTAAAGAGTACGTCATTGATACAAACTAAATGTTCTGGCAGGAGAAACTCAACTATAGAAAATGAGCACTTGACATTATTACAGGGTCTGGGTTATATAATGGAGAATAGAGCACTGTGACGTTAAACTTGTTATTTAAACCCGGTAGTTGCCTGTACTTTCTCTCGACATTTCTGAGTACTTTCATGTTCTATCTCACTAGAAGTCAAGACACATTCATTACACTATTAACATAACACAGCTTATAAAACATAATTGATGTACAAAAGAACGGTTTTATCTCTTCAATATTTCAACTTGTATATTATTTCATGATCATCAGGCAAGGTCCAATATTACAGTAACACGATTACATCTCCTGAAATGTTCATAGAAGGTAATTAAGGGACTTGCATTGATATCATAAATGCTCGGGTATACTAGTTAGTACATCAGTATCTCACACTAATTTGCGTATCAGTTACTGTATCAATAATATTAAGATGTTTAAACGGTGCTTTTATTGTAATAAAGTAAAATTGTATTGTTTGGGTAGTTCACATCATGCTTTGATCCTAGTTATAGAAAAAGCTATCGTGTCTTCTAATTCTCTTCAATTCTGCTTACGCATGTTGTTTGGGAACCTTGAATATTACAATAAATATCAAATTATTACTGAAATAAAAGTCGTTAACATGTGTCCAGTTTCTTTAGGCCGACGGGTTTTCTCAATATTTATGGGTCATTTGATGGTATTGGCGCCATATTGATTGAATGGAATGAAATTATTTAACACATGGTCGACGCGATATTGCATCAATTCTAAGTGCATGCATATTTGTCTTTAATGCGTTATTAACAAAGAACATGTAATATGATTTGATAGCAATACATGCATTTCACTAGACTGTTTTAACCCTAATATAGTTGTGCAAAAGCATTTAACGCAAATCCCAGTTATCACTAATTGCCTATTATGTCATATCGGTAGGGCTGGCTTGTTATTTCAAACGTAAGTTCGTGACCTGCAGTGTTGTATGTGGTAATAAAGGAAACCTATAATTTATTATGCATTGCTTTTTATAGATTTATTCAATTTATTTGCACACTTTCATGGCAGATTTGCTTTTGAAATCTGCATAATTTCATGTTCCGAGTTTGATGACAATGCTTAGTCTTGTAAAACCCCTTGGAATACATATAATTGATTTATGTTGCGTCTTATGGACTGCATCATTATTTCGATTCCGGATTTGTTCAGAGACAAATATTTTCCCCGCGTATTATTATAAACTCAATGAATAGAAAGTTTATGTCGACGATTCGTGATTTAAATGTGCATGTGCTGTACGTAGCTGCATAATAAGAAGTTTGAGAATACTGATGGCTGAAATTATTCTCTTATTTGATCTACATAAGTTACGTAATTCTAGAATTTAAATCAGGTAATATTATTTACATATTTAAGACTTCAGTGTATATAAAGCCGTAATGAATGCAATCCAATGGTAAGGACGTGAAATGCTACTGAATTCATTTATTAGCAATACATCAGAAATAATTATTTACATCATGGCAGCTCCCAGAAATACATAATCGATCATAATTCATATAAAATTATATTCGTCTGCGGTTGAGCTTGGTGGCTATTGTAATTTGGTATGGTGATTCTATAATATGACATGTTTTCAACACAAGTGCTATGCAGCCGCCGTTCACTTACTGAATTTTAGCAATGACATATATGTTGCCGTGTACACGTGTTGTTACAAGTTAACAGGCGCTACCATTTTCTAATAATGTGACTGAAAGTAGTTCAACAGGGCGCCTTGCTCGACTAGAAGTATATTACAAGGCATATTCTATATGGATGGAAAGAAGTATTATTTATCAATGTAGAGACGAAAACATGAACTATAACAAGAAGCCTGTGTTCTGTAGAATAATGATTGATACTGACGGACCTGGTGACGAAAAGGTTATACTAGGACCTTTGAACTAAGCACCAAACATGACGTACTTCGTTATATATCTACTATTTGGGAAGTATACGGCACTGAGACAACACATATATAACGTTTTAAATTTATTTGATATAAAACAGTGTATGACATACTCTGAATGAACAAGTTAAAAACAACCGTGATGTCATATATCGCATATGAAGTCACTAGCCAATTAAAGTAATAGTGTTATGACGTGACAACTATGCACAATCCGAGTGCGTGTTATTGTGATAGAATACAGCTAGAAATGTCAAGCCAAAAGTTAGATAGCCTTGTCGCACCATAATAATTTCCGTATAATAATCAAGCTCATACTTTGCAGGGACACAATCCAATTAAGGAATTGATTAAACTAAAGAAACATAACAGCACATTGTAAAATCTATTTCTATTTCAATATTGACATGTCATTAGTTTTCCCGTCGTGGTATTATATAATGGTGTGCTCGTCAGAAGTTTTATATCAATGCCAAATGATGTATAAAACACGGGGCCTAGTGTTGCTAAACAATAATTGTGTCTTAAGCTCAAGTTAATGAAGCATGATTGTGAAGTTGTGAAATGAGTTAGACGTCAAAGCATTAGGGAACGTGTTCAAATTCATAATTAATTGAATATAACATAATGTGTTTTGCACTGCTGTTCAATTGCAGATACTATAAAATTACGCAAAGATGTAAACAAGGTCAATACTATTATTAGATTCTACATTCGATTGAGCGGATCCAATTTGCATGATTACAAAGAGATGTGTACACATGTACTGAAGCTTATATCACGGGTAAAGATAATTATTTGTTCAGTAGTACAATGTAGATTGAGAGAGGAAATGTTCACATTTGAAGTAAAACTGATTTAGTCGGATGGTTACCGTACTATACACCATAATTAAATAACGGCCATACAATGTAATTGCACTTAAAAAGTGCGCAAATTAATCGAGCGATTAAAGATAAACGTTTTTAAATAGTACTCATTTAATAATTGTTTAGTGTAATGCATCAATGCAGAACACATCAATATGCCTAAATAATCTAGAATTATTTGGATTTAGATATGTAGAAAATATACTTAAGAAATAATGATATTTGAGAACATTATCTTATTTCCTCATGCTGATACTATTTCGTACCGATTGACGATAAATACGTTATTTCAAATTAACTGACAATTTCTTCGTGATGCTTGTGCTTTTGTCGATGTTTGTAAGTACGACAAAGCCGGAGCAGCGGATTAATTTCAGCATGGGCAAAATATTAAACATAAAATGCCCAGATAATATTATACTATATAAAAACTGGTATAAACATGGATCAACCATCAATGTATGTAGTGCAATTTCTCCGTGATTTAACTGTTCATAACTTCATGGAAGCAAGTAATTACAATGCATTCACATTTATTAGGCAGCACAAGGCGACTACAGCGATGTTATTCTCAAACATTCAATAATAATTAAGATTATTGTCGGATTTTTCATACCTTTTTTGTTTAACAGATATTACACATTCAATCCAGTTTAATTTATGTCTTGTAAATAATGGGTTGGTGAACACCCTTACGCTTGTTAACTGATCTACTAACGTATAGGTAAGTGATAGGATTTTCTGAATAGCGAACGTGATTGTAACTGAAAAGTACATTTTGCTGAGTTATCTACCGCACAAAGAACCAACACATTTTCCCTCAATTGTTTTAACCGTTCTCTATTCAAGGATAGTTAATTTTCCGCCTATTATACGCTCTAAATGCGTTAAACAATAAATGGTTGTTTGTTTTCAGTTTAACGCAACTTTCATTTCCACTTAAATGTAGTTAATTACATCGTTAACGCCTCCAGACAGACTCTGTGCAGAGAATCCGTAGAGAGAAGACATCATGTACGCGTTTAAAGATTTAATAAACCAATTATTATGCCGAATATGTTGCAGGATTTAAAGATAGTAAACTGTTGTAAAAAGCAGGAAGCACGATTATTGTATCTAGGTTAACGTATGTTCATAAAATAAAAAAGTGGCACCGTTCTTGAAAAAGGGCTTCTCTTAGAAAATCTATAACACAGTTAATTCATTATGAAGGAGACGGTATGATAATCGGTATTCGTACATTATGACTTGATCCCATATACAACGTATAACTAATATTCACATTGAAAAACTATGATTATATGTCAAGTCCATAAAAATAACATATGGTAAAGGTCAGTTTACAACAAATATAATCCCATTTAGACGCATAGGATGTTATCTTTGAAATATGTGGGTACTATGGTCATTTACGATAATAATTGGATACAGAACTACAACTATCATGTCAGGGTTAATTTTGAATCATTTAGGAATATGTAGCGCCCTTTTTATAAGAAAAGTTATATTATGTATAGCTAGTTTGCGATAGAAAAAAATCGTGTTTTTTAAATATTTCTCTGTAATTACTACACCTACAAGTATGAAATTTTGCACGAATAAATGAAATATATCTACCTAATACACACTAAAATTTCAGCAACATCAGAAATGAGTTAAAAAAGTTTTGTTCATAAGTTCTATGTAACATTTTTGTAGTTTTGTATAAAAAATCAAGTTAGAAGACTTGATACTTGCAACAGCCAATTTACGGTCAAATGATACGCATAACGGTATATTTACGTATTTGCAACCTACTTAATTTAACACATGCGAGGCCCGTCTGTGAATATGATTAAATACATGTTATTGCTGTACATTGTTTACAAGCGACACACCTAAATAAACCGAATAACAAGGGCCTCCCAAGTCTTGTCTTTATAACAGCTATCTCAATCCCGCTGATCACGGATTGTAACGGTTAAATAATTGATAGTAAATCATCAATGGAATACCAGATTACCTCCCTGCGTTAAACTGTAAATACGCATGTAATTTCAATATGTAATAAAGAATAAATATCTTTTAATTGGTGACTAAAAATTATGAAATTCAAAATGAGACTAGGTAGGAAGTTATTGTAGTTCTGTGTAATTTTTTACCAAAATCTGATGACTAGATTTTTAGAAATCTTTAAGAAATACGATTTTTTTCTATCGCAAACTAGCTATACAGACTTTGTTAATGTAACAAAGTCCAATTATTTCAAAGAGACAGTAACAGACATATAGTTAATCACCACAATAATTTCACATTGTGATCGTTAAAGTATTTTCTTTGTTCACAACATTTGCGGTTACATGTCAATTCCTGGGACAACGACTCAGATTTTCTCTGACTTAACATACACCAATATTGTTAAATCTAAATTTGATTTTCTGTAAAAATGCTGTATATATCAAAATTGAAAGAGAATGCTTTTTTCCAAAAAAGTCACCCCTGATGTACCTCTTATAAGTAAAAGATATGAAAATATGAATATATAAAACCATGAACATGTCTGAGCGAGAAGATCATGCTTATTTCATGCTTACTCCGTTCGATCGGTTATCATTGACAAACAATTGTAAGTGTTTATTTGTTTAGCCTGTCATATCACTAACTAAGGTAGCTGTTTACGATGTGTCATCTTGTTACATGTCATGATCGTGTGAAATACTTTCTACATAACAAGTTCCCATTTTGAAATCCAGTAAATCCAGTAGAGATAATCGCAATCGATCGCATTTGGGCTACTGAATTATGAACGAAAAATTTATCTGTTATTCTTCTATGATCTTACACTTTGTAAGTACTTATACAGTCATGCAAACATATTATTAACAGCCAAAATGGGAAGTTGTGGAAGTTCCATTATATCTCAAACTAAATCTAGACTATCATGTAGGCATACTTATAACTGTGGTGTCTAGTTTTGTTACAACTTATTTGATAAACCAAGGAATTCATGTAAATCGAAGTAATCTTATTACTGAAACAATTAGATACAATAATGCAATAAAACGGTAGGATTTAACCTTATTTGCAATAATAATAAGAATGAGGGTAAACTAATTTGATTTCACAATATAGAATATCTTACTGTTTACTATTTATTTCTATAATTGCACTAAGTCATCAATGAATCCATCAGATTGCCTTCATATGTCTTGGCCAGCATTCTTCGTCACTGTATTAATTATTTCAAGTTTATACACTTTAAACACTGAGTATTAATAAGTTATTTTATAAAGAGCTATAGTTACATTTCAATTTCATCGTTTGTAAAGATAGAAGTTTTAGAAACGCTTTTCAGAGACACATCGTTAATATAGATTGGTATGTTAATGAACTCTTCGTATACTTACAGTTCGTCATGATCGTCACTTCCTTTATTGTTTTATGCAAAATAATGGGCATATGGGCCTTCAATGGCTGCAAACAAAGAGATAACAACAAAAGGGACAATTTTTGCATGCTTATTGGAATTATATCCATGTACGAGGGGTGATCAATATATTCGAGGACTTTCCTTCTCAATTTTTCAATATCAGAACTAGAGTAATGAAATTACAAGCTTATGTAGATCAATCAATTATCTCGCGATTCATCTAATTTACTTTATGATAACGTCATTATTTACTTGATGACGTCACTTTTTGTAACCACGGTGAAGCACGCACCGTCGAGCATCTCGGGCGTAATGTTATTTCTGAGAAACGACATGCTATGAAAATTAACGCGAAACTTGTAAAATCCTCGCGATATCTCCGAAATGACTTGACACAATTGTGCATGGATTATGTGCGCTCCCAATCGACCATTTTCATATGATTCCGTTGTTTATGTGATTGTAGGGTCTCTGTCAAACGGCTGAGTCGATAAAATAAGGATAAACAGCAAAACTAACACCGTGTTAGGGACACTTTCCGTTAAATTATGCGAAATAAGACGCACAGATCTCAACTAAAAGTAACTGGCGAAAACGAAGACTAGTATAGGCTACAAAACATTAAATCGTTGACTCCAAATCAAAAGGGTTATTTCGATATTACGCCCTAAACCTGATAGGTCTGCTTCATTCTTAATTGGAATAATTTAAATTTGTAAAGCCAATCGCCCTTTTTCGAGTTTTCTTGGCAATAACGTATCGATATTCTTTTTATTTCACCCCAAGTTCTAGATTTGGCTATTAACTACTTATTTCAGTAGTAAAAGAAAACCAGTCTCATACATGGGACTGGGTATCAGTCCAGAGAGGAGCCATGTGCTGCTCCGACGGTGACGCTTGGAATGACGTCGCGTGACGTCCAACGTCACGCGCTAATTGTATGAATCAAATAATTTTATTAGTGCATTCGGTCGGAGACATCTTACTCCGAATGATGCTAAATGGGTTTGAGTCTTGCTGCCAATATGAAATTGCTAGATGAAAAGTCCTCGAATATATTGATCACCCCTCGTAGAATACTATTGTACCACGACTCTGTGTCCTTATGACGCTGTAAAACTTCGACATATCGGCATTCCGGTGATATACTGTTGTTGCGTGGTACTGTAATTAACGATAAAGTAAGACGTTATGAAAAGTAATGTTTCGAACCCTCGGACGAACACCGAATACGACATAAAATGTAAATGTACCAATAATTCCCTTGCTGGCGTCTACTCTTCCCCTATCCTCATAACAATGTATAATATCGGACTGAGGTGTCAGTAGTGATTAATACAAGTTGAAAAAAGTCGGTCTTTAACAGATAATTAGGTGTGGAGATGATTCCAAATAATCATGTTTGTTACTTTTTCTTGTAAACTATTGACGACCTAATTCCTGTGTCTACAAACGCGTGAAAGCTGGTATATTAGTATCGTCTTTATTGTAATTGAATTCCAAGCATTGTATTATCGACATTCGACACTAAATTTAAGAAAAACTGAATTATTTAAATGAATCTAGCAAGAACAACATTGAAATAATACAATAATATGGCATGTCTGAACTGTCTTTATATGAAGTATCACTTATTCAAGATGTTGTTCAGGAATCCTCGAGAAGAGAATACGCTGTGGAACGATAACCGTACTTTTAGTGTTCAACGAATATTTATACCAAGTCAAAAAATACATCTTCTGAGTATTCTGCAAGCACTTCGAAAGCAGGGAGGACTACATGTTCGGATCTAGTTCTTGTTCGGCGTAAGAACACATTGTTCGGGAAAATCCGAAAGTCCGCTGATTGGTGGAATGGAACATACGTAAAGCGGGTGACTCCAAGCTGATTGGTGGATACTTGACGCGTCACTACTCTTTTGTTCTTAAGTATCAAAGCGCGGCGAATATAAAAGAGAGAGCGCTCAAAGGCCGGCAGCTTTTTCACTTCGGATTTCGGCCAAGGAACTCAAAATTAATTCTCAAGTCTACATTAAATATATACATACAGAAACTCAACTTCTTAATAATAAATAATACTACATTAATATCTACCAGAACTTACTATCTACAGCAGCTAGGCTCATATAAATACAGATCTAGATCTACCGCATTCTACCCGCACAGAGGGACGACTTGATTCAAGGACATCAATATGGCGGAAATGTAAATAACATTACTTGACATTATTAATCTAGAATCCAGATCCAGCTTCGAACCTTATACTAAATAGATCGTATTATATTGTAAAAGTATCTACTTTATCTCGAATAATAATTACTTTGTGTTAAACAGAATTTTGTATTGTTGTATTTCTACTGTTGTAAATTTGATCACGTCCAACCCCCACCCCCGGCCAAAGTCAAACACATATCGTTAAGACCACCGTCCTGTTACAATATTTTCATTTTCAAACAACTAAATTGTTCACACGAGATCACTAATAAAATCAACTTGAATGTCCGAACTAATTCTCATTCAACATTATGTTTGAATTATGTGATTATAACTTTTTCTCCATTCTTTGTATAAACTTTTCTCTAACTGTAACTAATGATATCACACTGTTCTATGTCTCTGTCGTAAATGTCGATATCACGCCTGAACCAGTGGCTCTTTCACACGAACACTTTTATTCACCGTAATATATATGATAAACATGTACGACACAACCACTGAACGACGTTCCTATCCCTATATTTGGACACTTTGTACATTGATACTTATTAAACTGTCAGTATATTCATACCCTATATGCATATTCCTATTAATGTGTGGTGACATACATCCTAATCCCGGTCCAGACTCCACCTCTTCAGACGTACCAGACAACATGTCAACTTCTTCATATTCACATATTCTAAATAGTGGCCTAAGTATCATGCACCTAAACATACAAAGCTTAAACTTTAAGCCCAAACTAGACATCCTTGAAGTAGAATCACAACCGTACGACATAATGGTCTTTTCGGAAACATGTCTATCTGATAAAGACACTAACGTTTCTCTCTTGATACCAGGTTTTAGCCCACCTCTGTCGAACGTAAATAGCGACCCCCCTACCCGGTCGATCGTTTTTGTCGTGGCGATAAGTATATATTCTGTAGAGCGTCAAGATTTATTAACAAACAGTCTCGAGTCTGTTTGGGTACAAGTGAAAACAAACAATCGTAAAGTTCTAATAGGTGGTATATATAGACCGACAAACGCAAATAATATCTATTGGCAACTACTCGAACAAAATATAGATATAGCATTCAACCAAAAATATAACAACATCTTAATTACTGGTGACTTCAATATTGATGTACAGTCAAACACTTCAAACAAAATGCCCGGACTAATATCATCATACAGCGCACAACAACTTATCGAAACACCAACTCATTTTACTGAACGATCTAGCTCACTCATTGACCTTATTTTTATAGAATATCCCAATCAAGTGATATCCAGTTTTGTAGCCGATCCATTCGTACCAAATCTTGTTCGCTATCATTGTCCGGTAGTATGTGTTCTAAAATTTAGTAAACCCGCTCGAAGTACCTATAAACGCCGTATATGGTCATACGACAAAGGTAACTACGAAGAATTCAGGCAGTTACTTGCATCATGTGACTGGACTTTCACAAATGAAAGAAACATAGACAACATAGCAGATCGCATTTCAGATACTATAGTATCAGCAGCCTCTCGCACAGTACCAAACAAAATTGTAACGATTAGACCAAATGACACTCCATGGATGAACAACTCAATTCGAAAATTGATAAAGAAGCGTAATAGAATTCATAAAGCTGCAAAACTTTCTAATAACCATCCTGAAGTATGGGCCAGGTTTAGACATACAAGGAATGAAGTCACCAAGCTTATCAGAAAATCAAAAACAGACTATAACAGCAACTTGATTGAAAAAATAAACTCATCAGACATCTCTTCAAAAGAATGGTTTAAACTAGCAAGTCAACTCAAAGCAAAAGAATCTTCCAAGAACATACCGACGCTCCATGATGGCAACATAATAGCTACTAATAACGAAGATAAATCGAAAATGTAAATATTTACTTTTGTTCTCAATCAAACCTTAATGACGCTAATAAAAATCTTCCAGATATAACTTCAACCAACGCATGTTCTCTTACTGAAATAAATATCTCTGTACAAGACGTCAAAGATGCCATACGTGTTATGGACACCTCGAAGGCCAGCGGACCAGACCTTATAAGCCCTAGACTTATCCGCGAAATAGCCAATATCCTTGTAACTCCTCTTTCGGTCTATTACAATCATTTGCTGACGAGTTCTTACTTTCCATCTAGTTGGAAACTAGCGAATGTTACCCAAATTTACAAGAAATCAGACGCATCGAACCCTTCTTATTACAGACCTGTTTCCCTGTTAAGCTGCTTAGGTAAACTTATGGAACGTTGCGTACACAAGTATCTATATAATTACGTGGTTAGTAATAATTTTATCACCCCTTACCAATCTGGATTCATTAAAGGTGACTCCACTACCAATCAGCTTGTATTCTTTTATAATGACATTTGCAAAGCTCTAAATGAAGGAAAAGAGGTTCGATCGGTCTTTTGTGACATGTCTAAGGCTTTCGACAGGGTCTGGCATCGGGGTCTCATACACAAACTCTCTTCTATTGGTATAGGTGGCAGTCTTATAAATTGGTTTTATTCATATCTTTTTAGTATCTGAGTAGTCGTTGCTAATTCATTTTCTCCTTGGTTAGTCGTCAAAGCAGGGGTCCCACGGGGTTCGATTCTCGGTCCGCTTTTATTTGTTTTATATATTAACGATATTGTTTCAGAAATCGAAGGAAATATCCGCCTCTTTGCCGATGACACAAGTCTCTATGTAATCGTTGGAACACCAAACTCATCAGCAATCGTGCTTAACTCTGACTTAAAAAACATATATCAATGGTCCACAAAATGGCTAGTTACTTTTAACCCTGTCAAAACAAAAACTGTCCTATTCTCCAGGAAAAGGGAACAGACATATCGTCCACCCCTAACTATGAATAATACCCCCATCAATAAAGTTGAAAGCCATACCCACCTCGGTCTCAGTTTTTTCAGAAAACGCCAAATAGAATGATCACATTAGAACAATGATCTACAAAGCATGGGTTAGAATTGGTTTTTTACGCTCTCTTAAATTTGTTCTGTCCCGCTGTTGCCTTGAGAAAATATATATTACCTTCATTAGACCTCTTTTAGAATATTCTGACGTTGTCTGGGACAACTGTTCCATGGAACAACACAACGAAGTCGAGGCAGTACAAATAGAAGCAGCCAGAATTGTATCCGGAGCAACTAAATTATGCAATATTCAAACTCTACTCTTAGAACTTGATTGGGAATCTCTAGCAGACCGCAGGAAAAAACACAGGCTGACTCTATTTTATAAAATGAAAAACGGACTTACGCCCCCGTATCTCAGCAATCGAATTCCATTACAGCCTCAAAATTGTTATGCTCTTAGAAATTCAAAAAATATTCCATGCATCTTAACAAAATTTGCAATTGTATTATAATTCATTTGTCCCCGCAACAATTCGAGACTGGAACACTTTACCGGTAACAACTCGCAATTCGGGCTCAGTTACAACCTTTAAAAACAATCTTAAAACGCATAAAAGAAAGTCACAAATCTTATATAACGTCGGAACCCGAAAAGGCCTAATTTTACACACCCGTCTTCGATTAGGATGTAGCTCACTTAATTATGATCTCAGCAGTAAAAACATTTTAGAATCGCCCCTTTGCATATGTGTCGAAAATGTCTCACATTATTTACTTCATTGTCCCCTTTTTAATCATCAAAGACAACAGTTCCTGCAAAATCTCCCTTGTGCACCTACCGCTAACAATCTTTTGTACGGTGATGAAAATCTAAGTTTGGTACAAAACAAAAATATATTTATAAGTGTTCAAAACTTCATTATATCTACAAAACGATTTGACACATAATCGACAGCAGACCCTCTCCATTACAATGTGATATCTTAACAACAGTTTCTCTCCCTCCTATTTACGTCTTCTCTCAGTCTTCCTTTATTTCTATCCCTCGACTGAACCTCTTCCTTTTCTGTCAGTCATTCGATCCGATCATTGTTTTTCTACGTATGTGAATATTTTATATTTTAAAAAGGAGCGGGATTTACATAAGTTTTTCAAACTTGTTTCCTAATCCTTGATACTTTGTAATTGATTACCACATGTTGTAAAAAGTTGTTGAATAAATATTGTTTAAACTAACTCCTCCAGACAAACTCTGTGTAGCAACTCCGTATAGAGAAGACATTGTGTGCGCGTTTAACGATTTAATAAACCAATTATTGTACCAATTATTGTGCCGAATAGTTTTCAGGAAATAAAGATACGTAATAAACTGATGTAGAAACCAGGAAGCACGATTGTGGTATCTGGGTAAACGTAAAGATATTTGGGTCGATTTACATATGTCAGCCCCTTTTAGTCGCATAGGAATATGGTGGGTTATGGTAATTCACGATAATAATTTCATGCAGGATTAGAGCTATCATGACAGGGTTAACTTTGATTCATTGTAGCACATTTTAAGTGAAGTAAGGAATACTGACTTTGTTAATGTTACAAAGTTCAATCATTTCAATGAGACAGTAAAATACATATAGTTAATCACCACAAGAATTCACATTGTGATTGTTAAAGTATTGTTTTCGTTCACAATTACGGTTACATGTGAATATACAAGTTCGAATAAGTACATGCATCCATAAATACTAAATTCCACGAATATCAATACACTTTTAAATTAGTTTATAATAGGTAATTCATCGCTTCCTGTCATTCCTTACTCATGAATAAAATTAAAGACAGATTTTACCCACACAGTGCGTGCTTTTGTTTGTGATGCAAATGTACTAGGAAGGTGTCCAAACAAGGCGTTGTTTTATATCCAGCAAATCACATCACGCTGCTCCAATGTCAATTATGCTATACAACGAGATGGCATCCAACAAAAAAACGCAAGAACCGTCACAAGCAATTACCGTAATGTAATCCTAACTGTTCGCAAGATGAGAAAACAATGATGGCTATTTGTTGAACGCTTTGGCAACGATCGGACATGGTTACCGTCAATATGTTCAGTTCCCTGTGATTGGCCAAGAAAGTTTGTCTAAGAATATGTGAATGATTCAAACAAAAGGTAGTATCACCGACAGACCACGGACTTGCATTTAGAAACCGTGTTTTATTCGTTTTGTTTTTGAATATAACTATGTTTTGATCTGTTTTGCCTTCTCCGCTCGATAGGTTTTTTTTAGAAATAAGTTGTAATGTTTATCTTGAAACTGACATATCGATAACTAAGGCAATTGTATCCAATGTGTACTCTTGTTATGTGTGTGACCACGGCATGACCGTGTGGAATACTGCCAGAGAAATTCCATACTGCCGTCACCAAGTCCCTGTTTAAATCCAGTAAATAATCTTAATCGATCATACTCTCTTTCTGAATTATATTGCTTGCAAAATGAATATTGAAAATCCATCTGAAATTAAATGTGTTTCAGTACTAGTAAAGTCCTACAAACATGTTTACAGTCAAAATTGGAACCTATTTTACATCGTAAAAGTCCCATTTTATCCACAAGTACACGAGTATCATACTTATAATTGAGTTGTTTTGTTTGGTTACCACTTATTAGATAAGCCAAGGATTTAATGTAAATTGGAGTAATCTTATTGCTGAAATAATTAGATAAAATAATGCATTAAAAAGTCAAGATTTTAACCTATATGCGAAAATAATAAGAATGTGGGTAATCTAATTTGATTTCAAAATACTAAATATCTTACTGTAATTGCACTTAAACATCAGTGAATTAGTACCGAATTTTTGGTCAGTATTCGTGGTAATTCTGAAACTGTAATCATTATGACAATGACAATGACAATTCTTTTATTTGACATCGGCCACCAGCCCATAACAATAATATAAACATATTTACAGAAAATACATAGGTTAGTTCCTGAAATAGACACAAATAGTTGAAAATAATATTTCTAAGTCGGGACAAAAACTGCACATTTAACAAGTGATAAATACATACATATATATACGTTTGCTTTACATATGAGTTTTGTCTACCAAAATATATACGCTTTAAATGAAAATTCAAATTATCGTTAATTAATTCAAATTGTATAATGAAAAATGTTTCCATTGTACAGTTTACCTATCATTAGTTCAAGTATTTCTTGTAAACCAACCCGTGACATGTACATGTAAATATACAGCCACAGATGTTTTATAAAGCTATATTATAAAGAGTTGCATTTCAATTGCATCTATTCTAAAGACGGAAGTTTTAGAAAAATGCTGTTAAGACAAATCCTTTTTGAATTGGTATGTAACAGAAATCATCATTTATGTACATAAGTCAAGGATCATCATTTCCTTTTACATGACTGACTGTTTGTCTGCAATTCAGACATCTCTTACCATTGGTGTTTTACATCACATTATGCTTTTATTGGAATTTTATCCGTATATAATGATTGTACTACGCCTATACACTTAGCCAAATGTCTATTTGGTCCTTTTTTAAACCCCAAATATTTTTAAGTGTGATGATATGTTTTAATGCACTTTTGCACACGAGCTTTTGAAATCTATGACTTACTTAACAAATAATAAAACAATCAAAAGTACGTACCCAGGTATGCATGGTCAGTCATGCGATTAATTTTGCATTTTCGCCACGTGTTGCGTTACGGAGTCAACTTTTCATATTGAAAACCACGAAACATGGCGCTATTGACTACCGAAAAATATGTACAAGCGGATGAATAATATTTCTTAAAGTGATAGTGGTTTTCAGGTCACATATAATGCTGAAAAATGTTGTACCATATTTATATATATACTGAGCAAAACAGCTAACCGAACACTTGTTAAATTTGAATATTTCAGTATCCTGTAAGTGTACAAACCTAAAATTTTGCATGCAACACAATACAGTTGTCATGTATGGATACGCTTATGTAACGTAAATTACAACATAATGAAGACATACGGAATGAATTTTACTGCCAAAAACAAAAGTTTTTACACAAAACAAATAGCAACTAAATAAAAGAGTACAGGTGTCTTGCAAATCTTTTCAGACAGTATACATGTATAGTTGATGTGTGTGTTTTGTCCGTTTATAACCAATTTTAGCATTATGTATGCAGTATTAAAGTACCCTATCAATACCATTTACATGAATATATCCATCCAAAAAACTTTTATATGTTTAGAATATAATAATTTATCAAAATATATGAAAATTGATCGGAATTCAAATTGCAGGTTTAGTTAGCACTAACTGATTGGTGGTCAAATGCGTAGAAAATGGCTGGTAACGTAAAATACAGACCTGTAATGAATAAAAGAAAAAAAAAACAGATACCTCTTTAACTTTTTCGTGCAGTTTAAGTAACTGACTATAAAAGTACATAGGTAAATGTTTGATTTCTAATGATTATCCATTCCAAAAATGACGATTTATCAATAACGTTGGGTCGCGATTTTTGACAATAACACCAGAAACAACAGTAAATATTTAAAAAACGCGAAGTTGCGAACAATCAAGAAATGGTTTTATGAAATGCCCAGACTCTCTTCTATCCAAATATATAAGTCTTGAGCTTGTAAAAAATATTTAAGATAAAACGTTACGGCATCTCGGTCCAATTGTATTGTCATGCATTAGTGAAACACATTGACTTGGTGAATTTGTTCATATTAGTCCTTATGGGATTTTTACATGTGTTTGAAAAAACGTGTTTTCACTCAATTTAGTAAAATTGACAGTTTTGAAGTGCGTCCATCGGGTGTTCGACAAATTATTAATGCTGCTATATGCCCGCTTTGGTAATTAAGTTTGTTTTAAGTGTATATTCTGATAACGGAAACAAAAATAAATATTAAAATACTGAGAATAACACTAAAATTAAGTCAATAATTACTCCGATTTAGCCACACAAAAGATATTCGACCGAATTACCTCCCCTTGACCATAGAAAAATAAAATCATAATTTTGAAAAATTAAAAACGCATGTTTTTGTGATCAAATCGCATTGTATCGAGTTTGACTATTTAATTTATTGATTATACGATTAGTCTTTAATGTATATGTGTATTAATAAACCTAAAACCTTTTATTATGTAACGCTTATTCAGGAATTTCAAGTTTATATGTCTGGTTCTGTTATTTCATGGTTCCGTGAACTTTCATTTCGCATTTTTGAGAGTAAAACTACTTAAAGCGCACCTTAAGATCGTAAATAACAAACACACAAAATTCTGTGCAAAAATATTAATAAATAAAAAAGTTATAGGGTAAAAACCGCTGCAAATTTATAAAATACGTTAATTTGTACATTTGTGAATTTCATCTTGATGGGTGATGTTATTAAATGCATATTTTGACGATGATGCAAATTAAATATTTTGACGAAATTTTACCACCAGCCTCCTAATGTATGGATTATACTTCAGTCCAAGTTTCAGAAAATTCCTACAGGTAGTTCTATAAATATTTATAAAAAACATAAGCGTTCGGTTAGCTGTTTTGCTTAGTATAGTTTGAATTAATGTCACACATATGGCTGTATTGACAACCACATATTTTGTCGGATCTATAGAAAGTCTTTGACTTATCACTAATAGGAAGGCACACGCGATGTCAGCTAAAGAAAATTAATGCAGGCAGTATCGGGATCATGTGTGTGATTACATGTGTTCATTTGTGTGAATGCTAATCGGTATTAGAGTATTTATGTAGTGGTTTTATGCCAATAAAACATTTCAACGTATATGACCCCGACAAACCAGACACCATGTATCAATTAATGGCTGGTCTATCGTTCAATTCGTTCCTATTTTCCAAAGGCCCTCGAGGCGATGGATAATATCGGAATGAGATGCCAAGAGTGATTAATACAAAAGTTGGAAAAACTTGCTTACTACTATTAGAATCATCTAAAACCACAGTCCCGATTCCTAATACAACTTTGTTGTATCTTTCATTACGTAGTTGACATGATTTCGTGTGGGAAATCTAGTGTGTATTTAAATGTAACATATGATAGGTGTCAAGATGATTCCAAATGACAATGTTTGGTACTATTTTCCTGTAAACTATTGATGACCTTATTCCAGTGTTTACAAACACGTGAAAGTCGTTATGTAGGTATCGTCTCAATTTTAACTGAATTACAACCATTGAACCGTTGTCATTAATTCGTTAAGGGGATAATGAAAATTCTAGAAAATTGAATTTCGTAAGCAAAATAGATCTAGCAAGAAAAACATTGAAATAATACAATGCTATGGCATGTTTCATCTGTCTTTATATGGTAGTATTAATTATTCAAAATGTTGTTCAGACATCTTTGAGTACAGAATACCATGTGGAACGACAATCGTACAGGCAGTGTTCAAAGAATATTCATATATTAAAGAAAAAATAGATATGAGGAAATCGGACAGGGAAGGTATCACTCAACTTAACCAGCCGGCTATAGAAAGCAGTAACATCACAACACAACTACATGGAGCAATGCCTAAATACAACCCAAAGAACGTATTAAAAATACAAGTCTCCGCCGCATACAAATGCTATAAAAAATGTATAAATAAATTAGACCAGTTTGCACATATGCCTAGTTACATGTACATCGCTGAAGCCTTAAGAATTGTCACAGAACTTAATTGTTGTTTTGCCAGCTTTTTATTAATATTCTCATAGCATATTAATATGGTGCCATCATATTTGTCAATTATAAACGGTTTTCCCTTTCTGGGTATATTAGTAACTGTTAGTATAACTCCCCAGTGGATAGAAGTATTTAATACACGTCACCGGTCACATATATAATCCTGCTGAACGCTGAGAGGCAGCTATATTAGTATTCACTAGAGGTCATTAGATAAATCATTGTGAGTTATCTGCATGTATCAAGTAAAAAATAGCACAACTTGAATAAATGTAAAGGGCTGATCATTGCTCATTGGACAGGAAAGGCATCACTCAGCAAAAATGACGGAGCGCGAACGGCACACATATAGTATCACACCTAAGAACAGACTCAAGAGAGCAGACAGTTTTCAAATGTATGTAGACCCCCTCTACGACCGCGATTTATGGTTTAGTTAGTGAGATTATTATTGATTGTCCGATGATTGGACGGCGTACATTCGTCTTACGGACCATTCGCTTGACTGTATATGTAACTGCAAAGTGAAAAAGACTTAAGTCTATTATCACCATTTGTTGCTTCACTAAATAGAAATTAAATTTCTAGTAACAAGCAATTGAACGCTTACTTCATTGATACAAACTATATGAGAATAAATCAATGTTCTGACAGAGAAAACTCAATTATAGAGAATGAGCACTTGAGATCATTACAGGGTCTGTGTTATATAATGGAGAATAGAGCACTGTGACATTAAACCTGTCACTTGAACCCGCTCGTTTTCTGTATTTTATTTCGATATTACTGAGTACTTTCATGTTCCATCTCACGAGAAGTCAAGATTGCAGTAGCGATACAACAATTTCCTTCATTACACTATTAACGTAAATAACCACTAAATGCCTACGCGGGCCAAATTCAGATACAGTCAAATAGTCCGTTAAAAAACTTTAAAGCGACTGGAAATGGGGGTATGTCTTGATAAATCAGCATCAGAATCATGAAATTGGTGTTAAATGCTTTGCATGCATGTATGTGATGTAGTAAAATGGTTTTATTCAGAAATATTTTGTATTCTGGCTTTAATATGAAAGTGAAAGTAAGGTTTGGGCTAACGGACAGTGAGTGAATCCGTACATGTGAGAAAATCTGTTCACCGCGTTTGACGAACCAAATTTTTCTTATATGATACATGACCCCCTGCTTTTTTTCCTTTTCTTCAAGCTGGATGCTATTTCTATTGATTAAAAGATTTTGAGAGGGCCCCATGGACAAAAAGTTGACATTTTTTTAGGCTGACCTAGGTCACTTTACATTGAGTTAAAGAACAACTCTATTTGGTGGTTTGTGACCTTAACATAACAATGCTTATAATACTCGAGTAATGTACAAAAGAACGGCATTTTCTCTTCAAGATTTTAACTGGTATATTAGTTCATGATGTGATATTATCACGACAGTTCCATTAATACAGTAACACGATTGATCCTTCCCAAATGTACACTTAAGACAATTGAGGAACATTTATTAACAGTAGTCGTACCATAATATTTTAAATGAATACTAATTATACTAGCACGTGCGTAACTCACACTCATTAACGCATTAAGTAACAGTTACGCTATGAAATATAATTAGAATTTTAACACAGTTCGGTTATTTGTCTTTAGTTTAATCAAAATTATAATTGTGTTGTTCAGGGTGCTCACATAATACTATGATTACCGAGACAAAATAGCTAACATGCCTTATAGTTGACGTCAAACCTGCTAACGCATGCTGTTGGGGAACCTTTAATATTACAATAAAGATCACATTGTAACTGAAATAAAACACGTTAACATTTGTCCAGTTTCGGGAGGCCGAAGTATTTTCCCATTATTTATGGGATATGTGATATTATTGGCGCCACATTGATTACATGGAATGAAATTATTTTGCACATGGTCGAGCGATATTGCATCAATTTTAAGTGCATGCATGATTTCCTTTAATAAGTTATTTAACAAAAACATTTAATAGGATTGTATAGCAATCCATGTCTTCCACTATATTGATGTTAACCCCACTATAGTTGAGCAAATGTAAAACACAACTCCCAGTTAGCACTCATTGCCTTAAAAGATAGACCCTACTGGAAGGAAGGTAAGTCCCTTTACGGTAGCATTCATGATGTCTTATAATATCAAGCTTATCACTATTCGAACCTAGTCAATGATTAAGAACATGTAAATTCACAAACCCTTGATTTTCCTTGCGACTTTCTAGAAGCGACGTTGTTTTGTTCAT
The DNA here is from genome assembly GCA_963678985.1 of Spisula subtruncata. Classification (NCBI taxonomy): domain Eukaryota; kingdom Metazoa; phylum Mollusca; class Bivalvia; order Venerida; family Mactridae; genus Spisula; species Spisula subtruncata. The sequence continues at coordinate 3,046,072 of OY787660.1, read as the reverse complement.
CAAATTTCTAGAGGGGGATAACCGTCTAACAAGCTGAAGAATATTCATATTTTTACCAGTGTGGAAATCACATAAAATAAATTACTACCAGGAATAAATATACTTGATTTATGCTGTGTCTTATAGACTATGCATCAGTATTCCGGATATGTCCAGAGACAAGTATTTATCCCGCCTATCATTATATTCAATGAATAGATAGTTTATGTCGACGATACGTGATTTAAATATGAATGTTTTGCAAGTGATTGCATAATTAGAAGTTTGTTTATACTTATGGCTGAAACTAATATCTTATTAGATCTGAATGAGCTAAGAAAATTCTAGTATTTAAATTAAGTAATATCATTTACATATTTGAGACTTTATTGTCTACAAAAAACGTATTTAAGCAAGAAGGTATCTAAGCCTTAAATAAGCACAGTGTAAAGTATAACATACATATCGAAAATCCAGGTACTACATGTAGTATGTTACAAAGCGCTCCTTTACCAGCTAACAAAAAATCAGATTGGCCATTTTCTACATGTACGTAAGATAATCATGCTATAAGGTTGCTAACATGATCATAGCCAAACGTCTGTATCGGGTTTCAATTCATTGTAGAAAGACTCTTTGTAGTCCAACAAAATGATAAAAAAAATTAAAAGAAATGATCTTGAAAAATCTAACTGTAACGATAATACTAACCATGCTAGAGCGGATATGAGTTGTCAGAAGCAAGAAATAAAACATATACATGTAAGTTATTTACCCTAGCAGGGCTATTCGTCATAAATATACAGACGAATGGCTGTGTTATATTAGGTCATATATCAGGACGTTTGTACCTAAAAAAACAGATACTACACAATAACTCGTTATATTCACAAGCCGAGTGCATGTTCTTGTGATAGAATAAAACTAGGAATGCCAAGCAAACCTTTCGATAGCTTTGTATCACGATATTATTATCCCCATAATAATGAAGCTCATTTTGTATAGGGACACAATCGAATTAAGGAATTGACTACAAAAAAGAAACATAACAGCACATTGTAAAATCTATTTCTCTTTCAACATTGACATTTCATTAGCGTTCCCGTCGTGGTATTTTTTAATAGTATGCACGTCAGAAGTTTTATATCAATGCTAGATGATTTTAAAACACGAGGCCTAGAGTTGCTAAACAATACATTAGTCTTAAAGCTCAAGTTAATGAAGAATTGTTCTAGTATCAGTTGTGAAATGAGATAGAAGTCTACACAATCGGAAATGTGTTCACAATCAAAATTAATTGAATCTACCATGATGTGTTTTGTACTGTTGTTCGATTACAGATACTATAAAATTACACAACGATTGAAAATAAGGTCAGACTGTTACCGGTATTGCATGCTACGTTAGATACAGCAAATTCTGCGTATTCAATTTGTATGAATAATGAGATTTGTACACTAGAACTTGCGAAGCTTATATCACGAGTAAAGAGATATTGGAATAATGCGTTCAGTAAAGAAGAGAGAACATTTACAGTACACACTTATTTAGTTGTTTTTGTATCATATCAAGACGACTCCATAATTATATAGCAGCCATATATGTAATTGCAAGTTTTAAAAAGCGTAAAGAAAATCATGCGATTAAAGAGTAATCTGTTTAAAATACCTGAACATGTAGTAGGCAATTTAGTACGCGGCTAGTAGGTCTTGATCGTCTATTGTTCGGTAAGATTAAGGCTTATGAAATATATATTTTCGCCACTGTGGCAATCATTGTTGAAAGAGATAAACTTACGGCAACAGGATTCTGCTGTGAACGCAATGTTTAATGTTACGACCAGCTCGGCGAAATACATTTGTCTGTCCTGATTTCAGCACACTATTCGCAACTAACAGAGACTGATATTTAACGTATTGCATATATTTTCTTTATTTTATTTAATAATTGTGACATCTGGTAATACAGTAGTGATGATAAAATCTTCGACGTAAACAGCTCTGTAATTCTACAAAAATATAACCGACAGTGCAAAAAATGTATGAGATATACGGACAGGGAAGGCAGCACTCAACTTAAACAGCCGATCACAAAAATAAGGAACACGGCAACACAATTACTGAGCAATTCAACACATAAGCCAACAAAATGATTAAAAGTCCAAGTCCCCTCGCACAAAAGAGACTGAATAAAACGCAGGTGTATGTCGCTAAAGGGATTCATATTATTTCTTGTTATGAAGCAATACATATTTGAATTATTTTCATCCACATGACACAACGTTAATTTGATCACGTTTGGTACACATACGCAATCTTGCTGGATTCAGTAAAACATTGGGTACATACATAGAAGCAGCTGTCGACTGCTGTGAAACAGGTTTGGTGCAACCACGAGGTTATTAATAATGAGAAAACACAAGTCACTAGATGTTTATTTCAACAGGATTATCATCTGGTCCATGTATTTGAATGATTTAATGAGACCTAATAGGCGAGGCATGTGCATTACGCTGTAGTTACGCAATATCTCAAGTTTCTTCTCATTATGAAACGGCAATAAATTATACGCACTTGGTCATATCGATAATCACGTTTTAGCTATTCAGCTCAATATGCTTCCATCTATGGTACAAGCGACTATTGTAAAAGTGAATATTCAGTGTACGAGACGATTTGTTCTGAATAATAATGTAAACATGAACGTCATATTATATTCACTTGAACACCAAATCTGTTAAAAGGGAAATTAAAAATGTGCATCATACATGTAAGTAACTGGTGGTAACAAGCAAAAACTTAAACGTAAATGATAATGTATCGAATGTAAATGTAGCATTTTATTGATGATATACTTGTATTCGAAATGTATACGGAAGAGTTCGGTTTATTAAAACAACATTGTTAATGTGATTAGAGCTAAAACACAAGTTAAAATAATAATTAATTATGTGGTTTATTTTAATTCTCAGGCAAATACCAATATATAAGTCTTATTTAATAACATGTACAGTTTATGTATTTATTTAGTAAATTATATATTGACGTTGTTAAAGGAACAAAATAGTAATATGTGTCGTAGGAGGGTTCTATGAGTTATACTATTCGTGAAAATGTACATTGTACACATGTACAATTGTCATGTGTTTCCAGAAGCTAGTTTTAATCCATGCCACCTTTTTATTTTTCTAGGAATATATTGCCTTCATTTGTAATACTGAGTTTTAATTATTTACAGCAGCGATGTCATGGAAATCTAGAACAAACAATCTCTAAATGTGATGAAGGTCATTTGCGTTACACAAAATGTATGTGTCTGCAGGATGTCGACTTGTTCATAATGGCAAAATCAATGATGTATGGTTTTCAATATTCGCAAGCGGCATGATATAGTATGCGTATCCGTTAAATATCTTTAAATACATGTTATGTTAGCATATGACAAAATTAGTGTCCCTTGGTAATGTTCACTTGGAATATTGTTTCCATTTGTGGTGCACGTTTGAAAGATGCGTGCTATCAGTTCCATAGTATTTGCTATGGTTGGTCCTTGAATGCTTGTGGGTTGGAATCACCATATGTGGTATATAATTGTGAAGCTGTGTCATCCTGCTCTTTAACAGCACACTGTTGATGTGAACACATTAGATGGTACACATTTTGTGGTCAATGCAATAATCAGACCTACCTCGACTTGATGAAAAAAGTATGTGGAAATCAGACTGGGCAGGTAGCACTCAACCTAACCAGCATAGCACAGAAATCAGAAACACAACAACACAACTACAATGAGCAATGCTCACACATAAGCCAAAGAAACAATCTAAATCCAAGTCCCCGCCGAAAAAAATAGGACGACCCAATTTCACAAAGAAATTATAGAATAGCGGTTATTGCATGAGATCGAATGATTTAACATAATTCCAATTCCATTACTCTCATCTGCGATTACAGTATATATGCTTCACGAGTGTACATAATGCATTTACAATGATTTCATCAAATAGCAAGCATAATATATCTGTTTTGGTAGTCTCTTACAAGTGTATAGTGTAAATCTTGTTTATTGCATTACAACCTCCTCATAAACTATTAAACATGAATGTTGTCACATCAATGTTCGTACTTCCTCAATACGTTCTCGTTTTATACAACAATGTTGTACATGCATCTAGAGAAGAAGAATATTTATCTAATATTGAACACTCGTGTTGGAATAAGTCGCCAACTGAAGAGTCACGGCTTTGCAATGTTTCAATTATTAATGAAACCTGTTTAAGGTTAGAAAGCATTAAAGTGTCTGGGTGTTTCGTCGTAGACACAATAAGAAATACTGCACGAACCTCATCTCAATATGCTGAGCAATAATATGCTTCTACTTAGTAAGCGTGCATACATGTTTGTGTTACTATTAAAGTATAATTATACGGTGAATATGCCGTAAGTACTAAAGTTTCGATTGGTCTTTTTAAAGATCTGCAATCATTAACAAAAATGAAAATCAAGTCTACATAAGCCATCGGAAGCCATCACAATTGAGTACTTATTATTTCACCAGGCTGAATACATGCGAGCTAGCAATTTGTACACATACTGTTTTGTCATTTTCGCGCACACTTTTTCCTTGAACGCTTACTAATTCTTACATTAAAGTTGTAGTATGACTTGTGAAACTAGGTCGCATCTTAGCTTCGTGTTTCATTCGCTTACTTGGGATCACGTTTTTTGTTATTTCCCTAATATGTTTTGTCACTTTTATTTCTCATTTTAGACGTTTCATTTCATCAACTGCGGATATTTCATACATGTACATATTGGTTCACACACGACGTTATGTTTTGAATTCCACACCACTAAAACGAATACTGTTGATGTTCCCATGGGACACGTGTCATTTTTTAATTTAAATATGTTTCGCCTACGAATTTCGAAAGCCTAATTTCGATTTAGTTGCTAATTGCCCATGGCAACATATGCTAGCTATATAGCATCAGATCAAGCCATTAATGTGTGTTTAACATCAGTGCTAACTTTCTGCTGCATATTTACATTGTTATATTCCCTTCTATGCTGTTACCATTGAGACAGAATTACCATGATAATTTAAAGAGACACACTCTTAGAACAAAAGAAATATGTATTTAGTGATTATATAACATGCATTGTTTTTGTGCTATTTAAAAAGACAACTAATTCCAGTTCTTCATATTCGAGGCCTCAAAAATGCCAAACCGTTGAGGATAATCATTAGATATGGTATAAATGCGTTGTATATTCATCGCAGAAGTGCATTTCCATTTGAGTTTAGAAGTCAACATTTTCACTACACTCTGATCAAATGATCACTCTTTTCTGTATGGGACGTGAAGTTACCCGTGAACACCACAATCACTATGAGATGATTGTAATTCTACAAATAACATACTGTTCTTAGACACCAGTCTTTTTTTAGATTTAAATGGGTTATCATATATTTGGTAAACCGTCAGAACAAGTTTTGGTCCGCTTGACCAAAACCGGAAATTATCAAAGGAAACCAATCAACGTGTTTGAAAATATACATCATATTGAGGACAAGTATCTATAAAAAAACCTGAATTCGCCATTTTGAAAAGGGCTGCCACTAGCAAAAACCATCCCACCGAAGTAAATTATTCGAGCGTAGCGTACAGTACATCAGTCAATGATATGATTACTATTTTACTAGAACACAACCGCCAATATTGTCAGAATTAATTGGAACATAAACCGTACACTGCTTTCAACATTTCACTCTCCTGGAATACATTGGACTTTACTCGTTATAATATACGCTCACAATGCGTGACTTCTAACAGAATTAATATAGGAAAGTCAACCAGAAAGCAAGATAGCTTTTTGTCACCAAAGTATTATCCCTCAATAGTGTTGCTCATATTTTACATGGACACAATCCAATTAACGATTTTGATCACAATAAAGAAACATACCAGCACATTTTGAAAATCTAATTCCATTTCAACATTGACATTTCATTAGCGTTCCTGTCGTGGATTATATAACGGTGTGCGCGTCAGGCGTTTTCTATCAATGTTAGATGATGTTAAATAACGGGACATGGTGTTGCTAAACTATCATTTTATCTCAGGCTGAAGTTAATGAAACAATGTTCTAGTATTACTTGTGAAATGAGTTAGAAATCTACGCATTAGGGAAACAGTTTCAGATCAGAATTAATTTAATCTAACATGATGTGTTTTTCGCTGTTTTTCAATTACATATACAGAGATAACGCAAAGATAGAAAATAAGGTCAACTCTGTTATTAGATTCTACATTAGATAGACCGAATCCAATTCATATGACAAAAGAGATGTGTACATTTGTAAGGAAGCTTATATCACGGATAAAGAGATCTTGAATTTATTTGATATGTTGTAAATTGAGAGAAGAAAAAATATTTGTATTCAGATTTGCAGTACAGTACAAACGGATTTAGCATTTTGGTGATCATAATGGCACAGACCGTAAAACAAATCATGTAATTAAAGATTTTGTTTTGAATCAATATTCATTTAGTATTCATAATGCGTTTAGTAGTTGTTTGATGCCTTTGATTCTGTTAGACTATAATATGTTATATTCATTGCGTCATTATTGTAGTCATCGTTGCAAAAGATAACCATTACGTTACGGTGTGCACTTCTTCAACAATGAACTAACTCAACTCAACAACATACAATTGTTTGTCCAAATTTGCGTACGCTATCGTCAACCCTTTTTAGACTGATTAGATGATAAAGCGTATTTTTCTAAACATCTTTACACATACTCGTATAGTGTTAAAAATTCAGTACGATACAGTAGTGATGCTAATATCATCGACGTAAACAACTCTGCAATCCAATACAAATATCGCGGACGACAATGCAAGTCTTTCTAAAACAGGTGTATGTCACTTAGGACTTTCGCTTTATTTCCTTGGTATTACGCAATAATTATTTATATTATTATTATCCACTAGGAAAACTTTGCTTTATCACGTCTTGTACACATAACTTGCTGAATTGCTGAATAAAAGATATTACCATGCCAGCTGCTGTCGCGAACTTAGCTACTAGTAAAACAATTATAACACGAGTAAGCACGAGTATGTAGGAGTACTAATGGTTTATATCTACATGAGATGTCTGGTCATGTACTGGTATATTTATGGAGACCTACAAGGTGAAGCCGGTACAACTATTTGCTATGATGTGGTTAAATGGATACATATGCGAAAGTATAAATATTGCGATGCTACATTTATGTAGATTATTTCAGATAAGTTTAATTTTGGATTTATATCTGTGGAAATATACTGAAACACATAAGACATTTGGCACAATAATTGTAATATTTTTGTACATCCAGATGTATAGGTGAACACTTAAAGTGGTATTTAGCTTGTATTCGATTGGAAGACTTTGAAAATATCGCACGTATTGTGATGTTTACAAGTCTCCGAAATTAACATTGGCAACGCTTTTCGTGGTAAATTATTTAAAGCGAGGTCAGTTACTTGAAGTGAATGGGTTGTAGTCATTCAACGCATTATAAATACCTACAACAACTTGCAAAAAAGTGATAGCCTAAATAGTGGTCTAATTACATAGCTTTATCTACCACTAAAGTACTAAGGTGTGCCTCACGGATTTACATAACGCATGATATATTCAAATATCAAAATGATCTTTTCTTAGTCTGTTAATACATTCTCTTGTGTATAGAGTTTGCCTTTAATACTGCAGACCAAGCTCATCATATATTATCGGATCTTGTCACATGAAAGTTCTTACCTCTTCAATATGTCATTGGTTTTACAATACACAATACAAGAGTCTCTGGAATATGTAATATATTGAAGGTTTGCATGGGAATTTGTCTCCCAAAACGATTTACGGTTTTGTATGCCACCAAATTTGTATTGAAATTTGCTATAGGTTAAGATCGATATACTTTAATGATGTTTCGTCTAAGACTATATACGTTCACCATAGTATTTGAACAATAACTTTTGCTTAATACATTGTAGCTGGTATACATATGCGTGTTGCTATGTACGTTAATATACTGTCATGGTGACTACGATGTAGGCAATAGATCTACAACTATGAAATACAATAATTATCACGCTTTGAAAGTCAATAGGAAGCCATCAAACTTCAGCATTTGGCCAGTTTAATCGTGACTATTTCATGCAGTGCTGCTAGCGATGTGTACGTAATAATTTTGTGCCCACTCTTCCATGGACAGCTTACACAGCGATTCTGCATTGTTATATAGAATAATTTATTGCTTGTGCTATCGTGTTTCTAAGCAGTACATTTTATACTGAATATTATTTGCCAAAAGTTAATAATTTGGCCCTGGATGCTTATTATTGAAAGTTTTATTTTGCAATATGACTTGCATATGACCTAATAATACATCCTGTTATGTGATGTTTCCTCTAGATACATTTAGTCATGTCATCAAATTATTGATATTGTGTTAATTTACTAATCGCGTAGCTCATATCAAGCCTAATAGGTTCTAGCCTATGTATTTCAAGGTCTTGCCGTTAATGCGAACTTTGAATATTCATTTGGTGAGTCATCCTTTGAAAAATGATTAAAAGAACCACAGAAGTTCAGGTATGTTTTGATTGACTTTGAAATGTGTATTCATGATCGAAAACATTTCTGGGTCAGGTATACTTGAACCTGGACTGTTGGTGTACAGTATGTTTTGCATTTAATTATAATTTAGCACCAAGTTTATTTATTGTACAATCAGTTGGTTGCATAGGCCTTGCAATAGGGCAATTTATTGTATTGCAGTTCTTTGATCATATGGTAAAATGGCATAAGCTGCTATAAATATGACACATTTAAAGGTCTTATCTGATAATTCTTACCCATTGACTTTGTATCATACCATTGTTGTTATTCCTGGTTCCAATAGACTTCAAATGATATAATGTACGTGTTTGCAACAAATAAGTGACTTTCACCTATGTTTCTAAAACTGTTGTGGTAATTTACGTTACCAAAGGACATGTGATTACAATGCGTAGCTGTGTTTTTCCCATTACTTGCCTGTTTTACTATTAGAACATATGCATCATAATTCAATGAGACAAAAACTATATACTAAAAGCTGCATGAACAATACGCCATATCTAGTCCAGCTATATAAATATATTGAGAGGAGAAAACATGTAGCTGAGACAAATCTCGTATAACTATTTCAGAAATGTTTGGTGTTTTCATGTTTGAAACGTCAACGTTCAATCTAGCACATGCAATTGTTTATTTCTATAGGATGAAGAATCTAGTTTAAACCTTGTAAACCATTAGTATGTACTATTCGACATTGAATGCGATTGAGTTTTAGTCTAACAACAGCATGAGAACTTTATTTCGGTTTAAATTAATTCCGAAAAGAAAACATTTCCCTAATGTGATGTGCTTTAACCCATAACATAATGAAAGAAGTACTTTATTAACCTGGGCGACAAAAAAGAATGATTGTAGAGGAAAATCATGTTTTAGACGCCGCCTTGCTAGGTGTCTTAACATACTAATAAGTCTTATTTGATGTCTCTACTTGAACTCTTATGAAATGCTGATATTTACGCAACAAAAATATCATTGAAATGTAGTTTGAAATAATTACATTTTATCCAAGTCAGTTTAGTGTCCTGATTTTATTCCAATGTTTCCATAAAAGTGAAAACTCACGTAATAATCAGTTAATCTTTCGGCACAAATCTATCAATATGTGAGTTATATTTCACAACAAATCAACAGTAGCTGTTATAGGGACATGAACGTTACCCTAAATATCAGATCAAATCAGACTTAATCTCGTTAATTCATCTAGTTCTAACAGGTCGTAATATTTTACAATTTTACTAACACATGCATTTGATACTACATGTATCTAATACAATTTTCAGTACACTGAAATCCAAATTTCTGGGACTAAAATGAGTGTACTGTTCAGTTTGTATCTATTGTAACATATTAACAGTATAGTATTGTACCATACGAAATTAAGCAGGAAGCATACAATGCATTATGGGATAATCCCCGATTTAAAATACGTTCTTTCTTCAAAATGTATCCAAGCCTGGCAACATCTTCATTGCAAATTTGCTCGTTCAAAATGGTACAAATTGTCATAGCTTATGTCATTTCTTATAAATATGTAATGTGTTTCTAAGTCCATTTCCAATTGCTTTGTTTTGATCAATTACTATGGTCGTTTGCCGACTATACTAACCTTCATATCCTTAGCTGTCCGTGGTGACACTACCAATGGACCAATACCGTCATTGACATATAAAGCATTCATTCAACGCGTTTTCTGTAAATGGTGCAACTACATTTGTATTTCATATTTAAATATTGAGTACTAGCTGAGTGGCAAATAAAGGCTTTACTCAGCTTTGTTTTGCTCGACAAACATTGCCAGACTGGTGGTCAATTCAGGTAACAGGTAAGTGTACATAAGACACCATTATGACTTAATCTTGTTGGTAATCTTCCATCATCAATTGAGTGAAAACACCCAGCACTCATAACCACAGTCAGCTTATGTTGCATGAGAAAGTAAAATGAAGTATCGTAGCTTGGAATGAAGCAGTAAGGATAGTGAGTCCGCAGGCAACTGTATCGTTGAAAACGAAAAACAATTCTTGCTTTTGAATCGACATTTGAATACTAGTATGTAAATAGCATGTACCGAAAGGAATAACAGGGGGTGATATTGCTCATCAGAATTTAAATGACTGTGTTAAATCTTGATATCAGAAAAAAGCACAATTTTCCGGAAACTAAATATTCTGTTTAGAGATTATATTATGCAGATTATATACTGCAAATTCAGGGATCAACAAAATATTTGCATTAATATACATATTAACATACATATGATATAACAATGCATTAAACATAAATACTGGAGATAAACAAATTATATAATTTATGTTAAGTATGTGTTGGCGTATTGTTATTCTAATCGGTCTACATAGTAATTATGATATTATTAAAAGTATTTCCGGTAGCGGAACTACCAGCAAAAACAACACTACTAGCATTGCAATTACAAAAGGTACACATTAAAAGTACATTGAATAATGTTAAAGGAAGATTTGAATTTACATTTTATGACAAACTAGTATTGTTTAGACTGGCTTAAAATGTATTAGGTTGTCCATATCGGTTGAAATGAAAAATAGCACGAAGAAATGAAAGAATATGAATATTATTTTAGATCTTATCAAATGTAAGCATATAAACTAGACACACATACAACTTTAAATACTCACAGAATTTCAAATGTATCCCCTCTTTTGATGCAATGTTATTGTATGTCAAAATGGATGTTTGTGGTAAGAGAATTTAGTGAATTGTTAGGAATGACGTATTCAATTCTAAGATTAGGTTATCATGGAGGTTATAAAAACGGCTGATATATTTTTAAACGTAAAGAGGATCATTCCAGCGATGGCATAAAAACATCAGCCTTGTCGAATATGATTGATTAAATCAGACCATCTTCATGTTTTACCCTCTTCAAGGGGACACTATTGCCATTTACACGTCAAATGTAAACAATGGCCATCATATGAACAAAAGCAAACCAGAGATATCGAACATTGATAACGCCTTCTCTTAGGTAAAACTTGATTACGTGTTCTTCGAATGAACCGCTGTACAATTGGGTAGAGAAAATATAACTTAAGTATCGTTGTGTTATGAAGACATATGACATTTGACCTCACACTTATTCGTGTTATGGCCATCGTGCGCACAGTTTGCGTGTATTTGTATAGTGGTATTTAAATGATTTGGGTTTTTTCTTAACCGTTCGACAAAGGTTTAATGCTGGCATGTGATACTGCAGTAGTGATGGTTATATCTTCGACGTAAACAGCTCTATGATCCAATGATAAATAGAACCGACAATGCAAGTCTTTAAATGTCAAGTGTATGTAACTAAGAGCTTTCGTTTTATTTATTTGTTATAGCAAGCAATAAATATTTGAATTATTATCATTGTCATAATAAAACTTTGCTTTATCGTGTTTTGTACACAGAACAAATCTTGTTGAATTAGGGAAATATTCAGCATTTGTCCACATGACAACTTCATGCATATCGAACTATAAATGTGTATTTTTACTGCATGTTATGCCCACTTGGTTTCTGCAACGTTGTTGTATGCATTATTGCTGATAACCAGTTCATTGTTGCTGAATAGTATTAGTCAAAAGTTAGTAATACGGCATTGGGTGCTTATAATTCAAAGAGCTTTTGCATAATAACAAGCATATTATCAAACCATACATCTTATTTGGTCATATTTCCGCTAGTTAATGATTCGTATGTTATGTTCATGTACTGAGCCATCCTAAGTGTAATTATTAAAACAACAGTTCTAGTCATCACCCCAGTATTTGTAGACTTCGAAAGTTGTCGAAAACACCCCATTCACCTTCTCATAAAGATATTGCATGGTTGTCAACCTACTCCAACTGATAAATTTTTAACACCAGTAGAAAGTTTGTGCAAGCATGTTTACTACCCACAAGTCGCTTTCACGTCGCAGTATACTCGTCGATGGCGCATGGTACAGAGAACAAACGAAATTAGACACAATGTCAACACTAAGCTTAACTTAACGATCTATGTTTTGTTTTGCAAACATACAGCAGTGATGTGTGTAGTTTTCTGTCTTGAAACAGTGAGCACTCAGAAACTGTTTTAATTGCAATGCGCACGTTTACTACTTGAATTTTGCTTCTTTACATCGGATGTAGAATCTAGTTATAGTTCAGACCTTGTAATTCATTTGTGCGTAATTTGTGACACTTAATGTGTTTTAAATTGGTTTTAATCCATTAACGGCACATGCCACGATATTATGTTGGATTAAATTAATTCAGATTGCAACGTCTTTCTTTAATGTTCTGTATTTTATCTCATGTCACTTCTAATACAAGGACATTGCTTCATTAACTTGAACGTTGGTGTCTGACTTTATAAGATAATTTTAAAATCCGTAAAATGTAAAGTAATGTATCCATGGGAAATGTAATGAAATTCTGTTATTTAAAGGCGATTTTGAATACAAAAGTATTGTTTAATTATAATGAGATTTTCTCAAGGTTCGGCTTTGATTTCCTTATCTAATTGGATTGCTTCCATAAAAGTGATGTGCCACATTTAAATGTCACCCTTGTCACACAGAGCTATCCATCTGTCAGCTTTATTTTTAAATAATGCTACAATATTTCGTTTAGAATCACTAAAATAAATTTCAAATTAAAACAGAAACGAATTGCGTTACTTCGTGGGGCTCTAACAAGACGGAATATTTCCACTTCGATATATAATTATTAAAACAATGCATCTTAATGCAATGCAGCAAACGTAATAACGACGAATGATGCATATAGCCCATCAGAATATAAATGTTGGCGTTAAAGTAAGACAACACTACATTTGGCAGAACAATTATTATGCTGATCGAGTATATCGATTCGATATTCCATTTCAATCTTACTGCATTCAGTATTTCAATTAACATTCACATGAAATTATACAATAGAATGCATAGAAAATGAATCACACACTACGTTTTTACTTCCCTAATTTTTATCCATTCAATATTGTACGCATTTGTACTATACTTAACCGGTGAACAAAAGTGGGGAAGTAAGAACTGTGGTTTGTGATACAATTGCTTAGGCCTTTGCTTTGACAAGAGATACACTTTCATATATATGAAGCTCAGTTATTAGATACATTACAAGTGGAGACAATATTTCAATTTACGTTTTATAGATATAATTGTTACGATGTGCATATAAAACTACTATGCGTATGATGATGAGTGCAATACATCGAGTGTGTTTTTACTCGCCATCCATGTGCATGGACAACACGCACGTAACTTGGAAACTGAGTGCATATGTTTTGCACCATACATATTGAGAAATAATTATATAATGGCGACAACATGTCGTTACATGCTGTAAGGGAGCATACTTGACAAATTGACTGACAGTTTCTCATTAAAGTTTCTTCTAAATTGTCACGTTCATACCATGTAACCTCGTTATTGGTGCCAATTATAAACCTGAAACTTCATGCAACTTAAGATACTTATACTTTATATTCCAATTTAATTTCAAATCTAAACTCGAGTTGACATAGTACATAGTACGATGTTGCTATGAGAGTAAGGAATTACATTTTCAATTAGTTATTGAGTAAGCCAACTTAATGAACTGGTACTGGCGCTAAGTGCACTTCAGTAATTACTCGATATATAAACCGCCGATTATGCCGCACCAACATCACGAACCCGCCGCATTGTTTTCTATCTTAAATGGAGCATGACGACCTCTTCATAGATTATTCGGCATACTTATTGTAACATCGATGTTCCTATATCATCAATATTTCCTCAATATCTTCTCGCGTAATCCTATGGAAAAAGGTAATACATTGTATATTGTTCGATTATTTGGGAATAAGTCACCAAAAAAAGAAACGGTATAGTAGGGCGCCATATATTGAATTTAATCTATTTTAGGTTCAAATCATTAAACTTTAAGGATGTTTCGTCTTGGACACAATGCCATTTAAAAGTACTTTTAACAGATAACTATATAATGTCAAGCCATAACCTTGCGTCTTATTGTCTGTAAATATATATGTGTTACTATTTTTAGTAAAATGCTACGTTGGATATGTTGTAGGTTGCATGAATTTTGTCTACTTAAATATCTAAATCAATTAACAACAATGACTAACAAGCCTAGATGTCCATCGGAAGCCATCAACATTGAGTGTTTGTCATTTTACAGGGCTAATATCATGCAGGGCGAGCCATTATTTGTACGTTTGTTGTGAATTGCGTGCCAACTTATCTATTGTGCACTAACCTACCATTCCAGCTACATCAATAAATGATTTATATCTTGTTTGATCGTGTTGCTAAGCCCATTATTTGATGCTGATTATTACTTGCCAAAAGTTAATAATATGGCACTGGATGTTTATAACTCAATTTTTGATTGCATATGAACAGGCATATGATCAAACCTTCAAGTCATCCGCTACCAAGTATTATTGGACTTCGAAATTTGTCTCTCCTATAGAAAATACCTTCTTCGTAATGTACCAACGATGACATCCTCACAAATATTGTTATGTCTCCAAAAGTGAAGAACAGGAATGCTTGCCCACTTTGGTCACTTACTCGTCAAAATAGGTTGAATGATTGCCCAATCAAACGACAATGGACAGAATATATGAGCTCTTGTCTCAACTTTAAGATCTCGGTTTTAAAGATACACAGCCATCATACGCTGTGAATAAAGCAGCTAAGACAAAAAAATTATAATATGCATCGTCCTATACACAATGAATGGGGCGTCAAAAAAGCCGTTTGTATAACATCATGTAGGTAAATAAGTAAGGTCAACTACGAACTATCCCAAAAGAACACTGGCTTAATATATAATTACATACTTTAATCATATTACGAGAATCGAAATAAAATATGTAAAAACCGGAGGTATATCGGCTGATATACAACAATTTATCACTATGACGCTGGTTTAGGCATTCGGGCTTGACTCCTATATTAAACGTGAGCCTACTATCAGATATGTTGGTGCTTGCTTTCACGAATCATTGAACCTTAAAGAAAATGTAAAGCACAGATGTCGTACAGTCATGGTGAATTATTTGAGGATTAAGAATATCATAACATACTTAACTAGTGCTGCATCTGAGATACTAGTTTTATCTTTGGTCATTTCTCACCTTGATCATTGCAATTTGATTCTTTACTGAATAGCGGAAAGTGATATTCAAAATATGCAGCGTATTCAAAATATGTGTGCCAAATTTGTTCTATTTTGGAATACGTATGACAGCTCAAAACAGGCACTGTCTGAACTGCATTGGTTGCCGTGAAAACCAGGATTAAATTCAAAATATTATGCTTCGTGTACAACTGTCGGGTAGGGAATGCACCATCGTATCTCGCAGATCTTTTGAATTAACACATCCAAGGAAGGCAAGGGTTGAGATCATCTTTTGTGTCCGACTGTTGTTATTCTATTCATTGTTACAAATATTAGACTTGTTACTCTCTAAATCCTTGGTTCAATTGGTCCAAAATTGTGGAACATTTTACCTATAGAAATTAGAAAACCTGAGTCCGTTGCCATGTTCCAGAAAAAGCTGAAAACTCGCTTTTTTAGAGATGATTATAAATTGTTTTAAGCATTACATAAATATTGACCAATGGTGCAACTCGTTTATTACTGTGATAATATGCTCTTTAACTTACATCTATTTTGCAAACGTTATCATTATTATTTAATTCTGTAAAATGGATTGTATTTTATGACCATGCTTTATTTTAATTTCATTATTGTCGATAATATTTATTTTAATACCTTTATATATGTAATTGTTTTAAAATGTTACACTATATGTACAACGCTATTGAATATATATTTATGTATAAAATAGGTGTTTATCAAATACAATAAACGCGCCAAGCATCATTTACATATTTCTGCTAATAGCCAACGTCAAAATGTAACTATTCATGTCGTTAATGTGTGTTAAGCTCAGTACGCGCTTTCGGCTGCAAATGTGCATTGTTTTATTTCCTTGTGGATGCATGAAACGATGAATAAAATAATTTGATAATTTAAAGAGACACAAACTTAGACAAGGACTTTTTCTACTGACGATATAACAAATCATAAGGAAATGATCACTTAAGACTTCATTATGAGTCCCAATAGAGTCATCAACACAATGTTATTCGACAGGAAGCAAATACATCATAAAACTGTATATACGAGGGGTGATCAATATATTCGAGGACTTTTCATCTAGCAAGTTCATATTGGCAGCAAGGCACAAAGCCATTTAACATCATTTGGAGTAAGTTGTCTCCGACCGAATGCACTAATAACAATATTTGATTCATACAAGGGGCGCGTGACGTTCGACGTCACGCAACGTCATTCCAAGCGTCACCGCCGGAGCAGCACATAGCTCCTTTCTGAACTTATACCCGGTTCCATGTATGATACTCGTTGTCTTTTACTACTGAAATAAGTAGTTAATAGCCGATGCTTGAATGTGAGGTGGAATAAAAAGAGTATCGATGCGTTATTTGAAACAAAACTCGACATAGGGCGGTTGGCTTTACAAAATTAGATTATTTCAATTAAGACTGAAACAGGACCTATCAGGTTTAGGACGCAATATCGAAATAACCCTTTTGATTTGGAGTTAACGATTTTATGTGTTGTAGCCTATACTAGTCTTCGTTTTTGCCAGTTACATTTGATTGAGATCTATGCGTCTTATTGCGCAGAATTGAACGAAAAGTGTCCCTAACGCGGTGTTATTTTTGTTGTTTATCCTTATTTTATTGACTCAACCGTTTGGCAGAGACTCTACAATCACATAAACAACGGAATCATATGAAAATGCCTAATTGGGAGCGCACAGAATCCATCAACAATTAGGTTAAGTCATTTTGGAGGTATCGCGAGGAATTTACAAGTTTTGCGTTTATTTCCATAGCGTGTCGTTTCTCAGAAATAACGTTACGCCCGAGATGCTCGACGGTGCGCCCTTCACCATGGTTACAAAAAGTGACGTCATCAAGTAAATAGTGGCGTTATCACAAAGAAAATTAGAAAAATCGCGAGATAATTGAATAATATACATCGGCGTGTAATTTCATTACTCTAGTTCCAATATTTCAAAATTGAGAAGGAAAGTCCTCGAATATATTGATCACCCCTCGTACATGTACCAGTCATTTCCCTTTTGAATTTAGATTTCACCATGTTCACCAACATGAAATTACATCTCTGCCTGCTATGAGGAGTACAAAAGTAATGCGTGCACTGTTATCGTATTGAGATATTTGCATTTAATTATTCCCATATTGATCTATCAAACTGTTTATACAGTTGTAAAACGGGTTGCAACATTTACTGAACAAAACTGAAATACTCAAATTAGATAGAATATCACCAGGAATGTCAGCTTTGTATTACGATATTATCATCTTTATATAATTTGGCTCATACTTTACATGGACACAATGCAGTGAGCGAATATTATTAGAATACTCAAACATATCAGCACATTGCGATAATCTATTTCTTTGTCACTTGGCATTTCATTAGCGTTCCCGTCGTGGTATTATGTAATGATGCACGCGTCAGATGTTTTATATGAATCGTAGATGATGCTTAAAACACGGGATCTGATGTTGCTGAACAATCATTTTTATCTCACGCTGGACTTAATGAAGCAATGTTTTTGTATTAGTGGTGACTTGAGTAAGAAGTCTAAGCATTATGGAAATTATTTCAAATCAAAATAAATTTAATCTAATGTTATGTGGATTTCACCGTTTGTCAATTACAGATACTTACATTGTGCAAATAAAGAAAAAAGGTTAACACTTTTATTACATTCTACATAAAATATAGCAAATCCAATTGACATTTGTGCACTTTTAATGTAGCTTATATCACGTGTAACGAGATCTTGGAAGTATCAGTTATGTAAGGAATTGACCGAAACCATATTAGCATTTGCAGTTCAAACAGATTTAGCGTTTATCATTTTCATAACAATGCACCATGATTATACATATATTTCAGTCATATAGTGCAATTACTCTTTAAAAGTGTGCAAAACAATTAATGTCATTAATTTTATGTAAATTGGTTACTTTTTTAATTTTAATATTGTATTCAATGGTATTCAGTACTCGACTAGTAGTTCTTGTCACGAATGTATAAATAATTATAATAATACTTAATTAACAAAATAGTCTGTTCGTGTAGTCTCTTGAGTATATTGCTTATCTTAAATCCTGCATAACCACCTCTTCATAAATTATTTGGCATGGATGTTGTCACATCGATGTTATCACTTCCTCAATATTTTATCGATTTATAGCACACCACTAGAGAGGTATATTTGGTATAGATATTGAACGAGCGTATGGGTATTAGTTGCCTTACGAAGAGGTACGGCTTTGAAAGGCATTGTACGTGGGGTGATCAAAAAGTAACCAGACATACGCTCTAAAATAACAATTCTTTGTGATATCAATAAAATAAGTTTCTATTTCAAATGAAAAATATATCCTCTCTTTGCTGCAGTGTTTTATAAAATTTCATCCAATGTAAGTAACTATTGCATGAAATCTGCAATATGTTAAAATTCGTTAAAGTGGCATTATGTTTTGTAGAAGACACGTTTAAATGATACTAAAAAATATCACCATATGATGTCGAGCAATAGTATGAGACTGAAGCCGTCAATTGTCAGTTTCTGTAATTCCAACATGGCTACGTAATGCAGAACTAGCATTGTGTATGTAACCTATGTTGTGCATCCGGATACTTCCCCTGGTTTCTGCTACGTTGTCGTATGATTTATAGTTAGTAGTAGTGTGTTTCTAATCCGTTTACTTTATGCCGTATATTATGTATCTTAAGTGAATAGTATGGCATCGGTTGGTTATGATTCAACATTGTTCAGCATATAAACATGCATATAATCAAATATAATATAGTCAGACATCCTGCTTGGTGATATTTCCGCTAGGCAAGTATTCGTATGTATAGGCTGTGTCGCCGAAAACATTGATATTGTGTTACGTATAGGGTAATAACTTGTATGGTTTTATTAGGATTACCCCTATGCTATTGCAATTACCGTATGTATTTTACGCAAATAAGGTACTGCATATTCATGTACTGAGTCATCCTAAGTGTAATGCTTAAAGCAACAGTTCAAGTCAACACTTCGAAATGTCTCGAAAACATCACAATCACCTTCTCACAAAGATATTGCATGGTTGTCCACAAAGTCAAACTGATATGTTTCTTAACACCACTAGAAGTTTGGGGCAAGCATGTTTACTACCCACTTAACGATTTCTGTTTTGCAGGCGTACAAACAGGAACTATAGATTACAGGCATTCAGGTTGATACGAGAGCTATGATTGGTGTGTAGTTTTCTGTTTCAACAGTGATAAATCAGAAGATGTTTTAAGTGAAACGCTCATGTTTTCAACTTGAATTTCATTTCTTTACATCGAATGTAGAATCTAATTATAGTTGAGACCTTGTCACCCATTTGAGCGTAATGTTCGACACGTAATGTGTTTAATCCATAAACAACATGAGACACATTATTACGTTGGATTAAATTAATTTTGATTACAACGTATTTCTGTAATGTTCTGCGTTTTAACTCATGTCAAGTTACTAATACAAGGACATTGCTGCATTAACTTGAACGTTGTTGTCTAACTTTAAAATATATTTTGGAAATCTGTAAAACGAAAAGTAATGTCTTTTCAACACGAAATATAATGAGCTTCTGTTATTTAAAGGCGATTTTGAATAAAAAAAATATTGTTTGATTATAATGAGATTTTCTCAAGGTTCGACTATGATTCCCTTATTCAATTGGATTACTTCAATAAAAGCGATGAGCCACATTAAAATGTCACTCTGGTGACACAGAGCTATCAATTTGTCAGTTTTATAATGCTACAGTTTGTTTTTTCGAGTAATGCAAATGAATTTACATTTAAAGCAGAAACGAATTTCGTTACTTCGTCCGTCTAATTCTAACAAGACGAACTATTTCTTCTCCACTGTATACTTTTTCATATCTACATTCAATACACCAATGGACATATCGGCGGATGATGCATGTAGTCCATCAGAATATAAATGTCGGCGTTAAAGTAAGACATCACTACATTTCAACAGAGGAATGCTTGTGTTTTATCATATTACATCGATTCGATGTTCCAGTCCAATCGTACTCCATTCAGTTTTTCAATAAACATACACAATAATTCCATTACAATATTGATAGTTATATTAAACATTAGTACAACATACAAACAAATTATTACGAGTGTTTGTGCTTTTGTAATTGTTCTTGAAATCGGTCTGCCGAGTAAAGTTAAATGAAAGTTTATGGAACATACGTGTGTTCATCTTAGAACAACTACTAGCAAACATAGCACATCTTTAATATTACGTTGACAAGATATAAACTTTAGTACATGCAGCTCAGTAACTTCAACACATTACAAGTGGAGACAACTATTTACGTTTTATAGATATAATTGTTACGATGTTCACATACAACTACTATACACATGATGACGAGTGCAATACATGGAGTGTGTTTACCCGCCATCCATGTGCATAGACAACACGTAACTTTGAAACTGAGTGCATATTAATTGCACCATACATATTGAGACATAATTACATAATGTTGTCAACCTGCCATTACATGCTGTAAGTGATCATTCTTGACAAATTGACTGACACGTTCTCATTAAAGTTTCTTCTAAATTGGCACGTTCTTATCATGAAACCTCATTAATGGAGCCAATTACAAACCTGAAACTTCCTGTAACTTAAGATACTTATACTTTATATACCAATTTAAATTCAAATTTAAAACCGAGTTGACATAGTACACACGATGTTACTATCAAGGAACGGGGTTACATTTTCAATTAGTTTTTGAGCTAGGCAACTTAATGAACTGGTACTGGCGCTAAGTGCACTAAAGTACTAGTAATTACTTGATATATAAACTGCCGATTATGGTATTGTTATATCGGGGTTGTTAAGTTACAATATATTACAGACAAAATACCATATGCATATTTTAAAACACTTCAGTCAGTATGTCACACCAACATCACGAACCTGCCGTGTTTATCTTAAATGCAGCATGACAACCTCTTCATAAATATTGTCATTTCGATGTTCCATTATCCTCAATATTTCCTCACTATTTCCTCGGTTTAAATAGCGCAATACTATAGCAAAAATAGGTAAAATACTGTGCGATTGTTTGGGAATAGGTCACAAAAAGAAGAGAAATCGCATAGTAAAGCTCCACATATTGAATGAAATCAATTTGAGATTTAAGCAATAACCCTGAGTCTAATAGTCGGTAAATATTGTATACGTAACTATTGTAAAATGCTATGTTGGATATAAAGTAGGTACATGTACCATGGCAATTTAGTCTACTTATAGACCTAAAGCAATCATTAACAAAGACTTTCAAGCCTAGATAGTCCATCGGAAGCCATCAAAATTGAATATTTGTCATTTTACAGGGCTCCTATCATGCAAGGCGGGCAATTATTTTTTACGTTTGTTGTGAAGTTCGTGTCCACTCATCAATTGATCGCTTACCCAGCATGTCGACCCTGCTACTAAATGATTTATATCTTGTGATATCTTGTTGCTAATCCGTTCATTTAATGCTTAATATTACTTGTCAAAAGTTAATAATATGGCATTGGGTGCGTATAAATCCAATTTTGATTGCATATTAACAAGCATATGATCAAATCATACGCAGAAATATTAATATGGTGATAATATACGAGCTATGTATTGATAGCATACTTCACAATTTACACCACATCTTATACAGGGTATTTTTATTTGAAGCGAAAAAGTCATTTATAGAGACATTATTAGAATAATCATTGATGTTCAATTCCCCCTACCAAGTATTTTTGGACTTCGAAATGTGTCTCCACTATTGGAAATCCCTGTAATGTACTATTACCCATGATGACCTGCTTAAACGTATTGCTACGTAACAGGAATGCTTGCCCACATAGGTCGCTTTCTCGTCGAAGTAGGCTGAGTGAGGTCATTTGTGTATTTGTTTGTCAATATGAGGCCTGCTATCAACAACTCAGACTTACGGCTAACGTGGTTAACTCCTACGCGTCAAGCTTAATTTACGTATTTCTGAAAATAGCCAACGTCAACATGTAACAATTTATGTCGTTAATGTATGTTAAAGCTCAGTTCGCGCTTTTGGCTACAATTTAACATTGTTATATTTCCTTGTGGATGCATGAAATGATGAACAAATATAATCTGATAATTTAGATAAACGCACTCTTAGAAAAATACTTTTTTATACTGACGATATAACAGGCAACATGAAGATCATAAGGATATGATCACTATAGTACTACATTATGATTCCCATTAGAGGCATCAAAACATGTTATTCTCGAAACAGAAAGCATTTCATCATAGCAGTTACGTCATGTCTGAATTTATATTTCACCACATTCACCAACATGCAATACATCTCTTGTTGCTATTAGTAGTAAAATACTCGTAGTAGTGCAAGTACTGTTATTGTATTGAGATATTTGCACGTACATGTATAATTTGGCTCATGCTTAACATGGACACAATGCAATGAGCAATTATTATTAGAGTACAGAAACATACATGTAGCAGGCTATTGTGATAATCTATTTCATTTTGGCATTTCATTAAAGTTCCAGGGCACTGTTTTATCAAAGCATTTACGCTAGCGTAAACCTAAGATTTCCTAAAATATTGCGTACGTCGATAATATTTGCGTAAATGCGTTTTACAAAGATATTTTAGTTCACATTCTGTCGTAAGTTTTAGCTTATTTCTACGCCAAGGCTAGGCAACCCTAAATGGCAAATATGAACGTAAGTGAAGAGTTTTTAACACGCACTGATGATTTTTGACCGTCGCATGTTATTTTAGACCGTCGTTTTATTGTTTTAGACCGTCACTTGTTGTTTTAGGCGTGATTAATCATCAAATCTTGACGCATATTTATTCATTCTGGTACCCGTTATATTTGTTATATTGGTTATATTGTGTCCCGAATTACGTTCAATCTTCAATATTTTTTGCGTAAATGTATGCGAGTACTTGCGATCGTTTAGTAAAACACACTTACGAGTTTGCGTAAGGTAGACATATATGCGTAAATATACGCGACATTTACGCATTGTTAGTAAAACAGTGCCCTGTAGTGGTACTCTGCAGTGATGCACGCGTCAGCAGTTTTATATCAATGATAGATGATGCTTAAAACACGGGACATGGTGATGCCGAACAGTGATTGTTAACTCACGCTGAGGTTAATGAAGCAAAATTCTCGTATTAGAAGTGAAATGAGTTAGAAGTGTAAGCAATGAAATGTGTTCAAAATCCGAATAAATTTAATCTAACATAATTTTTTTTGCACTCTTGTTCAATTACAGATACAATAAAATTACACAAAAATAAAAAATAAGGTCAGCACTTTTATTAGATTCTACACAAGACAAAGTAAATCCTATTTGCATGACAAGTTATTTGTACACTTTTACCGAAGCCTTTATCGCGGGTGTATATATTTTGGAAGTATTAGTTAGGTAAGGAATTGAGAGAAATATATTGACATTTGCAGTAAATACTGATTGAGATTTTTCGTTATCATAATTCTACACTGTGAATTTAGTTATTAATGTTCCATACGGCCAGCTCGCCAAAACACATTTGGATGTCCGGATTTGAGCACACTTTTCTTAACTTAAGATCTAAATCAATCAACAATAATAACTATCAAGCCTAAATAGTCGATCGGAAGGCCTCACGATTGAGCATTGCCATTACACCGGGTTTCTATCATGCACAGCGAGCAGTTATTTGTACGTTTGTTTAGGCAACTTGTGCCCACTCATCCATCGTCCGCTTACGCAACATTTCAGCTGATGAATGATTTATAGCTTGCTTTACTTGTTTTGTCATGTTGCTAAGCCGTTTACATATAACAAAAGAAGTACAGAATTGCTCTTACAAGATTTAGATTATCTTGCCACGTTCTAGCTATAGAACCTGGAAGATATTTTAATATAGAACGTCACAATAGAATATGTTTACAATGTAACATGAATGTTGTTGAAAGTGAATATCAGTTTTTATTAGTTTGTCCAAAACATCGGAATCTTAGAACCATATATTTCAAACCGTATTATTTAAGCTGGCCTACCACACAAAAATTCACATGTCTCATGTCCACAACCTCAACTCGTACCATTTTACAAATTTCTAAATACATTTACTATGCAACTCTAAATAGAAATTAATTGAGATTATTTGTCTACTCAATCAAGTTTTTGAATCTTTAAACTGTGAAATATTTGTAAACTGCATTCTTCTCACTATTGCTATTGCTATAATTGTATTGTTCTGGCTATGTATGTATATAATATGTATTATGCCAAATAAACTTATGTTATGTTATGTTTAAGATTACACGTTAAACGTTAATAATATGGCTCTGGATGCGTATAACTCAAATTCCGATTGTATATTAACAAGCATTTGATCAAGCTATATATCCTGCTTGACTATGTGTCTGCTAGTTACGAGTAATAAGTGATGTGCCACATTTGAATGTCACCCTTGTCACACAGAGCTATCCATCTGTCAGCTTTATTTTTAAATAATGCTACAGTAGTTCGTTTAGAATCACTAAAATAAATTTCAAATTAAAACAGAAACGAATTGCTTTACTTCGTGGGGCTCTAACAGACGAAATATTTCCACTTCGATATATAATTATTAAAACAATGTATCTAAATGCAATGCAACAAACGTAATAACGACGGAGGATGCATATAGCCCATCAGAATATAAATGTTGGCGTTAAAGTAAGACAACACTACATTTGGCAGAACAATTATTATGCTGATCGATTATATCGATTCGATATTCCATTTTAATCTTACTGCATTCAGTATTTCAATTAACATTTACATTCAATTACAATAGAATGCATAGAAAATGAATCATCACACACTAAGTTTTTACTTCCATAATTTTTATCCATTCAATAGTGTACGCATTTGTACTATACTTAACCGGTGAACAAAGTGGGGAAGTAAGAACTGTGGTTTGTGATACAATTGCTTAGGCCTTTGCTTTGACACGAGATACACTTTCATATATATGAAGCTCAGTTATTAGATACATTACAAGCGGAGACAATATTTCAATTTACGTTTTATAGATATAATTGTTACGATGTGCATATAAAACTACTATGCGTATGATGATGAGTGCAATAATCGAGTGTGTTTTTATTCGCCATCCATGTGCATGGACAACACGCACGTAACTTGGAAACTGAGTGCATATGTTTTGCACCATACATATTGAGAAATAATTATATAATGGCGACAACATGTCGTTAGGAGCTGTAAGGGAGCATACTTGACAAATTGACTGACAGTTTCTCATTAACGTTTCTTCTAAATTGTCACGTTCATACCATGTAACCTCGTTATTGGTGCCAATTATAAACCTGAAACTTCATGCAACTTAAAAATAAATGGAGCATGACGACCTCTTCATAGATTATTCGGCATAGTTATTGTCACATCTATGTTCCTTTATCCTCAATATTTCCTCAATATCTTCTCGCGTAATCCTATGGAAAAAAGGTAATACATTGTATATTGTTCGATTATTTGCGAATAAGTCACCAACAGAAGAAACGGTATAGTAAGGCGCCATATATTGAATTCAATCTATTTTAGGTTCAAATCATTAAACTTTAAGGATGTTTCGTCTTGGACACAATGCCATTTAAAAGTACTTTTAACAGATAACTATATAATGTCAAGCCATAACCTTGCGTCTTATTGTCTGTAAATATATAATTATGTGTTACTATTTTTAGTAAAATACTACGTTGGATATGTTGTAGGTTGCATGAATTTTGTCTACTTAAATATCTAAATCAATTAACAACAATGACTAACAAGCCTAGATGTCCATCGGAAGCCATCAACATTGAGTGTTTGTCATTTTACAGGGCTAATACCATGCAGGGCGAGCCATTTTTTGTACGTTTGTTGTGAATTTCGTGCCAACTTATCTATTGTGCACTAACCTACCATTCCAGCTACATCAATAAATGATTTATAGCTTGTTTGATCGTGTTGCTAAGCCCATTATTTGATGCTGATTATTACTTGCCAAAAGTTAATAATATGGCACTGGATGCTTATAAATCAATTTTTGATTGCATATGAACATGCATATGATCAAACCTTCAAGTCATCCGCTACCAAGTCTTAATGGACATCGAAATTTGTCTCTCCTATAGAAAATACCTTCTTCGTAATGTACCAACGAAGACATCCTCACAAATATCGTTATGTCTCCAGAAGTGAAGAACAGGAATGCTTGCCCACTTTGGTCACTTACTCGTCAAAATAGGTTGAATGATTGCCCAATCAAACGACAATGGACAGAATATATGAGCTCTTGTCTCAACTTTAAGATCTCGGTTTTAAAGATACACAGCCATCATACGCTGCGAATAAAGCAGCTAAGACAAAAAAATATAATATGCATCGTCCTATACACAATGAATGGGGCGTCAAAAAAGCCGTTTGTATAACATCATGCAGGTAAATAAGTAAGGTCAACTACGAACTATCCCAAAAGAACACTGGCTTAATATATAATTACATACTTTAATCGTATTACGAGAATCGAAATAAAATATTTAAAAACCGGAGGTATATCGGCTGATATACAACAATTTATCACTATGACGCTGGTTTAGGCATTCGGGGTTGACTCCTATATTAAACGTGAGCCTACTATCAGATATGTTGGTGCTTGCTTTCACGAATCATTGAACCTTAAAGAAAATGTAAAGCACAGATGTCGTACAGTCATGTTGAATTATTTGAGGATTAAGTATATCATAGCATACTTAACTAGTGCTGCATCTGAGATACTAGTTTTATCTTTGGTCATTTCTCACCTTGATCTTTGCAATTTGATTCTTTTCTGAATAGCGGAAAGTGATATTCAAAATATGCAGCGTATTCAAAACATGTGTGCCAAATTTGTTCTATTTTGGAATACGTATGACAGCTCAAAACAGGCACTGTCTGAACTGCATTGGTTGCCGTGAAAACCAGGATTAAATTCAAAATATTATGCTTCGTGTACAACTGTCGGGTAGGGAATGCACCATCGTATCTCGCAGATCTTTTGAATTAACAAATACAAGGAAGGCAAGGGTTGAGATCATCTGTTGTGTCCGACTGTTGTTATTCTATTCATTGTAACAAATATTAGACTTTTAACTCTCGAAATCCTTGGTTCAATTGGTCCAAAATTGTGGAACATTTTACCTTTAGAAATTAGAAAACCTGAGTCCGTTGCCATGTTCCAGAAAAAGCTGAAAACTCACTTTTTTAGAGATGGTTATAAATTGTTTTAAGCATTACATAAATATTGACCAATGGTGCAACTCGTTTATTACTGTGATAATATGCTCTTTAACTTACATCTATTTTGCAAACGTTATCATTATTATTTAATTCTGTAAAATGGATTGTATTTTATGACCATGCTTTATTTTAATTTCATTATTGTCGATAATATTTATTTTAATACCTTTATATATGTAATTGTTTTAAAATGTTACACTATATGTACAACGCTTTTGAATATATATTTATGTATAAAATAGGTGCTTATCAAATACAATAAACGCGCCAAGCATCATTTACATATTTCTGCTAATAGCCAACGTCAAAATGTAACTATTCACGTCGTTAATGTCGTTAATGTGTGTTAAGCTCAGTACGCGCTTTCGGCTGCAAATGTGCATTGTTTTATTTCCTTGTGGATGCATGAAACGATGAATAAAATAATTTGATAATTTAAAGAGACACAAACTTAGACAAGGACTTTTTCTACTGACGATATAACATATCATAAGGAAATGATCACTTAAGACTTCATTATGAGTCCCAATAGAGTCATCAACACAATGTTATTCGACAGGAAGCAAATACATCATAAAACTGTATATACA
This sequence comes from Spisula subtruncata, assembly GCA_963678985.1. Classification (NCBI taxonomy): domain Eukaryota; kingdom Metazoa; phylum Mollusca; class Bivalvia; order Venerida; family Mactridae; genus Spisula; species Spisula subtruncata. The sequence goes on along the minus strand of OY787660.1, from coordinate 3,017,271 downwards.
TGTAGCAGTCATTTCCCTTTTGAATTTAGAATTCACCATGTTCACCAACAAGAAATTACATCTCTGGCTGCTATGAGGAGTACAAAAGTAATGCGTGCACTGTTATCGTATTGAGATATTTGCACTTTAATTATTCACATATTGATCTATCAAACTGTTTATACAGTTTTAAAACGAGTTGCAACATTTACTGAACAAAACTGAAATACTCAAATAAGATAGAATATCACCAGGAATGTCAGCTTTGTATTACGATATTATCATCTTTATATAATTGGGCTCATACTTTACATGGACACAATGCAGTGAGCGAATATTATTAGAATACTCAAACATATCAGCACATTGCGATAATCTATTTCTTTGTCACTTGGCATTTCATTAGCGTTCCCGTCGTAATATTATGTAATGATGCACGCGTCAGATGTTTTATATGAATCGTAGATGATGCTTAAAACACGGGATCTGATGTTGCTGAACAATCATTTTTATCTCACGCTGGACTAAATGGAGCAATGTTTTTGTATTAGTGGTGACTTGAGTAAGAAGTCTAAGCATTATGGAAATTATTTCAAAACAAAATAAATTTAATCTAATGTTATGTGGATTTCACCGTTTGTCAATTACAGATACTTACATTGTGCAAATAAAGAAAAAAGGTAAACACTTTTATTACATTCTACATAAAATATAGCAAATCCAATTGACATTTGTGCACTTTTAATGTAGCTTATATCACGTGTAACGAGATCTTGGAAGTATCAGTTATGTAAGGAATTGACCGAAACCATATTAGCATTTGCAGTTCAAACAGATTTAGCGTTTATCATTTTAATAACACTGCACCATGATTATACATATATTTCAGTCATATAGTGCAATTACTCTTTAAAGGTGTGCAAAACAATTAATGTCATTAATTTTATGTAAATTGGTTACTTTTTTAATTTTAATATTGTATTCAATGGTATTCAGTACTCGACTAGTAGTTCTTGTCACGAATGTATAAATAATTATAATAATACTTAATTAACAAAATAGTCTGTTCGTGTAGTCTCTGGAGTATATTGCTTGTCTTAAATCCTGCCTAACCACCTTTTCATAAATTATTTGGCATGGATGTTGCCACATCGATGTTGTAACTTCCTCAATATTTTCTCAATTTATAGCACACCACTAGAGAGGTATGTCTGGTATAGATATTGAACGAGCGTACGGGTATTAGTTGCCTAACGATGAGTTACGGCTTTGTAAGGTATTGTACAATGTAAGTGACTATTTCGTGAAATCTGCAATATGTTAAAATTCGTTAAAGTGGCATTATGTTTTGTCGCAGACACTTATAAAACTACTACAACAGTATCACCATACGATGTCAAGCAAAAGTATGAGACTGATTCCGCCACAATTCAGTTTCTGTAATTCCAACATGGCTACGTAATGCAGAACTAGCACTGTGTGTGTAATAACTGTGTATACTATGTTGTGTATTCGGATACACCCCTGGTTTCGGATATGTGGACGCATGATTTATACTTAGTAGTATTGTTTCTAATCAGTTTACTTTATGCCGTATATTATGTATCTTAAGTAAATAGTATGGCATCCGTTGCTAATAATTCAACATTATATAGCATGTGAACATGCATATAATCAAATATAATATAGTCATACATCCTGCTTGGTGATATTTCCGCTAGACAAGTATTCGTACGTTTTTTTGTATGTATACGCTGTGTCGCCGAAAATATTGATATTGTGTTATGTACAGGGTAATATGACATATATGGTTTTATTAAGCTTAACCCAATGCTAGTGCAATGGCCTTATACATTTTATGCAAATAAGGTGCTGTATAAGTATGTACTGAGTCATCCTAAGTGCAGTGATTAAAGCAACAGTTCAAGTCGACACTTCTGTTTGTGCAGACTTCGACATGGGTCGAAAACATCCCAATCACATATTCAAAAGATATTGCATGGTTGTCCACAAAGTCAAACTGATATTTTTCTTAACACCAGTAGAAGTTTGGTGCAAGCATGTTTAATACCCACTTAGCGATTTCTGTTTTGCAGACATGCAGACAGAAACTATAGTTTACAGACATACATGTTGCGATAAAGATATGAATGGTGTGTAGTTTTCTGTTTAAACAGTGAGAAATCAGAACATTTTAAGTGCAGGGCTCACGATATCCACTTGAATTTCGTTTCTTTACATCAGCTATAGAATCTAGTTATAGGTGAGATCTTGTCACCCATTTGTGCGTAATGTTAGACATTTAATGTGTTATAAAGAAGTTTTAATTCATTAACGACAAGAGACATATTATTACTTTGGATTAAATTATTTTTGATTAAAACGTATTTCTCTAATGTTCTGCGTGTTTAACTCATATCAAGTTACTAATACATTAACTTGAACTGGTGGCTAACTTTATAAAATATTTTTGAAATCCGTAAAACGTAAAGTAATGTCTCCATGGGAAATCTAATGAAATCTAATACAAAAATATGGTTTAATTATAATGAGATTTTCTCAAGGTTCGGCTTTGATGTCCTTTAATTTAATCCATGTAATTGGATTGCTTCCATGAAAGTGATGGGTCACATTAAAATGTCACTCTGGTGACACAGAGTTATCAATTTGTCAGTTTTATTTTACTATAATGCTACAGTAATTGTTTTGGAGTCAATAAATACATTTCAATTTAAAGCAGAAACGAACTTCGTTACTTCATGCAGTTCTAACAAGACGGAATATTTCCTCTTCTTTGTATAATTATTAAAACAATGTATCTATATACAATGCACCAAACGTAATAACGGCGGATATGCATGATAGCCCATTAGAAAATGAATGTCGGCGTTAAAGTAAGTCTACACTACATTTCCACAGGAGAATGATTGTGTTTAATCATATCATATCGATTAGATGATCCAGCTAAATCTTACTCCATGCAGTATTTCAATAAACAAACATATGCCATTTCAATGATGATAACTTTAAGTACAAAATACAAACACATTATTAAGATTGTTCATGCTTTTGTAAATTGGTCTTGAAATCGGACCGCCTTGTAAAGTTAACGGAAAGTTTATGGAAGATATTGACATCTTAGAATAACAACTAGCAAGCATAACACATCTTCAATATTACTTTGATCACAGGCATAAGCTATTAGATCAGAAACTATAGTTTTTCCCACTTATATTTGAACAGTGCTGAATGGCCGATATCTTCCATCTAACCCTATATAAATCAAATATCTCTTTTGAAAAATGAGAAGTAATGTCTCAGGCATCATATACAATAAGTGTTTTAGGTATTTGCAATATGGTTCCATCGAAATAGCCAAATCTGTAGACGATGTTGCTTTTAGCTTTATGAAGGTCAAACACTCCCAACGAATCGTCAAGATGAAGTAACCGTTGAAGACACATTGGTGTACCGTTGTGGTGAAGATAATCAGTAGTACTCGTCATTAGAAGGGTGGTTTTGTCATGTTGCGCCCATAAATGAAACTAACACAAAATATTAAAAAGTGTCAAAAGTGACTATTTGTTTGATAATCGTACTCATTGGATGTATGATGTCTATGACCAACCAAATTACTAAAATGTTGTTTTCAACGCAGTTAGGAGTATCCATTGTAACTACAAAAACAGAAATTTCGCAAATAGTACATTCCAAACTCCCATAATATCGGTTTTCACAAGCGCAAAAACAAAATTAAAGGAAGACAATGTCTTTAACCACTATATATACTACAACAGAACGGTTATATCAATAACTGTGTCACCTCTGATTAGACAACAAATTACCATTGAGATATTTACGGTACACACCTAGTCTGCTATATGAGAAACATCTACGACCCTACCAAGAAGGTGACATTCGTAAAGCTGCATGGGTTAGCAGCCTGTTTCATTACATGGGTTGTTGTTTGTTATAACAAATCAATTATCACTAATATTTATTCAACTTACGGACAAATCAGCGCACGATGGTGTGCCATTTATTATCAAAAACGTTTTTGGACAAAATCTTCATCACAATGCTTTCCTGGCTATAATTTCCGAATCATGGTGTTTTGGTCAAGGCCCTGCACCATACACCAACATGTTTTTAATGAGAAAAGGCCAAAGGCCTAAGTCAAACAACGCTGAAAACAAATCTTAAGGACAAAGCAACATTGATTACAATCGATACATGTTAACCACATTAGTTGGATTTGTTCAGTCCTAAAAAACTAAAACGGATGCTCGTACAAAAAGTGGAGTTTTGGTTCTAACTTAATTACAAATACAAAAACAATGGGTATATAATTATGTCAATTGACACATATTGGATGTTCAACACTGTTCAAATATAAATGGGCACCTCTCGTAGCTAAGTAACTTGGACACATTACAAGTGGAGACAATATTCCTATTAACGGTTTTTAAATATAAATGCTACGATGTTCATATAAAACTAAATACTATGCATATGATGATGAGTGCAATACATGGAGTGTGTTTACTCGCCATTCATGGACATAGACAACACGTACGTAACTTGGAAACTTAGTGCATATTTTTTGCATCATACATATTGAGAAATAATTACATAATGGTGTCAACATGCCGTTACATTCTGTAAGTGTGTATTCTTGACAAATTGACTAACAGTTTCTTATTAAAGTCTCTTGTAATTGGCACGTTCATACCATGTCACCTCATTACTGACGCCAATTATAAAACTGAAATTCCATACAACTTAAGATACTTACACTTTATACTCCAATTTAATTTCAAATTGGTTGAGACAGTACACACGATGTTACTATCAAGGAACGGAGTTACATTTTAAAGTAGTTGAGTAAGCAAAGTTAATGAACTGGTACTGGCGCTAAGTGCACTAAAGTACTAGTAATTACTTGATATATGAACCGCCGGTAATGGTATTGTTGTATCGGAATTGTTAATCTTACATGTATAAGTGTGCAAGCCATGTGTTTTTTACCATATAACATTTTTATTTATTAACATTTCTGCATGAAATTTTGTGTATATGCTATTGAATACAATGTACCTTAAGATTTAATTAATAATGTTTTTTTCTTCGAAATTAAAAGATGCGATTCATTGAACCGTGAGAAATAAAAAAAGCAAAATTACCGGGAAATTTACACATACGTGCAAATAATGTTTCAGTATGGTCAATTTAAATTTGAGTTATATCACAAAATTCTAAAAACACCAAATAATAAAATTCTTCACTCAACAACATGGTATTTATCATTTTTTAAAAAAACATTTTAAAGTTGATGGTCTAATGGAGGTAACTCTGTCAAAAAAATCCTTTTTCGGATGAATGTGGGTATTTCCTATCCTCAATTGTACTTAAATCGAATCATGGTTTACTTCGTTTTTAGACAAATGGTAAGCACATATGCATGAAAATAAAATTTAAAAGCAAAGCGATCGAATAGCTGCATCAAAACCCAGACAAACGGCATATGAATTCGCTTCAAAAATTGGTGACATTAGCTTTGATGATGTGATCATTTGCTTATTTTGATTCTAATAGTTTTATCAGATGGTACTTTATCAATTGAATGGTGATTCCAAATATCTAAATAAGCTACATATGTTGCAAATTTCAGCACGATCCATCAGGTATTGACTGAGCTATCGTTAATATATGCATGCACACTTTTAAGATTGGTTAAGTGTATATTACAGACAAAATACCTACATTGTAATAAATATTTTAAAACACTTCAGGCAGTATGTCACATCAACATCACGAACCCGCCGCCGCATTGTGTTTACCTTACATGCAGCATGACAACCTCTTCATTAATTATTTGACATGGATGTCGTCACATCGATGTTCCTATATCCTGTTTAATAGCGCAATCTTTTAGCAAAAAAAGGTAATATACTGTGCGATTGTTTGGGAATAGGTCACAAAAGAAAAGAAATCGCATAGTAAAGCTCCACATATTGAATGAAATCAATTTGATATTGACATCGTTAAACTTTAAGGGTGTTTCCTCTTAGATGAAATGTCATTTAAAAATACTGTAAAAAGATAAATACATGTTGCTAAGCAATAACCCTGAGTCTCATTGTCGGTAAATATAGTATAGTTACTATTTTAAGTAAAATGCTATGATGGATATATAGTAGGTACACGTACCATGGCAATTTAGTCTACTTATAGATCTAAATCAATAAATAACAAAAACTATCAAGCCTAGATAGTCCATCGGAAGCCATCAAAATTGAGTATTTGTCATTTTACTGGCTACTATAATGCAAGGCGAGCAATTATTTTTACGTTTGTTGTGAAGTTCGTGTCCTCTCATCTATTGTCCGCTGACACAGTATTTCGACACTGTTACTAAATGTTGCTAATCCGTTCATTGAATGCTTAATATAACTTGTCAAAAGTTAATAATATGGCATTGGATGCGTATAACTCCATTTGTGATTGCATATTTACAAGCATATGATCAAATCATACATTGTGCTTAACTATGCGCCTACGAGGTAATTACTTGTACATGGATGTTGTGTGGCAGAAATATTAATATGGTGATAATATACGAGCTATGTATTGATATCATACTTCAAAATTTACACCACATCTTATACAGTGTTGTTTTTTTTCAAGCCAAAAAGTCATTTATAGAGACATTATTAGAATAGCCACTGATGTTCAATCCCCCTACCAAGTATTTTTTTACTTCGAAATGTGTCTACACTATTGGAAATCTCTGTAATGTACTTTTACCCAGGAATACATGCGTAAACGTATTGATACGCCTCAAAAAGTGTAGAGCTTTCTCGTCGAAGTAGGCTGAGTGAGGCCATTTGTGTGTTTGTTTGTCAATCTGAGGCCTGCTATTAACAACGCAGGCTTATGGCTTCCGTGGTTAACTCCTACGCGTCAAGCTTAATTTACGTATTTCTGAAAATAGCCAACGTCAACATGTAACAATTTATGTCGTTAATGTGTGTTAAAGCTCAGTGCGCGCTTTTGGCTACAAATTTACATTGTTATATTTCCTTGTGGATGCATGAAATGATGAACAAATATAATTTGATAACTCTTAGAAAAATACTTTTTATACTGACGATATAACAGACAACATGAAGATCATAAGGAAATGTTCACTATAGTACTACATTATCATTCCCAATAGAGGCATCAAAACATGTTATTCGCGAAACAGGAAGCATTTCATCATAGCAGTTACGTCATGTCTGAATTTATAATTCACCACATTCACCAACATGCAATACATCTCGTGTTGCTATTAGTAGTAAAATACTAGTGAGATATTTGCACGTACATGTATAATTTTGCTTATGCTTAATAAGGACACAATACAATGAGCAATTATTATTAGAGTATAGAAACATACATGAAGCAGGCTATTGTGATATTCTATTTCTATTTCATTTTGGCATTTCATTAAAGTTCCTGTAGTGGTACTATGCAGTGATGCACGCGTCAGAAGTTTTATATCAATGATGGATGATGCTTAAAACACGGGACATGGTGATGCCAAACAGTGATTGTTAATTCACGATGAGGTTAATGAAGCAAACTTCTCGTATTAGAAGTGAAATGAGTTAGAAGTCTATGCAATGAAATGTGTTCAAAATCCGAATTAATTGAATCTAACATGGTGTGTTTTGAACTCTTGTTCAATTACAGATACAATTTAATTGTATAAAATTACACAAAAATAAAAAATACGGTCAGCACTTTAATTAGATTCTACACAAGACAAAGTAAATCCTATTTGCATGACAAGTTATTTGTACACTTTTACCGAAGCCTATATCGCGGGTGTATATATTTTGGAAGTATTAGTTAGGTAAGGAATTGAGAGAAATATATTGACATTTGCAGTAAAATCTGATTGAGACTTTTCGTTATCATAATTCTACACTGTGAATTTAGTTATTAATGTTCCATACGGCCAGCTCGCCAAAACACATTTGGATGTCCGGATTTGAGCACACTTTTCTTAACTTAAGATCTAAATCAATCAACAATAATAACTATCAAGCCTTAATAGTCGATCGGAAGGCCTCACTATTGAGCATTGCCATTACACCGGGTTTCTATCATGCACAGCGAGCAATTATTTGTACGTTTGTTTGGGCAATTTGTGCCCACTCATCCATCGTCCGCTTACGCAACATTTCTGCTGATGAATGATTTATAGCTTGCTTTACTTGTTTTGTCATGTTGCTAAGCCGTTTACATATAACAAAAGAAGTACAGAATTGCTCTTACAAGATTTAGATTATCTTGCCACGTTCTAGCTATAGAACCTGGAAGATATTTTAATATAGAACGTCACAATAGAATATGTTTACAATGTAACATGAATGTTGTTGAAAGTGAATATCATTTTTTATTAGTTTGCCCAAAACATAGGAATCTTAGAACCATATATTTCAAACCGTATTATTTAAGCTGACCTACCACACAAAAAGTCACATGTCTCATGTCCACAACATCAACTCGTACCATTTTACAAATTTCTAAATACATTTACTATGCAACTCTAAATAGAAATTAATTGAGATTATTTGTCTATTCAATCAAGTTTTTGAATCTTTAAACTGTGAAAACTTTGTAAACTGCATTCTTCTCACTATTGCTATTATTTACTGTTCTGGCTATGTATGTATATAATATGTATTATGCCAAATAAACTAATGTTATGTTATGTTTAAAATTACGCGTTAAAAGTTAATAGTATGGCTCTGGATGCTTATAACTCAAATTTCGATTGTATATTAACAAGCATATGATCAAGCTTGACTATGTGTCTGCTAGTTACGAGTAATTACTTGTGCATTGTCGTTACGTCGCAGCAATATTAATATGGTGATAATATACGAGTTATGCATTGATACTTCAAAATTTACACCTAATAGCTTACTGAATTTCAAGGGAAAAGGTCATTCAGAGACATTATATGAATAATCACTGATGTAAAATCACCCTTCAACTAAATATAATTGGACTTCGGAATGTGTCCCTACTATTGGAAATACATGTACTGTGATATTGCATTGGATGCTAATAATTCGAGTTATTGCATAATAACAAGTATATGATCAAACCATATATCGTGCTTGACTATGTGTCTGCTAGTTAATTACTTGTGCATGGACGTTGTGTCGCAGAAATATTAATATATGGTGATAATATACGAGTTATGGATTGTATCAAAACTTAAAGTTCACACCAAAGCTTACACAGAGTGTTTGTATTTAGGCGACAAAGTCGAGAGAAATTATAAGAATAATGACTGATGGTCAATTCATCCCTCTACCAAGTATATTAGACTTAGAAATATGTCTCCACTGATCGAAATGCCTTCTTCGTAATGTACTGGATTTATACCGACGAATACATGCTCTGAAATACCGTTACATCTCATAACATGTAGAGCAGGAATGCTTGTCAACTACGGTGGCTTTCTCATCGCAGTAGACGTGTTTTCATATACTTATCTCCTCAATATTTTGCGTTTTATTTATGTAAAAACGTTACCAATTAGAAAATGTGTCAAGGTGATGTTTCACGTTTGCAACGTGAAAGTGTTTCATTTCATCTGATCTAGTAACTATTCAGAACTTGTCACACGTTTAAGTGCAATTTTCAATACTAATTGTGTCTTATTCTTAATCAATCGACGACTCGAAACATATCACGTTTGGTTCAATTTATTCCGACTAGGAAACATTGTCCTTGAGTTCAGTGTTTTAACTTATGTCTCTACAAATACAAGAAAATTACTTCGTTTTGTTCAGTACGAAATAAAAATGGTTGTACATATAGGGAAAGCAGGTAACATGCTTTATACTTCGTCTTGTTGAACTTTCAAGGTCGAATCCCAAATCCGAAATATAAACATAATTAAAGGTCCCTTCGGGGAAACTTACGTTATGCTATCAATATATGAAAACGTTTTATCATTCACATGTTTGTGTTGATAATAAAATATGTTTGTGATTATGTTGCATTATAAATCGGACAGTTTTAATTGACCAAACACTTTCAGACTAAGTGTTGTGAAGTCACGAAAATTACAACTAATATAGTACTAAGTAAATTAAATGGAAAGTCGGCTGTACAGTACACTGCAATAAACTCTAAAGGTTAAACGCTGTTATTATCGAAAGTACGTTAAAGCTTCCCGTTAAATTAGCGTTGGAACAATATAAATATGTAAATACGAAATGTACCATACATCAAAATTGATACCGACAGTTAAATAGCTCATCCGTATGTTATTCAAATCTGATGGATTAGACAATAATTAAATATTCTGAATAACTATTACATTACCTCAATTCTGCATTGCAGTTCAACATAAATATTCGAATTTATATACATATGATATAACAATACATTAAACATGAACACAGGAGATAAACAACTTATGTAGATCTGGTTATGGGTTTGCGTATTTTTCTAGTAATCAGTCTGCATATTAATTATGGAAAATATTTCGGGTAACTACAAGCATGATAAAGCAAGCATTACATTGAAAAGATGTGCTGATATTGTTTTACTGTCGTTTTCATATTATCAATATCCGGCTAAATGACACAATTCCAGAAGGTAAGAAAATACCTTACACGCTCGCAAAACTCTCAAATACCCTTTTTTCACGACACGAGTGTGCGCCTTGCAAAATGTATGTCTGTTTTGAAGGGATTCAGTGTATTGTTAGAACGCACGTATTCAATGTTACGATAAGGTTGTCATGGAGATAGCAAAAACACATTTTGAAATGTGAAGATTATAATATCAGAGATGAACTGAATACATCAGCCATGTCACAATTGACTGATTACAGCAGGCCGCGTTCATTTGTTAGTCTCCACAAAGGGACACTTATTCTATGTAGACAATGCCACTCGTATGGACAATATGTATAGAACGAATAAAAACTTAGAAATGGCACAGACTATATAGACAGTCCTTCACTTAAAAGTGTAGCATCATTATATTAACTTCAAAAATATGTAGATAACTTGTATTTAATTAGCTCTCGTCTCGTCTTATTAAATTGAAACGAAGACATATGGTGTTTGGCACCACACATCTGTTTATGTACATCGTTTTGATACATCTACTGCCAAAGATAAGGGTTTCTAAAATTGGAGTTTTATAGTGATAATTAATATTCAAGAATACACATGTACGAATCATTCGTTGTTTTGTATAAAATACATTGGTATGCTTCATTGGGGCTGAGGTTTAAGACTCACATCGTTCATACATGTTCATATTTGTTAACATTCACCATATGATTATGTTATTCCATTGTCTTATAATTTTAATGTAAAATGATGATCCATAAGGCATGTGACATCTTCAATTTAAATAGTGTTTTTCCTCGTGAGTGAAAGCCTAATTTTTATACTGTTGCCAATAGCCGAACGCCTAAATGTAACATAAATGTTAAACCGATCACGACGTTTTAAAATACGTGTGTTCAACATCAACGCGAACTTGCTGCAACAAATTGACTTGTGGATGCATTATGGTTGTACCCTATTAGACAGGCGTTTCTTGCTAAATTAAAGAGACACACTCTCAGAAAAAACTACACACTTTCTGTAGTGCTGATGTTACAGAAATATGATCTGTTGAAGAAAAGTACCGCTTCGTTCACACGATTCCCGTTAGTGGTATCAAACATTTTATTTTACATTTTGTTAAAAGATAATCATTAAAAACGGAATTTGTAAATGGTATATTTCTTGGAGAATTTACTTTTTTAATTTAGAAGTCATCGTTTTCACCTAACACCTACGCAATAATAAGTATTTATCGCTTCGCTGAGATATATGTACCGAGTAAACCATAATATAAACGCAGTAAGATGTTTCTACTTTCACCAATAACATACTTTTCGTCGCTGAATACTTTAGTCTAGTGAAGCAATGTTTAATTAAATACGAGTTTCCTCAGTTGGCAGATTCGAATGATATGTTTTATTGAATTTCTGCACTGGCTGTAAACTATTTGCAGCGTTAATAGGGGATTCATCGCAGTGTGAAGCACTACTTCGTACGATGTTAATCGCCATCCCAATATCCCGTACTTGCGAGGTGTGTGTAGGAATCTAGCAATGAATAGTTATTAGTAAAAAATAGTCATTTAATGTCTTAATTTTCATAATCGGTGAATGTTTTCATATTATTATTACTATTGGACAAACACGAGTTATCCTTTAAAATTTGTTTTAGGTCATACTCGTTTAACAAACAATATGTAGGAATAGACTTGCTCATATTGGCAAAGCCAATGTCGAATGTCGTTTCTCAATATCCTCACGCGGAATGAAACAATATGCTGACCCGTCAAATAACTATGTTAACATATGACAACAAGGCATCCAGTGGCGATGATTTCGTGGAATTTATGGTGCCGTGTTTTATAAAGAAAGGTTTCATGTTGTTTACTGTACTTAGCATTTGTGGGTCTGGTAACCGAACGGAAACAAAATATGTGTTCATATGTAACGTTTGATGGACTATGTTATTATGTCGTTTTTGTTATCGAATACATTGGATCATTTACAAAGGTAAAACTTTACTTAGACGTTTGAATTTATTGCAATTTCATTTATTTTTACGAGAATTATCATCTATATTTACGTTATTTTGGCATGCTTGCATTAAGTTTTATTCTGCCCTGCTAATTAGATATGTGCAAGTGTTGCTTAAATTATTCCACATCATATCCCATATTCATACCAAAATCGATTACAATAGTAATGTGTTATTATGAATTATGTTCGAATAAGTCTGAATAATTCAGAATTGTTTGGCAGTAGATTATGTTGAAACAATACTTTAAACTAACGCCTTTTGACACAATCATTGTAATTATCTTGTTACAGCAAAGTAAATGTACAGTCACTGCATGTGGAGCATGCATACATCTTGACAGCAAATTGAAAATTTGTCAACCTCGCATTAATGATGTTTACAAGTCTCATTGACAATGTTAACTTGTGGTGTGTGGTCCTTATTCAAAGTGAGATAGCTTACTGGAAAATTAAGTTTACTTTTTAATCAAGAATGATTATACCAAATATTCGGTATGTTCTTTCAGCCTCTGGAGTATTGTGTTTATCTAAATTTCTGCATATCTGCATAACAGCTTCTTCATCAATTATCTGGCCTGTGTGTGTCCTCCTCCCTCAATTCTTTCTCGGTTTTATTGCACGATACAATAATATATCAAAAGATAGAATGGGACTTAGTCGCCGGAAGAAGAGTTACGACTTCGTAATACTTGGATGTTTCATATAATCTGCTATTATTTCAACCTTGTTATAACGCTATTTTCATTCTGTGTCTACGTAGACACATTTACAATACTGTGAATGGTAGTCAATAACTTGTATCTTTTAGGTTGACATTTATGGAGGATATTCTATTGTATTTAGCAGGTACTGGTTAAATTATATCTGACTAAAGATCTGAATACATCAACAACAATGGTCAGCAAACCTAGATTTTCCATCAGAAGCCATCAAAATTCACCATGTGCCATTCTCAGTTGTGACTTCGTGCATGGCTTGCAATTTGCACTTGTTGTTCTCTGGAAACCCACTCCTATCCTATCCGCTTATCCAGTCTTGCTGAAACTTAGGTACATGGTTTATTGCTTATTTTATCGTGTTCTAAGCTGTTTTTGTGCTAAATATTATTTGTCAAAAGGTAATAATATGCCCTCGGATGCCAATAATTCAAGCTTTTATTGCGTACTAACAAGCACATGATCAAACAATGTATCCTACTGGGTGATACTTTCGCCAGTTTATTATTTGTGCGTGGACGTTTTGTCGCCGACATATATTTAATATGTGTTAATATAAGCGTCATATTTCGTAAATTAAACCTCACATGATTACTTCTTAGCTTACCCGAAGTCGTAACTTTGGTGCAACAAGGTTATAACTTCTCGACTGGAAGTTAATGAACAAAAAACGAAACGTTCAAATACACAAAACATTATCTAATGTATTTACGGGAAAATAAATGGACTATTTTTATTTGCAAAGAAAACTGATTTTTATTGGAATGCGATTTGGAATAAAAAATAACAATTACATTTTCTAAAGGTTCGGTCTTGGTTTCCTAATTTTATTTGGATTGTTCCAATAAAAGCGATCAGATACATTAACAAGTGTCAACATGTCTGTTTCATTTTTCCACGTTTTATTTATATTATCAAATTTTGTTTGAAATTTGTAAACACCAGTGAACGAAAGTATGTGCAGTGTATGGTGTACGGACAAAATCCCATTCAGACAAAATACCCCTCATGCCTTGTAGAGAAAACAGAAAAAATCCCCTTGATGATTTTTTCAGGCCGGACAAAATCCCCTTCATGCATTTTTCAAGCCGGACAGAATGCCCTTCAGACAGAATCCCCTTTGACAAAAATTTCTCTTGTTCTTTAAAACTGGCACATAAATTTTCACGAAAGGAATACGAGGATAAATGAACCTACTAGGGAAACTTTTTATAATTTCAAATGTCGATATCCTGCTAAATGACACGAGTCTATTCTAAGAATCTATGCAATGTACGATGCATGACTCGTGCGTGGTAGCAAGTTGATGCTGTTGTTTTATTGTGTGGTTTTGGAATTTGAGTGCGCTACAGTTTTTAGCTATAAAAAACTATTATATTAAGAATATTTTACGTCTCGTCAATTGTTAACATACGAGCAAGAGACTAACTTTAAACTCTCATTGATACTACAATGATATACTGTCAAGAAACAGGTATATATGACAACATTGATGTTGACAATGACCCTCGCATGGACAATTGGTATACACAGTGTCCTGAGTTTATAAGGGCAGCTTGGATATTTGTACTTCAAACATTCAGTATTACGATGGGTAGAGAATGTGCATGCAAATCAATTAACTACTATCGTCTTGTTGAAAAAAGGTATGAGGAAATCCGACAGGGAATGTAACACTCAACCTAACCAGCCTTGATAGAAATGTAGAACATTTGACGTCACATATCATCTGTTCTCTGTACATCGAATAGAAAAAACGTCAACATACAATACCAATACACTAACTGATCATGTCGTTTATGTGTGCTAACCGTCAGTACGGGCTTCCTACTACAAATTTGCATAGTTGCATTTCCTTATGGAGGCATAATATGTTCTATCATATTAGAAATAATTACTTTGATAATTTAAAGACACTCACTTTAAGAATAAACAATGAAATTGTTCTCTGGAAATAGACTGTTGTTGAATTGTTAAAGATGGCTATGACTTTTTTATGATTCCCATATGTGGCATGAAACATGTTATTTCAGATCTCTTTTACGGATAATCATTTGTAGCTGAATACATTCATCGCATATTCATCACGGCTGTTACAATCTACTTTCCCCTTTGAGGCTTAGAAGTCTTTGCTTTTACCAAACTGCAATACAAGTCTCTGAAATTAAGATTGACAACGGAAAATAGTGGTGCTTTATTTTAAGTGAAATAGCTTACTTGAAAATTAAGTTCACCTTTTACTTGGAATTATTATACCAAATATCAAGTATAATCAGTATGTTATTTCAGCTTCTGGATAATTTTGTTTATCTTTAATACTGCATAACTCTTCATATTTGACATGGATATTGTCATATCGATATTTGTACTTCCTCAATATGTTCTCGGTTTTATTACACGGAACTTTAGAGGAATATGTCAAAAATTTGAAACATTGCTTGGGAATTACTAGTCGCTAGAAAAATAGCTATGGCTTTGAAAGACTTAGATTTTTAATAGA
This sequence comes from Spisula subtruncata, assembly GCA_963678985.1. Lineage (NCBI taxonomy): Eukaryota > Metazoa > Mollusca > Bivalvia > Venerida > Mactridae > Spisula > Spisula subtruncata. The sequence goes on along the minus strand of OY787660.1, from coordinate 3,001,403 downwards.
TTTTTAAAGAAAGAAAGACTCTTCGGCGACAAGGCCTGTCTCAGTCTGAATTTATGGTGATGTGCTTTATAAATTTTGTACGATTCTGGGTCATGACCACTTTCATGATGTGTTTATAAAGACCGTTAAACGTTTTATTGGTAGAGGTTACAACCCTTTAATTTTGCAACGGACTGCATGCTTGGTGGTGGACCCATTTACAGTTCGCCATTATGCTCCCTATTTCATTGTGCGATGACCAGATAATATTCAGACTCTATGAATATGCATAACCTTAAGCCTTTTCGAACGGTAGGTGTTAATGCTTGTCTGATACATTATCCTGTAGTGTCCTTATATGCTTTGCTCACTTGTTGCACTTACTTTGAATAGGTCATTGAGTACTTTCTGTGCTACTTTACGGGGGTTTTTAATATAATGTTCAATGTCATACATTCTTTTATTACCTGTCATTGTGGCCTTTGTGTTAGGGGGGGGGGGGGGCATTACATGGCGGGAAACTTTTATTTACACTGTCCTGTTCTATAAGGTTGTCGATGAGGTAAGTGTGAGGTTTGGTTCACCATAAACTAGTTGAAATCCCCAGTGACTATTGTCGCTGTCCATTCCAAGGCGGAAGCCTCATTTACAACCTTGCTATGTATGTATTGTCCACTTTATAGTAAAAATAGCAAACTCCAAAAACAAGTTTTGGCTTAGGACCCTCCTTTCTGTAACTGTATTCTGTATCGCCCCTACCTCTTTCATCATTTGTATCTTGCGGAGATGCTGTATGAGATACTTTTTAATTAGGTCACTGTGTTGTTTGGTCACTATGATAAACGTTTGTGGTATTTTCGCCCTCTTTTTGCCCATTATTGTGAACTATTTCAAGTCGCAAAAATGTCTTTTTAAGACGAATTAACGTTAGGTCACTGTCCTTGGTGTTTTAAACTAGGTCAGGGGTGGTTGTGCCTCATTTGGTTGCCGATATGGCCATGGTTTGTGCGGTTGGTTCTTTGAGCAGTGGGACCTTGGGGAACTTGGTCGAGTATTGGCTGCGTTTCATTCGGTTATAACCGCTATTATTTAATTTATGTGTGAAAGTGGATCATCCTGCATGTTATCGTCGGGGACTTGAATTTTAATTGTTGCTTCGGCTTATGTGTGGGCATTGCGCAGTGTAGATGCTAGAAATATGTTATATTATTTCCCACCCCATTCCTGCGTTGCCCATTATTTTAAGGTCAAGTCGTAGTTGTGCCTCTTCAGGTCGCATAATGTAAGGGCACTGTCCTTAGTGTTTTAAACATGGTCACACCCCAAGCTTGTTGTGCCTCATTTGGTCGCCGTTTTAGCATGGATTTGTGTGGGCATTGCTCAGTGTAGTTGTGTAGTGGTGTTTCTGTGCTCGGCTGGTTAGGTTGAGTGCTACCTATCGGATTTTTCATACTTTTTTGGAATAAAAAATATGTTTAATTACAATTAAATTTTCTCAAGGTTTGAAATTAATTTCCTTATTTAATTGGAGTGTTCCCATAAAAGCGATGAGACACATTTAAGACTGTTAATCTTGTGACACGAAACTATCAAAATGTCAGTTTTATATTACCACAAAGTCACATAAACTGTTGTGGAGTCATGAACATTACAAGTTAAGGCACATTAAAACAGGCTTAAGCTCGTTATAGTCCATGTGACAGACCAAAATCCATTACCAAATTGGTGAACAGATCCAACAATAATTTTCGGTTAGCTTGATATCTAAGCTGTCCGAAATCAGTTGATGGACTTGCGGGACATTTTGCCAAATGACATTTTGGCGGCCATCTTTAAAGATGGCTGCCGTTATTTTAAGCAATCAGAGGGTTTAGGAAAACTTCGTTTATTCCTCTCTCACATGGGCTATCGGCTTGTAATATGTCTTAAAATGTTTGCAATTGAACCCCGCATGTGGTAATATATAAATATGAATATTATGATATGGTTATTAATTAATAACTATTGATTTTTTAAGGAAATTGCGATATTTTTCGATTTTTGTCGTTAATTTTTCTCTTTCAAATCGGATCTGAGTGTGTATTTGACCATTTCTTGATTGTTTTATGCAGACGTTGGTTCTAGGCGTCCATAATAAACATTACATTGACATATTTTCATTTAAAAATCCTTCATGAGCCAGGAATATTGGGTAACTGAAAGTAACTGAAAGTTGTTTAATAGTCCTGTCTTTAAATGTGATATTTACGTTAGACCCAACATTGGATTGTAGTGTAAATATTTTTTGGTTTTCTGGTAGGGAATATGTTGCAATTGAAGAATATGAATGATGACCAGCTGTCGTTATTGAGCATTTTGAAAATCAAGATGGCGTCCAAAATGGCCGCCAGAATCAGAAAAACAATCAGAGATACCAGAAATTACTTAAACATTTCTTTTTTGCCGATTGGTTGTAGTTAAAATGTTTTCACACATTTATTCATATTTTATCTATCGTTATTTGTCGATTAAAATATTGCGGGATGGTATCCATGCCGGCTGATATCAAAATGGCGATTACAACAGCCGCAATCATTGACATATTGATGTATTGTATTAAAACATTTATTTAAATGAATTTTGCTGATATTGGAATTCAATTAGTTTACTAACATGATTCGACTCAATTGACCCGTTGGCTTATTCAAAATGGCGTCCAAGATGGCCGCCATAATCAGGAAATATATCGGTGGTGCAAGAGATAAGTTACATAAATTACTATTGTTGCTAATTGGCAGTTGTGTAGATGTTAAAGAAAGTATCTATTCAATCATAGCATTATTAATTGTTTGCAACTATTTAAGATAGCATACTAAGAAATCAACTACCGGCTGAAATGGCCATCGTAATTGCTGAATAAGCATTTTTTTATTAAAATCGTATAGAGTGTTCAAATAGTTTTTACTTGTATTGAATATAATATTTATCAGACATGCATTATGGTTTAACTTCAAAATGGCAGCAAATATGGCCACTTAACATTACATAAGTGGGGAATAAATTGTAGATTATTCTTCTTTCTGTATAGTATATATGGTCGTCCTCTTGGGCATTATCGTACCATTGATATTTAATTACAAGATGTGAGCGGCGAGTTATTTTTGTTAAAAACATATAATCATGATTATCCACTATAAAAACGACCCCTCGAGAAGGCATAATCGCTGTCGACAATGCTCATGGATCTTGTTTTAGAGTTTCCAACCAAAGTCACCAATGATCTGTCTTATGTTGCTTGTTGTGCCAAAGTACCGTTTGACGAATTGCGTCCAATATGCTGAACTGCCTCCAGATGACAGATATTTGCCCTGGTTGATCCTTTGCCGAATTTGCGTATTCAAGGATTGATTTGACATGCGTCTGGTAACATCGTACCCTTATCTGTTTCGAAAGTTTGTCAAGTTTGTCCAGAAGAAGGCGATGCTGTTGTTGGCTTTTCTCACAATGGTAGCAACATTGGTACTCATGGAGACCTCATATATGTATACCCCGATGTACTTATCTCTGCCCCAGCTTGTAACGTGTCATGCTGTTGAGGATGAAAAACAGAGTTTTAACACGAATTCTCTTCCTAGTAATGCGGGTGACCATATACTTGTTAGGATTAAATGACATCAACCATAGACCCTCACATTCATTGCTATAGTCTGTCCATGTCATCTTGTTCAAGAGGTTGTTGTCAGCAAGCAGATTATATTGCATGAATTAGAAGGTGGTAGATATACAACCGAAAAAAGTGGTCCAATGGCTGATCCCTGAGGTACGCCTGGTGTGACTGGTGTTGGTGGACTGTTCTCCGATCAGTATATGTTGGGTTCTGATTGCAAGAATTATGCTAGTACTATTCCTGCCCAGCATGTTCCACTGATATTGTAATAATTCAGTTTGTTTGCTAGTCTCTCCTTAGACCATAGGCTTTGTTGAAGTCCCGAATGACGGGCCAATCTGATCTCCACCATCTAGGTAACAGTTGTAGTTGGTTATGGAGTGCAGCTGGCTCTCAGTGAATATCATTCTGAACCATGTTGTTAGTCAGCTAGTATCTAAAACGTGTCAAGAAGGGCCATGATCTGGCTTTGAAGTAACGGTGTGTGCTCGACCAGTACACTTATCGCAGACTTGATTGAGATGGACCAGTAGTAGCTAGGTCGCTATAAATTGGTCTCCCGTTTTGATGATGGGTGTGACGCTCTAGTCTGATGGGAGTATAGTATTCCACAAACTTGTGTGGATGTTGTTTGAAATCGTTGCTTCAAGCGGACCGTGACCAGTTATATTCTTTCTCACATCCAGATTGTCCTCACCTCACCTCAGTCGTTCGTCCTACAGTATCATCCCAGTGTCTGCGATGAATAATCTGGTCTTCCGCAAATCATCAGCGTCTCCATAGAGCTTCTCTTGAAGAGTTGTGTCTGTGGGCCACGTTGCAGTTCTATCCTGGTTGTGTCTTCTGCATCTTTGGAGGACATGCTCGACGTATATGGTGTATATTGGATGAAGATTCCAGCACCTCCATCTTTGGTGTCTGAGCCATCAGTATAGACATGGGTCCATATCTCAGGAGGGTATTCTTGGCTAATCACGGCTAGTGTCAGGTCCCTTAGAACACATTCATCTTCTTGCTTGCCAAGCTCGAGTTGAGGGACTTGGAGTCTCACAATTACTGCAGACAGATCATTTTCCAATGGGTTGACTTTACCATCCCTGACAAAATGTGTACTTGCTATGGTCAAATTAGGTGCAAATTACTTGTCTTACTTCTTGGTTTCGTGTACAAAGCTGCTTGGCATGATCCGATTTTGGTTCGGTATTGATCTGAACTTCTCCGCTTGAAGCATGACTTTGGCTTGCCTTCGTTTGTATAATGACTGGATACCAGTGAACTTTTCCATGAATTCAATCGGTGTAGACTTTGAAGCACCAGTCATTATGCGCAACGCTTAGTTCTGAACCTTGTCGAGAACTTGGCTGTTTGTATCCAGTTTGTCTATACTGAAATTGTGCGAAATGCCCACTTCTTCGTCATGGACGTTTGACTTTTCTGATTACTACTAACAATGGTTGGAAATACCTGGGATAGTATATGGGTTTATAATGTTATGTGGTACGTTGGCATAATCTCTGAAATAACATTCATAATGCGTCAATATCGGTGGTATGAGAAAAGTGCTAGGCAAGGACAATGCTGACGCCCTGTACCATGCTTATAATGGTAACATCAGCCTTCTTCCACAAAAGTGTCGTTCTTGTCGCTGTGGTCCTCGTCACTATGATGACAGCGCTACGGTCGCTAACCCAAGATAATGATGTACTGGTTTGTTGTTTACCCATATCGTGAAGTTGACAAATTGTTCTGAGCTTGTTTCTTTGACCGTGTCTATAAATATTGGACAAGTATGACGATGGTATGTGTTGTCTGTAATCATGCCAGTTTCCAAGTCGATATCTGGTAAGTTGATGTCGCCTGCTAGCCATACTGTCGATGTTGGGTAGGCAGGGCGGAGGTGGTTGACTACATACAAGCTGGATTGCTGATTGTGGTGGGTCACTGCTGGGTGATCGGTAGATTATTGTAATGGTGAGCGGATCGCTTTCGTGGCATATTGATGGTGCTGCTGTGAGTTCGGTGTATGCGTCGAGTTTGATGTATGTGCAGATTAGCTACTACTATTCTTTGACGGCAATGTGTAAATAAAACACGTATAACTATGTATGAAGAATATCTTATACGTATACCGTACCACGTTAACAACCCAACATACATTGGACAATCAGTACCGGTGGTACACAATATTGATCTTACTTGACTTAAGGATAAGGACAGCCAACCAGATCACACCATAGTAAACACTTGGTCAGTTACAGGCGATGTGACTATGTGGCTATCCTTATTCTCCAATTAGATTAGATCAGTATTTAATACCACTCCCATTTGAACATACATGATTGGCAACCATCTTAGAAGTCATATCAAATATACTGCACATTAAGTGTTCTAATATTACAGTAGATTTATATTTTTAACCTATTGCAGCATTCACATTAACACATTCCATTACGATACATGTTTTAATGCAATTTTGATATACCTGTATGCGTCGGCCATTTTGTCACAATTATGATTTTAAACGGGATAAGTCGATCCCCAAATAGATATAATGTTATATTTTATACAGTGTATTTAAGTTGTAATTATGTTTGCAAATTTTACACTGCTATCGATCACAAAAGTATCAAATTGTAACTTCCTTGGACCAGTAGCACAATATTTAATTGATTTTGGAAGCCATTTTTCCGCCATTTTGAATAAACTAATGGTTCAATGCTTAAAACTCAAAGATTTCTTGGAGCATTTATTACACATTACAGTTCAACAATTTATTTTGCGCCACTTCAAATTAAATTGTGATGAAATCAAATTATTTTCCTAACATCTTGTCATTTTAGCCACCATGTTGATTTCAGCCATCACGGATGCCTTTTTACATTCACTAACTCAATCAATAATATTGAATATAAATAAATAATTATGTTTTAAACATTTAAACTACAACCAATCTGCAAAAAAAACGATTTGATCCTAATTTCTGGCACCTCTGACTGTTTTTTTCTGAATTTTGGCGGCCATTTTGGACGCCATCTTGATTTTCACAAAATGCTCAATGATGCCAGCTTGGCATTATTCATATTCTTCAATTGCAACATATTCCCTAACAGAAAACCAAAAAATATTTACAATACAATCCAATGTCGGGTATAACCTAAATATCCAATTTATAGACTGGACTATTAATCAACTTTCAGTTATCCAATATTCCTGGCCCATGAAGGATTTTTAAATGAAAATCTGTCAATGTAATGTTTACTATGGACGCATAGAGTCAACGTCTGCATATAACAATCAACAAATGGTCAAATACACACTCAGATCCGATTTGAAAGAGAAAAATTAACGACAAAAATCGAAAAATATCATAATTTCATTAAAGAATTAATAATTATTAATTAATAACCATATCATAATATTCATATTTATATATTACCACATGCGGGGTTCAATTGCAAACATTTTAAGACATATTACAAGCCGATAGCCCATGTGAGAGAGGAATAAACGAAGTTTTCCTAAACCCTCTGCTTGCTTAAAATAACGGCAGCCATCTTTAAAGATGGCCGCCAAAAGGTCATTTGGCAAAATGTCCCGCAAGTCCATCAACTGATTCCGGACAGCTTAGATATCAAGCTAACCGAAAATCATTGTTGGATCTGTTCACCTCTTTGGTAATGGATCTTCAATTTTCAGGACCTGGGACATGGACTATTAGTTCGTCTAGTTCTAACAAGTCGAAATATTTTCTGATTTTACTCGCACACGCACGCATGTGATATCTGATTACACTTGCAGCAGTCAGTCGACATGTTCTCTTTACATGGTGCAAGCTGCATTTGTATGTCATAACTGAAAGAAAATTAGCATTTGAATCGACATCTGAAATAGTATTATGTAAATGCCATTTACCGAAAGTAATAACGGCGGATGATATAGGTTATCAGAATTTAAATGACAGCGGTTATGGCGGATGTAGGAAAAACATAGAATAAGAGAGAAACTAAATATTCTGTACAAATTTTTATTATGCCAATTATTTATTGAAATTTTATATTCTTTCGTTCAACCAAAATATTATTTGAATTTATATGCTATACCAATGCATTAAACATAAAATTTAATACAGAAAATAAACAAATTTTGTAAACTACAGTCCCGTGCCAAATTAAAGTTCACAAAGCGAAAAAATCACAAAATAATTTGATGAATTTTTTCAGTTAGAAGAACATAACAATCGTAATATAAGAACAATTTGACTATGTTTACTATCATTTAGTAGGATAATCAATTTCTGATAAAACTGTCATGCACTTGCCTCATTTACGCAGTCCATTCTTGGTTGCTAAGCAATTCTAGAACACCACTAAAAATCAATGGTTAGTCCATTTAACATTGTTGTCATGGTAACACATATACCATGAAATATTTAAATTAATGTTGACTTTTACCACAGTAGATTTTACCTTAATACAGTTTTTATTTGAAGAAAATCGGAGTTCCAATAGGAAAATAACAAACATTCGAATTTTGTTTTGTTATTTTTTAACTTAAAAATGACAAAATTTACATGGGAGTCAATGGGAACTACACTTTTTGTTATTCAACTTCGAGATCTCATTACTTTACATTTTACAAACTTACTTTTTAAGAACAAATGAAGTTGATTTTTAAGAATGTCAATTACTCCTTAATATTTCTGTAAGATTGACAAACAAAATACTAAAAGTATGTAACCATGGCAACGAAGCTTATTCCATCAATGAAGAATTTTCACTGATGTTCTTAAATTGCCTAGTAACCAAAACTTTGATAAATGTAAATTATTTTCTGAACAGAATCAAATCATGCTTGGACTATTCTATCATATGATACCAAATTATAGTATAATATATTTCTATTTATCGTGTCATACAATTTCAAAGTGAAAAAATCTGTCCAATTTTTCATGCATTTTTTACTTTGTGAACTTTAATTTGGCACTTGACTGTAGTTTATAAGGCTCTTGTTCATTGTTGTTTTTGAAATCAGTTTTCATATTGATTATGAACTTATGGAGAAGGTTTAACAACGACTAACAAATATACATACTGCAAGAGGTGCACATTGTAAATCACAAGCTCATTACAATATTATTCCGCTATGCAATCTGACTAAAGTACAACGATCGTCCTTTTTACATAATTATATTTCTTATTGTCTCTCCTAACTCAAATTGAGTGGTTTGTGCATGTTTATACATTGAATCATTTTATATGTATATTTGTTACAAACATGTACATTGGTGAGACGTTAATAAACCTATCTTATCTTATCTTTATAGCAAATGAGAATATACAGATGAGTCTAATATAAGTGGGATGGAACATAATTGTACTTTAGTCAGATATACCTTACCCAGTGACTTTGACAAAGTAAAAGTCAGAGAACCCTAATCAATCGGGTTTTATGACGATCTGGTATTTCGACAGGAATTTTATACATACAGTGCTGATATCCATCTAAATGACACAAATCTAAAAGAGTATACAATGGATGCCTGACTCTTGCGTTGGTGGCTGGGTGAAGCTGCCCTTTTATGTGTGGTTTTGGAATTATTGTGCACTACAGTATTTAGTTATGTAAAATGTATATCAAGAACATTTATATCTCATCAAAAGTAAACGTACAAACAAGACACAAACTTTAAACTCCAATGGACATCAAATGATCCCCTTTGAAGATACAAGTGTATATGACAAGATGAATGTTTGTGATATCCAGTGCAATGCTAGGATGGATACATTAAATTAAATGATTAGGTTAGCATGGGTATGATACATGTTGAAATGTGAAGAATATTATACCAGGGATGACCTGAATACGTCAGACATGTGAAACATGGTTGATTTAATGCTGACCACGGTTTGGTGATTCACTATTAAGGAACTGATTTTACACAGCCGTGTATTTATTATAAATATATGTGTGTGGACAATGACCCTCGCAAGGACAATAGGTATACAAAGCGCCATAAGTTCATAAGGGCACCTTGGATATTTGTACTTCGAACATACAGTATCACGATTGGTATAGAATGTGTATGAAAATCATTTAACTAATACCTTCTTGTTGAACTTTATTGGAAATGTTGAACATTTGACGTCACACATCATCTGCTCTCTGTACATCGAAAAGTCAACATACAATAGGAATAACCTAACCGATCACGTCATTAATGTGTGCTAATCGTCAGCACGGGCTTCCTGCTACAAATGTGCATACTTTTATTTCCTTACGGAAGCATAAGATGTTCTATCATATTAGGTAAAATTACTTTGATAACTTAAAGAGACTCACTTTATGACAAAACAAAGCAAACTTTCTCTAGTTATGTTATAAAATAGACTGTAATTGATTTGTTAAAGATGACTACGACTTCCTCATGATTCCCATTGGTGACATGAAACATGCTGTTTTACATCTCTTTTACGTATAATCATTTGTAGCGGAATAAATTATTCGCATATTCATCACACCAATCTACTTCCCCATTTAGAGCTTAGAAGTATTCGCTTTTACTCAGTGTTTTCTCTCAATATCCAAGGAGTAATAAATGCTTTACTATAGGTTGTGTTTGTTGTGAAAATCAACACAGTTTTCGCATAGAAATATGGGCGTTATTTTTTTCAAAACTAAGGCACGCCACTGACATGTCGGAGGAGTATCTCTCCTTTTGATTTGTACCTCTCGGATAAAGTCATATATGCTAGCCTTTTGTTAAAATGGAACTATTCTGCAACAAGTAAAAACCTAACTTTTGTTATATTTTCAGGATGAGCCTTGGTGACGTCTAACTTTGAATCTTCAACTTCACCGTAGTCGAATGGACGCCAATGGGCTCCCCACAACAATGGACAGTTGCTTCACTTGGCACGGGTGCTCTAGCTCTGGTTGGCTTGTTGCTATCTTTCACAACAACACATTGGCTCTACATGACTGAAACGTGCGCTATAAAGGAGACATATGCCAACTTAACATTCTCATTCAATTTCACAATGCATTCAAATGCTGGCCTCTGGAGAGTGTGTACGCATGCTGGGGACGGTAAGTCTGAATTTGGCTTATTTTAAATGTATTTATTCCATTGGTTTGTGCAGCTAATTCAATACATGTACTTCCATTTAATACTATCATATTAATCACTGTAGATATATGTCAATCTTCATTCTTTCCATTGCCACTCTTGTGTGAAGTCAGACAGGTCTGTTGTTATATTCCGTAATGTTAAGCGCCAAGCAATTGAAATATCAGTACCATTTGCATTTTGAAATAACATTAACGCAACCATGCATCGAAACTGGAAACCCCCCCATAGTGTTAGTGTTGCGCTATTCAACTTTACTAAGCATCGGTACATCTTAAAAGTATCGTCAAGTAAGTCGGTGTTGTTCTCTACACCAATCCATTACTGGTGCACAGTGCGGTGTGATAAAATAAAATACTTGGTTCTTGTTATTTGTGCAACCTTTATGTAGATTCTTGCCATAGCCAAGTTGTCTAGAATGCGTTTAACTTAGTTCATATAGTTCAGTTTGTTCAAATCGCAAACCATTAACTATACTAAAGCAGTACTAGCCTATTGAGTCAAAACACATTAATTAAACTATCAGGATATTGCTCCGAAATTGCAATTAATAAGATCGTTGAAATTACGACATTTCAATGTCATCAATTTGCTATTGTCAATCGGAAATTTTGTCAAACCTTTTTCTACACGGTTTTCTTCACGGTTTATGACTTGATATTTAATAAATAAATAATTTTGTTTGATTGTAGCTGATGATGCCCAGTGTTTAGAGACGGGTTTAAACTATGGTCTGGGCAAACAACAAGGTGGTCGTGATGAATCACAATGGAGAACAGGAACTGTGATAGGTATTGTTAACTAACTAAAGGCTAAGTCCCACTGAGCAGCTTTACCTCTGCGTTGTCCTTGCGAGTTTATCAATGAGTATCGGACGGATGGCATCGGGACAAAGATCATCGCTGTATATGTAAACTTTGTGAAATCCCTTTTCCCGATGCTTATTTAAATCAGGACTACATCGCCGAAACAGAAAATGCTCAGTTGGGCCTAGGATTTACTCCCCCACATCCTTACTGAAGGTCAATAAACCAATTATACGGTATGGTCACTATCCTCAACCTATATGTGCTAAATAGAATAGTTAAACATTTAATGTATTTAATAGGTGAGACATCATTTGCTGTGATATTTTTCCAATCATGAACGAGGCACACGCTGTCTGTTTGAGAGTACTAGCGGACAAGATGTGTCCGAAAGTTGAAACAAAGTGCATGATTTCAAGACATATTAAGTGATTTTATAATCGCAACATTACCTTATGCGGTAATATGCAAATTGCTCTGTCTAAATACGTAGCAGTTGTTGACGAACAAATTAAAGTTGTTGTTTGTTTTACCGGTGTGTTCACGGGTGTGCTAGAACTAATTGGTTGTATGACATTGCCAGTCTCATATTGGTTCCACATAATACTAAACAGCCTGAATATAAATTACACGTATCCAACTTTATGTTGCATGTACTCTCATGTAGGATATGGTTTTCTTCCATTAGCAACGGTCCTACAGATCTAGTACATCGTTGGATCACCAAAGAACGTCAAATGACATCGTTTACTTTTGTTTGCAAGTTGATGAAACTGTCTTGTAGTGTACACTGAGACGATGTATATCGAACCCCGTCCAATTTTGACCATATATTTTACAGAAGCGACAAGAATACAGTTTCCACTTACATGTGTAGCCGTGCTGCTGACCGTCTCGGGATTTATATGTAGTATATTAGGAAACTATCGGCGGGACAGAAAGACCGTTATTGCTGCTGTTCTTTATATTTCATCCGGTAAGTCGTCTTTCTTGTACCAAATGATGCTTATTTTTCTGTCCTTTAACTCTCGAGCATTCATAATGTCCCAATTATTTGCGTCGGCGTGGAAGCTCAAACACGATATACTAAAAAGTCAATGTCATAACCAATGGCATTGTGCATAATACATATCCATGTATAAGTAAACTACTGTTGGTATCTTAGGCTGGATTCACACAACGGCGTTTGCACAAACATCAAACTCAGATAGTAAAACATGTTAAATGTTTACGTGCGTTGGTGAACGTCGTGTTCGTTTTCAAAGGTTTTAAAACGTCAACCCTTTGTCTAACGGGGGCTTACGGGGTACCCAACGTAATTGACGATATGTTAACAAAACGCGTGAGTTAGCGTAGGCGAACATTCCAAAGGTGCGCCTCTAGTTGGGTTAACTTTGAACAACAAGGAATGTATTAATTCTAGTGGTTATAAATATGGGACAGAATTTCATAAAATGAACCACATGTACCTTTGTTCATGGTTAAGTGAACTTGGAAAATAGGAGTAGCTCCACTTTAATAGGAATACTTGGCCGGTAGGGTTGAGGCCAAATTAATGCTCATAATAATCATGAGTTTTACTTTCTATTTTCAGGTCTTTGTCTCTCAGTGAGTGTCATCTTATTTATTTCTCGTATAAACGACGAACTATCATTGCCACATTCAGATTGTTTCGCCTTCGATTATTTCTATGGCTGGTCGTTTTATCTCATAGGACTTTCGTTCATTGTGGAGGAAATTTCTGCCGTTATATCCATCAAACTTTATTTAATGAGTAGTTTGAATAGTGTAGGAGATATGATTCGAACAATTCCAGGACTGGAGGACAAATTATTTGTTGACACTGGTGGAGTAAATAACTTATCCTCTAATATACATCATACGCTGATATGGTAGTTGGTTGCCCTATGGAAGTTGGTGGCTCACTGCCTGGGATCATGTGACCATGTGACATCATACGCTGATATGGTATTTGGTGGTCATATGGTAGCTGGTGGTCACTGACGCGGAGCATGTTACCCCGTGACTTGTATCTACGACTTTATTGTCCATTATTTCAACGCTACATTGTGTATTTAATTAATTGTTTATTGGTGTTCTGTTTTATAGTGACATCAAGCAACAAATGTTAAAACAAGTTTAAGTTCCATTCTCACGGGTCCGTTAAGTAATAGATCTACATGAACTGCAGAAGTTCGATGAAATATAGTTGTTTAAACGGGTTGTTGAGTCGAATACATGGTGACCATTTACTGTAGATCTATGTAAGAGTACATGTAACATGTCATGTGTGATTATATCATAACTTTTAATACTTTTGTGCTATCCGTTCAAATAGCTTATTGTATATGTTCGTCTAAATGGAAATTATTAACTGTGAGTGGCTTTTTTCCTGGTCACCTAAATAACATACCGTGCATATGCTACCCCCTACGTACGTGTTTTAAATGGTAAATGGGTCACTGTACATGGGAAGAGTTTTATTGGTGCCATTGAATATTATATCGTGCTTCGAAACGGATTCAAAACACTGCGAACACAGTATTTGCTCTAACACACCTCTTGTGACTTATCAGCTAGTTACGTCAGTAAACACTATACTTATCATGGGACCATAACAAAACAAGAAGCTTGAAATCTGAAAACACTAACCAGCATGGAACCAGTTGTTGTTTCATGACTGTGTCTCTGCTGTTTTGACCCATTTTTATGACATGCATGTATATTCTTCGTAATGTTAAATCATCGGCATACAACATGTTCACCAACGCTACAAATTGCATCATATGACATTAGACAGATGGCTCAAACAATTCCTTTGACCAGGAACCATCTCATGTTTCAACGTGCTGCTTCATTTTCTGAATTGTGACTCGTTTAAGTGGTTCTGCATTTGTTATGGAGACTATCAATTTAGATACTAATTACTTGTATTCATTACTGATATATTCAAGTACATCGGTGTTCCTCGATGCATATGTATGCAGTATAAAAACCAGGGGTGGTATTCACAAAGCATCTTAAGTCAAAACTTAAATATTTTGACTTAAGTTAAAATATTGAGCTCTACATATTTCCCAAGAAACGAAGAATAACACATGTTTTCTACATGATTACTGTAGCTCTTTACACAGTGCTTTTAAAGAAAGTAATTAATTGTTATTTTTTATTTTTATGTTAATCTGATGCACTTAAGGAAAATTTGAGATTTTTAGAAAATTCTAAGTTTTCACTTAAGTTTCTTTGTGAATACCACCCCTGGCGTTCCCATTTCAGCGTTTGCTAGGAACTGTATTCCAGTTTGATTATATACATTCATGGGTTTTAATTCATTACTTGCGTACATTTGTACTCATTTAGTTTTAAAATGTGCTTTACTAAGCCGTGTACATAGCATTGATACTAGATGTAGTTTGAATACTTGGATATGTGTGAAATTTATTTAATTATTCGTTACGATAATTTGTGTTTTGTTCATGTTTGTATTTAAATGAAATGGACCACGCCTATTTGAGATGTGCACATTTAGACCTATAGGAGCATCTGTACATGTTAAGCGATAAAAACCGAGGGATTGTCTCAAATGAATTTGGATATAAAATAAAGCAGACGTATTTACTCAGGTGTAATGATAGTAAATCAATCCATTGTACTAGCAGTAGTCATGCATACTTTTGAGAAAGTCCGTAGTACATTTACCGTTAAAATATATCATCTTACCTCACATCTGCCTAGGTGTGCACATCTCTATTATGGCTATGTTGTGAACATACGCATTGGATATTTCTGCGGGAGTTAACATCTTCTCCCCACATACACTCATTAAATGTTATAAGTACACCAGCACAGTATACATAGTGTTTATGTTTCACAAACCTCTCTTGTACAATCTGTTATCGTAATTCGACCGGTTTTGTGTTTTCCTGGTGTGGGCATTGATGGACAATGTGTATGTAACATTTTGAGACTTCGTGCGAAAATAATTTGTTTTGCACGTGCATTTTTTCATAATTTAAAATTCACGGTTCACTGCTCGCAGCGGGCAAATTACATTCATCGAATTATCAGATGTTGCTGCTATACTACACAAATGAAGTTACGGACAAAATGAACTTGGCATCATGTATAATAAAAAAGATATACGCATTACAGGTTGGTGTACTTATAACATTTAATAAGTGTATGTTCGTTCTCTGCTCACAAACTCATACTCGAGGTTTGACTATTGGTTGAGGAGCATTTCTTGTTATAATGTTTCCAGATAAATAGTGTGCAAATCATACACAGTTTATTTGAATGTCATTTGGCAAGGCATATTCTCATGCGTGTGTATATGATGAAACCATGCTGCAATATTTCATCTTTATGAACATACTTTCGTTTTAAATGACTTCGTGGCAGACAAATCAACACTGCTAACGTACCATTCTATTTTACCAAAATCAGAGTACTGTTAAAAATCAAAGTATTTACGCTAGCGTAACCCAAAGTTATCAGTAAATATTGCGTACGTCGATGATACTTGCGCAAATGCGTTTTACAAAGATATTTTATCACATTTTCTGTCTTAAGTTTTGGCTTATTTTTACGCAAGGTCAGGGCAACCGCGAATAGCAAACATGAACGTAGTGGGGAGTTTTTAACACGCACTTTTTATTTTAGACTGTAACAAAGTCGTGTTGTATTAGACAGTGATTAACTAACAAAAGCGTGTTCAATCATCAAATCTTGTCGAACATTTATGTATATTTATTCATACTGGTTTTCGTTATAGTGCTTATATTGTGCCAATCTTCAATATTTTCACGTAAATGTGTGCAACAACTTGTGACCGTTTAGTAAAACTCGCGAATTTGCCCAAGGTAGATATCTATACGTAATTTTATGCGACATTTACGCATAGTTAGTAAAACAGTACCCTGGTAGACATACGTGAGTGTTCATGGTTTGTCAGTGCAAAATGATAAGACGTGGCAGTATCCAATGAGGTGACTGTGGCAGGTATAATCCAATTCGCAAACATCATGGAACGAGTTTGGTCGTTTTAAAAATGTTTTAGTGTATGTGTGTGCTAAACATCATAAATAATTCAGATTACACCCATGGACTAGTATGTAAGTATAGGTTGTGTCAAACGTTGTGTAAGTAACATTCATAAGGAATGCATAAAGCGCCGAGTGAATTGAGCTATAGAATGGTGCGTTGGAAATGTTGACTACTATAGATGTTCCTGAACTTGTTGATGCGTCTAAGCTCATATACATTTTCTTTATACTATGCATACTGCATTATACACGATTGTTTTAAATTCTGAATGCATTCATAGTTAGATATACCGATGACATCTGGTATGAGCCGTGCGTCCTTTATTTGACTAGTTTCTGATATTACCTGATGTATTATATGCGAGTATGTGTAATGTAACTTACATCAATTGTTTTATATTTCCAAACTCATTATATTGTGCATTATGAAATAAAGTCATTAAACATTATATTGGATTTATTAGATTTCTGCGTAGCTATGGCACATCTCTTAAATGCAGAAGCTTTCAAAAGAAACACTCAATTTAATTTTACTATCCATAACAACTATTAAAACGGCGAGTGTTTTAGAAATGTTTCTGCTAGCATGCAAGTTGACGAAAGTAAGTTATTTTTGGAATAAATTGCATGTTCGGAAGTAAGATTAAAAAAGATGGTACCTTAGCAGGTCAAATAATATACTGTACCTGTCAAAAAGACGAACTTGCACCTTTCTACAACTGCATTATACCAAAGCTTCCGAGAGTTTTGGAAGTTTGTTTCCATACACATGCTAGATTAAGCTTTTCATGATGTTGATGGCTTACGCATTTTGTAGAAAAAGATCACCAAAAATATTGCTTTGGCGTGATCGTTGATTTTACCTAGTAGTTGGTTTATAATATAAAATAGTAAAATAGTGAAAACCAAGACATACCATAATGTTCCCACAAGGACCATATTCCATCCGGCTCAGACATATGAATTTTAAAAGGCAAAACATAAGCTGCATAGACGACATAAGAAAGAAGTGATGACAACTTAGGCTTAAGAGGTTTTCCCAAAAGGCATTAAAATTAATTTCATTTTTAGAATGGATTCATCAGACTTATGAGAATGGAATACAGACAACAATCCAGCTGCATATATAATACAAGTATGGCTATCCACCTTAACCTAGAAGATTCATATCCCCAGAGAAAACTAGAACCATCACTGTCGTGATGAGGGCCCTGTGGAGTAATATAATGTGCCATAGTTTTTGAGTTAAAAAGGGGCATAAGTCAGTCAAAATTTATTAAAGGTAGAGTTGTTGCCCTTCCTATACAGGTGTGTATTGTCATTGTCAATAAGTATTGCAAGTTTCATTTGAATATCTTGAAAAGTTTTTGAGCTATGGCCAATGTTAAAGTTTTGAAGTGGAAAATGGGGCACAAGCCTAAATTTATTAAAGCTAGAGTTGTTGCCCTTTGCTACACATGTGCGTATTGTCACTGTCAAAATGTATAGCAAGTTTCATTTGAATATCTGTAACGGTTTTGAAGTATTGTAGAAAAAAAGATGAAAAATGAGGAAAATTGTAATTTTACAAAGGGCCATAATTCTTACAATATTGTAGCTGGAGTAACATAACTTGGCATACAATAGTGTATTGTTGCTGTGACCTTATGTTTAAAGTTTGAAGTTGATACCTTAAACGGTTTGCAAGTTAAGAAAAAACATGAAAAATGTGGACGGACGGACAGTCAGGGTGATTACTATAGGGCACCTGCAAAAAATTTGCGGGGCCCTAATAACCTGACATACCGTTCCTGACAAAAGCATAATTAGGCATGGTATAATGTACCAAGTATTCCTGGCAAGATCATTCAAAGTCGGATCAGTGGTTAAAGAGATCAAATGTCAAACTTGGTGCCATCCATCCATCCAAACATCAGGTAAAAAAAATCGAACAGACGTATAGCATTATCTACAGGCTGAGCACTACTACTATTTTACTGTATATGATTAACTTGCTGGCAACAGAAGCTAGCAACATTAAAAGCGATGATGAATTGAAATAGACAGATACTGTATCCATTGCATCAGGATTGGTTTTGACAACCACAGTTTTGATGGCCAACAAAAGAATACAGACAATATTGGGAGACTGTGCCATGTAACTGCCTCCCAAGTGTACATAGTCATAGCTAGGTGTTATTTCACACGCACTACTTATGACAGAAACTGTGTTTGTATCTTTGTCTATCTGTCCATATTAATACAAATACAATACATTTTTAAAGCGCAAAAATAACAAACTGTTTTCTATTGCGCTGTACATACACATACACAAAAAATAACATGTTAGTAAAATGTTCATTGTTTTTTAAACGCTCTGAAAAGATGTGTTTTTAAACACTTTCTGAAAGCTAATTCTGTTTTTATGTTCTTCAAATTGTCTGGTAAGTTGTTCCACCAAGTTGGTCCAATTATGGCCACTGATCTGTCTAATCGCGTTTTTGGTACATTGAAGACAATGCAACCACGTGAGCGTAGATTGTAATTGATAGGAGATTTAAGATGAAAGAGTTCCTTCAAATATATTGGGGCTGTGTTATTTATCACTCTGAATACAATCACTAAAATTTTAAACATAATTCTAGCTTTTACCGGAAGCCAATGTAATTTTTTCAGAAGATCTGAGCTTGATTCTTCCCAAGACGCATTTAACACTATTACACTATTTCAACCAGTTTTCCTAGAATCAAGCATCTACCAGTACTTTTCTTTCACTAGAAACTAACCACTAACAACAAATATTAAAACTGGTGTGCATTTCACTTGCTTGGAATGAGAAGCCCGTACAAATTGATAGTTTGAGAAAGCAAGAAAGGTTTGAGAAAGCAAGAAAAAACTGTCTGAAATTACTCCTTACTTATGGTAAAACAAGTGTATGCAAGAGGTTATGTGCAATTCATTTCAAGCCAATATTCATGTGTATGTCTTTTTTACAAGTTTGGAGTAATGACAAGGTGGATGTACTGTTTATCTACATGCTGCTCGTTGGTATATATGCACACCTAAAGCATCCATGATGCAAATTCCGATGCGGAATGGTGTATATATATATCACAGAAATTAACAACATAATTGTACTTGCTTCGGCAGTACATATACTAAAATTGGAACGATACAGAGAAGATTAGCATGGACTGGATGGCACGGATGACACGCAAATTCGTGAAGCGTTCCATATTTTTGTCGCACACTCTATGGCACAGTGGGTCAGCAATCGAAGTAGCATCAAACACGTATACACACAAACAGTCGCTGGCTTAGAATTAGAAGGTTGTAACTACAAAATCAATATTTTGAGTAACCAAGAAAAAACAGAATGACAATCACTCTTTACTTATCGTAAAACAAGCTCTTTCAACTTCAGTTTGGTCAACATGGTAAGTTCTGGTTTTCATGTAAAAAGGCTCATAAGAAACGCCTGGTGATGCTGAGTTTTAATATGTATCAGTCTTATAAGGTCATAAGTGATTATTGTCTTAACTTCTTACCTGGTTTCAAAAATGGTTGTAAAATGAGACATTTAGTTTAATGTAACATGCGAATAATTTATGATACATCACTGTTATATGTTAATCACAAAAGATACAAATGATTCATACTAATCAATGCAACCAGAAATATGCAGCACAATTTTGTCCAAAATGAAAGCAAAATAAACAAGAGGGTCCAAAGGGCCCTGGGTCGCTCACCTGTTTGGCCTAGTGACCTAGATTTTGGCCCAAATGACACAGTATCTAACTTGACCTAGATTTTATAGAGATAAACATTGTGACCAAGTTTCATAAAGATAGAGTCAAAATTGTGACCTCTAGTGTGTTCACAAGATTTTTCAATGATTTGGCCTCGTGACCTAGTTTTTGACTCCGGATGACCCAATATCGAACTTGACCAAAATTTTATAGCGATAATCAGTGTGATCAAGTTTCATAAAGATTAGGCTCAAATTGTGACCTCTAGTGTGTTCACAAGCTTTTTCAATGATTTGGCCTTCAAAGGCTTGTGACCTAGTTTTTGACCCTGGATGACCCAATATCGAACTTGACGTATATTTTATAGAGATGATCATTGTGATCAATTTTCATAAAGATTAATCTCAAATTGTGACCTCTAGTGTGTTCACAAGCTTTTTCAATGATTTGGCCTTGTGACCTAGTTTTTGACCCCAGATGACCCAATATCGAACTTGACCTAGATTTTATAGAGATGATCATTGTGATCAATTTTCATAAAGATTAGTCACAAATTGTGACCTCTAATGTGTTCACAAGGTTTTTCAATGATTTGGCCTAGTGACCTATTGACCCCAGATGACCCAATATCGAACTTGACCTAGATTTTACAGAGATGATCATTGTGATCAAGTTTCATAAAGATTAGGCTCAAACTGTGACCTCTAATGTGTTCACAAGGTTTTCCTTTGATTTGACCTAGTGACCTAGTTTTTGACCCCAGATGACCCAATATCGAACTTGACCTAGATTTTATGGAGATGATCATTGTGATCAGTTTCATAATGATCAGGCTAAATTTGTGACCTCTAGTGTGTTCACAAGCAATTGTGAACGGACGGACGACTGACGGACGGACGGACCACGGACGGACGACGGACGAAGAGCGATCACAAAAGCTCACCTTTTCACTTTGTGACAGGTGAGCTAACAAGAAAACAGACATGAATTATGAACATTTTATGATAGTTTTATTTGTAAAATACAGTGGGTGAGATCAATATACAAATAGTGAATTCATAAATTATTCAATATAATAATGTCATCTCCACAGACAAACAGTTAAATGTTTGTATTCAATAACAATAAAAACAACAGTTACTGTTGTTGTAAATTTATGATTATATACAAATATACAACACCCACAAAATGACCTTACCAATTAATATGCCCACAGATATTATACAATACAATACTAAATATATTAGCACTCATTCACCTGAGCCTGACCTTTATGCTTAAATATATTACAAGGACCTTGCTTTGAATATATAAATTTTCGCAGGATGTCATGCAAGATCGGTATTTCAAATTTGTGATTTTACTAAATCTTTAGCTTCTTTGTGATTATCCCCGATTAAAAAAACATACGAGTTAAACATATGGAAAATATATCAGCCATTAAATTTTGCAAATTAAAAGGTCAGGATTGTGTCAAATTCACCAAGCTATAATATATATTATGCCCAAAAGTTGAGGACAAGTGAATTTGTTCACACTATAGAACAAACTTATAAGCTTACAGTTACATTTATCACAGCCAATACAGTGACAAAACCATGTCAATCATTCAAAGGTCACTTTGATATATAGCTATAACAAATTTGGACGATTTTAACAAAATATCATTCCACAATAAATAAATCATTGACAATTATTTTCTCTCAGAATTAAAATTGCTAAAGCAGTCTATTTCACAATCAACAGTGCTTACCAACTTGGATTTCTCAGTTTTTATATTTACAAATTTATTTAACATTCAAATAATACTGACACAACTCTGAATGATTTCTTCATGATCATTAATTGTTTGAAAAGTAATAAAGCTACTATTAAGCAAAATAATAAAAAGTCCTCTTCCGACAACGAATCACAGCGTCATAGCAGCTATGGTATTACTAAGAAAATAGTAAAGTCAGTTAGTCTCGGGATGACTATGCTACATTGCTTGTATTGTACTTATATAATTGTATATACATGAAGTATTGAGCCAAATACTGTCACAAGTTTATCAAACACAAAACATTCTAAGACACACTCATTTGTTAAACAAAAGATATAATTAATTACAAACATGTTATGATTGCACTGCATCTACGGCACATTTAATTCAACATGTAAAACAAGAGGCCTGCATGACCCTACATTGCTCACCACAGCTAATGGGCATAGTTGCTATCATCCAATGACAGCATGTTTTATTTAATAAAGATAAAACAATTTGGTCCCAAATATGTGAATAAATTGCATTAAATTGGCAAAAATAAATAATATAGACTTTTGAAAACTTTACACAAGTCAAGCACCTACATACAGTGCACCAACAATACCATGAACAACAAGGGACAATGTCATTGTTCCCAGAACTAGCATTATCATGTACATACTGGGAAGTATCATTATACATTCATTTTAAATCATACCCATTAAAATTATCAATAGCCCATTCAATATTTACAATACTGTGGACAACAATTGGTGCTTTGAGTGGTAATATTATTATATATAATTTCATACAGTGAACAGTGGTATATACGAAATATGTCACAATCAAGCCTAGCCATCTTAAAATATTGCTAATTTAGCATAACCAGGGCGGGCATACCATGGTACTTTTTAGCTATATTTTTACTTGTAGACTTAGCCAAAAACTCATTTGATATGTCAAATGACCCTACAAATGAATGTTCAGGTGGGTACACAGGCGGTACATTTTATTTCATTTCTAAAGAAAAGCTTCTAAAAATATAATTGTCAGTGGGTTAACCAACACCACAAAAAGTGGATCCGTGTCAATTTTATAAAAGTTAGGGTTATGATGAACAAACATGTTTATAATAAAAGCCTTACAAGAGAAAACAGCAATTCAACACCACTGTACAATGTATAAATGATAGCAATTAAACTTGCAGTAGTATAGGATGGCAATTATAACAATAATTATACAACAGAGACAGTCACAATCATATATAACAACATATTTAACAATTCAATATATAATATATGCCACCAGATCATAAACAGTAACAGCAACAATACTTCAAGGCAACAATAGTCATCGCTCATGATGTGCTAGTAACCAAATTAATCAAGCTTGTTAGTAATTATGAAAATACACCATATGTAAAACAATCATATGTCTTGTTCAAAAAAGTTTTTTAATGGTAAGGAGACTATAAAATTGATGCTTTGGTGCAACAAAGTCGTATTGCACTATAAACTATATATTTAGTAAACATTTTGTGGGGATCTAGTTAGTTAAATGCAGCCAGCAACACTAAAGCCTAATAATAAAATAGTAGAGTCTATGTCATGTGCACACACATGTAGAATAAGGGTAGCAACTATAAATCTCTCATTACCAATTTCAGAGAGAAAAAAATCTCATTCAAAAAATAAAAATCTTAATAATCAAATGTTTCGTACATGAACTTTTCAAAATCATGATTTATGATTAAAATACATGTACAATTATATGTAATAACATGTATGCAATGTATTCAATTAACACAATTAATGGTCTAAAACAAATAAAAAAATTAAATTCTGACAGAAGAAACTTAAATTAAATTAAATCCCCATTCACCTTCTTCTTTCCTTTCCAACATTCGCAAAACCTTCATTTTGTATTCCAGTGTGAATCTTATCCTTCAAATCATCTATATGCTCACCTAGGTGAGGTATATCCTCTACACTCTGCTTTACCTCTACACCATCACCAATATTTGCATCAACCACTGTATCATCAATATCTCTCTTACCTCTATGTTTAACATTGTCAACATTTTCTACATATTCAACTTTCTTGTCCGCAACATTCAGACCCACACCAGCACTGTCTTGCTTATTTAGAACATTTTGTATATTTGCTTGTAAATTATTTTGTAGTACTCCACCATCAAGGCGGTGATCTAGTCCAATATCCTGCTTGGGTTCTTGAACATTTTGAACATTCATGTTAAACACTGGTTGTTTCTGTTCAACATCTGCCTGATTGTTATTCAACACTAAACCATCTTTAGAATCTGGATTCAGAATCTGATTTTGTATATTTAGCATCCCAGCTCCTAACTGTTGCCCAGCGCCTAACTGTTGCCCGGCGCCTAACTGTTGCTGTTGCCCAGCATTTAACTGTTGCCCAACACCTAACTGTTGCTGAACTCCAACGCCTAACTGTTGCCCTGCACCTAACTGTTGCTGCTGGCCAACGCCTAACTGTTGCTGCTGGCCAACGCCTAACTGTTGCCCTGCGCCTAACTGTTGCTGTTGGCCAATGCCTAACTGTTGCCCTGCACCTAACTGTTGCCCTGCGCCTAACTGTTGCCCTGCGCCTAACTGTTGCTGCTGCCCAGCCCCCAACTGTTGCTGTATGCCTAGCTGTTGCCCAGCACCTAACTGTTGATTAGGTTGAATGTTTTGCTGTTCTTGAGGCAGTACACCACCTAAAGCAGGCTGATAATCTTTCATTTGCACTAAACCATTAGCTAATCCTTTCGATTGATCATTTGAGTCAAGTTGAAGGTTTTGTTGTGGTAGATTATCTTTACCATCAATTCCACCAGTTTGTTGTTGATCAACGCTATCATCTTCATCCTGGAATACATGTGATAATAATATTAAAACCAGGAAGTAAATATGTTCCATTATGCACCCTGGAAAAAGTTAAAGCATCTTAAATGTAAACAAAACTCAAAATATAGTGCAGGGGACAGGAATTTCTGTGTCCAACTTGGGCTTTTTGGTCTGCGCGCAAGTGGATTTTTCCATCCAGCTTGCCCATGGGCAAGCTCAAAATGATCATGAGAATATAATATTGAGTGTCCTATTTTACATATACACGAAAGTGAATCCCTTAATCCTTACTGAAAATGATTTAAATATCAGGTACACAGTACTATCAAACTTTGCAATATAAATGAATTATTGGAACTGAAATTTTATTTCTTTTTATGTTTTCCTGGGCAAGTAGACTGACTCGTCGGGCAAGAGGATTTCTCAGTCCAACTTGCCGTGAGCAAGTGAAAAATTTGAGAATATCCACACCCCTGTGGGAGACAGCCAATAAATATTTACTTGCTCATTTCTATATATATACACTTATTTGATTCAAATACATAATACTACTAATGTTGTCAAACAGCCATACAGGTTAGACGTATGACAAAATAATAGTGTGTACATTTTTCAGTCACAGCTGTACATGCAATTCCAAACAAATTCAAACCATCTACAACTATCAGGATCTTTAAAATAATATGAACACTAGTGTGACACTTACGCTAGGGAAAGTGTTTTTAAGTTTAAAAAATAGTGAACGGTAACCAGTTGATCAACTGACCGACCAAAATGTGCAAAGCAATATATCCCATCATCAAAGATGGGGTGACATAAAAAAAGGAGATGTATACTTACTTTATGTTTATCATTATGTTCTTTCAACTGTTCCAATATTTCCTTCTGTTCCTGTATAATCTTCTCTTGTTGATGTTGTTGTTGTTCCAGTTTGGCTAGAATCTCGTTCTGTTTTTTCTCGGCTTCCATTTGTTTCTCTTCTAATACCTTCATTTCTTTCTCCTTCTCTTCATCCGCTATCTCTTCTTTCTTCTCATCTGTATCTTTAACTTTGGGTTCCTCTTCATTCTTTTCATCATCTTTATTGTCACTTGCTGGTAGATTCCGGTCCTTTGAGTCAATTTTATAATCCACTACCTCTTCCTTTTCTTTAGCTTTTCTACCTTCAAATTCAGTATCAACATTATGGACCTGTAATGAACAACAAGGAAATATGTTAACACAGTAATCATGCTATGTTCAAAGAACTAAGTTAAATAATCCTGACTTCACCAACATTGACATATCAGGATGATGATGATGCAGAAAAGTTCCAGTAAGTGTGGACAAAACTGTATGAGGAGTTGTGCTCACAAGAATTTGCTAACAGCTACATGTTCAGTCACCAATAAAGATAACATATCTATTTTAGCATGATATGAAACTTATCAGATTTTAAGTGTATAGTTTCTAACTGTATTGGTGGAAGCCCAGGTACTGGTCATAAACTTTCTCTAAAACACTTGCAAAGTCATACCTAGACTAGATCAACAATACACTCTTTTTTAATACGATGATGCACTAGTATTCAAATTTTAAAGTACATAGTAAAAGTCAATAGCCTCAACAATAAAATGAAATAGAATAAGTGATTCACTTAAAGACGAAAGTTCATTGACTTTAAGTCAACAGTACAGTTTTTGCTATATGGAATTAAACTGACACTATCAAATAAGTTGAACTCGGAATAAATTCTGGGTTTTTTTTGCAATTAAGTGTAAAGTTCTACTGCAGTTCCAATATTGAACTAATACATTTTAATTTATCATTGAAGAAAGCAATTTAAATACCCAAGACATGCAAGACGTCAATCTTTGGATTGCAATTATGTATACCAGCTAGCAATTGCCTCTCTGTTGGTTATAAATAAAGCCACACAAGTTTTTAACAGTACATTTGAATAAGATAGACAGTTCTTATAAATAACATTTTAGTTGGCAGTTGATAAATCATGGGTTTCCAGAATTTTGTGCTAATTTATTTTAGGTTGATTGTTAAATTATTTCAACAACACATTTAATCACCCTGAACAAAGATATGAGGGAAAGCAGCACTCAACTTAACAAGCGGAGCACAGAAAACATAAACAAGAGGGCCATGATGGCCCTATATCGCTCACATGATTATAAATGAAGCCCTGCACAATTTAGACTAACAAAGGTAGAGCGTAAATATAGAAACTGGTGACCCCCGGGGCAGGGTCAATTTTGACCTCAGGGGCATAATTTGAACAATCTTGGTAGGGGACCACTAGATGATGCTACATACCATATATCAAAGCTCTAGGCATTGTAGTTATAGAGAAGAAGATTTTTATATGTTTTCCCTATATAAGTCTATGTAAAACGGTGACCCCCGGGGCGGGGCCAATTTTGACCTCAGGGGCATAATATGAACAATCTTTGTAGGGGACCACTAGATGATGCTACATACCAAATATCAAAGCTCTAGGCATTGTAGTTTTAGAGAAGAAGATTTTTATATGTTTTCCCTATATAAGTCTATGTAAAACGGTAACCCCCGGGGCGGGGCCAATTTTGACCTCAGGGGCATAATATGAAGAATCTTGGTAGGGGACCACTAGATGATGCTACATACCAAATATCAAAGCTCTAGGCATTGTAGTTTTAGAGTAGAAGATTTTTATATGTTTTCCCTATATAAGTCTATGTAAAACGGTGACCCCCGGGGCGGGGCCAATTTTGACCCAGGGGCATAATATGAACAATGTTGGTAGGGGACCACTAGATGATGCTACATATCAAATATCAAAGCTCTAGGCATTGTAGTTTTAGAGAAGTAGATTTTTATATGTTTTCCCTATATAAGTCTATGTAAAACGGTGACCCCCGGGGCGGGGCCAATTGTGACCCCAGGGGCATAATTTGAACAATCTTGGTAGGGGACCACTAGATGATGCTACATACCAAATATCAAAGCTGTAGGCATTGTAGTTTTAGAGAAGAAGATTTTTATATGTTTTCCCTATATAAGTCTATGTAAAACGGTGACCCCCGGGCCGGGGCCAATTTTGACCCCAGGGCCATAATTTGAGCAATCTTGGTAGGGGACCACTAGATGATGCTACATACCAAATATCAAAGCTGTAGGCATTGTAGTTTTAGAGGAGAAGATTTTTATATGTTTTCCCTATATAAGTCTATGTAAAACGGTGACCCCCGGGGCGGGGCCAATTTTGACCCCAGAGCCATAATTTGAACAATCTTGGTAGGGGACCACTAGATGATGCTACATACCAAATATCAAAGCTTTAGGCATTGTAGTTTTAGAGAAGAAGATTTTTATATGTTTTCCCTATATAAGTCTATGTAAAACGATTAGTAAGGTTGCATAAGACTATAATTACAGCTTAATAATTGTTTAATAGTTTGTAAACATACAATCACTGTAAACGATGATAACCCTAATATCCACATTCTGCATTTAATTTAAATTAAAGCCTCAAAGCTGCTAACAAGTACACATTTCGTAGTTCTACAACTAAAATATAGTAAGAGAGACAACTCTTACATGATCACAACCAGTATAATTACAGAGTACTCTCCCTTTGATTAAATGAAAAACAAGGTTTTTCTATTACTTGACCTAGTAGCCTAATTTTTGACCGCAGATGACCCAATATCGAACTTGACCTAGATTTTGTTAAGATGATCATTGTGACCAAGTTTCATAAAGATTAGGCCAAAATTGTGACCGCTAGAGAGGACACAACCCAATTGTTGACAGACGGACGGACGGACTGACGACGGACGAAGAGTGATCACAAAAGCTCACTCTGTCACTTTGTGACAGGTGAGCTAAAAACATAATGTAACCCAATAAACGGCACAATTCCCAACTAAACGTGAAAATGAAATACCCAAGTCCCAACAGTCAAAAGGCTCAACCTAATTCCAGATTTGAATCATCACTAAGATTTATCCTGTAGAAGAGCAGACTTGCAAGCTTTTAATAAATTATTAAAATTGAGGCAGTCCCTGGATGAGGTGATTTTATACAACAAGTATATAATGTGTACAGTTGAAAGCATGATATCATACAACCTTGTCATCATCTGACGGTTCCTGTGGGTTTGGTGGTTCACGTCTCTCATCAGCTGTATTATCTACATACTCAAACTTACTCTTGTTGCCAACATAAGCATCATCTACAATGTAACAGATATATAGCAGCTATTATGTTTGTGTTTTACTTAATCAGTTGTGTGTGGTCAGTTCATATATCACTCTCCTGATTGGCCAATGACCTCTGGTTTTTAGGGTAAAGACAAAAGGCTGATACGAGGAAACCATGTAATCAATCTGAGCTCATTTCTCATAATCACCTTGATCTTTTACATGCCTAGTTTACAGCAACCATAAAGGTGAGAATATCTCTGGGTTTCTAATAAGTGCATCTCTACACTCAGCACAATCAGACTTGATTGGGTATCAGATCAAGAACAATATACAAAGAAAACAGAGACTTTGAAGTAAATAAAACCAAGCTGATGCCTGTCTGTATATGGCCCATCAATCAGCTATGCTTTAACGCTAACTCAACAAAACTTGGTTTGCTCTATGTGCATATTGGTTAAGCTGCAGGATGTGAATGGTATAAGAAAACATTTTTCAATAATGAAAAAAGTGAGTTTAATTACCTTTTTTGATATCTGATACAACAGCTTTAGCTTCCAGTATTTGTTGCTGATCTATGACAGGTTGTATTTGTCCAGGTACTGTAGTCTCCACGTTACTTTGTGCACTCAGTGTGGTATATGTACTGGCTATCATGATGGTTAAACCACATGCTAGAACAAGCTGTAGAGAAACAAGAATACAATATTTTAAAACCATTTAATTTCGATTGGACAAAATTTCGTGATTTTGGTAAAAAAGATCATTTCAATTGGACGATAATTCGTGGATTTTGCATTGCAGGTAATTAATGCAAGGGTAAAAATTAATGTTCGATGGGATTCGATTTAGTTGTTGAAGGTGAACCGCGAAATCCACGAAATTTATTCCCCACAAAAATTAATGATTTTAAAGTAGTACAGAAATGTTTTCTTAAATCACACTAGATTAGTTTGTTGGCAGCACGTTAAGGTGATGATGGTACTGTTTTCAACAACTTTATACAGTAGTCCTATAGGATTGACCTAATCAATAGTTCTTCAACTAATTTTCAACTAGTTCAAGCTTGCTCTTCTGAATGCAACAATTTCACTTAAATTTCATTTTTTATTTAAAGTATAATTTTCTTAAAATTTTAAACTGAATGCAACTGGCATTTTTTACAAATTATAAGGACATACCTACAACCAGTGTCACAGAAGAATTTAACCGGTCTGACTCAGTATGGAATTAGGATCGCTAAGGTGACCACCCAGGTAGGTTTACCAACATATCAGGCCATGTATTTCAACTGTTACACATATCTCTATGAGAAACAACAATGATTCACGAATTTCCACTAGTTCTGCACATAGCATCATTCGGACTTGAATGTTATCTTACACAAAAGATCATGCATCATTCAAAGGGAAATAACTCAAAGTACAAACCCTTCCTGACAGTTTGCCTTCAGTTTTCTCTGACATCACATTTAGGAAGAACAAAGCAGGGAATATATAACAGATCAACGTTCCTGTGGTCGCACCATTCAAACCAAGTACAAACTCAACTGTAAATATGTAGAAACAACACATTAGTGTGTAAAAAAGGTAAGTTATTGAATGGACAGCTTATCTGAATTCAAGAGAGAACATCTTTTCCTCCCTTTTAGCCAAAATATTTTAAATTAATAATTAGTAGTACTAATTATTAATTTAAAATATTTTGGCTGTACCTAGCATATAGGAACAAAGTTTTCTAAAAGTAGAGCATACACTTTGGCAATTGGAAATACTTTGTTCAATCCCTATCATTTCTCATAGCAAATATATCTAAAATGCATGGCTAGACACTTTCTGTTATGGTCACTGGTCCGACAAAAATGAAGTGTAAAAATTGTAAAAAAGCAGCTACAGGTCCTTCAATACTTTCACTGGTGCTTCATGATTTTAAGGCCAGCAGACTAGAGTAAGTGTCGACCCCTGCTATGCCTGCTTAATCCAAGTGTATTTTGTTAAGGGTAAAACATAGGGTACCAACCACGGTTACCACAACAGCAATATTATGTTTTTTTTCACAAATTCTGAACTTCTGCATATGCTAACACTGAGTAATGATGGTTACAGTGAATGTATACAATGACTCACTATTTGGTATGAGAATTCCGATGATCATAGAGCCAACAATGATGACGACTGTTATCACTTTAAAATGGAATTCAGGAATCTTCCAACTACCAGGTATATCATCTTTAGATCTCTGTAAATAGAAAGTGGTGCAAAATCAAGCTCACATCTAACATGTATGTAAGTGTGTCAGTAAGACTAGTAGTCATGTCCTGAATGTAGAAGAGTGTTCCATTTAAGAATTGGATTGGCCAGCCACCTCCAAACACACAAGAACCAACCAAGACAACACACATTGCAGAGGTAAAGGGTGTTATTCACCAGCAAAGAACAAACTTTTTGAGTAGTCAAAGATCTCTTTTTTCCATACAACAAGTATTGCACGTTCCAACATTTGCTTTAGAAAAAATACTATTAATTACCTTAATTCAAAATAGATTTGTTAATATAGTTCTTCCAAAACTATCATATTGATAGATTTTCAAACATGTTCTTGTAATTAAATGAAAATCCACTGATAGAGTTTAAGTGGTATAAATTGAACTCATTTATTTTAAAGTTGATTGGAAAACAAGTTATACAACTTCTATTAATCACCTCATTTCTGATGGTATCCTTCACTTTGAGGTTCTGGGGAATAGACAAGACAGTTACCCTTTCAAATGACGAGTGACAAGTAAGGGAAATACTGGAACCATTGTTTTCATTTTTTCTGGTATGATGTAGCCACAGAACACATCCGATGAACAAAAAAAGACCCATTTCTACTTTGATGAACATTTAAAGTTATGTCAAGGCAAAATGCTGAAATACCCTACCCCACCCTATCACTTTTGCAAAGACATGATTTGTGAGTAGGTCAGACAAAATCTAAACAATTTAGTTTCAAAGATCTTTAGACAAAACCAGGAAACCAGGCTAAAGAAGGAAGAATCACAGACCAGTATATACAGTAGAATACTTACATGAACATTAGGGAAGCATAGTGTATATAGTGACATACGACATGGGAACACAATAAGTGGTATAGACACGGCTATAGAGATAACAAAACACATCTTGAGTATATCTGACATCATATTCTCCTCGAAGTGGTTGATTATATCACCTGATATATCCTCCACATCACAAAATGCTATATAACCAAAGAAACCAACCTGAAATAAAGGTATATTGCTAAGTTGTTATCAATATAACTATTATAAGTCTGATGTAATGGAACATTATTGTGGGAATCAATTTGATTTACAAATACATCCAACAACAACATGAGAATTTGTTCATATTTTGACAATTACCGATTCATTACCCTTTTTTAGGAATATTACAGGCATGTGAAGATGAAGCAATCTAAATCCACTGGACTAACAAGCCCTGTAACATACTCTTATAGTGCCAAGCAAAAGGTGCTAAGCTGCAGCCATTAATATTTCTAACAGTTTTAGGTGTCACTGGATACCCTAGGAACACACCCACAAACTCTCATTGTTAAGGCAGATAACTTGAGCTGGTTTAAAAATCTACAGAATAATTCCAAAAACAATGAAGAACTTTCTTTGTAAACAGAAAATATATGAGCCGTTCTCCAGGAAAACCGGGCTTATTGACATAACAATAGTAATGTTGTAAAACCATTTAGAAATAGGTCTAAAATGGGTAAAAAGTCAAATTCACCGATTTAGTTGTAAGAAGTTGGATAACATAGAACTATCTTAAAGATTTAAATTTTCTGATAAATTATGATAAAATTACTTCCGTCGTTGCTGTGGTGACCAATTTCCGAAAACTACCCGAATTGAGAAAATCAAGGGTTAGAAGTTAAAAATAGCAGCTACTTTTCCTTTTAAGCAAATACTCACAATTTGGTCATGTTTTATTAAAATCAGAATGTTATTCTAAAATGTGACAACAATTTGAAAAGGTTACGTCAATAATTCATCAAATACTGGGTTTATAAAACGATTGTTAACGTAACGTCCAATGACGTTCGAATGACGTTTTCGACATCACTCAAAAATTTCGCGGGAAGGGTCAGTTTCAAAAGTCTATAACTTCGTTAATTTATGAAATAATTCGTTCAAATTTTCAGAAAGTGTTCATAAGAGTCCAGTCCTTCTAACGATTTATTATTATGATTTTCGTAATTATGTCATTAAGTCCGGTTTTCCTGGAGAACGGCTCATATTATTGCAATTTTGTAGAAACGAATGATACTATGTATAGCACGCTTGGTGATAAAACACAGTACCATAGTCTCCATGAGCTCTTTAAGCAAGGGAGGTAATTACAATATGACTCTCTGTTAATGAATACAAACATACTTACAAGAAGATAGCTGACAGTACACATGTTTACTGCAGATCCAACAATAGCATTAATTCTCTTCAAAGATGGCTCAGCTAATGCATCATATGTGATAAACAACTGGCTGAAATCATACAATGCAATATAAACAATTATATACAATTATTATAATAATACTATTGAAATCACCTATCTCTTTTTAATAGTGCAAGGCAATGTAAGGTAGCATAATTTACCCATAACTATGGTTTGCCAAAAATATATTCTTGAAGACCTTCATGCACATATTACATTGTGTAAATGGAAAAGATAGTTCTAAAACTGCGCTTACAACATTTAATTGGTTAAATTACTTGTGATAGTTCTAGTCAAAATGATCAATCATTAAGTCCTGTTGGCTACCAGTATCTAATAAAACCACCTTTTTGTCTGTTCTCTTTAGGGATCAGTTTGTCTGGTGTTATTACCTGTCGTCAGATCTGGCTGTCGATTAATGGTATAATTGGAGAAAAGCAAACACAATATATTATATAATTATATACTCACGTTTGACATCCAAATGCGAATGAGAAGATGGGTAGACATTGAAAGAAACCTTCCATTCTCCAGAAGTTCACCTTATTGTACCAATCACCTAACACTAGACGTGGTATGGATAACATCACAACCTACAGGTACACATATATACATTTAAATGTACAGCAGAATTCATATGATTTGTTACCACAGATATTTGCATGAACTTAGTTTGTACTTATTAAATATATCTCAATCAGGTTGATTGGCAAAGAAGTTCTTATATTGTGCACATGAATTATATGATAGACCAAACCATAGTGTTATGATCATTCAAGCAACACAGATACCCATGAAATTGGTTTAACATTGATATATAAGCACTAATGATACTCTATAGACATACATGTATAATTAGTGAAGTTTCTTCAAAATTTTGAATTTTCCATTTGGTAGCTAAACTTTGGACATGCAGTGTAGATGTTACTACTACAAACTTTGTAATCTGTTTCAATATATATATTAAAAGTAGGTAACAACAGACACCTCTAGTATGTTAACTCAATCTGAGATGTACAAATTGGTTCATGCATTTACTTACATAAAAGCTGAAGAATGTATAGAACAAGATACACAGGGTACTTGTCTTACTGAGTGCCCTGACATCCTTCAATAAACCCAGAGGTAGTCCAACAAACAGGCACAGAAATAATATCAAGCCCGTTCGTAGATTATCACTGTTCTAAAACACAAGAATATAATTGTTCATATACATTTCTCATTGGGTAATTTCATGATTTACAAGAACTAACATAGTCTTCCTTTTCCTTCTACGAGACTGAAAGAAGGAAAGTTTGCCACTTAACTGCAAGAATTTCCAGTAGATATAGTCCCTAAGCTCATTCTAAATTGTTTCCGATAATTTCTGTCATGATGTTTTTGAGTGTTATTTCTTAAAAGATAACTTAAAAACATACATATTTAACGATATAACATGTGTGTTAAACAGATGTATGTATACTTACCCGTAAGCCCATAGCTTTGGATACAATGCCTGGTCCTAGATCACCAATGATCACAATCTGTGCCACCAGTGTACCCAACTGTAGACCAATCATTCTGGGATAACAATAACATTAATATTTTAAAATGATGTAAGTAAAATCTGTCATTGGGATAATGTCAAAAGATCACTTTTTTCAATTATTGTACCATTTGTACTGTATCTCCTACATAAGGGAGGGGAGGGAAGGGGGGGGGGCTACCCAGTGACATTATCCTGACATTCCAGGCATCGAACACTTCCAAGTTCCAATCAAAACAAGTGAAGCATTACACAAACTGCACAAAATATCATTTCCTTGAATATATCTCTAAGTATTCGGTAAATATGTATTTATATGGTATTGATATGTGTCACGGTCTGAACATATTTACTAAAGGGGAGAAACTTGTGTAAGCAGCCGGCTAGTTCAGTTGGTAGAGCATATGCCCTGTAAGCAAAGGGTCCTGGGTTCGAGCCCCGGTCTGGTTGCATACTCTTTTTCCCCTGTTACATATGTAACTAGTTTGCTAAGGAGAATGACAAACATTCCTAAGAAATATCATTGAATGAACTGATATATATAATTTATATAAATAAATTAAAAACATGTAAATTAGTAAAGACTCATAAACATGACCAGCTGACCTATAAATAGCTTTTGGTCATTGTGCTTCATTAGCATTTGACTTGCTCTCATCAATAAACACCCAAGGCAAGCTCACTGAAACTGCACAATTAAACCTCTATGATATGATACAATACATTACAAAGTGGATGTTAAGGTAACAGCAATTTATTTAAATGCTTTCAACACTGATCAACAAAAACACAGTACTTACCCAATTTCTACAACTAATTTTCCTGAGGCACCCAGAGTAAAATACGCTAAAAAGAAATAAAGTTATATTGAAAATAATTTGTTATCATAAACTTCATTTTTGTTTGTTCGTATATGAATGTCACAGTGTGTCATTTAAACCACCTGAAATAAACATGCTTATGAAAAATAGATGTACAATATGTTTTATAATTAACCCGAAAACAGATACAGCAGGGCTTGACACTAACTATTTTTGGTCACTCGTCCACCAGCACAGAAATGTAAAATTTGTAAACAAAACAGTTACTGGTCCTTCAATATTTCACTGGTCCTTCTTGATTTTCACTGGACTCGGATCAGTGTTAGTGTAGAGACGTCCCAGGTTTAAATCTAAGCCAGGACATTAGAATTGAGTGTCCTGCTATTCAATGAAAGAAATAACTAAACTAGCACAAAGTCAATACATACCCAGTAATGAGTATGAGCGCCTTCTAGTGGATACACCAGCTTTCATCAATAGACCGCATGATACAATAGTAAGCCAGGTAGCAAACAACAGTAGTAGTGCTCCAAGAACAATGCCACACTGAAATATATAGTCATGTATATAATTCAGTGAATTGTTCCAAGGAAGGGTTGTGATCACTTAATATACTGAAATATGTTTATATGATAGATGACCTATGAGACGAATAAATACAGCATACAAAATTTATAAAGCTTGACTTACAATGCAGACACAAACTTTGAAGTCTACAATGTACTTTAGAACAGTACCTATACACTAGATCAATGAGTCAGTGATTGCTGTAACACTTGGCACTGATGACAGTCACAGCACACTTGCGTTTGACCCTCTCTGGTACACATTGATACACTGAGATATAAACGATTATTTTTACTCTCAGAAATTTAACCATGGCATGGGCAGGAATCAGGTACAATGCCTTGCAATCCCAAACCATGCAGTCTAGTACTACTGTTCACTTATACAGCTCATTATTACTCACTGTTTTAAAACAGAATGGCATGGCAAGCACTGTGACACCAATGATACTGTTGCCGACATTGATGATGAACGGCCAGTTATTCTGTGACTGCGTCATGGTGACTTCAACCTCCTCAGCTTTTACCTTGCATGTATCAATCTTCAACACTTTTATTGTTAACCTGAAAAATGTACAAAACATTCATTGAGAAGTACATTTTAGAAACCTTTGATCAAGGCACCAGTCAATCGAAACTGTGGCCTAAAAACTCTGGTGAAGCCTCGGGCGAGTGTTTTAACATTCTTAATGGTGAAAACCCTGCCAATTACCCCCACCTTAAACCAGGGAAATATAGTCCTCACTGTGTTGACGCGATACAAATCACTCAGATAATGAACATGTTGTTATTGTATCCAATGACATACATAGCAGAAATTAATTTGGTACTACTAAAGTAATGTTTGAAGCCTTGACACAATTTGTTTGTAACGCCTAAACATTTAGATTATTTGAGAACACTTTATGGGTACGCCAAGAAAACAGTCAGTGAGCTTTTCAGGTTGACAACCCCCCCCCCACCACAACATCCCAAGTAAAACTTATAGGGTTTATCATTTGAAGATTTGCAACACAAAATCGAGATAAGTAGTGTACATGAATAATCAAGCAGTTCAATTATAAATGTTATATAATATCTGATTTTACATCAGTTTTGTCCAAAAATAGTATTTAATAATTAAAATAACTGATATGTTATTCAAGGGAAAAAATAACAAGAGGGCCCCAAAGGCCCTAGGTCGCTTACCTGTTGCACATTGTTCTAGGTATCAGTACAACCTACATTCTGACCATATTTCATGAAGATTGGATCAAAACAGTGACCCTAGGAGTGAACACAATGTTTCTCTAACATTTGACCTAATGACCTAGTTTTTGACCCCACATGACCCAGTTTCAAACTTGGCCTAGATTTCATAAAGAACAACCTTCTGACCAAGCTATATGAAGATTGGATCAAAATGGTAACTTCTGGAGTGAACACTAGGTTTTTCTAAGATTTGACCTGGTGACCTAGTTTTTGACCCCAGTTTCAAACTTGGCCTAGATTTCATAGAGAACAACATTTTGATCAAGATGCATGATGATTGGATCAAAACCACAACCTCTGGAGTGAACACAAGGTTTTTCTAACATTTGACCTAGTGACCTAGTTTTTGACAGCACATGACCCAGTTTTGAACTTGCTTTAAATTCTATAGAGAACAACATTCTGACCAAGTTTCATGAATATACGATCAAAATTGTGACCTCTGGAGTAAGATTTGACCTAGTGACCTAGTTTTTGACCCTACATGACCCAGTTTCGAACTTGGCATAGATTTTATAGAGAACAACATTCTGACCAAGTTTCATGAAGATTGGATCAAAACTGTTACCTCTAGAGTGAACACAAGCAAATTGTTGACGGACGACGGAAGGACGGACGGAGAGTGATCACAAAAGCTCATATCACCTTGTCACTATGTGACAGGTGAGCTAAAAATGCCTAACGCTTGCACAAGATTTGAACCACCAACCATTAATTTAACTAACTGACGAACATCTATACGGCTTAGCCGAATGAGCTAATGAGCCATTTGGTGAATTAACTCCTAATAAAAGCTGATAAAGAAAATAGGTATTGAGAATGATCTTCGTTTATTTAAGCACTAGTTTACAAAGTCTATGAGTATTTTGAAGCAACATTGAGTGCGACGGACAAAACGGCAAGAATTCTGTCCACCAGGTTTGCAATATTTACAATTTTCATGGACTTCCAGCTTGATTTACATGAAAAATGTGTTATTTCTCATTTAAGAGGAATTCTTTTGGAACTATTCTCTAAGACTTTGTAAATAACGTATCAATATACATTTCTGACTTCTTCGCTTTGTAGGAAACGTATCATATTGCCTTGTTGGACCGGAGTTATTTTCCCTTTACATTTCTATTGATCAGGGGCGTATCTGTTTGTCCATTTTTAATAAATCACGAACCCTTAAGAATATGTGGGGTCTGTGCTTTGTATCCGGAAATACAGGTATTAGCAGGTGCCCCAGCCTCGGGGTGATTCACCCAGTGAAGCCCAGGACATTCTGGGATCGCCCTCTTAAGCTGTGACGACCATGATGGAAGGCCGTCATAAACTATTCTGTGGCGTCATTGGTAAGAAGACTGGTGTTAGACGACTGATTAGGTAATAACCTTTACTTATAACCCTTTCCCTGTTATTATGTGACTTGAAGTTGTTATTTAGTAGTGTTAGAATCGTTATTTGTTAATGTATATTTCAAACTTTAGGCCATGTATATTACAAAATTGTATGCCCATATGTGGGCCCAAAATTGGAAAATAAACAATATCTTATCTTATCTTCAACAAATATGTCTTTATAAATTAAAAATCTTAAATGTTTGTGATAGTTTCTGCAGTTAGACTGACAAACGAGTTGAAAGGATCATATATCTTCTATGAAACTGGAAAGCTGACGTTTCAATTTAGCTTGTCGGCGACATAAAGAGAAAAACTTGTGTGAATTGTGAACAGACATCCGAATACGTCTAGTCGAAAAGTTGCTACTTGAATGCAATGTGAAGACGTAACGACGATAAACAAGTTTAATTTTATCATGACACAAGTAATCTGAGAATAAATATGTATATTTTACCTTTCTAGTAGATATTTGTACGTTTCAGTGAATGAAAAACAACGTGAACTGCAATATTCGTAAAAAGCTACGTGTTCCAGAAAAGGGGAGACAATTTTATAAACAAAAAGTTTCGTACTCAAATTATTTCGCTCTATGCTATTCGTACCCAACATCTGTAACGGTTACTTCCCCTTAAAGGTACTTTTATTAAGTTTATAAATCTGTTTCGTGCAGGAATGTAACGTGAAATTTATTATGCATTACAAAAAATAGATAAATGTCTTTTTACTCAAATTTGTTACTTAAATTACACCTCTGCGTCATGTTTATTGTCCGTAAACTTCGCACTACAATACCACGAATGTGTATAATTTTATACTGTATACGTAATTCTAAGAAATATAAATACTTTAATACAGTATACATACTTCTAAGAAACATATAAAAGTTTTTATTTTGAGTCTGCGAGGCCAGAAACAGTCGATTAGAATAGACTGTTCCTGATTAGAATAGACTATTCCTGGCGAGGCGTATAAAAGTACAGAGCAAAAAAGCTCTAAAAAGTTAGCCCGCTTAGCTCAGTCGGTAGAGCGCGAGACTAGTAGTCACTACTGATCTCGGGGTTGTGGGTTTGAATCCCGGGCTGGCGAACTAAAATTACTAATAGTCTTTCGGGTGAGACTTTAAACCGAGGTCCCATGTATGGTGCTATACACTGGCATGTAAAAGAACCAGGGATGCCTCTGGAATTGGGGCATCTTCAGTATCATGCACTATCCCCCAAAAACTAAAAGTACTAAAACTCTTCTGGGGGCCTCGCCCTTATGGATTATCCGGTGGCGAGGATAAAGAAACTCATTAAATAATAAGCTCTAAAAAAGCTAAGAAGAGTCAGCCCGCTTAGACCGTAGACTAGTAGTCACTACTGATCTTGGAGTTGTGGATTCGAATCCCGGGCTGGCCAACTAAAATCACTAATAGTCTTTCGGATGTTTAAGAACTACATGACATGAACATTGTTATTTTAGCATTATGTCTAATTAATCATCACATAAAGTTCTAAAATGTACAAATAATTATGGTACACCAATTGTGTTCAATGCCATGTACCTTGTATGTCTTATTGTGTTCTCCATCTCCTCGGGGATTTCACTTTATCATTTATTGAAACTTCCTGATTTTCTCTATTTCAAAGGAAGTCCAGGATGACATTGTCGTAGTGTAAAATCGGCGAAAATGTCGTATGTTTTTTCACCAAAAAGAAGAATGTCAATTTCCTTCCGGAAAGCTATTTCGAACCATATTTCGGCGAAAATGATGTTTTTTGGCATTTTTATCGTTAGATTAGTATAGCTTGGCTATTTTGCAAGATTGGCATGACAAAGGGATACTCTTTATAGAGCACATTTATGATTACAGTTCTTCAAACTTCTATAGTTTCGAAGATTTGATACGACTGCACGATATACAAGTTGGTGATTTTACTAAATACCATAGTCTCGTACAAAACACACCAGCAGAATGGAAACAAACTTTATGTCATATAATCCACCAGAGTACATAATCGATAAAATTATTGAAACCAAACAAAATCCTATTAAACAAATTCATAAATGGAATCATGAAATAGGTCACGATAACATGAAATGGGAGAATATCTTTTTAACTCCTTTATTATGTACTGTTGAAACAAAACTCCGAGAATTCCAATACAAATACTTAATGAAAACTATCCCAAAAAACTCGTATTTACTAAAGTGCAAACTAGTTCCGTCTACCCTATGTGATTTCTGTTCTATGTTTCCAGACAGCAACATACATATGTTCTGGGAATGTCATGTCATTACAAGCCTTTTCGGGAAATATTTATAATTTTTTAAAATGTATATGTTCAATCTATTAATATTTTTTACTATTTTGATATATCGTTCTGCACAGTGCAAAGTAATGATCCACAAAAAAGCTTTCTAATAAATTACATAATACTTCTTACAAAATATTTCATTTTCAAATCAAAATGCACACTAACTAGTCCGACAATAGAACCTTTTAAAGAATGCCTGATGCATAGAATACAAATAGAGAAAACAATACCAGAAATAAAAAATCAAAGTGAAATGTTTGAGAACAAATGGAGTGATTTTATAATATCGTTAAATTAAGAAAACGCAAATTATGTTTTATTGAAGAGATGGTGCAAAAAGTATCTATACATTCTACTTGTCTCTCTCTTTCTCCCCCCCCCCTCTCTCTCTCTTTCCTCTCTCTCTCTCTCTCGAAAAATGATTTATAAATCCATTTATTTTTATACTTTTTGTTAATATTTTTATAATGTATGGCATCAATGTTTTTGATGTTTCTTGGCATTTTTATCGTTAGATTAGTAATACTGTATAGCTTGGCTATTTTGACATCGCGGCACCTGACCTTTATGCACAAATATATTACAAGGTTTTTGCTTTGAATCAGGCCCGGATCCACCGGGGGGGTCCGTTTCCACCCTAGTTGAAATCGGAGTGTCCATTTTTTACATTACTTAAATGTTAAAATCCTTAAAATATTACCAATCGATATGACTATGGATCGATATTTTGTGACAATAACCCTGTATATTACATATTCCGGAAGCGAGGACAATAAAATGTGCCCCCCCCCCCTGTTGTGTAATCTCCAGGTCCAGATTAAACTTGATCTAATCATTCAGATGTATGTTTTACAGCGACTGAATGATGCGGATCAAGGTGTCTGCATCCCTTGATCAATGTCACCACAGCGTTCGAATTAATTAACAGATAAAAAAATGACATTTAAAAAAAAAATCTTATTGATATGTGTTTATTGTTATTACTGATGATGTAATTTTGATAATATCAAGCCAGCCTGACACCCCTCCCGTACCCACCCCAACTTAATCTTTCAACAATTTCGTGTGCCCCCCCCCCCCCCCCCCCACTCCAAAATTTCTGGATCCGGGCCTGTGAATATATCATTTTCCGCAAAAGGTCAGATTCGTGTCAAATTAGCCAAAAGGGTATGAAAAAAAGGTATGAGAAAAAAGCTATAGGTAAACTCGTTACATTTCCCATTACAAAATGTCATAGTTCTGATCTACGACAATCCAAATCCATTCCAAGTTGCATGAAATGATTTGTCTTAAAGTTTGTGAAATTAAAATTGTGAATTAAATCTTAAATAATCAAATATAAGCACATGGGTGAAATATGAATAATGGTACAAAAATGTACTTCTTTACGGTTGCTTTGTAACTGGTGCCCAATACATGTTTGTGCATGTTTAAAACAAGAAGAGTTTGGTGTGGTCTCGTCGTGATGTCGTGACGTCGTGACGTTCCAATTTCAACATGATTTACCAAAGTATCTAATTTCTGTACCAGTATTCTAGAAAATGATGAAAATAATTAACAGAAAATGGGTTTTTGTTTGATGAAAGGTCTTATTTTCTTTCTCTTTCTGTTCGGCGAAAATCATATTTTCACTCGTGGTTTATTGTGTTGTGCGTTTTCATCCATAAATCCATTTACGTCGCGTCTATGTAGCACAGCATGTATAGTCTAGGAAGATGGGAAACACTTTTCATTCTGAATTAGCCTAGCTCAGACATTGAAATTGGTCACTTTTGTATTCTTTGACTAACATTTGGAGGGGTAGGAAGAACAAAGGGCCATGACTCCACAACCCCAGGGTTAAGCCTTGCAATTCGATGTTCTTTTCTACTTATGTTGCCGAGGCCCTGAGATCTACACATAGATACTTTCTTGTCTCATTTGCTCAAAATTGGCCAATAATATATCCTCTTCCCCCTTAACCAGGTAGAGTTTAGTTTGGTATTGAACTGTTGGTATAAGCCTTTTATACTTTTTTTTCACAGTAAAAGTGGATTGTTCCTCTGCGTCACTGTATTCTTATCCTAACTGGACTGTACTATACTCGTACCTTCACAATTACAATAACATTATAAATACACACAGTCATTTTAATCAGAATCATAATAATCTTCTATAAATCACAGCACCATACTCATGTATCTAGTTTCTAGTATATACATTATTGCAGTGGTTAGCTTACTTACCGCCTAATCCGAGGTCAGGGTTCTACTTCGGGTGGAGGCACTCATAATTATGCCTGTCACATTCAACAGAAAGTTGACTGGTAAATAAAGGTTATGCTCGACGTGTAGCTCGGCGATCGGGGTGATCCAACAATTCCGCATACAGTCATGCCTATCACTTCAATAATTCATTCCTTACACATATTATACATGTTTTTTACAGAAAGGTAATACAATCAATTTCAATGTTTTATTTGATACTTTTGCTTTAAAGACGTTAGAGTTACAGTGTTCCAAGAAATTATTGACAATTTAAAAGGTGATTTCAAAATGGTGTAAATATTTTATTTGAAAAACAAACAACACTTCATTTGTATAAGTTAGATATCGAGAGGTGCCCACAAGACTTTAGTAAGTCCTTCTTTAATGACATGTAGTTACTACAGTCTTGCGGGCACCTATCGATGTGCAATTTTCCTTATATAATTTACCAATTGTTTTGGTTAATGTAATGCAATGGTTGTCATGGCAACAGGAGTTTTGATACACAAGTTGTAAAATCTGCATTTTTTGCATACAATGCCTGATTTAGGCCCTTTT
The DNA here is from genome assembly GCA_963678985.1 of Spisula subtruncata. Lineage (NCBI taxonomy): Eukaryota > Metazoa > Mollusca > Bivalvia > Venerida > Mactridae > Spisula > Spisula subtruncata. Next base: position 2,957,151 of record OY787660.1, on the reverse strand, counting down.
TAAACTTGAAAATATTTAGAGATAGTTCATAATTGACAATTGAACTAGTTTATTGAAAGAAAATGCAAATTCAACGAGAATGTATAAGTTCTAAATTACCTGGAGCGGCAAATTGTACCTGGGGTGAAGCAAAATACTGCCACCAAATATGGGGACTACGTTTCAAAATTAACTAAGATAATTATTTTTAAAAGCATTGCTGGGCACTGTATTGTAGTCCTTATTATTCTCCATAGGTTAATTCAAAATAAACAGCTGAATAAATTATTAGGAACTTCATAACTTGGCCCTAGTGCGGCAATATTCTCGATATGACCCTTAAATTCGTTAAAATGTTGGTAAAAATGTTATTTTAGTCATATACGCTCGTAATACGATTTTCCCAATTGCTAAGGTTTTTCATAAAGTGGAAAGTGTTTAGACATTAGTAGTTACACGTTCAGATATGTTATCAAATATTTTGGATTTAAAATCCAGTGAGTTTGTGAAAATAATAATCCCCTTTACAACCCTGCACTCTTTCTTAAAGAGACATTCCCTATAACTTTGATGGTTTAAATCGATTCAGGAATATTATACATTAAACGAGAATCATTATTGCTTAAACTCCTCAAATTTTTAACAAAAAGCTCCAACTAATTACCGAGAAAAGAATGAAAATACATTTCCTTAACGAGTCAAATTAAACACGAGTTTTTTTTCCCATTTACCACAAAATTATAGATGGAAGCGATAAATTAATATTGGTGATTTAAATATATTTTTGACATTATAGAGACATATAAGCGAACACTTTCTTCTGACAAATTATGATAATTGATAGTGCTTCGTGCATTTAGCTCATTTAATGTGATAGTAGAGAAAAATATGCTAGTTATAGGGAATGCCTCTTCAACTTTTAGACAGTTTTTTCGAAGACCTAAACGGGAAACTTCATGGCCTTTCACACAACAATGATTCAATGATAACTTACTTATTCTATGTTTTCTTAATAAGCTAAGTTTAGATCTACTAAATAATGTACAAATTAAACGTTTTTTCCCATTCAGATATGCGCAATTATACATAGTTTGATTCTCAATACTTTCTGGGAACACTGTATAAGCATGTCCTAATGTATGGTACTAATCGATCACTCTGTAACTCCAACTATTTTTCATTTAGCAATTAAATACATACGACATGACCAATACTCTGAGCAACAACTTTTGCAGTATTATAAAAATCTGCCTGATACGCATCAAGTGCTAGACCAAAATGATTTTGTATAATCGATTTTTTTATATATTCTTATATTTACTTAATACAGTTTTCTGATAAAGAACTATCACCGCGTGTAAAATTTTAGTGTTGTTTTGTAAATGTATACTCACTCCATATCCACCATTTTTGTTTTGCCGTTGCCATGTCCCCCAGGCTCGCATAATGGATAGTGTACTCGTTGGTTACCCGGACATTCTAGGATCGAATACTGGTTCGGACAGGTTACAATCGTCCTTGACATTGGGACCTGCTATGTTCATGTAATACATGCGTCGAGAAGTTGCCTATTGCTTGAGAATTATCAAGTTAGTCCAGGGTGTTAATTCTAACTAATTCCAGACAAAATTAACCAAGAATACACAAAATGTTGCTATACTGCTGATATATATAGGTTACATACATTCATTCACATTTCGTGTCGATTGTAAAAAAGTTTACAACTTATTAAGTATATGTATATCAAGACATCTTAACAGCTCATTCTTGTTGTTATTTATAAACTAAATGGTGTCCGATACGATCTTATGTTCAATTAAAGCAGCCGTTGTGCGAGTATTTATAATGATGTACTGCCTCGAACATAATAAAGTTGTAGTATTGCGATGGAAAATCATACCATACACCATTGTATTAAATTTCTGTAACAGCTTACGTATTCGTATTTGTACATTCAATATATCAATTCTGTTTCAATTACATATTATACATACATGTATGACTGACTTGTAGTACGTAACAGCTGTCATAAAATGTTGGTTATGATTTTGCCGATCAATATAAAACATGTGTAAAAATGTTAATTAGAAAAAATATTTGACTTCCCCATTTTCTCAATTGTTATATAAAATTACTGCTAAAGCGAAAAATGATCAAGTGTATATGAAAGCATAATTGTTTTTCAGTTTTCGATTTTTTTAATATCGTCAGATATAGCTCTGTACACTTTAATAGTCGCTGAACGGAGTTTTCCATTTTAGTAATCTTGCATATTTATAAAAATTATATAGTACGTCCATTAGTTATCTAGATACTTTTCAAAAAACTTTTCATAGACTCACCTGTCACAATATGGTCCGTCGTATTACCTATCACATGCTTGTCTGCGATAACTTCCCAACTGGCACATGTTATAAGAAGAGCATCGTCTTCATTGTGAATCTGGCTTGCATATTCGTCGACGGCAAGTGTGATAAATGTACAGATGTTTGGCAAAATGTAACCACGAGTATGCTCCCTTACCTTATACCTACGTGTCTGTTGGTCAACTTTCTAACACATTTGTAGTTCTATGAACAACGCGTAGCGGAGTCTATAGTGTATTACTGTAGACAAGGCACGTCACTTGTTCAATTGGAAAATGTACAAACAATACAAGGACCCGAAGTCCTGTCAAATCAGAAATTCCAATACGTTTATATGTTATGTTATGTAATGTTTGCAAATCAATGCGTTTGGTTTGTTGCTTGTCAAGGTGGTTGTGAGATTCGTTTATAATGGAGTTGAGTAGAGTATGGGTTTGTTTCCTGGCAACGTCGTTCCAAAGGAACATCAAACTGATGTGATTTATCAGTATTTCCCTTGTTTGGTCATTAGCTTTTCAAATGGTAAGCTGGTGTATTTTCTTGATCAATCTAGAAGTCTCATACAGGAGTAATGTGCCAAAATGCGATGTCGAATAAATTGTAGTTGAAGTTCTTGATACTTTGGTATACCTCTGTCGCGGCCTGGAATCAAATTAAAGATCCCTAGCACTTAAAGTGAGTGCTTTTTAATACCGCTAGGTGTTCGAGGGTAATATGAGTGAACATAGGAGAGAATAATTACAACACAGACAACGTTTATGGTAATTATTAAGATTTAATACAAAATACAATAAGTGTAATATCAAACAGAATAAATTATATAAAGAAATAAAGGACATGTGGTAACAATAGGTCAAACATACATGGCAGAACAATGATTGTATGTGTATATGCTGAATAATATCCTAGTATCCTTATATGGACTGTACGTTATTATGCATCGCTAGACTGTAACATTAACTTTTATTTAATAATCATGCATTGATGTTGCAATCGTTCTTTGCAGCCAAAATGAATGTATACGCATGTTTTATAAAATGATAGAACTATCAGAACAAATGTCGACGTACTCAAAGCGTCAAAAACAATATAATATGCACATACCGTGGCACGTATAAGCACGGACAAACTGAACAAACAAGAGCGCAATTTAAGAACGCATTCAGTAATGTAACTTGCAACATATGTTAGAAAGATTGAAACTCATAGTTTATAATTAAATGCTACAGCGGTTAAAAAGCCAGACAAAGCTCAGATGTTGATATGGGCCACGAGCGTTTATATTTCGACAATGGCTGTGGTGTCAGCGAGTTTAATTTGCAGTTACGACATGAATGGTGTTTGACATTGTTTGATATAAACTGCACGAAAATGATAGCTGTAAACTAATGTGTAGGAGTCGAGTTTTACATTAGACTTTCACATACTCTACACAACTATTCTTAATCTTTCTTGAATGGTATACGTGATTGTATGCACGATTCAAACCATTTGGCTGAATAGAATACACTTAGCGGCACTTCTAACGCTGCCACTTATACATTTCAGTTTTCTTTAAAAGTCCTCAATGAATTGTAATGAAATTTTGTATACATGAACATCAATATTTGACACATTTTCTTGCGAATTTTCTGCTCGATTCGACAATAGACTTTTGCACGATGCGTCTTCAACTGACTGAATACTTATATTGAAAGTCGCATTTTTATCACTCAATATCGGCCATCTGATTGTTATGTATGCATTTAGATGTCCCTATTTCCTATAATGGTTGTGCATATCAACATTTTATTCGCTCATGGTTTTTAATAGTTATTAACAATATTTACCAAACTGCTAGAAAACGAAATTTGTTGGTTTTGCTGCAACATATCGTGTTTTCCGTACCCATAGCGTGTCTGTTGAGAAAATACGATTGTTGCGAGTAACACAGGTTGCGCTCAACTTGAAATTTAATTTCAGGGTGAATTATTATTATATCAACATGAATAAATTCAACTCTACTGCGTACTATTAACCTTCGTTATTCAGAAGAAATGTGAATTTTACCATTTAAGTAGTATTATTTGAGGTTAAACGTTTATTTTAAGCGCGTTCGGTTTTATATTCAGATTATGAGCTGATTTTGAGGCGGTCTAAGCTTACCAACTGCTATTTTTGTACCTAGGAAATTGTAACGTAGATTAAATTTATGAATACTTTCATTGTGTACACTCATTACATAACACTTGAAGCTACGAAGAAATAAAATATTGAAAATACTCAATTGACCCCTAATAAATAAGCGGTTTAATTTTGTGACTTTGTAATTCCGGGTGACGTAAATTACGTTTGTACCACGCATTTTTATACGCTTCAATTTCTGAATTAACACGTGCAGCAATAGGCACATGCCTTAAACTAAAACTGGTGAAATTTTGATAAAGTTATCTCAAACGGTTTTCGAGATATCAAGAATATTCAAGTGGCAGCGTTAGAAGTGCCGCCGAGTGTACAGCAAACTATCGTTATGACGAACTCGTTTATGTCGAATATTCCGATAAGTCAAAAATTATATTTTCCGCTCTTTAAGTGCACGTGTTTTGACTGATACATCATCTAGACCTTATGTCAAATGAACATATATCTGAATGTTCGAAACAATCGAGATGATGAGAGGCGACTGTACTTGATATGAAATTTCAGCAACAGGATTCAACTTCAAACTTGAAATGAGCGAATTAAGAACACAATTATACTATCAATACACCACATAGTTATACATGTATGTAACAATATCGGAGAGATGGAATGAGGGTAACACACAAACGGTGATAAAAATTAACATTGCAAATATTTACAGAAAACATGAACGTTCAATCAATCGTAAGGCAATATTTAATGAACACTCGGACCTCATCGGCAAGTTTGGGTCTTAATGGGAGACCGGAAAACGGGAATTAACTGTGTTTGTGTCTAGTAAATATTGCCACCATACTATACACTCTCAGATGATGGCTTATGGGACACACTAAATGATGGTGAAGCTAGATTGCTTCTTGAAATAATACATCCATATACAATGTAGACCATTAGACCAAAAGCAGTCAAAGTATTTGAAACAATATTGGATTATCATTCTTAAGGTATTTCATTAATTGAGCAATCAAGATTAATTTTACAAATTGCCGCATGGAAGATTTAGAATGTTAGAATTATAATGAAAAAGACAAACATGAATGATTATGCAGATGAAAGAATTCAACGAACCACCGTTGACTTGTTAGTGTTCATGAGCACAAACTGCTCGTCTTGTACCAATATAACAACTAGATACATTGCTGAAATTAATCATAAAAATCTCAATTAAAGGTATCTTGTTTGCAAACGTAGGATAGAACATGATATACTGCTTAACCACATCTTAAAATAATAAGAACAGCATAAGTTCATGCATTAGAATGGCAACATATCTCAACAAACTTATAACGTGGCTTAAATGTACACACATTCGAAAGAAATATAAACAGACATACAACAAGTACATTTATGGTACCATTTGCACCAATATCATATTGATAATCGACTATAAGTTGACTAGGCGTATACGCAGATCTACACCGATCCAATAATACGACCGTCTTATGTTTCAGGTCGTCTTGTGTGCGACTATATACGGTACTATGAAATTATTTGTATATTAAGTGCTATATACGGCGCCAAATATGCCACAAAATAAGCCCTTGCTAAATGTTAATGATTTCACAGTACTATATATAAACTATGTGTATGAAAACAAAAGGTATAAGTTTTCATAATGATTTTAAATACTCAAAGCATATTATAATTTCAAAAGATTTACATAACAAAGGAACATTAATTAAATTTTATGAAAATAAATATCGTTGTTGCTCCCTCTAGAGAAATTGGGTGTATAGCAAATGCTGTAAAACAGCTTGCTTAACACAAAACAGAGAGTGAAATGCATTCCTAAATATAATAAACAAATGAAATAATATCAAGCAAAACATGAAGCATTTTATTTGCCTGAGGAAACTAGAACAACGTCAGTGTTTGAGCACGTGAAAATCACGTAAACTAAAGTTGTAGCGTTTAGAATGTAACACTAGGTCCAAACATCTTTTCTGTTAAGTATAATTCATAGATCTAACACATACTATTAGTATATTTAACAACAGGTAACACAATAATATGCCATTTATAATTCGCGTAACAATATATTGCGTGCATATATCAGTCATTTAAGAAGGAGTGACCTACGAACATTAATTACATTTTGCATGGATGGACTGAATATAAAAATTATTAAGGCAGCACAAAATGTCAACCAATCAAAACTAACATAACATAAAATTCTGTATTTTTATTATCACCAAATCACGGACACCAAAATAGAAAGACAATTATGAAAATGTGTTATTTTTACTTGCTGAAGGCACCACAATCTAATTATCAGCACTGACAAATTAAATGCCCACTAACAATTCCATGCAATGATTCTTTATATATCAACTGATCGTATTACAAAGTAATCTGACTTTTATTATAAATTTATTACAATCATCCAACTTTATCTTTTTAAAATCTTAATTAATTACCCACAGCTTAATGACTTTCTTTTCATTACTTAGGTAAAGTATCGACTTGAGCAGTTTACCTTTTTATTGCTCGTGGTATTTGTGTACACTTCAGTAAGTTGTGAAAGCATGGTAGCCTCTCACGTCAGGTAGCAATTACGGACGTTATTAAATTATTGTAAGCCTCCTATACGTCCAATGGTTCCGTTAGAGAATTAACTTTTATTGCAAACTAAACCATGCTTGATAATTATGTTCTATGTAGGCCTTATAAGAGGTTGAATATACATAAAGGTCATGACATTTTTTTATCACGTTATACGCAGAACTTTGTGTGTGCCAAGTTTTTGCAACCGTACGTCTATCAATTCAGTTCTGTCTGAAATTGCTTATCAACCGCAATTCGTACTTAACCACTGAATTGTATTTGTATGCCAAGGTCATGTCATTATACAAAGCCACAGAAGACCTTGATCATGTGCCTTTAAATTGAAGCTTATTATACAGTATCCAGTCACTCCCGGCAAAATCGGATAAAGGAGTGCCTGATAAACTTTGCGATATCACGTCAAGTGATCATGTGACTTGCTATATCAGTCATACAGTAACATCCCATTTCGTTATGTTCTGATTTAGATATATTATTTACTACCACGAAACTTGGTGCAAACGATTTTACACGACTCAACAGTATACTATAACACAGTTATGTAATATTGATCAATTGTCTGCACAGTTTCTATTATGAAACTAAAATATAATCAGTTTATATACTTCTCATAATTTGATAAAGGTCATCACATATTCCTTGCGGATATAGCGTGTACGTCATGCAGTATGACAACACGCAGATAGGATTTTCATCAAGTAACACGATATTAACTCTGTGATAAATTACAGATAACTAATGTGAGGTCAGAGTGTCGATAAACACAATTGTTTGATGCACATATGCACGTAAACAGAATTTGTTCAGGTTCGTTTTAGCATTTTAGTTAGATATACTGAAAGAGAAGGGTATATTTTCCATGGCAGTACTGTAATCCATGGCAGTACTGTAACTAATGGGTCCGCATACTCAACCAACATATTACCAGTGCTCGACAAATGCATCATGCATCATGATTATCACTGTAACATTATATATTACATAGTTTATGTGACCATTATTAAATTTGAGCAGCATTATGCAACTTATGATCGAAACATTAAGATGGTTTGTCAGGGTATCTAACAGTTATGTTTTGTTCTCTTCTCTTCTTAAAGACAGATTGCCAATGAAAACATGTTTTACCAAAATTAGCCAATGAAAACATGTATCAAATAAGTATTGACAAATTGTAGCAAATGAATAGTTTTGGTAAATGATAACCAATTAACAAAACGTTATGGACAGATATGCAGAGCGTGATATTATTAACTACATTTTGTAATATTAACTCGACAGCATTTATTCACAATGTATGTACTAATGAGATCAAATGAAATTAATTAGAAGAACGATGTTAATGAGTGCCATATGTTTTCCTCTAAGACGGACAGATACACAGTAGTGGAGATACACACATGCATGATAAATAAGTAATACGCCTTTCCAAAGCACCATTTACTCGGGAAAATGTCGCTATACTAGTAATTAACCCGTGTATAAAAGATGTTGGATACAGTACTGAAAATATGCCAACAATATGGCAAAAGAATGCAGTGAGCAAGAAATATCATGAGCGTTATCTCTCTTGAGTTTCAGACTTGTGAACAAAGCGCTGAGTGCGTAACATAGTCTGACGTATGCGCACTCGTGTCTGTTCGGAGATAAATGTCAGTCTTTTAGCACATGTGCAATTTGTCAAAAACATGTTTCGATTTTCATCCAAAGTGCTGAAATATCTTTCCACAGATGATGAATGTTCAATATTCTTGACGTTACACTCAGGAAGAATCAAAGCTGCAGCTTTTGGACGTGGAAAATCATTTGTATGTAACAGAAGTTAGGGACAGAATCTATCGTAGATGACAAACCATAAACACACTCCCATTTGTCCTCCGAAACACTATATCCTTGCATTGTTTATCGTCGTATTTGCATTGGCTCGTCCTCCTCCGCTATATCGTCTTCCGTTTCTCCGAATTTCGCCTTCCTTTTATGTGATACAACCAGGAATGCAATACCTGCGCCGATATAGAAGACGAATACAATCCAGGAAAGCACAAATGAATAACCGTATTGATATTCTGCATTCGGAAACCGCTCAGGAAGATGTTCCTCTGCATACTCCGTGGTACGGATGAAAACTTCGTTCATGACAATGATACAAGCACCTGCAATAACAAGATGTCATGTTTATTATCCAATACAAACTATCACATGCAAACTATACTATATAAACATATGTTAGAAAAGAAATGAGGAAATCGTACAGGGAATGCAGCACTCAACTTAACCAAACATATACAGAAAATATTAACTACACGGGGTAATGGGTCAACCCAAGTGACCGAATGAAACACAGCTCAGATGCGACCAAGTTCCTCTTGTCCCGGCTGCAGGATGACCCAGTTTCATAAGATAATAATGTATCCGACATTCCCAGCCAGACGTTAGTCAATTAATGAAAACCTTTCATCTGATACTGGATGATGATGCTACGCCAAAATATATTATATAGTTCGAGAACGTTATTGTCAATTAATGTTTGAGCTATAAAATACACACAGTAAAACACGTCATGTCGTTGTTACGTACACAAGATCGGTCGCAGATAGTGGCACTTAATAAACTGAAATGACGATTACAACCGTGACATCGGCTGCACCATTCCCATGCCCCATACATTGCTTCCAGATAATGTTTAGCACTGTTCTCAAGCACTTTTTCAATTACAGTTGTACGGTTGTTTGGCCTGATTAGGTTTTCTCAAATTATTTAGTAGCCAGTACTAATTTATATCTGCTTTGCTGCCAACAAACAACTTATTCTACAAAAGATTAACTGTGGACATTGTTACTGAAGAACTTAATCTGCGTGATCCAGTATTTGTAGTGGATTGCTAAGGCTAATTTTGTGCGTTTCATCTAATATACTAGTAACCGGCTCGACCACTAGTATCAGTGTAATTGATCATTTGCGATTTACTAAAATATAATTCGATAAACGGTTAAAGGAACGCACTGGTCATCTAGTAAATAATAGATTCAGTGTTAGTTTATATGACAAAACCGGAAATACATGGCAAACAGATGTACATGCAGACATTGACATACATTCTCTAGCAGAAATCGTGAGAAATGTTCCATGTATTGGCCTCGTGTCAACTAGAAACATTGCAGCATGATTGGTATTATAAACAACGGTGAATTGAAGTGTAATGACTTGCAAACGTTGGCAGGATAATCCTGATTGTTCTGATAGTAGGAACGAGTTGAGAGAGATATAGAGAGATATGCTAAATCTGATTGTCGGAGGAATATTAGGTTCTTAGATGCGATGGTACCTGTAAATCGGTATGTAACAATGTTATGTTCAATGGGACGTTGTCCTACTACGTACAACATTGTTACACGGACAAAATGTAGTTCCTGCACGACTCATTTAATAACAGCAGGTATATGATTGTTACACTATATTTTATAGTAGAGGTTTTACCAGTATTATAATACTAAGTTATGTCTTTACATTGTATTTGATCGCAACGTTAGTCCTATCTGTCACATAGTTGACCTAATAAGCTTCCTTGTAATAGGTTATAACTTACAACTGTATCATACAGGCACAGATTGTACGTAAGTTGACACACAAAGAAATTATTTTGTAGCTACATGTATTTAGTTTCTTTGTTTCTTTGCAGTTTGGCATTTCCATTTTTTCTTGTTTGTTCGCCCCTTATGTTTTTGTGCTCTGCACTTTCCGTTGAGTGTTACCTTACCTGTCCGACTTGGTTACCTTTTTAAGAAAACCAGCCCGACAATTAGGGTAGAATAAGTGGAAACAAAGTTATATAGTTTGTAAGAAATGGCATTTTCAACGGCACTATGTGTTATTCCAGTGAAATAGGCATACCAGTAACCATGTCACTAACATGTTTTACCAAAACATAATCCTAGTACCAATAACAAATTTGTGCCAAACAGATTCCAGGTTATATTAGTATTTGCATTTTGAGCATGCATGCTAAACCAGCTTGATGTTTTGTTCGTTTTGTATAATCGGATATATAGCTGTTTGTTTGATAATAAAGCTACTAGTACATTGTAGTTGCTTTCCCCATTATAGTATGTTTCAAAAACATCACATACCCGTCATGACATTGAGTAGGGGATGTTACAACAACATCACATACCAGTCTTGACATTGAGTAGGGGACGTTACAAAAATACCACATACCTGTCATGACATTGAGTAGGGGATGTTACAAAAACATCACATACCTGTCATAACATGGATAAGAGCTGTGAGTCGTTTGAATGTGTATCTTGGTCGACGTATGGTGTACACAGCAAACATATGTACGAGAAACATCAGTATGATCGTGATGACGCTAAACGCACAACCAGTACGCATGTAATCTGTAACAGAGATAGTGTTTAAATAAATATTACGTGGGTATATTTATTACAAATTTTGATTTTATATATTGTCTTTAAGTCCAACCAGTTAACAATAATTCCGTCATATTAAGACTACACAGTCACATTTTCCTTAAACGAGCAGCTAGCCCGAACTACCTACATATGCTGAGCACCAAGCAAGGCAGATATGTAATCATATATATGCCAAAACCTGGAGGTTACTAGCATACTTAGATTGCAACTTAAGTGTTGGTAGTGTTTCGTAGAAATCTAACCATTGGTTGTAAAGAAATAACATTGAAAAAGATATAAATAAAAAGTCGAGCAATATCTCAGTCCTAATTGACAACGAGCAAGGCTCCAATATAATCCTAGTTTACTTCGTATGATATTGAATGATAAATGATAATGATTATTCATATTTACGGCGGTAATCTGTAGTCGGCGGTGATCATTACATTGAATGTAGTAAACGAAACATTGCTTCGCGTTATGGTTTCTCAGTAAACGACGAACCATAGAAATCTCCTGACAAAACAGTGAATCAAACTTTCCTTACTTTCAAGAAGGAATAAGGTGGCAGTTTTGGGAATCAAATTGTGTGACAAAATGACAATGGCTTACCTAATATTTGTCTGTCAATAGTTTCATCATAGATGATTTCATTCGTTGTTGGAAAGAAGTTGTGGTATTCACATCTTGATGCTGAAATAGAATATAACTGAAATTGTATACGGTTATATATTTTATAATTACTTTGTGAAATTTTGCTCATCCTGCATTTCTTCATTTGAATGTGATCTCTTACTATGTATAGTCAGATCTGAAACAGCGTAAAGGAATGTAGCAAATGTTGGGATCTGATTTTAATGAAATTGTTTATGCTATGAAACAGATCGTACCTCAACTTTACATAATACGGAGAAAATAAAAAATATAATTTTCTGTATTCATTTGTTTAATTTATCAAATTAGCCGCTTCAATTAAAAGCGGCAGATTTAATTATCGGTGTCTAATCTCGGTTTTATATCATCCAGTGTTTCGTCACTTCCCTCCTGCCGTGAACAATACAAATCAGTTAAAATTTCAATATATGTGGCAAGTACGCAATATGAATGCAGACACGCTAACCATTCAAACGACTGTTTTCAAAATTGAATGTTCGGTTTTGAACATGAAGTAGGCATTATGAATAGACATACATGTAAGTGTTGCAATACGAGTAGAACAAAATGTTATTCCGTAGAGTAACAGAAATATTGCAAAAGCAGGCATGATTCACTGGCATTATATGAATGAAAACAATGGGAGATGTTATAGGAAATAAGGCTTGAGATGCGCTATAATGTAACTAATGTGTATCCGAATACGCTACCGATATATGAGACATCAGAACAATACATTAACTCATTTGCCGATTCAATTTGTTCATGTCCCCGGAACAAAGTAGTCAATGAGGCCTTTGCTAATGTCGTCTGTTAATTTGTTACTGCGATTTCTTCCCGAATACGATACAGTTCTAACTCTTGACCACTCGAATCAATACTACGACATTACTTTGGTTATTGGGGTCATATTGAGGTTACCATTCCGTTATTAATCATATATTCTGCTAATTTGATTCGATCTTTATTTTCGGTAAATAATTTGATGTATTAATTTAGAGGACGCATCCTAATCTCTTCGCGCGTTATGCTTTTCAAAACTAATCGAGATGATATTTGACGTTTTTGCAAAGCAACAAATTCATATTTTCAGTAAGAAACATGAATAAGATTCAACTTTGTGTTACTGACAAAAAAGTTAATATTAAATTGTTTATATTTTTATATAAGTATGGACAAATGCTAGTAATATTTAAGTACAATGTATGTATTATACGCATACCGTAAAGTACACGAATTGAGATATGTAGCACAAAGAAGGCTTGCTTCTGATTGGTGACATTAATTAATGACATTCAAAATGATTAACTACGACTATACATTTTATGTACTAGGAGGGTGTTCACATAAAACTTGCAGTTGAGCATAAAATTATGTGATACTTAGGTACAGTCCTTGAATATAATCGAATGCACATTTGCTGATAAGACTTGCGCTAAGACTTATAGAATACTAGAACAGCATCTGCTATTCTGGCAAATTTGCAAAAAATGCACAACATCTTCAAGCAGCGAATGTTCTGCATTCTCTCAAGAGAACTTCTCTCTGATTGTTATCGTTTGAAGATTATCCAGGAATCATCACAATGCATGGTGTATTCTTTTGTACGATGCACCAACTTTCATATCCTGCGATAAATTTCAAACAGTAAGGTGTTCTTAATATTGACTCTCTCGCAATAGCGGACGATTCCGTTCTGATTTAAATTAAGAATTGTGAATTAATTATGCAATGGCAAATATTACACTTGCATTAGAATGGTTGAAATGGTCTTCATTTCCATGTAAAACCTAAAATTTCAGTATTCGGAATAAGTATAGAGGCTGAGTGACAAAATGTTCATGATGATGTATTTTGATTATTTTCGCCACAACAAATGGCAAATACGAACATACAACAAAGTTGATAATAAGGTTTAAATGAATAGTCAGCTTACAACAACACAAAATACCCTATACAGCGAATATAACATTTCCAATATAACATTTATATGACATTATGTCTCATTTAATGTCTCCTCGTGTTCAACAACAATGATCAATGACCTTTGAACGTTTCTATTTTCGAAGATGAGTGTTACTTTTAAGAAAACAACCTGTCGGTTGAACATCGTTATTGTAAGGACAATAAATACATCTCTGAAGATGTTGCATGTAGTCTACTTATATATCAACAATACATAAACACGCGCAAACAAATGAACCATACTATTAAAAGAAATGTCTTGCTTTCATATTTAACTTACACTCCTTCTCGAGTACCTTATATTTTATAAGAATAATAGAATAGTCAATAATTACTGTGAGTGTCGGTAAATGAATATTAACCGACTCTGAGCCGACTATACTAATACTTCAAATCGTACATGGCAAGGTGTTGTTTGCAATTATTGTATATTAGATGCAATGAGCACATATACGTGGGGTGTTCCACAATTAATAGGACTTTTTTCATAGCAGCACGGCAAATCAGAAATTAACCAAAGTAGTTGTCTATAATTAAATTTTGATCTTTCACTGACAAATATGCGAAATATCAAAGACATTGATTGAAAAATAATAAATTTATTAAACATTAAATACACTGTGTACCAAGGAGGCGGGTCGCACCGTGACGTTATTATGACGTCGCATTTAAAGCGCAGTATTTCAACATTAAGAAACATTAAATATTTTTGTTCATAGTCATCCTGACTTTCTAGTCAGATCCAATATCACTGTTCCGATTGTTTAGATGTGTTTCCGTAACCCTGTTCACAAAAATGTGTTGCAATGTTGTTAGAAATTGCTCAAACATTGGAGCGCCTACCAGTGTACGAACAGTGTATATTAACGTCAACTTAATTTTCTATAACCCCACATGTGCTTATTAGTAAGTTAATAAATCCGCGATCTGTAATCAATATGAGCCAACAGAATGCAGGTGGCTGCTTAATGCAACTACATTATACATATTTCATCATTTCATTGGTTAGCACTGTTGGTTTTCCCAATGTGCACCGTTGTTTGATAATCGGGTGGTTTCTGTTTATTGGCATTTACGTCATTTTCATTCATGACGCGCATGGATACATACACTTGATAACTGACTTAAGATAACAAAAACAGTGATTTATTCGAAAGTTTGCATTCTCATGTCAAAGTCATCCACGTAATGCCATACAAATAGGCATTTATATTTATCAAGTGGATATTGAGATATTCACATTTTTAATAAGGATAGTATTGACAAATAATAGTGTTACCCGCCTTGGTTTTTCATGGTTTCTATGACAACGCTTTGTATAAGCATCATCAGCAACAAATAACTTCTGTTGCTATCAGCATATAGAGCATACATTGCAATGCATATGGGACAATTTTCATTAAATTGTAATTGTTAAGTAAGAGGTTATGAGAAAAGTCCTATTATTTCTGGAACAGCCCTCGTACAATGTATATACAATCTGGTTTGATCAATATAAAATGTTATCCTACATACATGTTTATATCTTACTTTAGTAGTGTTCATTGTTATCCAGTGCGTATGATTCATAGTTCGGCGAACTTCCAGTTTCAATGCTATGCTATTATCGGTTTATTTAATGTTGCTTTATAGACATTACGGCATTGATTTGCTGTTGTAATGGTGTCGTTAGTATGTACTGTTAGGCATGGGTGTGGTAAATGTCACACTTTATGTTATAGGGTGAATTGTCCTTGAGAATCAATAACAAACCGATATAATGTTGTTATGGCTCATTTTACAAAATGCCACTTTTAAGATTTAATGCAATGTTGGCCTTGCATTACATTCATTTAGTCAAAATCTAGAAATTTTTAATTCCAGTGTAATGATACGTTTGCAATCAAACAAAATAATACTTGTTACAGTGAGTTTACCGGTTTGAACGAATTAATAACTTATAAGGCCAAACAACCTTACACAACGAAAAGAACCTTCGTACAGTATAACCGTGTTTCAGACACAATGTGTAATGTTCCAAGGGCTGAATTCTTACCACGAGTACATTTAATTGGCATTTTGTTTAAAGTAGTGGGATAATCAACCTATATAATTACACGATGCTTTCTGGTAACTGTTTTAATGTTGTTAAATTAAACATGTACCTGCTATAGCGTGTGCTAGTTACATTCAAATGTCATGCTGTTGTTGATTGTGTTGGCTGTAGATGTTCATGGTTATGTATGTTTGAAGTTAATGACGTCATCCAATAAACAGATAAAACCCATTATAATTTAATTGCCACATCATCACTCGGGTAGTTCGTTAAAGGATGCATGTACTTTTTGTGTTCAGCAGCAACAGAAGCAGATACACAAGTTGTTTAATTCCGTTTGTTTTAAAGAACATAAAAGTAGCATGGTTGCATACATTGACGATTGCGAAGCCATTCTCTAATAAGGAATAACTAATCAACCAGTTTGGTTATGAGAATACATATTAGTCACGTTTAACGGAGAAAGCCTTTGAGTAGCACATATATATTAATGATATCTGATTTAACTACCTAACGCAAAAAGCTAAATTTGCCCGCTACATTTTTACAATAATTTTTGACAACATTGTTCTAAATGCAGATAAGGAAAGATAATTTGATAAACGAGTGATTATATCTTATACACATTGCGTATCAGTTCTTAATGATGTTAGTTATGCCCGAACCAATATAGAACAATGATGATTTCATGCGTTGCTATCATATAGCGTGCATGTGAGTATTTATTTAGAGTTATGTCGGTCAAGGGTAACCTTAAAACATTCTTTCCAATGGGGCCCCGAAGAGAAATCAAATGGAAGAGACAGTGGTGTGATACAAGTCATATGGGTGAGAAATCTAAGCAGATTCCTTGCAAAGGGGTTCGACAAGACTACAATATCAATGCATAGACTGACTTTAAGTCGTGCCGATCCCCTTTCAGTCAAGGATTTGTTAAGGTGTCTCGTATTTAGCAGGCACTCTAATATTTTCCTAACTTCACAGTACTTAGTGAACATATTACTGTTTCGTTAATCGTTGTTGTACAATCTAATGGTAATTAAATTTATACTTTGTTCTTTGTCAATAAAATACAATTATACTAGTGCTTGGCGGAAAGGTTATTGTATAAGAAATTGCATCAAGCCATTTAATAAATACTACTGGAGTATTAGCATGCGTCTGGTATAGTCTTACGCTCGAAGCGACAGTTTTTATTAATTATAATGTATTCTAAGCTCTAAAAACCTTATATCATGTCGGGAGTAAATAAAGAGTGTAGATATTTTTGAGGCAGTTTATTTGAACAGACAGTTCTCTTTACAGCGAGAAATAGATATTCCCTTGAGATATACAGAAAATCAAATTTCTATATTATTATGAGGACCACAAATGCAATAATGATTTGGTTTATAATAAATACCGTGGCGGTAATAGCGTTAGTTGAAGGGAACAGTATCAATTTATATCTATTTCGAGGAGACACTGTTCATTTCAACGCATAATTAGAAACATATTGAACATCTTTAGAGAATTTGTGAAGTATTTATCTGGTATACTCCGTACAAAGCCAGTACATCACACATGTGTAGATCACATGTATTCACACATAATTCTTAGTAATTATTTCTTTATTTAGTGTTGATAATTTACACCTATTAAGGGATTTCGAACCTATATTGTTACGCCACGTACAGTTGCATTTGACCACTCTTATCTAAAAATATGACATGCCTTCTTTAAATCCTCAATCTGTATACAAACTGCATTAACACAAACAATAGTCTTTTATTGCGCAATATACCCGTGAGTTATGATTTACTTCGCTATCAAACTGTTCGTCTAAATGCATATGCAGACACTGACTCACTGATTGGAATCAATAGATTTTGAAGTTTAGATAATCTTAGATAATCGATTTACAACGTGTATCACACTACATCATTTATTGTTGCAGTTGATTCACTTATACTACTTGGGGGGAATAATCAGCAAAGCAATATTTATACCAGCCATAACTTGTGTGCATATTGTGTAAAACCTGATAATATAAAGTCATCGTTTATCATATCTTCAGCCTCTGACATTAACAGTCTGATTATAACCTCCCTCTGATTTACTCTCTTTTTTATCGAAAACCACAAATCGTTCATCATGGAAGATGGGGGAATATAGAAAATCCATTGCGTTAGAACATAGACACACTCAACTTTGATCAAATGCATAACTCAAAAGGTACTTAACAGTGATTTAACTTTAATCGCTGCTAGCATGGGTGTAGTCTACGAGTGAACACAAATACTCTAAGGGACAAATAGAAAATACTAGTAGTCGTTATACAGAATCTTTGATTCTATACAACGTTGTCCTAATTTGCTTGTAGACTATGAGTTATGTACGTGGCTTGAGAGGGGATGATGTGGCTTCGAACACCCCTCATGCATATACCCATTGAGACTCGTTTGTCAGTTCTAAAGGTTGCAGTGTCGGTGTAATTTTGTTTCCACTTTTCCTTGGAAGTTAATTTCCTCTGCCCTCCTTTTAAAGTCCACCGCCCATCCCCCTTTTTTCCTCGGTTGTGTCTTGCGGAGATGCTAGATGAGATTCTTTTTAATTGGATCACTGTGCTGTTTGGTCACTATGATAAACGTTTTTAGCATATATATTTTCGCCTTCTTTTGCCCATTATTGCAAACTAGGTCAAGTCGTAAAAATGCCTTTTTAAGACGTATTAAAGTTAGGTCACTGTCCTTGGTGTTTTAAACTAGATCAGGGGGCGGTTGTGTCTCATTTGGTCGCCGTTTTGGCACGGGTTTGTGTGGTTGGGTCGCCAAGCAGTGGGGCCTTGGGAACTTGTTCGAGTGTTACATTTTGTAACTGCGTTTTGTTCGGTCTCATGCAATAACCGCTATTATATATTACTTAATTGTTTCTTCGGCATATGTGTGGTCATTGCTCAGTGTAGTTGCTGGGAATATGTAATATCATTTCCCACCCCATTCCTACCTTGCCCATTATTTAAAACAAGGTCAAGTCGTAGTTGTGCCTCCTTAGGTCGCATGCCGTTAAGTCACTGTCCTAGTGGTTTAAACTAGGTCACGCCCGGGGTTGTTGTGCCTCATTTGTTCGCCGGTTTGGCATGGGATTTGTGTGGGCATTGCTCAGGGTAGTTGTGTCGTGGTATTTCTGATTTCTGTGCTCGGCTGGTTAGTTTGAGTGCTACCTTGCCTGTCAGATTTTCTCATACCTTTTTAGTAGGTACGGCACATCTCCTGGGCGAATAGATGGTCAGACACATTCATGAGAAAGCAATAGTCACTCGCCGCCTGAGAGAAGTAGCGCATGCTTGCCATATAGCTGACGACATCTTCTACACTACAGTGAGACGAGGTTACGGGAATGTTTGCTTCAAATATAATTACTGGTCAGTACGTATTTCAATAAACGCGTATTGGGCTCGTAAGTGGAGTTTATCAGCCAAATAATACGAGTAAATGATACGCAACTGTGTATCTTTCGTAATAGGTAAATGCATTCCATACTTTCCATATAATCTGCTGCGTTTTGTGGTAGGACTTTACAACCGCACATAATGATGTTTCAAGTGCAGTGGAGTGACTACATTGCATATTACATGATGTTCTAATAGATATCACTTGATGGTGCAT
Organism: Spisula subtruncata; assembly: GCA_963678985.1. Lineage (NCBI taxonomy): Eukaryota > Metazoa > Mollusca > Bivalvia > Venerida > Mactridae > Spisula > Spisula subtruncata. Next base: position 2,937,350 of record OY787660.1, on the reverse strand, counting down.
ATGCAGTGCTCATGTTCAACATTCTTTATTCATTTTCAAAAATAATTTGCACTAGCGAAATTCCAAAACAAGGAATTTGGGTACTCAATATCTTATACCTTTTGTGCAAAAGACCCCTTAGTTTTAAACGATACCGATGTGTGTCACCGATACACACTAGACATCAGCTGTGTTTCGAACCAGTTCATCTCTAGTTGTGTGGTTAACAAGGTCCGATCAGGACCATTCCCCCATTCGACCTCCACGCCGCATCTAATTAATTTTGTTGCCATAGCCTTTTTGTTTTGATTGCCGTTTTTGTATTGAGTTTGGATAAAATCCATGACAACACACAACTGATCAAAGCGACGTCATGTTGTTTCGAACGTTTGACAGATAATATCAAACGTTCATTAAATAAGCTTTTTAAAGTATGTTCAAATACGTCAGTATATCATTAAATAAATACAAACAGAATCCGGCATTTCATCATCAACACATGACTCATGATTGTCTATACCCTCCCCCCGCGCGCTCTATTTCATAATCACAAACAAACTAGACCACTGCCATATCATAAATGTTTGTATGTACTGTCTTACGGTCTAATAACAGGTGACTTAGTCTAGCACACATAGATTCAGCCGATAATGAAACAATAAAAACCAATTCTTGAAATAAAGCAATCACAGCATTGAACAAAAACCAAACTCGACCAAGAGCAGCACCTGGCAACGCCTTATTTATTTTATTTTAACATGTCTTCAGTCGAATGGAAAGACGAACCAGGACGACAATAAATAAACCCAAACTCTTGCATCAACCAAACCATCAGAAGTACATATAAAACAAAATAGATATAACATGTAATCAAAGACAGCTGATACCAGAACTCAACCTGGTACTAAGAGCATGCATTAGATAGACCACAGCAAATTAATATTGCATTTATGGCAATATGCTAAAACAAAATGGGGTTATGGTTATGTAGAAAAACATTTTAGCAGTAAGACTATTGTGGGTTTTTTAAAATTTATTTCAAGCACCGAAACTCAAAGATCTGTAGTGCGTTCAAACAACGTTTAGGGCAGGGGCATTAAACGAGTTGGTAAGGTAAGTAGAACCACAATAGTATTGTGTTATTGCTTCACTTAGCCAGCAGTAAGTTTGTTATTTTATATCGTTTCGACAATTTCGAGCTGGGTCCAATACCAGATAACAGTTCGTTATTCAACTTGATAAGAAGTCAAATGCACATTTTGCTGCGCTGGGACGTATCGCATACTAGAGCAGCATCTGCTATTCTGGCGAGATTTGCAAAGCACACTCCACAATATATACAGTTGTACAAGCTGTAGATTTTCTGCATTCTCTCTAGAGGACTTCTCTCTGATTGTTATCGTTTGATGATTATCCAGGAATCATCACAATGCATGATGTATGCTTTTGTATGATACAGTAACTTTCGTATCCTCCCATACGTTTCAGCAATACGGAGTTCTTAATATCGACTCTATGGCAATAGCGGACAATTTTGTTCTGAACTGAATTATGAATTTGGGGTTGTGCAACTGCAAAAACGTATATTTCACACTATTAAACGAACTATATTTCAGTGTGAAATATTAACCTACTGAGAACATTTCGATCACTCCATATTATGTATTTACCATACGTACGGGGGCTGGTTTTCGCAATATCGTACTTTTCTGCATGCATCTAATGTATCATTGGTCATACAAAGGTTTCCTCGTGTTCAACAACAATGAGCTAAGACCTTTGGAAATTTCGATTTTGGAGTATTATCACTTTTAAGAAGACAACCTGACAGTTGAATATCGTCTGAAGATGTTGCACATATCAACAAAATATGAATAAGCGCAAAAATGAACAATACTATTGAAATATGATTTGTCTTTTCCTTGAGTAATATCTTACTGTGACCATCCAACCCGTGTACCTGCTATTCCATAAAATAATATAATGGCCAATCACTGTTACTGTTGTGAACGAGTATCAACCAAATCGTGTGCCAACTATACTGATACTGTTTATACAATTCCAGGATCTTCAGAAGTTCAAATCATACATGACATGGAATTGTTTGCAATTGTTGTAAATTAGATATCATGAGCAAATATACAATCTGATTTGATCAATTATCGATGTACCGGAAATAGTATCCTTCATTTACATCTGATTTAGTTATGTTCATTGTTATCCAGTACATTTTATTCAAAGTTCGACGAACTTCACATTCAAGGTATTTTTATAATCGCTTGAATTAATGTTGCTTAATGGACAGTGTTGTAATGGAGTCGTTATTCTGTACTGTTGACCATGAATGACATTGAATGTGTTAATATCACACTTGGTATAATAGGGTGAATTGGCCTTGCGAATCAATAACAAACCGATATACTGTCATTATGCCTCAATATGATCACTATCAAATGAAAGTTACAGTGAGTTTACCAGTTTGACCGTGATTCATTAGTTCTGGTATATGGGTCATATTTACAATGGTTGATTAACAAAAAACGCATAAGCTGCTCTTAAGTTCTTTATATAACACAATTAATATACCTAAAACCTAAAACAAGTGCCTGGTACATGTAACAACACTGAGTTCGTACAATATAAACGGAGAGAGTATACACTTGTTAGATGTTATGTACACCAACATGTAATGCGTATATCTTTTTTATTAAGCATGATATCATGTTCATTTTTTGCATGTCTTCATGCGAGTAGCAGCGATTTTCCGATTATTCGATGATTATAATTCGCATGCAGCGAGTAGTGAACCGTGAATTTTCAAATTAAGCAAAATGCATGTGGAAAACAAATGATTTTCACAAGAACTCAAAAAATGTTGCATACACATTGTCCATCAATACCCACACCAGGAAAACAAAAACCGGAAGAATTACGATTACAGACCGTACAAGAGAGGTTTGTGAAACATACACGTCTCATGATAGTAATTAGCCAAGTGTGACTAAGGTCACCACGACCTCGACCTTTGACTTATCGACCTCAAAATTAATAGGAGCCTACATCTGATGATTAACAACCTCTCTGTAACGTTTAACGATACAAGGTCTTATATTTCTTATGGTGTGGACCAGTGATTGTTTTGTGTTCAAATGTCATGGTGAGTTTGACCTTTGATCCAAATGACCTTGAAAATAAGTCGGGCCGTCTATGGAGGATGAATAATCTCCACTTAAAATTTTAGAATCCTAGGTCAAATCGTTTTGGAGTTATTGTTGAAAAACCATTCGGCATGTCGACCGACCGACTATTTGCTCTGTAACGATATGTACTGTGTTGGTGTACTTATAACATTTAATGAGTGTATAGGGTTGGAGACATCAAGTGTAATCACCCAAGTGCTGAATTGTTACCACGAGTACTTTTAATTGGTATTTGCATTTAAATGTTTGGATTAATTACCTATGTAAATACACGATGCTGTCTAATAACTTTTTTAATACTGTGTGATTAAACACATACAGTATATTGCGTGTGCTAGTTACATTCAAATGTCATGCTGTTATTGATTTTGTTGACTGTACAAAGATCCTCGTGGATATGTACGTTTGAAATTAATGACGTCATCAAACAAACATATAAAACGCATTATAATTTACTTGCTTCGAGACGTTCTTTAAATGATGCATTTTATAGCGGTATACTTGTGTTCAACAACAACAGTGTCAACAACAACAAACGTTGTACAATTTTTTCTGTGATTATGGATCGATACAATTGTTACTCGCGTAATATCCTAGCTTCACAGTAGTGAACAAATGGCAGTTTTGTCAATCTTTTTTGTACAATAATATACAATGTTCTTTGTCAAAAATATAACTATACTAGTGCTTGGCGGAAAGGTTATTATACAAATGTATTATAAATTATATCAAGCCATATAACAAGTACTACTGCAGAAATACTATGCGTCCGGTATAGTCGTAAACCCGAAGCTGAAGCTTTGTAATAATTTTAATGTATCCTAAAACCCCTATAGCCATGTCTGGAGTAAATAACAACTTTTATTTTCGAGGTTGTTTATTTGAACAGACAGTTCTCTTTTATAGCGAGAAGTAAATATTCCCTGGAGAAATACAGAGAATCATATTTCTTCATCATTGTGAGGACCACAAATGTAATAATGGCTTGGTTGGAAATAAAACCGTCGTGGTAATTTAGTGTTAGTTGAAGGGAATAGTCGGATTTTATATATATTTCGAGGAGACACTATTCATTTCAAGAAATAATTAGGAACGTATTGAACACCTTTAGTGTATTTGTGAAGTATTTATCTGGTACATTACGTGTGAAGCCAGTACATCACACACGTGTAGATCACATTTAATCACACATACTTTTCAGAATTATTTGTTTTGATTTGTGTTGATAATATGCTCGGATACAGGTATTCGACCACTCTGATTAAATAATTATATGACATGCCTTCTTTAAATTATCCATCTGTGTATAAACTTGCAACTAACACCACCGGCAGTCTTAGTAATACGTGATATACACATACATTATGATACAATTCGAGGTAATAAGAAACACTGTTCTATCAAAGACACTGACTAACTGATTGGAATCAATAGATTTTGAAGTTTAGATAATCTTAGATAATTGATTTACAACGTGTATCACACTACATCATTTATTGTTGCAAGCGATTCACTTACACAACTAGGGAGAATAATCAACAAACCAATATTTCTACCAGCCATGCCTTGTGTGCATATTTTGTAAAACCTGATTATATGAAGTCATCATAATATATCATTTCTCCAGCCTTCATCATTATCATTCTGATTATAACCTCCCTCTGATTTACTCTCCTATTCTTTATCGTAAATCCGAAATCATTTATCTCGGAAAATGGGGGAATAAAGCAAATCACTAGCATTAGAACATAAAAACACTTAATTGTATTGCACTACTCACATGGTTCTTTTAATAACAGTGAATTTAAATTTTTTCGCAGCTAGCATGGGTGTAGTAAATTGGTATACAATACCCAATTAGACAACAGGAATGTGGACAGTTATTACAAGAAAACACATGAAGTCGTTCTATAGAATATTTGATTGTATACAACTATATCCTAAGTTGCTTGTAGACTATGAGCTGTGAATGCGGGTAGAAAGCGGTACTGTGCCTTTTAACACACCTCTGGATTATATCCATTGATACTCGTATGACGGTACTAGAGGTTTAGTAAGGACAGGGATCTGTGAAAGTATCTCGTTGGGCCATCTCTTACACAAATAGCTGGTCGGACACATTTATGAGAAAGCAATAGGCACTCGCCCCCTGTGAGAAGTAGCAGGATACGCGCATGCGTGTCATATTGCTGACGACATGGTATCTTATACAGTGAGACGAGGATACGGGAATGTTTGCGTGAATTACAAGACTTGAAATATAATTACTGGTAAGCATGCATTTCAATAAACGCGTATTAGACTCGTACGTGGGGTTTATCAGTCTAATTTTAAGAGTAAATTATTCGCAATTGTGTACGTGTCGTAAAAGTAAATGCATTCCTGACCAAGCCCCATCCTTCTTTGAACTCAATATTGCTCTAAACATCCGTATATCTGCTTCAATTGCAGTGAAGTGAATACATTGCACATTAAATAATTTTCTAATAGAAACCACTTAGCGTAGCACATGCAGTGACCATGCTCCACATTGTATTTTCCAAACTAATTTGCATTTCACGAAATTCCAAACTAGCAGCAAAATCTTGCTCTATATCAGACTAACCTCAATGGTCGATGCAGCAAAATGCGAGAATAGAAATTGCATACTCAGTAGACGAAATCAACGTATTGATGGCAAGAATAATATTTATGTGATAAGAATCTCGCGATATAGACTTGCATTAAATGTTTGGTTAACATGATTAAAAGCGTGAAAGATGTAAATGAATCTTTCCAGAATCTGCAACCGTCTGTAAAACTGTATAATTAGCATATAAATGGATGCAATTTGTGGTCCTACATACCATATCAATTAGTTATATCAGCATAGAGTTAATCACCAGAGATTTCACCAACTGGTTCCAATAAATCAACATTAACGATCAAATATGAATTCCACTCTTTGTGCTGTCGTTCACCGCAACAACCCGACTCCGACCAAAGCTATAATGTCTTAAGTAGTGACATGAGCTTTTACGATTGGTTGTTTTCATTCGACCTAGACAGTTTCACAAGTGCCTGGTCTTCTGGGATTTTCAGGACCAAGTTGCCCTATGAGCTACAATTAATGGGGAAGGACAGTTGTGTGACACGAGGAATTTGTGTGCGTAATATCCCATAGCTCTTTTGAAATACAACATGTACACTCATTGTTTCAACGTTCCAATTGTATGTCACTGATACATGCTAGGCAACCACTGTGTTACCAACAAATTCATCTCTTGTTGTGTGGTTAACACTCAGTTTGTACCAAGGGCATTGGTCCATTACCATTTCCCATACGACATTCCACCACTACATCATAAAGAAGCTGATTTCCGAAGCCTTTTGTTTCGACCACCACCGCTTTTTCGTATTGATTTGAGATTAAATTCACGACAACACACGACGGATCAAAGTGACGCCATGATGCTTCTAACGTTTGGCAGATGATATCAAACAGAAATCAGATATGTTTTTTAAGTATTTTCAAAACGTCAGTATAGTATATGAATACCAACAGTAGCCGGTGTTTCATCATAAAGACAATGAGTCATACTTGCCCATATCCTCCCCCGCGTGCCCAGTATCTATACAACAAACAAACTAGTCTGCTGTATTACCATAAATGTTTTTTTGAAATGTTTCACAGTCTATAACAGGTGCCTTTGAAATAAGTCTAGCACCCATAGATATTGAAACAATAAAAACAATTTTTTTTTAAATATTACAATCAAATCATTGAACAAAAGCCAAACTCGAACAACCGCAACACCTTTTTTAAAATATCTTCAGTCGTTTGTAATGACAAATCAGGACGAGAACAAATAATCGCATACTCGTACATCAACCAAAACATCAAACGTGCATATAAAACATAATATATATAACAAGACAGCTGATACCTGAATTCAACATGGCAATCAGAGCATTATATTAGAACGACCACAACACATTAATGTTGCGTTGATGATAATATATCTCCATCAAACTAGGGTTGTGGTAGGAAAACAGAAAACACAAATTTAAATTATTGTTTTAGTTACTTTGTAAAACTGAAAATCAAAGATCTGCGGATCATTCCAAGAAAATGCCAAAATAAAATGTTTAGGATAGGAGCTTATTTAAGGTTGTTAAGGTAGAACCACACTAGTATTTTGTTATTACATCACATAATATTATCACAGAGTGTTGTTCATAATACGACGTGTGATTAAAGGTATCGTACAGAGAAAGCATATTGTAACGTCCTTACTGGAGCAATCAGTTTACCTGTAACACTACCTATCAATGAAAATAATGAAAAAATCCCCATATTATGTACATTCCTTTGCATGACACAGATATGTTGGCTTGTTTTGAGTATTGTGAAGTTTCTTTGAAATTACCTCCTCAATCACAGTGACTGAAAATTAGTTTGGGTATATCGTATGAAACCAATGCAAAGGGAACAGCGAGACAATACTCATGCACGTAGGATACTAGTAATAATACATTATATTATATTGCATACAAGCAGCGTGCATCAACGATTATAAAGGCAGGTTGGCGCAGCATCGTATATGACCTACTTTACCGTTGTTGTTCTCTTACGTACGCTTGCGTAGTAGAACTTTGTGGTAGTGGCAATGCTTTGTTTTGTTGCATTTCGCTGAAGGACCTGATACTAAGTGAACACGTTAGAGTGCTTGAGATGTCTGCACACCAAACCAATGAGCTGAGGGCAATCGAGTTTACACCTATTGTTTATCTACAGCATTCACAAATTAGCATTTCACCAAACACGTCATATATCACTCCATATCATATAACTAATAACTAAACACTAAGAATGCACCGTGTGTAAACACTAAGAATGCACCGTGTACTGCTATGATGTGTTTTATGAATACACGATCAGACAGTGAGTGATCAATATCTTATCTCTAATAACTTACATATTAATGCTCACATGCCTTCCCTGTCGGATTTTCTCATAGCCAGCAATGAGTTTATTACTCGACATCGTTTCGCCAACTTCGAGCTGGTGTCCAATATTATCTACGAGTCCGTTATTCAACTGGATGAGACGTCAAATGCATATTTGCTGATAATACTTGCGCTGAGACTTATAGCATACTAGCATCTGCTATTTTGGCGAGATTTGTACAACACAATATATGCAAGCTTTGAATGTTCTGCATTCTCTCTCAAGGACTTCTCTCTGATTGTTATGGTTTGAATCCAGGAATCATCACAATGCATGATGTATGCTTTTGTATGATCAGTAACTTTCGTATCCTCCGATACGTTTCGGAAAAAAGGTGTTAAATTAAATAAAGAATTGAGAGTTGTGCAATTGCAAAATCTTATATTTCACAATAATAACGTCACTATATTTCATTGTAAAACCTCAAATGGCAGGCTGCTAAGTGAAGACATTCGGTCACACCATATCATGTATGTTCCGTAAGCACGATGGCAATATCGTAATTTCGCTTTGGGCCACAACGAAAATACGAGAAAGTAAGAAAATAAGGTTAAGTTAAAAACATCTTCGAAACATTCTGCAAGCTGCTAATGTAGCATTAGTCATAAAATGTCTCCGCATAGTCAACAACGATGAGCAACGACCTTTGGAAGTTTCAGTTTTTGGGGATATGTGTTACGTTTTAAGAAGAAATAATGTCAGTTGAATATCGTTAAATGGAGATTGACCCTTCTCAAAAGATGTTACCCCGATCATAAATATATAAACAAGCAAAATAGAGAAAATAAGCTCAATAACATTATTATACGAATTGAAATAATTATATTTTTCGTATTCAACTTTTAATAATCAACCATCGTACAAACTGTACGATAGTACTAATGTTTCGTAAATAATAATGGAATGGTTAATTACGGTTTGTGTTTGTGAACGGACCCTGTGCCAACTATACTTATAATGTTTATACAATTCCAGGTTTTACCGGAGTTCACATCGTACATGACATGGTGTTGTTTGCAATTGTTGTATATTAGAAAACATGAACACACATACAATGTTTGATTTGTATCAATTCTACCGGATATGTTGTCTTACATTTTTATCTTCCTGTAGCACTTCTGGTTCATTGTTATCTAGTACGTATAATTCAAAGTTCGACGAACTTCACATTCAAGGTATTTTTATAATCGCTTCATTTAATGTTGCTTTATGGACATTATGACATTGATATGTTGTTGTAATTGTGTCGTTATTCTGCACTATTAGGCATGAATGTGATAATATCACACTTGGCATAATAGGGTGAAATGTCCTTGCAAGTGACACACCGATGTAATGTCGTCATTACTCGTAAAATGCCATTTTGAAGGTTAAATGCTATTTTTGGCCTTGTGGTACATACATTTAGTCTACTGGATTGAACGATTAAATAGTACATGTACTCGTAAATGGATTAGAAATTAGATTGATATTTACAAGGTATGATGTCCAAATATGCAGAAATTGTCTATTGATTCACATGCTGAATTCTTACCACGAGTAAATTGGTATGTTTGTCTAAAGTAGATAGTAAATCACCTACGTAAATATACGATGCTGTCTGGTTGCTGTTTTAATCGTGTTTAATAAAAACATACATGCTGTTGTGTGTGCTAGTTACATTCAAATGTCAAGGTTTTGTGGTATATTTTATAATTGCTGTTGTTGACTACAGTTTGTTATCTGTAGATGGTCATAGATCTGTATGTTTAAAGTTAATGACGTCATCAAATAAACAGATACAATCCATAATAATTTAATTGCTACATTGTCACTCAGGTTGTCATTATAGGAGGCATGTTATATAATACCAAGTCTTTTAAGTACTACTACAGAAATATCATGCGTGCGGTACAGACTTACACTCGACACGAAACCTTTTCATAATTTTAATGCATTCTAATCTCTAAAACCCCTGTCATGTCTTGAGTAAATAATGCTTCAGATATATTCGAGGCTGTTTATTTGTACAGGCATTTCTCTTTATAAAGCGAGAAATAGATAGTCCCTGAAGATATACAGATAATCAGATTTCCTCATAATTGTGAGGACCACAAATGGTCATTTCAACACAGAATTAGGAACATATTGAACACCTTTTGTGTATTTGTCAAGTATTTTAATATCTGATATATTCCGTGTAAAGCCAGTACATCACACACGTGTAGATCACATGTATTTACCCATTATTCTCAGTATTTATTTCTTTATTTAGTGTTGATAATTTACTCCTATGAAGGAATTTCGAACCTATAATGTTACGCGACGTACGGTTGCATTTGACCACTCTAATGAAATATTAAAAATATGACATGGTTTCTTTAAATCCTCAATCTGTATATAAACTTGCATAAACACCAACAATAGTCTTTGTATTGCGCAATATACCCGTGAATTATGATTAACTTCGCTATCAAACTGTTCTACTGAATAAATATGCAAACACTGACTCACTGATTGGAATCAATAGATTTTGAAGTTTAGATAATTTTAGATAATCGATTTACAACGTGTATCACACTACATCATTTATTGTTGCAAGTTGAATCACTTATACTACTGCTATATAGCTGACGACATATTCTACACTACAGTGAGACGAGGTTACGGGAATGTTTGCTTCAAATATAATAACTGGTATATAAGTACGTACTATTTCAATAAACGCATATTAGACTCGTAAGTTGAGTTTATCAGCCAAATTATACGAGTAAATGATACGAAACTGTGTATCTTTCGTAATAGGTAGATGCATTCCTTATAGCTGGTGCGCAGAACATAACAACGCGCCATCGTTATTTGAACTTCATACTTTCCATATAATCTGCTGCGTTCTGTGGTAGGACTTTACAACCGCACATAATGATGTTTCAAGTGCAGTGGAGTGACTACATTGCACATTACATGATGTTCGAATAGATATCAATTAGTGGTGCACATGCGGTGCTCATGTTCAACATTCTTTATTCATTTTTCAAAAATAATTCGCACCAGCGAAATTCCAAAACAACTGCATATTATTGTTCAGACACTATATGTCACACTAACCCCAATGGTAGAAGTAACTGATGAGCCACTAGAAATTGCATACTCAGTAGACGAAATCAACGTATTTATGACAAACATAATGTTTATATGTGATGTGATTCTCGCGATATAGACTTGAATCAAATGTTTGGTTAACATGATTGAAAAAGTGAAAGATGTATGTAAATCTCTCCAGACGCTGTAACCGTCTTTATAACTGCATAATTAGCATATAAATGGATGCAAATTGTGGTCCTGCATACCATATCAATTTGTTATAGCAACATCGAGTTAATCACCAGACATTTCAAGAACAGTTTCCAATAAATCAACAATAACGATGCAATATTAATTACAATCTCCGTACCGCCTTTCACTTCATAACTCCAACACCAGTACATCGACCACGGTCATAGTGTCTTAGTGACCTGGGATATTTCCGATTGATTGTGTTCGTGTGAGTGAGACAGTTTCGCAATAGCGTGGTCATCTCGGACTTTCCGTGCCTAGCTATCCAATGACCTCAAATTCAGAGGGAAGAGACAGAAGTTGTGTGGCACAAGGAATTTGGTTACGCAATATCTTATACCTTTTGTGCAATAGACCCCTTAGTTCTAAACGAGCCCGATGTGTGTCACCGATACACACTAGACAACATCTGTGTTTCGAACTAGTTTATCTTTAGTTGTGTGGTTAACAAGGTCCGACCAGGATCATTCCCTCATTCGACCTCCACGCCGCATCTAATTAATTTTGTTTCCATAGCCTTTTTGTATTGACTGCCGTTTTTGTATTGACTTGGGATGAAATCCATGACAACACACAACTGATCAAAGTGACGTCATGGTGTTTCTAAGGTTTGACAGATAATATCAAACGTTCTTTAATTAAGTTTTTTAAAGTATTTTCAAAGACGTCAGTATGTCAGTATATATATATACAAACAGAAGCCGGCGTTTCATCATCAACACATGACTCATGATTGTCTATACCCTCCCCCGCGCGCTCTATATCAGTATCACAAACAAACTAGACCACTGCCAAATCATAAATTTTTGTATGTACTGTTTTACGGTCTATAACAGGTGACTTAGTCTAGCACACATAGATTCAGCCGATAATGAAACAATAAAAACCCATTCTTGAAATAAAGCAATCACAGCATTGAACAAAAAGCAAACTCGACCAAGAGCAGCTCCTGGAAACGCCTTTAGTATTTTATTTTAACATGTCTTCAGTCGGTTGGAATGACAAACCAGGACCAGAACAAATAATCGCATACTCTTGCATCAACCAAAACATCAGAAGTGCATATAAAACATAATAGATATAACATGTTATCAAAGACAGCTGATTCCTGAACTCAATATGGCAATCAAAGCATGAATTAGATAGGCCACAACAAATTAATATTGCATTTATGGTAATAGGATAATAAAATAGGATTATGGTTAGGTAGGAAAACATTTTAGCATTTGTGGGTTTTTAAATTTATTTTCAGCACCAAAACTCAAACAACGCTTAGGGTAGGGACATTAAAAGAGTTGGTGAGGTAAGCAGAACCACATTTAGTATTTTGTTATTGCTTCGCGTTAAATTATCAGTGCAGTTCATAATACGTCGTCGTAAAATTACTGTTTTCTTTACTGTAACAATCAGTTAACCTGAAACACAACCTATTAATGAAGATAAAAAATCCCAATATAATATAGATTTTTTTGCATAGTGCAATCGAGTGTACACCTATTGTTTGTCTATAACACTGCACCATACCTGTCAAATATGCCCCCACCATGATCAACCTAATAACTAAACAAAAAGAATGTACCTCGTGTGTATTTTTCATGCAGTGTATGTGGTGTTTTATGAATACACTATCAGACAATGAGTGATCAATATCTTATCTCTAATAACCTTCATATTAATGTTTACATGTTTCTTTTCCATGTCCGCATGCAGAAACGGTTTTCATGGAATACCATTTGTCGACTCAAAAACAAAATTAATCTTTTAAACTATAATTACTAATTGGTAAAATAAAATGTCAAAGAGCCATGAATATTGTATAATCCGATTTGAGCATCGCTGCATTTGGCTAACTATACATACTGATTTATTAGCTCCGAGAAGTTAGCAGCAATGTCGAAGTTAGTAGTTCGAAATTCCATTTCGAGTTACACGCGAATTACGAGCCAGCAGTGAGTTTGTTATTTGATATAGTTTCGACAATTTCGAGCTGGTGTCCAATATCAGCAAAGAGTTAGATATTCAACTTGATAAGAAGTCAAATGCACATTTGCTGATAATACTTGCGCTGGGACGTAAAGCATACGAGAGCAGCATCTGGTTTTCTGGCGAGATTTACCAAGCACAATCCACAATATATACAGTTGTACAAGCTGTTCATGTTCTGCATTCCCTCTAGAGGACTTCTCTCTGATTGTTTTCGTTTGATGATTATCCAGAAATCACCACAATGCATGGTGTATGCTTTCGTATGATACAGTAACTTTCATATCCTCCGATACGTTTCAGCAATATGGAGTTCTTAACATCGACTCTATCGCAATAGCGGAATACTTTTGTTCTAAACTGAATTATGAATTGGGGGTTGTGCAATTGCAAAAACGTATATTTCACACTATTGAACGAACTATATTTCAGTGTGAAATATTAACCTACTGAGAACATTTCGATCACTCCATATTATGTATTTACCATACGTACGGGGGCTGGTTTTCGCAATATCGTACTTTTCTGCATGCAGCTAATGTATCATTGGTCATACAAAGGTTTCCTCGTGTTCAACAACAATGAGCTAAGACCTTTGGAAATTTCGATTTTTGAGTATTATCACTTTTAAGAAGACAACCTGACAGTTGAATATCGTCTGAAGATGTTGCACATATCAACAAAATATGATAAAGAGCAAACATGAACAATACTATGGAAATATTATTTGTCTATTCCATGATTGATATCTTACTGTGACCATCCTACCCGTGTACCTGCTATTCCATAAAATAAGCGAATGGCCAATTACTGTTACTGTTGTGAACGAGTATCAACCAAACCGTGTGCCAACTATACTGATACTGTTTATACAATTCCAGGATCTACAGGAGTTCAAATCATACATGACATGGAATTGTTTGCAATTGTTGTTTATTAGATATCGTGAACAAACATATACTAGTAATCTGATTTGATCAATTACCTATATACCGTAAATAGTATCCTACATTTATATCTGATTTAGTTATGCTCATTGTTATCCACTACATTTTATTCAAAGTTCGACGAACTTCGCATTCAAGGTATTTTGATAATCACTTCAATTAATGTTGCTCTATGGGCATTATGACATTGACATGTTGTTATAATGGTGTCGTTATTCTGCACTGTTGGCCATGAATGACATTGAATGTGTTAATATCACACTTGGTATAATAGGGTGAATTGTCCTTGCTAATCAATAAGAAACCGATGTACTGTCAGTATGCCTCAAGATGATCACTATCAAATGAAAGTTACAGTGAATTTACCAGTTTGACCGTGATGTATATGGGTCATATTTACAATGGTTGATTAACACAAAACGCATAAAAGCTCTAAAGTTCTCTATACATGTATAACACAATAAATATACCTAAAACAAATGCTTTGTAACACCACTGAGTTCGTACAAAATAAACTGAGAGAGTAAATGGAGTTTGAGACATCACGTGTAATCTCCCAAGTGCTGAATTGTTACCACGAATACTTTTAATTGGTATTTGCGTTTAAATTATTGGATTAAGTACCTATGTAATTACACAATGCAGTCTGATAACTGTTTTGTACTGTGTGATTAAACATATACAAGATATTTCGTGTGCTAGTTACATTCAAATGTCAAGGTTTTGTTGTACATTTTTTGTAATTGCTGTTGTTGATTATGTTATCTGTAGATGTTCATTGATCTGTATGTTTGAAGTTAATGACGTCTTCAAATAAACAGATAAACCCATGATAATTTAATCGCTACATTGTCACTCGAGACGTTCTTTAAAGGATGCATGTTATGCCGATATACTTGTGTTCAGCAACAACAGTGTCAACAACAACAAACGTTGTTCAATTTTTTCTGTGATTATGGATCGATACAATTGTCACTCGCGTAATATTCTAGCTTCACAGTAGTGAACAAATGGCAGGTTTGTCAATCTGTTTGGTACAATAATGTACAATGTTCTTCTTCAAAAATATCATTATACTAGTGCTTTGAGGAAAGGTTATTATACACATGTATTATAAATTATAGCAAGCCATTTAACAAGTGCATGTACTACTGCAGAAATACTATGCGTCCGGTATAGTCGTAAACCCGAAGCTGAAGCTTTGTAATAATTTTAATGTATCCTAAAACCCCTATAGCCATGTCTGGAGTAAATAATATTTCCGATATATTCGAGACTGTTTATTTGAGCAGACAGTTCTCTTTATAGAAAGAAATAGATATTCCCTGGAGATATACAGAGAATCAGATATCTTCATTATTGTGAGGACCACAAATGTAATAATGGTTTGGTTGGAAATAAAACTGTCGTGGTAATAGTATTAGTTGAAGGGAACAGTCGGATTTTATATCTATTTCGAGGAGACACTATTCATTTCAAGAAAGAATAAGGAACGTATTGAACACCTTTAGTGTATTTGTCAAGTATTTATCTGATACATTCCGTGTGAAGCCAGTACATCACACACTAGTAGATCACATGTAATCACACATAATTTTCAGAATTATTTGTTTTGATTTGCGTTGGAAATATGACCGTATATAGGGATTCGACCACTCTGATATAATAATTATATGGCATGCCTGCTTTAAATTATGCATCTGTATATAAACTTGCAACTAACACCACCGACAGTCTTAGCAATACGTGATGTACTCATACATTATGATATACTTCGCTATCGAAGTAAGAAGAAACACTGTTCTATTAAAGACACCGATTCACTCATTGGAATCAATAAATTTTGAAGTTTGGATAATCTTAGATAATTGAATTTACAACGTGTATCACACTACATCATTTATTGTTGCAAGCGATTCACTTACACTACTAGAGGGTATAATCAACAAAGCAATAATTCTACCAGCCATACCCTGTGTGCATATTTAGTAAAACCTGATTATATGAAGTCATCATAATATATAATTTCTCCATCCTTCATCATTATCATTCTAATTATAACCTCCCTCTGATTTACTATCCTATTCTTTATCGTAAATCAGAAATCGTTTATCACGGAAAAAGGGGGAATATAGCAAATCACTTGCATTAGAACATAGAAACGCTTAGTTGTATTGCACTACTCACTTGGTTCTTATAAAACAGTGGATTTAAGTTTATTCGCAGCTAGCATGGGTGAAGTAAATGGGTGTCCAATACCCAATGGGACAACAAGAACGTAGACAGTTATTACAAAAAAACACCAGAAGTCGTTCTATAGAATATTTGATATATCCTAAGTTGCTTGTAGACTATGAGCTGTGAATGAGGGTAGAAAGCGGTAAGGACAGCGATCTGTGAAAGTATCTCGTTAGGCCATCTCTTACACAAATAGCTGGCCGGATACATTTATGAGAAAGCAATATGCACTCGCCCCCCTGAGAGAAGTAGCTGGATACGCACATGCGTGTCATATTACTGACGACATGGAAGCTTCTACAGTGAGACGTGGATACGGGAATTGGGTTGCGTGAATGACAAGACTTTAAATATAATTACTGGTAAGCATACATTTCAATAAACGCGTATTAGACTCGTACGTGGGATTTATCAGTCTAAATATAAGAGTAAATGATTCACAATTGCGTACGTGTCGTAAGGTAAATGCATTCCTGAAAAGCGCCATCCTTTTTTGAACTCAATACTGTTCTAAACATCCGTATATCTGGTTCAATTTCAGTGAAGTGAATACATTGTACATTAAATACTTTTCTAAAAGAAACCACTTAGCGTAGCACTTGCAGTGACCATGCTCCACATTGTATTTTCCATATCAGACTAACATCAATGGTCGTGGCAGCAAATGCGAGCATAGAAATTGCATACTCGGTAGACGAAATCAACGCATTGATGGCAGACATAATATTTATATGATATGAATCTCACGATATAGACTTGCATTAAATGTTTGGTTAACATGATTAAAAGCGTGAAAGATGTAAATAAATCATCCAGAATCTGTAACCGTCTGTAAAACTGTATAATTAGCATATAAATGGATGCAATTTGTGGTCCTACATACCATATCAATTTGTTATATCAACATAGAGTTAATCACCAGAAATTTCACCAACTGGTTCCAATAAATCAACATTAACGATAAAATATTAATTCCACTCTGTACTGCCGTTCCCTCAACAACCAGACTCCGACTACAGCTATAATGTCTTAGTAACATGAGCTTTTACGATTGGTTGTTTTCGTTCGACCTAGACAGTTTCACAAGTGCCTGGTCTTCTGGAATTTTCTAGACCAAGTTGATGTGAACTTAACGTCATCAAACCAAATCACTTCTTTCGTGAATCCGAAATTTTTGCGAAATCCTGCCGAACTACGTGACGTCATTGTGCACATGGGAGGTCATTTGAATGTGATCTCTTACTATGTGTAGTCAGATCTCAAACAGTGTAAAGGAATGGAGCAAACGTTAGGATCTGATTTTAATGAAATTGTATATGCTATGAAACAGATCGTACCTCAACTTTACACAATACAGAGAAAACAAAAAAATATTATTAGCTTTATTCAGTTGTTTAATTAATCAAATTAGCCGTTTCAATTGTTAGCGGCAGATTTAACTATCGGCGTCTAATCTCGATAAAATGTCATCCAGTGCTGCGTCACTTCCCTCCTAGCGTGAACAATTCAAATCAGTTAAAGTTTCAACATACGTATGTGGCAAGTACGCAGTATAAACTATTCAAACGAATGTTCTCAAAATTGAGTATTACGTATGGAAGTAGGCATTCGGAACCGATATACATTATACATGTAACTGTTGCATCAGAATTGTATGACTAAAACTCAGACGTAGACATTAAATTGTCAAACCTGCTACTTGCTCGCATATTGTTATAAACGTACCAATTTAAATATAAATGGTTAGACATGCTCAATGTGTAACAACAAATACTCAGACAATTATTACATAGTTCAATCTAATGGCAGTGATTATAAATGTTGTCAATTTTAAGTCAAGTCTGAATTGCAGTCTTATAATGTTGATGAATAAGGCACCTGAATGTTATTCCGTACATTAAAGGAATAGTTCAAAAGTCTTTTTCGATTATTTCAAATATCGAACTTCTAAATTCAGTGAATTCAATATAATGAAATGTAGTGTAGTGAATACTCTTAGGACTTTAATACAGACGGTCCTGGTTCGAATCTCGACAGATACGTACTATTCTTTGTTTTCTTTTATGCATGATTTTCACGACATCGATGCATTTTTATGAGGGTATTTAACAAACAGATCAAGATGGTGAGATTCACATTGTTTGAAAGACATTTTATTCAATTGATTGTAATTGATTTTTTTTAGGCCTTAAGCTATGCGGATATTATATGTATAGTAGTACTTTATTTTAGCATTTGTTGATGGTAACGTCTGATGCATGTGCATGTGTCATTGACATTACCAAAATATAATAATAAAAAGAGGACGTGAATGAGACTCGAACCAGTACAAGTAACTAGTAGTAAATTGTAGTTCCACGGCTTTACCATCAGAGCTACAGTGGCACATGGATTATTTGTTGAATGATTGTTCTTGTTTTTGAAATGTCGTACAAACCAAGCGTCTTTTGACTGTGACCGCAAATGATCACCCCTTTATTTACGAAATGCTATCCTCGACTCATTATTGTGTCAATGTGACTATGCCATCATATCTCGGTCGCACTATATCAGTACTACGTAAAATAAATGCGAAGTATCATTCAATTTAACCACGAGTATTCTCCCTTACCTTGTAAGTCAGTTCTCTAAGCACTGGTTTGTGTTTCCACCAGCAACGCAAGTAATGACAGCATAAAATGCACACCTCTTGTTCAGCTTGAACATTGCTCACCTCAAAGTCCTGTCCACAAATGCACTCCAGTACATTTGGGTGTGTTCTAATGTATTCGCTGTAGTGAGTTGGTTCTGTTTCTCATAGAATGGTCGATGAGACTGTCGCTTTGATTTGGGAATAATTGCGGTTTGTTCTCAGACTGTACGTTTTTCGAGGCGGATATGAGTGAATACAGGAGAGAACAATTACAACACAGATAACGGTTATGGTAATTATTAAGATTTAATACAAAATACAATAAGTGTAATATCAAACAGAATAAATTATATAAAGAAATAAAGGACATGTGGTAACAATAGGTCAAACATACATGGCAGAACAATAATTGTATGTGTATATGCTGAATAATATCCTAGTATCCTTATATGGACTGTAAATTATTGTGCATCGCCAGACTGTAACATTGACTTTTATTTAAAATCATGCATTGGCGTTGCAATATTCTTTGTAGCCAAAATGAATAGACGCGCATGTTTTATATAGGATAAAACTATCAGAACTCTTCATCATTTACAATTGACGACGTTCTCAAAGCGTCAAAAACAATATGCACATACTGCGGCACATTTAAGCACGAGAAAAACTGAACAAGCAGGAGCGCATTTCAAGAACGCATTTAGGAATTTAACTTTTTACGTATGTTAAGATATATTGAAACTCTCAGTTTACAATTAAATGCTACAGCGGCTAGAAAGCCAGACAAACATCAGAATCATCAGAATCTGATGTTGATATGGATCACGTGCGTGTATATTTCGACAATGGCTGTGATGTCAACGAGTTTAATTTGTAGTTACAACAATGTACGACATAAATGGTGTTTGACATTGTTTGATATAAAATGCACGAGAATGATAGCTGTAAACTAATGTGTAGGAGTCGAGTATTACATCAGACTTTCAATATATTTCACACAGCTATTCTTAGTCTTTCTTGAATGGTATACGTGATAATATGCACCATTCCAATCATTTGGCTAAATAGAATACAGCACACTATTGTTATGGCGAACTCGTTTAAGTCGAACATCGCGATAAGTCAAAGTTTGTATAAAAATCCTATTTTCCCGATCTTTAAGTGCACTTGTTTCGACTGATACTTCACCTAAAACTTATGTCGAATGAACAATTGTCTGAGGTTTCGAAACACGCGAGATAATGAGAGACTACTGTATTGATTTGAAATTCCAGCAACAAGATTCTAACTTAAAGTGACCGAATTTAGAACACTATTATACTATCAAAACACCACATAGTTATACATGTATGTAACAATATCGGAGAGATGGAATGAGGGTAACACACAAACGGTGATAAAAATTAACATTTGCAAATATTTACAGAAAACATGAACGTTCAATCAATCGTAAGGCAATATTTAATGGACACTCGGCACTCATCGGTAAGTTCGGGTCTTTATGGGAGACCGGAATACGGGTATTAACTGTGTTTGTGTCTAGTAAATATTGCCACCATACTATACACTCTCAGATAATGGCTTATGGGACACACTAAATGATGGTGAAGCTAGATTGCTTTTTGAAACAATAAATCCATATACATATACAATGTAGACCATTAGACCAAAAGCAGTCCAAGTATTTGAAACAATATGGGATTATCATTCTTAAGGTATTTCATTAATTTAGCAATCAAAATTAATTTTAAAAGTTGCCGCATCGAAGATTTAGAATTATAATGAAAAAGGCTAACATGAATAATTATGTAGATAATAAAATTCAACGAACCACCGTTGACTTGCTAGTGTTCATGAGCACAAATTGCTCGTCTTGTACCAATTTAACAACTAAATACATTGCGTAAATTAATCATAAAAATCTCAATTAAAAGTATCTAGTTTGCAAACGTATGATAGAACATGATATACTGCTTAACCACATCTTAAAATAATAAGAACAGCATTAGTTCATGCATTAGAATGGCAACATATTTCAACAAACTTATAACGTGGCTTAAATGTACACACATTCGAAAGAAATATAAACAGACATAAAACAAGTTAGTACATTTATGCACGATTTGCACCAATATCATATTGATAATCGACTATAAGTTGACTAGGCGTATACGCAGATCTACACCGATCCAATAATACGACCGTCTCATGTTTCAGGTCGTCTTGTGTGCGACTATATACGGTACTATGAAATAATTTGTATATTAAGTGCTTTATACGGCGCCAAATATGCCACAAAGTAAGCACTTGCTAAATGTAAATGATTTCACAGTACTATATATAAACTATGTGTATGAAAACAAAAGGTATAAGTTTTCATAATGATTTTAAATACTCAAAGCATATTAGAATTTCAAAAGATTTACATAACAAAGGAACATTAATTAAATTTTATGAAAATAAATATCGATGTTGCTCCCTCTAGAGAAATTGGGTGTATAGCAAATGCTGTAAAACAGATTGCTTAACACAAAACAGAGAGTGAAATGCATTCCTAAATATAATAAACAAATGAAATAATATTAAGCAAAACATGATGCATTTTATTTGCCTGAGGAAACTAGAACAACGTCAGTGTTTGAGCACGTGAAGAAAACGTAAACTAAAGTTGTAGCGTTTAAAATGTAATGCTAGGTCCAAACATCTTTTCTGTTAAGCATAATTCATAGATAACACATACTATAAGTATATTTAACAACAGGTAACACAATAATATGCCATTTATAATTCGCGTAACAATATATTGCGTGCATATATCCGTCATTCAAGAAGGACTGAACTACGAACATTAATTACATTTTGCATGGATGGACTGAATATCAAAGTTATGAAGGCAGCACAAAATGACAACCAATCAAAACTAACATAATATAAAATTCTGTACTTTTATAATCACCAAATCACGGACACCAAAATAGAACGACAATTATGAAAATGTGTTATTTTTACTTGCTGAAGGCACAACAATCTAATTATCAGCACTGACAAATTAAATGGCCACTAACAATTCTATGTAATGATTCTTTTTATATCAACTGATCGTATTACAAAGTAATCTGACTTCATTATAAATTTATTACAATCATCCAACTTTATCTTTTTAAAATCTTAATTAATTACCCACAGCTAAATGCCTTTCTTTTCATTACTTAGGTAAAGTATCGACTTAAGCAGTTTACCTTTTTATTGCTCGAGATATTTGTGTACACTTCAGTAAGTTGTGAAAGCATGGTAGCCTCGCACGTCAGGTAGCAATTACGGACGTTATTAAATTATTCTAAGCCTCCTATACGTCCAATAGTTCCGTTAGAGAATTAACTTTTATTGCAAACTAAACCATGATTGATAAATTATGTTCTATGAAGGCCTTACAAGAGGTTAAATATACATAAAGGGCATGAACTTTTTTTATCACGTTATACGCAGAACTTTGTGTGTGCCAAGTTTTTGTGACCGTACGTCTATCAATTCAGTTCTGTCTGAAATTGCTTATCAACCGCAATTCGTACTTAAACACTGCATTGTACAAAGCCACAGAAGACCATGAGCATTTGCCTTTAAATTGTAACGTATTATACAGTATACAGTCACTTCCGGCAAAATCGGATAAAGGAATGCCTGATAAACATTTCGATATCACGTCAAGTGATCATGTGACTTGCTATATCAGTCATACAGAAACATTCCATTTCGTTATGTTCTGATTTAGATATATTCTTTACTACCACGAAACTTGGTGCAAACGAATTTACACGACTCAACAGTATACAATAACACAGTTATGTAATATCGATCAATTGTCTGCACAATTTCTATTATGAAACTAAAATATAATCAGTTTATATACTTCTCATAATTTGATAAAGGTCACCGCATATTCCTTGCGGATATAGCGTGTACGTCATGCAGTATGACAACACGCAGATAGGATTTTCATCAAGTAACACGATATTAACTCTGTGATAAATTACAGAAAACTAATGTGAGGTCAGAGTGTCGATAAACACAGTTGTTTGATGCACATATGCACGTAAACAGAATTGGTTCAGGTTCGTTTTAGCATTTTAGTTAGATAAACTGAAAGAGAAAGGTATATTTTCCATGGCAGTACTGTAACTAATGGGTCGCATACTCAACAAACATATTACCAGTACTCGACAAATGCATGTGCACCATGATTATCACTGTAACATTATATATAACATAGTTTATGTGACCATTTCTAAATTTGAGAAGCATAATACAACTTATGATCGAAACTTTAAGACGGTTTGTCAGGACATCTAACAGTTCTGTTGCGCGATATTATAAACTACATTTTGTAATATTAACTCGACAGCATTTATTCACAATGTATGTGCTATTGAGATCAAATGAAATTAATCAAAAGAACGATGTAAATGAGTGGCATATGTTTTCCTCTAAGACGGACAGATACACAGTGGAGATACACACATGCATGATAAATAAGTAATACGCCTTTCCAAAGCACCATTTACTCGGGAAAATGTCGCTATACTAGTAATTAACCCGTGTATAAAAGATGTTGGATACAGTACTGAAAATATGCCAACAGAATGGCAAAGAATGCAGTGAGCAAGAAATATTATGAGCGTTATCTCTCTTGAGTTTCAGACTTGTGAACAAAGCGCTGAGTGCGTAACATTGTCTGACACATGCGCACTCGTGTCTGTTCGGAGATAAATGTCAGGCTTTTAGCACATGTGCAATTTGTCAAAAACATGTTTCGATGTTCATCCAAATTGCTGAAATATCTTCCCACAGATGATGAATGTTCAATATTCTTGACGTTACACTCAGGAAGAATCAAAGCTGCAGCTCTTTGACGTGGAAAATCAATTGTATGTAACAGAAGTTAGGGACAGAATCTATCGTAGATGACAAACCATAAACACACTCCCATTTTTCCTCCGAAACACAAAATCCTTGCATTGTTTATCGTCGTATTTGCATTGGCTCGTCCTCCTCCGCTATATCGTCTTCCGATTCTCCGAATTTCGCCTTTCTTTTATGTGACACAACCAAGAATGCAATACCTGCGCCGATATAGAAGACGAATACAATCCAGGAAAGCACAAATGAATAACCGTATTGATATTCTGCATTTGGAAACCGCTCAGGAAGATGTTCCTCTGCATACTCCGTAGTACGGATGAACACTTCGTTCATGACAATGATACAAGCACCTGCAATAATAAGATGTCATGTTTATTATCAAATACAAACTATCACATGCAAACTATACTATATGAAAATATGTTAGAAAAGAAATGAGGAAATCGTACAGGGAATGCAGCACTCAACTTAACCAAACATATACAGAAAATATTAACTACACGGGGTAATGGGTCAACCCAAGTGACCGAATGAAACACAGCTCAGATGCGACCAAGTTCCTCTAGTCCCGGCTGCAGGATGACCCAGTTTCATAAAATAATAATGTATCCGACATTCCCAGACGTTAGTCAATTAATGAAAACCTTTCATCTGATACTGGATGATGATGCTACGCCAAAATATATTATATAGTTCGAGAACGTTATTGTCAATTAATGTTTGAGCTATAAAATACACACAGTAAAACACGTCATGTCGTTGTTACGTACACAAGATCGGTCGCAGATAGTGGCACTTAATAAACTGAAATGACGATTACAACCGTGACATCGGCTGCACCATTCCCATGCCCCATACATTGCTTCCAGATAATGTTTAGCACTGTTCTCCAGCACTTTTTCAATTACAGTTGTACGGTTGTTTGGCCTGATTAGGTTTTCCCAAATTATTTAGTAGCCAGTACTAATTTATATCTGCTTTGCTGCCAACAAACAACTTATTCTACAAAAGATTAACTGTGGACATTGTTACTGAAGAACTTAATCTGCGTGATCCAGTATTTGTAGTGGATTGCTAAGGCTAATTTTGTGCGTTTCATCTAATATACTAGTAACCGGCTCGACCACTAGTATCAGTGTAATTGATCATTTGCTATTTACTAAAATATAATTCGATAAACGGTTAAAGGAACGCACTGGTCATCTAGTAAATAATATATTCAGTGTTAGTTTATATGACAAAACCGGAAATACATGGCAAACAGATGTACATGCAGACATTGACATACATTCTCTAGCAGAAATCGTGAGAAGTGTTCCATGTATTGGCCTCGTGTCAACTAGAAACATTGCAGCATGATTGGTATAAACAGCGGTGAATTGAAGTGTAATGACTTGCAAACGTTGGCAGGATAATCCTGATTGTTCTGATAGTAGGAACGAGTTGAGAGAGATATAGAGAGATATGCTAAATCTGATTGTCGGAGGAATATTAAGTTCTTAGATGCGATGGTACCAGTAAATCGGTATGTAACAATGTTATGTTCAATGGGACGTTGTCCTACTACGTACAACATTCTTACACGGACAATATGTAGTTCCTGCACGACTCATTTAATAACAGCAGGTATATGATTGTTACACTATATTTTATAGTAGAGGTTTTACCAGAATTATAATACTTAGTTATGTCCTTACATTGTATTTGATCGCAACGTTAGTCCTATCTGTCACATAGTTGACCTAATAAGCTTCCTTGTAATAGGTAATAACTTAAAACTGTATCATACAGGCACAGATTGTACGTAAGTTGACACACAAAGAAATTATTTTGTAGCTACATGTATTTAGTTTCTTTGTTTCTTTGCATTTCAATTTTTTCTTGTTTGTTCGCCCCTTATGTTTTTGTGCTCTGCACTTTCCGTTGAGTGTTACCTTACCTGTCCGACTTGGTTACCTTTTTAGGAAAACCAGCCCGACAATTAGGGTAGAATAAGTGGAAACAAAGTTATATAGTTTGTAAGAAATGGCATTTTCAACGGCACTATGTGTTATTCCAGTGAAATAGGCATACCAGTAACCATGTCACTAACATGTTTTACCAAAACATAATCCTAGTACCAATAACAAATATCTGCCAAACAGATTCCAGGTTATATTAGTATTTGCATTTTGAGCATGCATGCTAAACCAGCTTGATGTTTTGTTCGTTTTGTATAATCGGATATATAGCTGTTCTTTTGATAATAAAGCTACTAGTACATTGTAGTTGCTTTCCCCATTATAGTATGTTTCAAAAACATCACATACCCGTCATGACATTGAGTAGGGGATGTTACAAAAATACCACATACCTGTCATGACATTGAGTAGGGGATGTTACAAAAATACTACATACCTGTCATAACATGGATTAGAGCTGTGAGTCGTTTGAATGTGTATCTTGGTCGACGTATGGTGTACACAGCAAACATATGTACGAGAAACATCAGTATGATTGTGATGACGCTAAACGCACAACCAGTACGCATGTAATCTGTAACAGAGATAGTGTTTAAATAAATATTACGTGGGTATATTTATTACAAATTTTGATTTTAAATATAGTCTTTAAGTCCCACCAGTTAACAATATTTCCGTCATATTAAGACTACACAGTCACATTTTCCTTAAACGAGCAGCTAGCCCGAACTACATACGTATGCTGAGCACCAAGCAAGGCAGATATGCAATCATATATATGCCAAAACCTGGAGGTCACTAGCATTCTTTGATTGCAACTTAAGTGTTGTTAATGTTTCGTAGAAATCTTACCATTGGTTATAACGAAATAACATTGAAAAAGATATAAATAAAAAATCGAGCAATATCTCAGTCCTAATTGACAACGAGCAAGGCTCCAATATAATCCTAGTTTACTTTGTATGATATTGAATGATAAATGATAATGATTATTTATATTTACGGCGGTAATCTGTAATCGACGGTGATCATTACATTGAATGTAGTTAACGAAACATTGCTTCGCGTTATGGTTTCTCAGTAAACGACGAACCATAGAAATCTCTTGACAAAACAGTGAATCAAACTTTCCTTACTTTCATTAAGGAATAATGTGGCAGTTTTGGGAATCAAATTGTGTGACAAAATGACAATGGCTTACCTAATATTTGTCTGTCAATAGTTTCATCATAGATGATTTCATTCGTTGTTGGAAAGAAGTTGTGGTATTCACATCTTGATGCTGAAATAGAATAAAACTGAAATTGTATACGGTTATATATTCTGTAATTACTTTGTGAAATTGGGTCATCCTGCATTTCTTCATTTGAACGTGACCCCTTACTATGTGTAGTCAGATCTCAAACAGCGTAAATGAATGGAGCAAATGTTAGGATCTGATTTCAATGAAATTGTATATGCTATGAAACAGAACGTACCTCAACTTTACATAATACGGAGAAAATAAAAAATATAATTTTCTGTATTCATTTGTTTAATTAATCAAATTAGCCGCTTCAATTAAAAGTGGCAGATTTAATTATCGGTGTCTAATCTCGGAATAATATCATCCAGTGTTTCGTCACTTCCCTCCTGCCGTGAACAATTCAAATCAGTTAAAGTTTCAACATATGTGGCAAGTAACGTTACGCAATATGAATGCAGACACGCGAACCATTCAAACGACTGTTTTCAAAATTGAATGTTCGGTTTTGAACCTGAAGTAGGCATTATGAACAGACATACATGTAAGTGTTGCAATACGAGTAGAACAAAATGTTATTCCGTAGAGTAACAGAAATATTGCGAAAGCAGGCATGATTTACTGGCATAATATGAATGAAAACATGGGAGATGTTATAGGAAATAAGGCTTGAGATGCGCTATAATGTAACTAATGTGTATCCGAATACGCTACCGATATATGAGACCTCAGAACAATACATTAACTCATTTGCCAATTCAATTTGTTCATGTCCCCGGAACAAAGTAGTCAATTATGCCTTTGCTAATGCCCGTCTGTTAATTTGTTACTGCGATTTCTTCCCGAATACGATACAGTTCTAACTCTTGACCATTCGAATCAATAATACGACATTACTTTGGTTATTGGGGTCATATTGAGGTTACCATTCCGTTATTAATCATATATTCTGCTAAATTGATTCGATCCGTATTTTCGGTAAATAATCGATTTATTAATTTAGAGGACGCATCCTAATCTCTTCGCGCGTTATGCTTTTCATAACTAATCGAGATGATATTTGACGTTTTTGCAAAGCAACAAATTCATATTTTCAGTAAGAAACATGAATAAGATTCAACTTTGTGTTACTGACAAAAATGTTAATATTAAGTTGTTTATATTTTTATATAAGTATGGACAAATGCTAGTAATATTTAAGTACAATGTATGTATTATACGCATACCGTAAAGTACACGAATTGAGATATGTAGCACAAAGAAGGCTTGCTTCTGAATGGTGACATTAATTAATGACATTCAAAATGATTAACTACGACTATACATTTTATGTACTAGGAGGGTGTTCACATAAAACTTGCAGTTGAGCATAAACTTATGTGATACTTAGGTACAGTCCTTGAATATAATCGAATGCACATTTGCTGATAAGACTTGCGCTAAGACTTATAGAATACTAGAACAGCATCTGCTATTCTGGCAAATTTGCAAAAAATGCACAACATCTTCAAGCAGCGAATGTTCTGCATTCTCTCAAGAGAACTTCTCTCTGATTGTTATCGTTTGAAGATTATCCAGGAATCATCACAATGCATGGTGTATTCTTTTGTACGATGCACCAACTTTCTTATCCTGCGATAAATTTCAAACAGTAAGGTGTTCTTAATATTGACACTCTCGCAATAGCGGACGATTCCGTTCTGATTTAAATTAAGAATTGTGAATTAATTATGCAATGGCAAATATTACACTTGCATTAGAATGGTTGAAATGGTCTTCATTTCCATGTAAAACCTAAAATTTCAGTATTCGGAATAAGTATAGAGGCTGAGTGACAAAATGTTCATAATGATGTATTTTGATTATTTTCGCCACAACAAATGGCAAATACGAACATACAACAAAGTTGATAATAAGGTTTAAATGCATAGTCAGCTTACAACAACACAAAATACCCTACAGCGAATATAACATTTCCAATATAACATTTATATGACAGTATGTCTCATCTAATGTCTCCTCGTGTTCAACAACAATGATCAATGACCTTTGAACGTTTCTATTTTCGAAGATGAGTGTTACTTTTAAGAAAACAACCTGTCGGTTGAACATCGTTATTGTAAGGACAATAAATACATCTCTGAAGATGTTGCATATAGTCTACTTATATATCAACAATACATAAACACGCGCAAACAAATGAACCATACTATTAAAAGAAATGTCTTGCTTTCATATTTAACTTACACTCCTTCTCGAGTACCTTATATTTTATAAGAATAATAGAATAGTCAATAATTACTGTGAGTGTCGGTAAATGAATATTAACCGACTCTGTACCAACTTTATCAATACTTCAAATCGTACATGGCAAGGAGTTGTTTGCAATTATTGTATATTTGATGCAATGAGCACATACAATGTATACAATGTATATACAATCCTGCTTGATCAATATAAAATATTAGTCTACATACATGTATATATCTTATTTTAGTAGTGTTCATTGTTATCCAGTGCGTATGATTCATAGTTCGACGAACTTCCAATTCCAATGTAATGTTATTATCGGTTCATTTAATGTTGCTTTATAGACATTATGGCATTGACTTGTTGTTGTAATGGTGTCGTTAGAATGGGTGTGGTAAATGCCAAACTTTATGTGATAGGGTGAACTGTCCTTGAAAGTCAATAACGATATAAAGTTGTTACGGTTTAATGCTATGTTGGTCTTGCATAACATACATTTAGTCAAAATCTAGAAATTATTAATTTCAGTGAACTGATACGGTTGCAGTCAAACAATATAATACTAGTTACATTGAGTTTATCGGTTTGAACGAATTAATAACTTATAAGGCCAAACAACCTTACATAACGAAAAGAAACTTCGTACAGTATAACCGTGTTTCAAACACAATGTGTAATATTCCAAGGGCTGAATTCTTACCACGAGTAAATTTAATTGGCATTTTGTTTAAAGTAGTGGATAAATCAACCTACGTAATTACACGATGCTGTCTGGTAACTGTTTTAATGTTGTTTAATTAAACATCCTTAAACAGCACATTTCCTGGGCGAATTGATGGTCGGACACATTCATGAGAAAGCAATAGTCACTCGCCCCCTGAGAGAAGTAGCGTAGGCTTGCCATATTGCTGACGACATCTTCTACACTACAGTGAGACGAGGTAACGGGAATGTTTGCTTCAAATATAATAACTGGTAAGTGCGTATTTCAATAAACGCGTATTAGACTCGTAAGTGGAGTTTATCGGCCAAATCATACGAGTAAATGATACGCAACTGTGTATCTTTCGTAATAGGTAAATGCATTCCATACTTTCGATATAATCTGCTGCGTTTTGTGGTAGGACTTCACAACCGCACATAATGATGTTTCAAGTACAGTGGAGTGACTACATTGTATATACATGATGTTCTAATAGATATCACTTGATGGTGCATATGCAGTGCTCATGTTCAACATTCGTTATTTATTTTTCAAAAATAATTTGCACTAGCGAAATTCCAAAACAACAACATAATATTGTTCAGACATCTATATTTCACACTAATCCCAATGGTAGAAGCAATTATACGAGAGGTGTTCAACTTATTTATGAACAAAACATGAACACCGATTGTGCAATATTGAATGAAAATAATCGAAATATCTTTTTTAAACCATGCGAGAAAATGTTTTAAGTTGAACATATGATCATCATACATTGTATATTTCATTTGGTTATAGCTTAAAACAACAATTTAGTTGATGATGTTGTTTTTCCTGTTTTTAAGGCAAAATGTCCCTTTTATAAGCATCAAGAAAGTGTTGGTCAATTTTTATTTTGCTTTTATAATGAGAACATCAGTAATATTTGTCGTAAGACGTAATATTAAAGTTCTGTTTCCAGTAATTGTGAAATGGCACCAAAAATCGAAAATTGCCCAACATTGCCAAAACCTACACTATAAAGTTAAATTGGTTTTATGATATCTATGATGAATCCATTAGCAAAATGTGGAATAGTACCACAGATGGGAGTGTCCATAGAGACTATCAGTGACATTATTTCGAAACAGTTCAATGCATAGTTCTGGGAAAATGCGAAGTTCCTACGCTGAAAATCAAGAAAAACATGCATCGCAGCCAAAAGTCTTGGAATCTAGAAATGCGAAATAAACAACATTATGTGGAAAAATTGTTTCATTATGGGGAAACAATGCTGAATCTTAAAGAATGTTATGATATATCATGGTATGCTATTTTAGAAAAGGTCACAGGGATAGAAAGAAGTTCATGTTTGTCCAGCATTGTGTGTTCGTGGCCGTTTTCATGGAAAGGCATTGGGTTTGTTATTATGGAAATACGCACATCAAAATCAATATCGAATTGACGAAATTGAAGGCTGTGGTCTATGTACGAACCGTTTCAAATCAGGTTTTCAACAAAAAAGTGTTACGTGTCGTTCCTAGTGACTGTTCCAAGAACATAGTGTTTTCTTCCAGATTCAGCTTCAGGTCACCATATACAACGCCAAATAAAAACACTTAAGAATATAACTTTGATATATATTATAACCAAACAGTGGATGTCGAAGTCTTCTAATGCTTTAACAATATAATTTTCCATTTGGTTGATACTAAAACAACGATTAAAGAAGGAAAATGTAAACGTAATTATTACTAGTTTCGGACCTTCAAAACGCAAATAACAACACCCTCTACGCTAATGCTGATTATGATTTAACCGTAACGAATTGGCAATTTACAATTATTATATA
The DNA here is from genome assembly GCA_963678985.1 of Spisula subtruncata. Classification (NCBI taxonomy): domain Eukaryota; kingdom Metazoa; phylum Mollusca; class Bivalvia; order Venerida; family Mactridae; genus Spisula; species Spisula subtruncata. The sequence goes on along the minus strand of OY787660.1, from coordinate 2,905,158 downwards.
TACTTCTTGATACACTACTTTATACAATATAAAAGTTTTTATTCAATTTCATTGTTAGAGTAACACAATATTGATGCTCATTTTCTGTTCATAAATAAGTTGAGCACCTCTCGTACATTTCATACTCAGTAGACGAAATCAACGTATTTATGACAAACATAATATGTATATGTGATGTGATTTCGCGATATAGACTTGAATCAAATGTTTGGTTTACATGATTGAAAGAGTAAAAGAGGGCCGTAAATCTCTCCAGATACTGTAACCGTTTGTATAACTGTATAATTAGCATATAAATGAATGCAATTTGTGGTCCTGCATACCATATCAATTTGTTATATCATCAAAGAGTTAATCACCAGATATTTCAAGAACTGTTTCCAATAAATCAACATTAACGATGAAATATTAATTACAATCACCATACCGCCTTTCACCTCAGTGTTCCAACAACAGTACATCGACCACGGTCATAGTGTCTTAGTTGCCTGCGATATTTACGATTGATCGTTTTCGTGCGATTGTGACAGTTTCAAAAGTGCGTGGTCATCTCGGAATTTCCGTGCCTGGCTATCCAATTACCTTAAATTCAGAGGGAAGAGACAGAAGTTGTGGCACAAGGCATTTGGGTACTCAATATCTTACATTTTTTTGTATAACTTTTGTGCAAAAGACCCCTTAGTTCTAAACGATCCCGATGTGTGTCACCGATACACACTAGACAACATCTGTGTTTCGAACCAGTTCGTCTTAAGTTGTGTGGTTAACAAGGTCCGACCAGGATCATTCCCTCATTCGACCTCCACGCCGCATCTAATTAATTTTGTTTCCATAGCCTTTTTGTTTTGATTGCCGTTTTTGTATTGAGTTGGGATGAAATCCATGACAACACACAACTGATCAAAGTGACGTCATGATGTTTCGAACGTTTGACAGATAATATCAAACGTTCATTAAATAAGCTTTTTAAAGTATGTTCAAAGACGTCAGTATATCATTAAATAAATACAAACAGAAGCCGGCATTTCATCATCAACACATGACTCATGATTGTCTATACCCTCCCCCGCGCGCTCTATTTCAGTATCACAAACAAACTAGACCACTGCCATATCATAAATGTTGGTATGTACTGTCTTACGGTCTAATAACAGGTGACTTAGTCTAGCACACATAGATTCAGCCGATAATGAAACAATAAAAACCCATTCTAGAAATAAAGCAATCACAGCATTGAACAAAAACCAAACTCGACCAAGAGCAGCACCTGGCAACGGCATATTTATTTTATTTTAAAATGTCTTCAGTCGGATGGAAAGACGAACCAGGACGAGAATAAATAAACCCAAACTCTTGCATCAACCAAACCATCAGAAGTACATATAAAACAAAATAGATATAACATGTAATCAAAGACAGCTGATACCAGAACTCAACCTGGTACTAAGAGCATGCATTAGATCGACCACAGCAAATTAATATTGCATTTATGGCAATATGCTTAAACAAAATGGGGTTATGGTTATGTAGAAAAACATTTTAGCAGTAAGACTATTTAGTTTTTTTTTAAAAATTTATTTCAAGCACCGAAACTCAAAGATCTGTAGTGCGTTCAAACAACGTTTAGGGCAGGGGCATTAAACGAGTTGGTAAGGTAAGTAGAACCACAATAGTATTGTGTTATTGCTTCACTTAGCCAGCAGTGAGTTTGTTATTTGATATCGATTCGACAATATCGAGCTGGTGTCCAATATCAGATAAGAGTTCGATATTCAACTTGATAAGAAGTCAAATGCACATTTTGCTGCGCTGGGACGTATCGCATACTAGAGCAGCATCTGCTATTCTGGCGAGATTTGCAAAGCACACTCCACAATATATACAGTTGTACAAGCTGGCTGTAGATTTTCTGCATTCTCTCTAGAGGACTTCTCTCTGGTTGTTATCGTTTGATGATTATCCAGGAATCATCACAATGCATGATGTATGCTTTTGTATGATACAGTAACTTTCATATCCTCCGATACGTTTCAGCAATATGGAGTTCTTAACATCGACTCTATCGCAATAGCGGAATAATTTTGTTCTAAACAGAATTATGAATTGGGGGTTGTGCAATTGCAAAAACGTATATTTCACACTATTAAACGAACTATATTTCAGTGTGAAATATTAACCTACTGAGAACATTTCGATCACTCCATATTATGTATTTACCAAACGTACGGGGGCTGGTTTTCGCAATATCGTACTTTTCTGCATGCAGCTAATGTATCATTGGTCATACAAAGGTTTCGTCGTGTTCAACAACAATGAGCTAAGACCTTTGGAAATTTCGATTTTTGAGTATTATCACTTTTAAGAAGACAACCTGACAGTTGAATATCGTCTGAAGGTCTTGCACATATCAACAAAATATGATAAAGAGCAAAAATGAACAATATTATGGAAATATTATTTGTCTATTCCATGATTGATATCTTACTGTGACCATCCTACCCGTGTACCTGCTATTCCATAAAATAAGCGAATGGCCAATCACTGTTACTGTTGTGAACGAGTATCAACCAAACCGTGTGCCAACTATACTGATACTGTTTATACAATTCCAGGATCTACAGGAGTTCAAATCATACATGACATGGAATTGTTTGCAATTGTTGTTTATTAGATATCATGAACAAATATACAATCTGATTTGATCAATTACCGATATACCGGAAATAGTATCCTACATTTATATCTGATTTAGTTATGCTCATTGTTATCCACTACATATTATTCAAAGTTCGACGAACTTCGCATTCAAGGTATTTTGATAATCACTTCAATTAATGTTGCTTTATGGACATTATGACATTGGCGTGTTGTTGTAATTGAATCGTTATTCTGCACAGTTGAACATGAATGACATTGAATGTGTTAATATCACACTTGGTAAAATAGGGTGAATTGTCCTTGCGAATCAATAACAAACCAATATACTGTCAGTATGCCTAAAAATGATCACTATCAAATGAAAGTTTACCAGTTTGACCGAGATTCATTAGTTCTGGTATATGGGTCATATTAACAATGGTTGATTAACAAAAAACGCATAAAATGCTCTAACGTTCGCTATATAACACAACTAATATACCTAAAGCCTAAAACAAATGCTTGGTAACACCATTGTGTTCGTACAATATAAACTGAGATAGTATATAGAGTTTGAGACATCACGTGTAATCTTCAAAATGCTGGATTGTTACCACGAATACTTTTAATTAGTATTTGCGTTGAAATTATTGGATTAATTACCTATGTAATTAGTTAATTACACGATGCTGTCTGATAACTGTTTTAATACTGTGTGATTAAACATATACACTATATTGCGTGTGCTAGTCACATTCATTGTTGGATGTAGATACTCCTGGATCTGTACGTTTGAAGTTAATGATGTCATCAAATAAACAGATAAAATCCATTATAATTTAATTGCTACATTATCACTCGAGACGTTCTTTAAAGGATGCATGTTATACCGGTATATTTGTGTTCAACAACAACAGTGTCAACAACAACAAACGTTGTTCAAATTTTTCTTTGATTATGGATCGATACAATCACTCGCGTATATCCTAGCTTCACAGTGGTGTACAAATGGCAGTTTCGTCAATCTTTTTTGTACAATAAGTCTGTGTTCTTAGTCAGAAATATCATTATACTAGTACTTGGCGAAAAGGTTATTATACAAATGTATTATAAATTATATCAAGCCATTTAACGATTACTACTGCAGAAATACTATGCGTCCGGTATAGCCGTAAACCCGAAGCTGAAGCTTTGTAATAATTTTAATGTATCCTTAAACCCCTGTAGCCATGTCTGGAGTAAATAACAACTTTTATTTTCGAGTTTGTTTATTTGAATAGACAATTCTCTTTATAGTGAGAAATAGATATTCCCTGGAGATATACAGAGAATCAGATTTCTTCATTATTGTGAGGACCACAAATGTAATAATGGTTTGGTAGGAAATAAAACCGTCATGGTAATAGTATTAGTTGAAGGGAACAGACGGATTTTATATATATTTCGAGGAGACACTGTTCATTTAAAAAAAGAATTAGGAACGTATTGAACACCATTAGTTTATTCGTCTGGTATATTACGTGTGAAGCCAGTACATCACACACTAGTAGATCACATGTTATCACACATATTTTTCAGAATTATTTGTTTTGATTTATGTTGGTAATATGACCGTATATAGGGATTTGACCTCTCTGATTTAATAATTATATGTCATGCTTTCTTTAAATTATTCATCTGTATATAAACTAACACCACCGACAGTCTTAGTAATACGTGACATACTCATACATTATGATACACTTCGCAATCGAAATAAGAAGAAACATTGTTCTATTAAAGACACTGATTCATTGATTGGAATCAATAGATTTTGAAGTTGAGATAATCTTAGATAATTGATTTACAACGTGTATCACACTACATCATTTATTGTTGCAAGCGATTCAATTAAACTACCACGGAAATTATCAACAAACCAATATTTCTACCTAGCCATGCCTTGTGTGCATATTTTGTAAAACCTGATTATATGAAGTCATCATAATATATAATTTCTCCAGCCTTCATCATTATCCTCTGAATTACTCTCCTATTCTTTATCGTAAATCAGAAATCGTTTATCACGGAAAATGGGAGAATATAGCAAACCCCTGTCATAAAAACATAGAAACACTTAATTGTGTTGCACTACCCACAAGATCTTATAATAACAGTAAATTTAAGTTCATTCTCAGCTAGCATGGGCGTAGTAAATGGGTGTACAATACCCGAAGGGACATCCAGAACGTGGATAGTTAGTTTTTCAAGAAAACATCAGTAGTCGTTTTATAGAATATTTGATTGTAAACAACTGTATCCTGGGTTGCTTGTAGACTATGAGCTATGAATGCGGGTTGAAAGCGATACTGTGTCTTTGAATATATCCATTGATACTCGTATGTCGGTACTAGAGGTTTAGAAAGGACAGCGATCTGTGAAAGTAGCTGGTTGGACACATTATGAGAAAGCAATAGGCACTCGCCCCCTCCCAGCCGAGAGAAGTAGCTGGATACGCGCATGCGTTCCATATTGCTGACGACATGGTATCTTCTACAGTTAGACGAGGATACGGGAATGTTTGCGTGAATTACAAGACTTTAAAAATAAGTACTGGTAAGCTTGCATTTCAATAAACGCGTATTAGACTCGTGCGTGGGGTTTATCAGTCTAATTTTAAGAGTAAATAATTCGCAATTGTGTACGTGTCGTAAAGGTAAATGCATTCCTGACCAAGCGCCATCCTTTTTTGAATACTATTCTAAACATCCGTATATCTGCTTCAATTGCAGTGAAGAGAATACACTGCACATTACATACTTTTCTAATAGAAACCACTCAGCGGTGCACATGCAGTGCCCATGCTCCACATTGTTTTTTCCAAACTAATATGCACTTCACGAAATGCCAAAATAGCAGCAAAATCTTGCTTCATATCAGACTCACCTCGATGGTCGATGCAGCAAATGCGAGAATAGAGATTGCATACTCAGTAGACGAAATCAACGCATTGATGACACGCATAATATTTATATTATATGATTCTCGTGATATAGACTTGCATTAAATGTTTGGTTAACATGATTAAAAGCGTGAAAGATGTAAATTAATCTCTCCAGAATCTGTAACCGTCTGTAAAACTGTATAATTAGCATATAAATGGATGCAATTTGTGGTCCTACATACCATATCAATTTGTTATATCAACATACAGTTAATCACCAGAGATTTCACCAACTGGTTCCAATAAATCAACATTAACGATAAAATATTAATTCCACTCTCCGTACTGCCGTTCATCTCAACAACACGACTCCGACTACAGCTATAATGTCTTAGTGACATGAGTTTTTACGATTGGTTGTTTTCGTTCGACCTAGACAGTTTCACAAGTGCCTGGTCTTCTGGGATTTTCTGGACTAAGTTGCCCAATGAGCTCCAATTAAGAGGGAAGAGACGGTGGTGTGACACAAGGAGTTTGGGTGCGCAATATCACAACGTTCCCTTTGTGTGTCACTGATACATGCTAGGCAACCTCTGTGTTACCAACAAATTCATCTCTTGTTATGTTACACTCAGTTTGTACCAAGGTCGGATATTGGTCCATGACCATTTCCCACACGACATTCCACCACTACATCACAAAGAAGCTGATTTCCAAATCCTTTTGTTTCGACCACCACCGCTTTTTCGTATTGATTTGGAATTAAATCCACGACAACATACGACGGATCAAAGTGACGGCATGATGCTTCTAACGTTTGCCAGATGATATCAAACAGAAATCAGATATGTTATTTAAGTATTTTAAAGACATAAGTATAGTATATGAATACCAACAGAAGCCGGCGTTTCATCATCAAAATAATGAGTCATACTTGCCCATATCCTCCCCCGCGTGCCCAGCATCTATACAACAAACAAACTAGTCCGCTGTCCTACCATAAATATTGTTTGAAATGTTTCACAGTCTATAACAGGTGCCTTTGAACTTAGTCTAGCAGACTTAGATATTGAAACAATGAAAACCCATTTTTTGAAATATTACAATCAAATCATTGAACAAAAACCAAACTCGAACAACCGCAACACCTTTCTTAAAATATCTTCAGTCGTTTGTAATGACAAATCAGGACGAGAACAAATAATCGCATACTCGTACATCAACCAAAACATCAAACGTGCATATAAAATATATATAACAAGACAGCTGATACCTGAATTCAACATGGCAATCAGAGCATTATATTAGAGCGACCACAACACATTTATGTTGCGTTGATGATTATATATCTCCATCAAACTAGGGTTGTGGTAGGAAAACAGAAAACACAAATTTAAATTATTGTTTTTAGTTACTTTGTAACACTGAAAATCAAAGATCTGCGGATCATTCCAAGAAAATGCCAAAATAAAATGTTTAGGATAGGAGCTTATTTAAGGTTGTTAAGGTAGAACCACACTAGTATTTTGTTATTACATCACATAATATTATCACAGAGTGTTGTTCATAATACGACGTGTGATTAAAGGTATCATACTGAGAAAGCATATTGTAACGTCCTTACTGGAGCAATCAGTTTACCTGTAACACTACCTATCAATGAAAATGATGAAAAAATCCCCATATTATGTACATTCCTTTGCATGACACAGATATGTTGACTTGTTTTGAGTATTGTGAAGTTTCTTTGAAATTACCTCCTCAATCACAGTGACTGAAAATTAGTTTGGGTATATCGTATGAAACCAATGCAAAGGGAACAGCGAGACAATACTCATGCACGTAGGATACTAGTAATATTACATTATATTATATTGCATACAAGCAGCGTGCATCAACGATGATAAAGGCAGGTTAGCGCAGCATCGTATATGACCTACTTTACCGTTGTTGTTCTCTTACGTACGCTTGCGTAGTAGAACTTTGTGGTAGTGGCAATGGTTTGTTTTGTTACATTTCGCTGAAGGACCTGATACTGAGTGAACAAGTTAGAGTGCTTGAGATGTCTGCACACCAAACCAATGAGCTGAGAGCAATCGAGTTTACACCTATTGTTTATCTACAGCATTCACACATAAGCATTGCACCAAACACGTCATATATCACTCCATATCATATAACTAATAACTAAACAATGAGAATACACCGTGTACTGCTATGATGTGTTTTATAAATACACGATCAGACAGTGAGTGATCAATATCTTATCTCTTATAATTTTCATATTAATGCTTACATGCCTTCCCTGTCGGATTTTCTCATACCTGTTTTGCATGTCAGCATGCAGAAACGGTTTGTTATCATGAAATAACACTACCATAATAAAATAATACGTCGACTCGAAAACAAAATTCATATCTTAAACAATAAATTCTTATTACTAAAAATAAAATTTCAAAGAGCCATGGGTATTAGATGTGAGCGTCGCTGCATTTGACTAACTATACACATTCATTTATTAGCTGCGAGAAATTAGCAGCAAGTTCAAAGTTGAACTTCGTAGTTCGAAATTCAATTTCGCGCTGCACGCGAATAATTAGCCGGCAATGAGTTTATTACTCGACATCGTTTCGCCAACTTCGAGCTGGTGTCCAATATTATCTACGAGTCCGTTATTCAACTGGATGAGACGTCAAATGCATATTTGCTGATAATACTTGCGCTGAGACTTATAGCATACTAGCATCTGCTATTCTGGCGAGATTTGTAAAACACAATGTATGCAAGCTTTGAATGTTCTGCATTCTCTCCCGAGGACTTCTCTCTGATTGTTATCGTTTGAATCCAGGAATCATCACAATGCATGATGTATGCTTTTGTATGATCAGTAACTTTCGTATCCTCCGATACGTTTCGGAAAAAGGTGTTAAATTAAATAAAGAATTGAGAGTTGTGCAATTGCAAAATCGTATATTTCACAATAATAACGTCACTATATTTCATTGTAAAACCTCAAATGGCAGGCTACTAAGTGAAGACATTCGGTCACACCATATCATGTATGTTTCGTAAGCACGATGGCAATATCGTAATTTCGCTTTGGGCCACAACGAAAATACGAAAAAGTAAGAAAATAAGTTTAAGTTAAAAACATCTTCGAAACATTCTGCAAGCTGGTAATGTAGCATTAGTCATAAAATGTCTCCGTATAGTCAACAACGATGAGCAACGACCTTTGGAAGTTTCAGTTTTTGGGGATATGTGTTACGTTTTAAGAAGAAATAGTGTCAGTTGAAGATCGTTAAATGGAGATTGACACTTCTCCAAAGATATAACCTCGATCATAAATATATAAACAAGCTAGATAGAGGAAGTAAACTCAATAACATTATTATGCCTTTTAAATAATTATATTTTTCGTATTCAACTTTATAAAATCAACCTTCGTACAAACTGTACGATTGTACTTATGTTTCGTAAATAATAATGGAATGGTTAATTACTGTTAGTGTTTGTGAACGGACTCTGTGCCAACAATACTAATAATGTTTATAAAATTCCAGGTTTTACCGGAGTTCACATCGTACATGACATGGTGTTGTTTGCAATTGTTGTATATTAGAAAACATGAACACACATACAATCTTGTTTGATCTGTATCAATTCTACCGGATATGTTGTCTTACATTTTTATCTTACTGTAGCACTTCTAGTTCATTCTTATCGAGTACGTATAATTCAAAGTTCGACGAACTTCCAAATGCAAGGTCTTTTTATAATCGCTTCATTTAATGTTGCTTTATGGACATTATGACATTGACTTGTTGTTGTAATTGTGTCATTATTCTGCACTATTAGGCATGAATGTGATAATATCACACTTGGCATAATAGGGTGAAATGTCCTTGCAAGTAACACACCGATGTAATGTCGTCATTACTCGTAAAATGCTTTTTGAATGTTAAATGCTATTTTGGCCTTGTAGTACATACATTTAGTCTGCTGGATTGAACTTATAGAATACTACATGGCTGAGCAGTGCCTTTGAGTGATAATCGCCCCGGAAGGCTGATAATTGCCCGAGGGCAATTATCACAGACCTACCGGGGCGATTATCACTCAAAGGCACTGCTAAGCCATCTATTGTTCTGTATAATATTTATGTTGCAGCTTTTTCATTAAAACAGTACAGTTAAAAAAACGTAACTTGTTCAGTAATTGGTAGATTGTTTGCTATTGTAGAGAGTAATTGTTGTCAAACTTGGATCTAGGCGCGCAATGTACATCTACAAGAGCTGTAGATCTAACACTAAAATGTTAGTAACTTTTTTATTATTGAACGGAAACCTATCATGTGGGTATTCATTTTCTTAATTAGATAATTTGCTACACGCTGATATTTAGTTTAATACAAAATTCTGAAAAAATGTGTTTTTCACATTTTCGGAAGAATATAAAAATATTGATCTCGTCTAGGAAACTCATTGTTTTGATCATAAAATAAACGTCTACTATACTGCACAGGTCATATATATTTCATCGAAGGTTGAAACAAAATATTTTTTAAAATTAATGTGCTATTCTGCTTCTCCGAAGCCATCAACCGTGTTTGCAAGTGATTCTGGTAGAAATATGCCTACGCTCAGCGGCCGACGCGAATGACGTAACGTTGCGCGTGAACGTTTTCCTAGGGCCATTATCAGTGATAATCGCCCCGGGCGCGTGGCGGCGGGGCAAAAAGCTGATAATACTTTTGAAAGGCCGATAATGCTATTTTTCGAAGGCAAATTTGTTACTTTATTCATTATTTATTTATTTATTTCTTTATTCAGTGTTGATAATTTACTCCTATGAAGGAATTTCGAACCTATAATGTTACGCGACGTACGGTTGAATTTGACCACTCTGATTAAATACTTAATATCTAAAAATATGACATGCTTTCTTTAAATCCTCAATCTGTATACAAAATTGCATAAACACCAACAATAGTCTTTGTATTGCGCAATATACCCGTGAATTATGATTATAGCATAAAACGGTGATTTTGCTCATACTTAAACGGGGAAAAAAGGTACGTTATTGTAAAGATTCTCGCGCACACGCGCTGTTGGTTTTCAGTTTTAAGTATGCTCATTTCAAGACCCAGCCGACGAATATAAACGATTTACAGCGTTAAATGAACTGTAATTCACATTCTAATCGTAACTACTAATCAATTTTCTATTATAGTAACATAATAAGCGTAAACAAACCCCCAATGTCACTGTTTTCTTGGTATTTGCCGATACCGGAAGTCGACGCTCATAACAAAAACTTGTATGTGACGTAACGTTTGCTAAGCGACGTCGCGTTTGTTTTCCCGACGTCGCCCAAAATGTCCCGCCAAAATGTCATAATTTTGAAAAACATACTAATAAATTGTTGTTTTTATGCTATAATAGCGTTTACGCATGCTTTTTCGAGCTATTACATCTGCAGAGTCCCTCGGGAGTGTTGGTGCCCTTGGGCACCAACCGTCCCTCGGGATTCTGCAGATGTAATAGCACGAAAAAGCATGCGTTAACCCTACATTAACTTCGCTATAAACTGTTCTAATAAATAAATATGCAGACACTGACTCACTGATTGGAATCAATATATTTTGACGTTTAGATAATTTTAGATAATCGATTAACAACGTGTATCACACTACATCATTTATTGTTGCAAGTTGATTCACTTACACTACTGGGTGCATAATCAACCAACCAATTTTTCTACCAACCTTGTGTGCATATTGTGTAAAACCTGATAATATAAAGTCATTATCATATATCATTTCCCCAGCCTCCAACATAAACAGTCTGATTATAACCTCCCTCTGATTTACTCTCCTGTTCTTTATCGTAAACCACATATCGTTCATCACAGAAAATGGGGAAATATAGAAAACCCATTGCACTGGAACATAGAAACACTCAGTGTTGACAAAGTGCATTACTCACAAGGTTCGTATAATAACAGTGAATTTAACTTTAATCGCTGCTAGAATGGTTGTAGTCGTTGAGTGTACATCAATATTCTAAAATAAAAGTATTTGTTTTATAGACTATATGATTCTATACAACTTTTCCATGTCTGTAGACTTTGAGTAATGCACGCGGGCTGAGAGGGATACGGGGCGTTGAACACCCCTCTGGTATATATCCACTGAGACACGTTTGTCGGTTATAAAGGTTTAGTAAGGACAATAAAGTAGCTGGTTGGGCCACCATCTTCAGGACGAATAGCTAGTGGGACAAATTCATGAGAAAGCAATAGATGCTCGCCCCATGGGATATGTAGCTGGATCCGCGTATCTGTTACATATTGCTGACGACATGGTATATTCTACAGTGAGAAAATGATACGATAATGTTTATGTGAATTACAAGACTTCAAATACGATTACCGATTAGTATGCATTTCAATAAACGCTTATTAGACTCGTAAGTGAGGTTTATCAGCCTAATTATTCGAGTAAATGATACACAAAACATGTACTAGTACTTCTCGTAAGGGTAAATGCATTCCTGATATTTGGTGTGCAGAACACAACAAAGTGTACTATCTTCTAGAAGACCACGTTCTTCTAAATACCAGTGCATCTGCTGTTTTTGACTTGCTTTTTGTGGTGAGAGTTTACGATATAATGATGCTTCAAGTGCAGTGAAGAAAATACATTGCACATTACATGCCTTTCTAATAGATTCCACTTAGTGGTGCACATGCAGTGTTCATGTTTTACATAGGTACACATTCTTCTTTTTAATATAAATTGGAATTCACAAAATTCCTGGGCAGCAGCATAAACGTGCTATATTTCAGACTAACCCCAATCGTATAAGCAGAACATGCATACTCAGTGGACGTAATACTGACACACATCATATTTATATGAAGTGATTCTCGCGATATAGACTTCAATCAAATGTAACATGGTTGAATGAGTGACAGAGGGATGTAAATCTCTCCTGAATATGTAACCGTCTATATAAGTGTACAATTAGCATATAAATAGATGCCATTTGTGGTCCTACATACCATATCAATTTGTTATATCAACATAGAGATAATCACCAAATATTTCACCAACTGGTTCCAATAAATCACCATTAATGAAATAATAAATAATATTAAATCCACGCTCCGTATTGCCTTTCACCTCATAACTCCATCACCAGTACCCCGACCACAGTTATAGTGTCTTAGTGACCAGAGACATTTATGCTAGGTTGTTTTCGTGCAACTGAGACAGTGTCATCTCGGACTTCCCGTGATTGGTTGTACAATGACTTCCAATTTAGAAGAAAGAGACAGATGTGTGGCACAACCTCTGTTGCTCATCTCTAGATGTGTGGTTACATTGTAAAACTCAGTTTGAGCCAAGGTCGGATATTGGACCAGCATCATTGAAAACGTTTCTACGATCATTTTCCAAATCAACTACCACGCCACACCTGATTTTATTGATTAATACCGTTTTTTCCGTATTGATTTGGGATCAAACTCACGACACCATTATCCGGATCAAAGTGACGTCATGCTGTGTCTAACGTTTGGCAGATAATATCAAACAGAAATCATATAAACATTTTATGCATTTTAAAGTATTCTCAAAGACGTCAATATATCCAAATACAAGCATAAGCCGGCGTTTCATCATCAAAGCATGAGTCATACTTGCCCATACCCTCCCCCGCTTGCTCAATATATATTACACAAACAAACTAGACCATTGCCATATCATAAATGTTTGTATGTACTGTTTTACGGTCTAATAACAGGTGATTGAGTCTAGCACACATTGATACAGCCGATAATGAAACAATAAAAATCCATTCTTGAAATAAAGCCATCAAAAACCAATTCGACCTAAAGCAGCACCTGACAACGTCTAGTGGATTTTCTTTTTAAACGTCTTCAGTCGTTTGGAATGACGAATCAGAGTAAGAACAAGAAATCGTATACTCTTACATCAACCAAAACAAAAAACGTGCATATAAAACATAAAACCTTATATATTCTAGTAATATGTTATCAAAGACAGCTGATACCTGAGCTCAACTTGGCAATCAGAGCATATATTAAAAAGAGCACAACAAATTTATAGTACGATTATGGTAATATGATAAGACAAAATAGGGTTGTGGTTAGGTAGGAAAACTTTTTTATGTTTAAAATCTTTTAATTTATTTTAAGCACTGAAAATCTATGAGATGTGGAGCATTCCAATAGAATGTCGAAACAAACTGTTTAGAGAAGGGCATAAAACGAATTGGTAAGGTTACTAGAACCACACAGCAATTTTGTATTGTTCTTGCGTTAAACGATCACAGTATGTAGTTCATAATACGTTTTGTGATTAAAGGTTTCATACTGAGATAGCCTAATGTAACAGCTTTTGTGCCACCACACGGTTAGCACTGAAGATGAATATCCCCAGACATTGCCAGTCATAGTTATGTTAGCTTCCAAGTAGTGTGAAGTTTCTTTAAAATTCACTCGTCAATCGTTGTAACTGTGTATTATTGCAAACACAACTATTAACTAATATAATCGCAAGGGGAACTCCATGAAAATAATCCGAGCAACAAATTATGCACATGCTACCAATATGCAGAACTAAAGACTGGTACTAATGAGTCTTGTGAAGCATGCTATTATTGTGTATTGACGTGGATCCGTTTGATTTCGAAGTAAGTAACGCTTATTAATGTTGCAGTTGGGGTGTCGATACGTTAAAGTTAAGTATGCTCGAATTGTGTGTCTGTAACATTCACACACTATCACTGTACCATACCAGTCGAATATCCCTACATATCATAGAACTAATAACTATACAATGAGAATGCACTGTGTGTTTATGTGATGCAGTGGATTGTTAGTTGCATGAATACACTATCAGACAGTGAGTGATCAATATCTTATCTCGAATAACCTTCATATTAATGTTTACATATTTGTTTTGCATGTCAGCATGCAGAAACGGTTTTCTGGAATAACATATGTCGACTCGAAAATAAAATTCATATTTTAAGCAACACTTTTTTAATTACTGAAAATAAAATGTCAAACAACCATGGATATTGGATTTGCATGTCCATGTATTTGATTATTCATAAATACTGATTGATTTGCGTTTTACAGCGGGGACTTGGGCTCTTCGTTTCTTCGTGTGTTTTTTAAAACTTTTTAACTTTCGTAAGGTTATGAACTGGTATTGTTTAGTGTAACAATCACGTTACATTTTTTGTTAATGTTTTCTATGCTCGGCAAATTAAGTTGAGTGCTGAATTCCCTGTCCGATAGCCTCATATCTTGTCTCTATTGGTAGATATTGTTTTCGATCTGACTAACGAACTCAGTACGAGTTCAATATAACCAGATAATACAAATGTACATAGACATGTGCATAGAAGTGATACTATTTATGAAAATATACCACGTAGACCTGACTGGGAGGCAGCACCCAACTTAAATATCTGAGAACAGAAAAATAAAAGGCAGCACCTGCCACAATTACTACATTACTACTAGTACACGGCACAATGCCCATCACGCAACTGAACCGGGAAAGGAACAACATGTACAGTGGACGCGTTTTGTGATGAAAGCATGAACAGATCCATGTTGATGTTGATTATGGTGTTCAGTAACTTTAATCATTTTAGCCGTGGTCAATAATTAGTACAAGCTAGGGAATCACATGATTCTTAATTTGCAACAAAAACATCTGCGGATACTAGTAATGTGAGAATGTGAAGAGATAAGCTCTATTTAGTATAATGCACAACCAATTGTTGTTTGCTAATGATTCTAAATATAAGCATACACCTTACACAATCGATGATTACATTTCATGAGTGGGCGTCAAATCGCATTAGGAGAAGATCAAAATGGAATTTATTTAATGTCAGAGTATGGTTAGTGTTATCAGGAAATCAACAATGCAGCCGTTCTCTTGATGAGAGATTTATATTACACGATCACTTCCTCTTGTCTAGATTACCCATGTATATTTAATAAGCAATAACGTAGAAGCAACACGCTCTGTTTGATTTTTCTAACCTCTGATGTATCGTAAACAGAAAGCCAGTATTTGTCACCTTGTTGACATCGTGTTTGAAGAGACCTTGTCCTATTTATGCCAGCCGCAGGTAACTGCAACAAAAACACGATTTGGAGAATCGGGCAGCATCAGAAACAACCATTTGTTTTATCAGACATTAACAAAACAACGTCAGACGAAGCAGACAGCAACAAACCGGTGAGTCTGACTGTAACAAACGCAACATCAGCAGACATCAAATACAACAGCATCCTCTGACAAATCAAACCACAACAATACTTTTATACTTCGAGTATCCACCATCAGAATGCACGAATGATATTCTACATCGACTACCCATATGTTGCACAGCTCTCAAAACAAACTACGCGTATGTAATTGGATGTTATCTACTACATGCAGTGATATCAGGTTTACATGTGTAAACAATCAGAAATAATGTTTACGCATATTCTGTTTGATTGAGTACCTTCATAAAACAACATAAATAAATATTAGGTGGCATTAATTAGCAATTCCCTAGTCTTATTTGACGTTTACCTTGCATTATCATTAATATGTTTATGATATATGGTATATAAAGCTACATAAATAGAAGACAATGGAAGCAGCATAAAACTAGACAATGAACCAATACAAGTAGTAGAATTGTCTAAAGTCTAAACACAATGCAATAATAATGATATGGCTGAGCAAGACCATGGTATAACTAACTCCACAAGTCTTAGATATGGACTATTACATTCGTCGATCCCAGATTAATTCGGTACAGTACAGAAACAATTATGCCGGACCGTATCGGCCGACAGGATCGATATAGATAACGCTATATAGTATAGTCAAGTGACCAGTCCCAGAAAATAGACTGTTCCTGATATGGAGAAAGCATTTAGATATCTAGAAACACCGATTGTTATTCCAAACAACATAATTCAGATTGTAAATAACCGTATTAAAGGTAAGTCGATAAGGATGGATTTAACTTTCAAGCATACAACATCAGTATTAATGGAACAATAACATGCAATGATGTTACTGTATAACCGTGCATATTTTCAATATGAAACATATTTGTCGTACGATCGCAATGTCGTTAGAGATAGGGAAATTCCATGTAAGGCAAATAAGGTACTAGTATATATAGAAAGGAAATAATGAATTATGAAATTGTTGGTTGTGTATTGAAATGGTAGAATTATACCAAGATGGTCCCACAATACTTCCATGTAATTCGTGCACATCAAATACCATTGAATTGACAGTAACCTTACCTATAGGAATGGCAGCATTGTGAGTGCATGGAATGTAGTGTCAGTAGAAACGATGTGTATACAGTTTTTGTAGCAAGAGAGTGATCAATCATCCCAGCATGTGAAGACAACGTAATAAATCTTTATTGTGTAAAAATGCTGCATTTGTTCTGATTAAGGCCGCTTAATAACGTTCCACAGAGCGTGTTTTACGCTTGAAGCATGTGGTGTGATGAAGATTTCTGCAGTGTGTACCAGTGAAATGATGTCTGCAGATACTGACGTGAAAAAGATGTTGGTATAATCTGACGAAACAGTAGTCATTGTCGTAAAACATAAGAAAGGTTGGGGTATTCAACACCCATTACGGACACAACTACAGAAGTTGACAAGAACCACAAAATAAATGTTCTTCGATGTAGACTTACAAACAATAAAATCACATATATTTCCAAATAGGCTGTATACACTTACACTATTTCTATGCGAGAGCGGTCTTAGAATTGGTATCTCAGGATAGAAACGTTAAAACTGTGTTAAAACGTGTCTAAAACCAAAATTCATTCATGAATAAATTTGAATTTGGACTGAGCTTGATACCTGTGCTCGAACCGACAGCATTCCAGTGACCCTTATATCATCTCGGCCCGTACAGTTTGGTTATTCAATTCCTTACCACTGGTTACATATGTCGCAATATCGTGACTAAACCTCAAGTATAAGATAATAAGAGAGAACACCAGTGGGCCGCAAAACTATATTGATGAATGCATGATTCTACGAGGATGGGTTCGTGTAACTCTCCGTCAAGCTTTCAACACTACTTGGAATGATTCAGATACCGGTAGCCATTATATATTTATGAGGAGTCGCCGATGTGTAAATAACTATCAAGTCTCAATACGTGACACTAATATCGTAACTGCATGAACTATTTCCTAACAAAAGGTTTGGCTTAATGAATATTGTTTACAGAAGAAGGTCATCCGCCAATTTATTTACCCATCCGATAAGACAAAAGGGTATACATACATGAACGACCTAGGAGAATACAGGTTAATTACAACTTGTCAGATATATAATAAACAATTCATCCAGACTACCATTTTGCCAATTCCGAAGCGATTCTTTTCTGAGAAGAAAAGTAAATTAAAAGTGAGATGTAAACCCGTCTAATCAGACGTACAGTGTGTTTTTTCTTGACTTCACTAAACCTATTAAGATGCCAATCACCCAAGACATATTTGCAACAACAATAATAGACAATGTTCAGCATACATGTTGCAAGTAACGTAAAATTTAAGTTGTTCTTGAACTAAACATGTCAAGCGTAATCATAAATATACGTAAACATATAGTAGTCAAGAATTGCCTTCATTTGCTCCCCACATTTCACCGATTATGGATTTCAAAGTAATCCAAACATTTTTCGTAAACGTAGAAATAAAGACTCTTTCATAGGCTATGAATACATAGTGTTAACTTCTTGGATTTGGCTTAATGACCTTATTTAAACTTAAAATGATCCAGTATCTTGGTGCAGATTCGATATTGCCAAACATTGCAGCCAGATTTGCAAAAGAACACGTAAAAAACTGTGACCATTATAGCGTTAACAAACAAGTTTTGCTCGACAGATATCAAACTAATCGTTCTATGGGTAGAACGTCAAGTAAATGTACGGACAAACAATCTGTTAATCACACGGGTAACTGTATCGTTAAAAACGAAAAAAAAAGAGGATTTAAAAAAAATGAAAATTGTTTTCGTTTTTAACCATTTTACCATTTATTTATAGCAAATCGGCATATAAATATACCTTTAACGATACAGTTACCTGTGGTCAATCACACAGGTCACTAGACGCTCTGCTCATAAAACATAATGGGATCAGGTGAGCTAAAACACACGAACATCTCTTTACCATGAGTATTTCAGTTATTTAGTTATTTATCTAGAAAAATTACAACCACTTCAGATCCAGACTTCAATCTTATCATACAGATACAGGTTTCAGGAACATTTAAACAAAAACATACTTTTAATAATTGCGCTATTTCGTTATAATTTGAGAGACGGTATAATTGGCCGTATGACTCAACATCAGCATTCTAGGGGGAAATTAGGCCGTCAAACTGTTGATGCTGTACAGACGTAGGCGTTTTTGCATGTTGAAAATTATATACAACTTAAAATGAATAACATCTTTGCAGCAAATTCATATTTATAAGAAATGAAATTCTTGCAATGTATTTCACGCCAGACATTCAATGTACTCTGTTATTCTGACTAATACAACTTGCCAGCCCGGTCGACTGTTGATGGTGCAGACTGACGGAATTATTACAATTCTTGCAGTGGTTATCTCCTCTAGATTGTATCAATTAATTAATCTTCAGCATTGCATTCAGTTATACTTGAAATATACGGAAATTGATATAAATACTTTATAACAGAGGAAATGTATTTACAAATAACGACTCGTTATCCTTCCAAAGGATACACCTAATAACACAAATGCATTTGTTCTAATACACATAAATTGTATTCCAATTTAACGTAATACTATGTTAAATAATCATAGAGTCTACTAGCTATTCGGAAAGAGCTATAGAGAATCTCAACCGCATTGCTTGTGTAAAACTGTAGCTTTCCATCGAAGTGGCCATTTGGTTTGGAAGGAACGCACTAACAGTTGTCTCCGTCATTCACAAACAAATAGAGTAGCCTCGTACGTATGGTAAAAGAAACGTTTTCCTCAAAATATTCATGTGCATGTGTACAGTCTTCGTATTTCCTAAGACCTATTTGAGTCACACTTGCACAGTCTTACCACCTTATAAAATATATAACTCGTAAACCATCACTTCACCAAGTTTCCGATGATTTTCTAGCGTAAATCACAATTCAAGCTGCAAACTTACATATGCGAGGAACCTACTAATGGCTTATGTTTTATCCAACATGCATATCACGTTATCATGTGCTCATCAGTAAATTACCTCACTTTTGTTAATGAGTAAGATTTACGCCCCGTTGTTCAAAACCATTAATTCATAATCTTAAGCAATAAGTTATAACTACGAGGAAATAATTAAGACAGAGAAAGTCATAATGAACTGTAGATAGTTATCAGAACGTATCTGATATACTGTTTACATTAGTAAGTGATTTCCTGCTCCAAGAAAAACAATTAAAGAAAATTCGCAACAAACTCGTGTATATATTCGTAAAACAGAATGAAACATGGCTTCCAGAATTCCTGATGAACATTGTTCGATATCAGTTCCTAGTATTTCGCTTTGGATGCCGCATCAACCTTGTCATGTAGTTTGCCTCTCAAGGTACACCAGTATAATGTTTAATATGAACAATATGCATATTTATTTACTATATGCTAGGGGAGGGTAAAGTAAACAGTTCAAATCCACCCCAGCATGCAAAGCAATAAACTCCACTTATTCAACAAGGGGGAATAACAATTCACACTTCATACTTGTTTGATAGTTTCTATAATGCAATAAGCATGTTCCAGTCTGTACATATACTCATTCACGTCACACCTAATAATCATTATCTCTTTCTTATCCATGTTCCCGATCTATGATATGGTGTTGTGCTAACACAATGTATACAAAACAAGCTGCAAACATTATATGAATATACAGTGCAGTGTTGATCTGAGATGAGTATCATGTAGCCCGAAGGCAACTAAACACGCTCATAAGCATCTTGATTGAAACAGCTTTTGTACGAAGAAAATGTCAAAGGATATCAAAAAGGACTCTTTAGTGTGGTTAAATTTATAATCATCTTTAAAGCACAAATTAAGCTATTGTGGTATTGGTCGCTTACATTATGTCCTCTTTGGTATATGCTTACCGAACTTTGAACAAGACTTTGTTGTTTATCAGGCCGACGACGAGCAATCATTCAATCAACAAACACGTATACATAAAGTGACCTTGATGATCAGTCGACAGTATTCTTTACATATTATGTTATCAAATGAGCATCTCAAAAATATAATCTAACTCAAAGACAAAAGTTTGAACATTGCCAATAAATAAAACACGTGCTAAATATAACTGACAATAAGACGAACAGCTGGCCAGAAGCAGGTGCTTTATTATTGCTTATAAACTACGTACATATCAAAGATTCAAGCGATGAATTTTCAAGAACTTCTTCGGATTGTTTTATAGACAGGTATAAAATCTTTGATTTATTTACCATTTGAAACGAAACGGTAGCAACTTTAATCTCAGGTGGAAACTATACCATTATCAACAGGTTCAAGCACGCGATAGACAATAAAATAATTGCTGGTACTTAGATGGGATGTGTATTTGGTAACCACATGCAATGCTGCAACGATCCTCAACTACATAATAGACCGTTCTTCGAAGTTAATTATTTGTATTATTTTTCTTTAGTATTATTATCATCATCATCTTATTTGTAAAGAACTTTTATCATACAAACATACCTTCAAAGGTACTCAAAGTTAAGACATGGCTAAACGGTTTGAACTGCATAAAAGCAGACACTTCAAAATAGAGACAGCACCATCCACATATCACTATTGTTACCATCTTTCTTATCGTTTTGTTAAAAAGTTACCTATTTTTCTAGGGCCCATTTAAGCTGTTAAGCCACTCAAGCAAACTTTGACATTTTAAGTTTAGTTATTACTCGATCAACCTAAATTGATTTATTTGTATTGATAGTTTGCTTCAATGGCACAAACTCATGGTGTGTAGCATTAGCGACCAGAGGGATGTTTCGATTTAACAAATCGCTGGCTTAGAATGCGAAGGTCGTAACTACTACTAATTATGAGCTTATAAGATTGGTACAGATTTGAAATATGCATAGATTGATACATATTTGAAATCTGCATCATAAGGTGCATCATATTACTAGTCTATTTTCATGAAAATCGGAACTAGTCGTGTTGACGAAAATGAAGTAAAAACTTGTTTTTCCATCAGTAATGTAACTTTCAGACAGTTTTTTTTTATTTGATCTAAATATCAATTTCGACCGTCTTATTTTAAGCCAGCAAAATATATTTCGAACGGTGTTTTTACAAAATGTAACCAGAGCGATACCGTGTATTGAATGTAAATTGCATTTACAATTATTAAAGTTTCTTGTCGATTGATCTATTATATTAACAAATGAAACTTGAACTGCAAGATATCCGTCTGCATGACAAGTTACTATCACAAATGACAATTGGATTATAAACGAATATGTTTGTCAGCGAAATTGATTTACTTCAATTTTTAATTAAACCAGAGAATTGAATATAATGCCAAAGGCTCAGCACTGAAAACTGATTTCATCCTGACAGAATGAAGTTGTTTAGACGTAAATGAGGTAGGATAACTGACTGTCTGCGGGAGATGGAAGGGGAATGGGAGATGTAGTAGTTAAATACATGGGTTGAGTTACACACCATTGTGCTAGAATTACAGAAAAATAGATAATTTCCCATCGATCGTTGAGGTAATCAGTACATGGAACAGGTATAGACAATACTTGATAATAGATTGAATAAACTACATGTACGTGTGCAACCTTATACACCACACAACTACGCATCACTCAACAATGGTGATAATTGTTTCAACATCGTGTTGGTAATTGGCCAGGGTGCTAAACATAATTCACAATATTGAGACAGCGTTGACAATCGTTATTTACGTTATACCGGGGTATTCACTTTCTGCGCGCATGTTCTACCAAACGATTGTCTTCAACATCAGACAACAGAAATATACAGTCTTAAGTTATACATTGTTTGACGAACTGGTAGCTCGCCATCTCAACCATCCATATCCGAACCCCGTCCCGGATACCGGTGGATTTGAGCTGAGGTTTTAACTTGTTCTCGTGTGCCAGCAACTAATAACTTTAAACATGATTTGGGCTTAATGTTCGCAGCCAAAATACGTTGTATTAAATAAGGTTTCAGTATTCCATCCGTGTGTGTATTCTTAATGGAAACTTACAGTAAATTAACTAATACATCTGTAATAAGCTTGTCGCAAGTGTCACGTTGGTGTAGTTGAGAATTCATCAGCATAATGAGCTTCTACTACCACCCTGTCACAACAATAGTGACGAACATTGCAGAAATGTGCCCGGAATGTGAGCTCATTACTACATAAATAATCCAGGTAGTTTTTTATCCTGAACGCAAAGAAAAAATAATGGAAGTAGGCATACGTGTTCTTCGTCTATTGACTTATAACATATAGATAGGGTTGGGTTGCACAGGTGCCAACCTATGGAACAGCATGCAATATTCGTGAGTATATAGTGAACTGATAGTTTTGTTGGGGGAAGTACATAGGTTATTACCCTAGTCACATTTAACCTGTCACCTGGTAGGTGTACGCCTGTTCCATGCATTGACTGTGTGTACAGATTGTGGGGAAACATGACATCGCCACATTGAAAGGTATCCGTACTGTGCCTCAAATAGTCTGTCTAACATACCATCTGTTTATAAAGACAACGCCTCAATCTACTCTTTTCTCATGAAATTATTTTCCCTTTGAACTCTCAAACATTAATAATCAAGCCCAGAAAAAAACTAGCTATTTAGCTATGTTATTTGTTTGATAAAATATATTATCTATTCGGGTGACCAGACAATGCCTGAAATGGTCTCGCCTATTGAAAGATAGATTCGCTGCCAATACCAATGACACCTTTTTACTGGGTCTGTTAGTGGCACTTTCCTAGTAGTTCATTAGCCCACACAAGGCCTGGTAGCGACATGTTGTTAATAAGTTATAAGCAATTATTCTGGTAACTGATTAGGTTCTACAACTTATATTTATCACCTTCAACACCTCAATCCTGGTGCTATACATCAACACCAACTAAGGTGTAAAGCTTTCTATGTTTACTGTTGTGCGCATCGACCAGGGAAAGTACAACTACGGTCGTTTTGGTGTGATGCAGCGAGCCAGTCAATTCCAGACTGCCTGCGCTCGAAGCGCACACTCTACCATCAGCATATCGATGTACTTTAGTACAAGATACTTGCTTTTCAGTAAACCTGTACGACTGTCTCAGCCAATCATAAACAAACAAATGCAACATTAAGGTACATGAAGCAGCAAATAGCAACGAACACGTGTCGAGAAAGCGGAAATATTCACACCGTTATTTTTACATCGTCTAGTGAGAAAAACTTTAATTAATTTTGTATGTAGAAGTGGGTTCATCGACTGGTTACTATATATTAGAGCTATATAGCAAACACCTGTGTAGAGTTAACCATTCCACCTGTTATAACATTCCCTACCGATAGTTTCCAATTACTAAATTATACTCAAGTTGGGAAGATTGACAGTTATTAATCAATCATAATAATAAACAACTTCTGTGTGACTTTAACTACAGACAACATACGGAACTAATTCATTCTTTCTTTTTAAGAGCATTACCGACTGTAGATCTTGAGACTGTACCGTAGAAGTAATATTATACAATGTGCCACAAGCAACATTTCTGGCCAGACAACTCGAAACCTTCAACTTCCAAACATCGGTGGGCTTTAACTAGAAAACATACTGAACTAATTCAGACATCCATTTTTAGATCCCAACCGATTGTAAGGGATGATGCAAAACCGTAGAACTATGTTTTTATACGATGTGTGACAGGCATCAATTTTGGCCAGGAAACTCGAACCTTCAACATCAGAGGAAATAATTTTATGTTAACACACACACATAAATCGATATTCATAGAATATTGTTGCTCCATGCGAGGTGCATATTGGAATTGTTATTTCGTTATATTGTACAAGTTTTCTCAATTTTTATATTTATCGAAATCCAATATAATAGCACAATAACTGCAAAATCCTTATAATATCCATTTCTATTTGCATAGTTTACTGCTTGGAACTATTTCTGTATGCTAGCACAGACGTATCAATTTTCAAGAAAATGACGTTACTTCGAAATCTCTAAGCTTCTTTCTTTTTTATTTACAAGTGAATGTCATAATATTATTTCTTAATATCACAAAACAGCAGGTCGATTATAAGTAAGAGTTTAGAGGATTATATTGTTTTTATAAATGTATAACACTGTTTCAGACAGCATGAACAAACTGGGACATAGGATGGAATTATAATGTAAGTGAACTGTTATAATGTAAGTGAACTGTTTGTTCGATGAAGAATTGAAAGCACCAGGCGGTTTGTGTGTTTCATGCTGTCAACACATGTACTAAATAGGAAAGATGAAGGTACCAAGAAAATGTCATCTTAATTACAATATAATAATGCCTTGAATAATTCAAATATGAATATCACAATATGTAATATCAGACATTGGACATTTTTGGTGTACGTCATTTAAAAAAGCCATAATACTTCGTGGTGACACGATTAGACGTGTATGCGTCAATACTTTCACATTAAATTTCTCCAAGATGCCATTTACGTAATGCAACGCCAAGTCGAGCGTGTGTATATAATAAGTGACGTACACGTTATACTATTTACCACAGTGTCGCTAATTGAAACGCGACATCGTGTTGTCTAATGCAAAATAAAGAATATTTGTAAATTGGCAAGGAAAAGTCCGTATCAATTATTGGAATTATACCGTATAAGAAACATACCCAAGTAGAATAATTGTAAGTCAGTAACCTTTGTCAAATATACCCCAAGTTACACTAATTATCACCTCGATTCTACCATGTTAGAACTGCTCGAATTGTTCGACTTTGCAGTGGTCTCTCACAGAAATGCCCTTGTTGTTGGATGCGTACATACCCATCGACATGTTATATGTACCGTATATGTACTGATCAACGTATGGATGCAAACGTGCCGAGATCGAGAATAGATTCACACCAGTGTGACCCGGGAATTAACTAAGAGTTTAGTTACATGTCCTACGACATGCCTGACTGATTGTTCATACCTCGGTCACAATTCAACCCGACCAACGTTCGCTGATCGGATGGCATATATTTCGACTAATCAGGTCGTTTTCTACGGCTTTGACATTTGTATGGAATATATGTAGCTTTCGATTACAAACAATTAAGACTCACTTAGTTTCTAATGTTTGAACAATTTAACTGACAGCCTGGACAGATTGATAGCGAGTTCGAATCGCTCATCAAAACAGTTTTGTACTCATCATCAATATAAGAGCCTGGTTTCCCAAATCATCTCAATCCAATCTAGGAATACGTCTCATTTCGAATACCGCAAAATCACGAATCAATATCTATATCACAGGTATCGTTTATTAGAGGTAAAACAAAATTGTGTTTGCAAAATCCATGTTTTCTATGAAGAGATATAAAAAGTTAACATAGAATTTTTTTCTCGACGGTGCAGTTACATGAAACGTGTCTTTATTTTAAGTTGCATGGTCAGAAAAACTACAAACTGATTTTACAAACAAAGTGAAAGCATCATATTCGTATTTAAAAAAGTTTCCAATTTTCTAGGGCTCTTCTCAGCTGTTAAGCCACTCAAGTATCCTT
Source organism: Spisula subtruncata (assembly GCA_963678985.1). Taxonomy (NCBI): domain Eukaryota; kingdom Metazoa; phylum Mollusca; class Bivalvia; order Venerida; family Mactridae; genus Spisula; species Spisula subtruncata. Next base: position 2,878,718 of record OY787660.1, on the reverse strand, counting down.
TAATATTTTAACTTCCCCAGGTCATTGGACTATCTATGGAAGCCTACTTTCGTGTCTCTCTGACGAGACTATTTCTCTCCTGTGATTGTGGCAACCAACATCGATATGTGGCGCCTAGGAATAGGTACCAATTGGTGGAGTGGTTCAGAGAAATTAAAGACTGGCCCGGGGTTGAACCCGGGACCTTGCTATTAAGCATGATCTGAGCTTTTCTTAAACTAAATGTGGGAGATCGGAGATATTTTGCTGAGGTTACGTTGAGTCAATATTGAGAAAGGCATTTTGCAATTCGCCCGCTGCGATCTTTTGAAATGAACAACACGTGTAGCATTCTGCTACTGATGCTAAATGACAGCCAGACCAGCGATACATATGCTTACTTCTAAGATAAAAAAATTCTTGTTTACAAATGAGAGATAACTTACAATTATTCATAAACCTCATTGTTTACGTTATTCACCCAAACCCTTATGTCTACCCAACAAATCTTCGTTATTAAGATTAATCTCACGTTTGTATAATAGCCACTTTGTCTTATAATAATTAATATTGATCAATGGTCTGACAAGGATTTCAGCCAGCAGATTTATATCTGCTTAATCATATTATCCAGGAATTGGTAGCCAGGCTATAAGTGTACGAGTTTACCAACTCTTGGATGAAAGGAATCTCAATACACGTGTAAATATAATCAAAATGATAAGCACTGAATTCTCTGAAGACAGTCTCTGTATATTCCACATAACGTAAACACCATCACATAGCTTTCTATAAATCACTGACAAAAATGTACACAACACACATACAATACATTGGGATGCACATACATATTAGTCTAATACAATGACAGGTACATAACCTTCCATTGACAGGTAACTCACAGGTAACGTTATTCGACATTCACAGGGTAATTGCACAAAAATATTCAACTCTCAGTAAAATGCTCGCAAGTAACCTGGTTATTAATGAAGATTGTACAAACTGTCGGGGATGTCGTTACGTTTTCAACAAAGGCGTTCATATTCTGTATGGTATAAATAAAGAATGCTATGATCTAAACAAATACCTAAATTAATTATAGAATCTGGGCTTGAATTATGCCTACCTAGCAGAAATATTTCCTTGTGTAAATATTGAACTTAAATGTAACAAATGTAACGTTAGTCGTTTATATAGTTGAAAATGAACACATTACAATCTACCTAAATTTGTATAGTTTTGTCTCACAGTTGAGAAATATACGCACAAGAATTAAAGGTCAGATAAGCCAAACTGTGAAGTCGAACTGGATAAGAAAATGTACTAGGTGCTAGGTGGCGTAGCTTCCTCAAGGCCATGTAGACCGCGTCCTATAGTGTTCTCTCAAAAGTCGAACACATAAAAGAAAATATAAGAAGTCGGACATATTGGTAAAAGGGGGAAAGGTCCGTGAAGACATACTGTGAATGGAGTGGTCTACGAAATAGACTAGGTGAAGGGTATTCATAAATAACTCCGCACGTTCCCAACATACATGATACAATGTAGCAGACTCCCGCACGTTCCCAACATACATGATACAATGTAGCAGACTCCCGCACGTTCCCAACATACATGATACAATGTAGCAGACTCCCGCACGTTCCCAACATACATGATACAATGTAGCAGACTCCCGCACGTTCCCAACATACATTATACAATGTAGCAGACTCCCGCACGTTCCCAACATACATTATACAATGTAGCAGACTCCCGCACGTTCCCAACATACATTATACAATGTAGCAGACTCCCGCACGTTCCCAACATACATTATACAATGTAGCAGACCCATCACGTCCGACACGTACTTTACGAGAAAAAGTACAAAATATACATGTATGTGGTGAAACTATAATATAATTCTGCCGAGTGTACGTTAAATTCAACATCTTTCTTATGTATTAACAATCTGTCAATGAAACTATAATTATGCACCTAGTTGGATGATAGAGTTGTATCCAGAATCCGTTGGAAAGAGAAACTGGCAAATAATAGCAAAACAAGGCTTGGCACGTCTCCATGGAACTAGCTATAGACGGATAACTCTTAACTATAATAATAATAAATGAAGGAACAGACTTGCAAGCTTATCATATACTCATGTTTCAAGATGTGTTTCATATCTTATCATTCACTACTACCTTATTATAAGACTATTGCGCGTGCTGAAAACCCGCCTGGTAGATTATCTAGCATGCAGGCTACAATGCACATACAGGCAAACTCTGTATGAGCAGGTAAACTCGTTGGTTTATGGCGTCTTCAATATCGACTATACTTGTATAGGACAGAAATTAACAGGTTCTTTTTCAAGGAATTTGATAAATGTTATAACCTTGTAATTTAAACATGTTTACTGTATACCAAATACCAACGTTCACAGTGTCATGGACGTTATGTACCATTGGTAAAACAAGGTTGTATCTCACAATATACTAAATAATCAGATACAACTTTGTTGCGTTAAATAGGCGATTGTGTCCTCTTTGAATAATTACTGTCTGTTTCCAATGAAACAGGTATGACAAGTTTGTGACCATATTGATGTTCAAATCAAATGCAATTATATATTAATTGAAACTCGTTTGAAGAAAACAACTAAACACGTGCATTTGAACCATTACTCGTCCTCATATGCCAGCATATTGGTCCACGTAGTCGAGGCCGCTTCAGAACCTCAAAATGCATTCCACCTCCAGTATTTGCAGTAAATGTCACATTGTGGGTCTATATTTGAGGACAGTTTAAGGATACACGCATGTAAACATTTTCCTGTGCGAGTTAATGTTCCAAGTTGTCGTGATGTTGCCTTAAGCTAGTGTTTACACGACTTAACGATACATCCAATTAATTATTAAAGAAGAAACCAAATGAAATACACCAGTGTGTTTTAAGGTTTAAACGTGAAAAATCGATCAATCGATTTGAATCAAGCTTTGTCAACTCGGAAAGTTTTCTAAGCAGCTTGTTAAATAAATGGCTTCAGTGTTTATTTAGGAGACAAAAGGATGACAAAGCGTAGGCACGAACAATGTTGCAATGATTTGTCGATGGAATGGCCTGATAAAGGGAGATTTAAACAGACGACATTTTTTTTGTTTAAATTTGAGATTCCCCAGACGCTCGTTGAGTTGGTTAATAATTCATGGAATGCACGTTTTGATATCCCATTCGAAGCTACTTCTGTAATGTTGTAATAGTGTATGAGATCGATACATGGCGACAAACTATAAATACAGCTGGATAAATACAGCTAGAAATATAGTACATGAATCTTGATATAGTGTCAGCGTAGTACAAATAAAATATAATATAAATCATCGGAATAGAAGTACTTTGTATAAATAGCAAGTAGCAATCATGCGCAGCACTCATTAAAGATGAAGGTAGAACTATAGTAAGCAATATTAGAGAACCATCAGTATAATTATGAACCAAGTGGTATTGTATCGTTAGTTTGGAAAATGGTGAGACTAATTATACCTTCTGTAGACTTATCATCATTATCTGTTCTTTCCACTTTACAAATCCTCCATAGTCCACTGTAAACACGCCATAAATATCGGCCATTACCCTCCTGATACGCACCTCCATCCACGTAAAATAACAACCATGAGTCAGTGCTTACTGCTATAATTTCCATCAAATACCCGAGCAAGGTAAGTGCAGTGAAGCCCACTAACAAACGCCGCTCAAAGGCCGCCTGTTCTTCCTTGGTTCTGCTTTTGCAAATCATAATTCCAGAATATTATGTTACCTTCTTTCCGTAAATAACAACAATAACAACACTGCACGAATCGACTACAACTATAACAACAGTCACACCGCTGAGTTGATAAGGCTACATATAAATACAATTATATATCCAGTACTATATAAATAAATATTTCAAAATAATCGTTATATTTCAAAATTTTGAACTTTGAGGCACGGGAACACTATAATCCGAAATTATGACATTCTACCATTTTTCTTGAACGCTATGTGTCGTTATGCCGGTGTGTAGATTCGCCTGAATGTTATATACCGCAGCATGAGAAGGCATGTACATGTGTGAAGTATACATGAACGTCATTAGTTCTAGCTAACGTTCCATGCTAGGCATCTATTCTATGTGAGTATATGTAGTATATAAACCTCTACAGGAGGAACAGTACATATGTTATCACCAGGAGTATTAACAATAATCGAGTACAGCGTATAACTATAATATATTCAACACGTGTTTTCACTTTGCTTAAGTCTCTTTCTATTCCATTAATACAAGCACCCATTAATATAAACACAACACAGTTATACGACAGCTACGTGAATAGCGCGTAGAAAGATTCCAAAAATGCCGATCCGATCCGAAAAATAATGTTTGGTAATTTTTAAGGTCGGTAACTATTAGATTAAATTACATTTTTATAATGTCCTGAATGTTTAGATAATGCACATCCAATAGCAGGTAAGTTATCCGCTAAATGGTGTCATTGATTGTAGTAAACTTATACATGTTCTATCTAGTACTACAACCGCCACAATGGAAGCAAACATACCACTTTATTGCTAATTAAACTACACGCGTCTAACGTAAACAGCGATCGAACAATTGTCGGACCTGCAATATTTACAGGTTTTTAAATGAAACAATAACACAGGATTTGAGTGGAGGTTTGTAGACTGTGTAGTTCCAGATAGCACAGTATATCTGCATGGGCGTTATATTGGAAAAGTGTTGTATAGAATCTAGCCAGATGGATATCGCCGCTGTTCTTATACTAGCAATCTCAGAAGCTGAGCTTCCTTTATTGAATTCTATCAATAGAATAATACGGTGCTGATGACCTGTAATGTCATTAATTGTGGATAATATTCCCACAGTGTGATAGAGCTGTCACTGCTAGACGGATAAACTGACCAGGTGGGTCACGACAAATAACATGTCTATCATTATGCCCCAAGTGAGCATAATACAAACATCACAGAGAAACACACAGCAGAAATTCCTAGTTATTGTTGTAAACAGCAAAAGGATAATAGAACAGAAAGTGAGAATAATAATAATAATAATAATAATAATAATAATGATAATGATAATAATAATAATAACTTTATTTAACGAAGGTCATACACATTAAGTTAATACATTTCATGTATAAATTTATTTACATTTTATTTATTTATTTATTATACCATATTTATATAGCCCTTTTTTCATGTATATACACGTTCACAAGTGCTGTACAATCATGACTAATACATGGTTAAAACAGTATATAATGTACATAAAATATAAAAGTAGGACCTACTAAACCCAGTAGGCGGGGGCTCTACTTAACCCAGTAGACGGGGCTCTACTTAACCCAGTAGACGGGCTTCTACTTAACCCAGTAGACGGGGCCCTACTAAACCTAGTAGTAGGGATCTATTGAAGACAGTTGGTGGAGCTCTACTTAACCCAGTAGGCGGGGCTCTACTTAACCCAGTAGACGGGGCCCTACTAAACTTAATAGTAGGGATCTACCAATAGGTGGATGGGGCTTATAGTCCTGGGAACATGTGGGTCGTTGGGCCCAATGATAGGGCGCCAAGTTAATGGGAACATACACACAGTCAGCATGAATAAGCTCTATTAAAATAGTGCGTTTTCAGCGCTTTCTTGAAGGACGGTAGTGTTTGACTGTCTCTGAGCGCTGTTGGCAGTGCATTCCAGAGTTTGGGTGCAGCAGCTGTGAAACATCGGTCACTTCTTATGTACATGGCCTTCTTATGTACATATACGTATAAACACAAATCAGTAAAAGTAAAAGACACAAATACAAATCAATTAAAAAAATAAAATTACATGTACACCCGACAAACATTATGAAAAACATACATACAACTAATAATATCTCTTTCAATTTGATAGGAACATATTGATCATTTTAACAAAATGAATGAATGACAAAAATGAACATACAAAGAGGAACAAGACTATTAACAAGGACAAGCTTCAACATGAACAAAACAATACACTTTCAGTTTCCACATTGAACATGGCTGTGGCATACTAAAGTCGTTAAAATGTAACTGTCAAATAGCTCATACTCAACTATCAGCATACAAAGGCAGTTTCTGAAACTTACTGGTTTGATCCGGTGTCAGGATCATGTGACCGGGTAGAGTATACTAGACTGGAATACGAGTGTCCATTGATACTTTAAGCAAAGCCCACATCATTAAAAGAACAAATTGGTTATATTATGTGTTCGTTCAAAATAACTGCAATTATTGTTAATTCAAGTTTTAATCATCGTCGGATACCCACAGTCGTTGCCTCCGCTCCGCGATGTACGGAGCGGAGCGGAGGCAACGACTGTGGGTATCCGACGATGGTTTTAATCAGCAGATAAAAGTATTCAATGTTATCGGTAACTGTATTAAATAGTCGAAAATCAAAGTATTTGGTTTGTTTGTTTTTATTTCATTCATTTACAATTACTAGACATATCATTAATTCATCTTGAATTGAAAAAACCCAGCACAAGATCTTGAAGTAAATGAATTCCATTATTTCGGGTTCCGTAACTCAGTAATATATATTAATGCTCAGCACACGTTACGGATCTAGATTGGCGAAAACAATAATTTTGTGAAGTGTAATGAATTCTGACAGAACAAACGCTCAACCTATCATAGACAGCTAGTCTGTCTATACAGACCATATTAAACAAAACTTATATCAGACAACTTCCTATTTTAGTGAGCTTATTTTCCTTTGGGCTCTCAAACATAGAAACGTGTAATTAAGCCAATACTGAATCAAGCTAAAATTGAAAACAAATATGATATCTGATTGATAAGGTTCATTCTAAGACGATTCGCGGATTAATCCAATACACAAAGAACGAACCGAACCATGTTTTATTGCCCCCATAAAACATACCTATCAACTTGGCTGTTTCTATTTACGCCCAGTATCACTTGACATATTTATGAATGAATGAACGTAAACTTTATAGTAAAATTTACTACGGGTCACGATGACAAGGCGAGTTGCACGAGAATCCAGTGTTACATCTATGACGCATCTATTTTTAGAAACTCCAATATACTCTAGAAACCAAGTTTTATTAAAGCTCCTGATACTAGTAATCAATCCATTTATATTTTTGATTTTATGAAATAGATACCATATACTCGTGTTATTAAAATTGTTTCAATGTTTAAATTGTGGTATTTCCTTCAGAAAATTGCGAAGGTCGTTTTCATTAACGAGGGAGGTAATTGTACCAGCTAATAAGCCACTCAATTTCATCGTGGAATTATGTTCAATGTCAAATGGGTGAAAATGGAATGCGCGCAGTTAAATAGTGCGGGATATATCGTATTTAGAATCGAAATAAAAACTCTGTTCTTGTATATTGTCGGTGAATAAAACACGGGCACTCCTTCCCGTGTTTTATTCACCGACAATAAACGCGAACAGATTTTTATTTCTTAATTCTAGTCGGATAGCCAGACCAATAGACAGCGCACGCATACTAATGTCAAAGTCCTATTCGCCAGGATTATTTTTGTATGTTGACGTCGATTGATATTCATTTTGTGTGACGGACCTTTAGCGCAAATGCTTGTAAGCTCAAACCCCGAGTCTAAGACGGCACTGATCTATGTACTTCGATTACTCTACTATTAGCGTTGGTATGTTTGTTGATATGGCTGGAGATATTAGCAACCGTAACTATAACGAGCTTATATTGAGACAAACGCCCGTTTGACATTTTGCTTGTTTGTTTTATTATGTTTATCGTCGGATTTCAATAATTGGCGGTAGTTTGTTCTAGCTCGTTTTCCTGGTATAAATTATTGACCAGTAGTTTGTTTATATGTTGGCATTTACCTGAGAGAGTAAGATGTAAGCGTGTGAGTTGGTCAGCTGATATTTTCGAGGAAAGACAGTTCAGATATACTAGTAATATGACTTGTTGCGATACTTTAGTTCTTTATGTCATTAATATTGCAGCTTTGCTTTCTGAACGCGTTGCGTGTACAACATCGATACACGACGAATCACATCTGGGTTTCGGACCAGCTCATCAGTAGTTGGGTGAGAAACACTGAAACGCGTCGAAAATATCCTTGACAATAGAACTTGTGACTTCCACACAGGCTGAATTGGTCAAGGTCCCCCGGGTTAAACTTCACCGTACCCCGGGAGCTTTGGAGTATACTTCACTATACCCAGATTTCACAATAATACTTCAACGTACCCAGATATAGAGAAACTCGGGTCCCTGTCCGGTGAGAACAATGTTATCAGGCGAGGTGATATCGTTCGGGTGGCGAGGTTTACCGAGCCATCCCGGGCGATATCGCCAAGCCTGATAACATTGTTCGAGCCGGACAGGGACCCGAGTTTCTATTTCTCATGAAACCAACAACGGGACACAATTTAGAGGCATATTTTTTAATTTTAAACTGGAGTTGTCGATCGTCCTTACACCGCCCGCCGATTAACACAACTTCATTTGCTTCCGTACACAAAATATAGTTCTCAAATCTACGCTGTTCAATTAACAAAAATATTTAAAAAATAAATAAGATCTATTTCAGGTTTTAGTCAAAACGAGAAATCTAAGCAAATTATAAGTATTACCAAAATAAGAACATCGTGTCGTAAAAGTAGAATAAAATTCCGCTCATGAATTTTGATGTTTTTTTCTTCTGGATGATGCATCAATGAAACGTCATCAATGACGTAGTGTGTGTGGAGAAGGTCGCTAATTATGTCAAACTTTCTTATGTTATGCATCACACAATGACAAAATACGGATTGATTTAAATACTGGATTGTGTGTGGCAACGGACAGTGCAAAATTGTATCCCGTGAAATGGAAATAACTTCAAGAATGAACAGTTTAGACATGCTTGTAGAACCGAGTGGGTGGAGAACAGTTTTCAACAAGATCAACTTAATCCCGACAGAATGCTAAAGAAAACAGATGGAAATACACAATGGTGAGTAAGACATTGGTCTGTTGAAGAGTCTATTAAAGTTTGTTCTATTTTTTGTATAAATTGTAGGGTTGTGTACTGAATGTAACAATGTTTTGATTCACAAAAAAGCTCGGTGTCTCATGGTTTTCGTTTTGTAGGTCAACCTTCGCGAGTCGTGAAAATGAGATTAAAATTCCTTTAGGCCAGAAAACTGGATATAGAGTGGATAACTATGACTATTTTAACGTTTATTTATCTTTGACGATGCTTAGCCAGTGTATTTATCTGTGTTTGTTGGTTTATTTCAGGGCCTTTCAAAACGATCGATCCGTGGGCGACCCGTATGAATTCAAGAACAATTACGAGTATTGTGGCGTAGCCCTACCTGGCGAAGAAGCATTGCTAATCTGGAGTGTAAAACTAAACGTTGAATAAATAATGGCTATTAAATGCACAATTCTGTTGTTTTCAATGATATTTATGACACTTTAAGACGGAATGCCATATTGCAAAATAGTCCGTTATTTGTGGGCGGAGCCAAAAAGTGTTCTCAGGCTATTGACCTGAGAACACATACTTATCTCAGGTCATGTGTTATCAGGCAGTTACCATGGTAGTTGCATGAGAAATACTTAAACCGTACCCGGGTTTACCGCGCGCCAAATATCGATGTCGTAAAATAACAAAATAATAGAATAATGTAAACCGGCGGCCATCGTGATATTGAAAAAAGTATTGTTTATAAAAATCAAAGAAGTCCAAAATTATGAATTTTATTCATTAGTACGTATCCAACGGAGAAGAGGACGAAGAAGAAGTGAATACTTAGGCTGATGGAAACTATTTGCATACACATTATTATAATCTCAAAAACGTTAGTGATTTTTGTTCCAAGCGTAGTCACGTTACCATCACGTGGTCGGTTTTTACGACAATGAAATCTTTTTTTTTTAGAAATTCGAAGGTAAAACTAAATAAATATTATATGGGTCGAAGTATACCGAAATGAAATCATCCTTCCTTCCTTTAATGTATAAATGTTGTGTTCGGCGATTAAAATCATATCAATTTATATTTTGTTCATCAGTAAAAATGTGGTCCCTATAAGCATACTGGGGTACGGTGTGAAGTATACTACTAAGTACCCAGGGTACGGTCAAGTATACTTCAAAGTACCCGGTGAACCTTGACCCATTTAGCTACAGTTAGTGAGCGTTATCCCCTCGACAATCGTGAAACTTACCCAAACGCATACCTATCTACATGCTGACCACGTCAACTACGACTAATTGTTATATTGAAGTTATTCTATATTTATTATTAATTATAATTATTACTTTTAACTAAATTTTGGAATCATTTTGCTTGCGATGTATGTTATGTGCTTGCACACAACTTAGCGTGCATAAATGTACAGGTAAATCTCTAGGACCAAAATTATACTTCCATGTCATGCATTGTAATGTATGTATTTGATAACAATGAATGAGACCGGAATAAACCATTTTAAGCCTGACCAGTAGAAGCTCGTCCATTTACTAGGTACATAGAAGCGAATGCCAACACTATCAAGGCTATAGTTGAAGCAATGAAACAGGTCAGAATTTCTAAACGCCCACTCCAACTATTATCGATGTATTTATTTGAGTCTGAGTGTTAAGTTAAATGGCTTTTGACATAACATTGAAGTATTTATTTACTATATAAATATATGACAGCCAAGCTATCAGCTGTATGTACTTAGCAATTAACGTTCTAACCAGGTGTTACGACGTGTCAGGTAGAACACAAATAATTAAACATATAAATATAGAACATAACGTGCGTGAAACACGGGTAAACACGAGTAGTAGAGGGCAAGGAATCTCTAGCGCTTAACAATAAGCGGGTTCACGCGGTTAATACAGTCCGTACAGGATTACCAATGTAATCAATTATATACCTACAACAAAATCTCAGGAATGGTTAGTAACTAAACTGAGCAACCAAGCTACCTTCTAGATCATATACACAGGGTATTAGAGAGATCTAATAACCAGTTCTAGTCAATCTGACTAAAGTACTCGACCTTGTATATATAGCGTATCTGGTTTGACGAGATGATTCTAGTAAATATACAACTCTGCAAAGTGGTTTGTTCTTTATGTCCATCTCAGGTAAAAGACAGCAAATAATTAATTCATAACAATTATGCACTGTTCTGCAATAATAGTAGACTAGCACCCGTTTTTTTTTCTTAATTGAGACATTGGAGCTGATTCAGGTTGTCATCATCGGCTTTTTGGGACCATACTAAAAATAACCAATGTCCTTGAACTTTTCTTTAACATGTGCTGCTGTTTATATCTTAATGTATCGCTAAGCTGTGTACCTTTCCAGGTACAAACGTATTATACATACATGTTCAGGAAATAGCCGGACAAGTATGACTTATGTTTGATATATTTTCTACTGAGATTGTACGTTGTATTTGTATTTGTGAACACAGATAAAAGTCAAGTTATGAAGAGGCATGGTCGCTTGAATACCTGGAAGATTCGGAACTCAACGATCTGTTCCTATTTCAGAAAAATCATCGGCATAGTTAACGGTCGTTGTCTGTGAATACACATTACCATGCGACAACCTAAATACTAAAACCCCAAAATATTATAGTGACAATGGTCTTTTCTTTGCGTATTGTGTGACGGGTTTTAGAGAAACCCACTTCTCGTTGATGTCCACCACTCGTATATTGGCAAAGAATGGGGGTTTGTTCTTAGAACATTCTTTTTAACAATTCCTATATACATTACGGATTGAATCAATGTTTAATAGTCCTTGATGCTGCCACATGCGATACATGAACGTTTTTGGGGCAATATATCATATCGCTAAACTGACAAACATGACATAAAGTATCAGCCAATATTCTTCAACCGTTGAACTTTAAAAGGGAAAGATTCGCTAGATTTTCGATTTTTCATTATCATTTATTTTCTGCGTAAAGATCCACGGGACAACGTGTGCGCAACGAGCGTGTTTTGTATCAGATTATGCTATAAAAACTAAGCGTTGATGTCTAATCTGACATTACTTTCTTTATTATAGCTATATCAATACAACCTTGTTTTATAATGTGCAACAATTGTCAGTTAGTGCTGCAGTGTATAAACATTGTGATTTAATCGGCAACGTAACAGCTGTGTTGTCTGACAATCATTTACAGGACGAAGCACTTCCATAACATCAGCAACACTCAGTGTGCCTGACAACATCATAGTTTCCGAATGAGCTTTTTGCGGGTTTAATGTCAGCATCAGCCAAAGCATTGAGCAACAACTGGCCCAAATAGGGTAGTTAATTAATTATTTAAGTTTCCTTTAAATCCAATTTAGCAGTATGCAGATAAGGCTGTCATTGTGACGGATAAAACTATAAGCTCTCATTGACCGGTTATCATCGATTGCTTTTAATTTAAGATTATCTGCGAGTGTCATCGTCGTGATTGGAATTGTGTTGGTTCGCTGTCAAAGCGCGACATATCAAAGTCGTTCAAATGGCAATGGTGTATTTTTTGGGTTAAAGCTCAGTATTAGTCTTGCTACGTACCTTCTAACTGTTTTTCTCAGTTTTAGGTAGCTTTTATCATGGGCTTGGTTATGGTTGAGAGTCCACAGGGACATAATTTTGAGGAATAGTGGAGGATGATGATTGGTCTACCATAGACAGACCGGCTCAATGTAATTATGAGAATATTTCTAGCGATGATGTGACTGATGCTTGTGAATCGTGTCCTTGTATACTAATATGAACTAAGGTACCGCCTAAATGAGGGATTAAATACACATTGGATATCTGCTAAGCTATGTTTCAGATAGAAACAGACTAAATATGAGTTGAATTTTGATGTTATAAAATATACAAAGATAGTTATTGATCAGCAACTGACCACTTTTCCTCTTTAAATTTTAGACCAGAAATAATAATTATTCAAAATTTTAGATTGGCTATGTATCTGTGGTTTATGTTTGGAATAAGTGTAGGCATCCCTAACCTGGAGTTTTACCTATATTATATTGATTTGTTATACATTGCAACGTAACGTCGTGAGTCTATTTGGCGTACTTTTGGTATGACGTCATTTCCTGTCATTTGTGACGTCATGACATCACGTCTTGTATTGGCGCCGTGTATCCAGTACAGTAGCGTATTTCTTACTTCCCTTTGTTTTTTTAAATAGTTTGTTTTATTTATTGAATATTTTTAAAGATGGTTATAATTTGAAAGAAAATGATAGGGGGTAACCGTTTACAGAATACTATTTTTTTTATTTTCAAAGGACCATTCACCTCGGAAAACTGCCTGAAATTTTTGACCGGAAATAACTTTTTCTGAAAGCATTAGTACCTGCATTCTGATCACCTCGGTTTTTATCCAAAGGAAAATACGGTGTATTTACCGGAGACAAACGGAAATGGCCGAGCTTTTACGATTGTAGTACCTGCAGAGACTCGACGAAGATACGCACGTGGACATTATTGGTATGGGTATTTACAATAGCCAGCTTCGCTGGCTATTTAATCCCCTATTATGTACACATTCACTTTCATTACCCTATTTACATTGCTTGTAAGCTAGATAGTTGTTTTATTGAACTACCTGTACTAGTATATCGCAAGTACGTGTATATCCAAGGGAAACAAACTCTCATATTACTGACAAGCATAGTGCAGTTATCTCTACTCAGTTTCACTATACGAACTTATTGTAGCAACTTTATGTTCAAATTTCTATCATCCTTACGTTGGTATAACATTGTTGTTTACTGTAGTCAATCAGTGCAGATGTTATCGCAAGTCATCTGGGTGACCTTCATCAAAATGCCTTACTTTTGCAATCCCGAGAAACGATTGATCACAGTTAAGCTACTTTCACATGATTGAACGTCAACCTCCATTACATTTCACGTATAATTGTATTTTATGTCGTTCAAAAAAGATTATAAACATTATAAACCACATTCATTCTACGAGTATTATTGCGGAACGTTTCAATGATTAAAGAGTTCACGCCAACAAAGGTTGCTATCACACAACCTCCTTTAAATAAGGACCCTGGTCATCAATTTATTCAATATCTTCCTAGAGACCAATTTAGAACATTACACGATGTTCGCATGGGGTCGTTATGACTTCACTCACGTGCTGAGTATATATACGATGTCGGACAATGTCGCTAACATTGATCGAAGTTCAATAACCGAATATATTAAACATTAATAACACCCTGTAGAGTGTCACTGATTTCGCCTTTCAACTGTCAACACCTAACCCGAACAACTTTACGGAAAACCGCACACTGACGTTCAAATTAACTGACAATTTTGTTGATGTAATTACATTATAATATTACATTTAGTTTATAGACGGTGACACAATGTTCGTATCCGTAACTTTTACATACACGTACTGTATCATTATGTTAATATAAAAGTAAAACCAACACAGTATGTCAAAATCTTAGTTCTATATTATTTAGTAGAAACATGTATACTGTCTGCCATAGACATGGAGCTCATCAATATATAAGCATACAGTATATAAGATCCGTGCCTAAACTCAGTAAGAGTTATTTTCCGGGTTGCATACATTTTAGCAAGTACCATTGGACAGTGTGTATGTTTGTGAACAAAACGAGGCTTACATCGAATATTTTTTATGCATAAGTTGTATAATAGATCTACATGATACTTTAAATCTGTATATACATATACATTCAAATGTATCTTTGTTTCGCAGCTTTCAAACTCAAGACGACGTGGAAGTACTGTAACAAACAAAAAGTAAAAAAGCACAGTTCTATGCATGTCACATGTTCTCTTTATAATGCTTACCTTAGTTCTCCTTCACATTCACCTTAATAGAAGAAATGTGTAAATTGTATGTAATACGCAGTTGGTTTGAATATTTGTATTTCTGCAAACTTCGCAGTAAGTCAAGTTATCCTATATAACTCGTTATTACCACTTTGATATAAATTCAATGGACTGTAAATTGCAACAAGTACGATGTCTCAAATTTGTTACACAACAATGCACCATTAACCATAAGATCGGATTCAATGGGACGTATAAGCACACTATGCTAGACTGATCACCGTCACACCTCATTGTTCACATAGAAAGTATAGTTCAAAACAAAACCCTCTTTGAAAGATAAACATTTCATAAATGTGAGTTTCGATTTGTGCCTAAATAAAACTTTCATGCGAAATATGAGCAGACTTGGTTGCTCGTCTGAATGAGACACAAAGATTATTACAATAAAGAAGTAATTCTTAAACAAAGAAACACTGTCAAAATACTTGCAGACATCTAATAATAAAACGTGAATATGCATGGAAACTTAATTGCAACAAAACGTCTTATGGCGATTTCGCTTTTGTCTAGCAGTGTTGGGTTTCTGTGTGCATTTATCGCTACACTCGGTCCAGCGTGGATAGTGATTGATAGCGGACATAACAAGTGGATGCTGAAGGAAGGAATATGGCTGGCACAATTATGTGACGTATTTGGAAACCGATGTAAAACATCCGTTAGGGAGAATATTCTATCTGAGGTTGGCTTTGGTGAAACATTGTCACGTAAGTACAGATAAAACAGTAATGTATATTCCTTAAATAGTTTAATATCCTCTTCTTTCGTAACGACTATTTCCTCGTATGTATCATATAGACCATTGCTAACAATGTGTTTGAATAGTTTCTCTAATTTTATCTCGTGTGCGAAAGAACTAAAAAAATCACCATATAGCACATTTTTCCTAAAAAGCACATCGGTGGTTGACAGGCTACAGCCTGGGTACCGTTTTATCAACGCAGTTGACAAGACTACAGCAATTGACTTTTAAGTCGGTTGTATATCGATACGCTGTAAATAAACTTAGCAGTCAATCATATCCACATTTCCTAATGGATTAGCTTGAAATCCTTCATAATGAACCTTTGGCAAACAATCAGGCGGAGCCAGCTCTGGTCTGACGTTATGCCGATTGCTTTCAAAACAATAAGTAGTTACTTCAGTCTTGTGGGAAACCCCGAAATTAGGAAGAATGACTTTTGGAAACGGTTTTACGATGTTTGGGGTCTTTGTAAAGACAATATTGCAGTCTAAACGATTTACATTTCTCGAAAATTGGTAACTCGTTGCATTCGTCCATAGTACGAATCTCGGCCGGGTATGTTTTTCCCTACCAACTTCTGATTGGTAACCAATACCATTAGGTAGTTTCATAGTATCACTGTTATACACCGGGAACGTATCAAAACCATGGTGTTTGTTAGGAAAGAGCTAGGGTATCTTACACGCATTCATTATATCACACCATGCACTGTTATACACCGGGAACGTATCAAAACCATGGCGTTTGTTAGGAAAGAGCTAGGGTATCTTACACGCATTCATTATATCACACCATGCACTGTTATACACCGGGAACGTATCAAAACCATGGCGTTTGTTAGGAAAGAGCTAGAGTATCTTTCACGCATTCCTTATATCACACCATGCACTTTCCGTTAAAAACTTGCTGTCCCTTCAACAAAACACTCTAGAACAATTCAAAAGAATTCATAAGATGGAAGTTTCCAGATTGGAACTACCAATAGAATCTTTTAGAATCATTGTAAATATTATACTTAATATCAAGTTGACTGTATACTGTATATATATAACTCATGTATTTTGTCTTGTAACAATAGCGTCTATTTTAATAATTTAGCTATGGATTTATACAACATTATCATTTCTCATCTATCTCAGTTAATAATTATGTTTTATTTACTGTATTTCATCTGTTAAGTTAAATGTGTTAAATGTTTGTTTATATTTATGTTGAGGTCCGCATGGAAGATTGTGTTTTTATGCAAATATGTTAACCTCGTAAAATAAAGTCATTATTATTATTATAAAACATAGGACCACATTGGAAATGGGTGTTTGTACTTTTATGGTCACTATTATCCTTGACAGAAAGGTCTAATAAATAATTACACAAGTACTTCCACAAACAATTGTCCCCAACCTAGCAGAACTTAGTATAAATACTTCTTATATTTTATGTTTTAGAAATGTCTGAGCTACACTGGATGGAATTAAAGATATTCACAATTATCTCCGTATTTGGAGGTTTGGTAACCATCGTTGTAGCAACGGTTACAGTTGTGCGCAAGACGAAACATACAATAAGCCGCCCGGTGTTAGTTGTTTGCTTCATTGCAAGTATGTCTTCGTGTAAGTAACATAAATTATATATTTTGACATTTTGTGGTATTAATTTATTTTCTCAAGAAGGGACCAGACAAGATGTTTTATTCAGAGCTTGCCGTTTAGCCCTGACAAACTCACAATTATATTGTAAGGCAACCATCTTTGTTTTTTTGTTTTTTTAAACTAACGGGTTTCGATACCCTAGTCCTGTGTATGTTCAATCAGTGTTTCTTTGTTGACTTCAATGACATTTCCGTGTTTTACAAATTGAGCAATTGACATTTCATATCTGAAATCGAATATAAATTGCTGACGTAATAGCAATGTGAAATAGTGCATGAAGCTTGAAATGTATTCGTCATATCTAATTGATTTCAATAAATATTACAATAACCATAATCATCATGATAAACGTAACCGGTTTTACATGAAAGATTTTATAGATGTATATGATTGTAATGATTTCCTATATAATTATATGAATTTACGGTTTGTATACATATTTCAACGATTATCAGCCACACATCTATATACAATTAAACATGAAATGTATGTGTCAAAATAACTCAACCCATAGAATACATGATTTTTTAATTATTTTTGCAATTTAATATTGCTTCAGTATTAATACTATTATAGATCTAATTATGCAGATATTGTGACCCAGTGTAAGCCATCCATCTTTGAGATAGACTTTGATTCCCGTCTGTCCCTATAAGCCAGGCTCGTGGAGCCGCCACCTACTTAAATCAATGGATTTGCTCTCATGATTTAACTTTGAAGTTCAATAATCTAGTTTGTGTAATATTTCATACTCAAATATAATTATAAATACTGTTTTCAGGTTTCTTCCTGTTAGTACCAGTGTTGAAGATATCCTCTGTGAGTAGAGCATGGTTTGATGGTCAAGCCTGGTCAATATGGGTCTCCAGTGTAGGAGTGCTCTTCCAGTTCATTACATCGTGTCTTATTGTTTTTGCTTTCTATCAAAAGTGTAGACAGTCTTTCAAACGTATAACACGACGCACAATAAGAAGAGAGCGTAGGGAGATTGTTGAGAATTATCTGGCGTCTCAAAGGGGTTCCAGCAACGATAGAAGCGGAACTGAACGTGGTACAACCAATATAAATGATCAATCACAAATTGGTACCAGCAATATGAACAACCAATCGCTACTCGGAATGAGCCATTTAAGTAACAAGTCACTACTTGGAACCAGCAACAAAAGTAACCAATCAAAACTCGGTACCAGCATCATGAGTGACCAATTTCTACTTGGAACCAGCAATCGAGGTAACCAATCAGAAGGCAGACATAGAGAAAACTCGTTAACATGGTCGTCGTTCAATGATCCACGTTCGTACAACAACAGTATTCGGTCTTCTGCCGGTGTGTCATCAAATACAATCAAACATTTGCCTGCGCTTAATGAAATAATGGGACCGTCGTCAGCATATGAAACAACTTGACTTAAATGTGGTGTAAGTGTACTAGCATGAATATACCGTTATCACACTCACTTCAACATAGACAAACCACGATGTAAAGGATGCTGATTTGAACAAACGATTTTAAAGCGTTATTAAAATGCTTAGCACTTCGAATTGCATTTCCCGAAAGCGCATCATGAAAATCAGACGAGTAGCATGGATTTAAACTTTGACCAGTAGTCTCACACGAGTCTTAAGGATATTTTTCTGTTGCTTGACCATGTGATCTAACATCTGACAAATGAGCAACTTTGCCGACATTTTACAGAAACATATCTTGTCCAGAACATGTTGACTGATGCCATAAACTACCCATTATAGATGGAATATGACCTATGGGTCGTGACCTTAATATATACGACATTAAAAAGAGATAACGTAATAAGCACAACAGTTTGTACATCAGTACTTCCCCCTTTTTCTGTAATTCTCTTGTAGAATGTCTGGATTTACAGTTTCCTGTTTGAACTTTTTCTGTATAAAATTTCCATATAAACACATAAAGTATATCGTAAGTATTGAACCGTGACTGCGCTTTTAGCAATGTACTTCATACATACATACAGTGTTCTGCTAACTGTATCAATCTAATAACGTATAAATGAACTGTTTTGATGTTGACATACATTTTTGTATCATTGTTCAACTTATTCATGCAGACGTTCTATTTACCTTCATTTCAAGTTCTGAATTTATACAAGTTAAAATCTTACTGTCACTTAGTAAGTCAATTGCCAGCAAAAATACTTTTACAGTGGAATGTGTTGGCTATAGTCCTCTTGTAGTTGATATTACACCAGCAGACCTTCCAGGAAGTTTCGGAACATACGTGAACCATTGTTCTCCCCTGTTTGTGTGGGTGATTAACGAGTACGCTGAAAATGACTCTGTTAGTCTGTTAGTTTACAGCGATTCTTTCAGATGATACCATGGACTTTTTAAATATTGAGTTATTGGTTTAGTATCTGGTAACAAGAAAACGTAACATTTTATAGATTTATATGTTTATTTTTTTAAAACATACATTTCATAACAATATACACTATCAACAACAAATACATTTCAATAATACAACATTGCAACAGTAGCATAGATCAAACTTTCATATGATAATGGCTAGTAGTACTACCCCCCCCCCCCCCCCTGTCAGGCTACCTGTTTTATGTACAATGTAAAGTAGAACTTTGATGTTTCAAACGATTTGCATTGGGCGCCATTAGAAAGGATGAACTGGCTCATTGGTCTCCATACTCGAGTCAATATAAAGATATACTAGTGTAGAGTAGATGCCTCAACCAGGGAGATGACAGGAACTATTTTCCCTGTCCCAAGGCAGTTCGAGGTAAACAAGCTCTCCTGTATTTGAATGCCAACAACGGTATGCCTTATTTGCACAATAAGCAGTCATAAACAGCCATATCCCCTGCCTAAGAGAAGATATTTTAGATAATCAACAAAGGGCCATAACTCAGAAAAAAGTGATTGTTGCAAACAGAAGCGCGGGCAGGCGGAATGACATATACCTTTACCATATCCCATTCAGCTCAGTGGGGGATTATTAAGATGGCAGAAATGGTGTAAAATAATGACGTATGTCCCCCAAAACTGGTACACAATGAGAGTACAGCTTAAAGCAGATGATATACACAGAATTATATACCCTGTGATAATGCCAATATAAATATACAGGTAATGTACAATATTATTTACTTCAACCTAAACACCCTAGTGTGTTTTCAATATTGTACCATAAGAATGTACTGAATGATTAAAATAATAAATATGACAGGACAACAGATAAGCACTAATACTCGTTGTTCAAGGACGTTTAGATCAATATATTTGAACACAAAATATGTTTGTAAAACATGTATGCCCAATAGATGGAAATGGTAAAGGTCCAAGTGACCTTGACATAAAAAAGGGTAATCCATAATTGTTTGCCAAACTCCATGTAAAGTTTGAAGATTCTAGAGCGTAGTGTTCTTAAATTATGAAACAGAAACTGTTTGGTCAACCAACCGACCAACATATCAACCAAAATGTGCTAAGTAATATATCTGCTCTTCAAATAAAAGGGGGCATGACTACAAGGTAAATATGTTGAACAATATTGGAACATGATTTGTAAATATCAACACCATCCAGGTGTTTAAGAATAATTATTGTATGCATTATTACCTTATTATAAACAGAATAAACAAAGTTTGGTAAGGGAGCCAAACCTTAAAGGTTCTATCTTATAAACAAGTACTGACAAACATCATTACAATCAAAACATGTCAAATACCAGAGGAACATAAACAGTAGAATTGAATCAAACCCTGACTTAACATGTGCTTTCTACCAGTAGTCAGACAGGTAGGTAATATTATCAAGGATTTAGTTTTTTGTGTAAAACATTCTCAGGTAATTAATCAGAAATCCATTGGTATTCCGACAGGCTGACCAATATTTCCCAGATTGTCAATTTTTACGCAGTAAAGTGTCAAAGGCCATTACTCAAGCAAACCTTATCTATACTAAACATCATGACAACATTTATAACAAGGCTTGATGAAAAGGATAACAAGCGCAGACATACTATGCAACAGGGCACTGTTTTATCAAAGCATTTACGGAAATCTTTAACTTACGCTCAAATTTAAATTCTAAATAATACTGATACAACTGTAAAATGTGGAAGTTCGAGCTGTAATACTTATCAAGATCCAGTTAATGAAGTCTAACAAACAATGCATGTCCCCAATATACAGCTGTTAAATAATTATACTGAATTTAAATTTGAACGTAAGTTTACGATTTCCGTAAGTAAGTTGATAAAACGGTGCCCAGACATCCAACAGATAAACTATGTGTATCTATCCTAATATGTGTGGGAGATATAGTTTTAAGTTTTAAACTTCAGCACCTATTTCACTAAGTGAGTTTTAAATAAAATACATACATAGAACCACAGCAGACAGAACGCAGACTCTATGAGTATTTTGTTGACATGGATTTGATTCTTGATATACAACAATTTTACTATGATATGTTCACAGTTAAATAATATGCATTGTTACATGGCGAATGTTTTGTCTCACCCTCATAAAAGAAACTGCAGCGAATGGCACACTTCTAAACACACTTTAAAACAAAGTGGAACAGTGTTCAGAACATGTTCTATCTGTTCCCAAGGAAAATGTGGTACAGTCACAAAAGTCATGTGATTATAGCAACAACAATGACAACAGGAAACTTCAAGAATTGTGTCATACTGATCACTTTGACAATATCAAACGGAAAAATACGGAAATGATGAAACTGTTACGATGGGAAATTTTCTTGTGGCATATTTTTTCCTCCTTGAGGCCACCTGAAAAGTTTTATTTCTTCTCATTATTTTTTATTAAAGTTGTTACTTCTTGCTCTGTCTCTGTTCTGTTGTGTTCGTCATTTGTTCAGTTCAAAACAAATCCATTTTGTTTGTAAGTAGTCGGAGCTGAAACATTCGGAACAGTGTTTGGAACAGTGTTCTGAACATCCGTTGGGAACACACTCTATAACATAAATCATGAGAATTGCACAGATCCCTCAGGTAAACTACTGTTCATCAAACGATAGTATCTTAAATCATTCACAAATCTTTGTAAGTTCTGCGTAAATGTTGGCAGGTCCTGAAAAAGAAACATTGTTTATTTAATACATTAAATAGCAGGTAGTCTGGTCCAAAGGTTAATACTTACTTGGTGCTCTCACTGACATTGTCAATGTCATTTATGGTTATAAATACTGATCTTCTTATCATTCTGTACCCCCTAAGTAACAGATATATAGTAGAGTGCATCAAAACTGGGAGTACAGCAAGCATTTTGGGTTTTTTGGAGACACTGAGACTACCTGAAAGTACTAAGGAGTCTATTCAGAAAGAGCTAGGGCAGCGCACACAACTTCCCTGTATCACACAAACTTTCTTCTGTTTCCATGAAGACCTATGTCATTTGCCAAGAGGCAGGGATAAAATTCAATGTCCATGCAGTGGAATGTAAACATAAACCCATTCAGATCCATTTATGATTTTTTTTAAAAAGGCAATTTGAAATATTTCCCATTATTTTATTATGGCTTCATCTATAGATTAGCCATTTTAAGCCTGCTTTTATCATTTGCAACAAAGTTTCAGAATACTATAATTACCTTCTCAATGTGAAAGTTCTGTCCCAGCATATTCTTCTGGTTAATGTCCAAACCTTCACATCCAGTGAGAAAATGTGGCAAGAATTCAACATAGAATCTATCAAAGTCCACAGATGCCATATTATACACTATCACAACAATTTCTTCTTGCAGTAAGTCATGTGACTTGTGTACTAATACTTGTAGTAATACACTCAAAAACTGCGTCTGCATACCTTTGTAAAATATGGGCTGAAATATATACATAGTTTTAGTTTGACAGCTGACAACAAGAATTGATTAAAATTATAAAGAAATGTGTTGTATCAAATAATACTCTAAATTACACATCTTGGGACAAATAAGACTGCAGAAGATTGGACGAGAATTGGACCAATAACAGTATCTAAGATAAAGATAGCACAGAAAATATTAACATTAGCAGTAACAGTGGATAGATCATCTGTATCAATAACATACGGTTGTAGATTAGATCTGATGAGAACAAAACAGTACACAAGAAGTAAATAATTATGTCATACCCTGTAGCACAGATATGTATTAGAACGGATAGGCAACTCTATTAATAGATTTTTATCTGCCGAACAGCCAAACGCCCATAATGCAATGCGTGCACTCGGCCTTTTCCGTTAATCATCGTTATTTTGGTATTCGGTACACTGTAAGTCGATAAATGTATGGCGATGATCGGTAACATAAAATGTTTATGGCTGCCTCAAAAAACTTGCCTTATCATTAATAATTTATCGATTTTCAAAATTAAAACAATATGAAGAAGATACACAATGCGTGTTTCATGCAATATACAATGCAATTTAAGTCAGAGTTACAATTTTGTGTGATTTGGAGCAAGAAACGAGAGACATGGGGGGAAAATGGCGGAGGCTTCGTCGTTACAATTTAGTCTACGAAATATCTTTTAAAAGAATCATCAGGACTTATTTTATAATACTTTACGAAAGATGTTTCAAGTAAAACACCAAATAAGATTTTAATATTTTTCAATCTGATGATAGGAATTTGTCATAGTTTGAACTGAATTGTTTTCTCGCTTCGATATTCCCGCGAAACCGTTGTGTATTTAAACTCCATTTCTGGACATATAGCCAATATAATCGATGAAATATACATACACACTAATCAAGGTATGTTTATTCTGTATCTACATAGTAAAATTTTCTCGATTGATTTTGAAATGCTGATTGGATTGGCAGATTTATTTCTGCAAATTTCTTGCAAAACAATACATATAACAAAGATGGCGGATCGATGAATCTTGCCGCTAAAACTCTGTGATCTCGCCAAATATCGCGACAAACGTGAACCCGCGAGACTTAAAGTCGATTTCTACTGATTTCAACTGGGTCACGTGGTAGAGTTACCTATCCGTACTAAATACATATCTGTGCCTGTAGACATTTCTCAGTTTTATTGCTACCAGAATATAGCAGTTTTGGAAAGTTATGCAACTGCTCTTCTGCTTTAACCATGTTACTATTTTGATTATCAATGTATTCACAAATGTTAAACAACATATGTACTGTAAATATAGATCATGTTATGGGCTGGTGGCCTAAATCCTAATAAACATATTTTATTGTATTGATTCAGTTTTATTTAAGTTGTTAAAACAGTATCCGTACAGTTCCTAAACTTTGGCGCTCAGTGTGAAAGTGGTTGAGCTAAATATTAGTCAATGTAGGGAACCTCCACTTTGCTCAGTAAAAAACAACATTCAGCAGTAATAGACTAAGTAAAAGGTAGTTTGTTTATTATAGTGTCACCCCTACTGAAAGGGCCAGTCATTTCTGACTTATGAGACACAGTACCTTCCCGAATCCCTTCTCGTAATGACGGGCACCTGGCAGAGATGGGCCTACGGAAACTATTAATTTAACTAGCATGCCACTGGCCAACCAGTCTAATCAGTTCCAACCTTCGACCTCCCGCTTCCAAGGTGGACGCCCTAACCACTCGGCGACGGTCAGAGCTAAAAAAGCAAGCTAATTAGATCTTATACCTTCTGATAAAGTTTCCATTTTGTATTTAGTTTTTCCAGTGATTCTAGATTCTGTCTGAACACGGTTATATCTGTTTGTAAGAATGACTGTCCATAAGCCTGAAAATAATCCCAGAAGAAACATGTCACGTCCAAATTAATAGTTAAAACTGTAAGTTGGTTACTACTTGTGAGGTTTTCATTTTTGCTATAATGTCCAAGAAGAGTAACCAATCATAAAGCCTTAAATCCCGCAGTTATAGCTTCACGAAATAAGCCTGTTATGAACTTTGTGGACATGGAAGTTCATGCAAATTTAAAGTAATCTGTAAATCTATTAAATGAATAAGAACATTTATTTAAATACTGGAAAATTTGAAGATATAAATCATAGAACTTGGAAAAACATGTATTAGACACTGTCGTGTCTGTGTTTCCCACCCAACTAGATATCATCTAGTGCTCTAGTCTCAGTGCATAAAAGAACCAAGAAGTGTATTCAAAAAGAGCTATCCATGGTATCCCACCTAGAGCACACCCAAAATCAAAGGTCATTGACCAATCTGACAGTGGTTTAAAACTAACTACAATTCACTAACAACTGACTATGCAAACATACAAACAACAACTGGTCGTACCTGTAAGATAGATACAAACTGTTGTTCATTCTCCATCGTATCCTCCTGGTTATTTAATGATTTCAGTACGGATCCTTTGAAGAAATATCTCCAATTATTGAGGAGTATTTCATGTAAAAGTTCAAACAGGACCTGCTTCATATCTGGAGATGGTCTCTGTAATTATATAGCCACACACAACTTAGAAATAATGAACTGCTCGTCACATGTGACAAAACAAGAGCACTGAAATACAGGCGCCACACTCAATACATTGTTGGAAAATGTTTTCTATTTTTGATAGCAATAGGCCCAATCAGCCATGATTTTATTCCTTAATGGTGCCTTCACATAAGCTGCCCAACATCACAATGTTTCATTCCTTACAAAAGTTTATAATAAAAACATATTGTCAAATATTAAGTAACTATGACATTGACCCAGTGAAACAGGTTCCATATTTGAGGTTATTATGTATTATACAACTTTCCACATACCTCAGCAATGACCAGGTATATATTATCCATACATATGTTGATCACACTCGGAAGAAATCTCTTGAATGCAGATCCTGGTTCTTGAATTATAATTTGTAGAATTTTCAAAAATCTGAAAAAATAATTGATTCATACACTGTTACATATAACTTTTGAGTGTTTCCATACAGTAGTTTATAGAGCATAGTCATGTCATATGAGTGGTCACAGTGGTGTTCAAATGGTAATTATTACTTCTGATATTACCAGTTTGGATTAAAATCATTCAACACTTGCATAAATCACAGTGGGTCGGTAATCAAGAAACAAACACTGGCTGGGTTATAAGTAAGACTTGAGTACTCAAACAAATAAAGAAGAATGTGGCGATGAAGCTTGAACTTGTACAAGGGGATAACATATGAAAGAGGGAAAGGCAATATACCTCTTGTCTATGATATGACACACTTTGAATCATAAGAAAGACAATGTACCCCTTGTCCAATTAACATAATAATATAACTTACTTTTCTATAACTCTGTGTGCAGAACTACTCTCATGTCGTATTGTTTCAGCAAGTTGTTCTCTGAAACGACAAATAATAAATATGTGATATTGTCCCAGATATGTTTTTATTTGTTTTGGTGATACACTTATTATCTATTTAAAAGAACTTGCATGTGTCAGAGGCTACAGGAACCTTACGAATAATACCAAGATAATAAGTTACAAATTTTTTGCACCACTATGTATATTGAACATTAAATACATTAATGCAGAAACAATTCAAAATCATAGGAAAATGGTGGCTGCAGTAGCCAACAAGCTCTAAATTATAATTCCCTTACAATCTTCAACAATAGCAAACAAATTGTTTATTGGGAACAAACAGAAATCACAAATGGTTGATGTAGCTATCATGTTGAGTCTCAATCATTAAATAATAAACAATCAGTAAATTCCTACTTGCTAAACAATCCCATGAATGTTTGTATAGCCTGTTCAGTGAATGATACTCCCATCTGTACTCTACAGGACTGGAATAATGCCAGGAAGAATGACATCAGATTCTCTACAGCATCTGAAAACACAAGAACACATTTATACCACTTCATAATGCAAATGCAAGACTGTTTTCGGTACACACATATGCCCCTGTTGGAAGCCTTGTCCATAACCAACAGCTAAGTCATTCAGGGGCTATAATTCTGTTGATATTTTTATAGTGTTACATGGCTTTAATAATGTTGTGTTTATGATGGTAAACAAGTATGCCAAATATTTGATTTTGAACATCCTGTGATGAACGGACGGACGGACAGGACAATCACTATATACCACCTGCATCAGTAGATGCCAGGGGCATAGAAAAAGCAAATAAAACAGGATTAACTCGCCAGAGATTTGTTCGACCTGATTTTTCCTATTACATATTCATCATCTACAGCCACAATTTCTGAATAGAAGAATTTTTGTCCGTAGAGAAATAGTCTCCCAAGACTCGCAGGTTTCCTAAGGTAGCTAAATGACAAGGGGGAAGTTAGATGCCAAATGGTAGCTGAACAACTGAACTGCTGGTAGCAGTCCTTGAAAACTAGTAAATTAACAAATTTAAAATCAAGAAAATCATATGCCGCAGAACATTTTTGCCAAACAACAACATTGTTTCTATCATTAAGTCTGAGTCAGTTTCAATTAATACACCATAACTTCGCCATTTCTTGTTACAATATTTTTTGGTCTGAAACCATTGCTTTTACAGGAGTGATAAATCTGGAATTCTGGATAAATAAGGAACATTGAGACCCCTGCTAACATGTGCCTCTGTAGCTTAGTAGTTAGTGTGCTTGACGTCTAATCTGACGACCTGGGTTCAAATCCGGAACGAGGTACATACATTCATTCCTGCCATATTTCAGCAAAAAGCTGACTGGAAACTAAGGCAATGCTCTGCATTTTTCTTCAACAATTGTCAGCCTATGTATAACAAAACATTTATCTTACCAGGTTGATGGATAAATACAGGGAATATTGCCAGACTAATATTGACTACTTCAGACATTGACTGGTAACACATCTGTTTGGTCTTCACAACTTCACCAGCCACACATTCTGTCCAGTCTATCATCAGCTTTAAACTGTTGGTAATCACTGGCTTAGCTAAAATAATAACAAATATTGTACCATTTTTCATCCTTTAAAAAGAACCACTCCCTTGAAACATAAAAAAGGACAACTTTCTTGAAACATTAAAAAGAACCACTCCCTTGAAACATTAAAAAGAACCACTCCCTTGAAACAATAAAAAGAACCACTCCCTTGAAACAATAAAAAGAACCACTCCCTTGAAACATTAAAAAGAACCACTCCCTTGAAACAATAAAAAGAACCACTCCCTTGAAACAATAAAAAGAACCACTCCCTTGAAACAATAAAAAGAACCACTCCCTTGAAACAATAAAAAGAACCACTCCCTTGAAACATTAAAAAGAACCACTCCCTTGAAACATTAAAAAGAACCACTCCCTTGAAACAATAAAAAGAACCACTCCCTTGAAACAATAAAAAGAACCACTCCCTTGAAACAATAAAAAGAACCACTCCCTTGAAACATTAAAAAGAACCACTCCCTTGAAACATTAAAAAGAACCACTCCCTTGAAACATTAAAAAGAACCACTCCCTTGAAACATTAAAAAGAACCACTCCCTTGAAACATTAAAAAGAACCACTCCCTTGAAACATTAAAAAGAACCACTCCCTTGAAACAATAAAAAGAACCACTCCCTTGAAACAATAAAAAGAACCACTCTCTTGAAACCTTTTGGGTTAAACGCCTATTTTCACACGTCTCATATTCAATGGCCTTGTACAGAATTCATAACATTCAATAAAACTAATGGCAAAATGATGAACAAACATGGAATAAAATAATCATTACTTCTGACATAGAATAAAATAATCATCATTTCTGACATAGAATAAAATAATCATCATTTCTGACAATTACATTGTCCATATCACCAAATACATAAAAAAACAAAGCAGAACATTTAACAATACATAAAATATCAAAATAACTCAATTTAAAGTACCGGTAGATACAATAACCCAAACAATTCAATTGGTCCATTGAAACTTGACCTTTGAGCATGAAACATTGCAAACTTTGTGCACAAAATCAATGTTATTGGAAAGTTCTTACTTGCTTTTACAGTTTACCCGTAGATATTACATAAACTCTGTATATGAAAATAAAACACAGAATTTACACTGTACAAAATATCGATTAATTTGGTCAAGTAATGTATATTAATATCCATACCTGTTTCTTGTGCTGTTTTGTTATTTATTAATGACGATGTGTCCTTCAGTTGAAAGTATGGTGCTGCCATCTGATGACAGAAACTCTGATGCGTACTGGCTCTGTTTGTCCAATCTTGTCCCGAATCAGGAACATTATTCCATGGTAAGAGAAGATATAAACTCAGAGATCTGTACAGTAACACCTGTACCTGGAATAACAGTACCATAAAATAGGAAATATAGCTAAGCTGTATAGTATAAAACAATGATCAATCAAGGAGCTGGCATTGGCACAAAGAAAAGATGTATTCAAAATTACTTTAAGATATATTTTATTTAAAGTTGAACTTCAAGGTTTTAATTTAAACTGTCTTGGGACTGGGAAATAATTTGATCCATTTCCCTGTTTGAGATGTGTACTATATGAGGGTTTATCCAAAATCATGACAGTGGTCTTTTACTCTTAAAGCTTTATATTTGGTCAGATTGGTATGAAAATTATCCAACAGCCATGATTGGTCAGTTACTGACATGAATCTCCATAGTCAAAACAATGCCTACCTAAGCCAACTTAATACAACAAATATATTCACAAGAAATGTTTCTAGAACAAATGATTACAATGTATACTTACTTCAATATTAACTTTTGTGAATGCTCCCTGTGTGGCAGAATTATATAGTTTCTGTATACAAGGTATCTCCAGTAAGAAGTTAGGTCTGACTGTTGTCACGATGGATAGAAGTAAATGTGCAGCAGAATGTGATATCTTATCTGGTATCTGTAAGTATAAATAATATAGATAGATAGTTTATTCCAGAAATATGCATATAATATACGTACAGTACAATTTTACATAGTTAACAATGGATAATGGTGATTTGTATTAAAGGGACTCAACTCCCATTGGTAAATTGCAAAATTTTTCAAAAAATTCTCTTATTATCGCATTTTTTTGGCTTGACCGACCTCATACATTTATATATGAATCTGGACTTATTCATCTAGAAGAAAATAATTACATAACGTCGGTTTGTTACTTTTTCAACCCCTAAATCGATTGCGTGACTAACATAATATGCAAGTTTAATACATATTTTCATAATTGTAAAGTCTACCTAGTTTTATGGAAGCCGTAAGGCAAAATTTTCCCTGACTTATGAGCAAATGCAACTAATGTCGGTTAACATTATATAAAGTTTACCTCTTTCTCAAATAGGCAAGTTATAGCATCGAGCAAGGTAGTGATGAGTTTTCTAAACTTGTCTTGTTGATCAGGATAGTTCTGTGACTCAGCATAAAATCTGGATAACCAATGAGCGAATGGTTTGATGGCAGCCAGTGCCTGGGCGTGTCTGTAGAATGGTAAAACATAGTAAGGTAATGAAATAGTAGCAAATGTGGTCAGTATACACAGGCTCGCTGAACTAATTCAGTTCACAACTGAAAATTCAACACCTGAAACCTAATCATGGAATATAAATATACAATGACCACTAAAGGTGGATTAATATATATAATTGATTACAGAGAAAAGATTATTACAAAATTGTCGAAAAACTCAGCTAAACATACAACCAAAATATGTTATTCATCTTCAAATGGTGCTCATACGAAATTATTCCTACAAGTGGAAATCGTAAAACTGAAAGATCACATGACAAGGAGGGAAAGCCGTGGTACTTACACTTCAATAAGATCTGTTTGTAGTACACTTTGTTCTGTAGATGTTAACTCAAACAATTTCACTTGACTACCATATGTTACCATATGTATCAACCTGAAGTATACAAACCACAAGATCAATGTGTATCATATTCAACATAAAAAGTTACCAATTTTCTAGGGCTCTTTTCAGCAGTTAGGCCGCTCAAGCACCCTTTGACATTTTTTACTCCCCTGGTCATTTGGCTACCTATGGAAACCTACACTCGTGTCTCCCGGGGAGACTATTTTTCTCCTGTGGTTGTGGCAGCCAACATCGATCTGCGGCGCCCAGGAATAGGCACTGCCCTCACAGGTACCATTTTACACCATGGTGGAGTGGAGCATGTGGGTCTTGCTCACAGAAATTAACCAGTGGTCCAGAGGGGCCACCACTCCCCAGTGCGACCTAGTTCCCAAAAACATGCAAAACAGAAATGAGGAAATCGGATAGGAAGGCAGCACTCAACTTAACCATAGCACAGAATGCAGTAACAACACAACTGCACGGAGCAATCATGCCAACACACAATCCACAGGAATGAATAAAAGCCCAAGTCCCTGTCGCAAAAATGCAGAATGACCCAATTTCACAAAGAAATAACAAAATAACGGTGATCCCAATTGACCAAATCAAACGCAGTTAAGATGAGACCTAGTTCCCAAAATGCCTGCTGCATGACAACCTAGTTTCACAAATATATGCCAAAGTGGTAACCCAAGTCACAAAAAAACTATGAAATAAATACTTTTATTACAAGGAGACATGATTTTTCTTTCATTGAGCAGTGTTGGATTTTTAAGAGGTTCCACTGTATGGTAGCACCACAATTAACCATTACTTCAATTGAGGTCCACATTGAAATAGTTTGTTTGTATGCAAATATTTTAGCGTCGTAAAATAAAGTCATTATCATTATAATCAATAATTGCAAGATATGTTGTCCAGGGTCCATACAGCACAGCTTGGCAAATTTGACACGATCCTGACCTTTAAATTAGCATAATTTAACGAACATGCTTGAGATGTAATACAAACACAAATTCTAAATACCAATATTGTTCGATATGCTTGCAGATATTGATATATTCGAAGCAAGAACATTGTAATATATTCGTGCAAAGAGGTAAAGAAGAGGTCAAATTCTTCAAGCTGTATAGAGGTTGAATAGCTGGTCATATTATAAACTGTAAAATCATTTAATTTCGTTGGGACGAAATTTCGTGGTTTTGGTAAAAAATACATTTTTGTTGGCACTTGAATTCGTGGATTGTGAATTTCAGGTAACAAAACAATGGTCAAAATCTATATTTGTTGGGATTACAGTTCGTGGTTCAAGTGAACCACGAAATCCACGAAATTTAATCCCCCACGAAAATTAATGATTTTACAG
Organism: Spisula subtruncata; assembly: GCA_963678985.1. Classification (NCBI taxonomy): domain Eukaryota; kingdom Metazoa; phylum Mollusca; class Bivalvia; order Venerida; family Mactridae; genus Spisula; species Spisula subtruncata. The sequence continues at coordinate 2,846,313 of OY787660.1, read as the reverse complement.
TAAGTCTTAGGTTAAATTACAGGGTGGTACTTTTATACAGGTTTATATAGTACTTACCTTTCAAGCAGAACTTTCCCATCATTAAACCTCTCAGCAAACTTCTCAGCAATAAAGTGATCAGCTAATCTGCCGAGACCTTGTAACAATGAGGAGAGATCACGTAGGGAACAATGTAGACGTCGACAATCGTTCTCTCCACGTATATTCAACCTACGTTTACCGTCTACAGTCATAATATACTGTTCTAACCCTAGATATATCTCCATCACTTCCTGGAATGGCTCATACTGAAATACAAACAACTGTGCCTTCAATAAATGCTGAAACCCTGGTGGAAGCACAGGTAACTGTATCATTGACAAAGACAATTTGAAAACGAAAATAACATTTTTTGTAAAATTAATATTTTTCTTTCTACAAATGTTTTTCTTATTTTTTTTCGTTTTCACGTATGGGAGGAAGTCTTATATATCAAAACTAGCTAAAAGTCAATCATTATCAGGGGGCAATATTTTGTTAAAATGTTGGGTAGTATTTCCACCAAATTGCCTTGTACCATTTCCAAGACTGTTCACTACTGTAAAATCATTTAATTTCGACGAAATTTTGTGGTTTAGGTAACAAAGACCATTTCGATGGGACATTAATTTGTGGATTTTGCATTTCAGGTAATACAAAATTTACATACCAGGACCAAATTTAGTGTGTGATGGGATTTGATTTCCTGGTTAAAGGTAAAATCCCCCACGAAAAGAAATGATTTTGCAGTATTTAACAATAATGTTCAACATAGAATACGAGACACTGTACATGTATATATATATATATACACTTACCATAATGACAAATGTTTGTGCTGTAAGTATCTCGGCTATTCTAGCAATCAGTTCCAAACATTGTCTCAGGAAATGTTGCCATTCTGTCTCCTCCTAAAATATATAACAACATACAATGTATATCAGATGTATTGTGTTACCAGTAACATATTTATGCAGTAAAACTACTTACAGATACACAGTTTCAGAAACAAAGTTTGGTTGCTGTACAGAGGTTGCTACTCAGGAGGGATAAATATGTACCGTAATGATAGGTTATTTCTGACATATTTCTCCTTTAAGAAGGGCCACCCTGGAGAGGCTGAAGTGGCGTTAAAAGGTTCAGTAAGAGTATTTGACTAAGTTGACTAAGATTATTTAGACAGTGATCCAACTACCTTTTTATGACAAGCACAAAGTAGGTCCCAAATGTTAACAGTATTTCAGTTATATGAACACTACACAGTGACATGATCCTGCCATATAACACCAGGCCAACCACTAACTACATAGTACTGCCCTCATATGCTTAAAAGTAAGCCAGAGAGCTATACTAGTCCCATTCTTAAAGATTTCCGTAAGGTAACCTAATATCTGATTTGGCCTGGATTTTGTTGAGCTCATTATTGTGACCATTCAGATTAGGCCAAAATTGTGACCTCTAATGTCTACACAAACAAAAAGCTAACAGATGGACGACATGAAGGCTAGATGAAAGGTCAACACAAACTCAAAATAGACAGGTAAGCTGGGAAGGAATAGGGTGTTGGAATTTAAAGAAATACTAACAGTGGGAAAGACAAGATCCAGCATTGGTATTGTGGTTGTACTTACATCATAATCTAGTGTGTCATCATCAAGTTCCTCCAGCTGTGTTTGGTTAAATTTGAACTGTAGTTTCTGTAATATATGCTGTACAAGTGATGTCAGGGCATCCTTATATCTGAAACAAATATACAGGCGATTTTTGTACTGAAACTTAAAAATTGTTACAATATTCTGATACATATACCATTAAATCAGGCGATCTGTGGATAAGAGGTAGGGGTGTGCGTTAGGATTGAGAGGTCTCAGTTGATGATTGCATTGAAATTTGTAGTGCTCACCTGGGATTCAATTACAAGGAGGGTAAATGTTTAGAACTATCTCAGCGTAATGTCTGCAAGTTGGTTTGAATTGGTACTTTACACTTCAATAATTTTCCAAAGGTGTTTAACAGGAAGAAATTATGTCATTTTATCAGCTTTAATGCTCCATGGTGAGGGCAACCTGAACAAGTGGACCACAAACTTACTTTATCACTATTGTCTGCATTTCATCTTGTCTTCCCTTTGACTTGGTCAACAAGTAATCCAGGAATGTTGTCCATATATCTAAACAATTGTAGAATCCATCATTCGAAGGCTGAAATTAACATACAAACCCCGTCTGTAATATCAATTATAATCATGAAAACAAAGGATTGCTTGAAAATTTAAATATGTGTATTTTTAAACTTGTTTAGTAAATGTTGATTTCTATAGACATCTTATGACTGATGCATGATTTAACTGAATACTGAGGAATGAAAAATTAAGCTAATTGAATCTTACCTGTCTAAACGTGTATTTAAAAAGAAGAGCCAGAAATTCTATAACAGGAAATTGAGTGTTAGATTCGAATCTTCTAAGATGTACACTGACAAACAAGCGCAGAAAATCTGTAAATTTGTCCACGTAGCTGAAAAATATACTTGTATCATAATAACAGTGACAATGTACTACAAATAGTTGCTTTCTTTTCTAACACAATTGACATTCCACCAGTTGTCAATCAATACCATTTGAATCAATATTGACGGTAAATTATAATCACATGGTCCAATGGATTAACTTAAAAAAACTTCGCCAAGCAGCCTTCAACAAACAATCAGTCGCAGCAATCACTGCTCTGACGTAATGTCAATTCTGCGGGTCACACAACCTGACGCAAACCTAGCAGATTTTTCCTATCAAATATGTATCACATTTAATCAATTTTCTAAAAGAAATACAAATAATTTTTATAATTGGCCCGATGATTTTTTTAGAATATTGGTCACACTTTCTCTTCAGTTTTAATATGATTGAAAATGGTATAATGTAACATGGTAGGACTACACTCAAGCTAAAACCTAGAAGTGTTTCATTGGCCCCCACAAAATGAGGATGTTCTAGTATACAGAATACTGTATCATTTGGATGGCTAAAACAAGTTTCCCCTTTCATTTGAGTCAATATATTTTGCATAGATAGGGTTAGATACTTTTAGATACCCTTATAGACATATTTTAGACTGTAAAATCATTGATTTTTGTGGGGATCAAAATTCGTCGATTTCTTGGTTCACCTTCAACCATGAAATCAAATCCCATCGAACAATAATTTTGACCCTTGTATTTATAACCTGAAATGCAAAATGGTTTTCTACCAAAAGAACGAAATTTCGTCCCATCTAAATTAAATGATTTTACAGTAGTATTCAATCGATTTATTTAACCCAGAGACAATATACCAGTTTACCTTTCATCTAGTTCTGTAAGTCTGTTACCACTGGAACATGTACTACTATCCTTGGTTAACTTCTGTAACAAGCAGAATGTTTGCTGGAATACTTGTAGTAGGTAATCTTCAAATTCTAGCGGTACACAATTCTTCGACAATAACTCATTGATACAGTTCATGGCTAATATACCTAGATGGCATGATGTCGTGCTAAAGTTAGCACCAGAATTCATTGTACGGGAACCTTGGGTCTCACACCCGAAACCAGCAAAATGGAATATTGAACTTAACAGGGAGGGCGTGATAAACGACGAAAGAGGAATCCAACTAAAGAAATGAGACAAACAGTTTAACGTTAGTGCACAGAGTTCCTGTGTTGTAGAGTCTAGTGGTGGTAATGCTTCCAGTTGAACACTGTTCCCTGGTGACTTAAACATGTTGTTCATAAAAGAATCTGAAATTAACAAAACGGAAAGAATGAACATGTGCTTAGTTACAAAACCTTATTAAAACATGGCTAATTGGAAAGGGCCATTACTCATTACAAGATCATCTTAAGAGTCATGCTGCTGAATAATAATGATACATGATATAAGGTATTTCATAAAAAATCTCCAATCAAGCAGACAATTTATGCATTACATATGTAAAGACAGACATACTGACAGAAGGAGAACAGTACTAATGATATATGCCCCTCCCCACTGATAAATAAGTGAGGGGGGGCAGAAATTATGCAAATTTTGACATTTTAATGTGAAGTAACTTCACCTTTTCAATGACCAAAACTATCCTTAGAACATAAGGAAACGATTATTTACCTGACTTGAGTGGTGAATCAGTGAAGAGTAGAACAGGTTGTTGTTTTCTGGTGGCAGATTCTCCCTGGGTAGGAGAGGGTGGTGGGGTAGCTGATACAAGATGACGATGTCTTTCTAGAGCCATATCTAGTACATCTAAATGAGGAAATCAGAAAAAATCATCACATTCAACGCAAGTAAAGAATACTAAGCGCAATGCTTTCATTCCGCATTTTTATTGATATAATGCTCATTTTGTATGAAAATACAGAATATGTGGTACACAAATATGTAATGGTACAGAGCGTAGCCCAATATGATATCAGAGAGTTTGTTCTCTATCTGTTCAAATGAAGGCATGGTAGATACCCTGGTATGGTGCCAAAAAGACCAGAACACTCAGAACAGTTTGGGGTTATCAGTAACTTATCAAACTCATTTCCAAGTGATACTAGTACTGTCGCCCATACCAATCAATTCATATTCAGTTTCAAAAACTAAACTTTAAGTTTAAAGTTAAATATCTCAAATGGTGTCACACCGGTGAATTTTCTGTCATTGAAATTAATGCAAAATGACCCAAATTCGCATCTCTCCCTCCGTTTCACTGACATTCCGGGTGATTTTCTGTGGCCGTTTCCATAAAAAGCAATCCCTGCTATCCAAAATAAGCTGGAGAAAATGGCATGTCGATGGTTTCGTTTTTGAGCTACTGCAGGGATTCTGGAAGGACAACGCTATTTTCCATGCCTCAAAAGCTGACTTTACCGAAGCACACATACATTGTCAGTCTTCAGCCAGGGAAAGATAATTCAAAAAAATATCTATTAAACACTCTTAAAAGTTAGCATGCAGGTCATATTTGATCTACATTCATGTAATTTGGTCAACAATCAGCATTTTCCACATTAAAACAGTGCTTCAACAGACATGTATCAAATTTTTGAAAGGGACTATTTTAGCATACTACGACCCGGAAGTACTTTCCACCGGTGTGACACCAAATTGCCCGATATAAGAAGATAACATCTAATCAATAAATGTACTAACTATTTAAGAGATTGAGGATGGTGGGGACTTGCTGTAAGAGAAGTTTATATAGTTCTTCCTTCCTTGACATAGATAAATCTTCTCTAGGTACGGCCAGTTCTTCCGATGCTGTATGTAGGAGTATAAGACCTAGAGATGTTGTCTCTGCTTGCTGTATTAGCTGAAATATTGAACATTTACATACAAAAAGTACATGTATACTTAATTTCACAGACCCCATAGCCTTCTATGGAGAGGCATGAGGTACAAATAACAATATGTAGATGCTTGCCCTACCTTGCTGTTCTAGATTTTACAAGCAAGATTATAATTCCATGCAAAGTACACAAGTGTATCGTGCCAGACAGTTAACTTGAATAAGTTGAGGTAATGTGCAGCCCCGAATGGGATCAAGAATAAAACAATGAACATGTCCACAATGAATGATGTATGCTTTTCAACAAAACCTTAGTCATACACAAAGTGACAACGGTTGATTCACCTAAATTGTTTTTTCCTGGACTGTAAGAAAAGTGTCTTAAACCATTAAATGACCTATTCACAAAGAGCCAAAAACTTCTCTAAATGTGGAAGAATATCAATAGCGTTGTCAAATTGCAAAGAAGGGTATGACCTGTCGAGACTGGGAATCAAACTTGGATCACCTGGTTAAAAATCCAACCTTGAGGCTTAGCTGCCTAATTTAGATGGAAACTAACACTGATTTGAAATATCAAATATATGGCGGCAAACAAAGCATAAAGATTCAAACATGCTTACCTGCAGGATACTGGAGAAGAAATCAGGATAGAAATGAGGCCAGTCAATCCTACCGACATCCACGACCAATTTGACGAGTTTGTTACGTATGAATACCGGTACTTTACCATGATTCTCTAACATATACTGGTTCAACATAACACGTATCTCACCCTTATCTTCCACTGTCAGTCCAACCCATTGCTTGTTTATGAGATTCTACAACATCAATCATGTTAAACTTTTTATTTTTTATAACTTTTAGCAATCATTGAGTAGAAATGCACAATTAGACATACTGTATATAATTAATCCCAATAATTTAATAATTTTCATCTTTGTGTTTGTCAACATGGCGTGTACTTATAGCCGGTGATTTTTCTTTGTGTATCTTCCTTTTTATGCCTCCTGCACTCATGATATGTTGTTTCTGATGAGAGCTACGCATCCCCTGTCCAATTTATTATTAACTGTTAACATAAAAAGCATCTATTATAGGAATCCAAGACAATTAGCAGTGGACAGTGGTTGCGGGACTTCTAAATTTTCAGTCAAAATTGGCATATTTGTAAATTCAAACGTCAAAATTTATGCAGTTTTGAAATTCCAATGAGAGCTCTCTCAGACTGCTTTTTTATAATTGATTCACATGCATGCTTAGGGATGGATGTCTAATATGCAAATTAGAAATGCTGTGGATAGACGACAGTAATGTATGAAAATATTGGGTTTATAAGGTCAATAATCTGCCCTTGATGGGTGAGCATGCAGCTTTTCCATTGACAGGGTTTGTTAAACAACAGTTGGTGCATGTTATACTTGGTTAATTGAATTGTATAAGTATACAAACCTCTAGCACTGTTAGACAGTACATCATCACATACTCATTATTTGTGTTCATTAAGAAGAAGAAACATTGTTTCCAACAATCCTTTGTCTGGCTGAACTGATTTAGTAGTTCTTCTGTAAAAACAACAAAATATTAATATACAAATGATCTAGTTCATCCTAGTGCCACCCATTTACTGAGCATTCTCAAAAAGAAAGCAACTTAACATTAGAGAAACATAATAACTACCATGTTGGATCAACCAGCATTATTTAATACAAACAATCATGAAGTTGAACAAAAACATAAATTTGACTGTGTCTGTACAAAATGTAATTGCCAAATTTTATGTAAAAGATTTATAATAAGAAATTATTTTAAATTTTGGTAACTAGGTCAAATGGTCACCTGGGGTCACTGTTGTTGTGGCATACATGTGGACTTTTCATTTCTTCTACAGGTTTTGCGTGGGCATTGCTGTGTGTAATAACGTTATGGTGTTATTGTTTTCAGTGCAACACTGGTCAAATGTCAACTTTTTTTTGAAAAAGGTTTTTCATGTTACGTAGAAGGATAAAATATCAATTACCTATATATAGCCAGCAATTTCAAAGGAAAAGATCAATTTTCAAAGATATATTTACCAATTTGTCTTTTACGTTCATTGCTAGTCGACACATTGAAGAATTCTGACATCAGCAATTCAAGTGACTGGAGACTTGAAGCGTCTCCTGCCTAAACAAATAAAGACAAGTAAACATCATGATGTATGATTGTCACACACTTCATGTCAATTAGTTTAGGTCTTTCATTTAAGTTATGTACCAGTCAACTTAAACCCTGAACCCTAACCCTGAGGAAGGGCGGGGGTTTTGACATATTCATTTTCAGCCCCAACCAAGGCCATTCTGAAGGTAAAAATCCATGCCCAATGCCCCGCCCTAAATCATTAAAATATACTCCCACTTTATCAAAGATAAAATCTCCTACTAGGGGTTTCAATTGACTGGTGCATTATAGTTGATCTACTTCAAATATATTGATAAAATTTCATTTTTTATTAATCTATACTTACTGGAATACACATAAGTGCACAGTGGCATCATTTTTGGATATATTATCTTGGTATAATATATGCTCCATCAATACAATACCAGCTCTACTTTGAACCAGAATCAGAATAAAATTCCATTGAATGTGACTTGGTCTTAGAGGAACAGCAAAAATAGTAAAAATTTGAGAAAATAAGTCAACGAAAAAACATGCCTTTAGTTGTCAGGGGCCGGGGAAATACCGGATATATGACCATCAGCTATCCCCTGCAGGACCATGGAAGGGCAGTGGTTTTCACAACCAAAAAGTAAGGCAGTGGCTAGGATTACAGTACGGGTACCGCAGTGGCTAGGATTACGGTACGGGTACCGTAATCCTAGACCCACAGGCTAGGATTACGGGAGTTCCGTAATCCTAGCGAGTCCTAGCTAGGGCTGTCTAGAATTACGGAAGTTTTTATATCTGATGCAATTAAGCGTGCAGGTCGCCTGTTATTGCATGATATCATCATTATTTCATGAATTTATACAAATATTGGTATATTTATTGGCAAATTAATAGAAATATCAGTATATCATGCCTCGAATTTTACTTCGCTAACATTTTGTCTTTGCAGGGGAAGAAAATAGAGGCAGCCCGAATTTTTATAAATTAATTAAAGTATGTGGTCGAATACACAAATGCAGTTCCATATTGAAATTGATAGGCATGATCGAAACAAATTGTGTTGCTAATTTTGGTAGAAGATCTTATAATGTTTGTTCGTCCTCGAAATAGATATTAAGTAGCTAAATCGTTTATTGATTCACAATTTACAGCCTACTACTGGATCTACGTTGTGACAGCGTGTAGTGATACGAATTCCAAATATGGTCATATTCAGTTTCTTAGTAATTTATTTTAATTTGTAACTGATTACACTTTGCATGTCATAAGGAATCTTTTAAAATTAGAATTATGTAAATTGTAAGGTAAACAATCAATCCTGTGTGCGTTTATAAAAAAAATTCAAAGGCAATGTTTTTTTTGCTCCACAAACGAATATATATACCTTCGTGTTCGTGCTTGCTCTGATCACACGAGCGGCATTCGCGATATAGGTTGAAGTATTCTTGTTTACACTGCTATTATCTGTTCTCTCAATGTATTTTACATATTTTAATAACTTTATATATGCGTAGATAAAAGAACATGCTTTACATAAATTTGCATTTAGATATTTTCTGCCGTTCGTTACCAAAAACTGATTACTCAACGGTATAAATAGATCTATACCAATATTTGTATAAATTCATGAAATATTAATGTCAACATGCAATATAAGGCGACCAGCACGCTTAATTGCACCCGATTTAAAACTTCCGTAATTCTAGACAGCCCTAGCTAGGACTCGCTAGGATTACGTAACCTCCGTAATCCTAAGCCTGTGGGTCTAGGATTACGGTACCATAATGCTAGTCACTGTCAAAAGTAAACATCCCGTCTCATCCACAGGGGTGCACTGACTGGTGCATTACAGAAGGTGAAGTGTTTCATAGGGGTAGAAATGAGACTTAAGTGAGATATCAAATTAACCGAATACTTTTGAAGATTTACTGGCTATATGAAAACATTTCTACCCCCTGTGTCATCTAGAATTGATGGTTCTACTTGTAAACACATAATATCCCAGACACGAACTCTGAAGTACGTACAGGCTCATAAAACAAGTGTCTAACATACACTTTCTAGTTAATAACTAGAGAAATCAAATCTAGTAGCAAAACCAACAGTATCCGAAATTACTTCCATATCCGAAATACATACATTACACTAATTGCTATTGCATTCCTTACGTTGTATAAATTCATTTTCCGTATATTATTAAAGGTATAAAATATATAAATCAGTAAATCAAAACCAACAAACCATTTTGTGGCGTTATTAAACCCAGAATTGGTTAAAATGAAGCAACCATCCTTCCTTAGTTGTTGTTGTTGTAGCAGTGTAGGATAAATTCCCGTCTAACCGTTTCTGTGGTGCACGGACCTTTTCTATACGATGACATATATATAGAGGGGACACATGAAATATTTTATATATTGCAAAGTGCACACAATAATTAGCACATGCAATAGTTATACTAATATGTGAGCACGTAATAATTAACACGTGCGCTCTTAATACGATTACGTGCGCACGTGATAGATACTGTGCCCCCCCCCCCCACTAGTAGTTATTATTACGCTCGTGATAGCAACTACGTTTTGCGGCGACTGGCTAGACCCTATATAGGAATACCAGTAGAGCTGGCGTCATGCACATATGAAAATACACCACTGGACATATAATACCATATACATTAAAATTAATCTGCGACAATACCCACTGCTCAGTTTTGACAGGGTGGACATAATCCCCACTATGAATTTTACATGGTGGACAAAATCTCCACCCTAGATTTTGCAGGGTGGACCAAAGACGTTCGTGTATGAACGTCTTTGGGTGTACATAATACCCACTCTAGGGTGGACAAAATCGGATTATTCCCCACTATGTATTGAATGCGGTATGTGTTGTATTATTGAAGTATTTTTGCTGTTGTTGTAAGGTAAATGTTTCTCAATCATTAAGTAGATTGTATTTGACATATTTTTATTAATTCCCAAATCAACATTCCTTCTGGAAAAGTTTTGCTTTATAATAACACAGACAGATGTACAGGCATGTCAAAATTACAACAAAGAAATTGACTTTTATGTTCCTGATTGTGTTATTATAGCATTTAGCACAACTTTTGTTCAAAAACAGAAAGTGGTGAACAGCCTATTACCAAACAAGTCTCAACTATATGATAGACATAAATTGCAATATTATCAAAGTTACATCACCTTCATTAATGTTTCAACACATGTATCTGTCTTGGGAATTTTGTCCACCCAAGAGTGGAGATTATGTCCACCCTGAAAATTTTAGGATGGGGATTTTGTCCACCCTGTAAAATGCATGGTGGGGATTATGTCCACCCTGTCAAAAATGAGCAGTGGGTATTATGTCTAGTGGAGATTTTGTCCAGATTCCTGTTAGAGTCATATTATCAACTTGTGTGATGTTACATATTGTGGAAGCAAGGTAATAAAAATTGCCCCCTGTTGTGTAACCTCCAGATATAGATTACACTTGATCTTATTCATTCACATGCTTTTACATACATATATGTTTTAAAGCGTCATAATGATACTGATCAAGGTGTCTGTCCCCTAGACCGATGTCACTACAACGTTTGAACTAATATATTTAAAATTCGGTCAGGAAAGTAAATTTGTTTATTTTTTTAACGGATTATGTAGCAATGGAATTATGATAATAAAATGATATATCATGCCTGATTTTCAAAGACTATGTTGGAAAAAGGATCAAATTATTAAAAAACAAGCTTCGCAAAGAGCACATTTAAATTATCTATTTTTTAAAGTTCAAATAAATCTATAGTATTTTCTTAAACATTTTTTTTCTAAAAAAAATATCTGAACCTGTGAACATTGCTGTCTTAGATATAATCATGGCCTGCATTTTGACTCTTGAATTTGACAAAAGACTGATATTCCGGAAGCGAGAGCAATAAAGCGTGCCACTGTCGTGTAATCTCCAGATGCAGTGCCCCCCTGTTGTGTAGTTTCCAGGTCCAGTGCCCCCCTGTTGTGTAGTTTCCAGGTCCAGTGCCCCATGTTGTGTAATCTCCAGGTCCAGTGCCTCCTGCTGTGTAATCTCCAGGTCCAGTTCCGCCTGTTGTGTAATTTCCAGGTCCAGTGCCCCCTGTTGTGTAGTTTCCAGGTCCAGTGCCCCCTGTTGTGTAGTTTCCAGGTCCAGTGCCCCCTGTTGTGTAGTTTCCAGGTCCAGTGCCCCCTGTTGTGTAGTTTCCAGGTCCAGTGCCTCCTGCTGTGTAATCTCCAGGTCCAGTTCCGCCTGTCGTGTAATCTCCAGGTGCAGTGCCCCCTGTTGTGTAATCTCCAGGTCCAGTGCCCCCCTGTTGTGTAATCTCCAGGTCCAGTGCCCCCTGTTGTGTAATGTCCAGGTCCAGTGCCCCCTGTTGTGTAATTTCCAGGTCCAGTGCCCCCTGTTGTGTAGTTCCCAGGTCCAGTGCCCCCTGTTGTGTAATCTCCAGGTCCAGTGCCCCCTGTTTTGTAATCTTCAGGTCCAGTGCCCCTGTTGTGTAATCTTCAGGTCCAGTGCCCCCTGTTGTGTAGTTTCCAGGTCCAGATTACACTTGATCTAACCATTCAGATGCTTTTATGTATGTTTTACAGCGTCTGAATGACCCGGATCAAGGTGTCAGCCACTTACTCAATGTCACTACAGCGTTTGAACTAACAGATTAAAAAAAATGACAAGAAAGTAAATTTTCCATAAGATGTGTTTATTTGTGATAACTGATTATGTAAGAACACAATTTTGATAATATCAAGTCTGATTTTCAAAGAAATTTTTTTTTAAATATTTTAATTCAAAATTCACAAGGGGCACAATAAAATCTATTTTTGGCAATTCCAAATAAATTTATAGTGTTTTCTAAAACGTAAGGGTGCAACAATTTGCAAAATTTCATTTTTTTAAATGATCTGAACCTGTGAACACTACTGTCTTTGATATAACAATGACCCATGTAATGCATCAATCAGTTGCACGCACGCCCCACCCCGGGGATGGGCGGTGGATAGCCAGGGGTTTTTACTTTCCAGCTTCCCCCATGGAAGGGTGGGTTTTTTGACAAACCAAAAGTAAAAAATCCGGTCCATCGCCGGGGTAGAGGGGGGGGGGGGCGTGTATGCAACTGACGTACTGGTGCATAATACTTTCACGACTGTCTTCAAAGTTCAAGCATTATTTATGGGTAGTCTTGAAGATTTTTTTAAAAAGAGTTTGTGTAATTCATTTTACATGTAATTTTTGATGATGTAGCAGTTCAAATTTTATACCTTTACTTTACTTTTATTGGTAAAGGTTAATGCAAATAAATAAAATATATTTATAGTTTAGGTACGGTAATTTTGCAAATATACAGCGTCACGTGTGGCCCATTACTTTTCGATAACCTCACGTAAATAAAACATTACTCACTCGATCAAAATAAATTATTTTAATGAATATACCTGTAAACAAATATGATTTTAATTGAGTTAAGTATATGCATAATGACTTCACAATGTTGCTTAACCTCGTCAGTTCATTAATCATCCGGTTTATTTTGGTCTTGGTTTGTGTAAAGTTGACAAAACAAAAATTTTCATACATAGCAATTACAAAAGATTCATTTTGCAATATAAAGTCCCCCGGCCTAAAATACAAATATTATGATATCAACTATTATATATAGTGACAAAGAAAATAATTATGAGCACACATGACACACATAAAGAGAATATATAGTTTAGATTATGTAGAATATTATAAAAAGCAATGTCATTTATACATAAAATATAATCCATATACTGTAACAGTTACGCATATATTTAGCTAAAGTATTTTATAACGTTATATTGTTTGCATCAGACATAATGTTAACAAATACAGTTACAAAGGTCTGGCATCACAACATCGTTTCTTCATAAAACACGACCCAGTACCTCGTTCCTCCTCACCCTGCTGACATTGTGGTTTACATCTACAACTGGCACAGCACATTCTTACACCTTCTCCACATTGGTTTGTAACGTTTGACATTTCCATAGTTGTATCAATCTCTGTGACGTCACATGATGGTTTGCACGCGCAGTTACCACAACACAGGGTTTGATTGGCCATACAACGGTTGCTCATAACTCTGACGGACTCTGCTGGACACTCTCGCTGACACGAGCACTTTCCACACTCCTTAAGACCATCCTTAGTACCAAACATCACATCCGTGACGTCACAATCATACACTTGTCTGGTTATATTACAGCACATCAAATGCTGAAAGGAAGAAATGCAGGAATACAAATGATATTTTCCTTGCATTTTAATTGACCAGTCAATGCAAACAACATAGTCAATGAGGATAATACATCAATTGAGTGCAACGACCCGGTATAATTATACATGTTAATTATGACGGGTTAAAACATGCATTGTATTACATCTCCAGTTTCTTCGTGATACTGCCCGCTTGTGAAAAGATTCAACCGGGGCTACAGATATATAAATACTATATTAGTCAAATCAAGTAAAATATTTCGTATATCTATATGCTGGCCCAATATATGTGGAGTTTTCAGTCGTAGCTGGTGGGCAAGAAATTGTCAGATATGAGTTATTCATTTCAAGACAACTGGTGTATTAAATTTAGCTTATCACTTTGCTTGAAAGTAGTTATGTTAACGTGGTAAAAAGAAACAATCATGTATATCTCTTAAAGTGAAACTATACGTTACATCAACACCGCAATCCTGAACCGGCGTGTCTGCAACGTTACATGTTTTCCTACAGGTACATATTGGACAGCACCATGTTTGATTCTGTGCACATGATCCCATAGCGTCCCTTACACCACCGTGTGCCATTTCCCATAGCCTCATATGATGCGGATCATTGAACAGCCATTCCGGAATACCGTACTGTCCTTCGTCACTCTCTCCTGCACCGCACCCGGGCTTGCATACACAAAAAGGCTTGCAACAATTTAGACCAAACCTGTCATATGAGGCAGTGGTTTCACAAGATCCTTCAACCCTATCCTCCGTACTATAACATTTCCGTACTCTACACCCACATTTTCCTGAAGTTCAAAGAAAACGAGGTTACGTTTGGGGTTGTTTTTATTGTATTGTACATAGGCAATTTCACCACATATGATTCTCATATGAAAGGATTTGCATATGAGAATCATATGATTCTCATATGAAAATGCTATCATATGATTCTCATATGAAAGGTTTCATATGATTCTCATATGCAAATCCTTTCATATGATTCTCATATCATTATCATATGATTCTCATATCATTATCATATGATTCTCATATCAGAATCATATGATTCTCATATCAGAATCATATGATTCTCATATGCAAATGCTTTCATATGAGAATGAGAATCATATGAAAGGTTTCATATGAGAATCATATTGCCAACGTTTCATATGATTCTCATATGAAAGGTTTTATATGAGAATCATATGATACTCATATGAGAATCATATGTGGCGAAAATGTCTGTGTATGAATACGATATACCTGTATCTCTATAGTCTTCAGTTCTTGTCGTATTACAATTATCAATAATACACACGTGAGATTGTGTCGAACGGAAATAATTCCTAGACTAAAAGGTCTACATGTTAACCAGTGCTATATGTTTATGTTGTCTGTAAATCATTATCAACAACAAAACTATGTTAGTAACATGTATGTATGTAAACTTATATACTAGTTAATATATAAGTTATTGAAAGCATCAAGTATAACCAGGCCAAGTCTCGAAGAAAAGATGCAGTTGTTACCGACCGAGGAAAACATAATTATATAGTTCGAACTTTTGAAAAAACACTTCTGCTGGAGCCGTGCTGGAGCCGTGCAGGAATATTGACCTTTTCACAAGTGGCTATGTTGTCAGTTGCTTTGCAAGATCACTCTAACTAGTACTGATGATAAACAAATCCATGATAAACTGACAACCACGTACGATTAACACTGATTAACAATTGACATTGCACCAGTTGTCAACCAGCTCCCTTTAAATCAAGTTTAAACGGTTAATTATAATCACATATTTAAATGGATTAACTTGAAAACTTTCGCCAAGTAGACTTCGAGGAACAATCAGGTGGAGCTATCACTGCTCTGGCGTAATGTCAATTTGAAAATGGTGTTAAACCAGACAAAAACAACTATTCTAAATTAAAGCAACCCAAGTCATCAGATGTAGAGAAATTTCACGTACCTGCTTCTGATGCCACAGCAAGCCATGCTAGAATAAAATACATATAATAGAACATGGTATTCATGGTGGTGTTGATAATCTAATCAAGTCCTACTTTTGCAGCAAGCAAGAAATAAGAGAGTCTTACAATTATACACCGGGAATATCTGTGTTCATACACCATGCAGTGTGCAGTATAAATATATGTGCATAATATATTTGCAAAAAATGATCATGACAGATTGACATTAATTATCACAGTAATTGTTTATTTGTAAAAGACGCATATAAGGGATGTGCAATACATATTGTATACCGTTCATGTAATTCATATTTTATTACTGAAATACTTTACTTTAGTATTGTGTAACTGTATGTTAAGACCATGGCACACAGTGACGAGTTCATGCTTCGAGTTCTGTACGAATTGTGGCGAGTTATAACTCGCCTAAATGGGCGCGAGTTGGTCCAGGACGGTCTTCAAGGCGGCATTTGTTCGAGTTCTCTTCGACGTTTACACGACATGAGAACGATAATTGTCTATTAAGACCATGTCACACAGTGGCGAAATCGGACTTCGAGTTCTGTACGAATTGTGGCGAGTTATAACTCGCCTAAATGGGCGCGAGTTGGTCTAGGACGGTCTTCAAGGCGGCATTTGTTCGAGTTCTCCACGACGTTTACACGACATGAGTACGATAATTGTCTATTAGACCATGACATAGAGTGGCAATTCAGGCTTCGAATACTGTACGGCTTGTGGCGAGTTATAACTCTATGAATGTTGCGTTGGGGATTGCGAAATGCTTGTGCATCAGTATGTATGATGGAGTAGTATAATTACAGAACTAAACAGCTGTGAAATAAAGACAAGCACAACATCATATTGATACTTTTTGTGACAAACACGTAATTCGAGTTTAAGTTTTAGTTACCGGTATATGTACATTGTTGTGTAGCGTACGTACCTTATCTGAACAAATTCTTTTCTGTGCACTCTAATGATAGTCGTAGCAAAAACATGAACTATTTCATCTACAAGGGAGATAATAAATGAATAACTGAGACTTTGATATATCAATCTCCAAGCAGAGTTGTTGTTCCTTGTTCACTCCTCTACATCTCTTGTGTACGCTCTATGGCAGGAGTCTTGTCAAAACGTGAACATATGATTATTGTTCGCACGTTGGGTTGATTTTATGAGCTATGTTTTTACCCCAAAGAAATATGACTGGGCAATAGGCTTGGCATATATGAGCCCTCTTCTTAATACATGTTATACATTAACGAATAACTACCTTTTAAATGCATTTACATAACTATATAATCATCATATTTACTAATCTTCAAACAAACTTAAAACATTATATAGATAATAATTATATATATAGCTATTAATTTAATTTGTATAACATTGTGCATTGCGTGCACGTTGCTTCCACGAAAACAATAAAATAACAAGTGATAAAAAAGTGACGCCCTATTTCTATAGCAAGCAGTAACTGTTATTTGATGTTAGGATTAAGTTACTAAACCGCGTGGGACAGTACTAGGCCCACTCTCTGGGTGTTCTAGACTGATGTATGGTTTGGTTTAAAAGTGATTGGTACTGAAGACGAAGAACGTACCCTTTCTTTCTTGACAAATTAAAAACAAAGTACTTAGGCCTTCTTAAGAAGTTCGGATCAAGGAGTTTGTAGACGATGATATCTGAAAGCTTCATACAGGATATACGTACACAAAGTTAATTTCATTACAACGTACAAACCAATCGTACCTTTAATGGTGTCAAGTATGTCAACACAATATACACTAGAAGGAACAACGAGTGTCTCAGGGGAAATCTAGAATCTAGTCTTCAATATATTTTGTTTGAAAATTGTTAATCAAAATGTGAGAAGCCGTGAGTTTGCTGTAGATGATAGATTTGATAACCTCATCACATGGAGCACGTGACTCTCGTCTGTGAACATCCAGAAGTCAATCAGGGAATACAATGTGTGAAATACAAGCAAGTTCTGCGAGGACGTACCATGAAGATCAAATATTCTGTGAAAATCAATCCTGTAGAAATTTGTAAATAATTTAACCATACCATTACGAATATACTGAAAGCAATATAGCGTACAGTCCAGTTAGGAAAGAAATACAGTGACGCAACGGAACAATCCACTATTACAGTGTAAAAACAAGTATAAAGGTTCATGCCAACAGTTCAATACCAAACTAAACTCTACCTATTTAAGCAATGGTCTTAATCTTTTGCGTACACATAAATGATGACGTCACTGTCAATATATCATAACTGGACTATACTGCAGTGTAACTTCACGCATTGTTAAAGTTTCAAGTACAGTATGTAGCAACACCACGTGACTTTGATGCACGTATGACTAAAGGCTACATATCCAAGACTCCAAGTTTCTCAAAATTGGAAAACAAAACTGGCAGTATCAGTATTTCATCTATATATCCGATCTCTATGGAACATACGCTAGAAAAATGTAAGGTTTCCAGGATATGTACGAATCCTTTCACCACCTTGCCCGTTTTCCAGTATTGTGTAAATCATTGGAAAATAATACGGCTTGATTATAACGGTATGCTGACTTTACCAAGCGATTGCAAATACACGGTCGGCATCCAGGACAACATAAGCGATAAGCTACACCGCAAGGTCTGGACGAGTGTCGAAACCTCCAAATAAATTCATGGAATCATTTGTCATTCAATTTAAAAATAATGCAGCATAATATCATTACTTATAACCAATATGATGCTGTAGTATAGTCAGTCTCGGACACGTGCTTGTTGTATGATATCATCCTGCATGATAAGCCAAGAGTTTAGTAGTCAGAACACGATTTGACTAGAACTCGATAAATCAACCATTGTTCTTATGTACGACATAGCAATCTTTATTACAACATTCTATTATAGGATGCTGGAATGTATTGACAATACATGGTTTCTAATGATACCTTATTTATTTATCTAAATGCGCTTTAATATAACTCGCGCCTCCATTGATATACATCCTATTGTTTAACATTTCCGGAATTAAACATTCAGTTTTAAGTGTTCGAGGAAGTTAAACACACATATACAGTACATCATTACCTCGTTTTAAAGCTATGGAGTACGCAGTGAATTGTTACTGACAAACAAGCTTATATTACTAGTAACAATGGGTGTTTATGAATATTCAATAATTCTATTTATTTTACTTTTGTGGACATTGTATGGATGTAATGGAATGAAATTAACTATTGCGTACGATGGCTGTAAGAACGAGACTAGATCCACGCTATCGAATACTAGTACAGCTCTTTCTTTGTATGATATATATAACAATATTACAGATATGAAAACAGTTAGTGACTTACTGAATAATGGTGATCAGGTGCGTCTTTCTGGGTACGCAGAATTTTAGCCCCCATTCGTTTATTATGGATGTTGCTATTTTTATTTCACCAAATCAAGTTCCGAAACCCTGCTTTCATTCCTCAGCAAGTATGAAACGTTTCCAATTAATAGAACAAGAGCTATGCTTGATTGTTTATTGAAGTGTCGTACTATATATAACGGTACCTTTTATACAGCACTTGGCTTTGACTGATGCATCTGTGTGGACACATATCATATCCTCAGTATCCGGACCATGTCAGACAAAGAGTGTGAGCAAACTTTTAATAGTATCCTTAATCAGTATTATACAACAAACAACTTCTACCAACTCCTTGTCTTCAAGATAAACAGCCGTGGATACAACATTGTGAGCTTAGGAATTACATCTACTGAACACTGTTTGAATTTATACACATTTGCTGTACCTGACCGATATGGAGGCTGGGAGTATAAACTAGGAATGTCCTCCAATTTGGAATACGTCTTCAGCCCTGTTTGTGCTAGAAGTAATTTCATGCCAGATGATTCGCAACCAAGTTTAAGATATGAAGAAACAGATGGAATATACAATATATCACACGCACAATCTTTATGCCTTGAACACAATATGATTATGGCATCCGTGGAGAAATACATCAATGCACCAATTGCACTTTCTAACAACCGTACGTATCTGCTTGGCGATGTTCGTTACGTGACTGTGGATATCAACAAAAGTTCCAATTCTAGTTCGTGTGTCGTTCTTGAGAAGAAATCGGATATCATATTCATTAAACCAGATGACTGTAGCATTACCAAGCCGCTTATTTGTTTGACGTATGAAACCAGTCTGAAGATTGATGAAGATTTGGATATCATATACTATACAATTATTACGGTCTTTTCTATATTGGTAATAGTACTTGCATTGTCTATAATATGCTTCAAACACAAGGCCTATATATCGGCAAGATGCCGCAATTCACGGAATCAGGGATCGTCGGTTAACATTAGTGTACCGGGCCGTTTACAAGTGGCATATACTCCAGGACAAACAGGTGCTGGATCGGTTCCTGGACAAACAACATCCGTGTGTGTATCTGGACGAACAACATCCGTGTGTGTATCTGGACGAACAACATCCGTGTGTGTACCTGGTCGTTTGCCATGTATTCCAAACGATGGTTCTGTACCTGGGCGTGGTAATATCGATAGATTCTCGCCTGACATAACGCCAACAAATGAGAAAGCTGAAACTGACGTAGATAAAAGAGAAAGAACAGAGACATTCCTACCTTTAAGTGAACGGTAGGGCAATATGATACATGCGTGTATGAATTAACTTCTGTGAATGTTGACAAACTAACTGCGTTGAGGGGTTGACCACAATGTAATTGAAGGGATTTGAGACTTGGTTTACTTCACGAAAGATGTTATATTTGAACGGAAATGACCATCAAATATGTTCATGATATTCCAAATGAAATCTAATGCCGCCTATCATATTATCTAAAGAATTTTTTTTAGTTTTTAGAAGAATCATACACGCGCACTCATTGAAAACAGCATATATACTATGGTTTTGTCGCAATCAACATTCGTGAAGAGGGCAAAAAACCCGGGGTGATGATGTTAACTTTCCCCTTTATCGACGTTTCAATATCACTTATGTAACAAACTATCATCGAGCTACGTAGGCGCCCACTGTTAACATTCACATGTATTTCATAGTATTTTTCGTAAGACATGCATTGTGTGTTTTATATGGTGACAGTCAAGTGACTCTGGATAAAGCACGATGTGTTTGGCAAAGTCACCAATGCACTTATGGGTCTGAAAAATGATGTTTATAATTCTGTATTTACATTTAATCTCTTGTCAATAATAGTCAGGTGTACGTTGGCATAAACATATGTATTTCCCATGCTGAAACACCACTAACGAACATACTATTACAATAACTCAATTTCGTTTACCAAACGTGTGGTAAAATACCAAGTTAACTGTTTATTTTGAGTTGCATTGCCCTGTAAAAGTTTCAACGACGGCTAGTACATGTACAAACAATCTAAGTACTGTGATACTTTTATGATGCAGGCTTACAATGACGAACAAAGTAAAGTTGTTTATAACAGTGTCACCCCTATTGAAAAGTCCAGTTAATCCTGACTTATGAGACACTTATCTGTCATGCTTAACAGTACAGACCGTACCTTCCCGAATCATTTCTCATAACGCCGGGCGACGGGCAGAGATGGGTCCACGGTAACCATTAATACTACTAGCTGGCGGCTGACCAACCGGTCAATGTAAATTATATTTTTCATGTTTGTTTGAACAAACCAACGGAAATGAGCATATAACATTGATTAACAAATAAGGAAAATGAAGGTTGGTTTTACTCGCATAAGTTGAATCTTATACTAGACTTGTGAATTTCAAGTTAACCAAAC
The DNA here is from genome assembly GCA_963678985.1 of Spisula subtruncata. Classification (NCBI taxonomy): domain Eukaryota; kingdom Metazoa; phylum Mollusca; class Bivalvia; order Venerida; family Mactridae; genus Spisula; species Spisula subtruncata. The sequence goes on along the minus strand of OY787660.1, from coordinate 2,824,788 downwards.
AAGAAAAACACTGAACTCAATTTACTGGCTTTCGTTCAAGTTATTTGATTTCATTTGCATTTGATCGGTCTTAAATGCGTACACGGACTTCAAATTTTAGGGTCAAACTCTGTTTACATTAATTGTGCCCCATCGAATACTAGTAACCTAATTGTGAAATTTACCGGATAAAATAAAAGTAAAGTCTGATACATACATGTAAAAACTTGGATAAGTTTATTGGATTCCATATTGGATTACTCACGCAATTTCCTTCTATCATACATCGTGTCGACTTACTTGTTTCCAAAACAACAATTCATGATTCTTTTTCGTGGTCTAGTAATCACATTTAATTATTTCCTACACAAAAAAGACACTTTCTAAGAATAAGAGATTTACTGAATGTCTTGGAGCGAAAGTTTCCTATACAGCACTGTATAATAAATTGTATATATTGACCAACTAGACCAGACCTCAGACTTGATGAGCTTGACCTTTTAACACAAAACGTGTTGAAATAATGAACCTAATATGATTGTAGCCTAGGTCCTAGGGGTGTTCCTGGAGCCGCAGTGTCCATATAGAGATGTATGCCTTATGCACAGAGGTACTTATAAACAGACTGCTCCATTCATATATATGCATACGAGGATTGTCCCAGAATATCATTTTAAAACTATTTTCAACACAAGGTCTGAATATACAGTAGACTAGAGAGTCTCCATACACTTGTAGTGTTAAATCATATACTGTATGCTTGTGTTTAAAGCGAAATGATTGATTCAATACAGAATGAAGATAACCCTCGTATGCTCATATAACGGAACTGTCACTTAAATTCTCAATCATCTACATGTATATGATAGAGATTACAAGTACATAATTACAATATTACCACCCCCCCTTCATCAAAGCTTAGATATAATGCTCTGCACATGTAGGTCAGGGCCGGTATTTATAAAGCATCTTAGCAGAAAACTTAAAATTTTCTTAAATTATTGAAATTTACTTAAATGCCTCAAAGTAACCAATATTATTGATTGTATACAATACTTTCTAGCATTTTGTTGAGAGCTACCAAGATCGCTAAGCAAACATGGATTCTCTTCTATTTGCAGGAAAGAAAAGCACCACAAGTTTTGAACTTAGGACAAAATATTTAAGTTTGCAACTAGATACTAGATACTGATACAGGAAGCATTATATCCCCACAAGAAATTATTTTTTTTAGACAATATTTTCTTGATTTCTCAAAGTAGCATTTTTGTACTTACGACATTCTCTTTCTTAGCCAGCGATATGTTCAGTTGTGTCTCAATATTAAACCATGTTATTCATGTATGTTATAATCCATTAGTCCGACTACGTACTTTGGGACATGTACATGCATTTTGGCATATTCGCTGTTGTTAGATGAATTGTATTTTGCTTGAGGTAATAAATGTTGTGGCACGCTGTCAATCCAAAACCAAAAAGAAGCGGTTACAGCGCCTAGCCAATTACGCAAGAGTTGGACATAGAACGAACGAACCACCCATATCAACCCTACCGATGGATGCATGTGTATGCCAACAAGCGTTCATCGTGATAAGATCGTTTGTAGTCATACATATGAAAAAAAACAACAAGCTGTTTCAACTTCAGTTTGATCAACATGACACGTTTTCATTGAAAAGGCTCATGAGAAGCGTGATAATGGTGCAGTACCAGTCTATAAGGTCATTACGATCTTCTCATTCTAAGCCATCGGTATTCTCACTCCATAGTGCCTGAAATTTCGTTGATAATTAACCATAAAGGGAGGTACATGTAATTATGAATTATCACCATTTTTATTTTCCATGTATGACAATGACAACGACAATGACAATGACAATGATTTATTTGACATAGTGGCCACCGGCCCAAGATCAACATGAAGTATCATGACAAATATATACATGCATGAATTTATAAATAAGGAACAAACATTTTTACAACATTATTTGCATGCATACATAATTTCATATAAATTACATCAATGTTATACAAAACATATCAATACCATTCAATTTGCTGACGATAATATACGTTTGCGTTCAATAAATCCATAATAAACATACATAGCAAGGTTTTTTATAACATTTTCATTTCTATTGCTCAATAATATGATAAAAGATTGTGTACATACTCTGTTGTAATATTTTGGTGGGATATATTTAGTTCTTAATTGTGACAAGCTCGGGCATAATAATACAAAATGTATTTCATTTTCCACCCCGGAACCACAAAGCTTACAAATACGTTCATGTCTTGGAATTTTTTCATATCGTCCTCTTTCAATACCAAGATCATGTGATGAAGTACGCAAACGTGCTAAAGCACATCTGAATTTACGCACATTTAAAACATCTAAATATGTTTCGTGCACAAAAGAAGTTTTGAACATTTGATATAAAAACAGTTTGGAACAATCATTTATACTCGTAGTCCATTCTTGTTGGTACTGGTCAGTCAGTCTGGAAATAAACTGCCTGACAAATACATTTTCGTTTAGCACATACTGATTTTCCCACACATAGCCCATACCATTTGATAATAACAAGTGTTTTACACTGGATACCCAGTTTCTTTTACCATGTTCAGACATATAATATAACATATTGTAGCATTTCTTGACTAGTCTATCATCAGATAATTTGATTATTCGGCACCAGTATTTGACCACACGCTTGCCGACAAAATGTACATTGGATATCGACCACAGTCTCCTAAAACCGCGGCATTTGTGGTACGTTTATTAACACACATGTAGCGTTTACAGGCATAGTTATGTATTATTTCAGTTGATGTATGTCTTTGGACACCCCATATTTCGGCACAATATAATAGTACAGGTACAATTTTTGTGTCAAAGATGTTAAAAAAGGTACTACGTGGTAATTGACCATATCTATACATTTTTGATAATATAGAGACAAGAACACGTTTAGCCTTACATGCCTGATCACTCGCCATTCTGATGAAAGATAATTGGTTTGTAAAAGTAGTTCCAACATATGAAAAAATATTTACTATATCTAACACATGTCCATTGTATGTCCACTGTTCATGCCTTGATAAGCGTCCACCCGATTTGAAAACCATCACTTTGGTTTTATCAATGTTAACCTTGACTAACATATTGTCACTAAATGTTTGTAATAAGTTTAGGTGTCGTTGGAGACCAACTATCGTATCGGCCGCCAACGCTAAGTCGAACGCAAACAGAAGACACAATACTTCCGTGATATCTGGAAACAGCTGTATCCCTCGAGAGTCTGATTGTTCATACATTTTTACCAGTTCATTTATGAAAATTACAAATAGTATAGGTGACGCCATACATCCTTGTTTAAGACCAATCGGACAGTTAAACGAGTCTGTTAAACCTCCAGAAGTTCTTACACACGCTTGCACTGATTTATATATTGCAGTCATAGATTTAAGTAAATTACCTCTAAAACCATTTTCTATGCAAATCATCCACAATTTATCTCTATGTATCATGTCAAAGCATTTCATGAAGTCTACATATGCAACATAGAGTTTACCGCGCGGTTTAGATAATTGTTTATTTATAATGGATTGAAGTATGAAGGCATTATCAGTAGTAGAATAACCCTGTCTAAAACCTGACTGCTCCTCGCGAATTTTATTGTAAACATTTACATAGAAAGTAATACGTCTAGTCAAAATACTTGTGTATAATTTACCACAGATATCTAGCAATGAAATACCGCGATAATTTCCAGGTACATTGATGTCACCTTTTTTATGAAGAGTTATTATCACTGCCTTGCACCATGATTTTGGAAATTCTCCTGATTTATACAGTCGATTAAACATTTTGTTTATTATATGAATGAATAGATCAATACCGTGTTTAAAGAATTCTGGGATAATGTTATCTTCTCCTCCTGCCTTACCGCGTTTCAAAGATTTGACAGATTTCAATATTTCTTCATCAGTTATCTCTGATTTGAATATACTGTCTTCAAGTTCATCTAGCTCTGTTTCTTGTACATTATCCGAGATATCGAGAGCATCACTATTGTCTATATCAGAGCAAAATAACTGCTCAAAGTGTGCTTGCCATTGATCGGGTGATATTGTATTGTTCACCGTCCGTCTTGAACCACACATTGTATTTAAAGTTTTCCAGAATGACCTGGGATTTGTCGACTTACTAATTAAATCCTGTAGCTTTTCACTACTGTAAGCATTTCGCTTAGAGTCGCACAATTCTTTGAACCCGTTTTTAGCATATACGTATTTGTTCAAATTTTCTTCAGATCTATTTCTACGAAAACTTCTTAATAATACGTTTTTATTATATTTGGACGACCGACATTCAACGTCAAACCATTTAGGCTGAATATGTGTGGAAATTCGGCTATGCCTTTTACAGCATTCGGCACTTTGGTAGAGGATATCATTAAATTTGTCAACAAATTTGTCTATGCTACAGCTTGTGTCTAAAATCATATTTGTCATATCACTGACACACTCATGGGAAAGAATATTTTGTAAGTTACTCCTATAACTTTCTGAGTTAGCGTCGTCAAACACATAACGCGTTCGTTTTACTGGCTCCATGTTAATGTGCCTATTTAAGATACGATTACATATTAGTTTGCATGTAATAGGCATGTGTGACGATTCCGACCTATCTTCAACTTTAAAGCGGCAAAGACGATTCCAAATACTGTCAGTAACAATAAGGTAATCAATTACACTGCATCCGGTTGCGCTAATGTAAGTGAAATGGCCAAGTGATTTATCGTCATATGCACGACCATTTGCTATACGCAGTATATACGATTTACATAGTTCAAGCAGGTCTTTGCCAAATGAATTTAGCTTCTTGTCACATGAGGTTCTGGGTCCCATATTTTCATCAGGACTGAACAGTTCAAGATATGGTTCAATGTCAAATGAATTACATTTACTATCTAAGTAATCCGGGTTATTTGATGTTCTAGAGTTTAGATCACCCATTATAAGCAGGTCAACCGTGTCATTTACTCTTAATTCAATAATTAACTCTTCCAACAAGTGTATACCTTTTGAGTCACGATCAGTATAAAAGGGGGATAATTCGGGTGGTAGGTATGTAAATACAAAGATAGTCTTTTTTTCGGACAGAACGCCACTTTTAACTTCAAGTACTACCGCAAAGTCACATGCAGAATTTAGTCTTTGTACAAAACAATCGAACTCGCGTCTAACGAAAACCGCTATACCACCCATTGGTCTTCCATGGACACTTCGTTTTAAACCATCTAAAAAGTAGCATGCATAGTTAGGAAATTTGTCTAAGAAAATACTAGTGTTTAAAGTCCATGTTTCAAGTAAGCTAAATATATCAAAGTTATTCAAATAGTTGATAACATCTTGATCATCGAGTTTAGACTGAATACCTTCAATATTCCAAGAAACACAATTTATATTGTCATTGTTGTTTGAGCCTCGGCCGTACCCCTAGTCCACTGTTGTTTCAGTGTTGGACCAGTGGATAGTGTCATCATTGTTTGTTTCCGCTTCCATTGATAATTCATTTTGACTTTCGGTAATACTTCCTAGTGTATTACTTGGAGTAACCCGTCGCACTGCTCTCCTGAATGTACGTGGTGTATCTTGTCTAGATGAAGCGTGGTGTTGTGTATCATTGTGTTCAACTTGCCTAGGTGTAGCCTGGCCTTGTTGATCGTTGTCACGTTCATACATTTTACCTTTATAGAAATAACCAGTGACACCCTTAGTTTTAGCATGTTTCAATTTGTTTCTTTGAGATTTTGTGAGATCATTACTAACCCGTATCCCAATTCTACGCAAAGCATCGCGTCCTTGATAAAGTTTATATTTGTCATCATCATATCTGAGTGTCACTATCACCATCCTGTCGTAATCAGGATTAAATTCACCTACTCTTTGGACATGTTTGATATCATCAAGGGTGAAGTCAACATCTGGGCATGCAACATTTAATACATTGTTCAGAAGTTTGTGCTTCAACTTGTTTGGTGTTTCATTTAAACTATCATTTACTCCAAAAATGCGCACCCTGTTTTTAATTGAGTCGCGTTCGATATATTCAATTCTTTCTTGAATATCGCCGAGTACATCGATTTTTTTCTCAAAGTCTTCGTGTAAACTATCTACGTCTAGTTGTAGATTCTCATGCAATGAATGCACTGTCTTGATTTCATCTTGCTGATTGTCTACTGTATATTTCAATTCTACTTGTTCTTTTCTTACACCGTCTAGTATTGTTCTTGTTTCTGAGCATTCTTTCCTTATTTGGCTTATTTCAGTTCTCATACTCGTTACATCTTCTCTTACCGCCTTCATCTCTTCCAACAAACGTTGTCCCGACGTATTTGTTTGTTTTTCAAACGACTTAAACGCTGCAAGTAGTTCTGTCATGTTTGTACCTTTGGGTTCATTTCCTTTCGTTGGTGGTCCTGGGTTCAACTCTATATCTCCAGCCAGAAGCAGTAGTCGAAATTGAAGCATGTGCGTTGTCTCTGATAAGCATCCACCAAGTTGTATGGTTTGGAGTTGCTTCTGGATTCCACCTTTGATACCGACCAATGCACTATCACATTTAAATGATATCGAGGAACATTTTATAACAAATAATTATCAGAGTATAGATTTAGACTCATTTAAAATATTTTTATTGTTGTATGCAGATGATATTGTGTTATTTTCAGAAACAGAAAATTGTTTACAAAATGGTTTATTGCTACTTGAAGAATACTGTGATAGGTGGAAATTAACGGTTAATTCACAAAAAATAAGATAATGATTTTTAGGAAAGGAGGAAGATTGAGAAAAAATTTACAATTTTTGTATAAAGGTGCATGTTTGGAGATTGTGGACAAATTCACATATCTTGGTATAGTGTTTACAACTGGTGGCTCTTTTAACACAACATTTGACAGTTTATCAGGCCAAGCCATGGAGCAATTTTTAAAATGAGACAATGTTTGTCAAAATTTCCACGTTATCTATAAAACATAGATTAGATATTTTCGATTAATTGATATATACAATATTAAGTTACGGATCTGAGGTGTGGGGTCTTATTAAATGTAACCAACTAGAGAAAGTTCACTAAACTTTTGTAAAGAAATACAAAACAATGTACTAGGAGTGAGAAGGCCAACACAGAATAACTTTATTTATGGTGAACTTGGTAGAACGACATTGTCATGTAGGCACTCAGTAAATGTAATTAGGTATTGGTTAAAGATAGCGACAATGCAACCTGTTAAATATGTAAGAATTGTTTATGATAGAATTTGCTTAGAATTCGACAGAAATCAAATTAACAAATCGTGGGTCTACATGGTTAGACATTTACAACAAAGTTGATGATTTAATGATGTATGGTTAAACCAAGGTGTTGGAAATTGTGAACTATTTTTATGTATGTTTAAGCAGCGAGTATCAGATTTGTTTATACAAAACTGGAAATCTGGATTTGAAGATTCAAATAGAGCTAGGATATGTGTTTTAATATCAGAGTTTAGTTTTCATGCTTACCTAAATAATGTTAATATAGACAAGTATAAAATCGCTTTGACAAGATTACGATTATCTGCCCATACAAATGTAGACTGATGGTAGAAACTGACAGATGGCACAAACCAATAGCTACCCCTTTCAATGAAAGAAAGTGTCATTTGTGTAAAACTCTTGAAGATAAGTATCATTTTGTTCTGGAATGTAGTCTCTATAGTGATATCAGAAAGTTATAATTATGTTAATAAATATTTTTACTTGCGTCCAAATATGGTAAAATGTATAGAATTGTTAACCTCTAAAAATGTTAAGATTAGCTATGTTTGTTTTTAAAGCTTTTGAAATTATAAATCAGTATTGTATGAACTATGGATAAAGTATTTTGTTGCTATCGCTCCCGCTGTATGTGAAATATTGACTAGTATCATTTATAATTTATGAATAAGTTAACCAGAATTAGTAATCATTATAATTATATTTTTGACCGCTGACTATATTTATGTTTGTAGATATACATAATACACTGTGTAAACTCGTGATATTATGATATATTTCTACTGTATATGATGAATATATTGATTGTTGACCTTGTAATGTTTATGTAATTATGTTTTCATGTACATATTGTATAATTATGTTTGTGTACTACTGTTGGGCATAATGCCTAATGTATTTCAAAATAAACTGTAAAACTGTAATCATGAATGACGACGCTGAAGTCGAGTGTAGGACATGCCTTCGTGTTCGTTGCATTGAAGATGTGTACGTGGTGGTTGCAATACAGACGCGCATCTTTTTTTTTTTGATTGGCTCCAATTGGCCTTATAAAGTTGTACATAAACATAAGACCACGATAAACCATGAACGCTAGAATTACACTGGTCGCAGGTGGAATATACACGAGTCTTGTATCAGCTATTTATGGTACATGTATGGACATGCTTTGTACAAATTCAAAGAAATAGTCACCGGTATGATAAACGTAGTCTAATTGGACATACATCTTTCAGTTCTATGCCACCGGACTTCACATTCGAACCTTCTTTTCCGATGATTTACGGGGAGATGTAAACAATGAATCTTAGAATAGCTTTGTCAGTACTGTCGTAGTATTCAGAAGAAGTCTTATAAAAATTTCTGTAACATAAATTTTCACATTTTATACACCTGCCCATTATATTTGATCTTTCTATTACTCACTGAACTGGCATTTATTTCACATATTGTATTACCATGCTGAATTATCGGTGTTCACAGACAGAAGTCACGTGATTAATGTGATGCCATGATTTAAATCTATCATCTACAACAAAGTCCCGACTTCTCACAATTTGATTAACAATTTTCAAACAAAATATATTGAACACTGGGTTCTAGATTTCCCCTGAGACTCTTGTTGTTCATTCTAGTGTATATTGTGTTGACACCATTAAAATTACAATTGGTTGTTTAAAGAAATTATATGTGTGTATTTATGTGCGTGGTTGGATACGTGTCGGTGAGAGTGCATATATAAGTGAATGTATATAAGACGTTTGACTATATTTTGCATTATATACGTTGATCCTAAGTCACTATCTTATGTTTAGTTTCTCCTAATTAAATTGCTTTATTATTATACTTGTTTGTTTGATTGAAATTTATATTGTATATAACTCATATATGTTGTGTAAACTCTTCAATGATTTGGAGGAAATAAAGATGTATATAGAGATCACATGTATCAGAAGTACTATGAGTTTTGTAATTGTCAAAAAGGAAGGGGGGTATTTCGTTCGATTTATAATAATAATAATAACGACTTTATTTTAAGAGGCAACACAGTTGGGCAAGCCCAGTCTTCCCTGTGAGCCTCTTTGGCAAAACATATTTACAGAGATAGTATGACATATAAGTAATAAACAGTCTGAAGTATAACAACACAATATAAAAGTATTATAGGTGGATTTTTCAACATGTCGCAAAGTATTTTGCTGCAAAGTATTTTGCCATTGAATACTATTTGGATGGATGAGATGAAGAAGTATAATAGGAGTTCAACAATTAACAGTATATTCTCTCCTAGTGATTACAACTGAACCATTTATTTCAGGCACAATACATGTAATGCTGTTATGTTTACTTATGATCTAAAAGGTGACATGCGACAAGTCAGAAAATTCCAACTATACATTGGGAATACAACACAAAATCAAATGTATACAGAAATACAGTCACATTATTTACAAAATAGCGGATACATTTAAATTAAGTTTGCCCACCAGAGTAGAACCATGATAGGTATAACCTTTTGAAAGCAATTAAAGAATTTGACTGGCGAATATTCAATGGAATATTATTCCATATAACTGGTCCTGAATATGCTAGTGATTTTCTACAAAATTCCAGACGTGGTTTTGGGACACACAGAGCATGGTTTGAGTGTGATCGTAAAGATATGTTGTCTGATTCTTTAAACAGGGTTGACATGTATTCGGGAAAAATATTGTTTAGAGATTTATATACAAAAGTTGCCTTTTTATAGATGATGCGGTCATGGAATTTCATCCATTTCAGTTCCTGAAATAAATTATGAGAAGGTGCGTCGTAAGGTTGGTCAAGAATTATTCGTGCTGCTCTTTTCTGAAATTTGTACAGTTTATTAGTCAATGTATCACTACAGTTACCCCATACCGTGCAGCAGTAATCAAGGTGTGGCAAGATGTAGGCATTGAAAAATAATTTTCTCATATGTGTTGAAAGAAATTGCCTGATTCTTAAAAGCAGGTATAACATTGAATTACATTTTTTAAGAATAAGTTCAACTTGGGAATTCCAACTTAGCTTGTGATCAACATGGACTCCTAATAATTTTTCAACTTCTGTAAATTCAATACTATGATCATTGAGTAGAAGTTTATGTTCATAACTTAAGGCAAGTCTGTAAATATTGTTTGATGGTGAGATCACCATTGCTTTAGTCTTTTGAGGATTTGGTATCATTGAGTTTCTTTGACACCAATCATGTACTGTATTCAGACTAGTCTGAAGGGTTTCACAAACAGTATGTAACGATGACCCAACTGCAGTGATAGTAGTATCATCTGCAAACATGTCTGCAGAGGAATTATGTAAGTGCAATGGCAAATCATTAATGTAAAGAATGAATAGAATGGGCCCAAGGACAGAGCCCTGGGGCACGCCTGATGTTATTTCACGTGAAGATGATAAGTTTCCTTGTATAGACACTTGTTGGCAATGTTCAGACAGATATGACTTAAACCAGTTCTGAGAACTTAGGGAAATCTTGTATTCTACCATTTTTTCAAGCAAAAGAGAGTGATTAATCAGATCAAATGCCTTAGTAAGATCCAAAAATACCGTGCCAACAAGGTGGTTTTTGTTAATAGCATCAATCCAGGAGTCTACAACAGAGGTGAGAGCAGTTTCACAGGAGTGATTTGAAAGAAATCCAGATTGGGTTTTATGAATAAGTGAGTGGCTTTCAAGGTATTCTTTTAAAGTATCACTTACATGCTTTTCTAAGATCTTAGATAGCACTGGAAGAATAGATATGGGGCGATAATTATTCGGGTCGGATTTGGATCCCTTCTTAAAAATTGGAATAACTTTAGCAGTCTTGAAAACTGATGGGAAACATGATTTTGAAATGCACTGATTAAAAATATATGTTAGGGGTCCAGATATAATATTAACACTCATTTTAAGATACCTAGCACCCAGTCCGTCTAATCCTGTTGATTTGCTTGAGTCGAGTGCTTTGAGTTGTTTGGATACATATTCTTGGGAAACATGAGGAATGTTAAAAGAAATCGATTGATTTAAGTGACTGGAAACATAATCATGTAAGATAGTTTTGTCTTCATTGGTTAAGTTTGAACATTCCATTGGAGCCATTTTGAATATGTCAGTAAAAAACATGTTAAAGGTCTCAGCAGTTGTTTGGGTATCCTCAATTGCATTCCCTGACTGGTCAGAATTAAATTGGTTTGATGTTTGGATGATTTACCAGATATATCTTTCAGGTTTTTCCATAACTTCTTTGGATTATGCTTATTTTCATTTATTGTATTGTTAAAAAATGACCTTTTAGCACTGTATATCAGACTTTTTTATTTATTGCGCCAGTATTTGTAATTTTGTTCATCTTTTATCACTTTTGCCCGGTCGCGCTTTTTCATAGCATCTATAATTGAAGGGTTAAACCAATCCGGTAGATTAGTATGTTTAACCCTTTTTCGTTTCACAGGGGCATGGGAATCAAGAGTTGTTGTAAGAAGGCCCATAAAATAGTCCAGTGAATCATTTGGGTCATCGTAAATTTCTAAAACTGACCATGGCTGCATTTCTAATAATTGAAGGAAATCATTTTCTACAAAATGTTTAGTATTCCTGTATGATATGATATTATGTTTTGGTCCTGAACCACCACTAGTGCTGTCAGATGACATTTTGCGTGTGAAGCACACAGGGTAATGGTCACTTAAAGCTAACTTGGGTATTTGAATATCAACAATGTTACATGGTGTATTGGTGTTAATATGATCAATAATAGTTGAAGAAGTTGGCGTTACTCTGGTGGGTTTGTCTATCAATTGCTTTAAATTAAAAGCATTTGTGATGTTATTCCATGAGGTGTTAACTATTTCAGAGTTTACAATGTTGAAGTTAAAATCGCCTGTCAAAATAATTTCTTTGTTTTCGGAGTATAATTGTTCAAGAATTTGTTCTAGTTCCTCATTCCAACTGTTATTAGATAATGGTGGTCGGTAAATATGACCAAAAAGGAATGGTTTCTGCTTGGATGAGCGTATTTCCAGCCATATAGCTTCTATGTTTTCCCTTTCAAGGTCAAGTCTTTGTGTACATTGGAGGTTACAGTTCACATATGTAACCAATCCTCCTCCATTGGTTGGCCTATCGCGTCGAAACAGATTAAAGTTATTTAACTGGAATTCACTATTATTGAATTGATTGTTTAAAAATGTTTCACAGATACATAATACATCAATTTCGTCATGTTCGTTAACTAAAAATTTCAGTTCGTCAAATTTGGGGAATAAATAATGAATATTGAGATGAAAAAAATTTAGTCCTTGTTTTCTGAAATATTTTTCCTCTGTCATATTATTGTTATTTACTGTAACACAATTTATTGCCTCGGAGTGATTTGGAGAAACCGTTGTGGTGGGAACCATGGAGTTGGAACTGGCATCCACGGAAACGGTGGTCCCATATTCATTGGTGTCCATTGTCGTCCTAGTGTCTGGTGGTTGTGATGCCATTGTCGGAGTTTGGGTTGTTTGTGCCGAAAATGGGTCTTTGTTCCAAAGGCTCTCTCGATACCATTTCTGAGATTTCTTCCAAAAACGGCACCACCTTTTGGGTTTAGATGGACTTCATCGCGGTATAGACTGGAGTCACTGATGAAGTCAGGTGTGTTGTCAATGAATGTGATTCCATTGTCTTCACAAAATTGATGAAGCAATTCATTCACATTCATGATTTTTGCTTGTGAATGTTTGTCGGTTATCTTAGGGAGGATGAAAGAGATTATGATTTTAGTATCAGGATGATTCAGACTAATTGTATGTACCATGTTGGCAAAGTCTTCCATAATAGCACTTGGAGAGTCATCCTGGGTAATATTGTTGATGCCAATATGGAGGGCTATAGCGGCAGTTCCTGGGTCAATAAGTCCTTTGTTGAACAGTGTAGTGTACGAATTTTCGAGGGTGCGTATTCGTGCCCCTCCATGGGACCTTATGGTTAGGTCAATGTCATCAGCTGCCAGCCTCTTCCGGCTTAGTATTTTAGTGACTGAATCGCCTAAAATAACAACATGCTTAGTTGAATTTTGTTCCGCATCTTGTAGACGTCGTAGACCTGGTGATGACGTTTCAACAGATGGTTCCTCGGTAGAATGCGGGTTTTTAATATTTGTGCTCTGTTGTACATTTTTTTGAGGGCTTTTAGCTTGTTTCCTTTGATGGTGTAATGATTTTATTTCCTCTGTATTGGAGTCCACATCTTTTTTTATCATCTGCACATCTGCTCTGTTGCTGTGCAGGTCAATTTTTCTCTCATTGCATTGATGTCTGACTTGAGATTTTTTATTTTATCAAATATACCTGCCTCAATTTTCTGTTTCTCCTCCGATGATTTTAATTTATTGGCCAGTGATGTTATTTGTTTTGCCTGCTCACTGGCCTTTTCTTGGGTGTTTTTAATAGTTTTCCTAAGTGTTTGAGAAGCATTGTCAAGTTTTGCTAGTTTTTCACTCTGTTCATCATTTTTGGCTTTTAGTTTTTTATTGTCTTTCAGGAGTTGCTGGTTTTCTTTCGAAAGGTTATCAATCTGTGTCTGTAATTCTAATATTTCTGATGTATTGGTGTTTGATGAGGTGTCAGAGGTAAATCCTTCCCCATCAGCACATATCTCTGATGTAACCGACTCATTGTGTGACAAATCCACTGTCGTCTTGAGTTCTGTTTGCTCAGTGTCAGGGGTTGTTATTTGAGTGGTATTTACTAACGTTGGTTCTTGTATAGTTGGTTGTTCCTGGGAAGATGGTGATCCATAGAGATATTCGTTCAGTGGTAATTTTGATCTACGTTTGTTTTTGAATGAGCCAAATAGACCTTTTGATTTTTTCTTCAGTTCGGGGGTCATAAGTATTCCATGCATGTTAGGTATCTTCTTTAATTGTGTGTTCTTTAATTGTTCGATGATATTATCAAGCTTTGTATCAATCCATATTTTGCAACCTGCTCCTTGAATTAACATTGTCTTTGTATGGTATATTGTTAAAACAACCTTCTTTTCTGAGAGAATAAACATTGTTGTCAATCCTTTGTTGTCTTTGGTTGCAGTCAAGGAATACATAGATTGTAAGATTTGTGTCATTTTGGCATGTGTTGATTTCTTGTGAAAAACAATTGAAACATTATCACTACAATCAGATATGTTTAAGTCAAACAAGCTGTTGTTAGAAGGACTATCCATGTTGACAGAAGTATTGTTAAATGCCATTGTTTTCAGATAATTTTGCCTGCAGATATGTATTAATGTTGAATGTTATAAGATGGTTATCTATCACAAATGTCAATGAAAAATTGTAATGTTCAGTTTCAGTTTTCAGTTGTCAATTCAAATGATGAGTTGTTGCCCTTAGGATATTACGATATGTATCCAATTGTCATGACACGTTGTAAATGTTTTACAGAGAATTATACTCCAATTTATATCCAATAATATTCAAGTTTCGAAGTTAAATAAATCCAAAATCACTAATTTTAATGTTAATCCGTGATCACAGTAAGAATCTAAATAAAATTCCAAACAACACAGTATAAATTTTAACTGTTAATTTCAAATATTTCCAAGAAAAACTGTTAATTTTGTCAGAGCAAATTTTGTGTGACTGGTCTGTCCGAAAGTAGCTAAACATTGATTTTTGTACCAGTCTCTTACATTTTGATTTACCTTTATCCTACTTTGATACGATTTCATTTCCTTCCTCCATTTAACGTTTAGTTTTTGTCGTCATCACACTTACGTGATTCAGACATGATCAAATATATAAGTGGCGACACATATACGTGGTTTACAAGAAGCTACTATAAAACAATACAACATATTCGCAATGCCCTTATTTACATACAGACGGCACACCAATCATCTGAACAGACTAGCTAACTTTATAGTACGAACTGACAAATTAAGGATATATAATTTCTCAACGTGGGGTGCAATCAACGGATTTTCAATTACACGATCAAGCGACAATCTGTATTTACGACCGTGATAGCCATAGACGTTTGACAAAGTAATGATCCGTATATGGAACAAATTACTGCCGCCTTTCCTCTTATAACAAGCAATTACGCAGTCCACCTAAGTGTAATATCAATCATCTTGCCTTCGATTGGTATTATATGTGACTTCTGTCACCGGTTCTTGATGCTTGATTGCTGATAACGGACCAAACAAAGTGTTCCTAGTATTGCTTATCTCACGATTGTATAAAACACGGATAAGTGAAATTAGGATTTCTGTAAGAATATTGAGGCTCTTGAATGTTGGACATTATTTCAGTTCAATAGTGAACGGATCCTTTCAGAGAGATATCACAAACGAGTATGAGCAGCCCATTGAAAGAGGCGTACCATAAATGTATATACCAAACGAGATTTATCTGCGAAACATTTAAAATGCAGGATGAGCTAGTTTCACAAAGAATGGTTACACAGTTGTACTTGATATAAATCCATGGCAGTAATCGAGTATAAGATTTGTATAGGTCCACAATAATACCACATTTGACACCAGCCCACGATTATAAAGTACACACAACGATAAACTACTGTTTTGCAGTGAAAGGGAGGTAATTAAAGTAAATAGATTTCGAAATCTATCTTTGACCACAGACAATTGTTGATGTGGTAATAGAGTCTGTACAACAGGTCAGATTAAAAAAACAGCCACTTGTCATAAAAATCGCAAAATAAAAGAAAGGTTCCCGTTAGTTTAATTACAATTAAGCTACAACATTGCCGTTGCATTGGGTGCAAAAATTATAGCACCATTACATGTCAGCGGCATTGACCCTTGACCTGTTTTCACGTGGTACGTCATTTACAGGGTTCTTCTGATAGAGATGATACAACAGTCTTATTATGATACAAATGTAGAGACATGTTAATTTAATTCGACACAAAGTATTTTTAGTAAAACACAAGCCTCTTGCGTATTATATACGCAAATACGTTCACCATTTGCCATTTTTGCAATCTAATTAAGCGTTCATTTCTAAATTATTCGACTAAATAATTGTGTTTTTCGTATCAAAGACAAGTTGTAAGTAAATTGGAAGTGAAATGTATATCGATAATGAAAAACACAAATAAAGCGTGCGTGAATAGACGTGTTACCATTTATGATGGTGTGCTCATTCAAGCGTGACGAAAGTCTACACAACTAAATTTAACATAAACATTAAGGGAAGGCAAATGGTTAGTGTTCGTAAAAAGTTATTTTTAGTTAAATGTTCCAAACAAAATGATTTTATAATTAAGATGCAGAACTTTTGGAACACAGTATATTACGATTTTCGGTGTACATGCTATTAATTAGTACATGAAAGATCAACACTTTGTCAAAAGGTGCGTTAATGTCTACGGATCAACGTATAGCCTGACACTGCGGGGTTCTCACTAATAAAAACACAGTTGTAGGATAAATATCGATTCTAGATTCTAATGTTCTTAATCAAAAAAGATATCGATTCGAATATACAACAATACATTTAAAACATACGTACATGTATTGTAGTTGATATCCACACAAGACCAGTCATTATGTAATTTTGTTTCATTGTATGAATCACTCGGGGACTTTGCTAATCCAAAAGAACATTACAAATAAATTAATGAAGTCGCGACATCAAGTAGGATAGATACCACATAGTTAAATTCACTGGAATCCTACTGAAGTTTAATCATTAATTTAGACGGATGCAGACAATACATGGTGCTCATAAGACTGCTTTATTTCTTTCTCTGTCGTTTCTTTAGATTACTCAAATACTAGTAATTGGAATATAAATGATTAAATTGCTTTCTGTCGCAACTATGACATTTATGCAGAACAATAATCTAATAATCAATCAATCGTCGACCAAGTCGGATGAAAATGTTAACGAAAATGCTAAAATTGTTACAAAATGTCTGAAATGAGTAATATCCTCAAGCTTTATAATTTATGACAAATTATTCCAATGAAGTGTCGTAGACATGTCAATAAGTGTCCGACACTGGAATCTCTGACAGTAATAGTTTGTTCTTATCTTCTGACTCCATATTTAAACATGGTATACTAACTGGGGCCGCAATCTCTCAGGGTATGATGCCGTGTCGTTGTAGTCGTTCAGTTTTGCGTTTGGTATTTTCAGTGTCGTTTTGATTTTCACTCGTTTTTTTCAAGACCAGCTCCGGGGTTTACAATGTAAGACACCGACGTCCCTGTCCGTAGTTGGGTTTCATATTTTTAAACTTTTTAAACGTTAATGTTGTAATTAATCATTTTCACCCACAGGATATAGTGTTACATATTCTATCCACAATTAAGTAAGGGAAACCACGATCTTGCACATTGAACACCCAACATGACAAAATCATATCCATCCTTATTCAGCAACAATAACTAATATACATATATGCCGTCGGTAGTATGTAGTCTGATTTCCCAATTGTAAGGCAATGTGTCTCTTACAACATAGCTTAACTGTCAGAAAATCAGTTCTTGTTGTTCCTTATTCGTACCAACATATCTCTTCCATTCAGTGTCTCGCGTATCTAAATATTTATTGAAATTATGATGTAGCTGTATTTAGGAGTCACAGTGTGGATACATTTCGATTATATTGAGACATTGAGTTTGAAATCAAATAAATATTGCTGACATGTAAATTAGTTCTTATAACATGAGCGTACATAATGCAGTCTATACATTATGAAGATGAATCTGATGCATAAAACAGTAATTCTAATGAGGTGGTCATCTTGAAATTGTAAGCACGTATTATTTGCTTATTCTCAATGAACTGTTTCAGTTTTCTTGATGATGTCACTTTTTGTAACTATGGTGAAGCTCGCACCGTCGATCATCTGTGGCGTAAGGGCATGCTATGAAACTTAACGCAACACTGCAAATCTTCGCGATATCTCCGAAATAACTAGACTAAATTGTGCATGTATTCTGTGAGCTCCAACTTGGTCATTTTCATATGACTCCGTTGTTTTTATTGGTTGTAGGGTCTCTGGCAAAGGTTGAATTGATAAAATAAGTATCAACAGCAAAAATAACACCGCGTTAGGACACTTTCCGTTAAATTATGTGAAATAAGACGCCCAGAACTTAACCAAATGTAACTGAAAAAACGAAGACTATAATAGGCTACAAAACATTAAACAGTTGACTCCTGATAAAAAGTTTTTTTTCGATATTGCCAGTTCGTGCTTCATTCTTCTTTGGAATAATTAAATCTTGTTAAGACATCCGCCCTTTTCGAGTTTTGTTTCTAATAAAGTTTCGATACTCTTTTTTAATTCCACCTAACATTCAAGAATTGGCTATTAACCACTTATTTCAGTACTTAAAGAAAACCAGTCTAATACATGTGGACCGGGTATCAGTCCGGAAAGAGCTATGTGCTTCTCAGACTGTGACGCTTGGTATGAGGTTGCGTGACCTTCACCTGTACGCGCCGCTTGTATGAATCAAACAATTTTATTAGCCCATTCGGTCGGAAATATTTTACTCCTAATGATGTGAAAAAGCTTTTTGCCTTGCTGCGATTAAGAAATTGCTGGAGGAAAAGTCCACATCTTAGAAAATGGCTGGTTTTCAATGACGCATTCTAGCAAAATTGGCTAGATTAATGTTTAACTGAGGTGGGGTAACATTTTGCCATGATTTTGTGATTTTGGTTGTTTGAGTGTTTTGTTTTATCGCAGTATATACAGTATATATAGGCTACAGTCTTCCTGGTACTGGCTTTGGTTTCCCATATTGTATTACCATGCTGAATTATCGGTGTATATAGACAGAAGTCAGGTGATTAATGTGATGCCATGATTAAATCTAGCATCTACAACAAATTCCCGACTTCTAACAATCTGATTAACAATTTTCAAACAAAATATATTGAACACTGGATTCTAGATTTCCCCTGAGACTCTTGTTGTTCATTCTAGTGTATATCATGTTGACACCATTAAAAGTACAATTGATTGTTTAAAGAAATTAAGTACTTATACACCATAAGAAGCGTACTGAACAAATATTTTAAAAGTGTCTTCGTCGCCTAAAGATCACATGTATCAGAAGTATTATGAGTTTTGTAATTGTCAAAAAGGAAGGGAGGGTATTTCGTTCGATTTTTATACCAGTCTCTTACATTGTGTGCCTCCGTAGCTCAGTGGTTAGTGCGCTTGCCGTCTAATCTGGCGACCAGGGTTCAAATCCGGGTGGAGGTACATATATATGCCTGCCATGTTTCAGTAGAAATAAGGCAAATAAAGGCTATGCTCGGCATAATACATTTTGATTTACCTTTATCCTTCTTTGCTACGATTTTATTTCCTTCCTCCATTTGACGTGACTAGCAAGTAGTTTTTGTCGTCATCACACATACGTGATTCAGACATGATCAGCTATATTGGTGACGACACATATACGTGGTTTACAAGAAGCTACTATAAAACAATACAACATATTCGCAATGCCCTTATTTACATACAGACGGCACACCAATCATCTGAACAGACTAGCTAACTTTATAGTACGAACTGACAAATTAAGGATATATAATTTCTTAACGTGGGGTGTAATCAACGGATTTTCAATTACACGATCAAGCAACAGTCTGTGTGTACGAGAGGTGTTCAACTTATTTATGAACAAAACATGAACACCGATTGTGCAATATTGAATGAAAATAATTGAAATATCTTTTTTAAACCATGCTAGAAAATGATTTAAGTTGAACATTTGATCATCATACATTGTATATTTCATTTGGTTAAAGCTTAAAACAACAATTTAGTAGATGATGTTGTTTTTCCTGTTTTTAAGGCAAAATGGCCCTTTTATCAGCATCAAGAAAGTGTTGGTAAATTTTTATTTTGCATTTTTAATGAGAACATCAGTAATATTTGTCGTAAGACGCGTTATTAAAGTTCTGTTTCCAGTAATTGTGAAATGGCACCAAAAATTGAAAATTGCCCAACATTGCCAAAACCTACACTATAAAGTTAAATTGGTTTTATGATATCTATGATGAATCCATTAGCAATACGTGGAATAGTACCACAGATGGGAGTATCCATAGAAACTATCAGTGACATTATTTCGAAACAGTTTAATGCATAGTTCTGGGAAAATGCGAAGTTCCTACGCTGAAAATCAAGAAAAAACATGCCTCGCAGCCAAAAGTCTTGGAATCTAGAAATGCGAAATAAACAACGTTATGTGGAAAAATTGTTTCATTATGGGGAAGCAATGCTGAATCTTAAAGAATGGTATGATAGATTATGGTAAGCTATTTTAGAAAAGGTCATAGGGATAGGGAGAAGTTCATGTTTGTCCACCATTGTGTGTTCGCGGCCGTTTTCATGGAAAGGCATTGGGTTTGTTGTTATGGAAATACGCACATCAAAATCAATATCAAATTGACGAAAATAAAGGCTGTGTTCTATGTACGAACCGTTTAAAATCAGGTTTTCAACAAAAAAGTGTTACGTATCGTTTCTAGTGACTGTTCCAAGAACATAGTGGTTTGTCCAGATTCAGCTTCAAGTCACCATATACAACGCCAAATAAAAAAACTTAAGAATATAACTTTGATGTATATATTATAACCAAACAGTGGTTGTCGAAGTCTTCTCATGCTTTAACAATATAATTTTTCATCTGGTTGATACTAAAACAACGATTAAAGAAGGAAAATGTAAACATAATTATTACGAGTTTCGGACCTTCAAAACCCAAATAACAACACCCTCTACCCTAATGTTGATTATGATTTAACCGTTACGTATTGGCAATTTACAACTATTATATATACTTCTTGTGACACTACTTTATACAATGTTAAAGTTTTTATTCAATTTCATTGTAAGAGTAAGACAATATTGATGTTCATTTTCTGTTCATAAATAAGTTGAACACCTCTCGTACGACCGTGATAGCCATTGGCGTTGGACAAAGTAATAATTCGTATATGGAACAAATTGATGCCATCGTTCCTTACACCAAGAAATTACACCGTCACCTAAATGTAATATCAATCCTCTTGCCTTCAATTGGTATTATATGTGACTTCTGTCATCGGTTCTTGATGCTTGATTGATGATAACGGACCAAACAAAGTGTTCCTAGTATTGGTTATCTCACGATTGTATAGAACACGGATAAGTGAAATTAGGATTTCTGTAAGAATATTGAGGCTCTTGAATGATGGATATTTTGTCAGTTCAATAGTGTACGGATCCTTTCAGAGAGATATCACAAACAAGTATGAGCAGCTCTTTAAAATAGGCGTACCATAAAGATATATCCCAAACGAAATGATCTAGTTTCACAAAGAATGGTTACATATGTATATAGTTTAAATATACACGTATTTCAAGGTTTGTTTATTAATGTCATTTTACTGTACATCCCATTGAATATAACCCCAATAGCACTTAATGGTAAAGTCTGTCATAAGAAACATTTTCGAATGCATATTGTTAAAAGTCACCAAATAATGACTTGATGAATAACATGAAAAAGCTGTGAATTGGTCGCATCCTAACATATCTCTCCAATGAGTTTAAAAAACAAACACTTTAATTATATAATGACTTCCCAAAGTTCCGCATCCAGTATATTGTGTGTCTTTTTATTAGAATCTCAAATTCATTTATGATGATTCAAATGCACAGATGTAGAGCGATGTGTACTTGATATAAATCCATGGCAGTAAACGATTTTAAGATATGTATTGGTCCACAATAATACCACATTTGACTCCAGCCCACGATGAAAAAGTACACTCAACGATAAACTACTATTTTGCAGCGATAGGGGGGGGGGTAATAAAAGTAAATACATACCGAAAATTATCTATCTTTGACCACGGACAATTGTTGATGTGGTAACAGAGTATGAACAACATGTCAGATTTTAAGAAACAGCCACTTGTTATAAAAAGTGCAAAATATAAACAATGTTCCCGTTAGTATAATTACAATTAAGCTACAACAATGCCGTTGTACTGAGTGCAAAATTTATAGCACCATTACATGTTTTTGTCAGCGGCATTGACCATTGACCTGTGGTCACGTGGTACGTCATATACAGGGTTCTTCTGATGGAGATGATACGTATTGTAGTTGATATCCACACAAGACTAGTCATTATGTAATTTTGTTTAATTGTATGGGGACTTACTTCATCCAAAAGAACTGTACAATGAATTAATGAAGTCGCAACGTCAAGTAGGATAGATACCACAGAGTTCAATTCTGTGGAATCCCACTGAAGTTTAAATCATTAATGTAGACGGATGCAGGCAATACATGGTGCTCATAAATTCTGTCCGTTTGTTGTGATTACCCAAATACAAGTGATTGGAATATAAATTATTCAATTGCTTTCTTTCGCAACTATGACCTTTATGCAGAACAATAATCTAATAAGCAATTAACCGTCGACCAAGACGGATGAAAACGTTAACGAAAATGCTAAAATTATTACAAAAATGTCTGAAATGAGTAATATCCTCAAGCTTTATTAACGACAAATTATTCCAATGAAGTGTTGTAGATATGTCAATAAGCGTCCGAAACAACTTGAATCTCTGACAGTAATTGAATTGAGAAGCGGCTCTAATTTAACCACCAATGCTTAGAACACTTTTGGTAACACGATCTTAACATAGAGAATGACCACAAAATGAAATATTCCCCGTCGAGAGACGAAAAGTTATTATTATACTGATTTTACCAGGACATTTTATTAGGACTCGAAAACGTATCTTGGTGAAAGAGTAGACTAATGTTTGGCCTAGCATTATCTTAGAATTTTTGTTTTGCCGATCGCAAAGGAGCAGGTACGATAAGGGATAGTGTTTGCCCAATTATTTTAGCAAAACTAAAATCGGCGATGTTGCGTTTTTCTTTGCATATTTGTATGACAATCGTAAGTTGGGCCAAAATGACCCCTTATATAGTACCTGCTCCCTTGGTTAAATTGTCAATTCCTGAGGTGAATCATCTATTTATTAGAACAAAAATACAAATATAAACCATATTGATAAAACTCGCGGAACAATTGTCCACTTGGAATCGCAATGACAAATTGGTTTTTATTTGTAGCCGAAACTCTTCCCCGCGTTAGGACACTTTCGTTAAATTATGTGAAATAAGACGCCCAAAACTTAACCAAATGTAACTGAAAAAACGAAGACTAGAATAGGCTACAAAACATTAAACAGTTGACTCCTGATAAAAAGTTTTTTTTCGATATTGCCAGTTCGTGCTTCATTCTTCTTTGGAATAATTAAATCTTGTTAAGACATCCGCCCTTTTCCGAGTTTTGTTTCTAATAAAGTTTCGATACTCTTTTTTAATTCCTCCTAACATTCAAGAATTGGCTATTAACCACTTATTTCAGTACTTGAAGAAAACCAGTCTAATACATGTGGATTGGGTATCAGTCCGGAAAGAGCTATGTGCTTCTCAGACTGTGACGCTTGGTATGACGTTGCGTGACCTTCACCTGTACGCACCGCTTGTATGAATCAAACAATTTTCTTAGCCCATTCGGTCGGAAATATTTTACTCCTAATGATGTGAAAACGCTTTTTGCCTTGCTGCGATTAAGAAATTGCTGGAGGAAAAGTCCACATCTTAGAAAATGGCTGGTTTTCAATGACGCATTCTAGCAAAATTGGCTAGATTAATGTTTAACTGAAGTGGGGTAACATTTTGCCATGATTTTGTGATTTTGGTTGTTTTATCGCAGTATATACAGTCTTCCTGGTACTGGCTTTGGTTTCCCATATTGTATTACCATGCTGAATTATCGGTGTATATAGACAGAAGTCAGGTGATTAATGTGATGCCATGATTAAATCTAGCATCTACAACAAACTCCAGGCTTCTTACAATCTGATTAACAATTTTCAAACAATATATATTGAAGAAAAAATTCTAAAATTCCCCTGAGACCCTCGTTTTTCTTTTAGCGTATATTGTGTTGACACCATTAAAGGTACTATTCATTGTTTAATGAAACTAACTACTTATACACTATGAGAAGCTAACTGAACAAATAGTTTAAACGTGTTTTCGTCGCCTTGAGAGCACTCGTATCAGAAGTACTATGAGTTTGTATTTGTCAAGAAGGAAGGGAGGGTATTTCGTTCGTTTTCCGTACAAGTCTCTTACACTACAGCTCAATATCAATCACCTCTGTAGAATCCTCAGAAAGTAGTTCCATTGTTTGCGTGTCGTCTATTTTTGTGAAAAATGTCATCAAAATCTTCACTTTTATTGTTGCTAACAAATCATGAAGGAGCAACGTAAAATTGATTTGTATAATGCGTAAACTTAGTATTATCCCATTTTGACAACACAATAGATGTACGGGAAAGAATAACGAACCTCTACTCTGCTAGGAGATTGACGTATTGAGGCCTCAGTTATTCATTTATTATCTCCCTTGTAGATGAAACCGTTCATGCTCTTACTCCACTATCATCAGATTGCACATACAAGAAATGTTTCACATATGTACACATCAATCAACATGCATGTAAAACTATGGCATAGACAGTTTACATATATACCGTCAAACCTGTGTTATTATTATATATTTTGAGAAAATATTTATCCACAAGAATTAACTTGGATTTTACTAACTCATATTATGTGTACACGAGGTAGTGTGGGCATACACATACGTGTATATAAAGTGGTATTAAAACTAATAATTAGTAATACATACATGTACGCTGTCATACATTATAATATACATGTATATAATCAAACCTTCAAGTGAGGCTTCCGCTATGTGAACTGAATTTGTATATTGAATTAAGTGTTTCATTTTAATCATACATGTAAATATATATGAATACTTTACACAATGTTACTAGTTTTCAAGTATAACTTTATACTCGGATCTTGTAAAGATAACTGTTTTAGAACGAGTGAGATGTTCGGAAACAATTAGCATACATATGAATGGATTAGTCTGTATATAAGTTTATAAGGCACACATCTCTATATGGACACTGTGGCTCAAGGAACACCCCTAGGAGCTAGACTACAATCATATTAGGTTCATTATTTCGTCACATTACGTGTTAAAAGGTCAATTTCATCATGTCTGAGGTCTGGTCTAGTTGGTCAATATACCGGTATACAGTCACTCTGTTGTATAGGAAAATTCGTTCCAAAGATATTCAGTAAATCTCTAATTCTTAGAAATTGTCTTTTTTGTGTAGGAAATAATTAAATGTGATTACTAGACCACGAAAATGAATGAAACAAGTAAGTCGCCAGGATGTACGATAGAAGGAAATTGTGAGTAATCAAATATAGAATCCAATACACTTATCCGAGTTTTTATGTATCAGACTTTACTTTTATTTCATCCGGTAAATTGCACAATCAGATTAATAGCATTCGATGGGGCACACTTTTAGACTATCTTATGAACACGGGAAAAAGTAAGACAACATTTCTTTTCTAGCTTTTTTTCGAATTATGCGTACTAATTTAAGACCAATCACATGTGAATAAAATCAAATAACTTCCATTTCTTGTTTGAGTATTCATGAACGAAGGCAAGTGAATTGACATTAAATGCTTTATTGTGTTTGGTTTACTTGGAGTCCACCGGTTTACGGCTCAACTAATGCTAATAAAGTTCACATATTAAGATAATATAATATGGCAAGTTACGTTCATTTTATACTAAAAAAATAAGATAGATGGCTTAGTTGCTACATGACGTTTATTATAAAAATGTAAATGTAAAAACTATTTATACATTAATAGTTTCGCATCCGTCGAAAAAAGAGCGCCTCAACATCGGTCGCAAATGATAGCGATATTTTGTACGGATTCATCTTTCCATTTCCTCGGCATAACTTGAATACATTGGAACTTTAAATACTGATTCGACTCTTCCATGCACCAAAAAGCAAATATGGAAGTTGCAGTTCCCTGTCAGATTGCTACACCTACACTCATATAAGACAATTGAGCTATTTTGTTTACTCTCGTTGCTTAAAATAGTGCAACAGCAGGACTTAACTCAAATTGCTCTTGAAATAAACACATATATAATGTTTGTTTAAGTTTAACTTAAACTCTATTATGTAATCACCTGACTGCATGTATACTTTTTGATGAATGATTAGCGTCAATTCCATTTAAAGCCGTCGACTAACCCTTCTCCAGGAGTAATTTGATTAATGTGTTCAGAAATACAACTGGTTAAAAGTTTACATTTACATAATTAAACATGTTTGTTTATCCAGGTAAACTATCAGCAGCATCCAAGATGACAACATGTTTTTCATTTATTGGCATATTATCACTGGAGAATCAATTGTCGGCGTAAATATAAAACACCGAACATACGATAGTATCTTCTCCCAGAGACAACACCAAACTGATGAAACGTCGCGAGATTCCAGACAGATAGTGTCAGAAACATACAACACGATGTATACTACGTTAATGAGCTGGACAGTTCGACCGATGAACTGCTTTATCCGTCAGATCAAATCATCCATGTGATGAAATTGAGAATGAAACCACTGATGAGTCTCGTCAACAGGTATTGATGTGATGTCAAACGAGAATACATTTCGTAGTCTGCAATGGTATATGTCTGTATGACCGTGTGGTTCAAATAGAACGCTACGAATGTTTGTAATGTGCACGCATGCTGGAAAATATACTTATAACGTTATTTGTCATTATTAGCCTACATACATGTAACCGCTGCTTGTTGTTATTCAACCACTCTATCACGGTAGAAAATGTTGCAAAACGTTTATTCGACGTCGTTATTTGAGACCTTTCATGTTGTAGATGCCCATGACATCGAAAAAGAATGGTCAATTACTTTACTAAAAGAGCGGCAAATGAGTTGGTTGCTGGTAATTCAGTTTGAGAAAGGCCTTAAAAAGGTGGTCTATATGATCGGAATATCTCAGCTCGTTTCAAGTGGACCACAAGGCAATACAAAGCACGTCTCGAAATTGTTCATGACAATACAAATTTGGGAATGTCTGTTAGTAGATTTGTTTTATTCCGCGATACAAGTTGTTAATATTATTCGTTATGTGAAATGCGTGTCCAGGTTTTGAAACACATGGGAACGCGACATCATCTTTATTATTGGTTCGTGGTATGGGTTCGAATTTGGATTTGTTATGTTGTTGAGAATTTCGTGTTTTGGTGGGTGTACTAAGCTCTTTCGGTTAAGAGGAAGGTGTAAAATGGATGTATGGTTCAGGTTACATACCCTTTCGACTTTTTATGACCATTTTGATCTGAACTCATCGCCCTGGAGATTTGTATAGACAGATCAAAAGAAACCACCGCCTTCTAGAGTTGTATACGACGTATTAGGCCACGGCAATATCGTCGTTATGGACTGACCCGTATGATGCCGTAATCTGAATTCCATAAAACATGTTCGAAACTTTGTCTAAAGGTGCAAATTACGCATGATAACGCCTATAAAAACATTTAGTTTAAACATATTTATTTCCCCAAATATATTACAGTATGCATACAATTTACAGTACAAAATAACATAAACATAAGGAAAAGGGGATTAGAACGAAAGACACTTGGTCTTATTAAATTCTTCTCCCTGGATTGACTAAATCAAGTTTAATAAAAAACAGAAATATCAACAATTGAGCTATAAGTATACGTTGCATAAATTAGGGTGTAAATAAGATAGAGATGAAAAAAGGTAAACAAGATAAAACAAACGTACAGAACAACTAGAAAGCTAAAGAAAGCCTTACACAGTATCATATTCGAAGAAAGGATTAATGTATTCATGTAAGTCAATAGAAAGATTGGTAGAGGCAGAATTGAAGAGGAAAGGGGGCTTCTCAATTATTAAATGTATCATGTGAATCTATTGCTATCACGTATATACGCATGAACCTGATTAAATATGAATGCATTGTCTTGATCGGAGAGGGTTGTATCACCAAACAGAAGAAGATCTAGACTGATTCTATAATTTTCTAATTGGTTTAAGAGAGTGTCACGAGGTTCTTGTTGAAGTCGACATTCGAAGAAGAAATGATAATTTGATTCAATTTGGCCACATGTACAGAGTGCTGACTGGGAAATATTACAGAGATACAAATGATAATTCAGTGAACTGCATTTGATCGCAAACGGGTGTGTAGAACTTGAAGTCTTCTTGGTCCTACGAAATACACATGTAGTATGATAATGGTTTGGACATGTCTCTATTTAAATGTATCTTGAAAGCTGCCAGAGGATGTATATTCCTTGGGCATTCCACTCACGAATAGAGGTGGGTTGAATGAGTTAAAATAAAGGGTAGTTCTAGAATTAATAACAGGAATGTTATTCTCGTTTCTAAGATGATACCGAGTGTTTGTGTCTAGGGACAAGAGATGATAACTAATCTGGAACAAGGTTATGGTGCATTTTATAGAAATGGGTGATTCTGTGTTTGTGTCTTCTGTCATGTCACAGAATAAAAACATTTGATGGGCTGGCTCGTGTAATCAAGTAGGAGTAATGAGTTATTCCCCTTAAAGCACAATGTCAGTGCTTGAGAATGTACAAAGTAGTTTAAACATTGCATTAAGACTATAGAGTGACATACGCAATGCAAGAGTTGTGCATTTTGCGGAATAATCATTTACGGAATAATCAACAAAAACCAAAATTAGTGCTATTTGCACAAAAATGGGTTTTATCAATACACGTTATTTTTTGCCACAAGTATACATTATTTTGAACGTTTTAATGTTTGATGTTAAGACAACATTCACATACTCATTTCATACATCAAAATTGCCACAGATTATTCATTCCTTCCAAAGATATGTCAAAAAAGTTCAGCGTTCCTTTGATTATTTTGAGCAGTGTATTTACCTATATTGTCGGTTATGCGATATTACGATAACGTGAATGACGCACCCAGTTAACTCAATGTTCTATTTGCTATTCCCCAGTCTTAATACGGATGTAGTTGACCAAGCAATATCATTGAACTTTGGTATAAAACTGTTTGTCGGGTGGAAATCATTTTAACAGAGTTTTTTGGTGACGAGTCTACTCGACTTCGAACATTACTTTACGTAACAAGGGGGTTTCATTGCATAATATCCGTTTTCTCCATCAACATAACACCCTAAATGATATTTTGTCTATGTGTTCATTCCAGAAATTTAATTCCAACATATATGAATGACCTTACTGTTCCTTAAAAGAGGATTCTATCTCTGCAGTTTCTCTTAATTCAATATCGGTATCATCATTTCCAAATTTTGACGTAATGCTAGGCGAGAATCTATCGATATTACCACGACCAGGTACTGAACCATCGCTTGAAGTACAAGGCAAACGACCAGGAACGCAAACAGACGGTGTTCGTCCAGGAACCGAACCAGCATCCGTTTGTCCTGAAGCATATGTGACTTGCAAACGACCAGGAACACTGTTGTTTACCGACGATCCCTGATTTCGTGAATAACAATTATGACAGTTCCCCTTTATATAGTATTTTCGTTTGAAGCACATAATAGACAATACAAGTAGAATGAACACTAAAGCAAAGGCCATTATAATGATATAGTATACGATAATCAAATCTTCATCAATTGCTAGACTAGTTTCATCTGTCAAACAAATAAGCGGCTTGGTAATACTACAGTTATCTGGTTTAATGAATATGATATCCGATTTCTTCTCAAGAACGACACACAAACTAGAATTGGATCTTTTGCTGATATCCAATGTCACGTAACGAACATCGCCAAGCAGATAAACATAATTGTTTAAAAGTGCAATTGATGCGTTGCTGTATTTCTCCACTGAAGCTAAATTCATATACTTTTGTAAGCAGATGGATTGTGCGTGTGGAATATTGTTTATTCCATCTGTCTCTTCAAATATTAAATTTGGTTGCGAATCATCTGGATTAGTATTACTCCTAGCACACGCAAATCTGGAGATATGCTCTAAATTGGATGACAAACCAAGTTTATACTCCCATCCTCCAGATAGGTCAGGTACCGCGAATGTGTTTAATGTCAAACGAGGTTCATTTGAAATATATCCTGAGCTCACAATGTTGTATCCAAGGCTTGTTATTTTAAAGACAATGAGTTGGAAGAAGTTGTTTGCTGTATAATATTGACTAAAGACGTTATTAAAATTCCCCTCACACTCTTTATCCCACACTGTCGAGACACTGAATACTTCTGGACGGTCATCTAAACAGATACATCTGTCATAACCTAGTGCTATGTATAAGGTCCCATTGTAGACAGTACCACACTTCAGCAAACAATCAAATATCGGTCTAGTTCGATTTATTGGAAACGTTTCGTAGTTGCTAAGAAATGTTATGAATTCCTTGGAATGTGATTTGGTGAAATGAAAATAGTAACACCCATAATAAACAAACGAGGGCCAAAATTCTGCGTACCCAGAAAGGCGCACCTGGTCCCCATTATTCATAAGTCACTTACTGTTTCCATAGCTGTAATGTTGTTGTAAATATCATACAAAGAAAGAATTCTACTAGTATTCGATAGCGTAGATATAGTCTCGTTCCTACAGCCATCGTATGTAACTGTTAATGTCATTCCATTACATCCATACATAATACACAAAAGTAAAATAAATCGAAACATTGTATATACATTAACCTCCATTGTCATAGTATACGACTGTTGGTGAAACACAAAACAACACTTTATTAGTGCACGTATCTTAAATACAGTGATATCAGTACTTACTTCCTGTAACACTTGAACAGTTAAACGTTAAATCAGGAAACGGTTGATTTTAGTATGAAGATAACCAAATGGTGAGATGCCACTAGATTATTGTACAACAAATGGAGATTTCGTTGAAAATGTAATTTCTGGAAATTACTATATTTTAGGGTATATGTCGACTACAGACAGTTATTGTGTATATGCATTCATCTAACATCAATTATGTTTGGCAATCATTCTATTGAGTCATACCTGGAATATACTGATGGGTACATACTAGGAATTGTTTTTGTTGCCAACATGATTAAACGCGCAATTGTAGCTTAAATCAGTGATCATATGTGAGTGTATGTTGTTTAATTGTATAGCGTCATACTAGTAATTGGAATGCCTGCATGATGTGACGTCACTTCTATTTGTATATTGAACGTTATACAACGCTATATTTGTTGCTTCTGTATGCAGACAAAGTTGCCAGTCATGTTAGAATAATACTTGTATGAACGAGGCTCATAAGTATCTAAACCAACGACAAACAACTGTTGATGATACCTGTTCTAAAACAACTTATTCCATCAAATTGTGCAAAATACCTACCTACCTAATCCTCTAAGGCCATCTACAAAGAAGGCCAATTATGAATTCTAACAGCACTCTACTCGACCAAATTGTGCATATTATATCTAGTTAGATGATTTTATTGTAGACAATTGACATAAAAGGTTCCGTATGTACAGCGATATAGTTAGGATACATGTATAACCGTCAATATTCACGACTAGTGGTGATGGAACAATTATAAATATACGTCTCAATGGTGTCAAATATAATTGAGATAAATGAGGTTATCTTCATCTGAAAACTGCGATTCATCCGCATTATTGATAGTAAAAGTCTGAATTTATACAAATTAGTCTCGATAATTTCATCGAAGACAAAACTTGTTATAGAAGACTAGGAATGTGTCGAGTATAAAATGCTGAATAGGGCTAAACACTGCTGCTTTAATTAGTAGATATAAACAATAGCAATAGAAAACAGAAAAAAATAATCAAAAGCGGGGAATGCACAATAGACCTCACCTCTTCATGCATTTGTGCCAGATATAATTATTTCTACTTACAATGGACACTTTACACGACAAAATATATCATAATATACATTAAAAAATAAAAAAAATGCAATAATAATGGCATGACAATCAGCATTACGTGTAAAAGATGGCACATACAACTACACGTAGTTCTTATTTCCATGGCGATTGTTTGACATATACTGTCATGAAATGTGAAATGTTTCTAAGGCATGTAAATATATGCATTATATGGAAGCAGCAACTATTATGATATATGTGAAGACGTTAATGTAAATGTTATGTGAACCCCATGTGCCTATTTCAATTGATAAAACTTGTACACGAAATCATTAACTTAGCTAGGTTATACAAATATTTGATATCCACAAAGAGACTATGGTCAGAGAGAGTAATTGTTTGTTACACCTACACCTATTACAGATATTCACGACGGTCGGGAATGTCATTTTATTACAAAAATATGCATACATGCATTTAAATGTGCATGTAGTAGCATTTTGATACCATTTTAGTTACTTTGATCAAACTTAGCTACGATTTCATTTTCTTCCCCCATTTGACGTGACTAGCATGTGGTTTTTGTCGACATCACACTTTTGAGATGTACGTGATCAGCTATATTGATGACGACACAAATAAGTATTTGAAAAATATTCCAATCATCACCAATCAATCATGTTCAGAAGCTGCTATAAAGCAATTATACGACAAATCCACAATGCCCTTATTTACAAACAGGCGGAACACCAATCATCTGAACAGACTAGCTAACTATAAAGAACGAACTGACAAATTAAGGATATATAATTTCTTCACGTAGGGTGCGATCAACTGATTGCAAAATATTCGATCAAGCGACAATCTGTGTTTACGATGTGATAGCCATTGACGTTTGACAAAGTAATAATCCGTATATGGAACAAATTACTGCCGCCTTTCCTCTTATAACAAGCAATTACGCAGTCCATCTAAAAGTAATATCAATCATCTTGGCTTAAATTGGCATTATATGTGACTTCTTTCGCCGATTCTTGATTCTTGATTGCTGATAACGGACCAAACAAACTGTTCCTAGTATTGATTCTCTCACGATTCTATAGAACATGGACAAGCGAAATGAGGATTTGGGTATAAATACAGATGCTATTGAACGATTGGATATGTTATCAGTTCAATATTGTACGAGCACATTCTGAGGTATATCACAAACGAGGAAACACAGTTCATTGCATTTAGTTCTAGGTTTGTTTATTAATGTTATGTTATTGAAATTTCCATGGAATATAATCCTAATACAACTGGAGCAGTTTGTACTTAGAAACTATTTAAATGTCATCTAATAATGACTTGATGAATTACATAAACATGCTGAGAATCCTTACATAGCTTAAAAAAACAAGCACTTTACTCATGGTATTCGGTGCTATGTGTTACATGTATGAATTAATAAAATTAACTTATGTCGAAGAAGTACGAAATGTTTTACCGAACAAATGTACAAATGACACTGCGTTGTTCAGACTAATAAATACATGGTAGTAGGATTGATATCGATCCTAGATTCTAATGTTGTTAATCAAATGGCATATCGATACCAACTATTATATTTGTTTGACAGTATGGATCACTGGGGAGGGGGTTATCAACCAAAACAGCACAAATGGATTAATGAAGTCGCAACAGCGAATGGGATAGATATAACAGAGTTCAATTCACCGAAATCCAACTGAAGTTTTAATCACTAATTTAGACCGATGCAGACAATGCATGGTGCTCATAAAACGTGTTTACTTTTTTCTGTCATTTCTGTTAGATTACCCTAATAAAATTGATTAAATCATAGACGATTCAATTGCTTTCTGTCCCAACTATAACATTCATGCAGAACAATATTCTAATAAGCAATCAAACGTCGACCAATTCGGGTGAAAATGTTGATGAAATTATACATTATAATTATTACAAAAATGTCTCAAATGATAAATATCCTCCATATATTATTCCAATGAATTCCCATAGACATGTCAATAAGTGTCTAACACTTGATGAAGCTCAGACAGCAAATGAATTTAGTGTCGGCTCTAATCTAACCACCGACGCTGAGAACATTTATGCTAACACGTTTATGACGTAGAAAATGACCACAATAATGAAATGTTTGTCGTCGCGAGAAGACAAGGTATTGTTATACTGATTATACTGAGACATTACATTGTATACGTATTTGGACAAGACAATGTCTCTAGGTTAAAGTATAGAATAATGTGTGGCCTATCATTATCTTGGAATGATTTGTTTTGCCGATCGCATAATTTGATAAAAGGCAATTCCTGATACGGTCCGTCTACGTATCAGAAAATAATGCAAATATAATCATATTGATAAAAATCGTAGAACAATCGTCCACTGTGAATCAGAATGATAGATTGTTCTAAGGAGGTTTTGATTTGAAGTCATAATAATTTCGCTTGCTTGTTATGAAAGATCTATTTTTGTCAATAGTGCAGAAGGACACGGTGGCAATATAACACGAGCCCGTATCGTATTAGCCTTAACATATGTAGCGTAATGCTTTACGTTAACCTTTCTTTTTGAAGTAGCAGTAGCATTAAAGATAAACTTGAGAACACAATTTGGCCACTGCGTGAAAATCTGTTTTATTCTGTATCTGACTTTTTGCAAAAACGTTGTCCAGCATAATAATGTTTTGTACCTTTCAAACATTCACGTGTATCTCATCTGATGTGGATTGTCATTATGTTGAGATCTCGTCCATGTTGAGATATCGTCCACCTGGTTTGTTCTAGTCTTCTGAATTATCTCCTGAATCAAGTAAGAACAACTTCACAATCATGTTCATCCTTATTCAGCAACAATAACTAATATTCATATATGCCGTCGGTAGTATGTATTCTGATTTCCCAGTTGTAATGTAATATGTCTATATCAACAAAGCTTAACTGTCAGAAAATCAGTTTGTGTTGTTCCTGAGTCGTATCAATATTTCTCATCCATTCAGAATTTCAAGCATCTAGATATTTATTGGAACGTTTTTATATAGCAGTATCTTAGATAATATGGAGATATTGAGCTTTAAAATCGGATAAATAGTGCTGACATGGAATAAATTCGTATAACATGAGCGCCAATAATGCAGTATATACGTTATCAAGACGAATTTGATGGATTAATTAGTTACATTGTATTGCAATGAGGATTTGTAGATGAACGTCTTAAAGTTTGTTAGATTGTATTCATGGCTTATTCTCAATACTACGTTTGAATTTTGAATGTTCTTTGCGTTAAGTAATTGGACATAGAGGTAGAAACTACAGTACTTATCATTATTATCTTTCTCGTACTGTTATTTGATAATAACAAAGACTATATTGTGTTTTATCCATAAATAGGATGGTTTGATTGGCATACTTTTATACATATTTCGACCTTTAACCGCGTAGTGACAATACAATATAACTCACCTCACAGACGTTTTAATATCACGATATTGCCGCTTGTTGTGTAAGTGGGTTTCGAAGCGCCACACAACCCATTTTACTATTCATCTATCCTTGCCTTCAAGTCCACTGAAATGTAAAAGATAACTAATTCACTAAGTCTATGGATTAGATTTGTACGAAATGTACATACCGATTTCATCTGTGTGATGTCATTTATTGGCAATTTCTTCCTCGCATATGACAATTAATAGATGTATTCTAAACATTAGCTTATTGCTTTCCCTTATAATATAATACGAGGGGGTATCAAAAAGTTCGTGGACTGACCCGTTTATTTTTATATGCGTTATGCGATTGAATTAGTTATTTTATCATCTTAAACTACATTCAATTCTGTACCGAGAAACAAATAAAAAGTTGAATAAATGATAATTTCAATAAAATATTCGAACGATTTAAAAGATGACCAACAGCCACCCGGCGCACTTTTATGACGTTACGACGTCATGAAACATCAAAATTTCTGCCACCTTTTGATCGTCTAAAGAATCCAAATCTCACAAACCTGTATTGAACTGTTCTATTGTCTACCAGAATACTTAGTTTTTACTGAATAGTATTTTGTTCATAATAAAGTTCGATCAGTTAATGAAAGATTTGACAAATTCATTTATTCCAGCGCCGATAATCACACAGTACACGAAGTCTATCCTACTGATATTAGCATCATTCAACTCACATCGCTACATCTTTTATACCATTTAAACAGATTAATTTTCGCAAGACAACCTTACTTTTATATACCCGATGACATGCTCTAATTTGAGATCAGTATTGGTGTTTAATTAGATAAAAGGGCAAAATGCAATGGAAGATCGATATTCCGAGTGTAACGTCATGTCGAAAAGTGCGCCGACGTCATGAAATGCGTCGAAAATCAGGCTACACAAAACGGCATGTTTATAACGTCATATTAGTATCCGTGACAACAGCGCTATACCATATACATCAGGATGATGCTACTGTCATATTGTTCATGTCGACGGTTTTATATTTCAAATCGGATGACAATTCACAGAATTATAGGTATATGTGGGAGATCAAGTGAATGATATTTTTAAAGTGCGCCGCGGAGCATAATTTAAGTTACCATAGTAACCACCACATTCTCGGAAAAAAGTTATATGAGCCGGAAATTTGCAAATCAATTCAGAATACGTTGGTTTAAAGGATGTGTGATTTTTACTGAATTTGGCCAAAAACTAAACAAATGGCAGGCACAGTCCACGAACTTTTTGATACCCCCTCGTATTTATTTTAGTACACCAGATTTTTATTGTTAGCCTCCACGTGTGATTAGAGATAAATGTGATATCTGAATTGTACAGCTTTGTTTGATGATATACTATCACTCCATTAAGACATGTATGGTATCTAGAACAACTATTGGTACTCGCGGATTACTAACGAACTTAAAAACACACAACCGACATGTTCAAATACAATGCTGACTTACAAATTTTTAGACATAAAAGTTAACGTTGAAATCTAGAAATAATCATTTAAGTACCCCTTTTTGTTGTCATTGATCGACTGTAATGCTTTCGACGGATCGACGCCCTCGTCGCCTACGCACGTTTATACTATACTACTCGACAACGGTCTATTAATTGCAATGCCAGTCAGCAAAACGAACTGAATGGTAACTGCTGTACCACAGCTGGCCTGAAGACAGTCCATACGTATTAAAACAACTAAATGTTTGGATAGAAACTGTTAAGCAACTCGGTTACGTCTTTGACTTCATAACATAAGATACCCACCGTGCTAAACCTTACGCAATGTTTGCCTTGCTCTCAAAACCGAATGAACAGAACAAAACATAATCTATTTCCTATTCTATACTTTGGACATAATGTTAATGGGATTGCGAGGGAGTAATTCACGTTCCATCAGACATCGGCCTTCATTATTTTGATCACAAACCTCTGACATTTCCTGTCTAACGTTATAAGTTTTTATGGAGGTGAGCAATGATCTGATGGACAACTTGATTGAACAAGACAAGAGATGTGTATAATACTGGATAGGTCGGTGACCGAGTACATGTATATAATGATTGTAACCTCGTGCTGGCGAGAGCCGTTTAACTAAACAATTGTAGTCAAGTTCTATTATTCTATGATCTGCAATACAAATGATACAACGAAAAAGACATTATTGACAGGGTAAATGTACTGTATGAAGACATACTGTATGTGTATTTGGAGATGTGTGTGTTCAGTGCATATCCGAGTGTCCGACAGTATTTTACAGTGTTTATCGCTGTAGCTTCAATTGATATTTGAGTGAACGCCAATAATTTAGTGTGCATCGTTGTAGTTTCAATCGATATTTAAGTAACCGCCAATAATTAACTGTATGCACGTGGGACGTTCCACAATTATTTGGAGTTTTTTCATAGCAGTGCGGCAAATCAGAAATTTAGAGAACTAATTTGCTTTAAATAATTTCCATCTATCAGATATATATGCGAAATATCAAAGTAACTGGCTGGAAAATAAAAATAATATATTTAACGTTGAAATTACTAGGTACCATTGAGGCGGGTCGCGTTGCGACTTTATGATGACGATGCTTTTAAAAGACAGTGGTGTAATTCTTTTGTGAACATTTTTGATATGGTGAATTTCAAGTTTTTTTTATTTCTAGCAACTTGAGGTTCAAAACAACGAGATAAGTTATAGCAAAATTATATTTGCGTTGATAAATATTCCACATTTCCAACATAGTACGATCTGACAAATATGATACTAGTAGTCCAAGTCCATGCAATTGCTAATATAAAATCTCACTACTGAATGGCATGAACTGTAAAATGAGATTGCAAAATGTGTCATTTACAGAAAAACGTATCTCTACATTATTTTAGTACTAGCTTTAGAGTGTTATACCAGCGTAAGTAAGAATAATAGCATGTGACCTTTGATGGTGTCCATTTTGTCTGTAAATCCAACATATGGACGGTACTCTGCTGATTAAATTTGAACAGCTGCCTCACGTGATCTAGTCGGAATAGTTCCATTGATTGATTGATGGTGAGCAGATCAGCTGTTACAGTGTGCAGGTCATATGGCTGTTGTTTATTACCAAATCACTCCCCTTAATCTGATATTGAAACAATAATTGAATAGCTACAGGAAAGAAAGATAGATATATTCACACATTTATTTATCTAAATGTGTATGTGGTTGTTCCAGACATTGTTTTACGTTTGTGTAAAGAACTGTTTAAGAGTATCAGGAAGAAAAACAGCATTAAAGACACTCGCATGGAAAAGATCTCCAACCTAATGCAACAGTGCGTGTGTATTTCTGAACAACGTTAAGCACAACCTATTAGTATATACTATACTCATTACAGTCTAAAGACACGGCACACAACTGTTGGTAATACCTGTTCCGAAACAATATAAGAAGGGGGTCACAAAGAAAGATGAATAACAAATTATAATCCAAACTGATGAGATACAAATAGAAGAATCAAACTGACGCATTGAAAAAAAACAGAAATGTCATTCCGACAGCCTGCTGCCCAAGTCAGTCGAAAACGAAGATTCAGGATGAAAACATATCGCAATAACAGATAGTATACACTTTATATGCATTTCTGAAAAATTAGATACTGCTGTTCAAAGTTTCAAACCATACACTCAATCAGGCCGATGCAATGGTAATGGTAATTGCAACCGTACATTGCATCAAATTGCTCACCAAATTATGGAGCAGACCTGTCGAGTAAGAAGATCTTATTGTATACAATTGACATAAAGGTCTTTAGAATGCATGGCGATTGGTGATGGATATATTTCATATATTCGCCTCAATTGTGTCAAACATACTTAAGATAAATGAGGTAATTCCCCGTCAGTAAACTTCTGATTTTAAACAAATTAGTCTCGACAATGTCACCCGTAGAAAAAACTGACATTTTGGAAAACGAAAGACTGAACAGGCAACACCAATTCTATATTCCACTCTGAAAACCAGAATTTTGTCAGCCTATAAAACTAATCCAAGTCAGGGCCAAAGCGCTAGAACGAATCGAAAAGACAGGCAATACATGGTGCTCATAAGACTGTTTTTGTTCTTTTTTTCTCATATTTTTGTCATATTCGTTAGATTACCAAAACAAAATTGTTTGAGATATAATCGATTCAATTGCTTTCTGTCGGAACTATGACATTGACGCAGAAGAATAATATAATAAGCAGTCAATCGTCGACCAAGTCAGGGGGAAATGTTAATGCTTTTTTACAATATAATTATTACAAAAATGTCTGAAATGAGAAATATCCTTAAGCTGTTTGTATGGCAAATTACAAAATGTATTTGTATCGTAGACATGTCAATAAACGTCCAACACTTGATGAATCTCCGGCAGTAATTGAAT
This sequence comes from Spisula subtruncata, assembly GCA_963678985.1. Classification (NCBI taxonomy): domain Eukaryota; kingdom Metazoa; phylum Mollusca; class Bivalvia; order Venerida; family Mactridae; genus Spisula; species Spisula subtruncata. The sequence continues at coordinate 2,784,668 of OY787660.1, read as the reverse complement.
TTAGGGTCGGCTGTTACCTAACCACCGACGCTGAGAACACGTTTGCTAACACGTGTATGGCAGAACACAGCCATAAGAATGTAATATTTCCCCGTCGTGAGAAGAACATACATTGTTATACTGATTGAGACAAGACTACATGTATCTTGGTTCACGTCTAGACTAATGTGTGGCCTAGCATTATCTTTGGATAATTTATTTTGCCGATCGCAAATTTGGATAAAATGGCAATTCCTTAGATGATCCGTCTACTTATCTGAAAAATAATACAAATATAAATCATATTAATGTAAATAGCAGAACAATTGTTCACTTGGTATCACAATGACAACTTGTTTTATCAATTGTTTTGATTTGTAGCCAAAACTCTTCCGCTGGCTTGTTATGAAGGATATATTTTTGTCCAGCGTGCAGAAGGAAAGTGTGAATCTGACACGAGCTGATATTGTATCGTACAAACATGTATTAACTTCCTCTATTAATATCATTCTTATAGTAAAAATAGAAAATTACAAAACATTTCTTGACCACTGTGTCTTTTTTTGATAATGTGTGTCTTCTGTATGTAGCATTCTGCAATAAAAGTGTCCAGCACAATACTACCCCGTACCTTTCAAACGTTCAAACACATCATCTGATGTGGATTGTCCTTATGTTGAGATCTCATCCATCTTGTTACAATGTAGTTACATTTCTGGACATGTTGTAATGACTGAGACAGAAGTGAGATGTCATGTTATTGTAGTTGTCACATTTGCAGTATGGTTTTGGCTCTCACTCGTCCTTTTTAGCCAATCCCTGGATATTACTACGGCGGTGTCCATACTCGCAGTTTCGTATTTCAACATTGTCTAAACATATACACTGTAATTATCATCGACAAGGGTCTCTGTTTCATTATGTTGACAAATTATTACTACAATAAAGTTAGCAAAACATCGATTCTGAACCTTGAGGACCCAACATGCCACAATAATACTGATACTTATTCAGCAACCATGTATGATATACATATATGCCGTCAGTAGTATACAGTTTGATTTCCCTATTGTAAGTTCTGTACGCTATCAATCAAGACGCATTTAACAGTTATTCTAATGTGGAGTTGTAGATGATCGTATTAAAACTAGTCAGAATGTATCCGTTGCTTATTCGCAATGCCCAGTTCCATTTATCTTGGTGATAAGTGTTTGTAAATAGTGATAGACACTACGATATCATTATTATCTTTCTCTTATGGTTATTTACTAATTGCAAATGCCATACGGTGTTTAACCATTATTATGGTTGTATTATAGGCATGCTCTTATACAGATTCTAAATTTGACTGTGGACTTAGTGCCAATATATACAACGAACGATGACGGAACTAATCTCGCGCCCATTTTGACAAAGTTTGCCGCATGTTTTGTTATAGGATGCCAAGCGTCTCACAAACATAGATATTAGACAAAATTCCAATCGACGCCAATCAGGTTCAGAAGGTGGAATAAATCCATACGACACATTCCCGATGTCATTATTTACATAAAAGGTCACCCAATCACAACAGGCTAACTGTATCTACCACGACAAATTAACGATATATCATTTCTTCACTTAAGGTGCAATCAGCAGATTGTAAATTACAAGACCAAGAGACAATCTATGTTTACGACCGTTTTAGCCATTGCCATTTGACAAAGTAATAATCCGTGTATGGAACAAATTAGTACCGCCTTTACACTAATATCAAGCAATTACGCAGTCCATCTAAAAGTAATATCAATCATCTTGACTTAAATTTGCATTATATGTGACTTCTTTCACCGGTTCAGGATGCTTGATTGTCGATAACGGACAAAACATACTGTTCCTAGTATTGATTCTCTCACGATTCTATAGAACATGGACTAGTGAAATGAGGATTTGGGTATAAATACAGATGGTATTGAACGTTTGGATATGTTATTCGTATACATTCTATTGAGTAGTCAAGTGAACACTTCGTCGAAGAAGTGCAATAGGTTCTACTGAACAAACGTATTGACAGAAACTCCGGGGTTCTGACTAATAAATGCGAGGATAGATATGATCCTAGATTCCTATATCGCAAATCAAATGACATATTAATACAAAAATGAAACAATACATTTAACAAATATACAATGTACATTGCAGTTGAAGTCAAGACAAGATAACTCATAATTTATATATTCGATTGTATGAATTACTTGTGGGACTTTATCATTTCACTAGCACACAAATGGCTTAATATAATCGCAGCAGTGAGTTAGATAGAAGTCAAAGATAAAAAATTACTGAAACCAACTGTAGTTTTAAACATCACTTTAGACAGATGCAGACACTACATGTACTTGGTGCTCATAATACTGTTTTTTGTTTTTTGTAATTATTTGTTAGATAACCCAAATAAAATTATTGAACTATACAATAGTCGATTGCTTTCTGTCGCAAATATGACACTAATGCAGAACAATAATCTAATAAGCAATCAATCGTCGACCAAGTTGGGTGAAAATGCTAGTGATATTGTACAATATAGTTATTGCAAAAATGATTGGAATGAGAAATATCCTCAAGCTTTTTACGACAAATTATTCCAAGAAGAGTCGTAGACATGCCAATAAACGTCCATCACTTGATGAAGCTTCGACAGTAATAGTATTTAGAGTCGCAAGAAGACTCTATATTGATAAGAACAATATTATATCTCTATCTTCAAGTGTACGAGAGGTGCCCCACTTATATTTGAACAGTGTTGAACATCCCATATTTTCAACATGGCATTGTGTATTCGAAAAGTCTTTATTCTATTATTCTATTAAACATATACACCCATTGTTTTAGTAGTTGTTATAAAGTTATTATCAACAAATGACATTGTTGTACGGGCATTCTTTTGAGTCTTTTTATGACTGAAAAAATCCAACCAATGTTGTGAACAGGTATCGATTGTAACCAATGTTGATTTATCTTTAAGATTCTAATTCTTTGGATGCAGCGTTGTTTGACTTTGTTCTTTACTATTGTCGTGCAATAAACATGAAATACGCGTTCTTAAGGTACCGAATGGTGTTATTGTGTTGGTGTATGGTGCTGGGTATTTGCCAAAACACCATGATTCGGAAATTGTCGCCAGGAACATTTTGTCCAAAAACGGTTTTAAACACAAATGGCATACTAGCATGCGCTGGTTTGTCCGTTTGTAGAAGAATATGAGTTATATTTGATTAGTTATAACCAACAACAGCACATGCAATAAAACAGACTGCTAACACAAGAAGCTTAACGAATGTCAACTGCTTGGTAGGGGCGTGGATATTTCTCATATAGTAGTCTGGTCGTGTACCGTAAATATCTCAATGTTAATGTATTGTCTTATCAGAGTAGACATAGTTATCGATGTAATAGTTTTGTAGTAGTATATATGATGGTTAAAGACGATTGACTCTCTTTAATTTTTGTTTAATTTTTGCGCTGGTGAACACCAATATTTTCGGAGTTTTTTTGTAATATTTTCATTTCTGTATTGGTAGTTACAATGGATACTCCTAACTTCGTTGAAAACCATCTTTCAGTTATTTTGTTGGTCCTCCTCATCATACACCCAATGAGTACGTTTATCAAAGAAATAGTCAGTTTTTTGTGTTTTTTAATATTTTGTTATTTATTTTATTATTTAATATTTATGAGCGCAACATGGCAAAACCCACCCTTCTACTGACGAGTACTACTGATTATCTTCACAAAAAAGGTACACTAATGTTTCTTCAACTCCTTCTTGGCGATTCGTTGCGAGTGTTTGACCTTCAAAAAGCCTAAAGCAACATCCTCTACAGTATTGACAATTTCGGTTGGAACCATATTGCAAATACCCAAAACAATTATTGTATATGATGTCTGACACATTACATTTGTACTTCTCACTGTTCAAAAAAGATATTTCATTTATATTGTGTTAGATTAAAGATATCGGACATTCAGAACTGTTCAAATATAAGTGGGGCACCTCTCGTAGACAAGTATGTGGCCAAGCATTATCTTTGAATGATTTATTTTGCCGATCGCAAATTTGGATATAAAGGCAATTCATTAAATGATCCGCCTACTAAAAATATTGCAAATATAAATCATATTGATAGAAATCGCAGAAAAAATCTACTGGGCATCACAATGTCATATTGTTGTATCAATTGTTTTGATTTGCAGCCAATACTTTTTCCGCTTGTTTGTTATGAAAGATTTGTCAAAAGTGCAGGTGGAAAGTGGCAATCTCACACGAGACCGTATCGTTTCCTATTAGCCTTAACTTATGTAACGTTATTTCTTCAGTAAACATCTCTTGATAAAGTAAAATCAGTCATATTGTTAAAAAAAGGAAAAATGTAAAACATAATTTGGCCACTGTTTATTCTACATGTGGCTTTTTGAAAAAAGTTTGTTCCGTATAATACTGTTTCGTATCTTTCAAGCGTTCAAGTGCACCTAATCTGATGAGGATTGTCCTTACGTTGAGATCTCGTCCGCATGGTTTGTTCTTGTCTTCTGAATATGTTGACTGACTGAGGCCGCAATCTCTTGGAGTGTGATGTCGTGTTATTGTAGTTTGTCCATGTAGTGTATGAAATGGTAAGTGTCGTTTTGGTTTTCACATGTTATTTTCAAGCACAGTCCTGGAGTTTATGGCAGTGATTTCTGAAAATGTGTAATATATGTTTCAAACATAACTACTATAATATTCATGAGTCTTTGTTGCGTTATTTTAGTAAACTCTATCCGCAACCAAGGAAGAGAAACTTCGATATTGCACCTTGAGGATCCAACATAACACACGCATCTTCATCCTTGTTCAGCAACCATAACTAATATACATATATGCCGTCTGTGGTATGTACTCTGATTTCCCAGTTGTTAGGCAATACTTATGTTACAACAAAGCTTCACTGTTAGAAAATGTTTTCCTCATTCACATCAATATTTCTCCTCTCCTCCATTCAGAATCTCAGGTACCTAGATAGATATTGAAATAATTGTAAAGCTGTATCTAGGAGTCACAATGCGGATACATTGCGATAATATGGAAACATTGAGATTTGACATGATAATTAGTTCTTATAACATGAGCGTCTATTATGCAGTTTCTAAGATAATGATAATAATATATGTTGATGGTTGTCTTAAAGTTTGTCAGAGTATATTTATTGCTTATTCGCAATGTTCAGTTTCGTTTTTCTCAATGATAAGAAATTGTAAATACTGATAGGACTAAGGTATCATTTTAGTATTTATCTCAATGTTAATTGCTAATTGCATCGACATACGTTGTTTTAACCATTATTATGGTTGTATTATAGGCATGCTCTTATACAGATTCTAAATTTGACTGTGAACTTAGTGCCAATATATACAACGAACGATAACGAAACTAATCTCGCACCCATTTTAGTTAAATTTACGAAATATTGCCAAGCGCCAGAAAACATTTCACTATACATCTTTCCCTGTCTTAAAATGCACTCAAGTGTGAAAGACAAATAATTCACAACGTCTGTGGATAAGATTAGTACGGAATGTTTATTACGATACAATATTTTTGATGACATTTATTGGCAAACTTTTCCTCTCATATGACAATAATTAGATGTTTTCTAAATATTAGCTATTGCTTACCCTTATGATATGATATTTATTCTAGTACAACATATATTTATTGTAAGCCTCCACGAGTGAGTAGAGATAATTGTGATATCTTAATTATTTGTTTGACGTTATACTTATTGATAATCCATTTAGAAGAAATGTATGGTATCTAGAATAAAATATTGATACTCTCGGATTATAAACGAAGTTAAATCCAAAGAATAGACATGTTAATTTATGATATTAACTATCAACTAAGGTCTTAAGGGTCTCAGGGTAGTTGTGTCGTGGTGTTTCTGATTTCTGTGTTCGGCTGGTTGGATTGATTGCTACCTTTCCTGTCTGATTTTCTCATTCCTTTTTTAGATGCAATATGAATCGTTTAAATCTGGAAACAACAAGTTCCCTTCCCTGTTGTCACTGACCGACTGTCATGCTTTCGACGAATCTTCAATCCTCTGTACCAATCATTCTATGCTGCTCGACAACGGCTTCTTTCATGTCGATACCAGTCAACAAGTAGATTTCCATGGTAATTGATGTCTCATATCCGGTTGTAAGATCGTACCTACGTTTTAGAAATAACATTAAGTTTGTCCTTCTTGAACTGTTAAAGCGCTTAAGCAACCCGATTACGGGTCGTTCGCGCTGACTTAACAACGTAGGATAACCACCGCACTGAAGTATTCCCTGAACGATTCCATCATATCTTGTTACGCATGTTCTGTTTTAACTTAAACCCGAATGAACAGAACCAAACGCTTATTTATTTTGTGTGCTATAATGAGGACATGGAGTTAATGGGATTGCGAGAGAGTCGTTCTCGGGGAATTGCATCACAATCAATAACCTCCATCCACATCGTCCGTCATTATCTTGATCACAACTCTCTGACACTTCAAGTCTATGTTTTTAAAGACGCGAACAATGATCTGATGGACGACTTAATGAGAAAAAGAAAATAGTTGTGTACAAAACTGAATCGGTCGGTGACCTAGTACATGTACATAATTATCATGATTGCAATTGCTTGCATCGTGAGATGGCCGACTCACGAACGAAATAAATCCACAACGTCTTCCCCAGTATTTAACTGCATGTTTCGCAATGTCCCTGATAGTTTAGCGGCGTTGATCTTTTGAAACTTCTTTTTTACAGTCTGATGTATCTCAAGTTTGAATATTAAGAAACATAGAATACGATATGTTACAGGTTCGATAGTACTACATAATACTCGACACCTGACGATGCAATTTGATAATGAGGAGTTATATCATGTTACGAAACAACGTGAGTGCTATCATAAAGCCAGGGTCGTGCATCAAAACGCTTCTGTTCTGTCCCTTGTTCTTCTCACACATCATTAAAGGTAAGGTAATAATTTCGAACCATTGTCGTTACCATAGTGTATCAGGGGAATTGTTTGGTGGCGAGTTACATGTAACTCGGATTTCTAAGGAGAATGGTTATCAACAATAATGATACGAAAGACACTTCATCAAATGAAATACATTGATCATACGTCAATTCCACAGATACGTTTTTAGAAAGTTGATCCCGAAAATATTTATCCTTCATGTGGAGACAATCATCTGCGAAAGTTTTACAACACTTCGGTGTTTCCGATAATGTATTATTCAAGCAAAATGCAGACGTTACAAGCAATAATTCTACGAACATCCCAATAAGGCTTCGATCTATATATTGCATTACGTTAGATTTCAATAAGGCGTTATTTTCTTTTAAACTAATTCAGTTTTTTTACCGTATTTGATAAAGGTATATTACATGTTTTCTATCTGATTTAGCGCATCTAGAAAGTCAATGTTATGAAGTAAAGTTGTTGTTGAATTTTGTAAGCATTGACATACACTCAGCATTGTACGATCTAACAAATATGATATACGAAATATCAGTCGTACTGATAAAAGATGTCATATCGGAAGGAACTGAACCGACTGTAGTATGCGATGGCAAAACTCGTCATTAACCTTCAATAAACGTTTATCTCTGCATCGTTCTGGTGCTTGGTTAATTTGACCTTCATGTATTATAATTTTATATGATACAATGTGGAGATATACCTATATTTAATCTATGCAGATGTGTAAGGTGGTAGAGGGATGGTTCCCCGACCCTGTCCCATCAATGACGGGGACGTATAAATGGGCAAGATAAACATGACAAAACCGAAAACAAACAAGGGAGATATACCAGCACCAGTAAGAATAATTGCATGTAACCTTTGGTGGTTCCATTTTGTCTGCGTATCGAAAATATGACCAGTACTCTGCTAATTAAATTTGGGCATCTACATTATGTGATCAGGTCGAAATGGTATTCCATTGATTGATTGATGGTGAGAAGAGCAACATATACCGTTTGTAGGCCATCTGGCTATATTGTATTACCACAAACACTTTCCTTAATGTGATACTCAAACAATAATTGAATAGCTACAGGAAAGATAATATATATATACACACATTTGGTATTTAAATGTGACTGTAGTTGTTATAGACATTGTGTCACTTATTGTTTACATGTACTGCTAAAGAGTATCAGGAAGAACGAACAATACTAAAGACACTCACATGGCAAAGATCACCAACATAAAAAAAAACGTTAAACACAACATTTAAGTAACTATATACGTACATTGTACTAGGCTCATGACAGTCTAAAGACACGACACACAACTATTGATCATACCTGTTGCGAAACAATATATTCCGTCAATGTTTGCAATATGTTATATAGTAGATAAGTCGAGTTCATTTTATTGTAAACAACAAGGTCCCACATTGCGTCCGTTGATATTACTTTGATAGTGTAAGGATATAACTGCAAATATTTAAGGCAAGCGGTGGCGGGTGATGAAACATTTTATATACATTTATAATTTCTTATATGTATTAACAGTGTCAACTATAATTTCGATGTATGTTGTAATCTCCGTCAGACATTTGCCGATTTATCTTTTTTATTAATTGTAAAAGACTTATTTCTTACAAAATAATCTTGACAATTTCATCTGAGGCAAATCTGATAGTTTAGAACGCTAGGAATGAATGTGTCGAGAAGGATACGCAGAATAACATATGGCGTCGATTGTAATCTTGTATTATACTTATTTTTGTCGATACCAAATGGTTTTATCACGTTAAACTTTGAAAAACGTAATGCCCACATGTGTCATGACACAATAAATTCTGGTTAATTAAGTCAATCGAAGGGGAAAATGAAATCACCGCTACGTAAAATAAAAGCAAATTTATTTAAAATAATCATATTACTATTCAGTACACATTTAAGTACTCATGTTCTTTATTGTAATGATAATAACTTCCGCCGTATACGACTCTTCGTCGAACTGGAGTATAATGTATATTAGCGACGTGTTTAGAATTCCTCCGTTTGCATCGTTTTTGAGTATATATTCTTGTTCAAGCTTAATATTATTGACCAAAGCAGTAAGTTGTCGGACTCGGATACCAACCAGGTAAAGAAGATAGTATTAATCCGTACCACACATTCCAAATATCGTTATTTTCATAAAATGACAATGCAATCACAACAGACAGGCTAACTATATATAACGAAAGAATTGACAAATTAAGGATATATCATTTCTCCATGTAGGGTGAAATAACCTGGTTGTAAAATACACGACCAAGCGACAATCTGTGTTTACCGACGTGGTAGCCATTGCCGTTTGACAAAGTAATAATCCGTATATGGAACAAATAACTGCCGCCTTTCCACTTATAACGAACAATTATGAAGTCCACCTAAAAGTAATATCAATCACCTTGGCTTAAATTGGCATTATATGTCACTTCGTTCACCGGTTCTTGATGCTTGGTTGCTGATAACGAAACAAACAAACTGTTCTTAGAATTGATTCACTCACGATTCTATAGAACACGGACAAGTGAAATGAGGATTTGGGTATGGTAACTGATGATCTTGAAAATTTGGATATGTTATCTGTTCAATAGTGTACGGATCCTTTCAGAGATATATCCCAACGAGTATGAGCATCTCATTGAAAGAGACGTACTATAAAGAGATTTCTCTGCGAAAAATTTGGAATAATGCAGGATGACCTAGTTTCACAAAACATGCTTACACAATTATATAGTTAAAATATAGTTATACGTGGGGTGATCAAAAAGAAATGAGACAAACGTTCTAAAATGATAATTCTTCGTGATATCGATAAAATAAATTTTTATTTCAAATAAGAAATATATCCTCTCTCCATCTGCAGAGTTCTATAATTTTTCATCCATTACTGGCAGAGATATCCATTATGTTACAACCTTGGGTACAGCGACTCGCCGCGTACTAACGACGCCAATGACGTCACGTACGTACATTGTTAACTATTCGAACGTCTCGTTGCTCCGAAAAACCGCGTATGTCTCTTAAACTATTGAATATATTTTCTAATAATTCAGTATTTATTTAGAGCAATTGTTTATTTGACTAAAGCAATTCAGTCATTATAAAATGTCAAGGAAATATTGAATAATTATGCGATCATTTTCATTCTCAAGACGGCTCTCGTATACGACGTCCGTCAAACCAGTGACAATCAAAATTGACTGCCCATCACTTTTCTGGTCTCGACTTGATATGATATAGTTTCTTTCCCGTCACAAACCCTTTTCCAGTAACGATACATAAGTATACGTCTCACAGACTTCTCTTGCGATGCTCGTTTCTCCAGTTTAAATGTTTGTTAGGACCTTAGAAAAACTGTATATTTTTAGACGTGATTTTTGTCGAAATATTGCGTAGTTTTCAAGTCGCTACTGTTAGTTTTCACGCCATGTATTAAAAACGAACACACCTACATCAAAAACGTTTTAATCCACATTTCTTCAATGTTTTAGGGTCATTTCCAGTTAATGTGATAATTATTCGAGTAATATTTAATAAAATAGAAGTCGAATGATTTTCCATACCATACGGCGAAAAAGGGGGACGTTTTGATGTGCGGCGACATAGCGTGACACGTTATCTTTGACGTTGCATTATTAAAGAACTACTTGTTGTAGAATGTTGTATTTTATACGTAAACATCGGCATTAAATGCAGCAAACTTAATATGTCACTTTCATGGGTCAGCTGCGTAAACTTTAAAAATGAGAGCATTTGTCTCATTACTTTTTGATCATCCCACGTAGGTTTGTTTATTAAAGTCATCTTACAGTACACCCTATTAAATATAACCCCAATAGTATATAAATAACACATACCTTTGGGGTGACGTTTTCCCCCTTTGGTAACAGTATTATCCTAAGGCTGACATTTTTACTGTCACCCTCAAAGCTATGTGTTATTTATTTATTACCCCGAAATTTTTTGTCCATAGTCTATTTTTGGTAGAAATATTTAGGTACGAATCGTTACGGGTACGAATAAACTTAGTAATACAGTCAATTTCGAGGTGTTATCTCTGCAGATGTCATTTTCATGGTATAAAGCATGAATGAGACCAGTTAAAGACTTTGTTCCTTGCTTCCAAGTACTGAAATCGTGTGTAATTAGTTGATTAGCTGATTCTTTAACGGATTCAACGATCAACATTTTTGTCCGTAGACCGGGAAATAAACAACGCCAATCAACACAAAGGAAAATTTGTAGCTAAAACTATTAATGTGTCAGAAAAACCTAATTCTTGGAATATTTTTCGGCACCTAATACTTGACTGGATATTGAGAACTGGAACTAAAACATGTTTATGCGGTTGGAATAAGCCGCCATGTTTGTTTTTGCATCACTATACCACATGACATGAAAAGTACTGTCACCCTGCTAACAGTACAAAAAGTTCAACCACGTGGTGTATTGATCCGCTTGATCTTAATAGTAAGAAAACTTACTGTTTGTACATGTATATGAGAAATTAACATTACGAAAAAGTGAGGGGTAATAAAACTGAATGGTACGGTCTGTCATAATAAACTATTTTCGAAGGGATATTGTTCAATGTCATGGAATAATAACTTGATGAATTACATGCAAAAGCTGAGTGTCGGTTGTATCCTTACATAATTCTCCAAAGAGTTTCAAACAAACAAGCACTTTAATTATATTACGATATTCGGTGTTCATGTTATTCATTTGTAAAGTGAACAATAAGTCGAAGAAGTTTGATAGTTGCTTCTGAAGAAACGTAAAACACGCCACTGAGGGGTACTACCTAATATATGCATGGTGGTAGATTTTAAATTATTTTGTAAATCAAAAGAAAATAAAACAATATTTTTATAACACCGTTGTTGACATCCAGACAAAACCAATTAAATATTTGTTTGATTGTACGAATCACTCGGGGGACTTTGATTTTCCACAAGAACAGCACAAATACATTTATAAAGTCGCAACATTGAATGGGATGGATACCATAGAGTTCAATTCAATGAAACCAAACTGAAGTTCCAATCACTAAGTTTGACGGATGCAGACAATACATAGTGCCCATAAGACTGTTTATTTTCTTTTTCTGTCATTTTCGTTAGATTACCCATATAAGATTGATTGACTTATAAACGATTCAATTGCTTCCTGTCGCAACTGTGACATTTATGCAGAACAATATTCCAATAAGGATTCGGTAGTTGACCAAGTCGGGTGAAAATGTTAATGGTATTTTACAATATAATTATTACAAAAATGTCTGAACTGAGAAATATCCTCCAGCTTTATTGACGACAAATTAGTCCAATAAAGTGTCAATAAACGTCCAGCACTTGATGAAGCTCCGACAATAATGGAATTTAGAGTCGGCTCTAATCTAACCACCGACGCCGAGAACACTTTTGCTAACAAATTTATGGCATAAAACGTCCACAATAATTAAATGTTCTCAGTCGTGAGAAGACCAGACATTGTTATACTGATTAGTACAATATTTTATCTCTAGGTCCAAGTGTAGACTTATGTGTGACCGTGCAATATATTGCAATGATTTATTTTGCAGATCGCAGATTTGGATAAAAAGGCAATTCCTAAGATCATCCGTCTACTTCTCAGAACATAACGCAAATATAAATCATATCATACAAATCACAGAACAATTGTCCACTGGGAATCACAGTGATGCATTGTTCTAAGGTTTAATTTGAAATCATAATACTTTCGCTTACTTGTTATGCAGGATCTATTTTCGTCAAGAGTGCAGAAGGAAAGTGGCAATCTCACACGAGACCGTATCGTTTAGTACAAGTCTCAACTTATGTAACGTTATTTCGTCAGCTAACCTCTCTGTAAACATCAGTCATATAGTTAAAAAATAAAATTATAAAAACATATTTTTGGCCACTGTGCATTTGTAAAATGTGTTTATTCTGCGTATGGCTTTCAGCAAAAAGTTTGTTCAGCATGATACTCCTTCGTATCTTCCAAGCGTTTGTGACACCTTATCTGATGAGGATTGTCCTTGCGTTGAGATATTTTTAACCTGGTTTGTTCTTGTCTTGACTCCATGTTGAACATGTTTTACTGACTGCGACCATAGTATTTCGGATTGTGATGTGGTGTTATTGAAAATGTTCTGTTTTACGTTTCACATTTGCAGTATAGTTTTAGTTTTCCCACGTCCTTTTAAAGCCGTGTCCTAGTGTTTAAGACGGTAATATCCCTTTCCACAGTTTCGTATTTCGATAATTTTCAACGATAACTACATTATTGCATAACAATCATCGTCATGATTCATATTTACGTTTTTTTACAACTTCTCGCCCCAATCAAGTTCAAACAGTTCGATTTTATCCTTGGGGACCCAAAATGACACGTTTTCCGTATTCAGAAACAATAACTTATATAAATATATGCCGTAGATAGAATGTAGCTTGATTTCCCAGTTGTAAGGCAAAATTTCTAAAACAACAAGGTTTTACTATCAGAAACTCATTTCATTTTGTTCCTGATTTGTATCAATAGTTCTCCTCCATTCAGAGTCTCACGCATCTAAATAGCTATATAAATACCAATGAAGCGGTATCTTGGAATCTCAGTGCTGATCCTTTGCGGTTATATCGAGACGTTGAGGTTTGAATTCAACTAAATACAGTACGGCTCGCGAATAAGTTCCATGTATTCGAGAAAAACCTCTAACGATTAACGCATAACGCCCGTTTAAACGTTAATCAGGAACCGATAAACGTCAAAGCGGTTGACCAATCAAATCGGCGCATTTTCGTTACTCAGGAACGTGTTTTCGAGAAACCGTGTAGAACCGTGATTTTTCGTGCAGAACCGTTATTTTTCGTGTAGACCGTTTTTTATCGTTTAGAACCGTTATTTTTCGTTTATTACCGATAATTTTCGTGCATATCCGTTAATTCGTCTGTATAGGCGGGATTTTTCGTTTACAAGCCTTTATTTTCGTGTTTATGTATGAGTGAATAGATCTAGCTTTTAGATCAATTTGAATTCATAGTAGATCTATATAGTATAAACTATCCATGATAAAAACTAATGTTAATATGAAATTAAACATACGGATAAGATCTATCTTGGTTCGCTTATACGGAGTATACTTATAATATATATATAAAGTTTGGTGATATCAATAAAAAAAATTATTATATTTAAGTGTACGCCCTACTGGACTATTCACTCTTTGTAAAGTCCGTTACTGTATGTATACTCGTTTTAAATTATAAATTGCCATTTTCACGTTTAAAATTTCAAATTCTCGTTTCACGGTAGGCATGCGCAGACGCAAAATCGGTACACGGCTATACACGCTGCGCATGCGCACTAAGTTCACGTTTAGAATTTCAAACTCTCGTTTCACGGTACGCATAAGCAGACGGATGAATCGGTACACGGTTTAACACGATTATACACGATGCGCATGCGCAGTTGTAGCAAACGCTTAGGTAGAACACAACAGTTTTCCGCATGAGGTCACTTCCGTGCATGGATTTTTTTCTGTCATAGAAACAAATTTTGGAAAGGAAGGTACTGTTGTGGTTCTTTATAAGAATCAATGTTATATTTAAGATTAATTCAATAATTATAACTGTTTTTGGAAAAAATTGAACCCATACTTGACTGGTTCCCGGCCTCATTCTGAAATTGGCGGCCATATTTGTTTACATGTGTGTCCAGGCTTATTGAGCTGAGAAAAAGAAGCAGTTTTCAAGGGGCGTACGAACATCCAAGGTTAGCAAAAAATCGGCGAGGATGACCTACCATTTCCTAAGCATTTTTGTGATCCCCAGAAACTTCTGGATACAGAAATAGTGAGAAATATGTCCAGATTTTTTGGTTTTGATTTTCATGGCTGGTCAAAATGTTTGAAAATAGGGCTCGGCCAACGGTCAAATTAGGCGTTTTTTTTATTGTTTTCGGATGTCATGCCAGTGATCCAACAAATTATTTGGGTCTCTTTTATTGCTTTTAAATGATGCAACTGTGGATACGTTTGAAATGTGATATTTGTTTATTTTCAGAATTATTGGTGTGTTTCAGTGGTGAAGATTTTGTGATTGGTGTACGGCCGTGTCGAGCCGGGACTGAAAATAACTGTTGTGTGCCCCCTTAAGGTAAGATGTGAAAATTTTAACATGCAATAAAAGAATTATTTTGCTCATGTTTAATAAGATAACAATATATTTGTCACAAATCTGTTGAAAACAACTGTGTAGGCAGTAAACCTCGTCCGAGATGGGACTAATAAAGGGAGGTAATTTGTCGATAAAAATCTCAAAATTTCATAATTTCACACATGGACCGGCACAGCCTTATTTTACATTGTTTGGTCAATTTTTAGGCTTTTTCATGTTTTTAAACAGTCAATAAACGCGAAAAAATAAAAAGAACAACACTTATAGGAAATAAACTTGACGGCGGCTTAAGCATGGTGGATATAGACAGTTATGTAAAATCCCTTATACTAAAATGGATACAAAACTTGAGATCATCTTATAGTGCAAATTGGAAGATTATCGCATGCTTATTATTGAACCAATTTGGTAAAGGACTATTAATATTTGAGATGAACATAGATAGCTGGAAATCGCTCCCTAACACAAACAAACCATTGCCAACATTCTATGTAAATATCATAGATGCATGGATCAAATACAATAACCTTTCAAATAAAACACCACCGAAAACATTTAGTTTAATCAGGAACCAACTCATATGGGGCAATAGGTTTATCAAATTTAAAGGAAAATGTCTCATATTCAACTCATGGATTAACTCAAACTTGATATTTGTAAACGACTTAATTGATGCGAATGGCAAAATAAGCGAACGCAAAATATATGATAAGCTCACAAATAAAACAAACTGGATATCTGAAAGTGAAACTATCAAAAAGGCAATACCATCAGAATGGAAAACAAAAATAAAAACAACAGAATCATTGAAAACCTATATTAAAACGCAATTAAAGTATAACACAGAGGACAAAACTAATACGAAAAATATGGGTAGTAAAGATTACTACTTAAAATTTGTAAAACAAAAATATGAAGCTCCTTTTCTACATAAACATTGGGAATCAAGATTTAATAAAGATATCAACTGGCTTAGCTACTACTACTTCTTAAATAAAGCACTCATCGACAATCGCGTCAAACAATTAATATAAGCTGGTACATAACATAATTGCTACAAATGAAAATCTCTACAAATGGAAAATATACACCTCCCAAAACTGCTTACACTGTGGAGCTCTAGAAAACTTAAAACACTTCTTTATAACGTGCCCTTACATGGACTCATTCTGGGAAAAGATAATCAACGCATTTTCAGAAAATGGCATCAACAATAAAATCAACTCTTTAGAATACATAATTATAGGTTATAAAATAATGTATAAAGAATACGAAACAATAAATATATTATTAAGTCAAATAGGATACTCTATTTATAAAAATTATTTTAAAAGCGAACGGCGGAAGAACAGAACAAACATTCTGCAGACATTATATGTTGATTTAGACATACTATCCAGATATTACAAATATAAAAATAAAGAAAGATTTGGTTTCATAAATAAATTTTGTAAAGCTCTTAACATTCATTAATCTCAATAACGCTTTTGTAAGACGTTTCTCTGCATGATAATATATTATGATTCAACTTGTATCTTTATATGTAATAATAATACCTGTATCAATACACCATTTTCTGTAGATATGTACACTATGTATATGTAATTTGTTGTAAATAAACCATAGAAAAAAAAAAAAAAAAAAAAAAAAAACAGTAAATACTAATATATACCTGAAATTTACTCTCCATTTGACAAATATTTACAATGATTAATAAATTAATATATGATTTCAGCTGCACAAATGACTTTGGCCAGTGCATTCTACCGCCAAAACTTTTCGGAAGATTTAAAATCCCAGTTGAGAAACAAGCTATCAAATAAAAGTCATTTAAGTAATAAAAATTGCATAATATGGTCTGGAGCCATCGATAAAGATGGTTACGGCTACATTCGTCAACCTTTCCAGGGAAAACGCATCAAATTAACAACTCACCGATTAGCATATTTTTTAAACATAGAAACCCTTTTTGATGAAAAAGTAATATCTCATTTGTGTCACAAACCTAGTTGTATTAATCCAGAACATTTATCCTACGAAACCCAAACTATAAATATGAACAGGAAAATTTGTAAAGGCAATGGTGAATGCACTGGCCACCATGGTCACAAGAAATGTATCTTGTAAAAGGTAAACAGTGTTGACAGTTTCGCAATGTTTTCGTTGATGTTATTGGTTTTTCACATTTCAGATTTGTGCACAGTTTCAGTTAGTTTTTGTGTAGTCGAAATAAATGCAGCTATGCATTCAAGAAGAAAGGCCATACGTGTGCTCTTCATTTGCAGAACTGTTTCCGTAATAGGACTCCTTGAATAGGGTTCGGGCGGATTCTCTTTTCTTTGCGATATGACGTGCTCGCTTATACTTGTCGGTCTTCCTTCGAGCGGAGTGGTATCTAGATTTTGTGTCCAGGCGTATTAAGTTCTTTTTCAGTTTAGAGTTTCTGTTCACTCTGACACCCTTTGCTTGGAGCACTTTCATGGTTGCGACTCCACGGCCAAGTGTTCTTGACTGTGTAGCCGAGTGGCAGAGTGCAGAAAAGTTCCTCCTTAGGCAGTAACCTTTTGGCGCGTAGTTAAATATTGATGAGTGGAGACTTTCACACATATTTGTATTGAACAGCTTTGTTACAGAAGAAATTGTTTTAGTGTCAAAAGTGCCTAAAATTGCTTTTTTTAAATTAGTTTCGTCATTTTTGCTAAGATTGATGTGCTGTCCATAAGGTAAATGTTTTAAGGTGTATGCTCCAAGCTCATCCATGTGGTGTTTGCAGATCAATGAGGCTCTTCGGCAATTTCTATGATCGTTTCCGAAACATGGTATGATGTTGCCGAGGGAAGTGCATGCATCTTTGCAGAATGTTGCCTCATCAAGCTGCAATTCCTTGTAACTTTTCAGCTCCATCCTGGCTCTTGACCGAACAGCACTTGCCAGCTTTTTCGTGAAAGCGCCTTTTTCTTGCCCGACTGGCAGCTTTGACCGAATTTTAACTTTGGCGACGTTCTTTTGCAGGGCGCGCAATTTGTGTACAGTACAGAGATGATGTCGAATTGATACTTTTTTTGATTAACAATAGTCCTGGATGGCTTTAGAAAGTTGGGAGCTTGCGTCTGTTGTTATTGATCTAATTTTAACGGTTTTTTGCTTATTTATTTTATCCAAATTTTGATGAAGTAGTTTCCTTTCTGAAGATGCAATGCTGTCATTTGTTGAGTAATTTTTAGAGCAGTTTTTGTGGTTACAGTTCTTTATTTTGCAGTCATATTTGTTTGCGACTGACAGTGAAAGCACCAATTTCTTGTTGGTGTTGTGTTCAATAACAGCTTGAACACTCTGCTTTGACCTTTCACTGCCAGCCTGTGGTCTGCACGGATAGGCATTATCTCATTGAAGGTCTACCATGTTGTCTTGGCCCGCCATGCCGAGGACTCGGCTTACATACTTCTGGTTTTCCAACATCTGCTGCTCATTCATGTTGGTAACAAGATCTGCAGACTGGTTGAACTTTTTCTGCAGGATGGTGTCACTTGGAGCCTGAATGTTTAACACCGTCAGTGTATACCTTATGTCCTCCAGTCCAATTTTCGACTTGAGTGGAGCTACTGCAAGCATGGTGTTTAGTTCTTTTGGTAGCGGTCCCCTTGCCTTGGCCTGATGTCGCTCAACCTCCCGTGATAACTTCACCGGGTCACTTGTGTAGTGGCATGCTGTACACTTCACTTTGACCGCTAAAAACAGACCATGTCTCTGCACTATATGAACATTTGTTTTAGCTTTTTTGCAGGTTGCACGGTGGACAGTTTCAACAAGATTGTTCAAACACTGAAAATGACAAATAATGTTTTCGTCATGTGCGCTGTCCTCGTTATTAACACTGTCTCTTGTATTTCCAGGTTTTGATCTCAGTTTGTGTGGAAGTGTGCTGCTGGTATTGTTATCCTTGGACAACAGTTGTACATCTGTCACCTCGCTTGGCGTCAACCTCTCGATTGTTTGTGTTGTAGCAGAAGAGCTATTACTTTCATAAGGTAAGTCCAAATTGCTGGCTCTTCTTACATCATTTTTCTTAAAATGTCCCTTGGATTTGCCTCTATTGCGGCTGTACGATTTTGTGTACCAGCCTTTATTCACAATTTTATCTGTATTTAACTCCATATCTATATTATTCACATATATTCCACTTTCCTTAACTATGTTTTCTTACAAAACTTTTGCAGTGCTAAATAATCAACAATTCTGTCTGGCGCTTACTTTGTAAATGAAAACCTGAGGCACTGACACTAATGAGGGGCTAAAAATGGGCTGTATCTCAAGTGGATATGGCTTATCAGGGACAGGATATAGAATTTCAGTGTGTGTACTTTGTCTTACTGGACATCATTTATGTATGCAGGTGCAGAATTGACCAGG
Organism: Spisula subtruncata; assembly: GCA_963678985.1. Taxonomy (NCBI): domain Eukaryota; kingdom Metazoa; phylum Mollusca; class Bivalvia; order Venerida; family Mactridae; genus Spisula; species Spisula subtruncata. The sequence continues at coordinate 2,765,025 of OY787660.1, read as the reverse complement.
AAGTTTAGGTTAATTTTTGTTATTGAGGTTACCTCCCTTGGACCTCTCACAAATTCCTCCTTTTGGTGTTATTACTGATCTGAGTGTTTTGAAATCACATTTTTCTTGTGCGCTGAGTTTCAATTGAGCTAAATTACTCTGCTAGTAGCAGACATGGTGCAATTTGTGCCATGACTGATTGCCCATTGTTGAGAAATCATCAGATTTTCTGAAATTTGACGACGTTCTTGTCCGTTTTTCAAAGTCATCATTTCCACAACTGCAACAGCAGACTTTTTCTACATTTTCAACCCTTCAGTAGTATGTTTAGGTCACATTAGATGGAAACGTTTCAGCATAAGTGGGCATAGGGGGATGGAATAGTGGATATAATGCTGATAAGATTTTTGCAGATTTTCTATTAAAATTGGGCGAATTTGGCGAGAATAGGGCATGATCGGAAAGTCATATAAAACACAAAGTACAAGAGTGACGTACATATTTTTTTTATTTTTATGATTGTAATAAGCTATATTTGAAGAAAAAACAGAAATAAGGTCTATATGTACCAACATTGCACTCCTTAAGGTAGAACACAACAGTTTTCCGCATGAGGTCACTTCCGTGCATGGATTTTTTTCTGTCATAGAAACAAATTTTGGAAAGGAAGGTACTGTTGTGGTTCTTTATAAGAATCAATGTTATATTTAAGATTAATTCAATAATTATAACTGTTTTTGGAAAAAATTGAACCCATACTTGACTGGTTCCCGGCCTCATTCTGAAATTGGCGGCCATATTTGTTTACATGTGTGTCCAGGCTTATTGAGCTGAGAAAAAGAAGCAGTTTTCAAGGGGCGTACGAACATCCAAGGTTAGCAAAAAATCGGCGAGGATGACCTACCATTTCCTAAGCATTTTTGTGATCCCCAGAAACTTCTGGATACAGAAATAGTGAGAAATATGTCCAGATTTTTTGGTTTTGATTTTCATGGCTGGTCAAAATGTTTGAAAATAGGGCTCGGCCAACGGTCAAATTAGGCGTTTTTTTTATTGTTTTCGGATGTCATGCCAGTGATCCAACAAATTATTTGGGTCTCTTTTATTGCTTTTAAATGATGCAACTGTGGATACGTTTGAAATGTGATATTTGTTTATTTTCAGAATTATTGGTGTGTTTCAGTGGTGAAGATTTTGTGATTGGTGTACGGCCGTGTCGAGCCGGGACTGAAAATAACTGTTGTGTGCCCCCTTAACGCTTTAACGGTAACGCATTCTCGTTTAACGATCGAACGAAAATAATTTTACACGGAACTTATTCGCGAGCCGTACTGTATTGCTGACATGCGAAGTAGTTCTCATAACATGATCGCCAGTAATAGCTGTTAATCAATGCAGTTAGTCGTCTTAAAGTTTGTCAGAATAAACACATTGCTTACTCACAATGTTCAATGTGGTTTGTCTTGGTGATAAGTGCTTATACATAGTGATTTGACATTACAGTCTCAATATTGTCTTTCTCGCATGGCTACACATTGTTTTCTAATCTCTAAGATTATACAGCATGTTGATCGTCATTGTGTCATATTATTTATGTAGGCATGCTGATGCCAATATATATTACGTACAATAATAAAACTACCTCAGTTTTAATTAAATTAACAAGAAAATGTCGCTTGTTGCGTTAGTGGGTGTCCTTGAGCCACATAACACATTTCGACGTTCATGTATTCTTGGAAGTGTGAAAGACAAATAAGTCACAAAGGGTATAGATTAAATTAGTATGGAATGTATATTCCGATATCATCCCTTTTGAAGACATAAATTGGCACACCTTTCCTCTCATATGAAAAGGAGTGGATGTTTTGTTTAAACTTTGTAACCCACGACCATGGGTGGATAAATATGTTTGTTTGTAGTAATAATTATTGACAATCCATTGAGAAAATACATGTATGTACAGTATCATGAAAAACACATTATTCTTTTATTATGAACGAACTTATATCTATTCACGCATGTATTGCTTTTTTCGCAAAAAACGGAAATAACAACCAAACCATTATTTTTCCCTGCCCTATAATGAGGGCATGCTGTTGTGATGAGATTGTGAGGTAGTCATTCTCAAAACTACGGTATACTAAGTACTCAATAAACTCCATAAGACATCAACTTTCATTATTTTGATCACAACTCACTGACACTTCGTGTCTATGTTTTACGGACGTGAACAATGATCTGATGGACAACTTAATGGGAAAAGAAGAGTTTTGTACAAATTGTACTGAATCGGTCAGTGACCGAGTACATAAAATGATTGTAAAGTCGTGATTGCGATTGCTTGCATCTGAGTAGATACGGATCACTAACATAATTATAGCTGAGTACTATAATTGATACAATGAAGAGGGCATTATTGATATGGTAAATGTACTGTATGAAAAAAAGATATGAGAAATTCGGACAGGGAAGGTAGCACCAAACTTAATTAACCGAGCTCAGAAATCAGTAACACCACAACACAACTAACTGGGCAATGTCCTCAAATAAGCCAAATAAACAATTAAACGTTTCCTCCGAAAGAGCGGGATTAACTAATTACAAAACATATATTGGATTGGTGATGAGTGTGATCAATGGTATCTCAAATGTCCGCCAATAGTTTACTTTGTGTATCGCTGTAGTTGCAATTGAAACTGAGTGACCGTCAATACTATACTGTGTTTATCGCTGTAGTTTCAGTTGATAATGAGTGGACGCAAATAATATACTGTGTATACCGGTGTAGTTTCAACTTTTATTAGAGTTCCCTATGAAACCTGAATAGTATGGAATTAAATATAAAGATAGTATCTTTACATCTTTCGTTATGTCTATCGACAACTTTACAGTCATAGCAGTCGATTGTTTGGGTTGAAATGAGAATAAAATTATCTAGCCAATTTTGTATATTAATCATTTAATTATGATGGGACGAAATTTCGCGGTTTTTGTAAAAAATACCATTTCGATGGAACCTTAATTCGAGGATTTTGCATTTAAGGTAATACATACAAGGGTTACAATTATTGTCTGTTGGGATTAGATTTCTTAGAAGATGAACCACGAAATCCACTAAATGTACTCCCCCACAAAAATTAATGATTTGACAGTATGCAGCTAAACCATGATACTGCACATGTTTTTTAAGAGAAGTAAACTGTGTATGTCACAGTACCAGGTTATTACAATGTACATGTTAAATCTCAAAAACTACAACCATGTCAATTAAGCCGTCAGTCATAAGTGTACAGATACTGGGTGTTTCCAATTATATATTAATCATGCCCAATTTTGACGTTACGAACAATGATTTTACGAGTAACCAAAGAGGTCAAGCGCAGGCATCGATCAAAATATTATTTTTCGTGGGATTTCTGTGAGGCGTTATTTTCACATCTACGAGGGTATATCCAAACGTAATGTCACTCCTCCCGTGGTTTATTTGTTTATAGGGCGATATGCATAAATATGATATCAAAATGTTCAGCAATTCAATTCTGATTAATAAACAACGTGCCCCATTTTTCCATTTTCATAATTGAATTATATGTACATTTGAAATATACCTATGACGTCAAACCGCCGCACACGAAAATAACAATATTTTTTCATTATCATAACGATTTTCATTTATGCGTTTTTATACAAAACAATTCTCGAAAGCAGACGATATTTTCGTGACGTGATGAAACCAATGTGTTGTTCCTGTTGCTAAAAATTCATTGACGTTATTCTATTTTGAAACTCGCAATATATTTTCAACGCAATGATTACTTAGGGAAAACACGGCAGATTTGTGACAAAAAGACGCTGCGCGTAATTATGCACTTTTCCTAAAAGTTATAAAAGTCACCTACTGAAACTTTAGTTACACACGGCGGCAACATAGTCTCGTGTACATGTAGTATAGGCTTTTAAGGAGGCATGGATCAACATATTATTATCGATAGAGATTCATATGCACGGTTTGCAGTAGATCCGAAAAGAACACCAAGAGAATTTTTGACGCCGTCCATTTAATTCGACGTTCAAAACTGCGATCATTATGTGGTGAGTTAATGTTTTTGCTGTGGGACTATCTAGAGGACACTTAACAATAATTTGATTACGCAGAGAGTAAGTGTCGGGTGAGTTGAACATTATTTTAAGGTCGTGGAAATGACTGCATGGTTTATGAGTCGTTAGAAATTACTAGGGATGCACTTCTGCTGGATGAGTAGGTGTCGACAAGTAACGTCATTGTGACGTCGGACTTGCGGCGATGTTTGTAAGTATGTCTCATATAAATATTCATATCTCAAGAAATATTCTGTGCTTTGTTGTAAAATTTAGTCATCATATTCAAATTAGACTGAAGTTACGGTGTGAAAAAATTCGTGGTTTTACTGGCATTATACACGATTTTACAGCATCAGTGACATTACTTTTGGATATACCCACGTATTACTAGCATTTTTGAGAACTCTTTTTTATACAGTGTATTTTTCTAGTAACGAGATAAGTAAAAGTTAAGTTGGTAACATTGTATGATCTGGCAAATTTTACAGTCGAAGTGCATACAACGTCTCATATATAATCTCACATCGGAAGGAACTGAACTGCAAAATGAGATGGCAAAATTTGTCATTTACAGAAAAACGCATCTCTACATTGCTCTAGTGTTTTTTCGACTTACGTTAATAATATAATTATACAATAGGTTTTATAGAGTAATTCCAGCACAAGTAAGAATATCAGCGTGTGACCTTTGTTGTCGTCCAATATGTCTGTAATGTCAAACATATGGATGATACTCTGCATCTACCGTATGTGCTCTTGTCAAAATGGTTTTACATTGATTGGTTGGTGAGTTCAGAGCAACATATACCGTGTGTATACTTTTTGGCTCCAGTTTATTACCATAAACACTCTTGTTAATGTGACACTAAAACAAGACCAACAACAGACAGGCTAACTATATATTACGAAATAACACACAAATTAAGGATACATTTCTTCACGTTGGGTGTAATAATCTGTTTCTTAAATACACGTTACAGCGACAATCTGTGTTTACGACCGTGAAAGCCATTGACAGGTTTACAACTACTACATGAAAGATGGGATGCCAACATTTTGCTTCATGCAGAGAGAAAGGATATACCAAGAATAACTACACAAACATGATGTTCGAGTCTAGAAACCTGCTGATTTGGTCAGTAATATTACATGTAACCTAGAACAAGATACAATAAACAAAATGAAACTAAAGACTTGTGAGGAGTTACGTGATTCAAACATGATAACATATAATGGTGTCGACATAAATAAGTATTTGACAAGATTCCGATCGGCGCCAATCAGGTTCAGAAGTTAGAATAAACTCATTCGACATATTATAAATTTCTTTTTTACATAAAACAATCACTTAATCACATCAGACAGGCTCACCATATATTACAATAAATTAACGATACGAGTATATCATTTCTTCACGTAAGGTGCAATTAACTGATTGTAAAATACACGATCAAGCGACAATCCGTGTTTACCACCGTGATGGCCATTGACGTTTGGCAAAGTAATAATTCGTATATGGAACAAATTACTGCCGCCTTTCTACTTATAACAAGCAATTACACCGTCACATAAAAGTAATATCAATCACATTGACTTAAATTGGAAAAATATGCCACTTCTCTAGCCGTTTTTTTTTATCGCTGATAACGTACCAAACAAACTAGTCCTAGTAATGATTCTCTCACGATTCTATAGAACACGGACAAGTGAAATGACGACTTGGGTATGATTACTGATGATCTTGAACGGTTGGATATGTTATCAGTTCAATATTGTACGAATCTCCTCAGCGATATATCCCATCGAGTCTTAGTAGCTCATTGAAAGAGGCGATCCGTAAAGAGATTTCTCTGCGAAACATTTGTAAAAATGTAGGATGACCTAGTTTCACAAAACATGCTTACATGTACATGTACATAGTTATATAGTTTAGACATAGTTCTAGGTTTGTTTAGTAATGTCATCTTACTGTACAACCCATCGAATATAACCTCGATAGAACTGGTACAGTCTGCCATTATACAACTCATTATATATAGTTGATTGTATAAATCACTTGTAGGACTTAATTATTCCACATTATTAATTGACTATACAATATTGGCCGAGTTTTTCCTCTAAATGCAGGGCCAATATGACGACATTATAGATACAAAACTCGGCCATTATTGAAAAATCGCGTCATTATGAGAAAACACGGCCATTATGAGATTCGAGCATTCTGATTGGATGTCTAGCTCGGCCATTATGAAATCCGATGTTATCATGAGAAAAACATTCGACTACTCAAATCAAGATAAACGAAGGGGAGCATTTTCGGAAGGAGTCGGTGTATGATTGGACCATATAATGGCCCGAAAACTGCCGAGAATTCGGATAAGCAACGTTTCGAACACCGTACTCAGAAAAGCTTTACATTAATAAAAAGCTTAAGTTCACTTGTTTTCTTAACCTTTAATTATTTGTTTTGACTCGTCTTCGACCTCAGGCTAATATAAAAGTCTTCAGCCCAATAACAAGGCCATTGTGCAAACACTTAATTATTAACATTATTATAACAGCACAGATGTATTATTAAATTCAAAACAGCGAATGGGATAGATATCACAGAGTATTATTCACTGAAATGCAACTGAAGTTTTAATAATTAATTTAGGCGGATGCAGACAATACATGGTGTTCATAGGTCTGCTTTATCTATTTTTCTGTCATTTTCCTTAGATTACCCAAATACAAGTGAATGGATTCAACAAATGATTCAATTTCTTTCTGTCGCACCTATGACATTTATACAAAACAATAATCTAATAAGCAATCAATCGTCGACCAAATCGAATGAAAAAGTTAACGAAAATTTACGCTATTATTAACACAAAAGTATCTGAAATGAGAAATACCCTGAAGATTTACACGTGTATGTACGACAAATTATTCCTAACAAGTCTCTTGGACATATCAATAAACGTCCAACACTTAATGAAGCTCCGACAATAATTGAATTTAGTGTCGGCTTTAATCTAAGCACCGACGCGGAGAACATTTTTGCTAACGCGTTAATGACGTAGAAAACGCCAACAAGAATGAAATATGTCTCCGTTGTAAGACGACCAAGCATCGCTATACTGATTAGGACAAGACTGTGTCTCTTTGTTCGAGTGCAGACTAATGTGTGCCATAGCATTATCTTAGAATGGTGTATTTTGCCGAACGCCAATACGGATAAAAAGGCAGTTCCTTGGATGATCCGCTTAGTTATCAGGACAAAAAATGCAAATATAAATCATATTGATTTGAACTGCAGAATAAAATCGCAGAACAATTGTCCACTTGGAATCACAATGACAAATTGTTGTGAAAAAGTTTGTATAAGTCATAATACTTTCGCTTGCTGGTTATTAATGATCTTTTTTTGTCAAGCGTGCAGAAAACAAGTGGCAATCTTACACGAGCCCGCATCGTATTAACCTTAACTAATGCAGCATAATTCCTTTAGTTAACCTTTCTTTGTTATGTATGATCCACCATCAAGTTGGAATACAAGATGGCAAAATAGTGAGCCTTTTTACGACAATTTATTCCTTCTGTATCTTTTTGTCATGTGCACATTAACCGGAATATATGTTGTCGTCAGGTTTTTCAGGATCAGTTTCAGTCTCAAGTACTATAATCAAGGTTTGCAACAGAAAAAATATGGTTTGACTATTTTGAACATGTTAACTTAGGTATTTTATAAGGTATTTATAAGTAGATTAGGTATTTATAGCTTTAAGTTGTTTTTGCCAAAATTTATCAAAATCTTCCAACAATTGGGAAATCATTTTCAGGATCAAATTTGATCCAGATCAGTTGAACCTTTGTGAACGCTGGGCCTGTTGTTTAAGACGGTAATGTCCCTACCTATGGTAGTTTCTTATCTATATATGTTTCAAATATAAATACAGTAACTGTTATAATACTGCTACTAGTGAAATAACCTTTTCGGATATTATCACTGGCATAATTCACTGTAATAAATTCATTCCATAACCAAATAAGGATAATATCGATCTTGCACCTTTGAGACCAAACATGGCATCAGAATATACATCATTATTCAGTAAGCATAACTAATATACATATATGACGGCGGTAGTCTGTAGTTTGATTTCCCAGTTGTAAGGCAATATAATGTAACAACATAGCTTTACTGTCAGAAAATCAGTTATTGTTGTTCCAGATTCGTATCAATATTTCTCCTCCATTCAGAATATCACGTATCTAGATAGTTATTGAAATAACAATAAATATGCACACTTAAACGAATTTCTAAATGGCCACTCAATGAAATATTATATTATGCGATATTTTCAATCGTTATTTCTAAAATTGTGGTTATTTTAATTGCATGCACTTATCTATCGATTTCAAGAATTAAATTACGCGCGCATGTTTTAAATCATCCATGCGAAACAGTTAGTGCAAAATGGCTTACGTGTATTTGTTTCACGTTCCCGACATGTATGATTTTGGAAATTAGTCAAAATGTATTCTCTGACGATTGGCTTGATAAAAACATTGATTCTGGTGATAATAAGTAATATTGGGCGCGCTGAGGCCGTTAGAATGGCGAGTATCTAGACATGTACGTCAAAACGTCATTTTGAAAAAATCGATATTTATAATAACGTGGGGTTTAACTCGAATTACTGCGAGAAACATATTTTCTATTAATAAAATTGGACAGTATCGGGGTTTCGATTATTTGTATTCTTCTTAAAGCATTTTTTTTTCAAACTAATCGATATCAACACGTGGCCAATCAGAAATTCGCTCACAAATTATAGTATTTTAAGAAAAGTCAATCAACAGGGAACAAATTCATACCAAATACGATACTTTTCCAAGCTGTGCAAAAAACGATTTCCCAAAAGAAAGTTACACATGAATGATTTTGTACATTTATACGCCATTTCTTTCCAGAAATCGATAAATTAGTGCGTGGAATGAATACATAACACAGCCTAAGATTTATTGATATAATATATCAGATGATAGGGTGGCCAATTAGAAATTCGGTGTAGGAGTTTCAGCGCAGATACATTGCGATAATATGGAGACATGGAGCTTTGAAATATAATGAATAGTGCATACATGAAAATTAAGTTCTTATAACATGAGCGTCTAAATGTATTGTGCAGTATCTAAGTTATTAAAACGAATTTGATGGATTGAACCGTTCTTGCAATGACAATAATGTATGTAGATGGTCGTCTTAAAGTTTGTCAGAGTATATTTATTGCTTATTCGCAATGTTCAGTTTCGTTTTTTCTCAATGATAAGAGACTGTAAATACTGGTAGGCACTATGGTTTCATTTAAGTGTTTCTGTCAAGGTTATTTGCCAATTGCAAAGGTCATACGGTGTTCTAACCATTAACATGGTCGTTTTATTGGCATGCTTTGATACAGATTCTAAATATGACTGAAGTATGCTTAGTGCAAATACATACAATTTAGGATAACGAAACTAACCTCACATTAATAAAATTTACGCGATATTGCCGCTTGTTGTGTTAGTGGGTTTCCAAAAGTCACACAACATACTTTACCTTTCATCTATCCTTGCCTTTAAGACTTAGTGAAAGAAAAATAATGTGGATAAGATAAAAACGGACTGTATATTACGATACAACATTTTTGATGACATTTATTGACTAACGTTTCCTCTCATATGACAATGATTGGATGTTTTCTAAATATTGTATTATTTCTTGCACTTATAATATGATATGTATGGATTAATGTGATATCGGAATTCTACAGCTTTGTTTGAAGTATTTACTTATTTTGATATTTATAAACAGATGTATTGATACTGTTGGATAACGAGCGTATAAACAAAGCTAAATCCGCGGAAAAGACAAGTACATTACGTTTGTTATATATATGTGAACTATAAAATACATTCTCAGAAACATAAATAATCGTTTACATCTGGAAAAAATAATTCAATGTAACAATCCCTGATTCCAATGGCCGAGTGTTATGCTTACGACGGATCTTTTCTTCGTCGCGAGCACGCTTCAATTATTTAAAGCTGGTTGCTAGACAATGCCTTTACATGTCGATGCCAGTCGAACGCTATATAGTAATTGTTGAGTCATATCCAGATATAAGGCCGTACCCACGCTTTAGAAATAACTGAATTTTTGTCCTTTTACAATATTTTAAAGCACGTAAACCACCCGGTAACGTATTTATGGTGACATACTGTCTTTGCTGACTTAACAACATGGGATCACCACCGTACTAAAGCCTTCCCTGAACGATTTTCTCATACGAGGGCCCATCAATAATTTCGTGAACTAATTTTATGTTGCGAATATAAATAGCCGAACACACTATTGGCCTCTAGTCCTTTTTAAAGTAACATACTGTGCACAGTTTGCATTAATTCCATTGCTCGACCTATAACCGGATCACGTGATACAGGCCGTCACGTGACATCTCCCGCAAATTTCCGTTAACGACGCACCCAACTCCTCCTAGGGTTTGTATTTCTAGCCATGCTGGCTATTTTTGAGTTTTGGAAATGACCAGAAGTAGCTTATGGTCTATTCTAGGCTATATAATCGGTGCGGTTATAGTTATATATCCATGTCCAAGAGTATGTCCGAAACAACGCTATGCTATGGATTGGCGAATTATCATGGTATGACAGAATATCATACATTTGAAGTTGTATGCGCTTTCTGTTCATAGCCGATAGCAACTGAAATTTAATTATTGCTGCAAAAGTTTCTAATAACAGTAAGTTTTCGAATCAACACAGTAATTACAAGTTATTAATTGTATGTCGCAAAATATTATGGCCAATACACTTTACCCACCGCCGATTTTAACGGCCAATGGCCGGCGAATATGCTTGTCATCTTTGTTTGCTCCTCTATTGTCCTTAAAGCAATTCTTCAACAGTGAAAATTCACTTTTCGATTGCCAAGAGTCCCTATAAACAACATGCAAATTTTCCTGAATGTAGAAGCCATAATTCATGAGTACTGTATAAATCTTTGACACAAAACGTAACTCGGTCGTACTAGGCGACGTTATTTTTATTACGAACGCCCGTGACATGACGTTCGAATGTTGATATGACGTCATAAATCGTGACGTCAGCAATCATTTTTCATGCTGTATTAATTGCATAATAAATTATCTTTGACCATGCAAACTTTCAATAAGCAATGTCGAATCGTTATGAAACAGTGGAATTAGTTCACGAAATTATTGATGGGGGCCCACGTATGTTGTAATGCATGTTTGGCTTGTAACCCGAATGAACATAACCAAACAAACAAGTACTTACTACCTGTGCTTTATTGAGGACACGGAGGTTATGGGATTACGAAGGTGTAATTCAAGGGACTATAGCACAGTCAATAAACTCCATCATACATCGACTTTCAATATCCTCATCGCAACTTGCTGACACTTCGAGTTTATGTTTTACGGACGCGAACAATGAGCCTATTGACAACTAAATGGAGAAATAAGAGTTGTACACAATACTGAATCGGTCGGTGACCGAGTATATATCCTCATTGTAACGGCGTGATTGATATTGCTTGCATCGTGCGAGAGCCGGTTAACTAAACCAATTTTAGCCGAGTACTATTATTGTATGGTCTGCAATATAAATGATACAACGAAGAAGACAGTATTGATAGGGTAAATGTACTGTATGAAGTCATACTGTTTGTGTATTTGGTTATTTGTGACATCAATGCATATTCGAGAGTCCGACAATAGTTTACAGTGTGTATCGCTGTATTTTCAATTGAAATTTGAGTGACCGCCTATTGTTTAGTGTGTATTGTTGTAGTGCCAATTGATAGTTGAGTGAACGCGGATTAATCCCTCCAATATACATGTAACAGGGGAAGAAAATGTGCAACCAGACCGGGGCTCGAACCCGGGACCCTTCGCTTACAGGGCGAATGCTCTACCGACTGAGCTAGCCGGCTGCTTACACACGTTCCTCCCCTTAAGTAAATATGTTCAGACCGTGACATACACATAGTAGTCACGTGACAACACTATTATCTTTATTGTCTAGTGACGTCATATGGCATATATGACGTCACAGTTGTCTCAACTTGTTCACTCCGGAGTGAGGACGTGTTATTTCGTCATGGACAAAGAATTTGATGAATTGTGCGAAAGGATATATGAAAAGTTGGATTTATACGATAGAAAACTGTAAGCAGGTCTACGAGAAGTGCAGCGTTTGTCTGCAGGTTGTAATATCGCGGACAAATGTGATTGTGAAAGTACTTTACAGAATGTGTATTAAATATTTATGCATTTTATAGCACTTCTATTCGCAGCTACATACTAGTACCATGCAATCAATCAAGCTGTTTTAACACGTTAAAGTGTATATTATCGAAGGTATCACTGGTAGACACCGTACAGCGGAAATAGCCCCTATTTTGGACGAAAACGAAAGTAAAAGTTGTAATCGATTTCGGAGGACGGTAAGTTTTTAACCATTTGTCTGTAAATATGTATGCGATTCACCTGAAGAGAACTGATTTAGGTAGCGTAATGCTTATTTTAAAGCTCCAATGTAGTCATTTGCTCTGTAACTTCGTTAACTCTTGACAAACAGCACCGAAACGTACCTCTTTTGGCGGACAGTGCAGAAAAACGTACATTTTTCTTTCATCGTGGCTAAATTATACATTTTCCAAGACCCTGTTAAGATTTGAACTTTCACCTGTCATGTTCTTTACCAATGTTGAAACCCTCGTCAATAAACATGCACTAACAAGCATGTAATTGAAGAAAAACAACATTGCGTTGTGTACTGAGTCTAGCCTTTTTAAGAAATTTAATGTACAGAGTCTAGTTTTTTACTGCACTGGGTCTAGAAGTCCTGTACAGGGTCTAGTTTCCTAATTTTGACTATATTGACAAGAACTAATCGAATTTACCAAAACTATTGCTTTGTTTAAATTGTTCAGTGATATCTTTATATTATAAAAATTATTGGGGACGAAAATGTTATTTGATTTCCTATAGGTCGTGGGTTCAACCCCCACTAGAGCCAAAATATTTTTATGTATTTTTTTCGTTAATTTTTAGTTATAAGACAATGTTTTGTGTAATTTGGAAAAAAAATCTTTTTTTTCTTTAATTTTTATAGGAATTCTATTGATTTCTGAAATGTATATTTTCGAAAGCGCTTGGTAGAACCTTTCAAAATTTTGTTAAAACATTACACACACATTGAAGTTATTTTTTTTTAAATCAATGGTGTCAATTGTTTAGATCATATTTTATTGCCCTTTATCTATAGGGTATTTATTGGCAATATAAAAAAATGCCTTAATTTCAAGGAGGTTAGGGTAACATTTTTATAATTTTTAAAATCAGGGAAATGTCAGGGAATTTCGTCTTAGAATATTTGTGGGAACCCTAATAATGTTTGGTCACCCCCCCCCCCCATTTTAAAGACGCTGCTATAGATAAACCACAAGCAGTAGGGCGTAACTTACTTTTAATAATGAAATAATCCAGGTAAACGGGGTGTCTTTTTCCCAATCAGAATTGAAAGCATGTTTGAAATGGTGATTTAAATCGTCCTCCTTTGTGCACTTGGCTAAGCTACCGCTCGTTAGCCTTTTTCAATGTTTTAGATTGGGATCGAATCCCACCAACATGGGCATGCATTTTTAATTTTTTTAAAAAAACATGTGCGTTGATGTCGATTATCTACATTTCTAAAACATTTATTTGTTCTAATGTATACATTGATTCACTGAAAACATTCCGATGTGCAGACTTTTGAATCGAAGTATCGGTCAACTGTCAGCCAAATCGCGCGCATTGAGTATCGTAGATGGACCAGTTTCAGTGACCTTAACATCTAAACCCTTCTCACTGTTGAAATATATTGAAAATAAATTTATGCTTGATCCTTACTTTAACTTTACGTTATTGTGCTTGGATCTGAGCTAAAATTCCTTCAGATTATTTGACATAATCACTGGAATCTATCATTTAATGCTCTCCATTGAATTATGTTACAGAAAATGAATTAAACCAGTTTCAGTGACCTTTAGCATTATTCAAAATACAGTCTATTAATTAAAATTTCAGAAACAAAATTTGATACCCAAATAAAGTTGAAACTATTAACTATGAAATAAATGAATTTGAAATATAAATTAATATTTTTTTGGCTGTGCCTGAAGCAGTTGATGAAGATGGACCATAATAAAAATGGCGTCCCTCTAGATTTTAGTGTAAAAATAAGTGAAAACATAGTCCCTCTTATAACTTTTTTATTTCTGGTTGCAAAACCATGATATTGGTACCATATTTAAGCTTACATTCTGTAGTTTTCAGAAATATATATGACAAGGTTATATTTTAATTTGCACTATGTTTTAATTATCGCCATATTACGCCAATATTTTTTGAATAACCCTAAATGATACCAAGCACACCATAAGGCGGTTACTTACTTTTGGAGTAATTGTGTACATTAAAACGTGTACATAACTTGTTTAGAATATGTAACTTTGATCAACAGATGACAGAAAATAAATGTCTCCAAGAACATTTTAATTATTGCATTTGGGGTCATTTTAGGGTACTTTTAAGAAACCCTATAAAAAGTCTTAAGAATTTTGTTAAAAATACCATAGGATATTAAAAACAAAGGGTCACTTAGGTCTTAGAATCAAATTTTGTCTTTTTGATAACAGTATGGACAGCTATAAGGTTAGAGTTGAATATGCATTCAATTTTGGTATCATAGAACTCTTCAAAACAGAGTATGACACAATGAAAAACAGATCACCGAAACAGGTCCGTCACTGAAACAGGGCCATCTAAGATAACTATTTGCCAATTCTGACGTTTCTACAGAGAACTCTTAAAATGATGTTTCCGACGAAACCAATGAGTCAAGTTATTTGTAAATGAACCCAATAGTCGTCTGAGCAATATTCAGATGTACATGTATGATGAGCAATGAATACAATATCCATACTGTATCGTTTATAAAGTATAAAAGCATGCATGCAGATTGTAGATAAAAACAAAGTTGAACAGCAGAGGACTCGAACACACAGTCCATATAAAAAGTATGTTTCTGTGAATATGACAGGTTATCCAGAAGGCCATGTTGCCAACTATAAATTAACATAATGTTTTAGATAAAACCATACTTTAATAGAAAAAAACGGTAAAAATCGTTTCAACCCTGGCTTGTGGACTCGTCCAAAGGTCATATTTCGAAGGTCGTTGAACATCTATAAATCCACGCGCTAGACTAATGCAGTCATGTTCAGTTACACTACTTGATACGATTTACTAAATGTAGCTTTTTCCAAAACTAATAATGATAAAAGGTACGTAGTTTACATTCATAATTTCAATATTTTAAAATGACAAACAAATGCCTACACGCTCCGATGTAACGATCAATCGAAGAACCGTCGTCTTACTCTGGCTCCCATTCTAGCACAGATATGACCTCTTTATAGAATTGGACTGCATGTAAATGTGACAATATTTCATTCATAATATCCAAAGCATGCTCTACATGAACGAAAAATATCATGAATATCATACAAATGTAGTTTACAGGTACATGTATACGCTTTATCTTCTGTACCTTCGTTGAAATGCTTCAATTCATATCTATTTTTATATAAACTATCCTGATGTTTGTCCCCAGAACGTTCAAATGAATACATTGTATATACATTGAATCGGTGAGACAAAGTTATCTTTATGTTCATAGACAAGCATGTATGATTAACCACACGGACTAAACCTGAAAATTAATCTATATTAACACTATTTACAAACAAAAAATACATAAATGTAACGAGAAAATCAAATAAATATCATTAACTAGACCCAGTACTCCCGGCTAGACCCCGAGCACTTGTTATGTGAATAAAAACTAGATTCTGTACAGTAAAAAACTAGACCCAGTACACAACGAAATATTGTTTTTCATCAATTACATGCTTGTTAGTGCATGTTTATTGACGAGGGTTTCAACATAGGTAAAGAACATGTCAGGTTAAAGTTTAAATCTTAACAGGGTCTTGGAAAATGAGTAATTTAGCTGCGATAGAAGAAAAATGTAGTACTACGCTTTTCTGCACCGTCCGCCAAAACTAGTACGTTTCGGTGCTGTTTGTCAAGAGTTAACGGAATTACAGAGGAAAGTGCATCGCATACATATTTACAGACTAATGGTTAAAAACTTACCGTCCTCCAAAATCGATTACCACTTTTTCTTTCGTTTTCGTCCAAGATTGGGGGCTATTTCCGCTGTACGGTGTCTACCAGTGGGTATACTTCACTGCAGTAAACGGTAAACGGTTCTTTAAGAAGTTGAATGGTTATGTCACAGTACAAGGTTATAATAGTGAAATCTCCAATATTCAATTATACATGATTCATGCCCAATTTTGACGTTACAAACAATAATTCAACAAGATCCCACAGCACACATTGCAAGCGCTGGCGTCGAACAAAATGTTTTATTTCGTAAGATTTCTATGAGGCGTTACTACAAAACTTTTGTGAACTTTTTAATATGGTGAATTTCGAGTGTTTTTATTTATTTTCAGCAACTGGAGTTTCAAATTAACTTGAGAAGATAAAGATACGCTATGCTTGCGTTGATAAATATTCCACATTTCTAACATCATACGATCTGACAAATATAGTATTCGAAGTCCATGCGATGTCTAATATAAAATATCACATGGAAAGGACCTGAACTGCTGAAGGAGATAGCATTTACTGACTGGCGTGTCTCTTCATAGGTCTAAAACTTGCTTTACCGACTAACATGTTTAATATCATTATACGATAGGTTTTATAGGTAAAGAACCACTAAATGCCTCCGCGGACCAAGTGGTGATACACTCAAGTAGTCCTTAAAAAAACTTTGGTTTGCCTGTAAATGGAGATATTTCTTGACAAATGTGAAGTTGAATGATGAAATTGAGTTTAAATGGTTGGTAAATATGCCTGAGGTGTAGTAAAACTGTAATATTTGTATTATTCTACTATTTTGTGCTTGATACCAAAGTGAAAGTAGACTAGGGTTAAACCCAGAACTTATAAATCCGGACATGCATAAAAACGGATAGACCGTGTTTGAAGGACAAAAACTTTCTTAGAAGATACATGACCCCCCTTTTTTATAGCATTATTTTGAAGCTTAAATGCCCCTCTTTACAATGATATATGTGGTCTAGGTGGCCATAAACTATTAAAAGTTGAAAATTGGGGCCTACTATGGCCAATTTACATTGAGCTATAGAGCAAATCTATTTGGTGGTTTCTAACCTATAGACAGTTATACCAGTCCAAGTAAGAATAATAACATGTGGCCTTTGGTGATGTCCATTGTATCTGTATATCCAACATATGGACGGTACTCTGCTAATTGGATTTTAACTTCTACTGCATGTGCTCTAGTCGGAAAAGTATTCAATCGATTGATTTAGCAGAGCAACAGATATCGTGGTTAGGAAACTGGCTTTATTTTATAACCAAAACACGCTCCTCAATGCGATACTGAAACCTACAGCGAAGAGAAATATCTACAAACAATATATTCCGTCAAAGGGTACAACATGTTATCCAGTAGATAAGTCGGGTAAGAAGATTTTATTGTAGACAACAAGGTCATGCGTTTCGTCCGTTGATATACCATTGATACATGTAGTGTAAGGATGTTACTGCTGATATTCAACACGAGCGGTGACGGGTGATGGAACAATGTTGTCAAATATTATTGAGATGTATGAGGTAATCGCCGTCAGAAAACCGCGATTAATCCTTCTTCCCTATGATTTCGTGAATTCCTATGATTTCGTGAGCCATGTTATGACATATTTCTGCCAAATGTGCAGGTCCGAAATTATTGACAAATGATTAAAGAAGTAAAAAAAGTTATTTATCATCAATTTTATGAACATACTTATCTTTATAACATATTTAAATGGAAAATTGTTAAAATACCCCAATATTTCAACTCGACTGAAAAGTAGACGACACCACGGCAGTACTTTCACCATTATGTGCTTCAGAATCCACACAAAGCCACCATTTTACACACACATGATAATGGAACCCCCAATTATATTCTGCCGTGAACAAATAGAACCAAAAATTGCTAGAATGCAATTTACCGACCAGCCAATAAAAATTATTTTATACAAATTAGTCTCGACAATTTCACCTGAGGCATAACTGATATTATGGAAAACGTTGAATGTTTCGAGAATGAAAGGCATGATAACTACATAAACATGATATTCGAGCCCAAAAAATCTGCTTCTTTGGTCAGTAATAATATTATTATTATTAACCTAGAGCAAGATCCAATAGACAAGAAAGAAACAAAAGGACGAATCCAACACACGAGCTACCTGACACTAATAGCATATGCATGGTTCAAATTTTGATTTGCTTTGATCGTACTTAGCGATCATTTGAATCAAATAGCCTGTAGATTTTGTCGTCATCCCACTTGTGTGGTGTTATGTGATTCAAACCTGATAAAATCAATTTCTGTCAACAAAAATAAGTATTTTGGCAAGATTCCATTTAGTGCCAATCAAGTTCACAAACTAGCATAAATCCATACAGCACATCAACAAAGTCGTGTTAAAGGCTAACTATATATTACGAACGAACTGGCAAATTAACGATACATCATTTCTTCATGTAGGGTGCAATAAACTGATTGTAAAATACGTGACCAAGCGACGATCTGTGTTTACGATGTGACAGCCATTGACGTTTGACAAATTAATACATCGTATATGGAACAAATTACTGTCGTCTTTTCACTTATAACGATCAATTACGCAGTCCACCTTCAAGTAATATCAACTACATTGGCTTAAATGGGCATTATATGTGACTTCTTTCGCCGGTTCTTGGTGTTTGATCGCTGATAACGGACCAAACAAACTAGCCCTAGTATTGATTCTCTCACGATTCTATAGAACACGGACAAGTAAAATGAGGATTTGGGTATAAATACCATTGATGTCGAACGTTTGGATATGTTAACAGTTCAATATTGTACCAATACATTCAGAGATATAAACCACAAACGAGGATGCGCAAATAATTGCTAGACGCGGTGCCTCAATAAGATGCTAAAGCTTTTCCGACTGTATTATCTCATGAAATAAGGATCTGAAGCGTGAAAGGCTTACACAATCAGTTTACGTATAGCTCTATGTTTGTTTATTAACAAGAACAGCACACATATATTGATAAAGTTGAAACAGCGAATGAGCTTAATTTAATTCACTGAAATCAAATTGATGTTGTAATCATTAATTGAGACGGATGCAAATAATACATGCAATTCATAATACTGTTTTTTATCTTTACTTCTGTCAATGTTCTTTGATTTCACAAATCACATCGATTGAATTATAAAATATTCAATTGCTTTCTGTCGCAACTATGACATTTATGCAGGACAATAATCTTATAAGCAAAGAATCGACGACCGAGTCGGGAGGAAACGTTACCAAAAATGTACGCTAGAATTATAAAAAATGCCTGAAATGAGAAATATCTTCAAGCTTTATTTACGACAAATTATTCCAATGAAGTCTCATGGAAATGTCAATAAACGTCCAACACCTGATGAAGCTCCGACAGTAATTTAATTTAGAATCGGCTGTAATCTAACCACCGACGCTGAGAACACTTTTGCTAACACGTTTATGACATAAAACGTACACATTAATGAAATATTTCCCAGTCGTGAGAAGACTAGACATTGTTATACTGATTAGGACAATTCTATCTCTAGGTTCAAGTGTAGACTAATGTGTGGCCTAGTATATATCGGAATGATTTTTTTTGCCTATCGCATTATTTGGATAAAAATGCAATGCGTTAGATGATCCATCAACTTATCAGAAAAATGATACAAAAATGAATCATATTGATACAAATCGCAGAACAATTGTCCACTGGGAATCACAATGTCAAATTGTTGTATCAATGAATTTGATTTGTAGCCAAAACTATTCCGCTTGTTTGTTATGCAGCATCTTTTTGTCAAGAGTTCAGGCGAAAAGTGGCAACCTCACACGAGTTCGTATCGTATCGTATTATAGCCTTAACTCATGTAGCTTAATTCCTTAAGTAAACCTTCCTGTATCAAGTATTATTAGACTTATAGTTAAAATAGAAAATTATAAAACATGTTTTGGCCACTGTGCCTGTTTGTAAAAATGTGTTTATTCTGTATGTGGCTTTCTTCGATATAGGTGTCCAGCATAATACTGTTTCGTATTAAGCACCTCATCTGATGAGGATTGGTTTAATGATATTGTAGTTGTTTTGTTCAGTTGAGGGTATGACATTGTTAGTGTTGTGTTGGTTTTCATCACTCGTCTTTTTCAATCACAGACCTGGTGTTCATGAAGGTGATGTCACTGACCGCATTTTTGAATTTCTAAAAATATGAAATATTTGTTTCAAACATAACTATTATAATAATTATCGTCATGAGTTGTTAATTTTAATACATTATCGCAACAATCAAGTAAGACAAACTTCGATCTTGTACATTAAGGACCAAACATGACATTCGAATATAAATCAGTATTCAGTAAGCATAACTAATATACAAACAATGTATATGCCGATGGTAGTATGTAGCTAGAATTTCTCAGTTGTTAGGCAATATGTATACGTATATAACAACATAGCTTAACTGTCAGAAAATCACTTCCTGCTACGTATCAATGAGTCTTATCCATTCATAATACCACGTATCTGAATAGTTATTGAAATAATAATGAAGCTGTATCACACAACGTAATCTTTGTTGAGCATGTTCTCTTTAGAGCTTTGCCCATGACGATAACATTATTTGCTGCTTTCTATTGATTTAACTGACCTGGTGTTAGTCTTCATCACACGTTAAACTATTGAGACAATATATTAAAGGCTCTTCATGTCAACGCACATATGTATTTTTAAGATTACAAACTACACCAACCAATTTTAGGGGCTGTTTAGCCATTGACATTTGACAAAGTTATAATCCGTATACGGAACAAATTACTGCCGCCTTTCAACTTATAACAAGCAATTACGCCGTCCACCTAAATGTAATATCAATTACTTAAATTAAATTTGCATAACATGTCACTAACTTCTTTCGCCCGTTCTTGATGCTTGTATGCTGATAACGGACCACACATATTGTTCCTAGTATTAATTCACTCACGATTCTATTGAACACGGTCAATTGATATGAGGATTTCGGTATCATGTCGCGAGAAGACTCTATCCTGATTAGGACAAGACAAGGTCTCTTTGTTCAAGAGTAGACAAATGTGTGGCCTCGCATTATCTTTGAATCGCAAATTTGGATGAAAGGCAATTCCTTAGATGATCGATCCGTCTACTGGAAAATAATGAAAATATAAATCATAATAATATAAATCGCAGAACAATTGCACACTGGGAGTCACAATGACAAATTTTTATATCAATAGTTTTTATTTGTAACCAAAATACTTTCGCTTGCTTGTTAAAAAGGATCTATTTTTGAGTGCAGAAAGAAAGTGGTAATCACTCATTTGGCCGCATCGTTTCGTATTAGCCTTAACTTATGTAGCCTAATTCCTTTAGTTAACATTTCGTTATAAAATATAATAAACCTGATAGTTATATTACAGACAATACTTTGGCTACTGTTCTTGTTTGTGAAAATGTGTTTATTCTGAATAAGGGTTTCTGCAATGTAGATGTAGCATAATATTGCTTCGTACTTTTCAAACATTCAGGTGCATATCATCTGACGAAGATTGTACTTATGTTGTTACCTCGTCCCCCTGGTTTGTTCGAGTCTTTTTACTTCATATCTGAACATGTTGACTGACTAAGGCTCAGAGTGTGATGTCGTGTTATTGTAGTTGTTCAGTTTTGACATTGTTAGAGTCGTTTTGGTTTTCATTCGTCCCTTTCAAGCTCATCACTGATGTTTATGGCAGTGCTGTCCCTGTCAACAGTTTTGTATTTCAATATTCTTTTAACTCGACTTCTAAAAAAACCTTCTTCATGAGTAATTGTTACGTTATTTTGGAAACATTCTAGCCGCAATCAAGTAAGAAAATCTTTGATCTTACACCTTTATGACCTAACATGACACAATAATATTCATCCTTATTCACCCACCAAATCTAATATTCAAATAATGCCGTTGGTAGTATGTAGACTGATTTGCCAAAAGTAAGACAATAAGTCTATAATAACCTTGCTTAACTGTCAGAAAATCACTTCCTGATTTGTATCAATAGTTCACCTCCATTCAGAATCTCGCGAATCTATATACAATGTAGTTATTGATATAATGTTGTATCTAGGAGTCACAGTGTGTATAAATTGCGATGAAATGGACACATAGGTTTTGAAATCGAACACATGGAAATTAGTTCTCAAAATATGGGCGCAAATAACGAATTCAACAGTTATTCTAATGAGGATGTACAAATCGTCGTGTTACAGTTTGTCAGAATGTATCGATTGCTTATTCTCAAAGCTCGGATTATTTTTTATTGATGATTAGTGTACATAGTGATAGACATTACAACATGATAATTGTCTTTCCTGTCTGGTTATTTGCTAATTGTACAGGTCATGTAATGTTTTATCCATTATTGGCGTGATGTTTAAATTGACTTTAAACGTTGACTACTTAATGCCAGGGCATTTAATGTATGATGACAGAACTAACCTCAAGTCCGTTTTAAATTTCATTGACAGATACCATATCTGTGATGACATGTATTGGCAAATATTCTCTCAAATGAAAATGATTGTAGGTTCTATACATACCTATATGATACATGTATAAGCTTATTGCTCGCCCTCATTTCCAGTCATTCATAGTTCATTGTAAAGCACCACGGGTAGTTTTGTGGATAAATGTGTGTAATCTGAATTCTACAGCTTTGTTTGAAGTAAAACATGTTGGCAATCCATTTTGAAAATATGCGCAAAATCTAGAAAAAGGTATTATTATTTGATTCTATCCAGTCACCTCCGGTAAAATCGGCCCGATAACAGGGTGCCGAATAACAATTTTAATAAACAATCAAGTGGTCATGTGACTTGCAATAAAGGGACACCTCATCACGTGATCTGACGGACTTCTTCTTAAAGAGGAGTCGCCGGCTGAATTCATAGACCCGAGGATGAGGTTTTTCTATTTAAAATGAGCTTGGATTGATAAATAATTGTTTTACGACTTACCTGCGAGCGCATGACGTTATCAAGCTGTCTACGTTGTTGTTTTGACGTTACGTCAATGAACGAACTTGACGTTACGCACAAATAATAAAAAGGCAAATAAATAGTCCAGACTTGTGTTCCCTTTTAAAGGCAGATGTAGTGAACGGATAAATGGAATCATAGGTTAGTGCCGTGGAGTGAGTAAAAGTTTGTCCGCCTCGGTTGCGGAAATTAAATAATCGGATTCGCCTACGGCTCACCTGATAAATTCCTCCGCCTTGCCAGATAAACTTACCCATCCACGGCACTTACCTATTATTCTCTCTTTAAACGAACTACACGGAACAGGTAAGATCATACCTTAAGTGAACTTTTTAATCAATAGAGGATCTATCACGATTTGGCAATTGATAAATTTATATTAAACGAGTTTTTGAAAAAAAATTAAACGAGTCTCTGGCGAGCTGAATTATATTTCCTGAACGTGTTTAATATAAATATATCAATTAAAACGAATGACTGATTCTTTATATCATATACAATGCAACACTAAAAACAACGCATTGATTTATTGGAAAAACTCACCCATGTTTTTAAACTTCATACTGCACGTGTTACGTATAGAATTATTATGTGTAATTGCTATACTAACCTTGATACAAGGAAAGTATTGTTATTTATGCTAAGGTACAATATTAATCGTTTGAATCTGAAAATAATCATTCAAAGTACAGTTCCCTGTTGTCCATTTTAGGCGACTGTTATGCTTTCGAAGGATAGGCTGGTCCTCGTAGTCTGCGTACGTTCATACTATACCACCCGGCAACGGCCTATCAATTGACAGTTAGCAAATCGAACTGCATGGTAAGTTTTGTATCATCCAGCTGTACGAGCGCACTTACGTATTAGAAATAAATAAATGTTTGAATAGTAAGTTTTGTCCTTCAACAAAGATCCGCTTAGTAAAGCCGGTAACAGTAGATGCGCCGTTATCTGTGTGCTTACTTCAAAACATGGGATAAAAAACTCAACCCATCGCACTGAAGCCTTACGCTTGTTTGACTTTTTCTACAAAACCGAATGAACAGAACCAAACATTTTTTTCTATTTCCTGTGCTATATTGAGGACAGGATGTTAATGGGATTGCGAGGGAGTCATTCTCGGAACTACAGCACAATCAATAAATTCTATCAGACATCGACCTTCATTATCTTGATCACAACTCTCCGACACTTCAAGTCTATGTTGTTAAGGACGCGAACAATGATCTGATGGACAACTCAATGGGATATGTACAATTCTGAATCGGACATTGACCGAGTACATATATATATATATATATATTGAAGCTCAAACTGGGTTCAGGCAAAATATGGGTACTGTTGATAATATTTTTGTACTGCATAATCTTATCAATCATTTAGTTAACAGTCATAAGAAATTTTATACAGCATTTGTAGACTTTACTAAAGCCTTTGATTATATAGTGCGAGACATAGCATGGTTTAAGCTTATCAAACTAGGCATAAGGGGAAAGATGATGGATATTATTCGATCAATGTATTTAAATGTTAAATCGAGGGTAAAATATGAAAATGAATTAAGTGATAGCTTCACATGTTTGTTAGGTGTACGACAGGGGGAATCTTTATCACCATTTTTATTTTCAATGTATTTAAATGATATCGAGGAACATTTTATAACAAATAATTATCAGGGTATAGATTTAGACTCATTTAAAATATTTTTATTGTTGTATGCAGATGATATTGTGTTATTTTCAGAAACTGAAAATGGTTTACAGTATGGTTTATTGCTACTTGAAGAATACTGTGATAGGTGAGAATTAACGGTTAATTCACAAAAAAGTAAGATAATGATTTTTAGGAAAGGGGGGAGATTGAGAAGAAATTTACAACTTTTGTATAAAGGTCAATGTTTGGAGATTGTGGACAAATTCACCTATCTTGGAATAGTGTTTACAACCGGTGGCTCTTTTAACACAACATTTGACAGTTTATCAGGTCAGGCCATGAAAGCAATTTTTAAAATGAGACAATGTTTGTCAAAATTTCCAACGTTATCTATAAAACATAGATTAGATATTTTCGATAAATTGATATATCCAATATAAAGTTACGGATCGGAGGTGGGGGTCTTTTTAAATGTAACCAACTAGAGAAAGTGCACTTAAACTTTTGTAAAGAAGTATTAGGAGTAAGAAGGCAAACACAGAATAACTTTATTTATGGTGAACTTGGTAGAACGGCATTGTCATGTAGGCACTCAGTAAATGTAATTAGATATTGGTTAAAGATAACGACAATGCAACCTGTTAAATATGTAAGAATTGTTTATGATAGAATCTGCTTAGAATTAGACAGAAATCAAAATAACAAATCGTGGATCTTTATGGTTAGACATTTACTACAAAGTTGTGGATTTAATGATGTATGGTTAAATCAAGGTGTTGGAAATTGTGAATTATTTTTATGTATGTTTAAACAGCGAGTATCAGATATGTTTATACAAAACTGGAAATCTGATTTGGAAGATTCAAATAGAGCTAGGATATATGTTTTAATATCAGAGTTTAGTTTTCATGCTTACCTAAATAATGTTAATATAGACAAGTATAGAATCGCTTTGACAAGATTGCGACTATCTGCCCATAGACTGATGGTAGAAACTGGCAGATGGCACAAACCAATAGCTACCCCTTTTAATGAAAGAAAGTGTCATTTGTGTAAAACTCTTGAAGATGAGTATCATTTTGTTCTGGAATGTAGTCTCTATAGTGATATCAGAAAGTTATATGTTAATAAATATTTTTACTTGCGTCCAAATATGGTAAAATTTATAGAATTGTTAACCTCTCAAAATGTTAATATTAATAGACGATTAGCTATGTATGTTTTTAAAGCCTTTGAAATCAGAAATCAGTATTATATGTACTATGGATACAGTATTTTGTTGGTACCTCTCCCGCTATATGTAAAATATTGACTGGTATAGTTTATAATTTATGAATAAGTTCACCAGAATTAGTAATCATTATAATTATATTTTTGACCGCTGACTATATTTATGTTTGGAGATATACATAATACACTGTGTAAACTCGTGTGATATTCTGATATATTACGGGTTTCTACTGTTCATTATATAAGCAACATAGTTATTGTTGACCTTGTAATATTTATGTAATTATGTTTTCATGTTCATTTTGTATGTATATTTGTATACTCATGGGCATAATGCCTAATGTATATCGAAATAAACTGTAAACTGTATCATGGTATAATGCTGGTTACGCCGAGATTGCTATTGCTTGCATCTGGGAAGAGCAAGTCCACTTGCATAACTGTAGACGAGTACTATAATTCTATCATATACAATGCAAGCGAGTACCATACTTCTATCATATACAACGCAAACGGTATAATGAAAATGATATCGGTAAAAACTATAATGTAAGTCATATAACGGAGAGGACATTAGTGACTGGGTAAATGTACTGTATGAAGACATAATTATCTGATATTGGTGAATTGTGTAATCAATGGATATTCGAGTGTCATTAATTCAGTGTATATCGCTGCAAGTTCCATAATGATTTCACAAAAAAAATCAGTGCTCAATATAATAAATAACTACCTTACTAAGGACATGAGACAACTGGTTTTTTTTAATTCCTACATATTATCCACAATGGATTATTGTTGTGTAATCTGGGGCACAAGTAGTAAAACCAATATTTCCAAAATATTAATTCTACAAAAGCGCTGCCCTAAAATGATAGTTCAAAAACCTATTTGCACTCCTACCATAGAATTATTTAAAGAATAAGAATGGCTACCGTTTGAAAGCCAATGCAAGTACATCACTGCATATACATTACGATCCACCACAAATAGAGAAATAGAGATATTTTACATGCAAAGATAAACACTGGCTATGGTAAAAAAGCATTGTTTTATGTAGCGATGAAATTATGGAACAGCATAAATCTTTCCATTCGAAATTTGATTTTATTATCAGCCTTTGAACAGAAGTCTAAAAAGCATCTTATGACGAATATATAATGTTGTTTATTTGATTTGCCTTCACAATTTTCTTTTTCAATGGGGGAAACGTATTGGGGCGGAAGTGGATACACCGACTATTTCAATGGCCGATTTACGTCGATTCGGTAAGTAAATCTTGACTTTTCGTTGCTTAGTAAGGCGTTTGAAATAAAAACAAGCTGACCAAAGTGCCCGGCCAGGTTTCTAGTTTGCGACCCATGGTTGTTTTCCCTCCAAGCACCTATAGTTAAGCAGAACACTCGTGCAAAGTGCCGATTTGGTTACAGATACCCTGATTTGTGAATATTTTTATCTGTAATATTTCCTATTTCTCCCGATTTTCATGGTTTATGGATTGTTTATGGGCCTAGTTTCATTATTTATATGATTATAAGTATGCATGTGCAAACATAATTGCGATTCCATAATATATTGAGGCAAAACACACGAAAGATCCGCTATGATACCCCTGATTAATGCCGTTTGGGGCAAACACCCCTGACACGTAAGAATTGTGGTATAATAAAAACAACATTCGACTTGATCATTAACTGAATATTACGGGCAAATGATAAAAAATGTACATTGTGAATACTAGATAAGTTTATATAATGCCAAAACAGGAATATGTTTTCACGCTATACACATATATCTACTTGCCATACACATTTAATCTGCCACTATGTTAAATTTTAAATTATATATTCACAATGCTTATGGTCATTCTTAGAGTGTTTTCTATTTGCAGAACAGCCCGTAGACTGATCACGTGATGTAGTTGATGCTGCCTGCTAAGACCTGACAAAGAACACATACCTACAACAGTGGATTCAATGATAGGACCAAGCATTGCAACGATTAAACAGTTGACAATGACATGGATGATGGAGTTCGATAGAAAGTGTGAAATTCTATACTAACATGAGAAATATCAAATAAAACCCTTAAAAATCCACTTTGTTTTGATAATTGCATGTACATGCTTGTGTGTGAGAACAGTTCACGGTGTCTACCCGTATTGTCACCCTCTCGACAGGAGAGGTACGAAAACCGACGATTTTGCCAAAGATACAGAAAGTCCTTGAACCAATCAGGCCTTTAAATGCTTTAACTATTGCAACTTTCATGAAATAAAATAACATTAAAAAGAGCCTACTTTCCGTTTCGTTGTGGCACCGGAACCCTCTCTGTTCTCGCACCGGCACCCTCTCTGTGCTATAGTTACTGTGAGCACAGCGAGGATTCCCGTGCCAATCAGCTTTTTGCAGACAGTGTGCCAATACGGGTAGGGGACATCGGGGCAAGTGAGAACGGACATTTGTTTTTTAACGAGTGCTTCTCACAAATTCTGCAATTGTGCAAATTAAATACGTATTTTTTTATCAAGCATGGACTCTACTCACATAATATAGAGGCACTTCATAGACTGGACGATTGGTTATCAAAACATGAGCATCCAAATTGACGGGGCCAATCGGAACACGGTCGGGGTTAAGATGGAAAAATACTTAAATCATACTCTGTCCTATCGTGTATCTACTCCCACCGGACAAGTACCTATTCATTGTAGTAGGTACTCATCAGAACAAAATACAGCAATCCCTGACGTATTCGGATACTCACCACCACGGAACTCAAGTAAATACACCCTATTATTTGAAACAAATACTCACATAACCACTTAATACATACATAGCATATCCCATTTTGGTACTTAACACATCAAACTCAAGACACTATGTCCTACGAATATTTACAACCACTGGATACAGCCAAACAAGGTCGTTTACGGTAGGTTGCCACCCTAGAGATCAGTTTTATTAGTCCCTATTTTAGTTGTTCGTACTTGCCACTACCACATACACATGCTATAAAAATATACAACTAATTGGTACTCACCACCATCAATTACAGCCATATCCGGTCCAATGCGGTGCTCAAACCAACATTGGACATTCACTCCCGAGACTGGGTGCAACTCGCAAATATCAACTTCAACAATATCAGACTCGAAGGGGTCTCACAACAAACATATACTACCCATTTTTTAAAATCAGTACAACCATACCATATGCATATTTAGTATTATTTACCCACACAAGAATAGCAATACCCGACTACACGTATATGGAATAGCTACCAACCATGCGTGCGGTACTTCCTCCTTCTACAGACAGGAACATTACAATGCATACATGGTTTGTAGCTAGTCCATATAGTCCATATAGTCGGGTATGGTTGCACCTAAGGGAATAGGTTGGCTATAGTCGGTGGTTGTTCGAGATTGAGAACCCTTTCTTACATAGAATGGGTTAAGTGTGTCGAATAATCACCACATAAATCCGGGTATGGTTGTTCCCGGTGGCAATGACGACCTGGTGTAGCTATAGCATGCGTTGATTTTAAAAAATGGGTATTATATGGTTGTTGTGAGACCCCTTCGAGTCTGGTATGGTTGTACTTGATGTTTGCGAGTACCCAGCCTTGGAGTGACTGTTCTATGTGGGTTTGAGCACCGCATTGGACCTGATATGGCTATATTTGTTGGTGGTGAGTGCATTAGTTGTATATTTTTATAGCTAGCATGTGAGTGTGTATGTGACAGTGGCAAGAACGAACAACTAAAATAGGGGCTAATAAAACTGATCTCTAGGATGGCAACGACCTTGTTCGGCTGTATCCAGTGGTTGCAAATATTCGTAGGACATATTGTGGCTTTAGTTTAATGTGATAAGTACCAAAATGAGATATGATATGTATGTATTAAGTGGTTGTGCGAGTAGTTATATTTGGTGGTGAGTATCCGAATACGTCAGGGATTGCTGTATTTTGTTCTGATGAGTACCAATTACTACAATGAATAGGTTCTTGTCCGGTGGAAGTTGATCGATACAGGATATGATTAAAGTATTTTTCAATCATACCCCGACCATGTTCCGATTTGCCCCGTCCATATGTATGCTCATATTTTGATTACCAATCGTCCAGTCTATGAAGTGCCTCTATATTATATGAGTAGATTCCATGCTTGATAAAATTCGTATTTAGTTTGTACAATTGCAGAATTTGTGAGAAGCCCTCGTTAAAAACAAATGACCGTTCTGACTTGCCCCGGTGTCCCATACCCGTATTGGCACCCTGTCTGCAAAACGCTGTATCGTATCAAATTACGTAAAATACCTACGTTCGGTTTGGTTGTGGCACCGGCATCCTCTCTGTGTGGTTCAGCTGATTGGCACGGGAATCCTCTCTGTGCTCACACTAACTATAGCACAGATAGGGTGCCGGTGCCAGAGCAGAGAGGGTTCCGGTGCTACAATAAATCGGAAAGTAGGCTCTTTTGCATGTTATTTCATGAAAGTTGCAATATTTAAAGCATTTAGAGGCCTGATTGGTTCAAGGACTTTCTGTATCTTTGGCAAAATCGTCGGTTTTCGTACCTCTCCTGTCGATAGGGTGACAATACGGGTAGACTGAGTGAACTGTTCTCACACACAAGCATGTACATGCTATTATCAAAACAAAGTGGATTTTAAGGGTTTTATTTGATATTTCTCATGTTAGTATAGAATTTCACACTTTCTATCGAACTCCATCATCCATGTCATTGTCAACTGTTTTTAAATCGTTGAAATGCTTGGTCCTTTCATTGAATCCACTGTTGTAGGTATGTGTTCTTTGTCAGGTCTTAGCAGGCAGCATCAACTACATCACGTGATCAGTCTACGGGCTGTTCTGCAAATAGAAAACACTCTTACAATGACCATAAGCATTGTGAATATATAATTTAAAATTTAACACAGTGGCAGATTAAATGTGTATGGCAAGTAGATATATGTGTATAGCTTGAAAACATATTCCTGTTTTGGCATTATATAAACTTATCTAGTATTCACAATCTACATTTTTTATCATTTGCCCGTAATATTCAGTTAATGATCAAGTCGAATGTTGTTTTTATTATACCACAATTCTTACGTGTCAGGGGTGTTTGCCCCAAACGGCATTAATCAGGGGTATCATAGCGGATCTTTCGTGTGTTTTGCCTCAATATATTATGGAATCGCAATTATTTTTGCACATGCATACTTATAATCATATAAATAATGAAACTAGGCCCATAAACAATCCATTAACCATGAAAATCGGGAGAAATAGGAAATATTACAGATAAAAATATTCACAAACCAGGGTATCTGTAACCAAAACGGCACTTTGCACGAGTGTTCTGCTTAACTTTAGGTGCTTGGAGGGAAAACAACCATGGGTCGCAAACTAGAAACCTGGCCGGGTACTTTGGTCAGCTTGTTTTTATTTCAAACGCCTTACTAAGCAACGAAAAGTCAAGATTTACTTACCGAATCGATGTAAATCGGCCATTGAAATAGTCGGTGTATCCACTTCCGCCCCAATACGTTTCCCCCATTGTTTTTATTACTGTTGATATGGGTGTGTCTGTCTACTGTGTGTAATTAATGCAGCTAATTGCAGGAATGAATGCTATTTGTATGCACGTATGTATGATTTAATTGTTTAGTATGTTTTCATACCGGAGACCTCATTGTAAAAAATATAAACAATTTTGTATAATTTGTACATTCCTAATGTGTCATCTTCTTAAAATAAAATAATATTATTATAAAATTTGAATTGACCTACCTGCTACAGCAATGTACTACATAATCTGTTTTGTCTCCTTGGCAGAATTCGACGAATGCCGCTTGACATTTTCTTATTAAATGTTTGAACTTGATTTATATCAGGCTGGTGTAGAATATAGTGTGTAAACAGTATTGGACATCGAACGTGTAACATTTTGGTGTTGCAAAACTCTGATGATTATTCTTATTGTCAGAAACATATAGTTTTAAATTATAAACTGAATGCATAAGACACCCACATGTTATGTTTCTAAACACAAATTCAAATTCAATTTCGAAAAAAACCCAAACCATCTTGAAAGAGGTGGCAATCCAAATAGCCACAAGACACTGTGAACCTCGATGAAAGCATTAGACAGAAGACAAAAATAACCTTTTGTGTATATAACTATAAGAGAAAAGGTTATGCAAATGTGTTTTTATGTACACTTATGCCTTTCCCTGATAAATCGAATCGCAGTGGATTTTCGGAGTTCATGTTAACGATTAAAGCCAACACTCATTTGAACGAATCAACATCATCTAGGGATCAAGTGAGAAATGAGTAAAAATAGCTGATACATGAAATAAAACTAATTATATTGAAAACAACAACTTCGCGTTGTACAGTTGATTCTGTTATCAAACTTCATCTGCGTACCTTGGTTCATATACAAGTCCATTTAGATCAAATAATGTTGATGGAAAGTCAATGCTTCGTTTCCTTTGTTACATACGGTATGTACAAAGTAATTCCTATTCCTTAGTGTGTGGGTCATAATTCAAAACAGACCAAATACTAGAAATATCAATTATTTAATATGGTTCTCTACATGCAACTGTGCACAGCAAATCCTATGTTAATATGTATCTAAACCGACATTTAATATATTTGCTTGTGGGTGTAAACTTATTAAATTTTGTAACTGGTGATTTTAAGCTAACTCATATTCCCTTTTGACTGTTCTCAACACAATTTATTATCTTAATCTAATTAAGTCCTTCTTTTATAAGCAACTGTTGAGTCTTTTTATTGAACGAAAACCACCTTCCATGAATTACTGAATAGTCTCCATCGTTGAAAGAATTGGCCTCAAATATTAAATACAAATCTGACGAGTGTAATAAACACCATATACCCACTATGATGGCCTCGAGTAGTATGCTTTGCGTCCATGGATATATACAGAAACAACAAGCCATATTGTACTAATTAGACATAAGATGAATAAATGTGCGCTTTATTAATCATAAGTAGTTGTGATGAGTAGACGCAAACAAATGCATAGATTAGACTAAGTTTTGTACAGATATACAATACAATATGGCGTGAACATCCTTCAGTATATATACAATATACAATACCAGTTGCTATGTTCTGTACAACAAATGTACAATATAATAAATATGATGAACAAAGTAACATTATCATGGTCTTTAACACCAATCATCACTGTATCTAACATTATGTCGAGTTCCAAACTTTACACTATCATTGTAAGGTTTGATATAACTTTTATCCACAGTATATTCATCACTGCTTTTATTAAGTGTGTAACTCCCCATAATGTATAGAACCACAGTAAATTACATAACACATCGCCTTAAACACATTTCTGTTGATTTAGCAGGAATTATTGATTTCCTTTAACGTCCGCCTCGGTAAGTAATCCCGGACTCCCCGATTTCCGTAAACATCCGCCATGGATAAGTATTCCACAATTCGTTAATTTCTGTAAACTTCCGCGACTATAGGAAACCCAACATTTGTTAGTTTCGGTAAACGTTAACTAGAATAAGTTATACATGATTCTAAGCAACCATCAAGGAGGTAATAAACCATTCCACACGAAATACCGGTACACTTTATCAGTGTGTATAACGTGTGATCATAGGTATTGTATACAATAGTCATCTTAATGTCTTCGAAACCATTTTGATAACAAACACTGCATGTATCGGACGAATATATTGTAATGATTGAGATATTGTTTTTAATTAAACACCCGAGGATTTGATTATAAAATCAGACGAGTCGTCAATTGTTTTTTCTACTGTTTATACGTTGGACGATCAAAAGGTAATGAGACAAACATCTAAAATGATAATTCGTGGTATTAGTAATCAGTTATTTCAAATAATAAATTAATCCTCTCTCCGTTCGCAGAGTTTCATAAGTTTTCACCCATACGGGGCAGAGATACCCATTGTTTTGCAATCTTGTGTACAGGGACTCACCGCACATTAAGGTACGTAAATTGTTAACTATTCAACCGACTCATTAATCCGAAAAAACACTTATGTCTCTAAACCTATCGGATATACATTTATTTAATTAAAATTCAGCGTTTATTAAGAACAATTTGACTTAAAGCAATTCAGTTGTTATAAAATATCAAGGAATGTTTGAATAATTCTTCGGACATTTTCATGCTAAAGACGGCTCTCGAATACGTCGTGACGTCCGTCAAACGAGTGACGATCAAAATTGACAGCTCATCTTATGCATTTCTGATGTTGACTTTCCGGGCAGAGTTTCTTTCCTGTCAGAAACCCTTTCCCACTATTGATACTTAAGTATGCGTCTTACAAACTTCTCTCCCGACGCTCGTTTCCTCATGTTAGATGTTAGTTTAGTCTCTAATGTTGTTTTAAGTCATATATAAAAAAGGACAAACCTATATCAAAAACGTTTCATTAAATTTGGTAAATTAAAACGACACTGTCACTGCGCAGATACGTAAAAAATGAGAGCATTTGTGTCATTACTTTTTGATCATCCCATGTATGTTAAAAATACTATAATTTTGCATTATCCCTTGTTCCTTTGTGTTTGATGCAATAGTGTGCCTTCCAGAAACCAAAGAAGCGCTTGGGTGATATCAAAGCGTACGTTTAAAAGTCCTTATGAAACGTGTCTTCACATCTTTCGTTATGTCCATCGAGAGATTTACAATCGTAGCAGTCGATTGTGAGGACAGAAATCAGAATTGAAAAGGTAAATAACTTCGTTTATATCATTAAGCCTATATGCCGTTAATACAGATGTGCACACCTAGACGGGTGTGCGGTTCTATATCTTTTAACGGTAAATGAGCTATGGGTTTTCACACAGGTATGTATGACTACTACTAGTTCAATTCATTGATTTACCATCAATTTACATGATTAAATTCGTCTGCTTTATAGTATATCCAAAATTCAAATGAGACAATCCCTCGGCTTTTAACGCTTAAAGCTGACAAATATCCATACATATCTGGGTATGCACATCTCTAATAACATTTTGAAAATGATTTCAATCCATTAAATAATGTCTCAGACATACACAAAACACACACACAAACACACACTGCGTGTATTTAATCCTTATGTTTTATAGGCACTTCCTTTGGCAGCAAAATAGACGTCAATCTGTTTCAGATAGGTCATATTGTATACTGCTACATGACCATTAAATAAGTAAAACGTGTATTACGTAGTGCCAGGTTATAACTAATGAAATCATCAAATGCAATACCAGGTAATTGAAACAAATCTCAACAAAACACAGAACACAAAACAGACATTTGGTGTTTTCCATTATATATTAATCATGCCCGATTCTGACGTTACAAACAATGGTTCTACTAGATTCCCCCAGAGACTGTTCCCTGGTATCGAGAAAGCTGACT
This sequence comes from Spisula subtruncata, assembly GCA_963678985.1. Classification (NCBI taxonomy): domain Eukaryota; kingdom Metazoa; phylum Mollusca; class Bivalvia; order Venerida; family Mactridae; genus Spisula; species Spisula subtruncata. Next base: position 2,729,259 of record OY787660.1, on the reverse strand, counting down.
GGCAAATAAAGTATTCCAGTAGTTCAGTATATATTGATGCATGTAATTTTCAGCATTTCAAACAGTATTTGATCTGACAAATATAATAGACGAAGTTCAAGCCATGTCTTATTTAAAATTTCACATCGGATGATACGGACCTATAGGCCGAGATGGCAAAACTCGCCAATTAAACAAACATGTATCTCTACATTGTTCTGGCACTTGCTTTAATTGACCTACATTCTGTACATGTATGATATCATTACCAATAAGGGAGATATATCAGCACAAGTGACCTTTGTGTTCGTACAGCAATTGCTGTATACTAACGTATTCATGGTACTCCGCTAATTAAATTTGAGCATCTACTTTAGGTGCTATTAATCTCTAGTCGGAATGATATTCCATTGATTGATTGATTGTGACAGACCAGCAGAGACATAATGTTGGTCATCTGGTTAAATTTCATTACCCTAGTATCCACTCGTCAATGTGATATATAAAGCATAATGGAATACCGACAGGATAGAACGATATATATATACAAATGTAGAACCTAGTAGTAAATACTACAATCATAACGCTCGAAAGATACAGCAAGCAGCTGATGATAATACTTGAACAGAAACAATATTAACATCAAATTGTGCAACATATTATCCACTAGAAATGTGGAGAGAGGATTTTATTGTAGACAATTGACATAAAAGGTCCTACATAGCGAATGGGTTACGATGTAACTGTCAATATTCACGGCAATCTGTGATGGACCCATTTTATATATATACGCCTCGATGGTGTCTAAAATAATTGATTTTTATGAAGTGATTTCCCGTCAGAAAAGATGTATCCTCGTTATTGATTGTAAAGTAATAATCTGATTATATACAAACTAGTCTCGACAATTTCTCAAGTGAAATTCTAGGAGTATGATCGGCCGAACAGTTGCACAAACACGATATTCCACTTCGAAAGTCAGTTGCTCCGAACCAGCAGACTATTATTATTATACCATATTTATATAGCCCTTTTTCATGTAAACACACATTCAAAAGTGCTGTACAATCACGACTAATACATTGTTAAAACAGTATATAATGTACATAAAATATAAAAGTAGGACCTACTAAACCCAGTAGGCGGGGACTCTACTTAACCCAGTAGACGGGGCTCTACTTAACCCAGTAGACGGGGCCCTACTAAACCTAGTAGTAGGGATCTATTGAAGACAGTTGAAAGGGCTCTACTTAACCCAGTAGGCGGGGCTCTACTTAACCCAGTAGACGGGGTCCTACTTAACTTAATAGTAGGGATCTACCAATGGGTGGATGGGGCTTATAGTCCTGGGAACCTGTGGGGCATTGGGCCCAATGATAGGGCGCCAAGTTAATGGGAACATACACACAGTCAGCATGAATAAATTATAGTAAAATAGTGCGTTTTCAGCGCTTTCATGAAGGACGGTAGTGTTTTACTGTCTCTGAGCGCTGTTGGCAGTGTATTCCAGAGTTTCGGTGCAGCAGCTGTGAAAAATCGGTCACCGTAAGTCACAGTCCTCGTCCTTGTTACAACTAGAAGAACAGAATCATTTTAAGACCTTAGCTGTCTTTGTGGAGTATATACTTCCAACATACTTTTGATGTAGCCAGGCGATTTTCCATGTAGTGCTTTGAAAACATGAGTCAAGATCTTGTACTCTACCCTGTACTGTACAGGTAGCCAGTGAAGATCCTTCAGCACAGGAGTGATGTGATTGTAACGCGGTGTCCGTGTGATGAGGCGGGCAGCTGTATTTTGAATAATTTGTAGTTTATTCAGAATGAGTTTCGGGGTGCCACAAAGTAATGAATTGCAGTAATTCAGTCTCGATGTTACTAAAGAATTGATCAGGGATTTTGTTGCATCAACAGTCCAGTATTATCTGATTTGACCTATTTGTCGGATCTGCATGAAACACGACATTGAGACAGAGTGTACATGTTTGTCCATGTCTAAATGCGAATCCAACATGGCCCCGAGGTTTCTCACCATCGACGTTGGTCTGATCATAGCATTGCCAAATTTTACCTTGAGATTGTCGACTGAACTGGCATTCCTTTTCGGTACAAACAGGATTACCCCTTTTTTTGCGGCGTTAAGTTTCAGCAAATTTTCTTTCATCCAGTGCAAGCTATCCATCAGACATGCTTCAATTCGTTGCAGTGTTTCATCTCGCGAGACACAATCTTTTGGTTTGAATGCCACATACAATTGGGAGTCATCGGCATAGAAATGATGTTGCAATTGATGTTTTCTACAGATTGCACCTACTGGTTTTGTGTACATAATGTAGTTCTTCGGACCAAGCACAGAACCCTGTGGTACACTGTAGTTCATTTATACAGGTTTTGAAAGTTCTCCATCTATACAGACAGTCTGGTAGCGGTCACACAAATACGATTTCATCCACTCTAGTGGCTTGCCTGTTGTACCGAAATGATTGTCAAGTCGGCGTAATAGGGTGTTGTGATTTATGGTATCAAAAGCTGATGATAAATCTAGCCTTACCAAGACCGTAGCTTTATTCTGATCTAGAAAGCAAAGGATGTCATTTTGCACACAAAGAAGAGCCGTTTCTGTTGAGTGGAATTTTCTGTATGCTGACTGACGTTCTTCATGGAGATCATGCATTGTTAAATTGCTCTTCCAGTTGAGCATCGACTACCTTCTCGAGAACTTGAAAGGTAGGTTTGACACAGTTCTATAATTTTTCAGTACATTTTGATCAAGGCCTGACTTCTTTATCAGTGGTCTTATTCTGGAGCTTTTAAAAGCCTTGGGTACATAAGCACTTTTGAGTGATGCATTGAATATTCTTGTTAATAATGGCAGTAGTTCTTTCAAGCTTCCCTTTAACAGCCATGTTGGTATTGGATCAAGTTCACATGATTTACTAGGTGATTTATTTATTAGTTTTCGGATTTCATCCTCAAATGATGGACAAAATTCTGACAATTGCTCTTTTCTGAACGGAGTTTCAACTTCAACACTTTCGTTTTGTTGGTATGACTGCATATTGGAGGCTATTTCAGTACGTATTGCTTCAATCAGAGAGAGAGAGAGAGAGAGAGGGGGAGGGAGGGAGAGAGAGCACAAAAATTAAACGTCAGACAGAGATGAAAACTCTTATCAGAAACAGCCGAGCACAGTCGCATATCATCATTTTACCCAAAATCGGACATTAATTAATGTTAGAGCTGATCAAAAATTGATTGTTAAACGTTTGAGATTGAGCCAGAGAATGCATGGTTCTTATGATGTCACTACTTTAGTATTTAAGCAGAACAATAATAAAATAAGCTATCAATCGTCGCCCCTGTCGTTTGAAAATATTAACGGTAGTGTACGTTAGAATTAGCACAAAACGGTCTGAAATGAGAAGTTTCCTCAAGCTTAAATTACGACAAATTATTCCTATGAAGTGTCATAGATATGTCAATAAACGTCCAACACTTGGCGAAGCTTCGACAGTAATTGAATTTTGAATCGGTTCTAATCAAAACACTGACGCTGGGAAGACCTTTTCTAACACGTTTATGACATAGAAAACGGCTAAACTAATAAAATTTCTCGTCGCGAGAAACCTAGGCAACTGTCATAATGATTAAAACACGGCTATGTCTCTAACATCCAGAATAGACAAATGGCTGGTAATGAAATTCAAACAAGGAATAAATAAAAACCGTATTACTCGAACATAACTCAGTACCTTGCAGTTTGTTTTGGTTGGTATTTCTCTGCTGACTTTGGTATGTCTATATGAACTGCTAAAAATAGTACAAATATTACTTTTGAGCTCTAATATCGAAAACAGTTATATGTTTAGACATGTACAAATGGAGCTTGCATAATCATTTAAATGTCATGCATTTATTTATCAGTGTTCGTCATTTTAGCCCGACAACTTTCTTTTTCAACAACTTATTATCTCCACAACTTCTTTAGCACTCTTGAGCATCCTACACGCCATACCAATATCCATCATTATTAAGTCAACATATCTCATATACATATACATGTGTATGTCGTCAGTAGTGGTAGCTTGATCTCCCTATTGTAAAGCAATATGTCTGTAACAACATAGCTAAACTGTCAGAAAATCAGTTTAAGCGTTTTACTGACTCGTTTCACCTCAACACAATGTATCGTCATGAACATGTGTCTTGGAGTTACAATACAATACAGTCTGGGTATAATATCGATACATGCAGGTGTTTGAAAATAAACTTCAACGCCGTCACGAAAATTGGTTCTTATCTGGTTATACCAAAGTGTTAATAATATAGAATGTCAGTCATCAACTCAAATACGCTGGATTCAATGGTTATTTTAATACGGGTCAGTAGATAATCATCATAGATATACTAATGTGTATTGCAATCAGGCATATACATTTGTATCTATATCATAATGCACAGTCAGAAAAATATGGGGATAATGAGGCTGCACACATGTAGTTAAAACAGTACGAAAGAAAAGTATGTATCATTATAGTTAAAAACAAAACTACATCGCGTTGTATAGTTATATTATTAAACTTTGTTCGGTATGATTTCCTGTTCATTAGTTTATAAAAGTCTATTATGACCAAATAATGTTGACAGAATGTCAATGCTTTATTTCCTTTTTATACATATATGCACCAATTGATTCATGTTAGCGGAAGTGCGTAGGTCATAATTCCATTCATATGAAATTACAAAACGATCAATGGTTTGAAATGTTTTTCCACATGTCGTTGTGTACAGTATATTCTGCGTCAGTATTTGTTTAAACTGTGTTCATTGTATTTGTATATGCATGTACAATTTTCTAAAATGTATATTTTGTGCACTACCCTATGGACGTATTGATAAGGTACTTATTGAACGTAACACAATCAAGTCCTTGCTGAGCAGTTTGTTTTGAAACTGAATACATGTACATTGTTGCCGTTCCAAATCTGCAAGGTTGAAGCTTATGCCATTGTATCGCTTTTAAAATATAACCCCTTTGAGCTGAAAAAGAGTAAATTTCTCCAAATAATACTACTTTAAACGAATTGACAGTCGAACTTCATTTGTCTAATGTACCATTAATTGCCGAATCACCCAGGCTCCAGTCATATGTATGTAAATAAAGCTAGAACCAGCCGCCAAGAGTAAACCACATATTGCAAAGAAAGGAAAGGCCTTTACCAACATAATCAGTTGAGCACGAAAGCACACCAAAACAAACAAACAGACCAAACCTTAAACGAAGGACAGGGAATGACGCTTTTAAGAGTCGAAAACAGAATAAAATAAATAACAAACACAAACACTAAACGATATATACACTACCCACAAGCCCTAACCCACTACCTTACATTTTTCGCCATAACTTTTTTATTAAAGTATGTACTCTCATGAAATTGTGCATACTAATACTTGAATACAAGATGCAGTTAATTATAAAATTATTTTGGACGACAAACGATTATGTTTGTTGTCACACGCGTGTTTTTACAAATTCACAATAAAAATTGTTTATGAAATCGTGTATAAAGCAGCTCGTGGTAACTGATCACTGCCCTCGACGACAACATGTTACATGCCGTGAATGACTCAAGACTAACTTGGCTGAAGGGTTACAATCTTCGAACAATATAAGACAAAATGCTTCTAAAATATTGATTTTACAAAATCACTCTTGAATGTCGATACTTGCTGTTAACAACAAAACGAGATAAAAACGAAAAGTGCAAAAACAAAACAAACAACAACAAAAAATGTATTCGTAAAATCAAAAACAATAAGGGCCGCAACTCTACCTGAGCTCATAACATTCCGGCAGGTCTCCCGCGATCTTTGTGTGCCAAACTTAAGATGTAAAGTGTAATGCGCGTAGGCAATTTATCATTTTCATTAAAACCGTTAATGAACAAGTGATTTGCGCTGCGCATGTCTTACACGTGTAAACATGCTATATTACGTAATAGGTCTAACATGATGATTTTCGCTGCAAGTAGGTCAAAAATCATCACTCAATTGGCTTTGATGCATCTTTTTACGTATGTATGTGAATTTTCATGTTCATAAATGCATTATCAAAAATATATTTGAAAATCAGATATTGACGCCTACGCATTGCCTTCCAGTATTTTTTCAAATCCCGTAAATGTTCCACTCAAGTCAATATCAGGATGTAAAGTTTTTTTCAAGATAAGCATTCATCTATAATGCCGAATTCGTTCATGTACACGTAAAGTTTTGATCACTTGCAACGTACGTACGAAAAATGCGTCATTACGCAATATACCGAATGCGCGGAGTTTAGCCAAAATACCACCAACATAAATTAATGATCAGCTGCGTTTCCTAAACATGTATCGGTGTGAAATTTCATATGAATATATCATTTTTTGAAACGACAGGACTGAACTATATGAACTGTTGGTTAGCACGTTTGTTTAGTTTACGTCCGATATACATAACCATTAAGAATTAAGAATTACGTATTTTGCATGCACGAAACAACACTATATGGTACGAATAGAGCGAACTAGTATGATGATGGGGATGAACTTCTTGTATAGGTAACGTATGTAAAAATGTAAAAATGCCGTTTCAGAATAAAAGTTTGGCATCTCCGGTCAAGTTAATATTACACATCAGATGCACTTAGTGGTTACAAATGCTACCAAACAAATAGCCAAAGCATTGTTTTATTGTTATTAAATATCACCTTAGTTGAAAAAATATTTTATAAGATAACATGTACAATAAGATGAGAATTCGAGCTAGTAACTTTAGCGAACTATATATGTGCGTGAGTATAATCAATTCCAGATATTTATAGTTTGATTTATATCTCAAATGCATGTCCGGTGTACACAGTTTTCATGGGGACACGTTGTGTTCTGTTATTTTTTATACACTTTTTTAATAAGTGCGTTCACAGTGATTCTAAATGTCCCATTCAATACGGAAATTAATCACTGCCAACTTGTACCGCACCTTAAATAATAAACATATAAGTGATTCATTCTAACAAGATGATTAATATCTTTCATGGAATGAATAATATTGACAATGATTCCATTAATATCGACATGTATTAGACTATTAGTGCTGAACATAAGCCACACTGCTTGTGAATCGATTGTTTCTACTTTAAGACAAACAGTCAATGGTTACGCAGTCGGCACTATAACGATACCCGAGTAATAAAATTGTAGTAAAACAAGTAAAGTGGGATGGAGAACAATACCTCTGACACACTTTGTCTCATAAAATGTAATCGATGTCATTTCTCGGAGACGCTGTTCTGCCTATGTATTTTGTAACCCTAGTGGTCGGTGTTAGAATGTTTAACACGTCTATGTAGAAACGTTCATCATTGATTTTTGAATCGAGGAACTAGGACTTTGAAGGCGTTGAACAACATCTCAAGTAGAACCAATATACTGCATTACAAATATACAATAAAATGCATGTGTATGAGACCTTTGAGCTGGCGTATCGGTAACTGTGTAGGTAGGCATGAAAAAGAATGAACCAAGTTGTCAGGTAGTAAATAACAAACAAGGGAGTTCTGGTCAGTGACGTTGAACATACAAGTGACATTAATATACAGGGTGTCTCAAAATATATGTCCGCTTGTTGGAGGGTCATAACTTTGCCAAATGAGTTAGTCATAGTATCATATGAAAGCTAAATTCTGGGGTGAATTATATCATGTGCCAATACTCGAACAGTTAATGGCGTCATATACGTTATACTAACGTCATTAGCAACGGACGTTCTAAAATGTCCAAAGAGGCAGATAACATAGTTTGTACGGTAACATGGGTAAAATTTATATTATCATTATATCATGTGGGCATAGTAATAATCAGTCCTACCCTTCTATGCAAACACTGGCTGAAAAACTGATCAGGGGTCATTAGAAAATGAAATTGTAAAATCGGACGTATTTAAAGGAAGGAACACAGTTTAAAAAACAATTAGGACTAGTTATTTGATATTCACACATTTCTGGGCATATCATATTCATAAAAGATGCACCAATCACCTTGAATGAACATACTGGACCGAATGTATAGCGGTATGTCTAGTTTATCTCCAACAGTCCAAACCTAGTCATATACTGTAACTTGAAAGTATAAAATAGTACTTAATGAAGTATCAATCACCAAAAACTGCCTTGGTAGGAGAATGAATTTGGTTATGCTACTTTTATTGAAATCAGGAAAAAGCAACCAAAACATCCTAAATATTTATTTCTTCTTATACTATTTGAAAGTTAGATTATACAGTTCAAGATATGTAACTACATCGAAACTAAAAATATTCATTTGTGGAGAAAATGGAAACATCACATCCGACTCAAAGGTATGTGAACATCATTAAAATCGTCAAACGACGTCAAACACAGGTTTTTACCGAATCGGGGTTAGCTACTCAAAATGCATTCTATAGCTTTCGTATGCATTTCTTTGGATAATTGTTTCGTAATTTCTACATGTATATGAATGCCCGTTGATCATACATATAAATCAGATATGTAAAGCAATACATTACAGAGTGATACGTCCTCAACAAGCAGACATGTATTTTGATCCACCCTGTATATACGAAACCATTTGTGTCATTAAACTGTTCTTGGTTTGTGGATGTGTACGTTTATACCTATGGTGCCCTTTCATCAATGCGAGTGGTATTGATTAGCCTTTTGTAATTGAACAGTTAAGAAAAACATTAGTGAAGCATTACAACTGTGGCTGTCAAATCATAAGGGCAGTTAAGGATTAAGTGAGAAACCATCCGATGTTAAACAAACCGCACAAGTACACCAGTACTGGATAATCAATAACGTAATCGATTATGTGATGGTCGTTCTTGTATCAAATATATACGACTGTTCGTTCTGATGTGTCAAATCCTAATCAACATGATAATAATGGTAACACAACTTATGATAATCAAAGTCCCTAATAGTCAACGGCGGTGGAAAGATCGAGCAACATGTAACGCGTATGTTACCTAAGTCGTAGAGCTCTATATAAATGATTTGTACATTTTTGTATTACTTGCCAATATTCGCTACAAACACAAATAAACTAAGACATGGGACGTTGAGGGAAACTTAGTCAAGAGTAACGAAACGAAACAAAAGGTATAAACAACGTTAAGCCGAAACGTTATGCAATGTGTAAACACAATATCTAAACAACATGTAACCAAGAAAGGGACTGCTCTTACTAACATAATCTTTTGAGCAAGAAAGAACAGAAAAGAACGCACAGAGAGAGCACAAATAAAACGTCCGACAGAAAAGGAAACTGTTAACAGAAACAGCCCAGCACAGAAGCATGTCATCATTATACCCAAATTCGTCATCAATTCATGTTAGAGCTGATCTAATATTTTTTGTTCAATTTTTTAAATTGGTCATTGATAAGAGATATTTTGTACTGTGTTGATAGTGGATTGGCGGAATAAGGTCACAGATATACATTAGTTGGTCAACAGAGACTTATTTCTGTAAACCGTCGGCCATTTAGATGTTTGAAAGCTTGGGGCGTTAATTTTGCGAAAGTTTAAGTTTGCTTATTTTGCCGCTTAAAAGTGTTAATATGTAATGTTTATTCTCTGAGGTTGGCTGGTAAAGTAGAGTGAAAACCTAAGTAAGAACGACTTTAATTCACAGCAATCAAAATGAAGCTTAAATTATTATTTTAGACTGATCTAGAAAATGAAAAAAAAACTGAGGTGAGTTATTTTTTCGGTTATTTATTGCTAGAAATATGTTGATGGATTTGTGAAAGATGCAGTTGTTCCCTTCACTGTGACAATGTTGGTTTTTGTGCAGAACTATAATCTAATCATCAATCGTCAACCCAGTCGGTGAAAATGCTAACGATATTGTACGTTAGAATTAACACAAATAGGTTTGAAATGAGATGTTTCCTCAAGCTTAAATTACGACAAATTATTTCTATGAAGTCCCATAGACATGTCAATAAACGTCCAATCGGTGATGACGCGTCGACAGTAATTGGATTTAGAGTCAGCTCTAATCTAAACGCTGACACTGAGAACACTTTTTCTAACACGTTTATGACATTGAAAACGGCTAAACTAAATTCAATTTTCCCCGTCGCGAGAAACCTAGACACTTTCATACTAATTAAAACAAGGCTATGTCCCTAACATCCCGAATAGACTAATGTCTGGTATTGAAATTCGACCAACGAATAAATAAGAACCGTTATATTGCTCGAACTTAACACGATGCCATACTTTCGCATTTCTATATGAGCTGCTATAAAATATTTCACATACTAATTATAAGCTCTAATATCGTACACACTTATAATTGTCTACATGTACACATGTAATTTACATAAACATTTAAATGTCATACATTATCAGTATTCGTCACCCGACCTCTTTTTTCAGCTAATCGTTATCTCCGCAATTCTATCGATCCTACATGCCATAAGAATATCCATCATTATTCAGTAAACATATCTGATATACATATATGCCGTCAGTAGTTGGTAGTTTGATTTCCCTATTGTAAAGCAATATGTCTGTAACAACATAGCTTAACTGTCAGAAAATCAGTGTAGGCGTTTTACTGTCTCGTTTCACTTCCATCCACGGTCTCACCAAACTAGCTTGTTATTGACATGATAATTGAGATTTATCCAGTCACTTTCGGCAAATTCGGCCCGAATCGGGGTAACGGATAACATTTGCAATATCCCATAAAGTGATGATGTGACTTGCAATATCCCGTCAAGTGACCACTTGATCTGACGGACTTCTTTTTAAAGCGGAGTAGCCGGCTGAAACTCAGTACCCGAGGATGAGGTTTTCTTATTTAAAATGAGCCTGTCTCGATCAATAATTGTTCTACGACTTACACGCGTGTACATGACGTTATCAAGATTTCTGACGTTGTTGTTTAGTCGTGACGTTACGCACAAATAATAAAAAGGCTCCTAAACAGTCCCGACTTTTATTCCCTATTTAAAGCAGATGTAGTGACTGGATAGATATAATGATAAGTTAATGCCGTGGACTCACACCATAAATTCTTCCGCCTAACCAGATAAACTTACTCATCCACGGCACTAACCTATTATTCTCTATATATCTTGGAATCACAATAAAATATAGGAATACTAACGAGATATTCAGGTTTTTGAAAATGAACTTCAACGCCGGCATTGAAATTGGTTCTAACATGTATCTGGTTTTATGAAAGTGTCAATAATAAAGAATGATGTCATTAACTCAAACATGCCGGAATCAACAGGGATCTTAATAAGAATATGTTGATAGTTGTCATAGAAATACTACTTTGTATTATATTCACGATTACAATGTACCTTTGGGAAACTGTTTATACATGTATAACTATAGACATATTTGATTATGAGCCTGCACACGGGGAGTAAAAATAACTAAAACTAATGGAAAGTAACTATCATGATAAAAACTACATCGCGTTCTAAAGTTCTTTATTAAGTTGTGTTTTATATAACTTTCTGTTCCTTAATCCATTTACCTGTGTATTGAGATCAAATAATGTTGACGGAAAGGCAATGCTTCGTTTCCTTTTGATACAGTTATGCACCAATTGATTCTTGTTAACGGAAGTGCGTGGGTCATAATTCCATTCATATAGTGAAATAATAGTACGATCAATGGTCTGAACAGTTTGTACACATGTCATTGTACATTGTACAGAATATCATATTATGTTTATACCGTGTTCAATGTATTTGTTTGTACACGTACTTTTTTCTTAAATGTTTTATTTGTGCACTACAATATGGGCATATCGATAGGGTAATTAATGATTGTAACAAATTTCAGTTCATGTTTCACATTTTGTTTTGGTGTATTACAATATTTTGACGGTTAATACAAGACATTAAAACAGATAAACGTTAACGATTAAAATTATTGCTAAAATTGCACATTCCAAATCTACAAAGCTGAAGCTCTGGACAATTATCGCATGTAAAAAACACCCTTCTTTAACTTACAATAGAACCAATTTCTCCAAAATAATAATACATAAAACGAATTGACTGTCGTACTTCATGTCCCCTTCTATTATAACTCACTATATAAAATGTTCTTCAATAATGGCAAATAGAAGTGTGTTTCAGGTTTTACACAGCTATAACAACTTGCAAAATCATGGTAGTAAACTAAAAGACAATGACAACGGAAAGTGGCCGATTAAGCTAAAACCGAATACACGTACATAACTATTAAGTATTAATTATGTATTTTACATGTACAAACGAACATGATATGGTTAGAATAGAGCGACCAAGTCTGATGAAAGGGATGAACTCATTGTATAGGTAACATATATAAATTATACAACGATACCGCTGGAGATTGAAAGTGTACCATATGGGATCAAGTTACTATAACACCTTAAATTCACTTACTGGGCACAAATGCTACCAGGCAAATTGCAATTACTTTGTTTTATTGTTATTAAATGTCACGTTAGTTTAAACAAGAAACCATATTATAAGAAAACATGTAAAATAAGATGAGAATATGACCCAGTAACTTTAGCGAACTATATGTGTGCGTGCGTATAAACAATTCCAGATAATTATAGTTTGATTTATATCTCAAATGCCTGTCCTGCTAACACAGTTTCCATGGCGACACGATGTGTTCTGTTATTGAATACACTTTTTTTATAAGTGCATGCAAATTGGCTTTAAATGTCCCATTCAATACGGAAATTAATCACGGTACCGCATTAATCAACCGCATTGTACCGCACCTTAAATAATAGACATGCAAGATTCGTTTTAACAAGATGATTAATATTTTTCACGGAATGAATGATATTGACAATGATTCCATTAATATCGACATGTAATAGTGCTGAACAAAAGCCAGTCTGTTTGTGAATCGATTCTTTCTGCTTTAAGACAAACAGTCAATAGTTACACAGTCGGCACTTTAACGACAGCCGAGTAATAAAATTGTAGTAAAACAAGTAAAGTGGGATTGAAAACACTACCTCTGCCACACTTTGTGTCATAAAATGTAAACGATATCATTTCTCGGAGACGCTGTTCTGCCAGTATGTTGTGTAACCGTAGTAATCGGTGTTAGAATGTTTAACACGTCTATGTAGAAACGTTCACCATTGATTTTTCAATCGAACAACTGGGATTGTTGTAGAGTTGAACAATTTAAACACATCTCAAGCAGAATCATCTATACATTGTATTACAATCACACACAAATACATTGAAATCCTTTCAAAAAAGGAACACCAATGTGTATTTGAGTAAAGAAACGAGTCTTATTTTAAAATTGTGTCGATTTGGCTGAAAGAAGGAAACAACCCAGATAGTCAAATCGCAAGTCCGTTTTTGTACGTAGCGCCAATTTCATTCACTGCGCATTGACTTTGAGCCACTCAGGTGCCCATTCATATATCTAGTTTAAACATATAATTGAATTTGCTTCGAGAAATGAAGCAGACATGGATCGATGCCTGCACTAAACTGATACCATGACGCGCGTCCTATCTAGACCGCCGCTACGCATTCTTTGCAAACACGAGCAGGCACATACTTCTCGGAAAATAATTCGCGCACATGTAGAGAAGTAAGAGCATTCAACATAACAAACCACTGCAGCACACAGAAATCCGAAGCCACAGAAGCACGATAGCAGCGCCGAACCACCGACGCAAGAGAAGTAATCCTCCAATGAATGATGTTGCAAGCAATCTGTTGCATTCTGAGCATAATTAATCGTAAAACATTGACGAAGTGTCTTTCATCGAGCAGGCAGTATTCTGTACACAATTCATTTGTATCAATTTACACTTTCTAATGAAATGACGGAATAAAGGAAGGATCAAAAGCCTCATATGTTCACACCCTACATGATCCCAGACTGTGTCATTTATTGCTGAATATTGTATAGATAATTGTATTGATGCATCTATCTTGTACATGTATCTAGTATCAATGTAAAATAGAAACTTTCATAAGGTTTAATATTATGCATTTGTATAAGTCATTTGAGATGGCGTATCGGTTATTGTGTAGGAACGCATGGAAATAATAGCAGTCTGAACCGAGTTATCAGGTCTCCCTTTTGAAACTAACCATACCGTTCATGTCTGTAACCCTATTCGGTAGTTAATAACAAACAAGGGATTTATGGTCAGTGACGTTGAACATACTAGTGGCATTAACATCTATACGAAATCATTAGTGTCATTAAACTGTTCTTGATGTTGGATGTGTACGTGTATACATATGGTGCTCTTTCGGCAATGCTTCTTCATACAAGCGGTATTGATTAGCCTTAGATAATTGAGTAGAATCGACACATTTGTGGAACATTTCACTTCATTATGGATTAAGGATTAAGTGAAAAACCAGCCGATGCTAAACAAACCGCACTATTACGTCAGAACTCAATCATCAATAACGCAATTGATTGTGTGACGGTAGTTCTTGTATCAGATATATAAGAATGAAAGTAACATGTTTGTTCTGACGTATGATACCCTAAACATGACTATGATGGTGTATTTCATGCTTATCGGTGGTTTAACGTGGAATAAGTGCGGAATTTCACTGTCGATAATTTCACTGGCGAAACTTTCACTGGCGAAACTTTCACTCAAACAGATTACTTTTTTAAACAAATATCCCCGCCGCTAAAAAAATCTGTCTAAGCATTTTCAACTGTTCTCTTAATCTGTTACAAATAATAGATACGTGTACATAAATGTAAAAACAATTGACAAATTGAATCTGATGACAAGTCGGCGCGCACATGGCGGTAAAACGTGGAGTATTTCCATAATTTAAGCTTTTTGAAGCATGAACTAAATAGAATATTTGTTTTTAACGGTGCATGATCATTTGATAATTCATCGTTGAGAATGTAACAAATATATTATCCAAGTCGTATATAAATGGTTTGTATCAAAGCCGATATTCGCGTCCAACATAAATAAACTAAGACACGTGACGTTGAGGGAAACGTAGCCAGAAGTAACGAAACGAAACACAATGTTTATGCCACATCAAGCCAAAACGTTATACAATGTGCAAACACAATTTTGAAACAATATGTAACTACAAGGTTTATACCTAGGGTGCCCTTTCGCCAATGCATAATACGAATGGTATTGATCAGCGTCAGATCATGGAACAGTTACGAACAACATAAGTGAAGCATTACTACTGAGGCTTTCACATCATTATTGATTACGGATTAAGAAAACACACATGATGGATATTTCCACTTTTTTTCCGAATGAACGTTTGGTAATCAACTACAACTCAATATAATGCTTAGAATAAAAATGAATAGTTTTCATGAAACATTGCTCAAATGTTATTATAAATGTATATAACATGATCCCAGACTGTGTGATTTATATCTTGTAATTATGTTAATATTGATACTAGTTTTGATGCACAGTTCTCGTAGTGTATTTGTAGACTGGCAATTCATCTTCGGTCTTCCCTGGGACATTGATTCTGATATCAGAGTATAATTATATAAAATCCGTTTGGTTTAATATCATTCATGAATCTGGTTCCTTTGGGATGTGGTGTCGGTAGATATGGCGTTACGCGTGATAATAATGCATATCTGAAGCTGGTTATCATAACTCCGCATGTGTACAAACCCTAATGTTAACATCCTTCACGGTAACTGGTAGCTAATCAAAGTTAATAACAAACAAGAGAGCTTAGATCAGTGTCATTGACCAACGTTCTAATGTGACTGACAACTGTATCCATATCATCTGTGCCAACACAGACGAGCAGACATTCCTAAATCGACTACTTACTCAAATATAAACGGGTGTTATTATTTCGATAGACTTAACCATAGTATATTATACATGTACAGTGTATTAAAATACGTTCTCAGTGTCACAAAAAGTAAGATAAGCACCATTCTAATGTACGTTGCCTAGTTCACACCGAAATGAAAAAAAGGAAAGTGCAAAAATGTTAAACACGCCACATGATCACAGATTGGGTGATTTATATCTAAGTATTATATTGATATTGATATATGTATTTAACCACGTAGCGTTCTTGTATTGTACTTGTAGATTGTCAAATTATCTTGAAGTCTTTCCTATGATATTGTATCAACTATCAGAAAAGGTATAATTGAAAACTTCCAAGGCATTAATATTGGTCATGTGTATGAGTCCTATGAGATGTGGTATCGGCAAATGTAGTAGTGGAGATATGCATGAAACTGATAAAAGTCTGAAGCAAGGTTTCAGGCCTCCCCTTGGATACTAACCCTACAGTTCACAGTCTTAACCGTAACTGGTAGCACATTGTTTATGCAAGCCGTAAAAATTTAAACATAGCATTCATACAATATGTAACTGAAATGTTTATTCAATGAGTCACGACAATGTTTATGTGAATGTAATGTGTTCATGTTGAACATTGACGGCGATAGAGCAATAACCAGTGGAATCCATGAGTATGTTGAAGCATGTATTAAAATTAATTAACACATGCGATTTTAAAGTGAGCCTAAAGTGCCCTCTTTTTGCCCATTATTGTAAACTAGGTCAAGCCCCATAATGCCTCTTTAACACGTATTAACGTTATGTCATTGTCCTTGGTGTTTTTAACTAGGTCTGGGGGTGGTTGTGCCTCATTTAGTCGCCGTTTTTGCATGGGTTTGTGTGGTTGGTTAGCCGTGCAGTGGGGCCTTTGGGAACTTGGTCGAGTATTGACTTCGTTTCATTCAGCAATAACCGCTTTTATATAATTTCCTTGTGAATGTGGGTCATCCTGTATTTTATCGGCGGGGACTTGGATCTTTGGTTATTTCTTCGACTTATGTGTGGGCATTGCTCAATGTACTTGCTGGAAAAACAACAAGCCCTATTGTAATAATTAGACATAAAATGAATAAATGTGCGCTTTATTAATCATAAGTAGTTGTGATGAGTAGACGCAAACAAATGCATAGATTAGACTAAGTTTTGTACAGATATACAATACAATATGGCGTGAACATCCTTCAGTATATATACAATATACAATACCAGTTGCTATGTTCTATACAACAAATGTACAATATAATAAATATGGTGAACAAAGTAACATTATCATGGTCTTTAACACCAATCATCACTGTATCTAACATTATGTTGAGTTCCACACTTAACACTATCATTGTAAGGTTTGATATAACTTTTATCCACAGTATATATCACTTCTTTTTATAGTTAAGTAACTCCCCATACGTCATAAAATCACAGTAAATTCCATGACACTTAAACATTGCCTGAAACACTTTTCTGTTAATCTAGCAGGAATCGGTGATTTCTTTAAAAGTCCGCCACGATAACTGATCCAGGACTCCCCGATTTCCGTGAACATCCGCCACGGATAAGTAATCCTCAATTCGTTAATTTCCGTAAATTTCCGCGACGATAGGTAACAACAGATTTGCTAGATTCCGTAAACGTTCGCCAGAATAAGTTATTCAGAGTTCAGTAATTGTCCGTCACTGTCCACAGGATCAATAATCAAATGTTTCGATGCTCATCGATGATAGAAAAGACTAGTTTAAATAAGTGAGCAAAAAGTTAAACATTAGAGTTAAAAGGTTATTGTTATCTTTCAAACAACAACAAAAATACTCGAGTTAAAATCACAGATACACATAATATGACGTAACTGTGTTTATATGTCGTTGCTACGTTACATCCGTCATAATCACATGATTCTAAGCAACCATCAACGTCTTCTAAACCCAAAGCAGACTCGAACTGAATCAATCCACAACGACTTCCCCAGTCTTTGACAGCACATTGGCGTACTAGGATTTTCGATCCGTCCGCTGAAACAAGACAAAAAAGTATTAACTGTAAAATGCATGTCCAAACATCGGTTACAAAATTAAGGATATCCGGCTCTAATAAAGAATCTCCTTTTGAAGAGTCCTCATGTTTGGTAATTTTATGACAAATTGACTGATTTCCTATAGGTCGTGGGTTCAACCCCCACAAGAGCCAAAATATTTTTATTCTTTTTTTCTTTATTTTTGAGTTACAAGACAATGTTTTGTCTTCGTGACATCACTTTTAAGTATAATTTGGAGAAAACAAATCTTCTTTTTTTCTTTAATTTTATAGGAATTAATATGTGGTAAATAGATAAAAAAACGGGTTACTATGGATTTCTTAAATGTATATTTTCAAAACCGCTCGGTAAAACATTTCAAAATTTTGTTAAAACATTACGCACACATTGAAGTTATTTTTGAAAATAATTCAATGGTGCCAATTGTTTAGTTGATATTTTATTGCCATTTATATATAGGGTACTTATCGACATATATGCAAAAAAATGCCTTAATTTCAAGGAGGGTAAGGTTACATTTTTATTTTTATCTACATTATAATTTGACCTAACATAATTTGTACACTTTTGGTTGAAGAAATAATCATTATTATTAGATTTAAACACTATCCAGCTTTTATTGTGTCATCTGTTGGGGACTTATTTTATTTATCATGCAGTTGACTCCATTTGTTTGTGCAGTACGTTCTTACGCTGGGTGTAGGGACAATAAAAATAGTAATTATTCTCTTAAATGACAATAAAAGTGTTTTAAAATCCACATGCAGTTGTCTAAATGGGTATACAATACAATAAAAATGATTAAAATGCAGTCCTCAACATTAAAAAAAAAAGTTTTTACACTCGGACATCGTTAAAGAAAACAGTGATACTAATAAAATCGTATTATTTCCCTTTGACCATGAACATAAATTGAACTTTTAAAAGGAAATTAATACCATGTTGCTGAGTAAACAATTCACTATACATGTAATAGTATATACACTCAAGGACATAATAAACGCCTCACTTTGCCTAATGTAAAATATCGCATAAGTGATTTGTTTTATTACTAAATCATTATTAGTGTTTATTAATGTATCTTTCCCCTGCATAGTATACAATTAAGTTTGTAATAAAATTTGATCTCGTTTTTATTGAGATTCATGCAAGCGCTCACTACAGCCGGAAGTGTGGGATTTTCATATATATTAGCCTTTTCAGTGCGTTACATTACTCTTACTGTGCACCTAAATATAAGATAATGCAACCATGCTAATTCGTCCAATTCACTTGTTAATCGTATTGGATTTAATCTTTGTTTTAAAGCATCTGCCAATGTTCATAATGTGTTTGTGTTTACGCACACGCTTATAACGAACTTCATTTCAACATGTCCAAATGATATGATAAGATCATTTTGCTGATTGTACTAATAAAACTAGGAACATGACGATGTCAAACTAAATGCGTCAAAATGCGTCAACTTGCTTTTCTGGTTGACGTTGGCTATGTTTTAATCCAATTTTTGTCAAGGTATTGTTTTTTAACATGTGTACATTCATTGTGAACACCTCACAAGTGACAGAAAGGTGTCACACATTCGGTTATAGTGATGCTGATTGCAGAATCGTCGACTTGTAACAATGTATCATTGTATTACATACTTAATTGAATTTATGCTGGACCTGTCAATAAACATGCATTTTTATATCAAACAAATACAATAAGCGATAACTGAATTTGAGTCAGGTGAGGCGTTTTTAATGTCCTTTTTTATGTTTTTAAATTGAAATTGGCCATACCTAAAATAAAAACCACGTTATTGAGTTAATA
Source organism: Spisula subtruncata (assembly GCA_963678985.1). Taxonomy (NCBI): domain Eukaryota; kingdom Metazoa; phylum Mollusca; class Bivalvia; order Venerida; family Mactridae; genus Spisula; species Spisula subtruncata. Next base: position 2,709,518 of record OY787660.1, on the reverse strand, counting down.
ATATCATATTTTGGGGATATTTTTAAGTTTATAATATATTTCAAATTGAAATTGGACATATTTAATAAAAAAATTGCAATTTTATGTAAATTTTTCGTGTATGTTTTTTATTTTTCTCAGTTCAATGCACAATGAACCCCATCTTCGATGAGGGGTATATTGCGTTGCACATGCCGGTCGGTCTGTCGGTGGACGCAATGGTTTCCGTTCAATAACTGAATAACTCTGTGCCGTACGATCTTTAAACTTGCCTACATCATAACCAATAACATCAGATTACCCCTATTGATTTTCAGGTCTGCAGGTCCAATGTCAAGGTCACAGTAACCTTAACCCTTTTTAACACAAAATTATTTCCGTTTAATAAATCAAGAACGATTTTTCCCTAGGATCTTTAAACGTTACATAAATGTTGACCAGCAACATAATCAGTTGACCCTTATTGCTTATGAGGTCAGTAGGTCCATGGTCAAGGTCGCAGTTACCTTTACTATTTTTTACACCTGATTGTTTCCGTTCAATAAATCAAGGACGCTTAGCCTTAGGATCTTTAAACGTTACATAAATGTTGTCCAGCAACATCAGATGACCGACCCCTATTGATTGTGAGTTCAACAGGTCCAAGACCAGGCTCGTTCAAGGTCAATGTGACCAAACGGTTTCTATTCAATAACTCAATAACCCTTTAGCCTAGAATCGTCAAATTTGATTGTTTTCCCTGTTTATACATGTATATAAGACAATAACCTATTGATTCATTACCCCTTGTTCCTTTTAGTTTGATGCAATAATGTGCCTTCCAGTAACCAAAGAAGCACTTGCGTGATATCATATCGTATGTGGAAAAGTCTTTATGAAACGTGTCTTCACATCTTTCGTTATGTCCATCGAGAGATTTGCAGTCATAGCAGTCGATTGTTTGGGCTGAAATGAAAATTAAAACGTAAATTACCTGGTTTATTACTTGAAGCCGATATGCCTTTGCCGATAGCTAATAACATGAGTATATACATTTTGAAAATGATTTCAATCCATTAAATAATGTCTCAGACATACTCAAAATACACACACTATGAGTAACTAATCCTTTTATAGGCACTTCCTTCGGCACCAAAATGTTATACATACATGTATATGCACCATCTGTTTCAAATAAGTTAGATTGTATCCTATCAAATGTATGTACGCCTATATGGTTCTTTAATAATTAAAACATGTTTTACTTGTTTTCGTAGTGCCAGGTTATAACAAATGAAATCACCACATTCAATACCAGGTAAATGAAGAATAAATCTCTACAAAACAAAAAAACAAACATTTGGTGTATTCCATTTTACGTATATTAATCATGTCCAATCCTGACGTAACAAACAATGATTCTACGAGATCCCCCAGAGACTGTTCCCTGGTATCGATCATAATATAGCTGTTCGTCAGATTTCTGTAAGACATTATTTCTCTTAAGCTACGATAACTTTTGCTAATATTTGTTCGCGCAACTAAAATGTAAAAATAATGAGATATTCCAGTTTGGTTCGGCATGGCCGGATTGATACAAGTACTAAATCAACATTGTAAGATCTGAAAAATATATAAGACGAAATTTCACACCGGTATGATCTGAACTTTAGAAAGAGATGTCAAAACTCGTTATGTACCTTCGACACACATTTATGTCTACATTGATCTAGCACTTGCTTTAATTGACCTTCATGCAGAATATGATAGTCATTTTAAGGAAGATATATCAACCACAGTGATCTTTGTTGTTGACCACAATCCCCGTATATCTAACGTATCACCAGCACTCTGGTAATTTAATTTGAGCATCTACGAGGGGGTATCAATAAGTTCGTGGACTGACTCGTTCATTTAAATATGCGTATTGCGATTGAATTATTTATTTTATCATCTTTAACTACATTCAATTATGTACTAAGAAACAAATAAAACGTTGATTAAATGATACTGTCAATAAAAAAGTCTAACGATTTAAAAGATGACCAACAGCTACCCGGCGCACTTTTATGACGTTACGACGTCATGAAACGTCAAAACTTCTGCCACTTTTTGTTTGTCTGAAGAATCAACAACTCACAAACCTTGATTGAACTGTTATATTGCCTACCAGAATACTTAGTTTTTACTAAATAGCCTTTTATGAATGAAAAAGTTCGGTCAGGTAATGAAAGATTTGACAAATTCATTTATTCCAGCGCCGACAATCACACAGTACATGAAGTCTACCGTACCGATATTAGCATCATTCAACTCTTATTGCTACATCTTTTATAGCATTTAACCAGATTAATTTTCGCAGGACAACCTTTTTTTATATACTTGTGTGACATTCTCTAATCTGATATCAGTATTGGTATATAATTAAGTAAAAGGGCAAAATGCAACGGAAGATCGATTTTACGAGTGCAACGTCATGTCGAAAAGTGCGCCGATGTCATGAAATGCGTCGAAAATCAGGCTACACAAAACGACGTGTTTATAATGCCACACCAGTATCCGTGACAACAGCGCTATAATATATACACCAGGATGATGATATGGTCTAAATGTGTATGTCAAATGATTTATATTTCAAATCGGATGACGATTTGCAGAATTATAGGTATATGAGGGAGGTCAAGTGCATGATATTTTTAAAGTGCGCCGCGGAGCATAATTTAAGTTACCATAGTAACCACCACATACTCGGAAGAAAGTTATATGAGCTGGAAATTTTCAAATCAATTCAAAATACGTTGTTTTAACGAATGTGTGATTTTTACTGAATTCGATCAAAAACTAAACAAATGGCATGCACAGTCCACGAACTTTTTGATACCCCCTCGTATTTACGTGCTATCAATCTCCAGTCAGATATATATTCTATTGATCGATGGTGAACAGAGCAACATATACAGTTTTTTGGTCATCTGGTTAAAGTTCATTACCAAGTAACACGCGTCAATGTGATACAGAAAACAAAATTGAATAGCTACAGGAAAGAGCAACATCTATACACAACGAAGTAGTACATAGTATCAAGATTCGGCAAATAACTGTAGGTAATACTTGAACAGAAACAATATTTCCATCAAATTGTGCAACATATTATCCACTAGAAATGTCGAGAGAGTATTTCATTGCAGACAATTGACATAGAAGGTCATACACAGTGATATAGTAAGGATGTAACTATCAATATTCACGAGGATCGGTGATGGAACGATTTAATAAATACGTCTCGGTGGTGTCTAATATAATTTGTATTTATGAAGTGATTCCCCGTCAGAAATGATGTATCCCCGTTATTGATTGTAACAATCTGATTATATACAAACTAGTTTCGACAATTTAACAAGAGACCCTTCTAGGAATGAGTCGATAATGAACGACAGAAAGAAAAGTTACGCAAATACGATATTCAACTCCAAAATCCTGTTGCATCAGTTAAAGGAATCAGATCAAAGAGCATGCCATATTACCCGATTTGGACATTAATAACTATTGACGTAACAGCTGATTTGAAATTGATTTTTAAAATTTTAAAATTGGTCATTGGTAAGAGAATGTTTGCACTGTGATGATAGTTGATTGGCGACTGGTCACTGGTTAATCATAGAAATACATTATTTGGTCACCCGAGATCACAAGTTGACGTATCATTGTGAAACGTCGATCATTTGGATTTTCACAGCTGGGGGCGTATGCATTTGATTTTTTCGTAAGATTAAGTTAGGTTAATTTGTCGCCTATTAGTGCTATCTAATATTTGTTTTCTGTGATTGGCTGGTAAAGTTGAGTGTAATCTCCAGAAACAACGAGTTTCATTCACAGCAATACAAAATGAAGCTTCAGTTATTATTTTAGACTGATCCAGAAAATGCACGGTTCTCATGATGCAGGACCAGTTCTTTTTTCTGTGATTTATTGCTAGAAATATTTTGATGGATTTGTGACAGACGCATTTGTTCTCTACTCTGTCACGACTTTGGTATTTATGCAGAACAATAATCGTATAGTAAGCAATCAATTGTCGACCTAGTCGGGTGAAAATGTTAACGATATTGTACGTTAAAAATAACACAAATAGGTCTGAAAAGAGAAGTTTCCTTAAGCTTAAATTACGACAAATTATTAATATGGACTTTCATAGAAATGTCAATACACGCCCAGCCGTTGATGACGCGTCGACAGTAATTGAATTTAGATTTGGCTCTAATCTTTACACTGACGCTGAGAATATTTTGCTAACACGTTTATTATATAGACAACGGCTAAACTAATGAAATTGTGAAACCTAGGCAACTGTCATACTGATTAAAACAAGTATATGCCTCTATACTAAGGTGTAGATTAGACGTATGTCTGGTAATGAAAGTCGACCAACGATTAAATAAGAGCCGTTGTATTGCTCGACATTAACGATGTCCGGGTGTAAAAACTTTTCAAATAGTGTAAAGGACTGCATTTGAAACATTTAAATTCTATTGTATACCCATTAAGACAACTGCATGTGTTTTTCTGTCAGTTAGTAGAGTAATTACCATTTTTATTTCCCTACGCCCGCAACGTCGATCTTGCACTCTCGAGGATTCTACATGTCATATGTATCTGATATACATGTTTGCCATCAGTAGTATTTCCCAATTTGTAAAGCAATATGTCTGTAACAACACAGCTAAAGATAGCTTGGAGTCATAATACAATACAATATGGCTATAATACAATTTATCAAGATAATAAGATTTTTGAAAATGAACTTCTTGAACGCCGACATGATAATTATTTCTTATCTGGTTTCATCAGCGTGTCATTAATATAGAATGTATGTTATCCAAATATTTAGGACATGTATATGGTCGTCAAACAAAATATTAACGTGTATTATCATCACACGCTTCATTTTATTAATATTATAATTTCGATTATGATGTACTGTACTTTTACAAAAAGTTATTTTATAGAAATATTGGAATTTCGAGCCTGGGCAGTGTTTTATCAAAGGACTTACGAACATTTTAAACTTACGCTCAAATTTAAATTCCTTATAATGCGTTAACATCTGCAAATGAGGGAAATACGTTGTTTAAAATAATAAACTGAATTAATAAACTGATGATTTTACCTATCGCTTTTCCAGAGTTTGAAGCAGTTACATAATTATTAAGGATTCAAATTTGAACGTAAGTTAACGATTACCGTAAATGCTTTGATAAAACAGTGCCCTGGACACTGGGAGCTAAGCAGATGTCACTGGTAGAAAAATAACTATAAAATATAAAACCTACATCGCGTTGTATGGTTTTATTATTAAACTTTGTTTTGTATAACGTCCCGTTCTTTGGTTCATATACCAGTCTATTGAGATCAAATAATGTTGACGGAAAGTCAATGTTTCGTTTTCTTTTGATACAGTTAGGCACTAAAAGATTCGTGTTAACGGAAGTGCGTGGGTCATAATGCCATTCATATCAAATAATAAAACGATAAATGGTTTGAAAGGTTTGTCCACATGTCATCGAACACAACATAATAATCCTGACTTAATATCTGTTTAAACCGTGTTCAATGTATTTGTATGTGCATGTACACTTTTCTAAAATGTATCTTTTGTGTGTTAGAATATGGACATATCGATAAGTTACTTAATAATCGAAACACAATTAAGTCTATGTTTAATATTTTATTCTGTTCGCTGTATACATGTACGTGCGCATGTGTTATTGTTATTGTTTATCACAAACTTGAAACAAGAAACCATTTATGCAAAATCGTGTAACATAAGATGAGAATACGACCCAGTAACTTTTGCGAACTTTATATGTGCGTGTGTATAATATGGCGTGTCAGACGTTGCAAAATTCAATAACTATATATTTATGTGGTATATTTGCATATATATGCTCTATAAACTCATATATGTATTGTAACATATCATATGTATATGGTATTTTATCATATATATGTTGTATAAAGTCATATATGTATTGTAAAATATCATATTTGTATGGTATTTTCCATATGTATGTTCTATAAAGACATATATGTATTTATAAAAACATATATATATGGTATTTTTGTATATATATTTTCAAAAAAGTTATACATATTGCCTAATAGAATATATATATGATATTTTTGCGTATATATGTTCAATAATTCATATATATTTTTTTGTAAATATATATTTATGGTAAAAGTATCTAATATATATATATTCTGTAATTGCATCATGGGAAATTTTGTAACGAAGGATTTCATTGGACAGCGGCAACAACATGACTGCGCCCACGGAGAAGGTTCATGTTGCTTACTGCTGTCCAATGAAATCCTTCGTTTCAAATCATTATGTAAACACTTCCCAAGATGCAATTATAGAACATATATATACGATCAAAAAAATTATATATGCAATTATAGAACATATATATACGACTAAAAAAATTATATATGAACAATTTTTGTATATATATATGAATAAAAATATATAACACACTAGTATGGTACATACTCATATTTAATAACGTTTCGGCATTCAGCCTTTATCAAAAACACATTTTAAAAACTTATTTTACATATTTGCTGGCATTGTTGTTGGCCATTTTAAAATATGATTAATATTATTTTAAAATGGCCAACAACAATGCCAGCAAATATGTAAAATAAGTTTTTAAAATGTGTTTTTGATAAAGGCTGAATGCCGAAACGTTATTAAATATGAGTATGTACCATACTAGTGTGTTATATAACTATTCCCTATGGAATTAAATCAGAGATAAAAATATATATATGAAAACTTTTACAATAAATACGCCTTTATAGAATATACATACGCTAATTTACAATATAAATAACTTTATACAACATGTATATAGAAATATACCACATACATATGGTTTTGCCAAATATATATAACTTTATGGAACATATATATGATAAAATACCATATATATATAACATTTAACAATGTATATATGAGTTTATATAACATATATATACGAATATACCACATACATAGACAGTTATTGAATTTTGCAACGTCTGACACGCCATAGTATAAACAATTCCAGATAATTATTGTTTGATTTATATCTCAAATGCCTGTCCTTCTACCCCAGTTTCCATGGCGATACGAAGTATTCTGTTATGTAATGCACTTTTTTAATTAGTGCGTTTAAAGTAATTCTAACTTACCCATTCAATACGGAAATTAATCACTGCCAACTTGTTCTGAACATTGAATAATAGACAAGAAAGTGATTAACAAGATGAACATCTATCACGACTTGAATAATATTTACAATGATTCCATTAATATCGACATGCAATAGTGCTTAACAAAAGTCCCTCTGTTTGGGAATCGATTGTTTCTGCTTTAAGACAAATAGTCAATAGTTACACAGTCGGCACTTTAACGACAGCCAAGTAATAAAATAGTAGTAAAACAAGTAAAGTGGATGGAAAACACTATCGCTGCCACACTTTGTGTCATAAAATGTAAACGATGTCATTTCTCGAAGACACTGTTCTGCCTATGTTTTTTGTAACCGTAGTAATCGGTGTTAGAATGTTTAACACGTCTATGTAGAAACGTGCACCATAGATTTTTCAATCGAAGAACTGGGATTGTGACAGAGTTGAACAGTTTACATACATCTCTGATGTTAAGGTGCTGTTTGTTAAAAATCGAATGGCTTCGCGCATAACTCCTCACTGTCCTAATGACGTAAACATTTCGGTAATAATTCTTCACAAATTTGTTGCGCTACTGTTTAATTATCTAACGCTAATCAATATCACACATATAATCATTTGACAAAACAGGGCACTTCATATAATACACACATCCACAAATGAAGAACTAGTTCATGGCACTAATTATATAAATACAATTGACAGTCACATTGGAACGTTGATCAATGACTCTGATGTAAACTCTCTTATTTGTTATTAACTTTGATTAGTTACCGGTTTTGAAAAGATGTGAGCTGTAGGTTAGTACACAAGGGGAGGTATGATAACCAGTTCTAGATATTTATTATTGTCATACGTATCTCCATAACTACCGATACCAAATCACAAAGGAATCAGACACATGAATAATATTGCATCTTAGGAAGTTTTTCATTATACTCTGATAGCTGATACAATGTCCCATGGAAGACCGACGATTTTATGACTAGTCTTTTAAAGTAACCGAACATAGAATTATAATAATCATTTAGAACGTCAATAGATCGATTATCGGAAACTATATCGAAGTAGTACATGTATATATTAATGACTCATATGGTTTATCGATATTCGACACAAAAGATATAGAACCTAGAGGGAAAATGAGCCAAGCGGAACAAAACGAAGCACACTAGGTATGCAATGTAATTCCACAACTTTGAAGTTTATACGATCTGTAAACATATTATTGATACAATGTGTTAACGAAACGTTTATTCAATGTATATCCACATTACTCATATGACTGCAATATGTGCGCGCTGAACATTAAAGTCAGTAGCAGCAAAAACCAGAGGCATCGATGTGTCTGTTAAAGCCCGTTTTGAAGTTTATTTACACATTCAATTGTATTGTGTATCCGAATTTGGATCCATTCTTCAATAATACAGTAAATGATCCGCTAAGGAAATTTAATTTCGAGAGAGTGACGTCAGAAATCAACAAAAACACACCCTATCCTTCTGAATATTGTGTTAATCGTATTTTGCTTCACAATTCCTAGTCAGCTACATGTATTTGTATACAGTCGTATAAACTTGCATAAATAAAGTGAAGAGCATTGTCATTGTCCTTGAAAAGTTGTATGCATTAATAACCGTTTACATGTATGACCTTTTCAACAACACGTCTCATTAAGAACACACTATCAACGTCCATTTTACTGGTTTGTTTTGATGAAACACCAACAAAAGAAGAAGCGCGGAATGTAAAGACTATACATGTAGTTCATTGGGGGTGAATATAACTTTGATGTTGTGTAGTGTTGTGTTCTGCTTATGTTGGACATTATGTCGTGTACATTGCCACCTGTGATACATGAAGTTTGTGTTTCCAATATGGTGACTTTCATAATGGTCTCGTTTTAGTGCTGCCTATTCCAATTTTTCATTATCTTTTACATCGAGCCTTAGAGAATGAAGAATGAATTATTACCAGTAGTCTTACATGAAGACATGTAGACCATATTAGTGTCAGACAAGAAAAACTGTACAGTCAGAGTGCAGAAGTATTGGAATGTAATCCAAGTGAAAAATCGCTATAGACAAACACAAACACTGTTTAAGCATTTGGACAGTTACGCAACAAGATTGTGTGTGTGTGTAATTATTTAAACATTTCGGTCTAGAATAACACATACTCGCCCATGCACTTATTTCCAATGGGTTCTGTGTTTTTGCTGAAGGGGCAGCAAGTAGGTGAGGCAGTTCGGCAGAAGATACATTGGCTCTTAAACCTGTTAACCGCTTCATCTCTAGTTCGACGGAAAAGCGTTTCAAAAATAACCAAGTGCCCGGCCGAATATCAAATCAGCGACCTCAGCGGGCTACCCGATCGACCAACGTGTCAACCATATATGAAGCATTGTTATTGAGGAGTTGGTGGAATATAGGGTGAATCCATGTTATATAAATCGCAACATTGCATCATGAGTTTCTCATCCCTAAAGTGATCAACCTTGTAACGGTCGCTGTTAGCTCAGCTCTATATGATTCCAAAGTACCCTGTTTGCGCTGAAAGATGACACTAACATGTATGAATACCAGGAATATGATGCTTTTAAAGAATGACAATCAAAGATCCTACAAGTTATAGTGCGGCGATAGAAAAATACAATAGTGCTTCATCGAAGTTGTTTATCTGAATTGTTTATATTATTTTTTCATACTCGTGTACAACACAAATAAACTAATGTATTGTGCTTGGACATGAAACAAAAAGAGGCAAATTGTTTATACAAGGCGTAAATGTGTAAACAGAGAAGTCATACAATAGGCAATTGAAATGTTTATACAAAGTGTAACAACAATGATTATTTGAATATAATGTGGACATGTTGAAGATAAACATCGATAAAGAATAACGAGAGGAATCAATGTGCCTGTTAAAGTCTCTGTAAAAGTACATTAACACATTGGATTTTATCGTGGGCATGTATTAGGATATTTGCTTGAATACTGATCCGTGAAGTTTAATTTTGAACTCAACACAAACGCGAACTATCCGTGTGATTGGCATGCCAATGTTATTTTACTGATAATGCTTATGCAGCTATTTTGTATGGTAACGCTATTGATTCTGTATAAATGTGCACACATTTGTTTTAAAGTATGTGTACAGAGAGCTTTGTTTGATATCCCCTAGATAACAAGACTGAATCAAAATTAAGAACACCAACTACCATGAGGTCGATTTCCACTAAGTTAGCATGAAAGCAAATTTAATATTAGGACTAATTAAATATAATGCTTAGAATAAAAAGGAGAGGTGTTTATTGATATATTTATAACCCTTTTCTGATATAGTTTATTATTCCGTCAATATGTGTACCTGGGTGGAGGGCATCACAGTACCTACCTGACAAGTTGTGAGTTCGTTTTTTATTTATATTTAGATATGTACGAGAAAAGATCCAAAATAACGTGGACTTTTGATATTGCGTCAAACAGCATCGTTATTTCTTCCAAATATCAACATGGTCTATTATCGGAATATTTATAGCCTATAATAATTTGAACATATTTCACATTGGCGCAAGAGTAAAGACTATCGATACATGAAGTCAACGACGTCATGAAACCAACGTTGACGTACACCGGATTGCATTTACTGGCCATGTTATAATGTAAATACATTTCACTAGATAATTATTTTTTCTTGAAAATGTTCAGAAATATGCCGGACATATTCCGAATAATAATTATATAGGTTGGTAAAGGATCAATTGACACATATGAAAATTGTAACAAAAGTCCTTGTTATTTTGGATCATCTCTCGTACACATTTCTACGCCTAGTTTAATTGCATAATTATACAAGTCGTGTGTAGCAGTTTCGCAGCAGACTCAAACAGGCCTATCCCATGACGGCTAGACATCTAAACCGTCGTTTGGCACTGTTAGACAACACGGACAGACAAACACATTGAATGCATGTAAATGCAGAGAATATTACTCGTTTGGCAATACAAACAATAGTGTAGTACACATGCATAGCGTTTTAACAATGTTTTAGTGGAACACAATTATGCTATGCTCAATACAAAAAAAACTATGCCGAGTGAAAGGAGAAATTTAGGAGAGAAATTGGTCATATGTATACTCAGCTCACGAGGCCAGACAGTGTGATTTATACCAATCTTATTATTATATTAATATTGATACTTGTATTGATGCCTAGGTTTGGTTCTGTACTGTCAATTAATCTTCAGTCGTCCCTGGGACATTCGATCAGATATCAGAGTTTAATAGAAAACTTCATAAGCTGTAATAGTATGCATAAGTAATGATTCCTCAGAGATGTAGAGGTACGCATGGTATTAATAAAAGTCTGAAGCAGGTTATCAAACCTCCTCTTGGGTACTTACCTCAACATTCCATTCTTCCCTTAACTATTACCGGTAACTAATCAAAACTTATAGCTAACATGGGGTTTCATACACATTTCTTTCACAGTTACATCTGTAACCGTACCACTCATGTTATTATACAGTTCTTAATTCGTGGATGTGTTCGTTTCTATCCTGTGCGCTGTTTCATCAAAGCCTTACATACAAGTGGTATTGATTAGCGTCAAATAATTGAACAGTGGCGCTGCAACTCTGTAAAGCATTAGTATTGATGCTTTCACTTCATTAGGACAGTTAAGGATTAAGTGAGAAACTATCCGATGTTATACAAACCGCACCATTACGTCAATAACGTAATCGATGTGAAACCACAATCGCATACAATGTGTTACTATAAGCGTTACCATACGATATCTAACTGAGAAATGCATGCAATGTAAATCAACAATTTTATTTTGAAAGTCATTTGTCATGAACATGGTACCCAATAGAAGTAAAACCAGAGACATCGATTGGTTTGTTTGTTTAAAAGAAAGTTAAAACGTTCGATTTTATTGTGTGCCTTCATGGGGATCCTTGATTTAATAATGTACAAGTACATGTATTTTATTATCTGTGAAACTTGAAGTTACTTGTGCCGTCTAAGATCTACAAAGGAAGCGAGCTTACTTGATAACTGTCGTGTCAATATAATTGTCTTTAAATTCTCAGACAGCGTTCATAATAATGCTATTCGGACTGCATCAATTTACGAACACACCTTTTACATATTCGTTCAGTAATCAACCTCAATACGAGATACCACAATAACACGATTAAATTAAAATCAATTAGGAACATTATCATGAGGTCCATTTCCACATGTTTCCTTAGTATGCAAACTTAATGATAACTCCAAATTTAATTTTAACGTAATGCTGTCCATTGGGTGTATTTACAGTTTTATATTTTTTCTTGTTATTTTGTATTTGTAATTCTGACTTAATTTTACAGTTTGTTATTGTCCATGACTACATGGATACAATTTTAGTGTCAGACAAAAACTATTATATAGTCAGAGTGCAGAAGTATTGGAATAAAATCCAAGTGACAATTCGTTACATACGCAAGAAACAATGCTCAAAAGTATACAAGCCACATGATCGCAGACTGTGATTTAGCTCTAATTATCCTATTGATATTGATACTTGTATTGATGCACAGTTCTCGAACTAAACTTATAGACTGTCAATTTATCTTTGGGCTTCCCTAGGACATCATCTATCAGGAAATAACGTTAAACTTTATAAGTTTGAATATTACTCATGCGTTTGATTTTTCTGAGATGTGGTACCGGTAGTTGTAAAGTGAATATAAGTCTGGAACAGGTCTCCTTAGGTACTAACCCTGAAGTTCACCTCCTTTACCATAATCGTTAGCCAATCAAAGTTAATAACTAATAAGGGAGTTTAGGTCAGTGTCATTGAGCAGCATTTCATTGGCACTAACATCGATACCGTTATATCAGTGACATAATATAGTGGTAGTGTACGTGTGCGCTGTTTCATCAAATCAGTATGCATACCAGTGGTATTGATAAGCCTCAGATTATTGAAAAGTTAGTGAAACATTGCCATCGAGGCATTCACTTCATTAGGGTAGTTAAGGATTATGAGAGAAGACATCCGATGCTAAATAAACCGCAATATTACACCAGGACTGTATCATCGTTAACTTTATCGAATGTGTGATGGTCGCACATAGTTAAGATGTCTACAGTTTAAAAGTACAATGTTTGGTCTGAAGGATGCAATTCTTAAACATAATTTTGAAGATGACATAACATATAATCATGACAATAAAAGTTTATAATAGTACGGCGATAGAAGGTCCGGGAAAATACATACTCTGTTTATTATCCAAATTATATATATTATTGATCGAAACTCGTTACCGACACAAATAAACTAACTTAAAGATTCTGTACTAAACGTAAAAAAGAAGCATACTGTTTAACAGAATATTTATAATAGTTATACAATAATGAACTGTAAAGTTCATTCAATGTGTAACAATAATGTTTATTTGAATGAAAGGTATTGAACATGGACGTCGATAGAAGAAATGCTAAAGGCATCGATGTGTCTAGCTGTGGAATCCTGTTTTAAAATTGATTAAAACATTCGATTTGAGCGTTCACCTAAATTGTGAGTGTTGCGTCTAGATCAACAAAAGTACAAACTACTCTGGTGAATCATGTGACAATGTTATTTTGCTGCAAATGGTTAGGCGGTTTTTGTGTTGTGACACTATTCACACCACATAAATTTACATCCAGCCTTTAGCTTGTAATTAATATAATTACACTGTTTGAGATTTCCTCAATGACAATCCTGTATTTAAATTAAGATCATAAGCTTCTTGTCCATATTCACTTGTTTGCATTGTATACGACCGTAATACTTATATCAAACTAGCAACTCAATAATAAGCTAAAACCTTAAAAGAAATGTGTTCATTTGGGTGTTCCGAGCGTTGTTTAAATCTTTATTGTTTCATTTTCTGTTTGTGTTTTTCATTGCGGCTTTTATTTTATTATTCGTGAGTTGTTTTGTTGTTCCATGTGGAGTAGTTTGTTTGGATTCTTTTGACATGCCGCCTTCTTATTCCGCGTTGTCATTATCGTATTACATTTATATCCTTACACGAAAACACGACGGTGGTACGGTGGTCGAGCGGTTAGCCTGCTTGACTGCTGATCGAGAGGTCCCGGGTTCGATCCTCAGCCGGGGCACTCGATCATTTCTGAAACGCTTTTCTGTGTTTCCCACCTAACTAGAGATGAACTGGTTAGCAACCCAGAGGTAGTCTCGCGTGTATCGGTGCTATACACCGGGCACGTTAAAGAACCAAGAACCATCTCGCCCGGATACCTTGTATCACACCACTATCTCTTCCATCTGCTGTCCCTTCAGCAAAAACACAGGACCCCATTGGAAATAAGTGCTTGCACTTTCATGGGTTATCCTTGACCGAGAGGTTTAAATAATTACACATACACGACTGTATTACATGTAATGTCAGACAAGAACTATTGTAAAGTGAGAGTGCAAAATTATTGGATTGTAATACATGTGACAAATCGTAACAGTGAAACACAAACACTGATTGAGCATAAATGCATGTACGATATTGGAACAATGAGTGGTGAGTAAATTCAAAAGGTTTTTTGACAGAATAGGAAGAAGATTACCATACGATGTTGTCATGTGATTAACCTGATCTTAGTACAGATGTTGATCAAACATAATAGACAAGAAATTACCTTTCTACATTTAGCGTCGGTCTTATTAATCAGTTTGCATATGCATGTGTAACATATCACTTGTACTTTTAAGCAAATCAGGTGTAGGCTTGCATTGTTAGTGTTTGGAGAAATCAAGCAGTGTAATAAACGGGGGATCAGTACCTAAAACAAACCAAACCCATTACTCCGGTCCTATATCTAGACCATCACATCCAAATTTTAGCCAACCAATGCAGACATATAAAGCTTAAACAATAATTGACCAGTATATAAATCAGTGTAATTTAGACATAACTTAAACTATTGTATAATAGTATAGCGTATTGAAACACTTCAATGTTAAAAACGTAAAATATAGGATATTTTTCCAATGTACGATGCCTAGTTCACACTAGAATATAAAAAGGAGGAGGGGATGCTCAAATGTATAAACACGACATGGTGATACATGCAGACTTCGTTATTTATACATAATTATTCTATTAATATTGAGACTAGTATTAATGTCTAGGATTCTTACTGTACTTGTGCTTAATTATTCATCCGAAATTTAGGGTTACACCAAATCTAAAGAGGTAAATAGGATACATTTTAAAAATTTTAGCGCCTTTTAAAGGTTAGAAATAATACATGTACAGCTACTGTCTACGACGACCTTGGTAGGTATCCTCTCTATATACACCGCTATGTACGCATTATATAATATTGGCTAACACCTCGAACACAGATAATATAAAAAATAAAGTACAGTTCAAAAATGAAACTGTGACAGATTCGGATAAAGGCTGTCAAAATTGGGTTTCGAATATTAGAAGACTCTAAAATAGTTATTGATTCACGTATGTTTTCGGAAATGCTTCTAAAATTAATAAGAAGTTATTTTTATCTAAATTTAATAGTAGACTGATTGATTGTTCTAATCAGGAATGGTGAAGGCAATTGCACAGTTCGGTTTTAATATTATATAAAGAATTTAAATCAGTACATGCATATGAATGTTAGTTAGACGTATCGCCCAAAAGCCTTAGATTTTACTTTTGTAGACTTAGATTGTCAGTACTCCCATAAAGAAAGCAAACGGGTAGATATGCACGCGATCGTGTACATAGGAAAGAAATGTATTGTTTATGTTGCAATCAATTAGATTTAGAAGATGAGTTTAATTTCGTTTGTATATGCCCATGTCTTAACGCCATTCGAAGGAAATATATCAGCATTTATTTTTACCAACGTCCGTCCGTTTACAAATTTATTGAGTTATTAAATTCCTGTGTATCATTAATTTGTCTCATATATGAAGGAAGCTTTGCTCTATTGAATGTATCATTATTGTTTATCCTCATCTACAACTGTATTTTGTATCAATTGTTTTGTTTGAAATTTCTTTGTATATACGAGGGTTGTCCCAGTAAATCGTGTACTTTGCTAATAATTTTCTTATTTGACGTCACACGACTATGATTTTTTGCAGTTATTTTTATGAATCCATTGTTCATCGAAATCCCGTGTGAAAAGTGTACGAATATATGTATGATGCACATCATCAGTGATTAACCAACTCCATGTACGCAAATGCGGCGCAACCCATAATACGCACCGTTATTCGTTCTTTTGATTTTCAAAAAACTTGTAATTTTCATTTTTTTAATAAGTTATTGCGCAAAATATTCACGTCGGCATTTACGTGTGTCTGTTTAGTGTCATCATAGGAAATTTCAATTGAAAATGATTATGTGTGCAAGAAATACGCATGTTTGAATAGCCACACTAAAATATAAACGTGCGAGAATTGCGACGTCAGGAGAGGAAACATTCGTATAAAATAGCCGTGCACTTTATAGTTTGGGCTTGTTTGTTGCCGAAATATAGTTTAAGACTCTAAACTACATTGACGGATATATCGTAATGTGTCTAGAACACGCATGGATGAGTGCCGGGGAATAGTTAATGCTGTTTTGGACATCAGTTGGTTTAACATCCACCTTATCTACAGTACCATGCATTACAGGGGTTTTATTCTTCTGGCAAGAGAAGGCATATGCTCCGCCTAGGTGTTTTCCACCATGTGGGTTGGTTGGTTAGACCAGAAGGTTTTTCTATGGTGCATTGGACTGAAATTGGCTCGCAATTGTGTATCAGAAAAAAGTATAATGATATCGTAAGCATATTGAATACAATGAAAAATAATTAAAGATAGAGAAAAAATGTTCCGCGGTATGACTTTATCACTTTGACGTCACTGTGCGCCGCACTTGCATACCATGTGTACTAGTATTGTAAACTAAATTGTATTTCTTGGTATATATTTATGAAATTCCGGATAACTGCTTAAAACATGTTTATTACTCATCACTGAAAATTTGAAACGAATGCTGTGGGTACTTTTTGTGTAATGAGCAAAGTACACGATTTACTGGGACAACCCTCGTATATCACGTGACTATTGTATATTATCCAAGTAACTGTCCATTCCTGAGAAATAATGGAGACGAGGCCCCGAAGGGGCCGAGTATTCATTATTTCTCAGGAATGGACAGATACGCGGATTTTCTCTGACTTAAAATACACCAAAACTGTCAAATGTAAATTTGATTTTCTATAAAGATGCTGTTAATGTCAAAATTGAAAGAAAATGCATTTTTCCAAAAAAGTCTCCCCTGAAGTACCTCTTATAAAGAGAATATTAAAAATATTAACATGACTGAGCGAGAAGATCATGCTTTTTCATGAAACCAGTGAACTAATACAATAACTCTCCATTATTTTATAAAGGTGTGTAGTCCATGCAAACACATGGTGTGAGTTATGTGTTACACGATCAGTCAATGGTCATATACCCAGTGTCACTTGATGTTATAACACGGTGGACATTAATAAGACTTTGTTTCAGTCAGAGGATATATTTTCGTGCATAAACTATACATGGATATTTATAATTGATATGCAACTTGATGGACATTACTAAAATGTTTTTAACATGTTGTTTTTAGCCTAGCTCTGTATTCGCACAGTATTAATTAATGTGCTAAAGAATTGGTATATACAGTATACTTGTGAGGGCAGTGTCTAGTCCGATGTTGGCTGCCACGCCCGCAAAAGAGAAATTTTTTATCCGAGAGACTCGAATGTTTCATTGGGTTGTCCGATGATCAGGGGAAGCTAATGTCAAAGAGTGATTTAGCGACTGAACAGCTGAAAACAGCCCTCGTAAGTTGGGAACTTAACTTTTTTCTTACACCCCAAATTAATACAAACTTTGCCTGTTCTTTAATTTAAACTTAGGATTCCAATCGACACATGTCTTCCTGGATTATAAGCCTTGTATGACCAAAACAATTAGAAATTAGCTTTGTACGTACTATTATATTCAAACAGTTTTCATCTGATCATCTCAAAACCTAAGTTGCAATGTTTATGGACATTTTAATGTAGGCCAAGGTCGATTATTTCATTTTCAGTATCATGCTTAAGACGGGTGTCATGATTTAGTGAGAATGTTGGCCCTTATGCATGTATAAAAGCTGTAATTGGAACTTATTGAATGCTCATGGTCACGCGAAAGTGCAATTGCAAATTATTGAGGGTATTTGATATATCACACTAGCATCATCTTGGTTTCTTTATTTCTTGCGCGCATACCACCTTAATAGCTGAACTTATATTAATGTTAAAAGCTATTTAGAAACAGCGGGTTGATTTCATTTTCTAGTTTCGTTGTGGTTTGAGCATTTTTATCTGTCTTTTGTTTTCTTTTTTGTGTGTTCAGCTCTTTCAGTTTCAGCCGCTTTTCCTGCAAATTGTATTGCCCTTTTTGTGAACACAAACATTTGGTAATGCACCAGTCAGTTGCATCAACGGCCCCAACCCCGCGTATGGCTGCGGTGTTTTACCCTCTAGCTTCCCCCGCACTGCTGGGGAAATGTTAGGATTATTTTCACTGAACCAATACCTTTTGGACAATGTAACAGATCCATCTATTTGGGATGGCGGGCAATGGATGCAATTCACTGATGTATAATTATACATTATTTACAATAATTATCCATTACCTGTTAACACATTTAATAAAAATAACTCTCCATTTTTTGTTGACACTACATATGTGTGTTATGTTTTTCAGACACAGAGAGTTTTCTTAACAATAACTCTCCAATATTTCGTATACACATTTAATGCAATGTGTATACGAAATAATGGAGAGTTATGGTTAAAACAACTCTCCATTCCTGAAAAATAATGGAGAGTTTATGAATGCGTTAATCCCCTGGGTGTATTTTAAGTAAATATGTATGTGAATCGGCCGATGTACTTTGTA
Source organism: Spisula subtruncata (assembly GCA_963678985.1). NCBI lineage: Eukaryota > Metazoa > Mollusca > Bivalvia > Venerida > Mactridae > Spisula > Spisula subtruncata. The sequence continues at coordinate 2,690,336 of OY787660.1, read as the reverse complement.
TAAGTCCTAATAAAAAAATTGTTCTGTTCTGTTCTTGTAGACGGTCAATTCATTTTAGGTCTTCCCTGGGATATAGAATCAGATATCGGAGTTTAATGGAAGACTTCATAAATTCGAATATTATTTATGTGTACGAGTTGTTTGATATCCGGTACCGGCAGCTGTGGAGGTACACATGGAATACATAAAAGTCTGAACCAAGATATCAGACTTCCCCCTGGGTACTACATTGTCTAACCCTATCATTCACCTCCTCGACCTAATCCTGTATCTAACCGAAATTAATAATTAACAAGAGATTTTGATCATTGATCAACATTCCAGTGGTATTTACATATGTAACTATAATATCAGTGTCATGAAACCGTTGTTAATGTGTGTATGTTTACGTTTATACATGTATCCAGGGCGCTGTTTCCACAAGTACAATACCAGTGGTATTGATTAGCTTCAGATAAATGAACAGTGACACATCAAATTTGTGAAGAATTACTACTGAGGCTTTCACTTCATTAGGCAAGCTAGGGATTATATTAATTTTGTAAGTGAGAAACCATCTGATGTTAAATAAACTGCAACATTACATCTGGACGTTTTCATCAATAACGTAATCAATTGTGTGACGGTTGTTTTTCGATCAGCTTTATACTGTTTGAAAGTATCGCGTATGATCAGAAGTATGTTATTTCTACACTTGATTACATGAAGATAACATAACGTATAATTATGATAATTGAATTCCTAATTGAATGACGATACAATGGTCGGGTATAATAATATGTATATTATAAACAAATTAATAAAACAATAATACCTATATTATCACAGTTGTCTATTTAATACCGATGCTAGTTCCCAACACAAATATAATAAAGTACGGCACCATGAAGGAAAATGTGCAAGTGGAACAAACAGGTTTGCTTTGTATACAAACTAAATATTAAGACCAAACCAATAAGTGCATTTGAAAGTAATAATATCTATTGAGGTATTTAAGGCAATGTTGTTGGTTTATTTTGGGGTATTGGGTTTATTATTATGACTTTACTTTACATTCTGCTATTATTCATGAGTTGTTTTGTTTGTTCCATATCGTCATTCATATTGTTTCTTCTAAGTGCTGTCTTCCTATTTCGATTTGTCATTATACTTTACATCGAGACTAAGAGAATGAATAATGGGCTATTATCAGTGTCCTTACATGAAGACACGGATACCGAATTAGTGTCAGACAAGAAATATTATACAGTGAGAGTGCAGAAGTATCGGAATGTAATCCAAGTGAAAAATCGTTACAGTGAAACACAAACACTGCTCAAGCATTAATGCATGTACGATGTTTAACCAAGGAGTGCTGAGTACATTTAAAAGATATACAGTTTGACAACACGAATAAGATCACCACGCATAGTCATGATTCACCCGATCTTTATACGGACATTGTAAAGCAATCCACAACATACGTTCTTTCTATATTTTAAGTCGGTCTAATTTGCTAGTATGCATTTGCATGCATGAAATATGGCTTGGCTGCGTTTCATTCGGTCTCATGCAATAACTGCTACTTTAAAATTTCCTTGTGAAACTGGGTTATCCTGCATTTTTTTCGGCGGGACTAAGATTTTTAATTCTTTCTTCGGCTTATGTGTGGGCATCGCTCAGTGTAGTTCCTAGGAATATGTAATATTATTTCCGACCCCAGTCCTACCTTGCCCATTATTTATAACTAGGTCAAGTCGTAGTTGTGTCTCATTAAGTCGCATAACGTAAGGTCACTGTCCTCAGTGTTTTAAACACGCCACGGGGTTGTTGTGCATCATTTGGTCGCCGTTTTGGCATAGGTTTGTGTGAGCATTACTCGGTGTGATTGTGTGGTGGTGTTTCTGGTTTATGTGCTCGGCTAGTTAGGTTGAGTTCTATCTTCCTTGTCAGATTTTCTCATACCTTGTTTGCACGTTCAGTCATACCAGGTGCAGAATTGCAGTGTTCATGTTTGGAGAAATTAAGCAGTGTAATAAACGGGGGATCAGTACCTAAAACATACCGAACCCATTACTCAGGTCCTATATCAGGACGATCACATCCAACTTTTGACACATGTAGATAGAGAAATATCAAAAACAATAATTGGCTGGTATATGTGTTATAATTACAAAAATGCACATATGTATACACACGACATGATTATAGACTGGGTGATTAATATACTTGCATATTATCATATGTATATTGATACTAGTATTGATGTAAAGGATTCGTCACTGTACTTGAAGATTGTAAATTTATTTTCGGTCTCACTGGGACATTATATCAGATATTGGAGTAAAATGAACAACTTCATGATTTTGAATATTATTTATGTCTTCGAGTTTTTTATATCTGATACCGGCAAATGTCGAAGTACGCATGGAATCAATAAAAGTCTGAACCAAGATATCAAACCTCCCCTTGGGTACTACATTGTTGAACCTGATCATTCACCTCTTCAACCAGAACCGGTAGCTAACCAACATTAATAACTAACAAGGGAGTTTAGGTCATTGATCAACATTCCGGTTGAACCTACATTTTTGTACATCAGTAACTATACCCGTTCTTAATGTGTGGGTGTTAACAGTTATATCCAGTGCGCTGTTTCGTCAACGAACATTACCAGTGGTATTGATAAGCTTCAGATAATTGAACAGTTGCGCAACAAGTTTTTTAGGCATTACTACTGAGGCTTTCACTATAATTGTGACGACGTCTGATAAAAGGGGGCTTGTTGACTTTGACGTCGTTCCGAGAAAAACGTCCATTTATCGACGTTACTTTTTATCACGTTTTGTGAGCACGATGATGTCGTTGTTTGCATGATTAAAACGAAATTACCCCACCTACACCCTTAAAAATTGTTGACGGACAAAATAATACCGTGATACGGCTTGTTGTGGTTTTATCCGCTTGAATACGTCATCAAAAATCGTCATACGACCTTTGAACTCAGTCACTGCTGCTGAATCCACGCGATGCTGGTGTGCGAAAGATTGTTGTAAAGTTTTACGTATTTCAACTATGTTTCAGCATCAGTCTTGTTTACTTGAAGCTAAGTTAGATTAAAGATGAGTTCCGCCATACTTTACCATGCATTAGCGGCTTGGTTAGTAGTCATTTGCATCATTGAAGACTTCTCAAAATAAACCGACCCACCCGGAAGTGAATGTTTTGTTTATGGCAACCATAACTTTTACGGGTTTAATCGATGTTTTAAAATTGGTAGGCATAATCTTTGGGGCTGTAACATGATTTAAAACATAACATTTTCATGCAGGCTTGCTGCATAAAGCTTGTACCCAGCAGAGCAAGTCTTATGAATCGCCAATAAATTTAAATGGTATCGACCTCAAAACTTTCGTACTCCGCTAAATATGAGCAGAACTCAGTAAACCCATTCTGGAATTTATGTAGATGGTCTTATCTAATCTGTTTCAGAACTGTACGTAGACATTTATATGGACCTGACATTGAATTGAACATAATTATTATTGAATCATGAAGTTATTTGTTTAATTCATTTGTAGATCAACACTATAAACCCATGAAATGGCTGAACTATCTGACACATTGAATAGATGATGAGCTGTACTCAGTAGGTGGATACTGTATGGAGAATTTCTAACACATCATGTTGATATACTCTTCCATTCTGTACAGGTAATTAAGTTGTGTTGATGAATGCTTGAAATTTAGAATTCAGCTTATAAATGTTTTAATACTATCACTCCATATAAATGTATGTTTTATACAATACATGTATAACAAGCTGACACTACACTCCTCCCTACTCTCATTTCAAGGTGCTACATTCAGAACTGTACCAAAATAAATGACTTAAATAACTGTAAACTACATATGAACATTGTCTGTTTAGTTGCACACCTAGTTAAATTCAGATTCACTCAGTACATGTATTAGCAATTTAGCACAGACATACATGTACATTTTTGTAGCCCCCCCCCCCAGAGTATTCTTTGTGAAATTAAATGAATTAGGTTGTTAATTTCATAGCATAAGTTTCAACTGTCTATGTGTGCAACTAAACATGCAGTGCTCCTAAGTAGTTAGTTGAGTGTGGTACAATACTTGTTGTATGTTATACTTGTAATTATTAGTTTGGGTTAATAGTTATGTCAAAGAAATGAAATAGCATGTTATTTTCTACTCTCATTTAACACTTCCAGACTCATCTAAATTTGCAATTTTCACACATAAAATATCTCACATTATATTAAATTTTAAATATTAACTTTAGAGTAAGTTTTTATTTCAATTTCTTGGCTTGATTAAATATCATGTGTTTGCTCTCATGTCCTTATGTAGGCATATTTAAATGTTTATTCTAGCCTGGTTCAAGTCAACTGTTCAAATTTCATACATGTATTGAGATTCTTAACATATTATGACCAAATCATGTATAATTTCAAGTTGGGTGTGTGGTATCCATAAGGATACCATATATTGGAAGATGCATTGTATAAAAGTTAGTTTGTCAACTGATTATACATGTTCACTATCATAACAGCCACTGTTTTCAAACTACTGTATTTTTTGGTCTGCTATGCATTTATTTGTCACCATTCAGACAGTGGTTTAACTTATTATTTACTAATTGACTTATATTTTTTGCAGATGAGGATGTATGAGTAGCTTGTAGCTTGTCTTATGGGAATTTATCACACAGTGGGATTGTATAAAAAGATATGGTAGAATAAACACCTAAGTACTAACAAAAAGTATTCAGGACACATGCCACCATTCTAAGGTAAATTGGTATTGCATACAAAGTTTGCTTAATGTCTATAGATACTGCATACATTTATATTATTTTTAAAGTACTAATCCCTTAACATTATAACATACATATAATATGCATATGTAAGATTCGGAAAAACTTCTATAATTTCAGTTATACACTATCAATAAACAAGTCATTGATTAGGACCCATGGAGTCAGTAATTCATTTTAAAAAGTAATTAGGACATATATAGTCCCCTCCAGTTGGAAACTGGTAATGCAAATAATGACATGTATGTTTATGTCAGAAAATTATAATTGTGTGTTATTTGTTGGTATATTTTCAGCTGAAACAGTACAAGGGAAGAAGCATCTATGAAGGGAAGATGAAAATTGTCTGATTTCACTGTTTTCACTTGACTTCTACTACTGTATTAATTTGCCAGCAATAAATGTGTGTTTATTTATAACTGTGTTGTCTGCTCTCTGTATTTTTAAGTATAAGTTATGTATACATTAATGTATGGTCAATTTTTACGCTAGGTCCTCACTAAATAGCATATCAATTCTTTAATTAATTACTACATTGTAATATATATCAGTATTCATTTAATCCTTCATAGTACTGGTAGACTGGTATACATGTATATTGATTTGCTGTGACTAGAAACATTACACTACATGTGTTTTAAAAAAGTGTCAAAAGTAGCATGTTGAATTATCATTCTCCGACTAAATGTATATGTACAGCTTTTAGATGTCACTCACTCAGCCTTATCTTGAATAAAAAAGTGCTTGTAGTAGAGGCAGCATTTTAGGATTTTTGTAATTCTTATGATAAATGGCTACTCAGTTTACCTTAAAGATAACCAAGTACCACATTGGCCTTCTTTTTTGATGGTGTACTATTTCGCATAAGAGGCAAACATGTGCATGTCACAGTCAGTGTTCTATTTTAAAACACCCCATTGAAATATACAAGAGTAAGGCTGTCAGTTGGTTAACTGAAGTAAACTATTGGCCCGTAACAATACCTTGTAATTAGAATGACAATACACAAAACACATTATGAAATACTGATCATGTTAGACTATGACTATACTCCAAACCACATGCCTCTTCAGTGGTACAAACAAATTGAAGCACAGCATACTCCCTCACAGCAATGAACCCATTGTGCAAACAAGAGAAGGCTATTTTATCTGCACATTAGACAATTTATTCAAGCATGCCATGGTAACCAGAATATATTTGTAAAAAAGGAGAAACATTGCATCATTCTTTGGAAACAACTTTATTTTTTGCATTCAAGATTGTGAAAAACTGATTTTTTATATTTTTGTGAAAAATAATTTTGTTGCCATGGTAACATTTCAGACAACTTTTTTTTAAATCTCTATGGTGAAGTTGAATTTCATGTCGAGGCACAAAATGTGTTTTATTATTGTTTTAACTGTTTCCACGGCAACCAAATTTTAAAAAAGGTATGTTATAACTTTAATAAACATTATGTGGATTAAAATAATTTGTGTCACATATTTTTTTAAGAATGTGTTGTTTTTCAATATTTTGAAAATTATATTTTTTGTTGCCATGGCAACAGTTTAATTTTATTTTTCAAAAATATGTTTTTGCAAAATATTTGAAGTGATGTTTTGGCAATACATTAAGCCATTTCCATAAGGTTGGAGACATGAAACCAATATTGGTTTCCCTGACCCTACTTCTTCATAATTGACACATACACTAATTTTGTAGATCTTCCACCAAAAAAGCAATTAGTTGTCTTATCAAAACCTCCATAAAATCGGAACGACTTGAGATATTCGTCCATTTTTTTCAATTCTATATCCGTAAGATAGTGTTCTTTCCAGAAATAATAAAAAATGAAAATGTCAAATTTTTGCCATAAGCCCCCTTTTATCAGGCGCAGTCACATATTAGGAAAGCTAAGGATTATATTTGTAAGTGAGAAAACATCCGATGTTAAATAAACCACAACATTGCATCAGGACTTTTTCATCATTAACGTAACCAATTGTGAGACGTTCGCTTTTAGCTTAGCTCTATACGGTTTGAAAGTACAATACAATGGCCGTGGTAACATAATACGTATATAATAACAATTATAATGCCTATATTATTTAAGTAGTCTATTTTGATGGTTGGTGTATGAATATTTTACCGATACTTGTCCAATTTTGAGGGAAAATGGGCGTAGATTAATAAATAGAGGCCAAATATTTATGCAATGTGAAACACCACTATTTGCTTGAATGCAATATGTGCGTGCTGAACATGGAAGTCAGTAAAAGAAATACCAGAGGTATTACTTCATAGGTTTTCACTTTAATTAAATTTGAAAGTGAGATACCATCCGATGTTAAAAAACTGCAACACTACGTCAGAACTTTGACACCAATAACGTAATCAAGTATGTGATGTTCGCTTTTAGCTTAACTTGACACGGTTTGAACAAATAATAAAAATAATAATACCTATATTAAGTTGTCTATCTTAATGGTTGACGTATGAAAAATTTATCGATACTAGTGTTCAACCGTGCGGGAAAATGTGCCTAGATTAACAAGTAGAAGCCCGATATTTATACAATGTGAAACAACACTATTTATTGGAATGCAATGTGTTCGTGTTGAACATTGGAGTCGATAGAAGAAATACCAGAGGCATCGATGTGTCTATTGAAGCCTGTTTTAAAGTTAATTAACACATTAGATTGTATCGTGCGCCGGGAATGGGGTTCCTGTTTTAATAATGAATTACATGATTCGCTGTGAAGTTCGAAGTTGATTTTGAGTCTGAGGTCTAAAATCCACAAAAAACACGAACTATCCCTGTGAATGTCGTGTCAATTATACATTTAGTTAGCTTAGACAGTGTGCAAAGTAATGCTTTTCAGACCGTATTGATTTGCATACACAATTTTAACACATTCGATCAGTATTCACAATACAAGTCCCCTTACCCAATAACAAGACAAAATCAATGTTAAGAACAATATCTTGAAGTCCTTTTGTACAGATTTGCTTTGTATGCACAAAACTATTAAGACTAAAACAATAAGGGCCTTTAAAATTAATGAAAGTCATTGTTGTATTTATAGCATTGTTGTATATTTATTTCGTGGTCTTTTGTGTTTGTCATTATGACTTTACTTTACATTCTGCTATTATTCATGAGTTGTTTCATATGTTCCGTATCGCCTTTCATGTTGTTTCTTATAAGTGCCGCCTTTCTATTTGTCATTATAATTTACATCACGACTAAGAGAATGAAGAATGGGCTATTATCAGTGTCCTTACATGAAGACACGGATACCGTATTAGTGTCAGACAAGAAATATTATATAATCAGAGTACAGAAGTATCGGAATGCAATCCAAGTGAAAATTCGTTACAGCGAAACACAAACACTGATTATGCATTAATGCATGTATAAAAGGAGGCGGAAAAAGGAGTAAACTCATTAAGAAACATACCGAAAGTCCACAGTATTCAGACAACCATGATATGAGGTCTTAAAGAAATTGAACTGGTCTAAATACGGGTGTTTATTGAAGTACAAACGAGGCAAATGCACTAAAAATGTTTGTTCTAAATTTTGAGATGGTTTTCCAGCAAAAATGTGAGTTTGTCCAATTATTGATTAATTGATTTTTATAAATACACCGAGCAATTGTTCCAATTAGACATCTAAGCTTACTCGTGGTTTACGAGATATGTAGGGTATAGTGTATGTATTGTTCAAACAAACTCGGTTTGTGAAGTTCATTAAATATGACATCATAAATATTGATTTTGAAAACTTATTATTAAAATGTGCTTCGTCAGATAGTGCCAGTAGGATATTAAGTATACATAAGTTGTCACACATGCAACCTCGCTGAGAATAAGCAACACCCGGTTCATATACTGTAAAATCATTAATTTGTGTGGGGGATTAAATTTCGTGGATTTCGTGGTTCACCTAAACCACGAACTTCAATCCCAACGAACATTAATTTTGAAATGAAAAAAAACAACGAAATTTCGACCCAACGAAATCGAATGATTTTACAGTTTGTTGAATTGTTATGAAAGTGAAAGTATTAGAAATTATTGTACTCACCGCCTTTAAATATTGCATAGAAACAACATATCCCGACCCATAATGTAGTCTGCTTCATTTTACACGAAAAATTTTGAAACCACTTTGTCATCATGTTTACTAATCCAACATCAATATTATGCAGTGGATCCACATGCGTGACTCACATAATGAGATGCAAACACCGGAAGGATCCTGTTACAACATGTCGTCATACTCCAAAATCCAAGTTCTACGTTTAACACTTGGAAAATCTGACCGCAGTCATCCAATGATCGAAACAGAACTCAATGCTGTAAATAATACAGCAGACTTTAGTTGTCAATGTATTTCACTTCTGTGTAATTATCTCCAGCGATGTTTACAGTGAACTTTCCCATGACAGTAGAATTATCCTAATTGCTTCCTGTGTGCAAATGTTTCATTGATGCTCCTTTATGGACCCTAAAATAGCAACATCATACATTAAGTTGTCGTAAGTTTCGTAGATAATAACCTACGAGTGAACGTATTACAGACTAATGTATAATCTAAATTTGAACAGGGATGTAGATCGGTTTTACGTCATGTAGACAAATAAGATACTAGCATATGGATAAGTTTACACAGCAAACTTTCAATGGGCTCAATATAATTGAAATGTTAAGTGTGCTTGTTATCAAAACATGGTTTCTTATGTCACAACACGCTATTATGTAAACACCTTTAAGATTATTCAATGACATGACAAGACAAACTATAAATTCTGCAATGGATCTGTTTACCAATGACAATAGCAACTTATAATATTACTTATTATTTGTTTAGGGCCCTCCGTCCTCGCAAATGCTAGTCGACTCTTACTTGACATATGAAGTTAACATATTATTTTGAAACTAAACACTCGTACTATTTATAATATTCAAATTATTTTTTTCTTTAATTTTTAGTTACAAGACAATATTTTGGCTTCGTGACATCATTTTATAAGGTAATTTGGAGAAAAATTTTTTTTCTATCTTTCATTAATTTTATAGGAATTTTTATGTGGTAAATAGATGAAAATTAGGTTACTATGGATTTCTGAAATGCATATTTTTAAAACCGCTCGGTAAAACCTTATAAAATTTAAATTTAACATTACATACGCATTGAAGTTATTTTTGAAAAAATATGCAATGGTGCCAATTGATTATATCATATTTTATTGCCCTTTATCAATAGGGTACTTATTGGCAATATGCAAAAAATGCCTTAATTTCAAGGAGGATAGGGTTACATTCTTATTTTAATCTTCTTCATAATTAGACAAAACATCATTTTTACACTTTTGATTGAAGAAATAATCATTATCATTAGATTTAAATACACTCTTGTTCTTATTGTGTCAACTGTCGGAGACTTATTTTATTTATCATTCAGTTGACTCCAATTGTTTTTGCAGTACGTTCTTACGCTGGGTGTAGGGAAATAAAAATAGTAATTACTCTCTTAAATGACAATAAAAGTGTTTTAGAATTCACATGCAGTTGTCTTAATGGGTATACAGTAGAATAAAAATGTTAAAAATTCAGTCACCAAAAAAACATTGCGTTTGAAAATTCACTAAGTAAATTCATAAAAAAACATTGTTGATCACTGTTTTATAGTTATTTTATTCTCCATAGGTTTATTCAAAATAGACGAAATATTAGATCATAAGGAACTTTATAATTTGCCCCTGGTTTGGCAATATTCTCGATAAGACACCAAAATATGAATATTTTTCGTCGTTTTTACTCACAAAATCTCGTTTTAGGCAAACAATAATACATTCCGAATTGTTGAGGTTGTGTCCATCAAGTGAAGAGTGTTTAAACCGTATTAATAACATGCTCAGATATTGAATGAATCATTTTGAATATAATATCCATCACATTTCACACAAAATATTTCAACTATAACTTTCTAATTTTATATTTTACAAATAGGCTAAGGTTAGATATATTAAATACTGTATAAATAAGTCATATTTCCCGATTCAGATATGTGCAATAATGCTAAGTTTGATTCTCATTAATTCCTAGGAACACTGTAAATCAATTGATTGAGAACTGAGCAATAAATGACTTTAGTTGGCGATAGTAAAGTATTTTGCAAAACTAACAATAACTATTACATTTAAGAAAAAGCCATAAATGAATCTCTATACCTCAAAAAATAAAACACAAAAAAAGTTTTTATTCGCATATTCAAATCACACCGTAAGAATAGTTACCTTATTAAGTGTTAGTACCGTACATGTATGTCCATAAAACAATTCTCGAATTTAGATACCGAAGCATCTTAAAGTGAAAATCATTATCAAATCATAAAGACATACTTATACTCCAAATCATTGCCGAGAACAGTTGCTTACAGCGTCCCAATAACGAAAAAGGTCAGGTCTGTAGTTTATATATGTACGTCATCCTTTTTAATTATTTAAATCAGTAGCGGCATTGTTTGATGTTGTTGTTTACACGCTAGCTATCGTATATGAAACAGACATGCTGGTTGCCCACTGATATAGAAGAAAGAGAATACCTGAATATATTTAATTAATCAAGATGGTCCAATATCGAAGCCTGATCTTAATTCAATTGGTTATAACAGTAATGAGGTTTGTATCGATCGGTTATATATATCCGTCCAGGATTAAGTAGTTTCTACCATTCAACATAATTCCCAAGCACAAATTGAATATAAAACACCATACCTGAATTAATATCTTGTTTTCAATTCCATTAGCAATATCTTGTATATATTCCTATGAATGACAAACTATTTTTCTCTTTTTTTTAATATAGCCAAGCAAACACTTTTTCTTTTCAGCTATGTGATAATGCACACTCCCTCGATGATTCACTAATGCATCCAACACCTAACACACTGTAGTCGTTCTAATCCGGATCGCATTTTTACACCACGACTATCCAAACAACACTGTTGCTTCGACTGCTGATACGGTTTAGTTTAAAGTATATGTAGCATCCGTCCTCATCAGCGTGTTAAATGAGGTATCGGTTCACATTCTAAGCCTCTTTAAGTAGATCGCAGCCACACAATTCATCTATCGGAGATTCCAGAGTTAAGTGCGACACTAACACTGAAAAAGGAAAGGATCGATATAAGCTGATTTATATCTCAATGAATGGAGACAGAAGCAGTGTTATTAAATTCGAACAAAACTGAAACAAGTTTAGTTCTATAGATTATACTAGTATATGTACACGGATATCATATCCTAGCACAGAGAATCTACAGACTAGTATTGACGCGTCATAAAAACTAGTCCAATGGCAGAGCAGCTTGTACATGTAAAAGCAGGGGCCTTATTCACCAACGTTGTAAGTCTAAAATTCAGACTTAGACTTAAAATTTCCATTATTCATAATCTCTGCCTTTTCTTTAAAATTATATTTAAACAAATCAAATTTTAACGGACTATTTATTGTTATCCACTGAACATGTATACCAATTTATACCAAAATCGGTACATTTATAACAAAATGGGAGCGAATAGAACATTTGACAATGTAAAGTCTAAGTCTATATTTTAGACTTACGACGTTGGTGAATAAGGCTCCAGTGCCCTGTTCGAATGCAGTTAAATGAAAGTCTCGTGTACGTCAGTGACTTCGTCGTCTTTTCGAGTTGTATTGGACTTAAAGTAATCAGGATCAGTTATTCGTAAATTCAAAATATAAGACGACTGCATGATATCAGATTATACTTTTTCTGCGAGTAGCTGACATGGCTACAGTCAATGACAAGATATATTGTAAACATGTCCATTATCCAACAGCGACAGTGAACTTGAATAAACAAATGACGTGTTTACATTGTTCTGTGACATTGACTGGTACAATGAGACAACGGTGCCTGAAGCTATCCATCTGCTTCCAAGCTTTGTTAACAACGACAAGATAGTGATGTCACAATAGTAAGAGTAACAATATACGTAGTCTCATCTTTCTTTATGTTGCAAAAATAACAATTTATTGAAATATTATTAAACTGTATTAAATTATTTAATTCTAGTCAATGATAAATAATTTAGCATAAACTAATATGATATTGACAATTAATAACACCATACCAAACCTAAATATATTGGAACAAAAACAACTACTAGTACGCATTAAATGTGAGATTTCTACAAATCATCCCCATAAAACAACAATTATAATCAGTTACTGCACATACATTTGTACTACGTGGAACGCTATACTTGGTAGAGTGTTTGCTGCGTTTCATTAAGTCTCATGCAATAACCGCTATTATATAATTTCTTTGTGAAACCTGGTCATCCTACATTTGTTTGGCGGGGACTTGAATTTTTAATTGTTTCTTCGGCTTACGTGAGGGCATTGCTCAGTGTAGTTGCTAGAAATAGGAAAATAATTTCCCACCCCATTCCTAACATGCCTATTAATTTAAACTAGGTCAAGTCGTAGTTGTGCCTCTTATGTCGCACAACGTTAGGTAACTGTTCTTAGTGTTTTAAACTAGGACACGCCCCGGGTTTGTTGTGCCTCATTTGGTCGCCGTTTTCACATGGGTTTGTGTTGGCATTGCTCAGGCTAGTTGTGTTGTGGTGTTTCTGATTTCTGTGCTCGGCTTGTTAGGTTGAATTCTACCTTCCCTGTCGGATGTTCTCATACCTTTTTCATACTGATTGTAAATGTACTGAATATGTAACTGGTATTTGTATAGATTGCTTTCGGGGTTCCAATTGCGGTGGTCATATTGTCTAATGTGTTTTCGAATCTTCTATTGCGCCATACAGTATCGGTAGAAATGCAACTATTAATTAAATAGTATTACTGTACCTTTTTGAACGTTCATGATTTATTTTTGTTTATCTGTACACACTGTCCAATAAAAGTTTAATTTTTTTTTGCAATTTAAACTATTTCAACAGGCCGAGATAATTTCGTTTCACTCAATTCTCCATTGTTGGATAGGGTACTAAGGGGGTAACCTTGAACAAGAACGCTGACCTATTAACTGGCGTATTGTGGAAGTGGTATTTTTAATATCAAAAGTTTATGACAGTGTATACAGACAAAATGAGATTAACCAAATTGCTTTCAAGGTGCATGAAAGAAACCAGCTATCTTTTAGTTAATGAGATAGAAATTAAATCTGACAACCGGTTAAGTACCTTAATTGCGTATTTAATTCCCATTAGATGATCATGCTTATAAATGTTTACTGCAAAACCTGCATCTTTCTACTTCGATTATTGCAATTTTATTCCCAAAAAACTCGAATATAATAACGTTTGAATGAGCATAGGCTTAAATCGAAGGCGTATCATTTATTGAGAACTGGGAGATAACGTGGCCGATTTGTGATTCAGTAGAAGAAGATGACAATACATTTTACCAAAACAGAAATTATTTTGACTGATAAAGGAGATGTTCAAATTGAAATAGGGAAACAAATGTCTCGTAAATTATATTTATTACTTTAATAGCGAATTCAGCAAACACGAGATTGTCTCTGTGATTTACGGATGTTAACATTTAATAACGTTTTATTGAACGCAATACGATTTAAACCTTCAAAGTTTATCTAAAGCCATGAACTTATTCCAAGTAATCATCAATTATATTTTTCTGCTTCCAAGTAGGATTTTAATTGTGGCCCTAGAAATGAAATATAGAGCTTAACCAAACACTTGTTATATCCTCATATGGCTTAAATGGCTTAGCGTTTGTCAATAACGGTGTCAGCGTTGTATATAATTTAACTGAATCTTGGAAAGTGTCTGTGCTAACTCATTCTATGCCTAAGGGTGTTATCGGTGAATGTCGTTTGTGACAACATGCACAAGGGTTGTTTATTTTCTTCCCGGACGGTCGTCATAGCGCTTGATTGGAACATACGATTGTAGTAGAATTTCGTTTCATAAGACTTAGTTACCAACTCGATTATTTGACAAAACAATAAATAGTGTTATCCAACCGAACACTAACTATGGTTACTATAGAAACCTCACAAACGACTACCCGGCCCAATCCAATTTTGTAGTGGTATGTCGAGTGTAAATTAGGTAGGGGTCGTGGTATTATCACATATTTTAAGCAGAAAACGCCAGCCAACAATATTATATGCATCTAGGTCGTGTAATATAACATTTGATATCAATTCCATAGATCCTTTTACATTCTAATGTGAAAGCCCCAATAAACTCGGATTTGCTTAGAGAAAACGGGTAATGAAACAATTCTATGAACATTTTGACCGTACACCTGTAAAGACTCTTTAGACGATTATCGTAAATGCGGGCCGTTGTTTATATATTAAATAAACCATTCTACGATGACATGTCACCACCACCTGATGATCAAAGGCCGGGCAAACATAAAGTTCGCAACAGAAAATGACGTACATTCAATGCCTATTCGGCGTTAGACACTAATAGAATGATTACTGCTGTATGAATTGCAGCTACATGCGATTTTACCGAAGTTATAGCATATTAAATCACTACTGAACTCTAAACACGTCGAACATATCGATGGCTTAGAATTAGAAGTGCCACTTACGACCTTTAAAGATTCATACATATTTGAAATCTACTTCACAACGCGCTTCTTATGAGCCTATTTTCATGAAAATCTGAAATTGTCATGTAGACCAAAAAAGTGTTAAAAACGTGTTTCTTGTTTTCTCAATATATCGATTTGGTAGTAACGACCTTCTTGTTTTAAGCCATCGATATGTGTTCGGGCATTTTCTTGAACCCTCAATATTGATTAAAAGTTGCAAAAAGTATCGTTTCAGATGCGAAAACGGCGTAACGTCGCCTTGGGCCGACTAACGTAACATGAACTTACTCAATTGCTAATATAATGGAAACCCTTCAGTAAAGGAATGCTGTGAATGTACTAGTGTGCGTTTTCAAGTCGTAGTCGTGTTGCATAACGTTAGGTCACCGCCCCGGGGTTGTTTTGCCTAAACTGTTCGCCGTTTTGGCATTGGTTTGTGTGGGCACTGCCCGATTTCTGTGCTCGCCTGGTTGGGTGCTACATTTCCTGTCGGAATTTCCAATGGGTTTTCAGCAACATCGATCGTCCGGGAATTAAATGAACAATCCTCGTAGGTGATGGATTCAATCATACACTTTTCAAATTTCGTCGCCTCCATACAAATAACTTATAACATGATTCACCTCACTACAATATTCTTGTAAATCGGTTCAGTTTATTTCAATGCATACAAAACAATGTCACATAAACGGAATCAATTGCAAACACAATACGTCCGTATTTGGTCCTCAATTATGTTCTCGATCCAAACTATCTGTATTCGAATATGGCTTTGTTATCATACCAACTTGCAATAGAACCCAGTCAAATATGCAGTCTCCAATGCATTGAACAATGTTCATCTATGGCTTAATCTAGTCGGCTGTTTTGTTTTACACAATAATCAAGCTTTGTACAGATGAACGTTTTGATCGAATTAAACAAATATTAACTTGTGGTCAATGACCCGAGTATGCGTGATTTAAAGTCCTTATGTAACATTAACTACGCTCCTTTATTTCATGCTTATCGGTGGTTTACGGCGGAATAACGGTGGATTATTTGCCGATAATTTCACAGTCCATAATTTCACAGTTCATTATTTCACGGAAACGGACTACTTTTTTAAAACAAATTTCCCCGCCGCAAAAACGAAAATAATAAGCATTTTCACTTGTTTTCTTGATCTTTAAATAAATAACAGAACATTATACGTACATGAACGTTAAACAAATGGACGAAATTGAAGCCATTGCAGAAGAACTACATTTGTACTTGATTGAAACTCGACGCGTGCATGGCGGGAAAACGACGTCTAGCAAAACATTTGATGTACTAGTATATAGTTGAGTGTTTCCATCATTTAAGCTATTTGAAGCATGAAATAAATAGAATATTAGTATTTTTCCGTGTATGATCCGCTGATAATTCACCTCGTGAGCAGCTGACTTATATTTTCACTCGTGGCTACGCAACTCGTGAAAATATTACCTCAGCTGCTCACTCTGTGAATTATCAGCCGATCATACAAGGAAAAATACAAATATCCTCTATATATATTTTTATGAGGAACAATTAGTTGTTTGTCGAAGAGTCAATTGTCACTGTTCTAGGAAATAATTCCCGGAAAACTGGTGTGGGGAACTATCCCCCGTACAGCGCTGAAATAAAGTTACAAAATTCGTAAAATAAATGATAAACACTCCTCAGAAAATAGCTCCGGAAATCTATTTCAAATGGCATTCCTTAGTCCTATTTATTTGAGGTCGTGTTTCCCGATTATCCGACAACCGAGACATCGGTTTACAAAATCCGCAATAATACAGAAATAAAACTGTTATAGTTACACATGGGATTCGGGAGAAAATGTTATCTTTTAATTATCGAGACGGAAGAGACCATCACTCAAATTGTAACTATAATAGATGATTTATCATATATATTCGTATCGTAAAGAAATATTAAAGAAAAATGGTACCACGGAACTGTTTGCTAATTACAAGTATGTTGCCAGCTGATATAATCATAAATAAAGAAATATGATGCTATATGAAATGTGTGTGACTGGAGAAACAATGGAGCTATTGTAAAACATAGCTTACACCATACAAAACAGTCATAACAATTCAGACAAGATCGTCAGTGTTGAATCATAAACATCAGAACATGAATATAATTAAACAAGAATAGCATATATTATAACTCGATACCTACGTATGAACGAAGTCACTTTTTATAAGTCGAATATTGAGATATTATAACTTATGGCTGATTATTCAGGTTGGAATTATTGCTAACCATTTTTTAGCTTAAATTCACATATAGCTAGATATTCTTATGAATTAAATGCATCTTGTGGATTAGAATCGCTCTGCTTACGCGTAGATAAGATATCCCATAATGTTATTTCTTTGTTTGAGTTTTTGGTGACATTTGCACTAGTACATTTTGTACGATTAATTATTCAAATAGTTTTACTTTCACATGAAACAAAAAAGTGTAATGCGAAGTTCTAACATAACTACATTACAGTATAATAGCAACAAACAATCCAATAATTATATTATCATGCAGGTGCATTCAACAAACTGTAAGTAGCTAACGACTTTAAAGCGCAGAGTGCATTATAATTGTTCACTTAAAATCTAAGATACATCTTAGAATGTTCTGGATATAATTACCCTGACTTTTTCTAGTAATGATTGGACGTCAACTGCCAAGTTGTATGAATTATTAAAGCGTTTATTCAACTTTTGATAATTGTATGTTCATACATGAATGGCGTTATAGATGACGATGTGAACACACTAGTGGAGGACTACATTGTACATGTATATTACTGACTATGGAGGTTTGTGGACCATCATCAGTGTGTGTTTCAAGCTCTGAAATTTATTTATTGTAATGGGCATCCATACATAGTGGAAATGGCTATAAAACTCAATCTAGGCACTTTGTGCTTGGTGGTGTTTGTACACTGACGTGCAAAAAGAAAAGCGAGTTTGATCTTGCTGAGTACTCCACAAGCAAAGCGGTACATTTTTATTTTGTCTTTGGTATGACTTGTTCATAGTCTAAGTGTTAATTGTGTTTCATAGCTAGTTGGTATGCTATTAGAATTCTGTGATCGAAAACTTAAGATAATGATAAAAAAGTAATACAGATCAGAGACATACCGCTGGCTTAGAATGAACGGTCGTAAGTACAAAATTGAGAAAACCTGTCCGAAAAGTACTCCTTACTTATGCTAAAAAAACTGTTTCAACATGACAAGTTCTATCTTCATGAAAATAGACTGATGAGAAGCGCATTGCAATTCAGATTGTAAAACTGCAACAGTCTTACAAGGACGTAAGTACTTTCTTACGACATTCTCATTCTAAGCCAGTTACATATCTTTATAAGGCATTGGAGAAAAATTGAAAGCTATAGCGAACTCATTGGATTCCTATTAACCAAAATGAAACATGAAGACGCACTCCAGTAGTACAGTATTGATCAAAAGAACCATCTTGCCACGTCGTGGCACGGCATTCACCCAAACTCATTTATAATTTATAGAGAAAATCAAATAAACATCATTGTTTCCGATATTGATACTGTTAATAAAGACTGTCTAAACATTTGTTCTGAAACAAATACGGTGTCAAACAATTTTTGAACATGCTTACAGTAGTCGGAACGTCCGAGTTGTCACACGAAGCGCACGATGGACGAACGATGCACGCACGATGTACGGACGATACACGCACGGTTCCCGTTACAAAAATACACGATGGGCGATACGATAGGATACACGATCCGTACGTTATACACGGTCTACACGGTCTGCACGATGGGCGATACGATATGATACACGATCCGTACGTAATACACGGTATACACGATACATACACGATAGAGATACGGAACGTGCGTTAGATACACGATATGTACGATTCGCAAGAAGATTCCGAGTGTGAGAAAATTCACCTTAAAATTTCGTCCACTCAGACTCAAAATTGTGTGTAATCGAAGCAGAAATTAATACGACTAACAATGTTGTTGTATCGTCGTCAAGACGTCGAGTCCGACCAAATACTGTTGCATTAAATAAGTCGAGTAACGTACTTGCGACTGAGTGTTTAGCCGATATTTATCAGTTTTTGTCAAAAAAAATTACAGGGTGGCCGAAGGCCGCTTATTTGGACCATTATTATTAAAGCCTGGCCTTTAACCGACTAGTTTTACTCACTAGAAGTATAGGCCTTCATTAGGCGTGTCTGTAGGAAGGAAAAGGGAAGTAACCGTTGGCGTTACTGATCATCGGTATCTTTCAAGCGTTTGTTGATCCAGATTTTTATGAAAATACAGAAAGATGGATTTTCTATTTATTTTAAGGTTTTTCAACTTATTTAAGTACTCGTTACTATAAACGAGGAATTAAAGTTGTTATACAATGCACCCCGATGACAGAAATCTTATGTAAGTATCCTGTCATTCTCGATTTCATTTGTTAGCCAAACTTTGGAATGACCCTGAACACTTTTTACACTGTGACTTTTTGTCAGTGTCTCAATTGCTCTTGTAATAGCCTTGTTTATGAGATTATGCACCCACGACCCCACCTTCCACTGGGGATGGGCTAGATTTTTACTTTCGTGTTGTCGAAACCCTCTGATAAATGGTAAAATTACCATAACAGTGTGGCCATACCACGTGACCATGACATCACAAACGGCTATAAACCCAAGTAATTTTTTGATAATAAACCGTCGACTCGGAAAGGAAAACAGGCGTAAGTATTTTATTTCTTCATCGATTTCTATGACATATAGCCCATGCTAAGCGGAGAGTGATAAGCTTTCAACAAAATATAGTGACTCTATCCGTAGCTGGGCCGTTTTTGCAAACATTCGGTGAAACCTTTGCTTCAGCTTGTTTGAAAGCGGACTACTTTGCCAAGCCGTTCTGTTTTTTTCTTGTATTATCTGCTTTATTGTGCCTGAAGACTGATGTTTAAACCAATCGGTAACACCGGGTGCTTTTTCGCATCAAATAAGATACATATTGTCACAATGTAAGGCGGAAATCTTACATTTCCCTTTGATTTCTATTTGTGGCTACAATTGCAAGACTAAATTACCGGCTACAGTTGCAAGCTGTTTTCAGAATTCGCTACAATGCAAAGCAATGTTACCAATCATGTGTCAAAACTTAATTTATAATTAAAAAAACTACATTGTCAATTTTTCGTAAGTACATTTACTTTATTGCTACAAAATATTTATTGAATAAACTGGCATAGCTTTCACTTGTCCAATAAGTATCATTTGGGTTCAGTCGACCAATGGATCATAAGCCTATAGCAAAATTATGACTGGTATTGATAGCGTTTATTGTCGCACTGACTATCGTAAAATTGTTACGAATTAAAGATCATTCACACATTCACTTAATAATACAAGGGAACAAAAACATATTTTCAAATAAGAAATCACTTTTAAATATAACACTTCTGACGGAAAAACTAATCGAGTTTACTTTATTATTTTTCAGTGATGACAGGACAACAGCCTTATATATTCTGTCTAAAATCATCATAAAACTAAATCCCGAACAGATGCTTGGTAAGCGACAGAAGTTCCACGATACAGAATTTTCACCGACGATGAAATATCCAAAATAGGATTAATGTGTTCTCAGGCTCCTCTTGTATTTGAACTCCTTGGTTCACAAAGAACACAAATGGCATTTCGCTTTGCAACAATCTGAAATAAAATAAGTTCAACGATTTAAAACTATCTTTCTTTTGTGAATTCAAACTACGAGTGAATTGTTGGACCAAAATGCATCATGCGTTATAAAAGATATGGTGATATATTAGACGAGAGGCTGTCTTCTTGTAGCTTCTTTTAAATTTCTATTTTCTAGCTCCTTAACGTACGATATATATAGTCTAGAGTCGAGATTGTTTCACTAGGTGAAATATACACCATAAACGTATAAAGTACGATATACACTTACGCACACTCCTAACGCAACACTTGTATTTTCATGATTTCTCAAATATTCATGAAGGGATTTGATTTAAATTTGGAGTACAAATAAACCAACCCTTTACAAATGCTTCATAGCATTTTTATTCTAGTTGATAAACAGTAAGGTGAAAATAAGTTCAAATATTTAGTATCACTGTAAAATCAAAAGTCACAAAACGGCACAATGCGACCGACTGGCCCACCATGCTGTCCATGTGTAGTTCTTGCAGTCGACGTTGCTGTTTTTAAAGGGTCGTGAAGACGGTCAGCAACAATTTGTACATACTGCCATTACCGTGAGACTTCCTTGGCTGGTCATTAAGTCGGTCGGGGAGTTGCAACTTCTGAAGTCTTGAAATTGTAGACACATGGCGGCCGAAAAATTTGACGATATGAAACTTGAAAATATTGATCATATTTTAGTTTTATTATTATAATATTCTAAAATTGACAAACGATGATATTTCAACGTGTTTTCAACCTTTATAAAAATGTGTAATAAATTACAGAGCATACCTGTCTAATGGATTGGCCACTCTGTAAGTTTCCTACTGCGCGACCATGCTCTTCAATAGTCATCATGGCTATTTTTTATACAAATCTGTTTTTTTTCAGTCGGACTGTCGCCAGAGAGGAACTCAATGACTAAAATATCGATTTTTGCCACTGACTACCATTTGCACGTGCAGCACGAAGAAATCACCACCGCACAACGCTCAGAACTGACAAAGCGTCACGGATGAATGATTTCAACATTCCTATATTGCTAATGACTTAAAACAACATGGTTTATAAGCGCAACTTGATATCTTCAGCAGTGTCTGAGAAATTAGAATTATAAAAGTGTTGCGCTAGAAGTGTGCGTAAGTGTATATAGTACTAAGTCGATATTGTTTGAATATTCTATAATCCTCCTACATATAATAATAACTAAAAACAGGTGATGCCAGCTTCCTTGTGAATTCCCTACTTCAAATATACCTACGAGCTCGTAGACAACTCGGGAGCTCGTTGAAAACTTTTCACCGAGCTCCCGGGTCCTCTACGGGTTACAAAAATCCGTACGATGCTCGTACGAGATTAAGATGTCCTCACGGACCCCGTACGGACTCCGTACGGCATTGATAAATTTCGACTCGCATGGAGCTCGTACGATTAATGTGACCTGGAAAAGTTGAAGAATGCCGAAGAATTTTATTATTGTCGCACGGATCTCGTACGATCATCGTGCGAGCATCTTACTGACACCGTACGGAAACCATACGGACATCGTACGAGTGACTTATGAGCTTCGTTTGACCTACGAGTACCGTGTGAACCCTGTACGATCTCCGTACGAGTCCCGTACGATCTCCGTACGAAGATTACGATGTCCGTACGGACCACGTACGAGGCATTCTCTTTTATTCGTACGAGGTCCGTACGAGCTGTGACCAGAAGCTAAAAACCTACCAATACCGTTAGGATTTGAAATATTTTGGACTCGTAGCCTACTCGTACGAGTTGGTAAATCCGTACGGACATCGTACGAGCATTGTGACAGTAGCATTAGAGCGATTTCCATTTTCGCGTTATTCATTTGCCAAAAAGGGCAACTGTTATTACGCTTGTTTGAATAATTATAACATGTTATATATAACCGAGAAAATCAGTACAACCAACCTACATGTATATTCTGTAAACTATTGCTACTTTGTGTAGTGTACCAGCGTGTTTTGTTCTGTAACAGTAACAAATGAAACACAACTAAATAAATAACATTAATACTGGATGGTATTTGATTTGCATTGTAGCGAATTCTGAAAACAGCTTGCAACTGTAGCCGGTAATTTAGTCTTGCAATTGTAGCCATAAATAGAAATCAAAGGGAAATGTAAGATTTCCACCATGCATTGTGACAATATGTATCTTATTTGATGCAAAATAGCACCCGATGTTACCGATTGGTTTAAACATCAGTCTTCAGGCACGATAAAGCAGATAATACAAGAAAAAGCAGAACGGCTTGGCAAAGTAGTCCGCTTTCAAACAAGCTGAAGCAAAGGTTTCGCCGAATGTTTGCAAAAACGGCCCAGCTACGGATAGAGTCACTTTATTTTGTTGAAAGCTTATCACTCTCCGCTTAGCATGGGCTATATGTCATAGAAATCGATGAAGAAATAAAATACTTACGCCTGTTTTCCGTTCCGAGTCGACGGTTTATAATCAAAAAATTACTTGGGTTTATAGCCGTTTGTGATGTCATGGTCACGTGGTATGGCCACACTGCATAAGCACTCTGGTAATTCTTCGGCCCCTGGCAACTAAATATTGTCTTCGTGGTATTGGTTCGGAGAAAAAATTCCCAACATTTTCCCGGCATTGCGGAGGAAGGCTCCTTAACCCTTAATGTGCCGATCGCGAGTATAGTCGCGCTACACGATACCTTTCACCAGTGCCAATTGCGACTGTGAGTCGCGCCAGTGGGTATTCCTGATCAAAGTGATGTTTTGATTAACGCGTAATTATTTATGAATGGCAATTTACTATAATTTATTCAATAGTAAGTTACTCATTGATTATGTATGAATTGCATGAAAATATTTCGCAATGCATTGACATATTGCTGAATACTATTACAAGTGAACTACCAATAATTATCAAAATGTTATCAATGTGTTGCTTGTGTAGTAGGACTGAGTTGTCCTGTACTTTAAACTTATTGATTTTGTATACTACATGTATCATTGGTTAAAGGTAGACAAATCACTGAAGCATTTATAATCACTACATTTATATTTCATTGGTTGAAGTGATTTGTCTGACCTTTCAACCCATTTTATTGCTATATAAGACCAGTTGCACTGGTTAGCTGACTGTCAGGTCAGTAGTAGCCAACGAAGCTTAGGCTTCACCTAATTCTTCCAAAGAATATTTCATTGGAACGAACGTCTGTTATCTTGGATACAGACTTTTTATGTCCGTTTATGTCATAAGAATATTTCATATGACTCCCAGTGCAGTTGAATCCCAGTAAACTAGTCATATATATATATCCCATTTAATTCAGGCTTATTAATTGTTCGATAACTAAAATATTGAGTTGAATCTATAAATAATTGTATGTAATTCCTTTTGCATTATAATGGGATAAAATCTAAGGACTTAATTAAATACTGTTCATGTAACTTGGTGTCGTTATTTATTTAGAGTAAGTCATTTATTTACTTATATTATACTTATTGGATACTTCCACTATACGACCACATTGAGGACCAGCACAATAAATACAACACCACCATTATATCGTTGCAGTGTATGTAATCGCACTCAAGTCCCACAGACTGAGTCCGATTGCAACACCACCATATAATTGGACCACAGAAACAAGGATCTGTTACACTTGTTTTATCTTCTTTGTACAAATTACCGGGTTTATATATCGGTATTTTGATAATTGATACCTTTAATTAGGTGCTAATCAGAGTCACTCGCACATCAGATCAGATGAGATATTTATCTAAGTACACTGCGAAACAATTCGGCACTGGTTACTGATAAGCCTGCTGGGAATCCAGCATGATAAGGGTTAAATTGAAGGTAAAAATCTAAAACACAACTGTTTCCCCTGGCTATTCCACCGCCCGTCCACAGGGGTGGGGTTGTGGATGCAACTTACTGGTGTGTCATTAATGCATTGTATTACTTAGTTGGAGAAGCTTACCGAAGGGCCAGCGCTAAGCTTAGTGTATCATGTCCCTCCGGTAGTTTGTGTAATTTCTGACAAGTAATAATTTTAATACAGTACATTAATGCATAGCTACTGGAGCCCTTTCCGTATTAAACCAACGCTTTATCAATTGCTTTTTGGTAGTGCTTTACCATGTATATATAGAACAACATGCAACCAGCGAGCATACCATTTATCCGCACTGCTAGGCAAGCGCTACAAAGTGCTTTCGTATGAAACGCGCGCCTTGCAATAACTTAAAAAATTCAGCGCTATGTAACAGTCTGCTAGCCACGAGCGCTCACCGAAATAATATATATGTTCCATTTTGTCTGATATGTAGCGCTTATTTTAAGCAAGCTGTTTCTAAGCATATCCCTCAATAGCGGCCGGACTTCTGCAATGTTTCCCTAAAATCACACATTTCTGCGATCATCATCAGGGTCAAAATAAAATATCACTAGCATCTCTGTGTTGCCCGAATGTTTACCCAGCCGCAAAGCTGTGGTGAAATAATTTCACTCGCATTATTATCAGGCTTACTTGCGGAAATGAGTGACATTAAATCACCACGATTACATCGCCATGTCTACTCATGTCGAATATTTACTCTATCCGCTTGGGTCAGTTGGTCAAACCTTAATTGTGACATTGTCACGTTGTGTAGTCACTAGGTCACTTTAATCAGATGGATAATCTCTACAAAATCTAGTTCAATCTGGGGTAAAAAATTGTGTCACTTAATATATAGGTCAAATCCTGGAAATTTCTTGTATAGACAATAGAGATGAAAAAAATTGGTCTTATCTTGATGAAAATTCTCCAGAATGAATTATTTCATTATAATCTAGGTCAATTTCAATAAATTAGTTCATCCTGGGTCAAAATATAGGTCACTTGGTGAAAGTGTCTGAGATGTTTTGGGGGCTACCAGACTAACCGATAGTCGCTTACGGTCTGACAGACTTGGATAAACTGTCAGACCGGAAGGAAATCTGATTTTTGTTTCGCTAAAAGGCAGACAGATACTGGAATTGTCGGATTCGTCCAACAGCTATTGAGAAGTCTGGCTACCCTAAGTACCCTTTTAATACAGAAAAATATGCCCTCTGACAAAATTTTCAATGTGTAACATGTGTGCGGTGAACATTTATCAAATTTGAAATGAATATACAGTGAATACAGTCTTAACACATTCATTTCATTTTAAAATATTCACTTTTTGAATGCCAGTTATAGGTCTGCAACAAATAAGTGTGACGAATAGGCGGCGTACACTCGGTATAAGATGGCTTTGAGCTTTTCTTTTCCGAGTAATTTCATTGTGAAATCAGTTTTAGACTCTTTGTTTGATGGCCATCCGCATTTTAATGCATACATTATTTCTCGGGGAATGATAAGGAGACTCTTCAGAAAAAAAGTACCAGAGCGAGGAGATAATTAGATTGTTTTCCTACTTTGCGACTGGCTTACAAATTTATAATTGACCAATCAAGACATGTCTTACAAAAGACATGCGGTCATGTACAAAGGAATAAAAGCGAACCATGACGGTTAAGAGTCATCGGACAGGCAGTCCGGACGGAAACCAAATGCACCTGATAGAGACCATATTTGTCAGATTTGTCTGACGACTATTGTGAAGTCTAATCATGTAATGTCATTTAATTTATAGCTAATTGTCAATAATATGTAATATTTATTAAGGATTTATTGACAAAAACATAGCCTGCTGACATTGCAACATATATATACTACTCATCCAAATGGTAAAATGTACGGAATCTGGTTAGCGCCATATGAATTATCATGCCTCGCAAGATAGGGGCCTAGCGACGGTCTAGTTCGACTACCGTCAGCCTAACCTACATCTACATACCTGGTCATCCGGGGCCACAGAAGATGGTTGCCTCAGTACGCTCCTTTTTATCATACCATGTGTCGTGTCTCACGGTTTGTAAATTTTATGCGACAATCGGGCGATATAATGTTCATTTGTCATCTAATTGTCGCTTCTTGACTCGCTTCGCATCTCGACCTTGGAATGCCAGGCACGAGAATCGCGCAACATGCGAAACGATGCATGATATTTCAGCCCGAGAAACGAAGCGACATTCGAGAATCTCGCGACACAGGAGTCGAGGCACGATATTCTACTGCGAAATCTCATGGTTTTTTATACTGCGTTAGAGCGAGATCTCGTGTTTGAAAATTATGCCTTGCTTCTTGTATCAACCGATTGTCGGGCGTCGCTTCATGTGTTGCGCAATTCTCGCCCTCTTAATTGATAATTCATATGGCACTAATCAGATTCTGTACAAATGTGAGAGAACTGGTTGAGTACCATTCATTAAGGGGTCAAGTGAGTACTAAACCCCATTTAGGCGGTGCCTTAGTTCATATTATTGAACAACTTATGCCAAAAGATGTATGAATTAAATACCCCAATATCCATGTTGAAATAAAAAGTAAATACTGCAGTTACATGCAGTGATTAGAAATGCTGGTCGGCCGTCTTAAACTAAGTCGTGAACTTTGATATTATAAATTATTATAATTTATCATTATGCATAACACATCTACACCTCAATATTACCATTTAAATGTTCGATTCCTGAAACCAGAATTAGATGATGATAAAAATTGTATTATGCTTTTCAATAATAGCGGATAACTACTAGCAGAATTACACGTACAGAATGTACATCGATTTATAATAAGTCGGCATTTCAAAGACATTGGGATAGTTGGTCGGGAAAAGAACAACATTTAAGACATTTTCATTACATGAATTATGGATTATCGATGTGCAATCAATTCTTTTCATGACGGTGTACATAATTTTGGATGTCAATTTCGGACATACTTCCGTTGCGTCCCGGAAGTTATGGTCACCGATACGATACTAAACTGATGAATGATTTGATTTGGCATTAGTTTAAAAGGTCTTCGTATCGTCCCATACCTTTCGGTAATATGGATTTTTTATAGGACCCCCGACATGTACCCCTTCATGTCGGAAAAAAGTGCGTGTGTTTTTATAATGTACATGGACGATTCACACAATACGATGCACGATTAAGCTCTCGCTATCGTGTTTCATATACTTATACTGTACCATACACGTTTCACACGTTATACAGGTTGTACACGATGTACACGATACGATGTACACGATATACACGATATGCACGATGGGCGATACGATACGATAGACGATGCACGTTACTAAAATCACACGATGCACGCACGCATACGATACGCACGTTACACGCACGATGCACGCACGATACACGCAAATTTTGACAACTCGGACGTTCCGACTACTGTATAAATGTGGTTAAGTTTTAGCCTTATAAACATTGTAGTTCATTGAGAGGGAATGTATGCATAATTAAAGAATGATATATAAATGTCACATAAACGGAATCAATTGCAAACACAATACGTCCGTATTTGGTCCTCAATTATGTTCTCGATCCAAATTATCTGTATTCGAATATGGCTTTGTTATCATACCAACTTGCAATAGAACCCAGTCAAATATGCAGTCTCCAATGCATTGAACAATGTTCATCTATGGCTTAATCTAGTCGGCTGTTTTGTTTTACACAATAATCAAGCTTTGTACAGATGAACGTTTTGATCGAATTAAACAAATATTAACTTGTGGTCAATGACCCGAGTATGCGTGATTTAAAGTCCTTATGTAACATTAACTACGGTCCTTTATTTCATGCTTATCGGTGGTTCACGGCGGAATAACGGTGGATTATTTGCCGATAATTTCACAGTCCATAATTTCACAGTTCATTATTTCACGGAAACGGACTACTTTTTTAAAACAAATTTCCCCGCCGCAAAAACGAAAATAATAAGCATTTTCACTTGTTTTCTTGATCTTTAAATAAATAACAGAACATTATACGTACATGAACGTTAAACAAATGGACGAAATTGAAGCCATTGCAGAAGAACTACATTTGTACTTGATTGAAACTCGACGCGTGCATGGCGGGAAAACGACGTCTAGCAAAACATTTGAGGTACTAGTATATAGTTGAGTGTTTCCATCATTTAAGCTATTTGAAGCATGAAATAAATAGAATATTAGTATTTTTCCGTGTATGATCCGCTGATAATTCACCTCGTGAGCAGCTGACTTATATTTTCACTCGTGGCTACGCAACTCGTGAAAATATTACCTCAGCTGCTCACTCTGTGAATTATCAGCCGATCATACAAGGAAAAATACAAATATCCTCTATATATATTTTTATGAGGAACAATTAGTTGTTTGTCGAAGAGTCAATTGTCACTGTTCTAGGAAATAATTCCCGGAAAACTGGTGTGGGGAACTATCCCCCGTACAGCGCT
Organism: Spisula subtruncata; assembly: GCA_963678985.1. Lineage (NCBI taxonomy): Eukaryota > Metazoa > Mollusca > Bivalvia > Venerida > Mactridae > Spisula > Spisula subtruncata. Next base: position 2,660,810 of record OY787660.1, on the reverse strand, counting down.
GAAATAAAGTTACAAAATTCGTAAAATAAATGATAAACACTCCTCAGAAAAAAGCTCCGGAAATCTATTTCAAATGGCATTCCTTAGTCCTATTTATTTGAGGTCGTGTTTCCCGATTATCCGACAACCGAGACATCGGTTTACAAAATCCGCAATAATACAGAAATAAAACTGTTATAGTTACACATGGGATTCGGGAGAAAATGTTATCTTTTAATTATCGAGACGGAAGAGACCATCACTCAAATTGTAACTATAATAGATGATTTATCATATATATTCGTATCGTAAAGAAATATTAAAGACAAATGGTACCACGGAACTGTTTGCTAATTACAAGTATGTTGCCATCTGATATAATCATAAATAAAGAAATATGATGCTATATGAAATGGGTGTGACTGGACAAACAATGGAGCTATTGCAAAACATAGCTTACACCATACAAAACGGTTATAACAAGGCAGACAAGATCGGCAGTGTTGAATCATAAAAATCAAAACATGAATATAATTTAACAATAATAGCATATATTATAACTCGATACCTACGTATGAACGAAGTCACTTTTTATAAGGCGAACACTGATATATTATAACTTGTGGCTGATTATTCAGGTTTGAATTATTGCTAACCATTTTGAAGATTACATTCACATATAGCTAGATATTCTAATGAATTAAATGCATCTTGTTATTGGAATCGTGTGGATTAGAATCGCTCTGCTTACGCGTAGATAAGATATCTCATAATGTTATTTCTTTTTTGAGTTCTTGGTGACATTTACACTAGTACATGTACATTTTGTACGATTATTTATTTCAAATAGTGTTACTTTCCCTCGAAACAAAAAAGAGCAATGCGAAGTTCTAACATAACTATATAATAGTATGAAAGCAACAAAAAATCAAATATATTATCATGCAGGTGCCTTCAACAAGCTTAATTATCTAACGACTTTAACGCGCAGAGTGTATTAGCAGAAACGAACATTATAATTGGTCACTTACAGTCTAAGGTACATCCCAGAATGTTATGGATATATTAAACCTGACTTTTTCTAGTAATGATTGGGCAGCAACTGCCAAGTTATATGAATTATTAAAGCGTTTGTTCAACTCTTGGTAATTGTATCTTCATACATGAATGGCGTGATAGATGACGATGTGAACACACTAGTGGAGGACTACATTGTACATGTATATTATGGGTGTTTGTGGACCATCATCAGTGTTAGTTTCAAGCTCTGAAATTTATTAATTGTAATGGTCATCAATACATGGTGGAACTGGTTATAAAACTCACTCACTGCACTTTTTGCTTGGTGGTGTTTGAACACTGAAGTGCAAGAAGAAAAGCGAGTTTCATCTTGCTGAGTACACCACAAGCAAAGCGGTACAGTTTTCATTTTGTCTTTGGTATGACTTGTTCATAGTCTAAGTGTTAATTGTGTTTCATAGCTAGTTGGTACGCTATTAGAATTCTGTGATCGAAAAATTAAGATAATGATAAAAAAAAGTAATACAGATCAGAGACATACCGCTGGCTTAGATTGAACGGTCGTAAGTACAAAATTGAGAAAACCTGTCCGAAAAGTACTTCTTACTTATGCTTAAAAAACTGTTTCAACATGACAAGTTCTATCTTCATGAAAATAGGCTGATGAGAAGCGCATTGCAATTCAGATTGTAAAACTGCAACAGTCTTATAAGGACGTAAGTACTTTCGTACGAAATTCTCATTCTAAGCCAGTTACATATCTCTATATGGCATTGGAGAAAAATTGAAAGCTATAGCGAAGTCATTGGATTCCTATGAACCAAAATGAAACATGAAGACGCACTCCAGTAATACAGTATTGATCAAAAGAACCATCTTGCCACGTCGTGGCACGGCATTCACCCAAACTCATTTATAATTCATAGAGAAAATCACATAAACATCATTGTTTCCGATATTGATACTGTTAATAAAGACTGTCTAAACATTTGTTCTGAACTGAATACGGTGTCAAAGATTTTTTGAACATGCTAATAAATGTGGTAAAGGTTTAGCCTTATAAACATTGTAGTTCATTGAGAGGGAATGTATGCATAATTAAAGAATGATATATAAATGTTTGTTCAACGTTAACCAACTCCTTAGATAATTGTTTGTACCAAATGTTCTATGAGATATATAAACCAGATATTTAGGAAATAGATCTTAGTTTTCCGTGATATACCGGCCAATATATCACGGTTTGGAGTTCATATGCGTAGGAATTAATCACGAAGGCCGTAGGCCTGAGTGATTAATAACTATGCATGTGAACGACAAACCGTGATATATTGGCCGGTATATCACGAAAAACTAAGATCTATTTGCATTCTAACACGTGTAATATGCGCAATTTCATATGGACTCATTTTTATTGCAGAGTGATGCGTTGTTTGTCGTGTTGCTATAGACAACTTCCGCTGTTTAAAGTATTAAACCTCCACCCCTGGAATATTGTTTTTTGCTCATTTCATTTAAACAGAGGCATTACAAGAGCTCATTCCAAACTATGTATTTCATAAAAACTACAATGAATCGATAAATGCAATTGCTGTTGCAATAATACGGATATACAGGGTGCCCCAAAAAAACGGGGACCTAGGATAAACAATTGTAACTTTTTTCTCAATTATAGATATCACTCTATTAATATGTCAAAACAATAAGGGAAGAACACTGTTCTGAATACTAGCATCACTGTTGTGATTATATAGTTCAATACCCAGAGTTATCCCCCATGTTAACAATCGCATGTTTCAGTAAAACACCATAATCTCAAGCATTGGTTTCATAATTCAATGAGATATGTTTCCATGCTGATCTCAAACATCTTCCCATGTGCTCCAAATCTTTGTTTATGGTTTGTGATACATTAGTTCATTATGTATATAGCAAACAAGTTCGCTATTGGGATCAAGTTTGAGTAATTTAAGGTCACATGGCCTGTGATATTACGTAAGATATCAGTACTATTTCGCAAACATATCCTGATTTTGCTGCTGATTTATTGCAAGAAGAGTTTTCTGCTAGCATATGTTACTATTTTATAATTTCTGACATACACAATCACTCCAAAATATATCTATGTACTGTTTGTTTGGGTTAAACTTTACTTTTTGCTCCTTTCTATAGTCTAAACTTTTTTGGTAATAGTCCTTGACAATTTTTATGTTTTTATCATTGAATGATTGTTGATGCTATTTTGGAAGGTTTTCCACTTCCTTTTTGGTCAGTAAACTCACCACTTTTTACTCTGTTTTGCTATTTTTTGTCATATTTGTTTTATTTTAACAAGATTTTGATCACTCCTTCGACTTTAAATGCTATTTTAAAACAATAAATGCCCTGACACAAATGTCCTTGTCTTATAATGCCCCTTTTCATGTGATTAAGCAAAAATAACGCAAAATGCTGCCATGGTGAAAATGATGACGTCAATTCCTGTTTGAAGCACCATATTTAAACAAGTACCCTTTTAAGAAGTGGGGATCCCTTATATACACTTTCACAAAATATCAGCTTAATTCATCAAAATATGAATGAGTTATAAGGGTTTAAGGTAGGTCCCCGTTTTTTTGGGACACCCTGTAATTAAATAAATTAAGAAAGAACGCTACGCAAATAAAAGTTCGCACAACGTCACGTTTACGTTGACGCCAAATAAACGTCATAAATCCATGACGTCATTTGATAAACAAGACGTAAATTCCATTCATAAAAAGCGTTATTTATACGTGGGAGGTAATTCAACAGCCAAAAAGTAGTACGACAAAAACTGTGATATACTGGAAATTTAACCACGGTACAGTCCTATACGTTTACACGGTGCTAAAAATAGACTGTGTTAGAATTATTGTTTAACAACTGGTACTTATTTATTCAATCCCATGAGGTGGCAATAAAATGTATCAGATAATGGAACACGGACAGGGTAGGCAGACCATCGCTGCCATATGCCCGGCATTATGAGATTCGAGAGGTAGTGTACGCATAGAAGTCGAAATTGACAGGTCCTTTTAATAGGGGTGACAATATGATAAACAAACTTTACTTTTACAAAAAGTACATATTTAGATAAAACAAATCATATTCTTCTTCCATAATCATTTTAGTCTGAAATAACGAACTGTGCATGTATCTAATGACGCAGTTAAACTGATCGCCGCACAAGAATAGAGTTAGGCAGTCATTCCGATCGTCGCACCTGAATAGAGTTTGGCAGTTATTCTGATTGTCGCACCTGAATGGTGTTAGGCAGTTATACTCATGCCGCACAAGAATAAAGTAAGGCAGTTAATCTAATCGTCGAACATGAACAGAGTTAGGCAGTTATTCTGATCGTCGCACCTAAATAGAATTAGGCAGTAGGTGATCTTGCTGATTAAGATATTTAACAACCCTTACTATTACATTCATGTACAATATGGTGGTGTTGTTCCTCACGACAATCTCCATCTTACATGCTTTATATACATTAAGATGGAATGAAATAGGGATACTCATTGAAATACTACGCATATTAGTGTCACAGGTGGCTACAAGTATCTGGGTATCTTGATTCATATCATGAATCATATTTCAGTGTATACTTTTTCTAAAGGTAAAAGTATCCGAAATATTACCTGAACCATTCCATCATTTATCAGATGAATGAATTTTAATATGTATCGCACCGATAGTCTCACCTATTATTCGCGTAATGTATGATAGAAAAAATAAGCGACACATGCCTACAGAGAAAATAATACTTTCTTAAAGCGTTTACACAAAATGTCGGCGAATTATGCACGACTAAAAGTTGAAAGTGCACATTCCACGATTAAGTGTTGAGCGCTTACATGAGCGTTCATATTTGTCCTGTCCAGTATATTGCTGGACGAATATCTGTGCTGAAAAGCATACACATACAGCTAATTGTTTAACATGCATTGAATGTAGATATGTTCAAGATAGAAAATGTAAACGCGAGTTGATCTTATTGAGTAATGATGTAGCCTAATGTGTGATTAGTTATACGAGTGTTTTATGCTACATGTATGTGCACTTATCCGATTGTTTTAATTGACCACTAAACCAAATGCAATATTATCTGATATATACATGCAAAAATAAAATACAGCATACATTATCATACTGAATAATGCTACCGCTAGACTATCGCGTTTTATGTTTAAGATCGTATTTGTAAACCATGGACTAGAAATACGCATTAGGGAATAGTTTACTTGATAACTTTATTTGAAGAATAATCGAACGCTTCGTAATGACTTCATTTTAAGACGCCTAAATTGATCATTCAATGCATTGAGGTTTGTTTGTGTTTCTCAAAGTCATTTATAATGCATGACGTAGATCTAATAACAAGTTTCGTTAAACATATCGACAGACCGATTATAGACTATTTTAAAGTTGTAAACAGACCTGACATCCGACACTCCTACTGGGAATACATATATGTTTTAATTAACACTTGAATTAACAACGTCTACACAAGATGTGTTTAACATTGTTTTCAAATTGATAATACGTGTATCTATCAATATTTACGTAATTAAATTTAAATTGTTGCATGAGTTATATAACAGCGGTATCTGATAGTTCGATATATTGTTAAGTGGCCAATGAAAGTGAACGCGGCTGAAGCAGTATATCTTCTTTTAATGAATAATCAATATAGTTTCTTCAATTTCGCTTGATGTAAAATTTAAACAATATATGTGTTTCGTGTTCATACTGTAATGCACAAACGATTCAAAATCATATAAAGGTGGTGTAGCACCTAATCACCTCCACAAAATACAAGAACAGAACATATCATCCGTATCCCATAAGCATGAAGCAAGCCTATATTAAGAAAATCCAATATTGAAGGACAAAATACAAGGCTTTAAACTTGGAATAAATTACCATAAAGGGATCCAAGACAAACATTGTGCAATTTGATTGAATATAACAATATAAAGTGATGCAGTACATGTGCGAGTTTAATCATCCATTTGTTAGCTTATTACAATTATATTATATATTAATTGATATCATGTTTATAATTATATCATTATATTTTATTTCATAACACGAATCAACACCATTTTTCTGCTGGCTAGTTTTCTGAATAATCGATACGTTAAATCTTTTTTGACTACCAAATGTCATCGAACGGAAACTATTGACATCTCCATGTCTAGGTCAATATATGACTGGTTTCTTATGGTCATTGTCAGACCCGGCGGAATGATTTCAGCCATTTTTGTTAATTCGTCTGATATTCCTCAGACATATCGAAGACAAGTTGTAGATGAACAAAATTGTATCGTTATGTTATAGTTTGCATCACTGTGAAAATACAAGTCAATGCAGCCCGTTAAAAGCGTGTATTTCAATTGTCCTAATGAGCTTTTAACTTCATTATATAGATGTGGCCTATATTGTATTATAGACATATTGTAAAACACATTTTTATAAACACATTGCCAAAACCATGGAAACCATGTAGAGTGTAAACAAACACATTTGGGACAACACTACAAAACACCTACACTAAATGAACCACATAAATACGATTAAGTAGATGGAATTGCGTAAAAACCCACAAAATTTCACTACAAATGTAACATCCGAGGTATCCGAGTTAATTGAATTTCCGTTTCATTTAGAAGAGTTTTTCACTGAAAATGAAAAACAGTAAGCAATAATGTTATTCCTACCCCTACATGTTTTACAAACAGAAAGCGGAAATAACACTATGTACAACGCATATCTGTTCAGTTATTATCGCATTGCTAATTCATTGACTGTAAAAGATGCAACAAAATGCCAAACGCTAGAATAAACGTAATCAGCAAGATAGCAATTGTACGCTGCTTGTTCCGTTGCATGCAGCCAAGAGCATAGATCAACTGTCGAATGTTTCTGTAGACATATCATTAAAAACATATGCAGCTTGCACGATTATGCTTCTCCTGTGAATTGATTAATATCTCTAAAACAATGGACAATAGACAGAAAATGATATATATATGTAGTGATCATGGCATTGTTATCATGCTTGAAACGTAAGACGTATTATCAATCTCGACAGAATGTCTGTTTCCGACATAGACATAAAAACTAAAAGATGTACCATTGCTTAAAGTATTAAATAAAACAGGACACAACGGCTTACGTCTATACATTTATGTTAAACAGTATGTCTATAACCCGTGGATATTCGTGCATTGCAACAAGAAATAATTAGTTGACAATTAAAAGCCTATCAATTAGGAAATGTGATTGTTCGTATGGTGAACTTTACAAATACAATTGACACGGTCAGCCAAATAGATATTTGTCATGATAAAACTATTATCTAACATGTGACCACCTATGATAATACATTGCGTCCGTATTATCACCAAGTAAAATGATAATACACACGATCACGAATCGAAATAGCTTTGGTTTGTATTGATAGTGAACATAGATGTTGATTTAATACTAGAATTCTGACATACATAAGGTGTTTGCACATAAAGTCCGTGCACAAACCCAGGTGCACATATTACATGATTGATTTGATTATCGTGGTAACTTGAGAACATGAAATTGTCTACTCACTCCCTGGATTTAGGTTTAATTGCCCCTATCTGTTCTTGAATAGTATTAAGTAGTTAGTTATGGGCATTTTATCGTTATGACCAACAATTAAAAATTGCGTATATGACTTTGAGCACCTACTTCTATTACAGATTATAGCTGGGCAAAGAAATTAGTTGCTGGAAAGCAAGTGTTATAATATTTTCCAAAACGAGTTACACGAGAACTCTAGCATACCCGACGTTGCAAGTGTGTAATCAAGTAAAACAGCAAACCTGTCATTGACAAATGCGACTATGTAACGTTATGTTGCATTGGTGCATTGCATTCTTTAATATACGGCGGGAAACACAATAATAATTGTATTGCATTTCACTTCTGTTTTGTTTTCTTGTCAAATATCGGCTGATTCTAAATTATATTTAACTATATATAACAGTCAAACACCTTTAAACTTTGAAAAACACCTCCAAAGAAATATCACTTTAAACTTATCATAAGGAATAGTACATCTCGACCGTAAGAATGTTGATCTATCTAATTTGGACCATTCCATTATTTTGGATGTATTTCGTATTTACTTACTGTATAATTAACCTGTGTTTTTGGTTTGAACATATCATTGCATGTATCAGTATTTATATGTCACTTGTATAGTGTAAGCTCATTAATGCTTCAGTATCATGTTAAATACTGTAAAACAATTGTTTTGTCTGATAACTGAATAAGCGTTATAGGACAATTATGCATAAACCAGATTCGATCGATGTACAGCCACAATCCGTAGTCCAACAAGCATTATGTATTTTTGTTTATTTGCGTCAAAGTATTCTCTGTGTGTGCTTCATGTAATAGTGCCATTAACGTTGCGAAATTTGATTACTACGTTTCACATGACTTTTCAAACGTTTCTGTTCAATTAAATGAGACCAAAGTTTTCTACCGTATCTCTGTTTTATCTATAAGTTTAGTTGGTATCAACATGAAATTATTGATTTCCTAATGTACTGGAAAATAGACATGAGTGAGAAATGACAGTTTGTAAGACAATAAATAATACTTGCGTAATCTGTTCTGGGTTAGCAATGCATTGCAATTTTAGAAATAATGTGTACTCGTGTACGACATCTTGAATTATGTTTATTGCCAGAACTGACATAATGACAAGACTCCTTCATAAGCGTAACATCATCAATTCTTACAGTTTTCCCTTTTACTCGGATGTAACAATAGGAATACGCTGAAACAGTTTTACATGCTTAACATTATATGCTCTTCGTAGTTATGCACTTTAAGGAGCCCGTTTTCGATATACACATGTATTCCGAATGATGTACAATACATTTGTGTATGTGTACGAAATGAATGATTATAAGTATATTAGACCCATATTTGGAATGGAATCTGGAGACGATGATTTGGTGTTATTGCATACACATGAAGCCCTACGTTCACCCACATTTGACACTGGTTTAGGATTCGAACAATTTTAATGTTTTCACGTACACACTGTTCAATAAAAGTTAAACACTTCAATCATTATTACAGTCTTTTTAACACTTCATGAACATTTAGTTTCACAAATTGCACTATCGATGGATACTGAAGAGGAATGCTTTTTAATAATACCTATAATAGATACCTTTATATCACACGATATGTATGGGTTTGTATAAGTAAGTAAGTATAATATTTTATCCGTTATGCGTAGTATAACGGTCATACGAGGTCAATTTATCTTCTAAATGGCGTCATTCTATGCCGAAATAACGATATTTGTGGCGTAATTTATATAGCGGAGTCTTTTTGCCAGCTTAAAGGTGAGTTTTATTGTTATATTGGAGTCATATGATATAACGAGTCTAAGGCTCGCTTAATAAGATTTTCCTAACTCGTTTAATTTAAGTTAATAAAAATTGACAACTAATGATAGATTCCCTATATATAGGTGTACTGCGGAATCGGTTTTAATGATATTTATGATTTACGGTTTCAGACAGGATATACAGACAAAATGAGATTAACCAAATTGCTTTCAAGATGCATGAAAGAAAACTGCTATCTTTCAGTTAATGAGATTGAAATAAAATCTGACAACCGGTTAAGTACAGTGATAAGTATTTATTACCAATTATATTATCATGCTAATAAACGTTTACTGCAAACTCTGCATCGTTCTAATTCGTTCATTGCAATTTTATTCCAAAATAATCAAATATAAAAACCGTATGAATGAGCATAAGTTTAAACCAAAGGCATGTCATTTATTGAGAACTGGGAGACGGATTTATGATTCAGTAGAAGAGGATGACAATAAATATTACCGATAGAAGAAAAGATGAAGGTTTTTGTCTGATATGGGAGATTTTGTATCGAAATACGGAAACAAATTTATCGTAAATTATAATTAAATTACTTTAAAAGCGAATTCAGCAAACACGAGATTGTCACTTTGATTTACGGCCGTTAGCATTTAATAACGTTTTATTGAACGCAATACTATTTAAACCTTCAAACTTTTTATCTAAAGTCGTGAACTAAGTCCAAGTAATCAGCAATTACATTTTCTGCTGCCAAGTAAGATTTTGACTAGCATTTCCTGCATAGATACGTTCCAGCAGACGGACTTATTGATACAGAGAACTAAATTGTACTGCTTAACCAAATGCGATGTTATTTCCCAATCTTTGCGTTTGTCAATAATGGTATCAGAGTTGAATATCATATAAGTGAATCCGAGAAAGTCGTTGTGCTAATTGATTCCATGCAAAAGGGGCTATCGGTATGTCTTTTGCGGCAACATGTAGGTGATGGGTTCAGTCATACGCTTGACATAATTTCGTTGTCTCGATACACATATAGCTTGGCCAATTTGACACGAGCCTAACCTTTTGATTAGCATAATTTAACAGTCGACAAATTGTCTACGTTTAAGGCATTGTTATACTACCAACTTGCAATAACATCCAGTCAAAATGCAATCTCGAATGCATGTTCAATGTTCATCTATGATATGATTCAGTCGGCTGTTGCTAGTTGCAAATATGTTGCCTATATATATGATGCTAATTAAATGGGTGTGACTGGACAAACAATAAAGCTAATACAAAACATCACTTACACCACACATAACGATAATAATAAGACAGACAAGGTCGGCATTGTTGAGAACATAAACATCAGAACATGCCAATGGATAGATTTAAACAAGAACTGCATATGTTATGACTTGGTATCTGCGTAGTCACTTTGTGTAAGGTGAACACTAAGGTATTATAACTTGTAGTAGTCCAGCAATAATGTCCAATAAACATTAATTTTTGGAGAAAGTTACCAAACTTGGTACAACTGTTCCTTGGTGTATTTGAAACATTTTTTTCATGAGACCCACTTAAAATATATTATTTGTTTGCCATAGCAACGGTTTTCAAAATGGCCGCCAAAATGATCAAATGGCGGTTTTCGCCCAATAACTTCAGTTAAGAATCGCATATCATGATGAAACTTGGTGTATACGTAGCTTGACTCAATACGCCACTAAAAATAAAAAGTTGGATGGGTGGGGTCAATATCTAGGTCACTGTTACTAAAAATAGAAAATTGGTTTTTGCTGAATCACTTCCGTTAAGAATGAGATATTTGGATGAAACTTGCTATATACGTTGCTTGTAGGATGATACATGTTGGGATAAAAAAGGGACATTTGGGGTCAAGGTCACTGTTACTAAAAATAGAAAATCGGTTTCCGCTGACTATATTTAGTCTGGATTGACATATATAAATGAAACGTGGTCAATATATAGCTTCCGCGAAGATACTTTCCATCAAAATAGGTGTAAATGGGGTCAAGGTCGAGGTTGATAAAATAAAAAGCCAGTTTCTGATTAATAATTACAAAAAAATACGAATTACAAGCAATATATAAGCACCCTGTTTGGTTTTCTATGTTTTTGTTACCATGGCAACCACAATTGTTTTCTGAATAAAACACAAATTGACATGAATAATCTGCTTATTAATTTGTATCCACATACCAAGTTTCATTAATCTAGCTTCAAAACTAATTAAGCTATGACCGGATCCAGATTTTATAAACGGACAAAACCTTGAGTTTACTATGTTATATATATATAAGCCAGTCTCTAGGAAAACCTGCTATTTTGACAAGAAACGTTTTTTGTGATGATTCATAGTTATAAAGACTAATGCCAATGAAGCATGATTCAAAAGAAATTGTATCAATATCTTGAGTTTTGAGAAAGTTACAGCTGTTTTTGTAAAGTCAATATTCCGAGTTTTTTTGCCTGAAGTCGCGAACGTCATTCGAGCGTCATTTGACTGTAAAAAGTGTTTCATAATTACACCATATGATTAATTCTTGACATAAAATGTTCAAAATAGTGTCACATTTTAGAATTATGTTCTGATTTTTAAAATATATATCATAATAGAAACATGTTGCATTTAGAGAAAGGCTACTGTTGTTTTAAACAGCTTACTCTCAGTTTTTCTTAATTGAAGTATTTTTCCGAAATTGGTAACCATGGCAACAAAGTATATAGTTTCATCATAATTTATGAGGAAATTTAAAGCTAAGAAAAAGTACTATATGGATAAATTACTTAAAGTAGAATCAACGGATATATACATTTTTTTACTTATTTTAGAGCCTTTTCAAAACCTTGTTTTATACAGTAATTAAAAATACATGATGTCAAGTCAGCAGGTTTTCCTGGATCATGGCTCATATATAAGTGGAGCATTAGGGGTCAACGTCATAGTTACTTTAAAAGAGTATCAGTTTACTATCAAATTACTTTGAATGAGATATTATGATGGCAATTGCTGTAAATGTAGCTTGTCAGAAGAATATATAGCGTATTTTGCGCCAGATTATTTGGCCGACATGAAAACAAATTTTCATGGAATTTCATAGTTTCTTGTTGTGGAACTTCAGTGTTTCTTTTTTTCGAATAGTTCAAACAATGCAGCGTTAACAAAAATATATGAGATGGTGACCTAAGAGTGTAACTCTTAAGACATTTTGTAACAGTAATCAGGGAAATCGGGCCCACTTGTAGTGTTAACCTCATTTGATTAGCAGACTTGAAGCCCTGTATAATTTTGAAAATGTCCAGGCCACACCAGTTACTAGTATTTGAAATATGACCATGTAAAGCCATCTCAAACAATATGATCTTCTCAAATAAATATGCAGAGATTCCATGCATGTGTGGTATTCATTATTATGCCTAGGTCTACCTGAACATTTTTATCCTGACAATAAAGATACCTAGTTTGGTCGGGCACAGCAAGTCCTCGTCAGAAATTCATTTTTTGGTCGACACGTTGTGTTTTATTCCAGGCCTGTCTTAGCAATGCTTTTGGTAGATAACGGCTCTTTGTGGTACACATCATTGCCTGATACATAATTGCTTTGAGTAGATTGTTTCATTTACATTTTTTGTGTTTTATTCCAAAGAATTGTATTTTACACAAGTTATTTCATACATAAATGTTTTGATGTATTAAGCAAATTGTTACTACCAACCAAATGCAGTGAGTTATTAACGAATACGATGCTTAATAATTGAGTGGTCTTCTGATTCCAATAACACTTAATTACTGTTTATAGTTAGTAATGTTTTACCCAAAAGAGATAACATAACATATGAACAACTTTTAGAACAGATTATTAATTTCTTAATATGCGAAAAGACAACATGTGCCTATCTAAGTGATTAATTATAAAATAGCACAGTTTGTGGCGTTATGACATTGTGATCATAAGATTCCAAGAATCCTCACTTTATTAATTTTATATTTTTGACTGTTTCACCCCAAATATATCCCACGACGCCAGTCATTTTGAAACTAGATTATTAATATCATAATAGGAAAAACTGCATATGTCTATCTTAGTGATTTATAACTAAATAATGCGATTGGTGCCATTGTAGTAAACCTATTCCAAAAATCACCATTTTAGTTTATATTTTGTACGATTTTATCCCAAAATAGCATTCAGTAATCATACATGATATTAATATATTATTTGATATACTAAACTTTAAGTTACTACAAACGAATTGCAGTTGTTTTATAAATAATACGATTTTAAATGCCATCGTAGCCAATCGATTCCTCAAATCCTCACTTTTGTTTATACTTCCAATGTTTTTGCCCCAAAAATGTCTTAAGATACATAACATTTAGGCACCAGATTAGCAAAATCATAAGCAAGAAGACAATATGTGTCCATCCTATTCATTTATAATCAAATACCATAATAAATGACATTACAGTAAACTGATTCCAAAAGTCATCATTTTTGTTTTCATTTTGTAGTATTTTACCACAAAATCGTATCGTGACCAATAGCCGATAATTTCGTATGATATATAATACTATAAGATACTTCACTTATACTGCAGGGGTTTTCAATACAATACTACTATAAATGACATTGTGGTCTGCCAATTCCAAAAATCCTCACTTTTATTTGTAGTTTTTCATATTTTACCCCAAAAATATAGGTCTCAAGTGTTAGTATAGAACTCCACATTAAGTATGTTACAGTGTATAACATAAAACATTTATGTGCATTTTGTGCCCTGTTCTGAAATTCGCAGAAAATGGTGACGTAACTTAAAAACTCAATTTTCTCAATTTCATGTCATGTCATTAAGGGCCCTTTTCTCAGATCGAGGCTTATCTATATTGAAATGTACGTCCCTAGAATAAAATATCTGCTTTATCCACTAATTAATAATTAAACTGGAATACATTTAACCAGATTTTTCTAGAAATATCAGTATAAATGTTAAAAATATAGTATCAGTATACCTAAAGACTATTATATAGAATATTTCTATTTTGACGGCCATTTTGTCGGCCATTTTGGATATATCAAAAAGATTTTTCGGTTAAAGGTGTCAGTTAGATGTTAGTTGAGTTATTTCTAATAAAAATACTTTACAATTACTCATAATAACGTTGTTGTCATGCGTTATATAAGATATACACCGATTTTTCGTTTTTGGCGGCCATCTTTATAAATGGCAAATAAGAGATGGGTCTCATGAAAAAAATGTTTCAATATGTGTGCCCAATGTATATACCAAGTTTGGCAACTTTCTCCAAAAAATAATGATAAGTCGATTTTTGGAGACATTATTGCTGGACTATAGCTGATTATTCAGGTTTGAATTATTGCTAACAATCTTAAAGATTACATTTACATATAGCTAGATATTCTAATAATGTACATGTATGTTATTATTGAACTCTTGTGGATTAGAATTATTGTGCTAACCCATATAAGTTATCACATAATGTTTTCCCTTTTTTGAGTTCTTGGTGACATTTGCGCCAATACGATTACTTATTTAAAATAGTGTTCCTTTCCCACGTAACGAAATAACTACTATAGTATGCATTTAGCGAGTACAATAGTACCAACAAATCCAATGTGTTATCATGTCATACGCATGCTTTCCTTTTAAATTAGGTCACTATGCGGTTATGCGTTGTTTGGTCGTTGGGGTGACCTCATTGGCATATTCAGGAGCAATATGCATCTAAAACATGTATTGCTATTTACCACATTCCTACCTTACCCAATATTCTAAAAAATGTCAAGTTGTAGTTGTGCCTCTAAAGGTGGTATTAACGCAAGCTTATTGTCCTTGGTTTTTTTGAGACTAGGTCACGGGGTGGTCGTGCCGCATTTGATCGCCATTTCGGCATAGGTTTGTGTGGTTGGGTCGCCGTGCAGCGGGGCCTTGTAAAGCTTGGTCGGGTCTTGGCTGCGTTTCATTTGCTATGTTATAATTTCTTTGTGAAACAGGGTCATTCTGCATTTTTTCGGCAACTTGTACTTTTGATTGTTTATTTGGCTTATGATTGGGCATTGCTCAGTGTAGTTCTGTTGTGGTGTTTCTGAGTTCTGTGCTCGGCTTGTTAGTGTTGCATTCCCTGTCTCATTTCCTCATACCTTTATTCAACAAACTGTTGCAACTAACGTCTTTAAAACTCAGAGTGTATTGGCAAAATCAGCGACAAACATTATATTTGGCCACTTAAAGACTAAGGTACATTCATGAATGTTCTGGATATATTCAACCATACTTTAATTAGTAATTATTGGACGGCAACTGTCAAGGTTTATGAATTGTTAAAGCACGCGATCTCTTGGTAATTGTAAATTCATACATGAAAGACCTGTTAGAAGATGATGAACAATAAATTTAAATGGCTGACTATGGATGTTTGTGATCCATCATCAGTCTTTTTTTCAAGATCAGTAAATCTATTTATTGTAATGTTCATCAATAAATTGTAGAACATGTTATAGCACCTGATACAACTGACTAAAGACACATTGTGCTTGGTCGTGTTTTGTTTCTCTACAGTGATATGCGAGAAAAGGAGCGAGTTTCTTCTTGTTAATGCTCAGTACTAAACAATGAAAATGGAACGTTTAATTTTGTCTGTATGACTTATGCACAATTTAAGTGGACATTCTAACACACAATATCTGTTAAGTTTGTTTCAATGCTTGTTGGTACGATGTAAGAATATAGTGATTGAATACTTAGTGTTTTGATACAAAAAGTCAAGTGGGGAACAGTAATACAAATCCGAAATATCATCTAAGACATACCGCTGGTAGATATTTTGAGAAAACAAGAACAAAGTGTCAAAACATTGATCTTTATTTATGGTTAACCAATTTGTTTCAACTTCACTTTGGTCATCATGGCAAGTTCTGACTTCCATGTCGATATTTTCGTGATAAGCGCCTTGTTATGCAGCTTTTAAAGCTATATCAGTCTTATAAGGTTGTAAATACATTCTCACGACCTTCTCATTCTAAACCAGCAATATTTCTTACATATCTTTAAAGGCATTGGAGAACAATTGAAAGTTATTGCGATCTCTTAGCATTCCTATGAACCTTAATGAAACATGAAGACGCACTCCAGTAGTACAGTATTGATCAAAAGAACCATATTGCCACGTCATGGCACGGCATTCACCCAAATCATTTATAATTCATAGAGAAAATCAAATAAACATCATTGTTTCTGATATTGATACTGTTAATAAAGACTGTCTAAACATTTGTTCTGTAACGAATATGGTGTCAAACATTGTTTGAACATGTTTATAAATGTGTTTAAGTTTTAGCATTATGTACATTGTAGTTAATTGAGAGGAAATGTATGCATAATTGAAGAATGATATATAAATGTATGTTCAACGTTAACCAACTCCTTGAAGAATTGTTCTATGAGATTTATAGACCAGATATTTATTGTTTAACAAATGGAACTTTTTTGTTTCATAGTTATGCGGCGGTAATAAAATAAATTAGATATTGGAACACGGACAGGGTAGGAAGACCATAGCTGCCAGGTGCCCGGCATTATGAGAAAGGATTTGAGAGGTAATGTATGCTTGGAATTCAAAATTGACTGATCCTTTCAATAGGTGTGACAATATAATAAACAAACTTTACCTTTCACAAAAAGTAATCATATTCTACTTCGAGAATCATTTTAGTCAAAGAGAATGAGCTGTACAGTACATGTATCTTATTACAGTTATTCAAATCGCCGAACCAGAATATAGTTAGTCGCTGCACCAGAATAGAGTTAAGCGGTTATTCTTATCGCCTCACCAAAATAGAGTTATGCAGTAGGTGATCTGACTGATTATGGTATTTAATAAGCCACATTATTACATTCATGTATAAAATTGTGTTGTTGTTCCTCACGACAATCGCAATTTTACATGTTTTATACATATAAGGATGACATAAAATAGGGATATTAAGTTAGATTGAAATACTATTAATGTTAGTGACACAGGTCTCTTGATTCATAACACTAATTATATTTCATAGAGCGAAATAAATAAGTATATACTTGTCTATTTCTGTATCAATTTAATATGATATAGAATCCGAAATATGACCTGAACCTTTTCGTTATCTGCCAGTCGAATGTTAGAATGAATTATTATAATGTATAACACTGGTATACTCACCTGTTTTTCCCGTAATGTATGATAGTAAAACTAAGTGACACATGCCTTCATCGACAAGAATACTTTTAATAGCTTTTATACACAATGTCGGCAAATTTTGTAAGATAAGATAAGATAAAATATTGTTTATTTTCCAATTTTGGGCCCACATATGGGCATACAATTTTGAAATATACATGGCCTAAACTTTGAAATATACATTCACAAATGACAAAACACGATTCTTACACTACTAAACAACACTTATAACTACAACTAAGAACATATACATGTAGAACAGTTAACAAATAAATGTTAAAAAGACTAAAAGTTAAAAGTGCACATTCCATTGTTCCGTATGTGGGATCAGAGTTCAGCGCTTACTGGAGCGTTATGATTTGTCGTGTAAAGCATTCACCAGGATGGTACAGATCGAACATCATAAACACACGGCCAACAGTTTAACAAAGAGTTGAATATGGATATTGTAAAGATAGAGAACTTAAACACGAAGTTATCTCAATGCGTCAATTTGATAGGATGCCCAATTGTTATATGCTACATGTATATGTTAGGTAATACAGTACTAAGGAATACTGAATAACGCTTACGTCAGACTATCGCGTTTTATGTTTAATCTCGTACTTTTAATTCATTGAATAGAAGTACGCACAAGGGAATAGTTTACATAATAACTTTATTTAAAGAATAATGAAAAGCTTCGTAATCACTTCATTTTAAGACGTGAACAATTGATCGTTCTATACATTGCGGTTTGTTTGCGTTTCTCAAAGTCATTTATTATGCATGACGTAGATCTAATAACAAGTATTGTTAAACATATCCAAAACCGAGCCTTGAATATTTAACGTTGTAAACAGAACTGACATTAAACACTGCCTCTGGGAATATACATAGTTATGACTTGAATAGCCAACGTCTAGATATTTTTCATGCCACCAAAACAGACTGTGAAACATTGATCGTTCTATACATTGACGTTTGCTTGTCACCCCAAGGTCATCCTTGCATATGTTTAAATTGTATACAGACCTGACATCAGATACTTCTTCTGGGAATACAGATACTTTTGTATTTAACACTTGTATTACCTTCGTCTACACAAGGTGTATTTAACTTTGAATTCAAATTGATAAATTGATAAGGCGTGTATCTATCAACATTTACGAAATTCCTTTTTTTGTGCCTGAGTAATGTAGCAGCAGTATCCGATAGTTTGGTATACTGTATATCATGTCGATAATCATATAATTATATTTCTTTTTTCATAAAACACCATTTGTCTGCTGGCTAGAATTCAGAATAATCGATACGTTATGTAATGCAGCCTGGATAAATGTTTTATGACTACCCAATGGCATCGAACGGAAACTATTGACATATCCATGTCTAGGCCAATATAAGGCTTGGTTTCTTATGGTCATTGACAGACCCGGCGGAATGATTTAAACACTTTTCGTATCACGTGTGAAAATACAAGTATAATGTAGCCCGTTAAAAGCGTGTATTTCTTTTGTTCTAATGAGCTTTTAAATTCATTATATTGTTGTGGCCTTAATTGTATTTTAGACGTATTATCAGACACATTTTCTAAAAACAACGCCAACATCATGCCAATCATGCAGAGTGTAAACACACACGTTTAGGACTGCAACAAACCTACACTTAGTCTAAATGAACCACATAAATACGATTAAGTAGATGCAAATAAAACACACAACATTACATAACAAATGTTACATCCGAGTTCATTAAACTTCCGTTTTATTTTTTAAAGAGTTTTTCACTAAAAATAAAAACAGTAAACTACAATGTTATTCCTAATCCTTCGCTGTATGTACTACATGTATACAGGAAGTAGCAATAACACTATGGACACCATGTACCTCCACAGTTTTTATGGCATCACCAATCCTTTCAATGTAACCAAATGCAACAAAAAACACACACCGCTAGAATAAACATAATCAGGAAGATAACTTTTATATTGCGTGTTTCGTTGCATTCAATCACGGAAACAGATCAACTGTCCAATATTTCTGTAGACATATCATGAATACGATGTGCAGCCTGCACGATAATGCTTCCCTTGTGGATTAATAAATATCTTTGGACAATGGACTGTAAATTATGTTTGAAAGGTAGGCAGTTTTGTCAATCTCAATCGACAGCAAAACTAAGAGATATCTCCTCACTTGAAATATTATAGAAAATTTGAAGTAAGTAGTATTGACATTGACATTGACTTTATGTGTCTGTAACCCGTGGATATTCGTGTATGGTAACAAGAAATGATAGACAGACCATAAAAAGCCTATTTCTGCTAAACCGGTCACATGATTCCAACTATAGAAACCCACCAATCAATCAGGACATGTGACTCTTTGTATCGTGTTTCATACATATCGATGGCTTAGAATTAGAAGGTCGTAAGTGCCACTAACGACCTTTTACGATTCATACATATTTAGAATAAGCATCACAAGGCGCTTCTTATGAGCCTATTTTCAAGAAAATCTGACATTGTCATATTGACCAAACTGAAGTTTTAAAAACATGTTTTCCCATAGGTAAAGACTAAATTACAGACAGTTTTCTCTTGTTTTCTCAATATATCGGGTTTGTAGTTACGACCTTCTTGTTCTAAGCTATCGATATATTTAATATCCGGAACTCTGTGCAAGTACATACATTACATGATTGATTGGATTATCATTGCATCGCGAGTCCTCTCTCTCCCTTAATTCTGGTTTAAATGCCCCCCATCTTTTCCCTACAATTATTAAGTAGTTTGTTATAAGCACAAAAACGTTACATGGCCAACGAGTGAAGATTGTATCGACTTCCATTTACATATTATATTTGGACGAAAAACTTAGTTCACATATCATGATATGTCCAACACAAGTAACACGAGAACGCTAACATACATGTACCCAAAGTTGCAAGTATATTTTGTTGTGTGTTATTTGTGTGTTAGTACTCTCTGTGTGTGCTTCATGTTATAGTTCAATTAAAACTACGAATTTTGATTACGTTTCACATGACTTATCAAACGTAACATTTCAATTAAATAAACCCAAGTTTTTACTCAATTTGAAAGGAAATATCTGTAGTTTACTTTATATCAATATGGTAACATTAATTTCTTAATGTACTGGATAGTAGACATGAATTAGAAAAGATAGTTTGTCAGAATAAAGACAACACTGTCGTCATCTTTTTAGGGTTAGCAATGCATGGAATTCATTTTGACAAGTGTGAACTCATGTAAAACATCAATACTTGTTTTGATAGACACACGTGACTTGATGTTATGATCGTTTTTAGAGCAAAAACCAGTCGACCGAATTGCCAAACTTTTGACACCGGTTTATGATTGTATAGACACGTATGAACGATTTGTATGTGTCAACATGTGCATTCTGTTAAATAAAAACTGTACACTATATTCATAATTAAAACTATTTGAACACGTTAATAATATTTAGTTATACTCATTGCACCAGTGATGGATTAGAAACTGAGAAGGAATAACTTTGACCTATGTATTGGTGTATTGCGGAAGGGTTATCCATAATATTCAGACAGGATATACTGACAAAATGAGATTAACCAAATTGCTTTTAATGTGCAATCTGCTATCTTTCAGTTAATGAGATAGAAATAAAATTTGACAACCGCGTTAGTACAGCATTTCCGTATTGATTTTCAATTTTATGATCATGCAAATATGCGTTTACTGCACAACCTGCATCGTTCAACTTCGTTAATTGCAATTTTATTCCCAAATAATCAAATATAATAACATATGAATGAGCAAATGCTTAAATCGAAGGCATATTATTTATGAGAACTATTGAGATAACGCGGTGGATTTGTGATTCAGTAGAAGACGATGACAATACATTTTACCGATAGAAGAAATTATGAAGGTTTTTGTCTGATATAGGAGATTTTGTAATCGAAATATGGAAACAAAATTCTCGTAAATTATTTTTTGTTACTCTAAAGGCCAATAGAGCAAACGCGACATTGTGTATTTAATTTACGACCGTTAACATTTAATAACGTTTTATTGAACGCAATACGATTTAAACCATCAAACGTTTTATCTAAAGTCGTGAACTTATTCCAAGTAATCATCAATTATATTTTTCTGCTACCAAGTAAGATTTGAATTGATGCAATTTCTTTATAGAAACGCTCAAGAAGAAGAACGTATTGATTTATAGAACTGAAGTATAGTGCTTAACCAAAAACAAAGGTATTTCCAAATCTTGCTTAAATGGATTTGCGTTTGTTAATAACGGTATCAGCGTTGTATATCATTTATCTGAATCTTAGAAAGTGATTGTGCCAACTCATTATATGCATAAGGGAGCGTGTGGTATGTCTTTTGTGACAACATGTATATTATCACGGATTCAGTTACACACTTTTCATATTCACATTGTCTCGTTACACATAGATACAAGTCAAACGGTTTACTCAATTATTGTTATGTTTATCTCTACAATCTGCTGGTAATTTATATAAATTTGTTCAGTTTATTTCAATGCACACCAAACAATGTTACAAAAACGGAAACAATAGCAATCACAATACGTCGTATTTGGTCAGCAATGTTGTTCTTGATCCAAATGATCTATATTCGAATCTGGCCTTTTTATCACACCAACTTGCAATAAGACCCAGTAAAATGCAGCCTCGAATGCATGAACAATGTACACCAAGTATTGATCCAGTCAGATGTTTTACACAATAATCAAGCTTTTACTGATGGACGTATTGGTCGAATTATAAAATATTAATCGGTGGTTAATGACCTGATTGTGCCTGCAAAGGTACGCTACGCTCATATTATCTTCATGAGTAACAACTGGTTGTCTGTCGAAGGGTCAATCATCACTGTTCGAGAAATAATTCCAGGAAAACTGGTTTGGTGAACTTTCCCCCGTATAGCGCTGAATTCAGGTTACAAAATCCGTAAAAACAAATGAAAACACTCCTCAAAATAGCTCCGGAAATCTTTTTCAAATTGCATTCCTTAGCCTCATTTATTTGCGGTCGTGTTTCGCCATTATTCGGTAACCGAGACATTTATGTTCAACATTCGCAATAATACAAGAAATAAAACTGTTATAGTTACACATGGGATTCGGGAGAAAATGTTATCTTTTAATTATCGAGACGGAAGAGGCCATCACTCAAATTGTAACTATAATAGCTGATTTATTTTACATTCGTATCATAAATAAATATTAAAGACAAATGGTATCACGGAACTGTTTGCTAATTACAAGTATGTTGCCAGCTGATATAATCATAAATAAAGAAATATGATGCTATATGAAATGGGTGTGACTACTGGAGAAACAATGGAGCTAATACAAAACATCACTTACACCATACATAACGGTAATAAGAAGACATGCAATGGACAGAAACACCAGAACATAAATAGAATAAAACAAGAACAGAATATATTGTAACTTGATATCTACGCATGAAAGGAGTCACTTTCTGTAAGGCGTATACTGATATATTTGTCTTGTGGCTGATTATTCAGGTTTGAATTATTGCAAACTATCTTTGAGATTAACGATGTCCGGGTGTAAAAACTTTTTTTTTAATATTGAGGAATGCATTTTAAATATTTTTATTCTATTGTATACCCATTAAGACAACTGCATGTGAATTTAAAAAAAACTTTTATTGTCATTTAAGAGAGTAATTGCTATTTTTATTTCCCGACACCCAGCATAATAACGTACTGCACAAACAAATGGAGGCAACCGCATGATAAATAAAACAAATCTCCAACAGATAACACAATAAAAACAAAAGTGTGTTTGAATCTAATTATAATGATTATTTCTTCTATCAAAAGTGTAAAAATGATTTTTGTACTAATAATGAAGTAGATAAAAATAAAAATGTAATCCTACCCTCCTTGAAATTAAGGCATTTTTTGCAGATTGCCAATAAGTACCCTATAGATAAATGGAAATAAATTATGATCTTAACAATTGGCACCATTGAATTTTTATCAAAAATAACTTCAATGTGTGTTTAATGTTTTAACAAAATTTTAAAAGGTTTTACCGAGCGGTTTTGAAAATATACATGTCAGAAATCCACAGTAGCCCGATTTTCATCTATTTACCACATATTAATTCCTTTAAAATTCAAGAAAAAAAAAGAAAAAAAATATTTTTCTCCAAATTACAGTATAAAGTGATGTCACGAAGCCAAAACAATGTCTTATAACTAAAAATTAAATAAAACAAAAATAAAAATATTTTGGCTCTAGACGTAACGCACGGTATTGCGTACGTTTGTGTAACGTCATGTTACGTCAGCATAACTTACTCTGCGTAATACTAATCTTATGATCTAAACATTACTGTTTATTCTGCAAATGTTTACAATGTCGAAAAGTATAATACATTTATCTATCAATAACGATGTTTTTAATTAAAAATAGTGGATGTCTTTCGGTAGCATTCAATTTAACGCTTATTCACTTGTATCACTCGTTGTCTATCTGACAAGTACCTTACTCACTCACGTATTCAACCCCTAATACACTTACATGTATCTATGTACTGTAATGAAAAACAAACACCACATTGTTCTAGAATAAACGGGTACAAAATGCATTGCATGCCTATGCATAATATCGCTCAAAATAATTATTTTGGTCATGTAGTTCGTCCATTATAAAAACTCGCGTTGCATAAAACGTCCAAACGTCGCAAAATTGCGCCGTAGGACAATCTTCCTCTACACAATGAATCAAGTGTGTCGGACTTATTTTAAGAGCAGTCGTAAAGAATTTTTAAAAGTAAAAATTTCACTCTGATAATATTTCAAATTTTATTTCAATTTTACGTTGTATGACTTATAATAAAATTATTAAGTTTCGAAAATGGTCTGTGCCACAATGTATCGCTAAAACGAGCGAGTAGGATAATTTTCCTCCACATATTTCATTCTAATAATCTCGATAAGTATTGGCTAGAATGCATTGGGATTTTATTATGTATAATAAAACAAAAATAATATTTTAAAAACGAAATCATCATAATTTTATTTATAAAAATGAAAAAAATAATTGCGTACTAATCATGCGTCTTCGGAAAAATTTTCAGCAATTTTTTGCAAATTTGCACTTTTTTCGTGTTACCAGTTTATTATTTAACTTTTTTCTTTTTTGCATCCGTGATTTTTCACGATAGTATGTTAAAGCACGCCACTTTTGGTGTCACTCAGTGAAGTATCCCACAAATTTAATGACATTTTGAATAAAGCAGCTGTTATTTTATGCCGACCACCAATATTTTGTGTTACAAATTGCACACGTATTTTTGTACATCTGTCGGGCATTGTCTCCAATTCTACGGCTACATACAATTCTACATGAACTCAAATTAAAATGACAATGTAGACAATTTTATAATGAATGGTTTGGTATATGATATGTATCGAGTGAAATAGAAAGAAGTACCAACTACTGTTTTACAGCGAGTGTACGAAATTACGAACGTACTCAGTTGCGTGCGTTACGTCTCTAGTGGGGGTTGAACCCACGACCTCTAATAGGAAATCAGTCAATTTGTGATAAAATTACTGAACTTGAGAACTCTTCAAGAGGAGATTCTTTATTAGGCCCGGATATCCTTAAATTCACATATAGTAGTAGCTAGATAGTTTAATAATGTATATTACAATCAGACTCTTGTGGAATAGAATAATTGTGCTAAACCATAGATAAGTTATCCGATAATGTGTTCCCTTTGTTTGAGTTCTTGGTGACAGTTATACTAGTATAATTACTTATTTCAAATAACATTAGTCTGCATTTAGTCTGCATTTAGCGATTATAATGGTATAATAGTATTACAAATTCCAATGTTTTATTATGCAGGTGCCTTGAACAAACTTTAAGTATCTAACGACTTTGAAGCTCAGAGTGTATTGATAATATCAGCGACGAACATTATAATTGGCCACTTAAAGACTAAGGTATATCATAAAATGTTCTAGATATATTTAACCAGACTTTTTCCAGTAATGATTGGACCAGAACTGCCAAGTTGTATGAAATTTTAACACATTTGTTCAACTCTTGGTAATTTTATCTTCATACATGAATGACGTGATAAACGATGATAAACACGCTAGTGGAGCACTATATGTATATGACCAACTATAAATGTTTGTGGGCCATCATCAGTGTGTGTTTCACGCTCTGTAAATCTATTTATTGTAATATGCATCAATAAATTATGCAACATATTATAACACCTGATAAAATTAAGCCAATGTACATTGTGCTTGGTGGTGTTTTTCTCTACAATGATACGCGAGAAAAGAAGCGAGTTTCTTCTTGTTAATGCTCAGTACTAAACAAGGGAATTGGTATGATGTCTTCGCAGTCTAAGTGGAGTTCTAACAAACAACAGGTGCCTTATTCATCTACATTGTAAGACTGAAACTCAGACTTGAAATTGACAAAAAGTTAACCACCGCCATTTCTTGACAAATAAATTTAACGATGTGCCATTGTACCTTAATATTTGTTGTAACTTACTGAACTGAGCATGTAACAACATGAGAGCGAATAGAACATTGGGCAATATCAAGTCTAAGTCTGAGGTTTTGTCTTACAACGTTGGTGAATAATGCCTATGGTGTTAAGTTTGTTTCATAGCCAGTTGGTACGATGTTAGAATATTGGGATCGAATAAAATTGTATGATACAAAG
This sequence comes from Spisula subtruncata, assembly GCA_963678985.1. NCBI lineage: Eukaryota > Metazoa > Mollusca > Bivalvia > Venerida > Mactridae > Spisula > Spisula subtruncata. The sequence goes on along the minus strand of OY787660.1, from coordinate 2,634,373 downwards.
TATCAAGTAGGGCAAAGTCAAATGAATCAGAAATACCATCTAAGACATATCACTGGTCGATATTTTGAGAAAACAAGAAGAACTGTCAGAAGATTAATCCTTACTTATGGTAAAATAAGCTGTTTATACTATACTTTTGTCACTTTGGTCAACATGACAAGGTCTGATTGTCATGAAAATAGACTCGTGAGAAGCGCATTGTAATGCAGATTTGAAAAGTGCATCAATCCTTATACATGTAAGGACGTAAGTACTTTCTTACAAGTACGACCTTCTCATTCTAAGCCAGCGATGTGTGTTACACATCTCTATAATGCATAGGAGAGCAATTGAAAGCAATAGCGAACTCATTGGATTCCTGTGAACCATAATGAAACATGAAGACGCACTCCAGTAGTATAGTATTGATCAAAAGAAACCATGTTTTCCACGTCGTGGCATGGCATTCACCCAAAATCATTTATAATTTATGGCAAAAATCAAATAAACATCATTGTTTCCGATATTGAAACAGTGAATAAAGATTGTCTAAACATTTGTTCTGTAACGAATATGGTGTCAAATATTGTTTGAACATGCTAATAAATGTGATATAGTTTCGTTAACGTGTAGTTCATTAGGAGGGAATGTATACTATATGTATACTCATAATTCAAGATATATATGTTCAACGTTTAACATCGCCTTAGAGAATTGTTTGTACGAATTGTTTATGATGTATATGACCAGATGTTTATTGTTTAACAACTGATCGTTCTGTTTTTATCCCATGCGGTGGCAATATAATAAACTAGATAATGAAACGCGGACAGGGTAGGCAGCACTGAATATAAACAACCGGACACAGAACGAACAACCAGTATTTGTTTGAATTATCAACTAGTATATAAGTATACATATTCTCATTCATATTGTTGCTTGTTTTGTGTATACAGTACATATAAGCCACACCATATCTTGAAATGTCACTTTCAAACAAGTTTCCCAGCCTTTTAAATTAGAAAATATGCATGTAGATATTGAAATTGGTGAATATTGTAGCAAGTGTAGAAACATTAAGAACAACCGACCGTGACTGTTTACAGTTTTTAAGGTTTAAATGACATCTTAAGTGTTTGAGTTAAGCATAATAAGACTATTCAGATCAGAACGAAAATGTAATACATTTTACTAATGACATATTAACTCTTAGATCCAAATAATAATGATCTCAATGAATGACTGAATGAAGTAACACATTCTGTATGACATTGCAATTGACGATAAGTCATACTATCGGTATAGCACTGTTATTGTGATACATCTCAGGCACTTTAAAAATCAAACAGCTGAAGCGAAAGTGATATACTATTTTTACTGTATAAAGCAAAGGGGACACATTTAAACGATATTACCATAAGCACGACCACTAACGTTATTATAATGTCCATAACCCGATTAAGAGAATAGCAATAACTCCCCATCACTGGTACAAATATTCCTAAATAAACTTGTCATGTTGACAAAACTGAATCTGTTAAATCATGTTTAAAATAAGTGAAGAGTAAATTTCAGACAGTTCTTTCTTGTTTTCTCAAAATACTGTTTTATATTTACGACCCTCTCATTATAAGCCAGCGGAATATCATTAGTACCTTTTACAAAATGATGTCTAAAGGTTATAAAGAGGATGGTCTTGCTCATTATGATATTTAACGAGCCAAATAAATACATTGTATAACATGGTGTTCTTGTTCCTTACGAAAATCTCAATTTTACATGTTGTATACATAAAAAGATGGAATGTAACAGGGATGATAACTTAAATTGAAATACTATCCATATTAGAGTCACAGGTGGCTACATGACTCTCTTAATAAAGAAGTGTATACTATGTCTGGCTCTGTATGACGATAAATGATATAGAATCCGAAATATTACCTGAAACTTTTCATTATCTGTCAGTTGAATGTAATTGTGAATTTTTATATATCACTGGTACACACATCTGCTATTTTCGTAATGTAAGATAGTAAAACTAAGTGACATATGCCTACATCGAAATAATACTTTGTAAGAGCGTTTATACAAAATGTCGGCAACTTTTGTTTGACTAAACGTCAGCAGTTCACATGCCATTATTACGGATGTTGGAGCAGAGTTATGCGCTTACAAGAGGGTTCCGATTTGTCTTGTATGACATATTCACCAGGATATAACAGAAGGAACATAATACACACACACAGCTAAATGTTTAACATACATTGCATATGATATGTTAAAGATAGACAATTTAACCATGAGGTTATCTTATTGGGGGATTTTTTAGGATGTACGAGTGTTTTATGCTGCATGTGCATATATATACATGTACACTGAACATACTTTCTAATTGGTCACCTAACATATTGCCAAAATTTCGGTCAATGATAATTCAAGATATATTCTGTCAATAGTAAATGTAAACGAAATGTGTAAACAACGCAAACATGAATATTTGATGCAGATTCTGCGATTCGCACACTCCATTATTTGAGATACTAAACAACAACCATCAGAACCAGAAAAAACATAAAATATGGATAAATACGTTTACAAATAACCCTATTTTTAAACATAAAGTATTATAAAACCATCAGCTCATATGGACGAGTAGGCAGTAATTAATTTATAATTTCTACTCCAATAGGTTTTATGGTTGAGGCGGTGGAATGAAATGAAAAACATCAACTTTTAAGATTTATCTGGATGTCTGACAGTTACAATGTAATTCGCCATAGGAAATCAATGTCGCCTTGAAACGCACTGATAACTTCCCATAATTGCAGAACAAAGCAGATAATTAATGAAAGAAAAAATGTACAAAATTTGACTCCTCTATCACTCGTGGGTATCATTATTTTGAGGATTTAATGTTGTTCTATTTTCAATTAACAGGGAGGTTATTTTAGAATTTTCAACTTTAAAGCTGTATATCGTTTTGACGCCCAATTATTTTAGCCATACTGTTTGGGCGATCACAAATTGGTTTATATTTCTACAGTTTATAACATTTCCACTGACAGGTTTCGCATTAAACATAAAAAACTGTTTCGTAAACAATGAGCCATAACTCAAAATAGGTTACGAGGCTATGTGCAACACAAACTGATTTTGATTAAAAACATAAGGCCGAATGAGTAAAGTACTCTAAACATACTTTTCAAGTGTTATATACAAAAATATGTGGGTTTAAAAATGGACCAATTAGAAATTTTGCTGAGTGAATGTTTAGTCATACTAACGCGTTTAAGCTCTATCTTGTAAACCATAAACAAGAATTATGCATGAGGGAATTGTTTTCTTCATAACTTTATTTGAAGAATAATCAAAAGCGTCGTAATTACTTTATCTTAAGACATGAAAAATTGATCGATTTTTACAATGAAGTTTGTTTGCATTTCTCCAAGTCATTTATAATGCATGACGTACATCTAATGACAGATATCGTTCAATATATTCATAAACCGATCCTTGACTATTTTAAAGTTGTAAACAGAAATGACATGAAGCACTGCCTCTGGGAAAAACCTAGTATATTTAACACTTGAATAACCAAAGTCAATATATATTCCATGCCATCAAAAACAGACTGTGAAACATTGATTGTTCTTTACATTGGCGTTTGTTTGCTGACCCCAACGTATTCCTTGCATATTATTAAGTTATAAACATACCTGACACCAGACACTTCCACGGTGAGTACATGTATGTTTTTATTTAACACTTTAATTAACAACGTCTACACAAGATGTATTTAAAATTGTTTTCAAATTGATAAACAAGTATCTATTGAAGTTTATGGAATAACATTAACATTTTGCATGAGTAATATAACAGCGGGATCAAGCAGTTCGGTATATTGTTAATTGACCGATGAAAGAGCAACCGGCGTAAGAAGTCAAATTTCCATTTTATAAAAAATAATAGCTTTTATTTATATGCTATAAATTTCAAATTTAAATAAGACATTTAGTGGTACATTTGTCTGTCATGTTCATACTGTAGTGAACAGATAATTTTAAACCATAAAAGGATGTGGTAGTGCAAAAACACCTATGCAGAAGACAAGGACAGAACATATCATACGTATCCAATGAACATCATGCTAGCCTATATCAATATAATCCATCAATAAATGTCACATGGCATGGCTTTTGAACTTGGTATAAATTACCATAAAGAAATCCAAGACAAACATGGTGCGACTTGATTGAATATGACAATGTGATGCCGTTAATGTCCGATTTGTGCGATTGGGTTGTCGTGCATTGGGGCCTTGGGGAACTTAGTCATGTCTTGGCTACATTTCATTTGGTATCATGCAATAACCGCTATTCTATAATTGCTATGTGAAATTGGGTCATCCGGCATATTTTCTGCGGGGACTGGGACTTTTATTGGTTTCTTGGGCTTAGGCGTGGGTATTGCTCAGTGTAGTTGTGGTTTGGTGCTTCTGAATTCTGTGGTTGAGTGATACCATCCCTGTCTGATTTCCTCATAACTTGTTTGTAATTATCCCTGCGTTATATTAATTCATTGATACTCAGATAATTATATTTCGTTTTCATAAGACGTATCAACACCATTTGTCTGCTGGTTAAAATTCGGAATAATCGATACGTTATGTGATGCAGCCTGGATTAATGTTTTATGGCAACCAAATGTCATCGAACGTAAACTATTGACATCTCCACGTCTAAGTCAACATAAGGTTGGTTTCTTATGGTCATTGACAGATCTGGCGGAATTGATTCAACAATTTGCCTCTGTAGCAATATAGTATTATATTCATCACAAACCTTATTGAAAACAGAAAAAAGACTAATCATTATTCCTACCCCTTCCCTATTACATACATGACGTAGCAATAACAATAAGGATACCGTGTATCTCTTAAGTTTGTTTTATATAAATTTACCAATCTTTTGAATTTAACCAGATGTAACAAAACACATAGTCCTACAATAAGCATAATCAGCAGGATATCAATTTTATATTGCCTGTTCCGTTGCATGCAGCTACGTCGGACATAGATCAACTGTGCTATTTTTCTGTAGACATATCATTAATACGATGTACAGCCAGCACGATAATGCTTCTCTTGTGAATTGAAAAATATCTCTTAAACTGTACATACCATTTATATGTAATGATCATGGCATTGTTATCATGTTTGAAACATAAGCCGTATTATCATTCGCGACAGAATGTCTGTTTCTGTCATTTACATAAAACTTAGCGATGTATTACTGCTTTGAGTATAATAGAAAACCGGAGGTTGCATTGATTTAATGCAATGTGTCTACAACCCGTTGATCTTCGTGCATGGCAACAGGAAATTATAGGCTGATAATGAAAAGTCCGTTTCTGCTGAAACTGTCGCCCGATTCCCTATTTTGAACTTCACCAATCAATCATGAAATGTGAGTGCTTGTATGAAGCACATTTCAAATTATTAATACACTTTACACGGTATAAAGCCAAATAAATCATTCAAATGATAAAAATATTGTCTTACAGTGTACATATGTTCATCTAGGATAATACACTGCGTCCGCATTCAACATCAAGTAAAATGATAATACAATCGAGCTCGAATAGAAATAGCTTTAATTTCTACGAATATTGAAAATACATGTTGATTTAATACTGAAAGTATGACATACTCAAGCTGTTTGTACTGGAGGTCTGGGCACAAATACAAGTACATACATTACTTGATTGATTGGATAATCGATGCAACATCAAAAATAAACTTACTCCCTGAATTCTGGTTTAATTGCCTCCATCTATGTTTTCCAAATTATTACGTTGTTTGTTATAAGCACAAAGTCGGTATACATGTATAGTCAACGCGTGAAGATTGTATCGATGTCTGTTAAACTCACAGCTAAGCATCGACTTCCATAACTTTATATTTGGGCGAAGGACTTAGTTGCCGGAAAAAAAATATTACATAATATTTCCAACACGAGTTACACAAGAACGCTAACATACCCGACGTTGCAAGTGGGCGATCAGATAAAACCGCAAACCTGGCACTGACAAATGGAACTTTATGACGAATTGTCGCATTGGTGCATTTTATTCTTTAATGTACGATGTGATTCACAATGGTTTTACTTTTCATTTTTGTTTGTTTTCCTGTCAACACTCAGCTGAATCTAAATTCTAACAAAAGCACATTAAATAGTACCCCAACCTTCAAACTTTTACAGAAACTCCCAATAAATATCTCTTAAACTTATGATAAGTAATGGTACATCTCGATCGTATGAATGTTGATTTACCTAAATTGGGACATTTCATTAGTTTGGGTGTACTTCTTGTATACTAACTGTATTTACAAGAATCTTGGTTTGAAGATATTCGTGCATGCATCAGACGATATGTAACATGTACATGTATTTTGTATACCGTAACTCATTTAGACTTCAGTATCATATTTAAAACCGTTACATAATTGTTTTGTCTGATAAATTTGTAACTGAATAATCGTTATCGGAAATGATACATAAACCAGATTCAATCGTTGTACAGCAACAGCCCGTTGTCCAACGCGCATTATATAGTTTTACTAATTTTCTTTTGACTTCATTGATCTCTGTATGTGTACTTAATGTAAAAGTTCAATTAAAACTGCGAATTTAGATTACGTTTTTTCATGACTTATCAAACGTTACTATTCAATTAAATACAACCAAAGTTTTCTGCCATATCTAAACTCGATTTCAAAGAAGATGTGTGTAGTTTACTTGGTATCAATATGAAAAAAATGATTTCTTAATGTACTGGAAAGTAGACATGAATTAAAAAAGACAGTTTGTCAGACTATAGACAACACAGTCGGAATGCTTTCGGAATTAGCAATGCATGAAAATCAATTTGAGAAAATGTATAACCGCGTACAACATCTAGAATTATTTTGATAAGCTGAACTGACATAAAGACAAGCCTCATTACTAAACATAACTGGACCATTTTCGGCCGAATACGACGTTATTAGTGGCGTCGTTTATAAATCGGAGTTTTTAGATTAAAGGTCCATTTTTCGTCCTATTAGAGTCATAAGATACAAATTGTCTTATACTCGTTGTCAATTGATACTTAACTTATATTAAAATCGTTAAAGAAACATTAAGTTTACATAGGCTCGCTAAATAAAAGTTCTCAAAGTCGTGTAATAAAAGTCACATAAACTGACAACTCGTGATAGATCCTCTTTAAACTGTTGTATTGCAGAAGCGGTTTTAATGATATTTAATATTTACGGTTTCAGATAGGTTAATGTAGACAAAATAAGTTTACCCAAATTGATTGAAAGGTGCGTGTTTATTTTCGTTTACTGAGACATATATAAAATATGGCAATCGCATAAGTACAATACATGTAACTGCGTAGTTATTTCCCATTTTATGATCATACTTTTCAACGTTTACTGCAAACTCTGCATCCGTCTACTTCGTAAATTGCGATTTCATTCCTAAATAATCAAATATAACATTTAAACGACTGTCGTATGAATGAAAACAGGCATAAATCAATGGCATGTAAATGGAGATAACGCGCCGGATTTTTGATTCAGTAGAAGAAGGCGGAAATAAAATATGCTGATAGAAGAATTGTTGATATTTTTTGTTTGATAAAGGAGAGTTTTAAAACGATATACGGAAACAAATTCTCGTAAATTCCATTTGTTACTTTAATGGCAACTTCAGCAAAACGCGAGAATGTCTCTTCGAATTTACGACCGTCAACATTTAATAACGTTTTATTGAACACAGTTAGATTTAATCCATCATATGTGCTTTTTTAACTCGTGAACTATTTCTGGAGTAATCATCAATTATGTTTTGCCCAAGAAAGGTTTTAATTAAAGCACTTCATTTATAAATACGAAAACGAACTAATTTATACAGATAACTGAACGCCAGTCCTTTACCAAATAGTTTCCCAATCTGCGTATATCAGTAGCGGTATCAATGTTGTACTGAAAATGATTGGTATGTGTTTTGGTGACAACAAGTGAATATTTTGGTTCATCATAATTTATTCATGGACTCGATATGTTTAATTCAAACGACTTGCTCCTTTAATGTGATTCTAAACTATTCAGCCTTTTCGTACTTTGGTTTAGTTAATTTCAATACAATTTTCAACTGCAAACAAATCGATTATCACTGCTTCATAAACACGGTTCTCTATCCAGATGGCTTATATTAATTTTTTGTTTTGTTGCATTGATGCAAACATTCGGACAACGTTCCAGAAAACACAGTGAATAAATCGCTCTCAAATGCATGTATTGACCTAACTTGAACAGATGGCCATTAAACAACTGTCACATATGGTCTTATTTGACAGGTTGTATTCTTACGTAACATTAACTAAGAGTCAATTGTATCCATACTTCGAACAACTGATTGACTAATGAGCCAATCATAACTGCTAACAATTCAAGACATTCTGGTTCATTGAACTGTTTAACGAGCAGGAAAGAAATTAAGTTATAAAATCCGTTAAACCAATGAAAAGCACTCCTTAGAGAATAGCTCCGGAAATCTCTTCAAATTGCTTTCCTTAAACCTATTCATTTTGAGTTCATGATTCACGATTATTCTGTACCCGAGACGTTAGTTTCCTAAATCCGCAATAATACAACAAATATTACTTTCATCCAATGTAATAACGCGTGAGAAAAAAAATGTTATCTTTTAATTATCGAGACGGAAGAGGCCAACAATAAAAATGTAACAATAACTTCTTATTTATTATACTTTGGTGTCATAAAGAAATATTAAGGACAAATATGATCACGGAACTGTTTGTTAACTACAAGTGTCTTGCCAGCTGATATAGTCGTAAGGGAATATGATACAAATAGATATTAGTGTGACGGGAGACACAATGGAGCAAACAAGCAAAGCATATAAATTATACAAACGTCAGCTTTTGTTTTTTAGTTATATCATTTTATTATGTAACGTCTTGGGTCGATTGTGACACAGAATCTGGTAAAATTGCTCACAACACTTTACATTGAACGCTGACTTTCTTCCCCATGGTGACGTGAGAAGCCAGTTTGTTTCTAACGTTGGAATTCAAGCAACAAATATGAAGAATGGTACATAATAAGATTATCCAAAATGTGACTTCCACTTATTTTTATTTGCAATTCTACTACAAACCAAAGAGTGTTTTGCGAGGTAAACAACGATTACTTATAACATGCAATCAGCATAATAAAAAATATATACATGTAAGTAGGAATATTTAGTAGTATTGAGTAGTAGTCCAGGAGCCACGTTTCAAAAGGGCCTTAAAATGAAAGTTTATTTACCCCATCTGGTAGAAAAAGTCTATTGGTATTTTCGAATAATACATACATTCAGGCTTCAGAAAAAGGTGGATGCCAGATCTGAAAGTGGTGCAGATTTTCTTAACAGGGGTTGCAACTCTTGCTTACGAGCAAATTTACGAATACACATGGCATTCTTAATTCTGGCGTGAATTTTTTGTTCATGCATATATTGCCATATATTTGGGTGAATATTATTCAATTAAACCTGTGCATAAAATGGACATAAATAACTTACCAGTTTGAGGTCAAGGTCATTTCAAGGTCAAATTGAGAAAAATGGCTAAAAATTGATATTTCACCTCAGTTCTTTCTTTGTATAGCATATGTTTTTGGAATCAAATTTCGTTATTAAAATGATAGCCGTGTTGGTAAGTACACATTCTTTCATTATAAGCCATTTGTTTAAAGCAAATAGTCATTTCTTTGTCAAAATAGCAATTCAATACATGCGCATGCTGGCCGAGAAGGCATTCTTTCGACCACCACTGGTATTCTATGATCTAATATGATTAAGTTGCTCATATATATATTGCTACATATTTGCATTGATATTATTCATTTGATTATGGACATCCAATGGACAAACATAATTGACCTTTCTTTGGTCAAGGTCAAGGTCAGTGCAAGGTCAAATCGACAAAAGAGCAAAAAATGGACATTTCCACTCGGTTTCTCTTCATATAGCATTCGATATGAATATAAGCTGCTTATAAAAATGATAGCCGTATTGGTTAGTTCATATTCATTCATTATAAGCCATTTGTTTAATGAAAAAATCATTTATTTGTCAAAATAGCCATTTAATTCGTATGTATGCTGGCCGAGAAGGCATTCTTTCGACCACCCTGGTATTCTATGCTCAGTACATCTAGAAACGCACCCTTTTGATCCTTGAGTTTCTCTAACTTCCATTGGTCACACATGTTTTTATTTTGTGTAATAATATTGTATCATCGCGTAGAAACATTTCTATTGTCTAAAGTTTATCGATCGGGTTACGTAACTCCCGTGCGTCAAGGAAAGTACAAAACGCACGAATTCAACGTGCATCATTTACGCATGATAAATTTTGGTGTTAATTGCTTCGAATCCTTTGTAAGGTATGTCAATGGAAAGGAAATCACAAAAGAAAAATCCTAGGCTTCGGAATAAAAATGTCAGGATGGCCTGAACCAGTGCAAAATCGGGCGATTCGGATGCCTATGACGCGGACGTCAAATGTGAGGTTCCACTTCGGCTAAATTTTCATGAACCGACAATGTTTCATTTGGAGACACTTTGCTAGCACTTTGGCACCGTTTACAACCACCCATGTCCAGGTCATCAATGTGAAACAACTCTCCGACAGGACCAATAACTCCTCATGTACTATCTCGAGGCAAAGTTCACAACTGATCCATACACTTCTAAACAACTGGTTGGACGTCATGAATAAGTAATCAATCAATAATTAATCAATATTTGAACTTTTCACTTAGAACAGCGAATCTGAAAAAAAATGGATTTTTACAATTTGTGTTATGTTACTTTCTAACCGCACTATACATACAAGCACTGTTCCGTTGCATCGATGGCGCTTTAAGAAATCAATGTCACAGTTGCATTGTTCATGGAATAACATATCATGAAGTAAATACAGTTTGGTTGTCAATCAAGTTTGAAAAAGTGTTGACAGTGACCCCAGTGTTGCGTTTCTAGATGTACTTAGTATATTATCTAATATTATTTTAATGTTCATGTATGTATTGCTACATATTTGCATGGATATTATTCATTTGATTATGGATATCAAATGGACAAACATAATTCACCTTCTGTGGTCAAGGTCAGTTCAAGGTCAAATCCAGAAAAATAGCAAAAATGGACATTTACACTCTGCTTTTCTTTCGTATATCATATGATATGCATCAACTTTGCTTATTAGGGGATTAAATAGCCAGCGAAGCTGGCTATTGTAAATACCCATACCAATAATGTCCACGTGCGTATCTTCGTCGAGTCTCTGCAGGTACTAATGCTTTCAGAAAAAGTTATTTCCGGTCAAAAATTTCAGGCAGTTTTCCGAGGTGAATGGTCCTTTGAAAATAAAAAAATAGTAATCTGTAAACGGTTGCCCCCTATCATTTTCTTTCGAATTATAACCATCTTTAAAAATATTCAATAAATAAAACAAACTATTTAAATAAGCAAAGGGAAGTAAGAAATACGCTACTGTACTGGATACACGGCGCCAATACAAGACGTGATGTCATGACGTCGTAAATAACAGGAAATGACGTCATACGAAAAGTATGCCAAATAGACTCATGACGTTACGTTGCAATCTATAACAAATCAGAATACTATAGGTAAATCTCCAGGTTAGGGATGCCTACGCTTATTCCAAACATAAACTACAGATACATAGGCAATCTAAAATTTTGAATAATTATAATTTCTTGTCTTAAATTTAAAGAGGAAAAGTGATCAGTTACTGATCAATAACTATTTTTGTATATTGTAGGCCTATAACATCTAAATTCAACTCATATTTAGTCAGATTCTATCTGGAACATATCTTAGCAGATATCCAATGTGTATTTAATCCCTCCTTTAGGCGGTGCCTTAGTTCATATTAAAATGATAGCTGTGTTGGTTAATTCATGTACCTTCATTATAACTCGTTTGTTTAATGAAAATGTTAAGTTTATTTTTCAAATATCCATTTTGTGCATGTGACAGTTTACAAAAACTTTTACAACAGTCCCTGGGATTATATGATCTAATGTGATTTATGTGTTTATTTATGAAGGGAGTCATATGTTGACGGTAATTATTCATTATATTATGGGCATCAAATGGACAAGCATCTAAAATCACTTTTGGGTTAAGGTCGTTTCAGGATCAAAATGAGTAAATAGCTAAAAATGGTTATTTTTCTTTCTGTTTTTGTAATTCTCACGTATGATTTGAATTCAACTTTATTAGGAAAGTGCAAATTTGATTTGTCTCACTTTTTATCAAATGGACTGTACACAATACTGCCTAAACGACCATTTATTTTGTTTACGTTCAAGCAAGTAGGCAAAACTACGTATAAATACTTGCAAAAGCACTATACCTGTCTATTTTATGCCAGTCTTGGAATATTTGTATACGCAGTTATTCACAGAAGCACTGCTTGGAAGGGATCTCATGTAAATGCATATATCATTAAATCCATCAGGATTTCCAGACTCTTTGAGGACCCATTATGAACTACTTTTTGTAGCTCTCTATGACACACTGTTGTTCATATCCACCAGGACAATATGGCGTACCCACCAACACATTATACGTACGGCCTGTGATAGGTGTATCCAGAGATAGTTAAATATCAGGTATGAAATGACAGAATAACATGGTGATGAGCACATTGGTGGCCTAGGATGGCAGTTGTTTAACGTAATAATGTGGCACTAGTCAATGTTTTGCCTGCCCTGTGGATACAGGGGATTAAACAGACTCATCATGACTGGCGGGAATTTAACAACATCATCGACGCCTATGAATGGTTATGATATGTATATGCCTTACAGTGATATGTACCAACATAGACATCTGATACCCGTACTTAGTAGTAATGTGTACGACATTGATCCTGTGAAAACTGTAACTAGCAGTGTTTTGAACCACACTAGATTCTTAAGTGGTACTTATCACCATTAAGGGTCGACAGTCCTGGTCCTATGAAAAATACTAGTACGACTTCTATAGTGTAGTCACCACTGCAATGACCAAAGTGATTAAGCACTGCAATAAGTAAATAATGTCACAGATACGTGCATTTAACACAACGGAATATAGTCACCCCAGACAAAGTAGTACCATCATCGTGTATAACCATCTCAAGCCTTATAGCGTATATGTATATACTACGACATGGTATTCTAGAAGCCTTACGACATCATACGCAGTACGTACCACCACATCATTCAGCCATACCTAGTTCTACATGATACACATTAATACAAAGTAGAACCCTCCCAATTCCTAATAGGTAGACATGGCTATAGGATACAGATACCGAAGACCCGTGGGAATAGGTACCACATCATTGCATGTCCGTTCCAGGCCATAAGGGTTGCTCCACTCCGCGGTGTACTGCCATTTTCAGGTTATAATATATGCAGGACTCCTCATTGCCAAGTACATGTACATGTATAGCTATCCAAAGCCACACATCTTGAGCCAGATATCATTTGATACTGTATGATACTTAACACGCAAAGCAGGCTGGAACTTTAACAGTTTGCCTATTTACCAAATGTTTTCGTTTTCTTTTTATAAAGCACACTTCACTTAGTGGGGTACATACGAGTATCTATCATTAGTTTAGCCAATCTAAATTTCAACTTAAGTTATTGAATATCAAATGATTGGTTTAGCCATTCTGAATTTCAAATTATGTTAGTGAATTCCAAATGTATTCTAAAACAGTACAGTCATATCTGGCGTTATCTGATATGCACAGGCCCTACTGGTATGGCCTATGAGTGTACCCACTATCACTGAGTACAGCTACCTCATACCATATTGGGTAATAACTACTGTATTGTACAGTTATTCAAAGCTCACCACCAGGTAAGCGATTATAGACTTGACCATAATGTGTTACCAATCTCTACTTTGTGCAGCTATCCTTATCCTAGGAGGTAAGCATTATCATTTGCCAGATCGGTCAGTGAATGCCCCATCAAACATACATCACAATAAAGTACCGCCACATCCATATCAGACTTTAAGGGGTTCTCACTACCCTACAGTACACCCATCCTAGTCCATATAGGTTGACTAACATATTTGGTACATCAATGCAATTCCTTATTTTTGGTGCAAAGATATTTGTAATCAATGGGGCATCTAATGATGGTGACTAAACTCTAATTAATATCCTAGGCAAAATCGTTCTGAATTTATTGGTCGGAACCATTTGGTGTATTCGTTCATTTAAAAACTATGGTTGTCCTGACCTTCTGATATCAGGATCATTGTCATCTGCTGTTTCATACCAACCAACTTACCAAAAGGCTTAGGATAGTAGGATCAATCACTGGGAAGGTGTTTGCTCGGAAACCGTTTGATCTATCGACAGACCGACACACAGATTAATGTGTGTTAAGCAACATACTTCCTCATTTTCGTAACACTCGCAGCTAATAGAATAGATTTCAATTCATTAGTACACACCCACACCAACTATTACATCTATAAGTAAACACAGGTACAAAATGTTCCGTATTGCTACTTGTAAAAAGACCAAATCAGCCAACACATAAATTGTAACTGCATTATTACAAAACACAGTTTTACCTTGAAAGAACATTGATCTTGACCTTAAAATTGTCAGTATTTTAAACAACTTTGAATAGGATATTGATATTACAATGTCCATTCATATATTCAATAATACCAAAACATACATGAGAATAAGAACTACAGATCTGAGACGAAATATCGTTTTTGAAGCTATTCTTCTAAATTTGACCTTAAAATGACCTTGACCATAAACTTATTTAAGATGTTTTTACATTTGATGTTCATAATCAAATGAATACTGGTAGTATCCCTGAATATTCATGTATGTCTCACTACATACACAAACACATACATCACATTATATCATAGAATGTCAGGGGTTGTCGTGCAAGGTTTTCGTAAGCTGTCATATGCAAAATAGCTATTTTAACACTAAAAATGAAATTGTTTATTAAACAAATGACTTATAATGAAAGAATATGAACTAACTAACACAGCTATCATTTTAAGAAGCAACTTATATTCATATCAAATGTTATACGAAGAAAAACAGAGTGGAAATGTCCATTTTTTGCTTTTTTGTCGATTTGACCTTGACCTGACCTTGACCTTGACCCAAGAAAGGTCAATTATGTTTGTCCATTTGATGTCCATAATCAAATGAATAATATCAATGCAAATATGTAGCAATATAAACATGAACAATTTAATCATATTAGATCATAGAATACCAGGGATGGTCGAAAGAATGCCTTCTCGGCCAGCATGCGTATGTATTAAATTGCTATTTTGACAAAGAAATGACTATTTGCATTAAACGAATGGCTTATAATGGAAGAATATGTACTTACCAACACGGCTATCATTTTAATAATGAAATTTGATTCCAAACATATGCTATACGAAGAAAGAACTGAGGTGAAATATTAACTTTTAGCTATTTTTCTCACTTTGACCTTGAAATGACCTTGACCTTGACCTCAAACTGGTCAGTTATATATGTCAATTTTATGCACAGCATTAATTGAATACTATCCACCCAAATATATGACAATATATGCATAAACAAAAATTTTACACCAGAATTAAGAATGTCATGTGTATTCGTAAATTAGCTCGGAAGCAAGAGTTGTTGCCCCTGTTAAAAAAATCTGCACCACTTTCAGATCTGGCATCCACCTTTTTCTGAAGCCTGAATGTATTTATTATTCGAAAATACCAATGGACTTTTTCTACCAGATGGGGTAAATAAAATTTGAATTTCTGGTCACCAGCTCCTAGACTATAGTACATTATCAATTCAATGTTAAAATAATATGTAGTGTAGCTTAAAATGATAAATATATGTATACATGTTCTTACTTGATGAATACATCATATTATTAAGGTATGTTCTATTATGTTATATACATAATAATTAGCTTTGAGCTATACTGCTTTCGTTACGAGTACGAATAAACTTCCTTTAAATTCAAAGGTGTAAAATCAGCAGGAGTCGATTCCATGATATAAGTATATTGACTATATGCTTTAAATACTATTTCTTTGTTTTTCGCCCTCCGGCCGGACAATAAACACCTCTAATCTACCCCGAAGAAAATTGTTACGAAATGTATTGATTTGATAGAAACAGTAGATACACCTAATCCTTGGAATCTTTTTCGGCACCCAATACTTGTCAGGATACAGATAACTCGAATTAAATACATGGTTATATGGGTAGTACACACCGCCATGTTTGTTTCTGCAAAACTATTGCACGTGGTATAAAAAGTTCTGTCAAAAAAGAACTATAACCCTCATAACAGTAACAAAATTACAGTCACGTTTTGTGTTGCCACTGTTGGTCGA
Organism: Spisula subtruncata; assembly: GCA_963678985.1. NCBI lineage: Eukaryota > Metazoa > Mollusca > Bivalvia > Venerida > Mactridae > Spisula > Spisula subtruncata. The sequence continues at coordinate 2,617,863 of OY787660.1, read as the reverse complement.
AATAGTTGATTGTGAATAAAAAAAATAACATTACCAATAAAGTGAGCGGTAATAATACTATATGGTACCCGGATATGAAGTAAGATAGAATATTTGTATATACTCTCTTTGTACAAATGTTTGTTTAAATTGAATTAAAAAATAGTCAACTTTATCTCTCATGATGACCACCAAACCTTCTAAACGCGGCATTGTCTTATACTGAAAGCTACTGCGATGACCTTGGAATTGTATGAACCATAATGACTTTAAGACGCACCCCAGTAGCACAGTATTGATCCACGGAAACCATGTTTTTCACGTCATCCAAAATCATTTATAATTCATTGAGAAAATCAAATAAACATTATTGTTTCAAATATTTATACAGTTAATGAAGACTGTGTAAACATTTGTCCTGTAACGAAGATGGTATCAAACATTGTTTGAACATGCTAATAAATGTGGTTATTATTTGGACATAATGCATTAATTAACACGGAATGTATTCTAGTATGCAACGCATAATTAAATATATATATATACCGTAAAGTCAGCGTTAAACACCAGCATTGATAATTGTTTGTAAGAATGAGTACATGACTTAGATTAACTAGATGGTTATTGTTTGAAACTGATAGTCCCTTTTCAGTCTCAATTAGATGCAGTGACATGCGCATATATTATGAAAACTCGGACAGGACAGGGAGCACTAAATACAGCATGTTTTAATAAGTTACTGCACTCACACAAACAGACACACATATATCCATGTGCATATTGTTTTTGACAAAATGTTGAAAACATCGTTTAAATTTCAAAAAACAAATGCACCCAATGACACTACAATGTGAAAGTGTGCACAAACTGTATGACATGAGCTTATCAAGCACAATTATCAAATGGGATACATACATTGTAGTCTTATCTTCATAACTATTAAAATCTTCATTACATTACACGCACACATGGACAACACGGCATTAGAAATGGGAACAAAACGTGCTTATAATTTAATTATATTTGTGTTATTTTGGATTCGTTTTACCTCAGCTGATGGTAAGTGTATTCATATAATGCATGTGTACATATAGATACATTACAGTTATATGGCGAACATGCGATTGTATCATGATCTTAAACGTATGCCTTGCAGTTCTATACATTTGATATATATTATTACTGTACTATCGAGAGTTATTAAACGTCGATGGTTAACTAATAAACACAATTTTGTATTCTTACATGTATGAATAAATGCACATTTCCAATACCAGTCCTTTTGAACTTTACAAAACTAAACCTAAGCAAATAACAATAAGCGTGTATTATACTGATTTATACATACTCCAATTAAACAAAAAACAATTTTAAGCATGTCATGCATTTACACGACCCCGTCATATCTTTTTCAGACACCAGTGCATTTGTAAATCGCCTGGAAGCTACGGAAGAGCTTGTAAGGGCGTTGTCAAATCGTGTTGATATCTTAGAGTCGAGAGAGAAAATACATTTAGATAGGATAGGGGAACTAGAAGCACGCGTTAGTGGACAACGAGAAACGATTGAAGAATTGCAAAGGCACCTGCATATTCTTGCACATGTAGATAAAATGGCGCTGAATACAAGCAACAACAAGAACCGCGATGAGTCATATACCAACTCAGAGTACATTAGTGGAGGTATAGTCAATACAGCACCGGTAAAAAGAGGTAGGTAGTGAATATCCACTTTAAATTACAAAAAGTAATTTATAAACATGGTAAATTTATGTTCTAAGTATATGTACTTGTAATTGATAGCCGATAGCTTCATAACAACTATAACAAGATATCCAGATGAATCAAACGCATACTTGAACATCACATATCAATATTGAATGCATGTATGTATAACAATCTCACATTTTATATAAATAATGCGTCGAGGATGTTTTGACTAAATGACACAACTTTATTTCAGATTCCACCGTGCAAAGAATTCGACAAACAGCTGTTCAGTCGCCTGTCGCCTTCCTCGCCCTAATCACAAGAAGCTTTGAGAACGCTGGGGTCAAGCAGATTGTTGTCTTCGACAACGTCATAACCAACCTTGGTAATAATTATAATCCTAGTCTGGGTACATTTACTGCACCCTTGGAAGGTGTGTATGTATTTTCCTCGACTTTGGTGACAAGCCGTCAGGCTAATGATCATGCGTCGTTTTACCGGAACGGTGATAGAATAAACGTCATGTATGTCCATGGCGCCGAGAATGGTTGGGACACATCGAGTTCAACAATCACGCTTCATTTACTACAAGGTGACATAGTGACCGTGCGTAATGGGGATAACAACGGAGCCTACTGGGGCGATAATCACAGTAGTTTTTCAGGATTTCTTTTAAGTAGCTTCGTCAGTACTCCATCTGTCCATGGCAATTAACACAAAATATATCTTACTTCAAGAGCTTCTTCCAGTTGTCATCATTTATATGTTGCTTCGTAAGTTTACTGAACTCTTTTTAACCCAAGAGAAATAACGTCGAGACTTTGAATTGATATGGTGTCATGCCATTAAATGCGTTCTAAATTTCGGGATAAGAAATCTGCTAGACAATTGTGCAACCTTGCTAACCAATTAGTTTGTACATGTAAATGTTTGGATGAGAACAAACAATAATTTCTTCGAAAAACATTGTTTTAGTCAGAAATAAGTTGAAAGGGGATGTATATCTAATTACGCCGTTATTAGGATCGCCGCTCCAGTATGCGGTAAAGCCGTTCAGCAGATAATATGGCCGTTTACGGCATTTAACAAGCCATAGTATTAATTACATGTACAATTGTATGACGTACGAGGTGTTGTTGTCAAACATTTTACTTGCTATATACATATAAAGGTTGCATGAACTAAAGATAATAACTTTAATTGTAATACTATCCTTATAAGTATCACATGTGGCTATATCACTTTCTTGATTTACAACTATAATCATATTCCTTAATTCAGAAACATAAAGCAGTGTTTAGTGTATCTTATTTGACATGAGCATAATATGATGTAGGACACGAAATGTTTTACCGGAATCTTTTCGCTATAAATCAGTAAAACGATATTGTTGTTTTGCCTGATTTATAACCACCTGTTATTCTTATAATGTAGAACAAAATCACACAAGGTTAAATCAAGGCGAACATTTTGTTTGAGCTATTGTACAATATGTATATTAATTCAATAAGTGCACAATCCGTTGCCACGGATGTTGGAGCAGAGTTCAATGCTTTAAGGAGCATTAACATTCGTTCAACATAAACGCATTAACCGGGATGTCGAAGCAAAGAGCGGGTTTCAAGTATCTTAGCGGAATATCTAAATATTTGAATTAAGTTCTAAAATTATCTGGCAAAAACCCATGTTTCCTTAGTGATGATGTTAGGTCGTTATCTTATTTCTGAAGGACGTAGAGCAGAATTGTATACGATGTTCTGTTTGCTTGCTATGGGTTTTGAATAGTATTTCAACGTAAAACGTGGATAGTCTGTTTGTTAGGAAGGGCTCAAAAGGTGCAGTAATCTATTCATCGATCTCTCTTCCATTTGCTCAATGGCTGTATATGGCATACAATGCATGATAAATACACACAACGTTTGATGTTTTGATATTAATTCAAGAATAAATGGATCAAGAATGGGGACAGCTACTTAGAACGAGGACAAGATGATACAATAAGTATTCTGTAGTTTTGTTCATTTGTCAAAATACGTAGTTGTACACTCTTCAAATGTGAGGATTAATACTCTTAAGTATCCAGCTAACGCGCAACTATTATGAATTTGTGATGGACAATGTATCTCTTTGATTATACAAATGTAATACCAATTAAGCAATATACATGCTATTTACATTATGCTGAATAACGCTTACGCCAGACTATCGAGTTTAATGTTTCAACTCATACTCGCCGACTATGGAATAGAAGTACACATTAGGGAATGGTTTACTTAATAACTTTATTTGAAGAATAATCAAAAGCGTCGTAATCACTTGCTTTTAAGACGTGAAACATTGATTCTTCCCTATACTATGTTTTGTTTGCGTTCCTCAAAGTCATTTATAATGCACGACGTAGATCTAATAACCAATCTCGTTAAATATATCGATAAACCGATCATTGACTACTTAAAGTTGTAAACATACCTGACATTAAACACTGCCGCTGGGAATACCTATATTTAGCACTTGAATAACCAAAGTCCAGATATATTTTATGCCATCCAAACAGACGGTTGATGATGTTCATTCGTCAAAAGTGATACGATACGTTCAAATTTTAGTGCTTGTATCTTTTAACTTTAAAGACATCATCCTTTCATTGGAAGTTTCGCATGACTTATATACAGGTAGCTTGCGAAAATTCGACATGTGTCCGATTTCAGCTACACAGGTGTTACCTAACACTCAAAATAAATCTGTAAACAATTAAAAGTATCGAAGCAATTTACTTTATAATGCCAAATAATAGGCACAATTACATCCCGACAAATTTGTTGTTGTTAATCGATGAAGACATTAATTGGTAAACAGTCACTATTTCTTAAAGCTAGCATACGTTAAACTTTGTATACATAAAGCATTGTTTTTGTAGACTATGAATCCTCTTGCTAACATATAAATAATTATTATGATCGCCTGTGAGAGTTATGGATCTAAACCTAATGTCATCAATTACCATCGTTAAGAATAATAATTTTACATTAATATTTAATAAAACTGCCAACCGTAGGTTACTGGTCGAAGATGAGTGTTATGCGTTAGTAGTGTCCTAGTTTGCTGGCCGATGTTGTTCTTAACTGTATTTATTAATAATTTAGTTGTCTTCAGATGGTATTATCGCGTTCAATGCTTTTCCAGTGAACCTGTATTCTACCCAGTCATAGTTTATTTCATATTTCGTGTTCTGGCAATTCAAATGCATAATTATAGAAGCGGGGTTACAGCGTCAAATCAAATAAGAATAAGACAAACACATAACATAACACCAATAATATATACAAAGTATATACCCTACATAGTGACCCAAATGATTGACACAGTGCATGACTTTGGATCTTGGCAAACTTTACTAAGAAGGTGTCTACTAGTATGAATATAGCAATGTTGACTATTCAGTGATGCAAAACCGATTAGTTATTAAAAAAACCTAATTATCAATGTTAAGTTTATCACGAGTTCTGTTTAATAAACTGATACTCATAGTAGTTAAAGGCGTATTACAAGATTGTTCTGCTGACTAGTTTTCGGAATAACCGATACGTTAAGTAATAAAGCCTCAATAAATGTTTTATGACTACCAAATGGCATTGAACGGAAACTATTGACATCTCCATGTCTAGGTCAATATACGCCTGGTTTCTTATGGTCATTGACAGGACTGTCACCGTAGCGGAATGGATTTAACAATCGGCAGCTATATACGAAAGAAAAGAATGGTCTGATACGGTATTCCGCTAGAAACTGATAAATAGAAGACATTTTGTGAAAAGACATGTATTGTTACTACAAAGTTGAGTCTAGCCCAACAATATATTGTGTCTAACATTGATATGTCTGGTCACCATGGGTAACTGTTTTGTCGTTGACTTTTTTATTACAAGGTTTTTAACTAGGTCACTAGGTATTACTTTTGGTAGCAACTTGTTAGGGAACTTGAAGTGACAGTATGTAATGTGATTTTGATCTGGCCCGATTGTGGGCATTGTTTTGCCGGTAGATTGGTGGAGACAACAGAAATATCAATTATTAGTAATTCCACACGAAGTTAGTGCATCGCATTGCGTTATATACTTTTGATTCACAAATACGTTTCAGTATTAGTCGATTTCCAACAAACCGTCGGCTGATTCCGCATTTTTCAACATGCTACAAAACTGCCATTTACTCCAACATTTGACTCAGGCCTTCCCAGAAATATCACCTAACTTGTTTATACGTAATGGTACGTCTCGATCGTGAGAATGAACATTTATTTATTTTGATCATTTCGTACGTCGGATGTATTCCGTGTTTACAGACCGTGTGATTAACAACATTTTGTCTAGAAAATATCTTTACATGCATAACTATTTATACTTTGTAAAATCATTTATAGCTCAGCATATGTAACCAGTTACACAAATATAACATCTAATATATTATTGTATTATTGGTATGGTAATGACACACGAATCATGATAAGATAGTAGTGTAGCTTCGCGGTAGATGTTAATGAGCGAAACTGACATAAATAAAAAGCTCATTTAAAATAGCTGCATCAATGTAAACGGTTTAACATTTTTCTAAGGTGCTCAATCACAAACGATTTATGTACAATGTTTCGGGGCGTTTGTATCAGGTAACCATTTTAATGCATGTACAGTAAGTTATGCAGCAACACAATATGATCCAGTTTTCAAAATTGCAGAATCATTAATGTTTACAATATTATTGCAATACCATATTAAATCCCATCTGGAATTTGGTAGTTCATACCATAGTACCAATGGCACATTGTATAATTAATGTTATTTTGAGTGCTATGCCATATATGCTACTACATTCAAGGAAGTTGTAATAAAACGACGGATTTCGTAAAACTGGCATTGTTAATATTTCGTGTGTAATCAGATGCAACAAAAGCCCACAGTTATAATAAACAGATTCAGCATGATTAGAGTTTTATATTGTATTGCCTGGTATATTGCATGCAGATACGGACATAGATCAACTGTTTCAAGGCATATTATTAATACGATGTGTAGCTTGCAAGACAATCATTCCCCTGTGAATTGATAAATATCCCTAAAACAATAGTTAATGGACAGTAAATAATATTTATATGTAGTGATCATGGCATTGTAATCATGTTTGATAACGTAAGCTGTATTATCAATCGAGACATGCTGTATGTTTCAAACATTGAGACAATATAAGGAGGAGCCATTGTGTGTACAGGATGGTAGACATCTATATAAAACTATTTATACTATTGAAAAGGATTCCATGCAGTGTATCATTAATAATCCTAGGAAGTTTATTGTAGCAATAAATGATCTGTCGACAATAAAAGAGCCACTATTTGTAAATACAGCCGTCCTATTTTCACATTATAAATAATGTGATGTTTACAAACATTGACCGGATAGTTCTATAGATCTACAACGACCTTCGAAATATGACCCCTGGACCAGTCCATATACCAAGGTTGAAACGATATTTACCGTTATTTTATGAAAAAATACGGATAGGTTTGAGAAAATCTCCCTTTACTTCTAGTTGGCAACGTGGCTTAGTGGATAAACTGTTCTCTTGTCAGGAACATACTTTTATATAGACTGTGGGTTCGAGTCCTCTGCTATACTCATTTTCAATAATTAAATTTCTAATTCAATTTTTTTATCGTTTTACGTTAATATTTTAATTCTTAATATTTGATTAATTTTACGTTTTATAACTAATAAAAAAACGCTTTGTTTCCTTTACATTAATTTAGTCTGGATATTGTATTTATTGCGTCATTGGCTTTGCTGCAATCGCCATTTTAAGAATTTTCGGTAGAAACGTCAGAATTAGCTAATGGTGTATGTTGTCAGTTGTCTGTGTGTTGCAGCGGTGATAGTACATCGCTATCAATCGTCTATTTTTTCTTTCCTGTGTGAGTTAAGACCCACTAACGAACCGTTTTTTTATTTAATAAACTTATGCTTACATTAATGCTAAATGCATACATTGTATTACCTGATTATGATCACATATCATTATATTTTTTCTATTCATAGTTTGCGGTTATTCTTTTTTCAAATATTCATTGTATCAATTATACAATGTGTCAGAATCAGTGTAAGTATCAATTGAAATACAAGTTACGACTCTGAGACAACCTTATATGCAGTCTATATGTTAGCTCTTGTCAGTCTGACAACCCCCTCTCACACACTGACAAGCGAAAACTTCAGTCCTATTTCCTTCTCATCCGTAACAAAACATATGTACGTTCTCGATGAGATCTTTCGCGTCGTCGCTTTATCTATATACCAGCTATGACATATTTCTTATGTGCTTTTTACAAACTGGAAGTTTTATAATTAAGCATCTCTTTGTAAATAGACACGCACGAAAAATGTTTGCCGAGCAAAAATTTAAAACAAAACATAGTGGAATGGGATTCGAACTCTTTCGTTCAGTTTTGAAGTTTACGTATTCACAGTAGCTTAGCCGACTGCGCTATGTACTCCACTTGATTTGTTTATTCTTAATGCACCATTTATTACTAAATACACCCCTATAACCTGGATTACTCGAAAGTTAAAAGTACATTTACGCCCGAGTGCTTGTTGTAGATGTATACTGATGCAAAATTGGTTTCTTAGATAAACACATACGGGCAATTGTATACTAACTCACGGATAAATCGTGTACGTTTGATGTTTTCACCTATGAGGACTAACCTCAATGTTCCCGCCATTCTTGTTATCCTGTGCGCACTTTAAGACATCGTCATTTTGTGTGACTCATCTTTATGGGGTACAATATGTAAAACAGTTTTTCCTGTAAATCATTTTTTCTGTTTCATGATGCTTTAAAGTTTATTTTCAAATACAATAGATATATACAATTCATGAGTAAAGAACAATTTTACATCATCAATATCATCCGAGTGGTCAGAAACATATAAGTATATAATCGTTATAAATATTTTTAAAAAAATACATACATACATTTTTTTTTAAAGTTTACGGTTTCCCTTTGATATACACAAAGTATGCATTTAATAAAATAGTTTAGTATAATCTAAACATAGCATCAATTTAACACAGTGTTACAAAGAAAAAAAACAACAATAATACTAAAAACAATACATAGAAAAACAGCGAGAGATCCATGTAAATTAATATATTATTCAAAATAATAGTCGCAAATGTTTCTTTGACTAAAAGCTTTATCACAAAATATTGCTAGGTTTCTATTTGTTTTTACATTTTCTGATTTCATTTATTCAATGAATTTTGGTATATTTGGTCTATTTTAATAGTATTTATCTATATATGTAGTTCTTATATCTTTGTATATTGGGCATTCTTATATAAAATGAAATTCATCTTCTAAAGTATGACAAAAATGGCATTTTCTTTCTTAAAAAGGTATGGGTGCAAGTTTGTGCCACCTCCCAGACTATATTTGTAATCTATGAGATGAAACTCTTAATTTGCAAAGATCAATTCTATATCTATTTATATTCACATCTGATAAATAGGGTTGAAGCTGAAAACTAGAAAATAGTGTATACGTTTGTGCTCTTGTAGAATTACATAAATCTGTATACCAGTTTGAATAAAAGCATCATTTATCCTAGATTTTACCAGAGACAAAAATATTTTCTCATTTCCTACACCTTAATTTATCCATGCATAATTAAGACCTAATGATTGTAACAAACTACACACAGATTTAGCCAATGATTTACAATTCGGGTTTGTCTCTAAATGTCTACACATACAGCTATACATGGCCTTTACATATTTATTCTCATCCATTTTATAACATTCAGCCAATATCTAACAACATGTACACTTCTGATAGTTAGTAACGAGGTTCTTCCAAGTTCTCCATAAATGAAGTTATTTTGAGTTTGAGTTTTTACTCCTATTATTCTCTTACAAAAATTTAGGTGTATTCTTTCTAAAATCATAGAGTTAGTTAATCCCCAAACTTCTCAACCATAATTTAAAATGGGTAGAATTAATTTATCAAAGAGATCTAGTTTACTCTCTATATTCATAGTAGGGAATTTAATCAAGTAAGAATTCAATTTAAAAATTGCTTTTGATGAAGCTATTGTTTGTCATATCATGATATCATGGTATTTTATACATCTATACTAGCACATTACATACATAGGCTTAATACAAAATTAATCATATCTAGAACAAACCAAAATCGATTCGGCATTTAAAATACATTTTGACTACAGTGTGTACTGAAACATAAGATGTTTGCACAGCGTTCTATGTATAAATACTCTGCAAACATTTTTAAAATTGATAGGAAATTTATCGATTGCCACTTAAGAAGGTCAAAACGTTATATACTCACTCCCTTAATTATGTTTTAATTGCACCCACCAGTTATATACCATTATTAAGAAGTTTGTTATGACCATATGCATTTTATTATAAATGTGTGAATATTGCACCGATAACGCTAACACTCATCGTTTAGTATGGACTTGGATTTTACATGTATTTGACGAAGAAGTTATTTACAGAACATTATATATCATCACAATGACAGTGTTTACAACATGGGAAACACAATGACAAATCGGAACCGATAATGTTCTATCACACTGGCAAGTTCATATTAGTAGCTAGCTTTACATTCCGTAATATAGTTAGTCATTTAAAATTTCGTTTTTATTTGTTTCCTACAAACACTGAGTTATTTCAAAGTTTCGAAAAATATATTAACCTACTTTGATCTAAACAGCCAAGAAACATCATTTCGATTATTTATTAGTAAAGTTACGTTTTGGTTGTACATGTTTTAGACTAAACATTTATTTATGTTGGTCATTTCATTATGTTGGATGCATTCCGAGTTTACAAACCGTATAATTGCCAACATTCCACTGTGAAGATATCCATGCATGCATAATTATTTATATGCTACTTAGTCAAATCATTTATGCTTTATTGATTGAATTACCGTAACACGATTGTATTTTCTGATAAACGAGTAAGCATTATACTTTGGTCACAAGAGTCAGATTCGATTGCTTTCACCCACAAACCACTGCGTGATAGACCCCTGTATGTGTTCTATAGTAGATGTGATGTTTTCAGACAAATACGTATGATTTTGTATCACATGATCGATAATTCGTTACTACAGGATTAAATGAAGCGATTATCTTTCTGTTATATCGACACTCGATTTTGTTTCAAAGAAAATATCATTGATTTGATAATGAACTGGAAACTCAAAATGAATTGGTAGAGACAGTTTGTCAGACTAAAGACGACGCTGCTGTTAGCTTTCTTCGGTTAGCAATACGTGATAATATATCAGTAACATGTTAAATCGTGTGTACCGTCTAGGATGTTTTTGTAAGCAGATTGAACTGACAAAATATCAGGTATCATTACTTAACATAACTGCATCAATGCGTATACAGTTTACTATGTCGATGCAATGCTTTTAAAATACTTGCACCAAAACACATTTGATCTTTTGAAGTTATCATACATTTTATTCTCTTCGTAGTTTTACTGTGTTGCTAGGTGGACCTGGATTGCAACTCTCATTCAATATGAGTACATCTATACATGTATTACCGATACGTCACATGATGCAATATATTACTACTTTAAACATATTGCACATCATTTGAATAGTTACTTGACCTAATAGTATTGGCAATAAAAGTTCTCATCCGCAAAACAAAATTACCCTTGAAAAGCATAGTCACATGAAATATGAATTTAGCCTAATACTTGTAGTCAGGATGTATTTGACGGCATATACAAAAAAAGTTATGTGTTTATGCATATAACTATTTTAAAAGAGTGACTGGGATGTCACGAGAATCTTCTTGTCATACATGTATTAACAACTTAGTCTGTCCAGTACGATAACAGTTGTTTTAGAATCACATGATTGAATGCGCATGTAAATGGTGCTATGTCTGACAAACAGAATAAGCCCTCTGTTTTGAGGATGAAGACCAGTAGATACTTGTCAAAACCGAATTATATATCCTGACTAATCATTCTGACATATACTCCATGTTCGTGTTCGCTAAACAGCGCAAATTCACACAGTAATTCTGCTGCATAGCCAATGCCAAACAAACCGTTTACAGTAGTTAGCTATTCGAGCGCTATCTTAGGCAACATGTCACTTCGGTTGCGACTAGTCGCGAGCACTCTCAGATATCATAAAAATGTTTTTGTTTCCTTCTTTACTAGGTACTTGTTTAAGCATACCGGCAACGGGCTCCTGGTTTTACAACCAGGTCATCTTTTGCAAAGTTGGAATGAAACTAGAAACAGTTCATATTATCTAACATTTACATCTACATACCAGTGTAACAGTATCGGAGAAAGATATTAATAAGTTTAATAGTTGCTTTAAGTCTTGCAAGCGCATAGAACTGTGGCACACTAATTGTTTTGTGTATTGAAGAAACAAATTCTAATTTCGGTGGTATTGTAAGTCAGAGATATGCTATGTCGTATATTTGGATTTACAGCTCCCTTTTAGCGATAGCTTTATAAATGTGTAGGATGATATTGGACGGAATTCGTCCCGTGGTAGATTTTAATATATTCTATGTAAGACCAAGTGTCAAAGAACTGGAGTAAAGAATTCACATTATTTTGTCCAGTGAGTAGTAGTATATACCATAACGAAGGTTCTGACGTGGCTTACTGCTGGTTCGCCACAGCTAGCGAGAATTTCGATATATTTTTACTATATGAAGCACCAAAACTCCAAACACTTCCAAATGTTTTCTCCAGATTCGGCATCTGTATGCTCTTTTAACGGCAATTGTAACGGGCAGCGAGACTGGTCAATCTAAAAATAGCCAATGAAAACTAACTTTTCAAAATTATTTAGGCTTTTTACAGTCACGGCTATATTTGATATGTAGGTAGGTCTAATAACCGCGAAACTTCACAAAATACCACATACATGTGAAACCAGCCAATGGTTAGTAGAACAAAACAAGAATTTAAAAAAACATCATGTCACTATATGTGCCCTCTTGTAACTACGTTTTTCTTCCAAATATAAATTACAATTTACGTTTACTATAAGATCAGCTAAACATTAATTATACAGTCATCGTCGCAATTGTCGTGCGTTTATGATAAAGGTAGTTTGCTCATAACAAACTACTTATTAATTTGAAAGAACAGATGGGCGTAATTAAAACAGAATTCAGGGAGTGAGGAAATCATTCTCGAGTTGCAATAAATTATACTAGAACACACTTCACTAAACTCCTGCAAGCCGAATGGCTTCTCGTTGTATAATGTCAACGTCAAAAACAGACACCCTGTCTCGATTGATAATACGGTTTACGTTTCAAACATGATTACAATGTCATGACCACTACATATAAATATTATTTACTGTCCATTAACAATTGTTTCAAAGATATTTATCAACCCACGAGGGAAGCATTATCGTGCAAGCTGCACATCGTATTAATGTTATAGATGCCAATAGGAACAATCATCAGTTGATATATAGCCTTGTCTGCATGCAGTAGAACGGTTACAATGTAATACAATATAAAACTGTAATCATATTGATTCTGTTTCTTCTGGCTGTGTGCGTTTTTTGTGCATCTAGTTACAAACCAAATATTAATGATGATTTGTATTGAAGGAATGCACGGTATCAATATGTACCTGCATTGCTACTTCCTTGAATGTGACAAACAATGGCACGGATGTAAAAAAATGTTATTCACTATTTGTCATTGAAAACAAATTTCAAGAACTAAAACCCAGTTAACTAACCCGGATGTTTATTTAATGTGGTTTCCATAGTACAGTATTGGTATATGTTATTTGTAAATTCATTGAGCGGGTCGTATCCACATAATATGCTAACATGCTTTACGTGTATGTGATTAATGTTTAAGGGTCTAATGTAGTTTATGCCATAATGGCATTTTTTTAATTCACGACGCTTGTTTGTATATTAATCATATTAATGCATTGATGAATGATCCATCCTTGTGAACCAGTCAACGATATTTATATAGTAGTAAGTTGTTATATACTTTAATGAATGTAGATGACATGACCATAGTAATGGTCATGGAGGAACATGACATGTTGTCTGGCCCATGATTAGAAGCTGAATAGATCCAGTGACAGACATGTGCAAACGGGGCGCCGGACTGTCAGTATGTATCATGTTTTCTGTCGACATGTCATTATGTTTTAGTAAGCTTACATAAGACTGTTGTGGTTTTGAAAACTATGCTTTACAAATTATATTTACATATTGACGAGTATTGTCTAGTATCAGAAACCAATTTACACTATCACATTGACAAGGGTACACTGTAAATATATACTTGATAGAACTAAAATAAACATAATAAAACAATTAGTGACAAACGTTTATTCACATGAATCAATGGCACATAACAATCGACTGTGAAGTCTGGAAAATAAATTAAATTCAAATGAGATATTTTTTATTTTAGTCAGAACCAGATCGATACATACATATTTCTATCTCGTTAAACAATTGTTATGTATATGTTCTGTCGTCTATGATAGTGTTGCACTAGCTCACACAAAACAGTATATGCCATGATAAAGCATTCAGAAAATTAATGCAATGCCCATTTCAACATACGGAGAAAAAAGCTCAGCAAAACTAATCCACTTTATTACAATCCCCGTAACTAGAGCAATGCTTTGTTTCCTGATTTTGGCATTCGTGAAAGTAATTGCATTGACTGGTTTGACTGCGTCAACCAATCCCTGCTAACTTAGAGCATCAATATTGGACAAGGAGTCAGACAACATGCCAATGAGGACCTTAATGTATTGAAGTGACAGGACAGTGGAGAGTGCGAATTGCATAAGACCCACCTGGTTAAAAGTTGATAGCCTGAAGTTTCATACAGATATGCCATAATGTTGACCTCAAATGACAAGACAATGCATTGCTATGACCTGACCCAGTATCATCTTTATTAAGGATGCAGCTTTATTGTATCCTTCCGGTATTTCTTTACATCTATTTCTATGGATTGGAATAAATGTGTTGATGTCAGTAACACAACATTTCTTTATCAAATATAACATGTCATTTATAGCAACATCCAACCAAGGTGGTACTAAACAAGTCCTTTGGGAGCTCTGTTTTCAATAACCGACTAGAAACTGCCAACTTTCTAAAATGTAATGTGTTGCTTTCTGTCCAGCAAAGAAATTATCAACTGGATATAATCTTGAGATGTTCCAGTACCTGCTAATGTAAACAATGTTCGGTATATATTTGCAAATAGAGGTTTTCGAGAACTTCATTAACACCTGTTTGGCTTCAGTGGTGTTAAAGAACATGCATCAGTAAAAATCTACATGTACACAGGGAAGATAACATGATAATGAAGAAAACATTTTCATCTTGGTCATATGCATACGTGCATTAATTACATGTAAAAGCATATATACGTATTAGTATTCCATACAAAAAATAAAAAAATGTGAATGTCCCGTCCTATGTGGTGCTTCTTTCTCAGTCCAATGTTTGTACCGAAGTGGTATTTTCGTTGAAATATACTGTCTGCAAACTGTCACTATTCACTTATCTTACTGAATAAGGTAGACACCACAAAGACAAGAATGTGAAAGCTTGAAAATGCATAGAAATGATAGAACTCTGTCTCGACGATGTGGAAAAGATGGTATAATTGTTTTCAGCACATCGAGGAAGATGATATTGACATTCTAATATCATGTCTAGCTATCATCGTGCTGGAAATTTCTTTTGTACTAGATAAGTGGTGTCATGATATAGGATGGTGCCATCGTGACATTTGGATGTTTATTTCTTACATTGTCCATTGATGCTGGTTTGGTGATGTAGATATTGCGATATATGTAATATACTATTTGACGGCCATGCTAATATATTGTATACCATTTAAGTTTAGATGCTGAAGTAAGAGTAAGATATTTTTAAAAGTTTAAGATAATTCTTTCTGACTAGTTAAATATTGTTAGTGATTCTTTAATGCCATATAAAATGTCATGAAGTATTCGGGAAGTTTAAGCCGTATAGTCGCCTGAGATGATATTACTACGTAATTTTAGTTTCTATAATTACAAAAGACACAAGGCGTGATGATTGTATATTGTATTTGTTAAATAGCCTGTCCGCTTATATATTTGTTCGATGACCCGTTGGAAATAATATTTTCACACGGTGTTGAATATAGTCATGCCTTTCAAATAAGGCAAAGCAGTCAGGTGTGTGCGAATTGTTAATTACTGCAAAATTCGTAGTAAGGCGCAAGAAAAAATAGGGGGGGGGGGTGTAATAATCCAAAGCCAGCATCTTCCAGACTGTGTGTGAAATTGTACTGCAGGAGTTCATGCTATAATTTGATAGAGGAAATATATAACCTAAAACTACGAGACAAATCACGAAGAAGGTGTTCTACCCCAGTGTCTCGACAGTGAAAGTGATAATACAATTTTAATAACATTAGTTTTCGTAGTGACAAAGGTGATTAACTCTTATAATACCAATTATTATTAGTCTAAGTACATTTAGTTATATTTACTTCAGAATTAAATTAGATGTACCATAACAAATTTGACACTAGAGTCAGTGTTACTTAATCAGTAATAATAACACTATAGACCACAATACATGTTACTACATGAACAGTTAAGTTAATGTAAATGGAATACTGTAAAACCTTATACATTCGAAGGGTTTAATTTCGTGGATGATCTCAACTTAAATTTATATTCCCACGGCATAGTCTTTTTCACCTAATGTACTATATTTTGTTCCATTGAAATTAAATATGTTTTGGATTCATGCCTAAAATATGTAGCTACAAAATTGTAAATCCACAAAATGAACATTTATCAATTTTGGCTATTTCATTATGTTGGATGTACATGTTTTTAGTATATACAATCTCTAGAAAATAACTTTACATGCATTATTATTTATATATCAATTTGTGTAACCAGTATGCATTACCAGTAACACAATCGTGTTGTCAAGTATATGATAGTAGTTCAAGTCCATTTGAATTACGTATATAATGAGTATGCATCGCATGATCGACTATACATACGTTATCAATTGAATTAGGCGGAATATTTTCTCAAATATCCCAACAGTTTATAAAACTATGTATAACACTCATTACCTTTCCCGTGTAAGCAATGCTTCTTGGAACCAATTTGAAAAGCGTAAAACCATGTAAAGCATCGCTGTAAATTTTTATAGCCTGACATCATTTTAAGAATCATTACTTACAATAGCTGAATTAATGAATACATATATGTCATATTTACAAACTGTTCATGTAAAACCGCATTTAAACGCGTTTGTATTGTACAATAATCATAGGTAAATTTTATCCCGAACAACGTCCAATTGTGATCCCCATATTCGGCCACTTTATGCCTTTATCACCTAAAGATAGCCAGCTAGCAGCCAGTAAAGCGACAATGGTAACGCAGACAGCGAGATTGGTTCAGACTAAGCATAGCCAATTACAACTGACAAATATATTAGGATTTGAAACGAACTGACAGACATGGCTTTCTTTACATCTCGACACATTGTGACTCATGCTGAAACACTGTCATTCTATTTGCCTACATACAAATAAAGCCTTCTTCCCAATATGCTTTACAATCATATTCCATAACATCAGTTAAACATATATTATATAGTCATTGATGCAATCAATGTTCACGCGTTAATTGTAAACTTAGTCTGCTCATAACAAACTACTTAATAATTTGAAAGAACAAATGGGCGCAATTAACACAGAATTCAGGGAGTGAGGAAACATTCTCGAGTTGCAATAAATGTCCAATCAGTCTTTTAATGTTCGCTGTTTATGTGTGCATGGAACTTGTGCAAACATCTTTTGGTTGTCAGCATTTTAGCATTAAGTCAACATGTTTGTTCACATTTCCATAACCGTCAGCCGTTTAGAGATGTCCTTTAGAGAAAATCGGGTAACATTAGAAAATAACAGAAAAAAGCTTTTTAATTATCAACGTATAATTTTATGCTGCAATACACGGAAACAATAAATCAGACTGGCAAGGCAGCACTAAACATAACCAACCAAGCCATGAAAACAACAAAACATCACATATAACCGAGTAAATGAAGTACCTTAGTCAAAGCTGTCAAAAGGCTGAATAAAATATATGCAGAAACAGTGATCTAACGTGACCAGAAAGGTATTACTATATCTTGGCATAGTTACTGATACCGGATGACCCTAAGTGCGAGTTAGGAATAAACTTCGAGCAAAGAAAGCCTAACATTCATTATTACGTCAATATTCATTTTCGTTACAATGCATTTATATTTAATGTACTGTTGTCACAGATGATCATATACTAGTATAATGCCTCGTTTTTATCATGGCAGAGAACAATATGGATTACAGGTTTTGTATTGCATTTCGTAAATTAGTCCTTAAAATTCTTTCCTACACTAGCTGTCTATGGATGAGATTCAGAAGGGCAAAAGAGCGACAGTGTAACCAAACCGATAATTTATTATTGTAATAAACGAGTTGTAGGTACATCGCATGCAAATAAAGTAAATTACACTAGAACAGTTTTCTAAAATCCTGCAAGCCGAATGGCTCCTCGTTGTATTATGTCAATGTTGAAAACAGACACCCTGTCTCGATTGATAATACGGCTTACGTTTCAAACATGATTACAATGCCATGATCACTACATATGAATATTATTTACTGTCCATTAACAATTGTTTCAAAGATATTTATCAATCCTCGAGGGAAACATTATCGTCCAAGCTGCACATCGTAATATTGTTATAGATGCATACAGGGACAATCAACAGTTGATCTATGTCCGTGTCGGCATGCAGTAGAACAGTTAATACAATATAAATTGTAATCAATTTGATTCTGCTTCTTCTGGCTGTGTGAGTTTTTGTTGCATCTGGTTTTAAACCAGCCATTAAAGATGTCAGTATTGAAGGGATACATGGTATAAATTGTTTTATAGCTACGTCCATCAATGTGATATAGAGAATGGCACGGTGGTTAAATAATACTATACTCTGTTTGTCATTGAAAACAATTCTCAAGAAATAAAAGCCAATTAATTAACCCGGATGTTTAATTAATTCGGTTGCCTTGCCGACCGTAGTGAAGTTTGTTATTTTCAAATTTATTGAATGAATCGTATAAATATACTTTGTCAACACGTTTAACATGTCATGTATGTGATTTACCTTGTAAGTGAGAGTGTAATGTAGTTTATGCCATAGTGAAATTATCTTAATTCACTACACTTATTTGTTTATTAATCATATTAATGCATTGTTGAATTATTTATTATTTTGAACCTGTCAACCATATTTATCAACATAAACTATTAATACTGTGTATAATGTTGTAATGTAACGTGATTTGAATCTTTGTTGCGGCAATAACAAATTACAACATCTCAGAACGTAGATTGCATGACTGTAGTAATTGCCATATAGGTCCATGTCTCGAATCGGAATCGGTCCAATGACAATCTTGTGCAAAGATGGCGCCGGACTTTTAGTATGTATCGTGTTCTCATTTGGCATGCCGTATGGCTTTAATAAGGTTACATCAGACTGTTTTAATTTCGAAAAATACGATTCATGAATGGTTATTATCTATGTGTGAATACTGTCTGGTATTAGAGACACATTGACGCTATGTCATTAACAAGGACACACTATTAACATAAACTTTATATAACAACAATAACAATAATTAGACAATAAATGATTTATGTGCATTCACACACAACGATGGCAATTAACATTCGAAAGTAAATCTCGAAAATAAATTAAGTTTCAATGAGTTATTTGTATTTCACTTAGAACCAGATTACATATTACGCCTTCATGGATATTATTACACAAATTCACACGAAGCAGTACAGGCTCAAGCTGAACAAAACAAATATACTATAAAGTCTTGATCAAGTTTTTCACAAAAGTAATGAAAAGCGCAATTCACTTATAGAGCAAAAACAGCAGCAACACTCGTCCACTTGATTAGACGCCATGTAACCAGATCAATTCCTTGTTGCCGGATTTAGCATCCGTGAGATTAATTGCATAAATTGATTTGACAGCGTCAGCCACTCCCTGCTAATTGAAAACATCCATATAAAACGAGGAGTGTAGTGACAACACGCCGTCGGGCCGATAGCATAACCTAGAATTTTTTAAGTGTCAGGACAGTAGAGGGAGCGAACATAAGACACATGATACATACGCCATATGTACAAGTCCATTTCAACTTCTAGATTACACGGCTTTTTCATTATTCAATAACCATAGTAGCCAGACAAGTCTAGAGTCAGCGATTTATTTTACGTCATTCCTATTTAAATACTGTAAAATTAAATCATAATAGCAAAACGGAAATGAACGCAGAACTCAACTTAACCAGCCGAGCACAGAACACACACCAACATAACACAAGCCAAATAAACGGCATGCCCATGCATGACCGAACGAGAAAACGTAATGACTATGACCCACCTGTTAAAAAGCTGATTGCGTAAAGTTGCATATAAAGATGTTCAAAAACGTTTAACTCTAGTGACCAGATAAGGCATTGCTATGATCTGATCGGTAAACTATCCTCTTCCAAAAGGATGCAGCTTTATTGTATTCTCACAGTTTGTTTTCTTTTCATCTACCTCAAGGGATTGGACTGAGTGTGTTCATGTCAGTACAGTTGAACACAACACTTCTTTATCAAATATTACTTGTCATTTATAGCAACATTAAACTAAAGTGGTCATAAACAGGTCATTCGGGAGCTCTGTTCTCAATATCAGCATAGAAACTGCCAACTTTCTATCATTCAATGTGTTGTTTCTGTCAAGCAAACAAAATAACGACTGGATAGAATCTTGAAATACCCTGATAATTTATACAATGTGCGATAGATATATGAAAACAGTAACTGTTGCATATGTACTAAAGTGGTATATTCGTTGGAATATATAGTCTGCAAACTATCAATATTCAGGTTTCTTATTGAACGAGGTAGACACCAAATATATAAGAATATTATAGCCTGAGAATGTATAGAAATAGTTAGATATCTGTCTCGACGACATAACAAAGAAGGCATAATTTTTTTCAGCACATAGTGGAAGATCATATTGACATTTTAATATCGTGTCTGGCTATGGACCCGTTAGGAGATTTCCTGTACTCAAGAAAAGAGATGGCTGTGTATACGATGTCTCCATCGTGACATTTGGATCTTTATTTCGTACATTTCGTCTATTGATGTTGCTTTGGTGATGTTCACTATGCGATAGATGTATTCTCAAATTGAACTTCTATGCTAGTACATTATATAACATGTTGAAATTAATTCATATACTACACCAGTACGTGTTGTGGTAAAATAACCTGACAATGATTCAGATAATTAACTGTAAGTGTGGTTTACGAATTTAATTTTTCTTTGACCTAAACAGCTTATAAATGTCAATAGGTAATGGTACATCTTTTTCTTAACAAGGGACATTTATTTGTTATGCCCATTTCATGATGTTTAATGTTTAGAAAACACCCTACATGTAAACTTGTTTGCTTTGTAAACAAATTGGTTTATATACGAAGTACTGTAATTCGTTTGTTGTGTCTGGTAAATTTATTAGTATTATCGAAAATTGAAAATTGGTTGGATTCCGTCGTTCTGTAGCGACAAACTACGGTCCAACCGGATTTGTGTCAGACTAATTCATACAATATGCCTTTGTAGGTGTGCTATAATTATGTAATATTCCATTAAAACAACATATCATGACCATTACTCGCATGACTGAGGTGAACCATTTTCCTTTCATATCCAAACTCGATTTTTCTTTTTCTTTTTGATGTTCTTGAAATAAATTATTAGCATCAGAGTCACATGATTTATCTGTTATCATAGTTATCATTTCGGGCGCTATGCCATCTCTGTTAAAAACTGACATCGTTATATTTCGTATGTAACCAGATTAAAAAAACCCACAAGGTTAGAATTAATAAAATCAACAGGATTACAGTTTTAGATTGCATTGCCTGTCCTGTTGCGAGCAAATACGGACATAGATCAACTGTTTCAAGGCAAAACTGTTTCAAGGCAAACCATTAAAACGTGCAGGATGATAGAAAACTAGATATAACTACGTATTCTATTGAAGATGATTTCATGCAGTATATCTTTTATAACCTGGGGAACTGTATTGCAACAAGAAATGATCGGTCGACATTAAAGAGCCCACACTCTGCTAATACTGTCGTCTTATTTTCACTTTAGGACAGCGTCATGTAATGTGACTCATCTTTGTGTGGTAGTTTACAAACTATAAAACAAATTTGCCGGTAAGTCATATTGCAACTATTTTATATCATATCGTGCCATGGTTTTTAATGACACATATCATCCATATGTTAGATACCAAATCTATTATATCGAGAACGAGCCAAAATCGATTTGACATTTATTAAAATAAGCGAAAATACACTAAAGCTAAATACTGAAACAGATACAAGATGTTTGCACATCGGACCTTGCACAAATACTCTGCAAATACTTTAATATTGATAGGACATTTATTTATTGCTACTCAAGGAGGTCAAAACGTTTTACTCACTCCCTTAGTCCTGTTTTCAATGCGCTATATCAGTCATTTAAAAGTATTAAGTAGTTTGTTATGAGCACGCGCACTTTTTCATAAATGAGTGAATATTGCACAGATAACGGCAAAAGTCATCGGTTAGTATTGACTTGGATTAGATTTTTGAGTTTACGAGGAAATTAGTTACAGAACATTATCATCACAATAACAGCGTTTCCAAAACATGGGAACATCAGGATACCAAAAGATGCAGATTGGTAGACGTGCGACACAGTCAGTTTGTCACTGGCAAATTGGAACATTTAATGTTAATTTACTCTGAAAAATTGTAACTAGTTGCTATACAATCCGTTATATATTTTGGTATACACTAATACTAACAGTTTATTCAACCTTTTGTAATAAGACATAAACCTACTTTGACATAAACAACCAATACATACCACTGTAATCCAAATTCATATAACTGTTTGTTAGAAATGATACATCATTCACGGTTTACGAATGAATATTTATTTATTTTGGCCATTCATTATGTTGCATGCGAGGGGCATTCTGAAAGTTCTGATAACTTTTATTGGTAAGTCAGGTATTTTTGAAGTAAACAATTTCTAAAAGATCAATCTTCCAGCAAGACATCGATAGCAAATTGATTATTCTAAGTCTGAGAAGTTTAATTTTATTTGCATTTGAACAATACATGGTTTCAGGGAATGACTGAAATCGCTCTTGAATACGCGAGGTAATTGCATTGTATTCGACGCAGGTATATTTCGGAGCGCACTGTCGAAACAACATTCAGGTTGATTTAAATAAATTTGGTTTTATTTAAAAACTACATCCAAGTACTTTCGAATAACATTATGTTATTAACAAGGAGTTGAGTATTTGAATATAATAACAGCAATATAAACAACCACAATAGGGGACCATTTGACCCTGTGTGGGCCTTACTTAATTCCAGACATAAACTACCGATAGTATCTAATATCTACTCGAAACAGGCCAAATAGTCTTGCTTACAGTGTGCATTTTCATTTGGGGGGAGTTATAAATATATTTTTCGCAAAATTTGATTTATAGAGCAGATTCCTGTGTCCTACCCTTAATTTCAGTAAGTGGGTGGGGTAACTGGATACCCTTATAAATGTCGTAAAAAGGTCATTACTCATAATTCTTATTGGTTTATGAATTAAACTAACTCCAAATTACAAATAATACTTATATTTTTTGTTTTGCGAAATTATACTACGATGATGTGACGTCATACATATAAAACACGTGTTTTTGGCCACGCGATCACATTATTTATGCTGCTGTGCAATCCAGACTGTGAATATTTCAGGATTCTGATTCGGTGTGAATATCAATAACATACTTATGTACAAAATGGGCTCATGTTTTTTTTAATTTCATATAACGCATCTAGCAGAAAGCTCCAATAGCCCGTTATTGGCGTATTTTCGGTAAAATGGTCGTTTTCGGGATAATTTTAAGTTCGGTCGATCTCATGTTTATCTTGAGTCATGTTGACTGTTGCAACATGCATGTTCATATACCATTAGATACGTAGGTATACATTATATAATATGTGAAAATTTCAATGAAATCGGGTTGAAATTGTAGACATGATGTGCATTTATGTAACCCCTCAAGAGCGCTAATATGGCGTATTTTGTCGATAATTCAATGGGTAATATACCTACATGTATAATGCCATATATGCCAATATTAAACGATCTGATGATGATATCATTACTTGTCTTCGCTAGAGTAAGGTTGCATCTTTCAGAAAATATACACTTTTATGTACATTTATTTGATATTTAACAAGTTACAGAGTCATTATCAGAACTTTTAAAATGCCCCTCGCATGTATTCCGTGTTTACAAACCGTATAATTACCAATAGTTCTCCTTGAAAACTAGTATATGCTTACACCCATAATCATTTATATGTTACTAGTCAAATCATTTAGGTTCAAGTTTCTGACATATCGTAACACAATGGTGTTTTCTAATAAATGAGTAAGTATTATAGGTAATGGTACACGAGTCTGATTGGATTGCTTTTATCATAGTCCATCAAACATTGTTTCTGACCTATTTGTCTCACAGACCACTATATCAAATGATCGATCAAACGTTACTTTTCAATTAAATGAAGCGATTAACCTTCTGTTATATCCACATTCGATTTACTTTTTTCAAAGAAAACATCATTGGTTTTCTAATGAACCGGAAACTCAAAATGAATTGGAAAAGACAGTTTGTCAGAATATAGACGATGCTGCCGTTAGCCTTCCTTGGTTAGCCATGCATGGTAATCCATTAGTGAAATGTGAATTCGTGTATAGCATCCAGGATAATTTCTGCAGAAATAAAATAATTACATGGCTCATAACTTTACCTAACTGCTTCAATGCGTATATAGTTTATTGTTTGGATGCAAGAACCTATGAAGTAAATATACATGTGCGACCCGTATCTCTTCGTAGTTTCTGGTAAATAGCAATTCAATAAAATATTTTGTAATATATTAAGACTGTTCGTTACTCGTAAGTAAAAAATATATTGATAGTAGATTTCTATCCGGCATATGTGTTTACTCAGCCATAAATTCCTATTGTGTTGCTTGGTACGGGTTATGCTTTGTCCAGATGGAACTTGGTACTGTTTTATCAAAGCATTTACGGTTACCGAAACTTACGCTCAAATCAGAAGTCTGTATATTTTTATACATACTACATATTTTGATAAAGCTATATTTAATATCAATAGTTAATTAATAAAGTATGATTTCAAACAAGACCGTATCCCAATTTGTAATTCTTTTCTGCCGATAAGCCTTTTTATGCTTCCAAAATTGACCGAATCACATTCAAACATGTTTTTACTTCGAATTACAAGTGAATCATAACCATAAGTTCAGTTCAAAATATGAGACATTATTTTTTCTGCTGATACGCATCTGGCAGGCTTTCTTACGGTTCACAATGTTGTTTATCAACATTCATAATACTATTATGACAACGTAAGTGTCTATGTTGATGAAATATAGGTATGAAAAGAAATTATTACGTTTCTTGTATTTATCACAAACTGGTTGCTACGCAGGTGTAACAGTATCGGTGGATATGGATAAATATTTTAATATAATTGCTTTAAGACTAACAATCGCATAAAACTGCTAAAGGGACACACTAATTGTTCTGTGTATTGAAGAAACAGATTCTAATCTCAGTGGTATCGTAAGTCAGAGAAATGTTATGTCGTATATTTGGATTTAAGTCAAAACGAATGTATATTTGACAGCAGTATTAAGATTTACAACTCCCTTTTAACGATAGCTCTATATGTGTAGGATGATATTGGACGGAATTTATCCAGTAATAGATTTTAATCTATGTGATACCGAATGTCAAAGAACTGGAGTAAAGAATTTACATTGTCTTGTCCAGTTTGTAGATTTACATGTATATACCACGACTTAGACTTTTAACGTAACGTAATGGTGGTTCGCCACAACTAGCAAGCATGACGATATATCTTTACTATATGAAATAGCTAGAACAACAATAAAGACAATTAAAAATAAATTATTCACCAGCATTCAAACACAACAATGGAAAAAACGATCGACTGTAATCTGGAAAATAAAGTAAATTTAAACGAATTATTTGTAGTTCGATCAGAACCGGACTGTTCATGATGCATATGTCCATTTCGTAATCCAATTGCAAGTTTTATGATAGTTCGTCATGGATATTGTTACTCTAGCGTTAACGAAGCAGACCATGTTCAAGCAAAGGAAATGTGCATTTCAGGAATTACACAGAGCAAAACCAAAAGCAAATCTCATCCACTTTACAAGACGCTTTGCAACCAAACCAATTCCTTGTTGCCTGATTTGGCAAGTGATGTGAGATTAATTGTACAACGTATGACGTCAGCCACTCACTTTGAAATTATCCTCATTGGACGAGGAGTTTGACAAGATGCCAACGAGATGTGTGTCAGGACAGTGGATAGAGCGAACATTGAACACACGGTAGTGATGTGATATAAGCGAAATACATATAACCCACATGTTAGAAAGCACAAACTTAAAATTCCATATGGGAATACCTAAACGTTTCATCAAGTGGCAAGACATTGTATTGCTATGACTTTACCCAAGAACTGATATTTACAGTATTTATTTTCATCTAACTCTAGGGATTAGACTGAATGTGTTGACGCTACATGTAGTAAAGTTGAACAGAACACTACTTAATCAAACATTACATGTCATTTGTAGCAATATTCAACCAAGGTGGTCCTAAACACGTCCTTAGGGAGCTCTGTTCACAATATCCGCCTAGAATATGCCAACTTTCTAAAACTTTAATGTGGTGTGTGCCGTCAAAGCAACATAACAACTCGGTATAATCTTAAGTCCATAACCTGATATTGTATTCAACATGCGATAGATATTTGAAAACAGACAATGTTCATAAATAAACCCATTATCAATTGCTTAACTTCAGTGGTGTAAAGAACATGCATCAGTAAAAAGCTACATGTAGTTGATTACTTAGAACTCTCAAATTATGTTATACGCTTGCATTTGTTTATATGAGTAAAATGAAAAAAGATAACAATAGTACCACAGGGAAGATTACCTAACAATAAAGTCAACATGTTGATATTGGTCATATGAATATGTGCATTAATGACATGTAGTACAAAATTAGCATATGGAATTATACGGTTTATTTGGACATGCCCTGTTCCAAACAAAAGCATCCAAAAATGTAATTGTTCCCTACTATATAATGCTTCTTTCTCTATTTTATGCTTGTACCGAAGTTGCATTTTAGTTGAAATATATTGTCTGCAAACTCTCAGTATTCAGGTTTCTTACTGAACGAGGTAGACAACAAATAGACAAGCATATCAAAGCCAGAGAATGCATAGAAATAGTAAGAACTCTGTCTCGAAGACATTACAAAGAAGTGTTTTCTTCTTCTTCATTTTCTTCTTTTTCTTCTTCTGCTTCTTCTCTTCTTCCATGTAAATTACAGGGCCCACTCTCGGGCATTTTCGCCAAAGTTAAAGACAGAGGTGAGATACAAGGTATCCGGGTGCGATACCCTAGCTCGTTCCGAATAAGTTCCTTGGTTCTTTAACGTGCCCGGTGTAAAGCATCGATACAGGCGGGACTACCCCTGGGTAGTCCAACCACCAGGATCATCTCTAGTTGGATGGGAAACACTAAATAGCGTTTCTGTAATGACCAAGTGTCCCGGCCGAGGATCGAACCCGGGACCTCTAGATCAGGAGTCAAGCGTCTTACCACTCGACCACCGTGCCACCCTTTTCAACACATAGTGGAAGATAATAGTGACATTCTAATATCGTGTCTGGCCACCGACGTGCTAGGAGATTTCTTGTATTCAAAGAAAATGATGGCTTTATATACGATGTCTCCATCGTGACATTGACATCTTTATATTGTCCATCTCGTCTATTAACGCTGGTTTGATGATGGCCACATTGCGATAGAGGTATTATAAGACTTAACATCCCTTCTAGCACTTGATATAACATGTTGATCTTTATACATATACATGTACTGTACATATTGTGGTAAAGTAACCTGCAATATTGACAATGATTTGGAAAATGAACTATAATTGTAGGTTTACAAATCCAATTAACTTTGACCTAAACAGCCTTTTAATGTATGCACTTAAACTGGCTATAAAACAAAGGTATGAGAAAATCCGACAGGAATGGTAGCACTCAACCCAACCAGCCGAGCAAAGAAATCAGACCACGACACAACTACCCTGAGCAATGCCCACAGAAATCCATGTCAAAACGGTGACCAAATGAGGCACAACAACCCCGGGGCAGGAACTTTTTTAAAACACTAAGGACAGTGACCTAACGTTATGCGCCCTGTATGTAAGACTAAGTAATGGTACCTCTTGGTCTTAACAAGGAACATTTATTTGTTTTGCCTATTTCATGATGTTTAATGTTTAGAAGATACCCTACATGTTTGCTTTGTCAACACTTTGATTTACATAATTATGATATACTTTATTGCTTTTGTTGGGTCTGGTAAATAAATAAGCATTATAGGAAATTGCACGTGGGACAGTTTCGGTCATCTGTAACAACAAACCACAATCTAACCGGCTTTGTATCAGACCTTGTCACATAATATACCTTTGTTAGTGTTGTTTATGTACTATTTCTATTATAACTATCTATCATGATTATGGATCGCCTAACCGATCAAACCCTTCATTCAAGTAAATGAGACGAACTATGTTTCTTTCATATCCAAGCTCGATTTTTTATTTCAAGGGAAACATCATTGATTTTATAATGATGCGGAAAATAAAGATGGATTGAAGGTGTTAGTCAGATTCTAGGAATCGTTTTCATAAGCCCTCCGGGGTAAACAATGCATGGAAATCAATTCGAGAAAGGTGAAATCGTGTATACATTGTAGCGTCTAGTATAATTATGACATAATAACATGGCTCACAACATAACATAACTGCATCAATGTATATGCTGTTTACGCAATGTAATAGTTGTTTCCGAGTTCGTTGATCTTTTTCTGTTTAAATATATGAACGAATAAAAGATACTTTTGTGTTTAAAATGGAGTGAAAATATCTTTTGACTTTCATATATTGTAATACTGAATACAGTCACATTTAATATGTTTGCACAGCGCGTTCCTTGCTCAAATACTCTGCAAATATTACAATATAAATTCGACATTAATTGCAACTCAAGTTTTCAAATTTTGAAAAAAAAATATAAACCTACTTTGACATTTATAGCCATGGAATATCAATCCAACTGTTAATTAGTAATGATACCCATCAGTTTTACATGTTTTACATTGAAAAATGTACATAGGTGTTAAATGAAACAAAATATATGTTTCCCTTTTTTATTGACAAAGATTTCAATTATGCGTTTTCAGTTAAGATTCCTTCACGTAGTGTTAATAAAATAATTGTACATATAACTGTTATCGTATCATAACATAAATATATAGTCTCTTCACTTATTCTTGTTCAATATATGAAAAGCCTAAAATCACGTATTATCACGATTATTGGCTAAATTTATATCAGACAATGAAGTTATGTCTGTGAAGTCGATGATTTAAGCGAAAATATACGTTTTGTCATATAAATAGTTACCATGGCAACAGCTCCACAATCCCTAAATAGTGTTTGATATCAACATGGCATTCTCTATTCGTGTCACAAAATTAAACGAAATGAAAGAAAAGTATAATTATGGAAACTATTACAACGAATTAAATTTCGTAGACATTTGCTTTCGATTAATTTACTTATCTTTAAGTTATATACTAAATTCAGTGAATGTTATGTAGTGCAGACATGTTACTAGGAGTTGATGCTTGATTTTATTTTAATGAGAAATGGACCGATATAATGTATAATTTTTCTATATCATTGTTGTAATACCCGACCAAAAATGTTTGAGTTCATATATTTCGGAATCCAAGTGTCACCAACTAGAAGTTTTCTAGTTTAAAAAGTGTTATTAGTGCGCATAAAATGGCTAAATAAGCACACTGATTGTTCTGTGTATTGTAGAAACAGATTCTAATCTCGGTGGTATCGTAAGTCAGAGAAATATTATGTCGTATATTTGGATTTAAGTCAAAACAAATGTATACTTGACAGCCGTATTAAGATTTATAACTCCCTTTTAGCGAAAACTCTACAAGTGTGTAGGATGATATTGGACGGAATGTGTCCCGTGGAAAATTTTAATGTAATCTATGTGAGAGCGAATGTCAAAGAACAGGAGTAAAGCATTTACATTGTCTGTCCAGTGCGTAGTAGTATCAACATAGACGAAGGCTGTTGACGTGACCTACTGCTGGTTCGCCACACCTAGCGAGTAATAGGATATATGTTTACTAAATGAAACACCTAAAACCCCGAACAACGTCCAAATGTGGTCCCCAGATCCGGTCACTTTATGCCTTTATTACCTAAAGGAAGCCATCCAGCTACCAGAAGAGCGACAATGGTAACAAGAATATATTAGGATTTGCAACGAACTGACAGACATTACTTTCTTTACATGTACATCTCGATCAGTTCGTTTCTAGTTTATCTCGCTGTTGAAATATTTTCATTATATTTGCATTCATGTAAATAAAGTATTCTACGAAATATAATTTACAATCCTACTCCATAAAATCGGCTAAACATAAATTATACCGACTCATAACAAACATCTTAACAATTTGAAAGAACAGATGTGCGCAATTAAAACAGAATTCAGGGAGTAATGAAACCATTTTTGAGTTAAAATAAATGTCAAATCAATCTTTTAATGTTCGCTGTATATTTGTGAACGGAATTTGTGCAAACATCTTTTGGTTGTCAGCATTTCAGCATTAAGTCAACTTGTTTTTCACATTTCCTTATCCGTCATCCGATTAGTGACGTCCTTGAAAGAGAATCGATCGTCCCACAGTTTTAAATAGCAGAGCAAGGCATTTTAATAGTCTACATACTATTTTGTGTTGCAATACAGGGTGGCACGGTGGCTGAGTGGTAAGACGCTTGACTCCTGATCGAGAGGTCCCGGATTCGATTCTCGGCCGGGACACTTGGTCATTTCAATAACGCTTTTTAGTGTTTCTCACCCAACTACAGATGATCCTGTTTGTAAACCCAGGGGTTGTCTCGCGTGTATCGGTGCTTTACACCAAGCACGTTAAAGAACCAAGGAATTTATTTGAAACGAGCTAGGGTAACGCACACGAATTCTTTGTATCTCACCTTTGGTCCCTAACATTTGCGATTATGTCCCAGAGTGGGCCCCTGCAAATTTTAAAAGTGGAAGAAAAAAGAAGACAGAATACACGATATGAAAAATTCGGACAGGAAAGACACCACCAAACCTAACAAGCCAAGCAAGGACATCACACATAACCGAACGAGAAAATAAAGTGCCCAAGTCCCTGCTGTCAATAAGCTGATAACAGATATGACTAAACGGTGATCTAAAGTGACCAGAAAGGTATTATGGTGATACCGGATAACCTATAATTCGAGTTAGGAATACAACTCGAGTTATAGCTACATTGCGTGCAATTAAAGTAAACAATATAATTTATGTCGTTTTTTCTAGTTTACTGAAATTCTGCAAGCTGAATGGCTCCTCACTGTATTATGTCAATGTTGAAAACAGACACTCTGTCTCGATTAACAATACAGCTAACGTTTCAAACATGATAACAATGCCATAATCACTACATATAAATATTATTTACTGTCCATTAACTATTGTTTTAGGGATATTAATCAATCCACGAGGGAAGCATTATCATGCAAGCTGCACATCGTAATTTTGTTAACGATGCCTACAGGGACAATCAACAGTTGATCTATGTCCGTGTCGGCATGCAGTAGAACAGTTAATACAATATAAATTGTAATCATGTTGATTCTGTTTCTTCTTGTTGTGTTCGTTTTTGTTGCATCTGGTTTTAAACCAGACATTAAAGATGTCATTATTGAAAAGATACACGGTATCCATTGTTTTTATAGCTACATGTACGTCCTTCAATTTGACAAAGAGAATGACACGGTGGTAAAATAATAATATGCACTGTTTTTCATTGAAAACAATTCTCAAGAAATAAAAGCCAATTAATTAACCCGTTCGTTTAGTCAATTCGGTTCCTTGGCGACCGTATTGGAATTTGTTATTTTCAAATGCATTGAATTAATCGTATACGAGGGCCATTCAAAAAATACGTAGACAACCTCGATTGTTTAACTATTTATCATCCGATTTTCATCAAAATTGGTAGAAATCAGGTTCTACCGGTTATGAATTCAGTGCTTATATTTATCATGAAAAATATATGTTATGTTCGAAAATGTGGTAGTTATAGCAACGCAAAATTGAACACACAGGGCATCCCATCGATTTATCCCGTAGAAAATTGGTGTTGATTTCTTCACCCCGTCATTATCTTTAACGGTTGCGAAACCTTTATAGAAGTAATGTGTGTATCGTTTGAGACTATATAGTTCTGTGTTTTAAATTATGATGTCATAATTAACAGGGTTACAGAGATATTGGTTATCATACAAAGTCACTCTTAAAAGCGGAAAGAAAACGTGACGTCGCGTTAAGCCACGGGGGAAAGCGTAATCCTGCAATTATGTGTTGCGCTTGGTATAAACAGTTCTTAAACACACATAATTACTTGAATCGTGACCGAAAATTGGAGATTTTACCAAGAGATAGTACTGTAACATCATGTAAAACATACAGTGGATGGGTTGTATATATTTCTTGATTTTGTCAGCTTAAACATGTCCCATGGAGTCCAAATTTCGCTTTTCTGGACGTCAAGACTTTGACATTGGCGCGATTTTGGTACGTGAGTATAAAACTCGAAACACCAAATGAAATAGTAAATTCTATTTGTTTTTTTTTTGTTGTAAGTTTGATCCGTAATTGTAAATTGGTCATTATACAAAATGGTTGGAGTTGTACAATAAGTATTATTGTGAGAATTTAGAATATTTTGTGAGGTTACCGAAACATATGACGTCAACAACGAGACTCGACTGGCCCCGTGGTCACTATAGGTACATTCCATAAAATATGATCCTAACTTAACCGTTGGTCCGATTTTATGAAACTTTTGGATTTTGGCGACTTAAGGTGGTGCTACACCATAATAAATAATTATTGATTTATCTGAAAAAATAAGCTAGCAAATTGATATGTCTACGTATTTTTTGAATGCCCCTCGTACATATACTTTGTCAACACGTTTAACATGCCATGTATGTGATTCACCGTGTAAGTGAGAGTGTAATGTAGTTTATGCCATGGTGAAACTTTCTTAATTCACTACACTTATTTGTTAATTAATCATATCAATGCATTAGTGAATGATTCATCATTGTAAACCAGTCAACCATATTTACCAACATAAACTATTTCATGTATATAATGTTGTAATGTATCGTGATTTGAATCCTTGTTTTAGCAATAACAAATTACATTTTCTCAGAACGTAGATTGCATGACTTTAGTAATTGCCAAATAGGTCCATGTCTCGAATCGGAATCGGTCCAGCTACAAGCTTGTGCAAAGATGGTTCCGGACTTTCAGTATGTATCGTGTTCTCATTTGGCATGCCGTATGGCTTTAATAAGGTTACACCAGACTGTTTTAATTTCGACAATTACGATGCATGAATGGTTATTATCTATGTATGAATACTGTCTTGTATGAGAGACAAATTGACACTATGTCTTTAACAAGGACACACTATAAACATTAACTTTATATAACAACAAAAACATAATTAGACAATAAATGATTTATGTGCATTCACACACAACGATTGCAAATAACATTCAATAGTAAATCTCGAAAATAAATTAAATTCCAATGAGTTATTTGTATTTCACTCAGAACCAGATTGCATATTACGCCTCCATGGATATTATTACACACATTCACACGAAGCAGTACAGGTTCCAGCTGAACAAAACAAATATACTATAAACCCTTGATCAAGTATTTCACAAAAGTAATGAAATGCGCAATTCACTAATTAAACAGAGCAAAACCGGCAGCAACACTCGTCCACTTGATTAGACGCCATGTAACCAGATCAATTCCATGTTGCCGGATTAAGCATCTGTGAGATTAATTGCAAAAATGATTTGACAGCGTCAGCCACTCCCTGCTAACTGAAAACATCCATATAAAACGAGGAGTGTAGTGACAACACGCCGATGGGCCGATAGTATAATCTAAAACATCTTAAGTGTCCGGACAGTAGAGAGAGCGAACATAAGACACATGATACACAGGCCATATGTACAAGTCCATTTCAACCTCTAGATTACACGGACCTTTCATTATTCAATAACCATAGTAGCCAGACAAGTCGGGTGTCTGCGATTTGTTTTACGTCATTCCAATTTAAATATTGTAAAATTAAATTATAAGAGCAAAACGGAAAACACTTAACTTAACCAGCCGAGCACAGAACACATACCACCATAACACAACACAAATAAACGGCATGCCCAAGCATGACAAACGAGAAAACGTAATGACTATGACCCACCTGTTAAAAAGCTGATCGCGTAAAGTTGCATATAAAGATATGCAAAAACGTTTAACTCTAGTAGCCAGATATGGCATTGCTATGACCTTATCAGTAATAAAATTTCGAAAGAATGCAGCTTTATTGTATCCTCACTGTTTGTTTTCTTTTCATCTACCTCGAGGGATTGGACTGAATGTGTTCATGTCAGTACAGTTGAACACAACACTTCTTTATCAAATAATACTTGTCATTAATAGCAACTTTCAACTAAGGTGGTCATAAACAGGTAATTCGGGAGCTCTGTTCTAAATATCAGCATTGACACTGCCAACTTTCTATCATTTTTAAAATGTGTTGTTTTTGTCAAGCAAACAAAAGAGCGACTGGATAGAATCTTGAAATACCCTGATAATTTATACAATGTGCGATAGATATATGAAAACAGTTGCATATGTACTAAAGTGGTATATTCGTTGAAATATATAGTCTGCAAACTGTCAATATTCAGGTTTTTTATTGAACGAGGTAGACACCAAATATATAAAAATATTATAGCCGGAGAATGTATAGAAATAGTTAGAATTCTGTCTTGACGACATAACAAGAGAGGTATAATTATTTTCAGCACATAGTGGAAGATCATATTGACATTATAATATCGTGTCTCGCTATGGACGTGTTAGGAGATTTCCTGTATTCCAGAAAAATATGGCTTTTTATACGATGTCTCCATCGTGACATTTGCATCTTTATTTCGTCCATTTCGTCTATTGATGTTGCTTTGGTGATGTTTACTATGCGATAGATGTATTCTTCAATTGAACTTCTATGCTAGTACATTATTCAACATGTTAAACTTAATTCATATACTACACCAGTACGTATTGTGGTAAAATAACCTGACAATGATTCAGATAATTAACTGTAAGTGTAGGTTTACAAATTTAATTTTTCTTTGACCTAAACAGCTTATAAATGCACTTAACTGTCAATAGGTAATGGTACCTCTTGTTCTTAACAAGGGACATTTATTTATTTGCCCATTTCATGATGTTGTGTCTGGTAATTTAATAACTATTATCGAAAATTGAACATAGGTTGGATTCCGTTGTTCTGTAGCGACAAACTACGGTCCAACCGGATTTGTGTCAGACTAATTCATACAATATGCCTTTGTAGGTGTGCTATAATTATGTAATATTCCATTAAAACAACATATCATGACCATTACTCGCATGACTGAGGTGAACCATTTTTCTTTCATATCCAAACTCGATTTTTCTTTTTCTTTTCGATGTTCTTGAAATAAATTGTTAGCATCAGAGTCACATGATTTATCTGTTATCATTGTAGACCTGATACTATTTCGAGCGCTATGACATCTCTGTTAAAAACTGACATCGTTATATTTCGTATGTAACCAGATGCAAAAAAACCCACAAGGTTAGAATTAATAGAATCAACATGATTACAGTTTTAGATTGCATTGCCTGTTCTGTTGAATGCAGACACGGACATAGATCAACTGTTTTAAGGCAAACCATTAAAACGATTTGCGGCTTGCGTGATAATGCTTCCCTTGTGAATTGATAACTATCCATAAACAATTGTTAATGGAAAGTATACAATATTTATATGTAGAGATCATGGCATTGTAATCATGTTTGAAACGTTAGCTGTATCATCAACCTAGACATGTTGTCTGTTTCAAACTTTGACATAATACAGGAGCAATTTTGCGTGCAGGATGATAGAAAACTATATATAACTACGTATTCTATTGAAGATGATTTCATGCAGTATATCTTTTATAACCCAAGGAACTCTTTGGTAGCATGAAATGGTCAGTCGATATTAAAGAGCCACACTATGCTAATACTGTCGTCTTATTTTCACTTTAGGACAGCGTCATGTAGTGTGATTCATATTTTGGTGGTAGTTTACAAACTGTTAAACAATTTTGCTAGTAAGTCATAATGAAGCTGTTGTATATCATATCGTGTCATGGTCTTAAACGACACATGTCATCCATACGTTTGATAACAAATCTATTATATCGCGAACGAGCCAAAATCGATTTGGCATTTAAAATAAAGCGAAAATACACTCTGGCTAAATACTGAATACAGGCACACTTAAGATGTTTCCGCAGTGTTCCTTGCACAAATACTCTGCAAATATTTTAATATTTATAGGACATTTATTTATTGCTACTCAAGAGGGTCAAAACGTTTTGCTCACTCCCTTAGTCCTGTTTTCATTGCGCCACATCGGTTATTATAAAGTATTAAGTAGTTTGTTATGAGCACGTGCTCTTTGTCATAAATGAGTGAATATTGCACCGATAATGGCGAAAGTCATCGTTTAGTATTGACTTGGATTAGATTAATGAGTTTACGAAGAAATCAGTTACAGAACATAAAATATCATCACAATAGCAGTGTTTCCAAAACAAGACAAATGGGAGCATCAGGATACCAAAAGATGCAGATTGATAGACGTGTGACACAGTCAGTTTGTCATTGGCAAATGGGAAAAAACATTTAAAGCTAAATAACTCCGAAAAATGTAACTAGTTGCTATACAGTCCGTAATATACTTTAGTATACACTAACACTAACAGTTTATTCAATATTTTTGCAATAAAATATAAATCTACCCTGACATAAACAACCAATACATACCACTTCAACTGTTTGTTAGTAATGATACGTCTCTGTTTACGAATGAATATTTATTTATTTTGGCCATTCATTATATTGTATGTATTCCGTGTTTACAAACCGTATCATTACCAATATTCCTCTTTGAGTATATCCGTACATCCATAATCATTTAATATTATATGTTACTTTGTTAAATCATTTAGGTTGAATTTTCTGACTTACCGTAACACAATGGTGTTTTCTAATAAATGAGTAAGTACTAGGTGAATACTAGGTAATGGTACGCGATTCTGATTTGGATTGCTTTTATCCGCAAATCATAGTCCATCAAACATTGTTTCTGACCTATTTGTGTCACAGACCACTATATCAAATGATCGATCAAACGTTACTTTTCAATTAAATGAAGCGATTAACCTTCTGTTATATCCACATTCGATTTACTTTTTTCAAAGAAAACATCATTGGTTTTCTAATGAACTGGCAACTCAAAATGAATTGGAAAATACAGTTTGTCAGAATATAGTCGACGCTGCCGTTAGCCTTCCTTGGTTAGCCATGCATGGTAATCCATTAGTGAACTGCGTAATCGTGTATACCATCCAGGATGTTTTTGGCAAAAATAACATTATAACATGGCTCATAACTTAACCTAACTGTTTCAATGCGTATATAGTTTATTATTTTGATGCAAGTTTTGCATAATATGTGCGCCAAAACGCCATCGAACCTATGAAGTGAATATACATGTATCTCTTCATAGTTTCTGGTATATTTGTATGTAGCAATGCAATACGATATTTTGTAATATATTAAGACTTTTCGTTGCTCGTAAGTAAAATTTATTGATAGTAGACTTCTATCCGGCATATGTGTTAAGTCAGCCAATTCCTATTGTGTTGCTGGGTACTGGTTATGACTTGTCCAGATGGACCTGGGTACTGTTTTATCAGAGCATTTACGGTTACCGTAAACTTACGCTCAAATCTGAAATCTTTTTATTTGTGTACTGCTACAGATTCTGATAAAGCCATATTTAATATCAATAGTTAATTAATTAAGTATGCTTTCAAACAAGACCGTATCCCAATTTGTAAATGCAAAAGCATTATAATAAATTTAAATTTGAGCGCAAGTTCAATATTTGCGTAAATACTTTGATAAAACAGTACCCTGGACAGCAATATTATGGCATCTTGTTTGATATTAGTACATCTATACATATATTAACTAATATGTCACATATTACAATTACCTTCCTTGTTTAAATTGCACATTATTTGAATAATTCCTTGACCTTATGTAGTATTGGCAATACAAGTTCCCATCCCCTAACAAAATTAGCAATAAAAAGCATAGTCATATGGTATATGACTTTAGCCAATTAGACAGTAATTACTTGACCGCATGAACAAAAAGACATGTGTTTATGCACAGAAATGTTTTAAAAGAGTAACTGTTGTACCACGATAACTGGTAGGTTTGTATGATTGAATGCGTGGACAAGTGGTGTTCTGTGTGGCTATGTCCTCCGTTTTGAGAATAGAGACAAATGTAATTGTTAGAACCTAACTCATTCTGATATGTACTCCATATTTTCAGTGTTCGTAGAACAGCGCCGATACACACGATAATCCCACTGCATAGGCACAGCAAGGTCACAGCATACTGTTATTTCAGAATACCAAGCACTTTTTTATGCAACGGACTGCGTCGGTAGTGCTTTTGGGGCAATGGTCATCTAGCCGCCAGTGCTCGCCGATAGCAAAACATTTGTCACTTCCTCAGCTACATAACACTTATTTTAAAGGAAACCGGCAACGGTCTCCTGGTTTTTTAACCAGGTCCTCTTTGGTAAAGTTGGAATAACAATAGAAACAGTTCATATTTTCATGTACAGCTACATAAGTTGAAAATATGAGATTTTTTGTTTCGATAAGCCTTTTATGCTTCCAAAATTGACCGATTCACATTCAAACATGTTCTTACTTCGAATTCCAATGTTTACACCTGAATCATCACCATAAGTTCAAAATATGAGACTTTATTTCTGCTGATACGCATCTAATAGGCTACTGACTGTTCACAATGTTGTTTATCAACATTCATAACACTATTATGACAATGTAAGTGTCTATGTTGATGAAATATAGGTATGAAAAGAAATTATTACTTTTCTTGTATTTATCACTATTAACTATTTTAACTATTAACTGGTTGCTACACCGGTGTAAAAGTATCGGTGGATATGGATACATATTTTAATATAGTTGCTTTAAGACCTACAATCGCATAAAACTGCTAGAGGGACACAAAGATTGTTCTGTGTATTGAAGAAACAGATTCTAATCTCAGCGGTATCGTAAGTCAGAGAAATGTTATGTCGTATATTTTGATTTAAGTCAAAACGAATGTATATTTGACAGCAGTATTACGATTTACAACTCCCTTTTAGCGATAGCTCTATAAATGTGTAGAATGATATTGAACGGAATTTGTCCAGTGGTTGATTTTAATGTTATCTATGTGATACCGAATGTCAAAGAACTGGAGTAAAGAATTTACATTGTCTTGTCCAGTTGGTAGATTTACTAAGACTAAGACTTTTAACGTAACGTAATGGTAGTTCGCCACAGCTAGCAAGCATTACGATATATCTTTACTATATGAAAAAGCTAGAACAACAATAAAGACAATTAGACAATAAATTATTCACGTGCATTCAAACACAACAATGGAAAAAACGATCGACTGTAATCTGGAAAATATAGTAAATTTAAACGAATTATTTGTAGTTCGATCAGAACCGGACTGTTCATGATGCATATGTCCATTTCGTAAACCTATTGCAAGTTTTATGATAAATCGTCATGGATATTGTTACTCTAGCGTACACGAAGCAGACCATGTTCAAGCAAAGGAAATGCGCATTTCAGGAATTACACAGAACAAAATCAAAAGCAAATCTCATCCACTTAACAAGACGCCTTGCAACCTAACCAATTCCTTGTAGCCTGATTTGGCATGTGGTGTGAGATTAATTGTACAAACTGATTTAATGATGTCAGCCACTCACTTTGATATTTTCTCATTGGACGAGGAGTTTGACAAGATGCCAACGAGATGTGTGTCAGGACAGTGGATATAGCGAACATTGAACACACGATAGTGATGTGATATCAACGAAATACCTATAACATACATGTAAGAAAGCCCTAACGTAAAATTCCCTAAGGATATACCAAAACTTTTTCATCAAGTGGGTAGACATTGTATTGCTATGACCCGACCTAAGAACTGATATTTCCAGTATTTATTTTTATCTTACTCTAGGGATTAGACTGAATGTGTTGATGCCAGTAAAGTTGTACAGAACACTACTTAAACAAATATAACATGTCATTTGTAGCAACATTCAACCAAGGTGGTCCTATACACGTCCTTTGGGATCTCTGTTCACAATATCCGCCTAGAATATGCCAACTTTCCAAATACAATGTGCTGTGTGCCGTCAAAGCAATATAACAACTCGGTATAATCTTAAGTCCATAACCTGATATTGTATCCAATGTGCAATAGATATTAGAAAACAGACGATGTTCATAACTAAATCCATTATCAGCTGTTTGGCTGCAAACAGAACATGCATCAGTAAAACGCTACATGTAGTTGATTACTTAGAACTCTCAAATTATGTTATACGCTGGCATTTGTGTATATGAGGTAGAATGAAAGACAACAATAGTATCACAGGTAAGATAATCTGACAATAAAGTCAACATGTTGATATTGGTCATATGAATATGTGCATTAATTACATGTAGTGCAAATGTAGCATATGGAATTATACGGTTTATTTGGACATGCCTTGTTCCATACAAAAGCATCCAAACAATGTAATTGTTCCCTACTATATAATGCTTCTTTCTCTATTTTATGCTTGTACCGAAGTGGCATTTTAGTTGAAATATATTGTCTGCAAACTATCAGTATTCAGGTTTCTTACTGAACAAGGTAGACACCAAATAAACAAGAATATTAAAGCCAGAGAATGCATAGAAAAAGTTAGAAATCTGTCTCGAAGACATTACAAAGAATTTATGATTGTTTTCAACACAAAGTGGAAGATAATAGTGTCATTCTAATATCATGTCTGGCCAACGACGTGCTAGGAGATTTCCTGTATTCAAAGAAAGTGATGGCTTCATATACGATGTCTCCATCTTGACGTTGATATCTTTATATTGTCCATTTCGTCTATTAATGCTGGTTTGGTGATGTCCACATTGCGATAGAGGTATTATAAGACTTTACACCCTTTCTAGTACTTGATATAACATGTTGATCTTTATACATATTCTGTAGATATTGTGGTAAAGTAACCTGCAATATTGAAAATGATTTGGAAAATGAACTATAATTGTAGGTTAACAAATCTAATTTACTTAAACAGCCTTTTAATGTATGCACTTAAACTGCTATAAAACAAAGGTATGAGAAAATCCGACAGGGAAGGTAGCACTCAACCCAACCAGCCGAGCACAGAAATCAGACCACGACACAACTACCCTGAGCAATGCCCACAGAAATCCATGCCCAAACGGTGACCAAATGAGGCACAACAAACCCGGGCGTGACCTGGTTTAAAACACTAAGGACAGTGACCTAACGTTATGCGCCCTGTAAGACTAAGTAATGGTACCTCTTGGTCTTAACAAGGAACATTTATTTGTTTTGCCTATTTCATGATGTTTAATGTTTATAAGATACCCTATATGTATTAACGTTTGCTTTGTCAACAATTTGGTTTACATATGATATACTTTAATGCATTTGTTTTGTATGGTTAATAAATGTTTACTATGGCAACATTTCACGTTATTTTTCTTTATCACGTGAAAATGGGCATTATGAGAAGAGGACTTTTTTGCCAGAGCACAAATTGTTAGAAAACAACTTATAAAGCCAACGGGGTGATCAAAATATTGTGAAAATAAAACAAATATGACAAGAAATAGCAAAATATAGGAAAATGTGGCAAATTCACTGACCAAACGGGAAGTGGAAATCCTTCCAAAATAGCATTAACAATCATTCAATGATTAAAAATATAAATATTGTTAAGGGCTATTACAAAAAGATGCTCAGGCTATAGAAAGAAGCAAAAAGTGAAGTTTTATCGAAACAAACAGACCATAAATATATTTTGGAGTAATTGTGTATGCCATATGACCTAAAAATTACTCAAACTTGATCCAAATAGTGAACCTGTTGGTTATACATAATTAACTAATGTATCACAAACCCATAAACAATATTAATACACATGAGAAGAAGTTTGAGGTCAGCATGAAAATATATCTCATTGAATTCAGAAGTCCGTGCTTCACTTTATGGTTTTTTACTGAAACTTGCGATTGTAAACATGGGAGGTAACTCTGGATATTGAACTAAATAATCACGACAGTGATGCTAGTATTCTGAATAGTGTTCTTCCCGTATTGTTTTGACATATTAATAGTGTGATATCTATAGTAGAGAAAAAAGTCACAGATGTTTATCCTAGGTCCCCGTTTTTTTGGGACACCCTGTACAGTACTAATAATAATACTACTAATATTAACTTTATTTTACTATGAAACACCCACTAAGCCAAAGGTTTATATTACATGGGGTCATCTAACGAAAAATACAAGTACATACTAACACACAAAAGCAACAATAAATTGGCAGACAATACAAAAAGTTAAATACTGATATTTGGAATGTGTCAAAAAACACACAATGCATCGCTCTATATAGACGGTGGTTTTCAATTTTTTTAAAAATGTGACTTTTTGTTTTACATTGGCCCTAAGACAGCCGGTACAAAACCATGTTGCTAAACCACTTTTTCTGATTCGTAGTGATATTCATGTGCCACATGGATATATCTATTCTATGACAAAATTTCGCGATGCGTATACACATATAACATGTGTAATGCTATGTAAGTGTTGCATTTTCATTGTAGCTTAATGTACGTGTATAGGATTAAATGAAGCGATTATCTGTCTGTTATATCCTCACTCGATATTTTGTTTCAAAGAAAATATCATTGGTTTTTCTAATGAACTGGAAACTCAAAATGAATTGGAAAACATAGTTTGTCAGAATATAGACAACGCTGCCGTTAGCCTTCCTTGGTTAGCAATGAATGATTATCTATTTAAGAAATGTGAAATCTTGCATAGCATACGGGATTATTTTATAAGGTAGAAGTGACATAATAGCATGCTTCATTACCTAACCTAACTGCATCAATGCGTATATTCAAGTCGGTAGCATATACTGTTTTGTTTCCCCCGCTACATAGCGCTTGTTTTAAAGAATACGTTTCCTAGCATATCGCTGCTCCTAGTACACCAATCAGGTCAGCTTTTGTGAAGTTGGAACAACAGTTTAGAAATATTTCGTACCTTCTGAAATACACAACTGCTAACCGGAGTACAGTATCGGTGGAAATATATAAATATTTTAATAGTTGCTTTAAGACTTACACGCGCATGAAATTGCTAAACTTGCACACTTGTTTTTCTGTGTTTTGAAGAAAAAATTCTAATCTCAGTAATGTCGTAAGTCAGAGAAATGTTATGTCGTATATTTGGATTTAAGTCAAAACACATGTATATTTGACATCCGTATTAAGATTTACAACTCCCTTTGAACAACGTCGCAATGTGATCCCCAGATTCGGCCACTTTATGCTTGCATTACCTAAAGGTAGCCAGCTTGCAGCCAGTAGAGCGACAATGGTAACACAGACAGCGATATTGGTTCAGACTTAGCATAGCCAATTACAACTGACACAGCTATTAGGATTTGCAACGAACTGACAGACATGGCTTTCTTTACATCTCGACACATTGTGACTCATGCTGAAACACTGTCATTATATTTGCCTACATATAAATAAAACCTTCTTCCCAATATGCTTTACAATCATATTCCATAACATCAGTTAAACATAAATTATACAGTCATTGATGCAATAAATGTTCACGCGTTAATTGTAAACTTAGTGTGCTCATAACAAACTACTTAATAATTTGAAAGAACAAATGGGCGCAATTAACACAGAATTCAGGGAGTGAGGAAACATTCTCGAGTTGCAATAAATGTCCAATCAGTCTTTTAATGTTCGCTGTTTATGTGTGCATGGAACT
The DNA here is from genome assembly GCA_963678985.1 of Spisula subtruncata. Taxonomy (NCBI): domain Eukaryota; kingdom Metazoa; phylum Mollusca; class Bivalvia; order Venerida; family Mactridae; genus Spisula; species Spisula subtruncata. The sequence continues at coordinate 2,573,431 of OY787660.1, read as the reverse complement.
TGTGCAAACATATTTTAGTTGTCAGCATTTCAGCATTAAGTCAACATGTTTGTTCACATTTCGATAACCATCAGCCGTTTTGAGATGTCATTGAGAGAAAATCGTGTAACATTTGTAAATAACAGAAAAAGCTATTTAATTATCAAAGTATTATTTTATGCTGCAATACACGGAAACAACAAATGAGAAAATCAGACTGGCAAGGCAGCACTTAACATAACCAACCAAGCAGTGAAAACAACAAAACAACACACATAACCGAGTCAATGAAGTAGCTTAGTCCCAGCTGTTAAACAGCTGAATAAAAGATATGCAGAAACAGTGATCTAACGTGACCAGAAAGGTATTACTATAACTTGACATAGTTACTGATACCGGATGACCCCAAGTGCGAGTTAGGAATATACTTTGAGCAGAGAAAGGCTTATATTCAGTATTAAGTCAATATTCATTTTAGTTACAATGCATATATATTTAATGTATTGTTGTTACAGATGATCATATACTAGTATAATGCACCGTTTTTATCATGGCAGAGAACAATATGGATTACCGGTTTCGTATTACATTTCGTATAATAGTCCTTAAAATGCGTCACATTTCCTACACTAGCTGTCCATGGATGAGATTCAGTAGGGCAAAAGAGTGACAATGTAACTAAACCGATAATTTTTTATTGTAATAAACGAGTTGTAGGTACATCGCATGCAAATAAAGTAAGTTATACTCGTATACAAATTCTAAAATCCTGCAAGCCGAATGGCTCCTCGTCGTATTCTGTCAATGTTGAAAACAGACACCCTGTCTCGATTGATAATACGGCTTACGTTTCAAACATGATTACAATGCCATGATCACTACATATAAATATTATTTACGGTCCATTAACAATTGTTTCAAAGATATTTATCAATTCTCGAGGGAAACATTATCGTGCAAGCTGCACATCGTAATAATGTTATAGAAGCCTATAGGAACAATCAACAGTTGATCTATGTCCGTGCCGGCATGCAGTAGAACAGTTAATGCAATATAAAATTGTAATCATGTTGATTAAGGTTCTTCTGGTTGTGTGGGATGTTTGTTGCATCTGGTTTTAAACCAGCCATTAAAGATGTCAGTATTGAAGGGATACACGGTATCCATTGTTTCATAGCTTCGTCCTTCAATGTGATATAGAGAATGACACGGTGGTAAAATAATACTATGCACTGTTTGTCAGTGAAAACAATTCACAAGAAATAAAAGCCAATTAATTAACCCGGATGTTTAATTAATTCGGTTGCCTTGCCGACCGTAGTGAAGTTTGTTATTTTCAAATTTATTGAATGAATCGTATAAATATACTTTGTCAACACGTTTAACATGTCATGTATGTGATTTACCGTGTAAGTGAGAGTGTAATGTAGTTTATGCCATGGTGAAACTTTCTTAATTCACTACACTTATTTGTTAATTAATCATAATAATGCATTGTTGAATTATTTATTATTTTGAACCTGTCAACCATATTTATCAACATAAACTATTAATACTGTGTATAATGTTGTAATGTAACGTGATTTGAATCTTTGTTGCGGCAATAACAAATTACAACATCTCAGAACGTAGATTGCATGACTGTAGTAATTGCCATATAGGTCCATGTCTCGAATCGGAATCGGTCCAATGACAATCTTGTGCAAAGATGGCGCCGGACTTTCAGTATGTATCGTGTTCTCATTTGGCATGCCGTATGGCTTTAATAAGGTTACACCAGACTGTTTTAATTTCGAAAATTACGATTCGAGAATGGTTATTATCTATGTGTGAATACTGTCTGGTATATGAGACACATTGACGCTATGTCATTAACAAGGACACACTATAAACATAAACTTTATATAACAACAATAACAATAATTAGACAATAAATGATTTATGTGCATTCACACACAACGATGGCAATTAACATTCGAAAGTAAATCTCGAAAATAAATTAAATTTCAATGAGTTATTTGTATTTCACTTAGAACCAGATTACATATTACGCCTTCATGGATATTATTACACAAATTCACACGAAGCAGTACAGGCTCAAGCTGAACAAAACAAATATACTATAAAGTCTTGATCAAGTTTTTCACAAAAGTAATGAAAAGCGCAATTCACTAATAGAGCAAAAACAGCAGCAACACTCGTCCACTTGATTAGACGCCATGTAACCAGATCAATTTCTTGTTGCCGGATTTAGCATCCGTGAGATTAATTGCATAAATTGATTTGACAGCGTCAGCCACTCCCTGCTAACTGAAAACATCCATATAAAACGAGGAGTGTAGTGACAACACGCCGTCGGGCCGATAGCATAACCTAGAATTTTTTAAGTGTCAGGACAGTAGAGGGAGCGAACATAAGACACATGATACATAGGCCATATGTACAAGTCCATTTCAACTTCTAGATTACACGGACTTTTCATTATTCAATAACCATAGTAGCCAGACAAGTCGAGAGTCGGCGATTTGTTTTACGTCATTCCTATTTAAATACTATAAAATTAAATCATAAGAGCAAAACAGAAATGAACGCAGAACTCAACTTAACCAGCCGAGCACAGAACACACACCAACATAACACAAGCCAAATAAACGGCATGCCCATGCATGACCGAACGAGAAAACGTAATGACTATGACCCATCTGTTAAAAAGCTGATCGCGTAAAGTTGCATATAAAGATATGCAAAAACGTTTAACTCTAGTAGCCAGATATGGCATTGCTATGACCTTATAAGTAATAAAATTTTGAAAGAATGCAGCTTTATTGTATCCTCACAGTTTGTTTTCTTTTCATCTACCTCGAGGGATTGGACTGAATGTGTTCATGTCAGTACAGTTGAACACAACACTTCTTTATCAAATACTACTTGTCATTTATAGCAACATTAAACTAAGGTGGTCATAAACAGGTATTTTGGGAGCTCTGTTTTAAATATCAGCATAGAAACTGCCAACTTTCTTTCATTTAATGTGTTGTTTCTGTCAAGCAAACAAAACAACGACTGGATAGAATCTTGAAATACCCTGATAATTTATACAATGTGCGATAGATATATGAAAACAGTTGCATATGTACTAAAGTGGTATATTCGTTGGAATATATAGTCTGCAAACTATCAATATTCAGGTTTCTTATTGAACGAGGTAGACACCAAATATATAAGAATATTATAGCCGGAGAATGTATATGAATAGTTAGAATTCTGTCTCGACGACATAACAAAGAAGGTATAATTGTTTTCAGCACATAGTGGAAGATGATATTGACATTATAATATCGTGTCTGGTAAAGGACGTGTTAGGAGATTTCCTGTATTCAAGAAAAAAATGGCTTTATATACGATGTCTCCATCGTGACATTTGTATCTTTATTTCGTCCATTTCGTCTATTGATGTTGCTTTGGTAATGTTCACTATGCGATGGATGTATTCTTCAATTGAACATCTATGCTAGTAAATTATATAACATGTTGAACTTAATTCATATACTACACCAGTACGTATTTGTGGTAAAATAACCTGACAATGATTCAGATAATTAACTGTAAGTGTAGGTTTACAAATTTAATTTTTCTTTGACCTAAACAGCTTATAAATGTACTTAACTGTCAATAGGTAATGGTACAAGGGACATTTATTTGTTTTGCCCATTTCATGATGTTTAATGTTTAGAAGACACCCTACATGTATAATTGTTTGCATTGTAAACAATTGTGTTTACATACGAAATACTGTTATTTATTTGTTGTGTCTGGTCAATGAATTAGTATTATCGAAAATTTAACATGGGTTGGATTCGGTCGTTCTGTAGCAACAAACCACAGTCCAACCGGATTTTTACCTTTGTATGTATGTTATATGTAATATTTCCATCAAAACAACATATCATGATCATGACTGGTATGACTGATCACATGTCACTTTTCAATTAAATGAGGTGAACTATTTTTCTTTCATGTCCAAACTCGATTTTTTTATTTCAAAGGAAACATCATTGATTAAAATACATGTACTCTGGAAAATTAACATGAATTGACAATGACAGTTTTGTCAAAATCTAGGCATGGCTAGTGTTAGCATTCCCGCGTAAGCAATGCAAGGCAATCAATGTGAGAAATGTGAAAACGTGTATAGCTTCTGGGATTGCTTTGATAAGCGTAATTGACATGATAACGTGCCTCATTACTTAGCATAAATGCATCAATGCATATATACTTTGCACAATATAAAAGTTTTTATTCGAGTTCAGTGTGAAAGTAGCTCCTATTTTGCTCAAATATGAGTTGAAGACCTCTTGTACTAACGACATGTAATAATAATAAGAACTTTAGTTTACGATGAAACGCCCATTATGCCAAAGGCATTGGGTCATCTAACGAAATTACAATTACAAGCACATACAAACATACAAAAGCAATAATTAAATAGCAGACAATACAAACAGTTAACTAGTGACATTTGGAAAGTGTATAAAGAAATTTCACACGATATAACCTGTAAACAGCAATTACTCGAGTTGATTATTTATTTATTTTGTACTGTTAGATTTGATGATAAGTATGCTAAACATTTAAAGATATTCCCTGATATAGTGTATTTAATTTGATTGGGCAACGTGTTCCTCATTGGCATACAAGTAGCTTTATACTGGAAAGTGATGTTACTATAAAATGATTTACATCAGGATACACCACATTACTATTTGTAACAGAACACAAAGAATACACATAATTAGAAGAAAATTACAGAATATTAGATACAAATACAGGGACAATTTATATCTTAACAAAAATGGCATTATATTATGTTCTTGAAATAAATTATTAGCATCAGAGTCACATGATTTATCTTTTATCATAGTAGACAAGATATTGGTTCGGGTGCTGTCCCATTTCTGTTACTTCATTCGTTGCAATATAACTACGGATATCGTAAATACTGCCATCGTTAATCTTTCTTATGTAACCAGATGCAACAAAACCCCACAAAGTTAGAATAAGAAGAATCAACATGGTTACAGTTTTATATTGTATTGCCTGTTCTGTAGCATGCAGACACGGACATAGATCAACTGTTTCAAGACAAACCATTAAAACGATGTGCAGATTGCATGATAATGCTGCCCTTGTGAATTGATAACTATCCATAAAACAATTGTTAATGGACAGTGAATAATATTTATATGTAGTGATCATGGCATTGTAATCATGTTTGAAACGTTAGTTGTATTACCAATCGAGGCATGCTGTCTGTTTCAAACATTGATATAATACAGCGAGGAGCAATTCTGCGTGCAGGATGATAGAAACTAGATATAACTACGTATTCTATCGAAGATGATTTCATGCAGTATATCTATTATAACCTGAGGAACTGAATTGCAACAAGAAAATGATCGGCTGACATTAAAGAGCCATACGCTACTAATAATGTCGTCAAATTTTCACTTTAGGACAGAGTCATGGAGTGTGAGTCATCTTTTTTTTGTTATTTTACAAACTGTAGAACAATTGTGCCGCTAAGTCATGAAGGAACTATTGTTTATCATACATGTATCGTGCCAAGGTCTTTAATGACACATGTCATCCTTTTGTTAGATACCAAATCTATTATACCGAGAACGAGCCAAAAACGAGTTGGCACGTAAAATAAAGCGAAAATACACTTTGGCTAAATGCTGCATACAGACACGCTCAAGATGTTTGCACAGCGTTCCTTGCACAAATACTTTGCCAATATTTTAATATTGATAGGACATTTATTTAATGCTACTGAAGAAGGTCAAAACGTTGTACTCACTCTCTTAGTCCTGTTTTCATTGCGCCACACCAGATATTTAAAAGTATTAAGTAGGTTGTTATCAGCACGCGCACTTTGTCATAAATGGGTGAATATTGCACCGAAAAGGGTCAAAATCATCGTTTAGTATGGACTTTGATTACACAATTGTGTTTTCTAATAAATGAGTAAGTATTATAGGTAATGGTAAACGGGTCTGATTGGATTGCTTTTATCCGCACATCATAGTCCATCAAACGTTACTTTTCAATTTAATGAAGCGATTGACCTTCTGTTATATCCACATTCGATTTATTTTGTTTCAAAGAAAACATCATTGATTTTCTAATGAACTGGAAACTCAAAATGAACTGGAAAAGACAGTTTGTCAGAATATAGACGATGCTGCCGTTAGCCTTCCTTGGTTAGCCATGCATGGTAATCCATTAGTGAAATGTGAAATCGTGTATAGCATCCAGGATAAGTTTAGCAGAAGTAACATAATAACATGGCTCATAACTTTACCTAACTGCTTCAATGCGTATATAGTTTATTATTTGGATTGAAGAACCTACGTATTAAATATACATGTACGACCCGTATCTCTTCGTAGTTTCTGGTAAATAGCAATTCAATAAAATATTTTGTAATATATTAAGACTGTTCGTTACTTGTAAGTAAAATATATTGATAGTAGATTTCTATCCGGCGTATGTGTTAGCTCAGCAATGAAGTCCTATTGTGTTGCTGGGTACGGGTTATGCTTTGTCCAGACGGAACTTGGTACTGTTTTATTAAAGCATTAACGGTTACCGTAAACTTACGCTCAAATCAGAAGTCTTTATATTTTTACACTGCTACATATTCTGATAAAGCCGTATTTAATATCAATAGTTAATTAATTAAGCATGATTTCAAACAAGACCGTATCCTAATTTGTAAATGCAAAAGCATTATAATAAATTTAGATTTGAGCGTAAGTTCAAGATTTTCGTAAATATACTGAGTTCCAAAAGTTCCGCATCCAATATATAATGTGTCTTTTTTACTACAATCTCCAACTTATTTATGATAATTCAAATGCGCATGTGTAGAGCAGTGTGTACTTGATATAAATCCATGACAGTTATCGATTTGAAGATATGTATCGATCCATAATAAAACCATATGTGACACCACCCCACGATTCCAAAGTACACACAACGATAAACTACTATTTTGTAGTGAAAGGGAGGTAATAAATACCGAAAATTATCTCTCTTTAACCACAGACAATTAATGATGTTGCAATAGAGTCTGTACAACAGGCCAGATTTTAAGAAACACCCGCCTTGACAAAACAAACGCAACAATAAAGCAAGTTTCCCATAATTTTAATGTTGGTTGGACTACAATTAAATTACAACAATGCCGTTGTTCTTGGTGTAAAAATATAGCAGCATTACCTGTCTATGTCAGAGGCATTGACCCTTGACCTGTTGTCACGTGGTACGTCATATACATTTATATATATTTTTTCGGATGGAGATAATACAACAGTCTTATTATGATAGAGACATGTCAATTTAATTCGACACAATGTATTTTTAGTGAAACACCAGCTTCTAGCGTCTTATATACACGAATCGTTCACAATTACCAATTTTTGCAATTAAATTAAGCGTACATTCCTAACTTATTTGACTAACTTATTGTGTTTTTTCGTAACACAGACACGATGCAAGTAATTTGGAAGTGAAATTAAAGTAAAAAATGAAGAACCCAAATTATGCGTACTTGAATAGACGTTTTTACCATTTGTGATGGTGTGATCATTCAAGCGTGACGAAATCCAACGGAAATAGGTTCAACATAAACACTAAGGGTTCACAAATGGATAATGTTCCTAAAAAGTTCTTTTAAGTTATTTTTTCCAAAAAAAAATAATTTTGAATTAAGATGCAGAACTTTTGGAACTCAGTATTCTTTGATAAAACAGTACCCTTGACAGCAATATTATGGCATCTCGTTTGATATTAGTACATCTATACATATATTAACTATTATGTCACATATAACAATTACCTTCCTTATTTAAATTGCACATTATTTGAATAATTACTTGACAGTATGTAGTATTGGCAATACAAGTGCCCATCCCCTAACACAATTAGCAATAAAAAGCATAGTCATATGGTATATGACTTTAGCCAATTAACCAGTAAGTATTTAACCGCATGAACAAAAAGTGATGTGTTTATGCACAGAAATGTTTTAAAAGAGTAACTGTTGTACCACGATAACTGGTAGGTTTGTATGATTGAATGCGTGGACAAGTGGTGTTCTGTGTGGCTATGTCCTCCGTTTTGAGAATAGAGACACATGTAATTGTAAAAACCTAATTCATTCTCATATGTACTCCATATTTTCAGTGTTCGTAGAACAGCACCGATACACACGATAATCCCGCTGCATAGGCACAGCAATGTCACAGCATACCGTTATTTCAGAAATACCAAACACTTTTGTATGCAACGGACCGCGTCGGTACTGCTTTTTGCGCAACGGTCACCTAGCCGCCAGTGCTCGCTGATAGCATAAACATTTGTCACTTCCTCAGCTACATAACACTTATTTTAAAGGAAAACGGCAACGGTCTCCTGGTTTTTCCACCAGGTCATCTTTAGTAAAGTTGGAATAACATTAGAAACAGTTCATATTTTCATGTACAGCTACATAAGTTGAAAATATGAGTTTGTTTTCTGCCGATAAGCCGTTTTATGCTTCCAAAATTGACCGAATCACATTCAAACATGTTTTTACTTCGAATTCTAATGCTTACAACTGAATCATCACCATGAGACATTATTTTTTCTGCTGATATGCATCTGGCAGGCTACTGACTGTTCCCAATGTTGTTTATCAACATTCATAACACTATTATGACAATGTAAGTGTCTATATTGATGAAATATAGGTATGAAAAGAAATTATTATTTTGTATTTATCACAAACTGGTTGCTACACCGGTGTAACAGTATCGGTGTATATGGATAAGTATTTTAATAGTTGCTTTAAGACTTACAATCGCATAAAACTGCTAAAGGGACACACTAATTGTCCTGTGTATTGAAGAAACAGATTCTAATCTCAGTGGTATCGTAAGTCAGCGATATGTTATGACGTATATTTGGACTTAAGTCAAACCAAATGTATACTTGTCAGCAGTGTTAAGATTAACAACTCCCTTTTAGGGATAGCTCTGTAAATGTGTAGGATGATATTGGACGGAATTTGTCCCGTGGTAGATTTTAATGTATTCTATGTAAGACCGAGTGTCAAAGAACTGGAGTAAAGAATTTACATTGTCTTGTCCAGTTCGTAGATGTACATGTATATACCACGACTAAGACTTTTAACGTAACGTACTGGTGGTTCGCCACAGCTACATATGTAGCAAGCATTACGATATCTTTACTATATGAAACACCTTAAACCCAGAACACTTCCAAATGTGGACTCCATATTACGCAGTGTAACCAAACCGATAAGTTCTTATTGTAATAAACGAGTTGTACGTACATCGCATTTATACTAGTATATATAGTTTTCTGAAATCCTGCAAGCCGAATGGCTCCACGCTGTTTTATACCAATGTTAAAAACAGACCAATGTCTCGATTGATAATACGGCTTACGTTTCAAACATGATTACAATGCCATGATCACTACATATAAATATTATTTTCTGTCCATCAACAATTGTTTCAAATATATTTATCAATCCATGGGGGAAGCATTATCGTGCAAGCTGCATATCGTAATAATGTTATAGATGCCTTTAGGAACAATCAACAGTTGATCTATGTCCGTGTCAGCATGCAGTAGAGGAATTTATGTAGTATAAAACTGTTATCATGTTGAGTATGTTTATTCTTGCTTTGTGAGTTTTTGTTGCATCTAGTTACATGATACACATTAATGATGCCAGTATTGGAGGGATGTATGGTATCCAAAGTTTTATTGCTGCTTCCTTTAATGTAGGGAAACACTGTTATTCACTGTTCGTCATTGAAAATAATGTTCAAGAAATACTAGCCAGTTAATTAACCGAATGTTTATTTAATCCGGTTTCCTTGGCGAAAGAATTGCAATTTGTTATTTTCAAATTGTATACATAGACTGTGTTAACGCATTTAACACATTTTATGTGTAATGTAGTTTATGTATTATAAAACAGTACTAGGTTTTGATCAAAAGTGTCTTCTCAAGAGGGATTTTGTACAGTTTTGTTAAGATAAACAATATTGTATCCGAGGCGAACATCTTTAACAGCTCATGAAAGTGTCCTCTTACGAAAATAAAAATACACTATTTGAATTGAGTCTCATTGCGTGTCGGAGTATAAGCCGTGATTACCATTTTCTATTACAAGAAACTTTTTGCCGAATTATTTGTTTTTCCGTAACATGCTGAAAAAATATGCCGGACATATTCCAATTAATGTTTGTTTGATTGAAAATACCGATCAATTTAAAATTACCCAAAGTATAACAAATGTCTACGTTAGTTTTGACTATCACTCGTGTGTATTCTTTTGCAGTATTACCGTTATTTGAACCCTATGGTTACTTTATGATTGTTCTTATTAATTGAATCGTTCAAGTGGTTGGTAAATAGAAATCATAGACACAAAGTATGATACTTATTACATTAATACCTTTATCTAGTGACTTACTTTTTTAATATGCACGCATGTATTATACAATGGAAACTGATAATTTAATTGACTACGCTAACGTTTAAATTAATCATATTAATGCATTGATTAATGATTATATCGAACATCCTTGTGAAACGGTCAACCATATTTGCCAACATAACATATTATATTATTGTCGGTAGGTATTGTGATTCGAGTTGGTATTGTGTGTAGCAATAACAAATGACAACTTAACAACAAGTAAAGTACATGACGGTAGCAATTGTCATGGAGAACTATGGCTTGGTGTCCATGCATCCAATCTGCTCCATGTTGTACCAATTCTCATTATAACGTTGACCGGGCAGACTGTAAACATTAAATTGATAGAACAACGTTGACCGGGCAGACTGTAAACATTAAATTTATAGAACAACGTTGACCGGGCAGACTGTAAACATTAAATTGATAGAACAACGTTGACCGGGCAGACTGTAAACATTAAATTTATAGAACAACGTTGACCGGGCAGACTGTAAACATTAAATTTATAGAACAACGTTGACCGGACAGACTGTAAACATTAAATTGATAGAACAACGTTGACCGGGCAGACTGTAAACATTAAATTGATAGAACAACGTTGACCGGGCAGACTGTAAACATTAAATTTATAAAACAACGTTGACCGGTCAGACTGTAAACAATAAATTGATAGAACAACAATAATGACAATTAGATAATAAGTTATTCACGTGCATTCAAACACAACAATGGAAAATGGAAAAGATGATCGACTGTAGTCTGGAAAATAAAGTAAGTTTAAACGAATTATTTGTAGTTCGATCAGAACCGGACTGTTCATGATGCATATGTCCATTTCGTAAACCAATTGTTTTATGTTATGTCGTCACTGATATCGTTACTCAGCGTACACGAAGCAGACCATGTTCAAGCAAAAGAAACGCGCATTTCAGGAATTACACAGAGCAAAATCATAAGCAAATCTCATCCACTTAACAAGACGCCTTGCAACCCAACCAATTTCTTGTAGCCTGATTTAGCATTTGATGTGAGATTAATTGTCCAAATTGATTTTATGACGTCAGCCACTCACTTTGAAATTATCCTCATTGGACGAGGTGTTTGACTAGATGCCAACGAGATGTGTGTCAGGACAGTGGATATAGCGAACATTGAACACACGATAGCGATGTGATATCAACGAAATACATATAACCCACATGTTAAAAAGCCCTAACGTAAAGTTCCATAAGGGTATACAAAAACGTTTTCATCAAGTGGCAAGACATTGTATTTCTATGACCCGACCCAGGAACTGATATTTCCAGTTTTTATTTTCATCTAACTCTAGGGATTAGACTGAATGTGTTAATGCCAGCAAAGTTGAACAGAACGCTACTAAATCAAATATAACATGTTATTTGTAGCAACATTCAACCAACTTGAAGGTGGTCCTAAACAAGTCCTTTGGGAGCTCTGTTCTCAATATCCGCCTAGAACACGCCAACTTTCTAAACTGTAATGCGTTGTTTGCCGTCAAAGCCACACAACAAATCCGTATAATCTTAAAATAGTCCTGATATTGTATATAATGTGCGATAGATATTTGAAAACAGACGATATTCATAAATTAATCCATTATCAGCTATTTGGCCTCAGTGACGTTAAAGAACATGCGTCAGTACAAAGCTACATGCAGTTGATTACTTAGAACTCTCAAATTATGTTATACGCTTGTATTTGTTTATACATGAGGTAGAATGAAAGACAACCATAAAATCACAGGGAAGATAACCTGACAATAAAGTCAACATGTTAATATTGGTCATATGAATATGTGCATTAATGACATGTAGTACACATTTAGCATATGGAATTATACGGTTTGTTTGGACATGCCTTGGTCCATACAAAAGCATCCAAACAATGAAATTGTTCCCTACTATATAATGCTTCTTTCTCTATTTTATGCTTGTACCGAAGTTGCATTTTAGTTGAAATATATTGTCTGCAAACTGTCAGAATTCAGGTTTCTTACTGAACGTGGTAGACACCAAATAGACAAGAATATTAAAGCCAGAGAATGCATAGAAATAGTTAGAAATCTGTCTCGAAGACTTTACAAAGTAGTTATGATTGTTTTCAACACATAGTGAAAGATTATGGTGGCATTTTAATATCATGTCTGGCCAACGACGTGCTAGGAGATTTCCTGTATTCAAAGAAAGTGATGGCTTTATATACGATGTCTCCATCGTGACATTGACATCTTTATATTGTCCATTTCGTCTATTAATGCTGGTTTTGTGATGTCCACATTGCGATAGAGGTATTAAAAGACTTAACACCTTTTCTAGTACTTGATATAACATGTTGATCTTTATACATATTCTGTACATACTGTGGTAAAGTAACCTGCAATATTGACAATGATTCGGAAAATGAACTATAATAGTAGGTTTACAAATCTAATTTACTTAAATAGCCTTTTAATGTATGCACTTAAACTGCTATAAAACAAAGGTATGAGAAAATCCGACAGGGAAGGTAGCACTCAACCCAACCAGCCGAGAACAGAAATCAGACCACGACACAACTACCCTGAGCAATGCCCACAGAAATCCATGCCCAAACGGTGACCAAATGAGGCACAACAACCTCGGGCGTGACATGGTTTAAAACACTAAGGACAGTGACCTAACGTTATGCGCCCTGTAAGACTAAGTAATGGTACCTCTTGGTCTTAACAAGGAACATTTATTTGTTTTGCCTATTTCATGATGTTTAATGTTTAGAAGATACCCTACATGTTTGCTTTGTCAACACTTTGATTTACATAATTATGATATACTTTATTGCTTTTGTTGGGTCTGGTAAATAAATAAGCATTATTGGAAATTGCACGTGGGACAGTTTCGGTCATCTGTAACAACAAACCACAATCTAACCGGCTTTGTATCAGACCTTGTCACATCATATACCTTTGTTAGTGTTGTTTATGTACTATTTATATTATAACTATCTATCATGATTATGGATCGCCTAACCGATCAAACCCTCCATTCAAGTAAATGAGACGAACTATGTTTCTTTCATATCCAAGCTCGATTTTTTATTTCAAGGGAAACATCATTGATTTTTTAATGATGCGGAAAATAAACATGGATTGAAGGTGTTAGTCAGATTCTAGGAATCGTTTTCATAAGCCCTCCGGGGTAAACAATGCATGGAAATCAATTCGAGAAAGGTGAAATCGTTTATACATTGTAGCGTCTAGTATAATTATGACATAATAACATGGCTCACAACATAACATAACTGCATCAATGTATATGCTGTTTACGCAATGTAATAGTTGTTTTCCGAGTTCGTTGATCTTTTTCTGTTTTAATATATGAACGAATAAAAGATACTTTTGTGTTTAAAATGGAGTGAAAATATCTTTTGACTTTCATATATTGTAATACTGAATACAGTCACATTTAATATGTTTGCACAGCGCGTTCCTTGCTCAAATACTCTGCAAATATTACAATATAAATTCGACATTAATTGCAACTCAAGTTTTCAAATTTTGAAAAAAAAATATAAACCTACTTTGACATTTATAGCCATGAAATATCAATCCAACTGTTAATTAGTAATGATACCCATCAGTTTTACATGTTTTACATTGAAAAATGTACATAGGTGTTAAATGAAACAAAATATATGTTTCCCTTTTTTATTGACAAAGATTTCAATTATGCGTTTTCAGTTAAGATTCCTTCACGTAGTGTTAATAAAATAATTGTACATATAACTGTTATCGTATCATAACATAAATATATAGTCTCTTCACTTATTCTTGTTTAATATATGAAAAGCCTAAAATCACGTATTATCACGATTATTGGCTAAATTTATATCAGACAATGAAGTTATGTCTGTGAAGTCGATGATTTAAGCGAAAATATACGTTTTGTCATATAAATAGTTACCATGGCAACAGCTCCACAACCCCTAATAGTGTTTGATATCAACATGGCATTCTCTATTCGTGTCACAAAATTAAACGAAATGAAAGAAAAGTATAATTATGGAAACTATTACAACGAATTAAATTTCGTAGACATTTGCTTTCGATCAATTTACTTATCTTTAAGTTATATACTAAATTCAGTGAATGTTATGTAGTGCAGACATGTTACTAGGAGTTGATGCTTGATTTTATTTTAATGAGAAATGGACCGATATAATGTATAATTTTTCTATATCATTGTTGTAATACCCGACCAAAAATGTTTGAGACCATATATTTCAGAATCCAAGTGTCACCAACTAGAAATTTTCTAGTTTAAAAAGTGTTATAAGTGCGCATAAAATGGCTAAATAAGCACACTGATTGTTCTGTGTATTGTAGAAACAGATTCTAATCTCGGTGGTATCGTAAGTCAGAGAAATGTTATGTCGTATATTTGGATTTAAGTCAAAACAAATGTATACTTGACAGCCGTATTAAGATTTATAACTCCCTTTTAGCGAAAACTCTACAAGTGTGTAGGATGATATTGGACGGAATTTGTCCCGTGGTAGACTTTAATGTAATCTATGTGAGACCGAATGTCAAAGAACAGGAGTAAAGAATTAACATTTTCTGTCCAATGCGCAGTAGTATTAACATAGACAAAGGCTGTTGATGTGACCTACAGCTGTTTCGCTACAACAAGCGAGTAATAGGATACGTTTTTACTAAATGAAACACCTAAAACCCCGAACAACGTCAAAATGTGGTCCCCAGATCCGCTCAGTTTATGCTTTTATTACGTAAAGGAAGCCATCTCGCTACCAGAAGAGCGACAATGGTAACAAGTATATATTAGGATTTGCAACGAACTGACAGACATTACTTTCTTTACATGTACATCTCGACCAGTTCGTTTCTATTTTATCTCTCTGTTGAAACGCTGTCATTATATTTGCATTTAATAAAATCTTCTACCAAATATAATTTATAATCCTACTCCATAAAATCGCTAAACATAAATTATACTGTCTCATAACAAACAACATAACAATTTGAAAGAACAGATGTGCGCAATTAAAACAGAATTCAGGGAGTAATGAAAACATTTCGAGTTGAAATTAATGTCAAATCAATCGTTTGAAGTTCGCTGTATATGTGTGCACGGAATTTGTACAAACATCTTTTGGTTTTCAGCATTTCAGCATTAAGTCAACTTGTTTTTCACATATCCTAATCCACCATCCGATTAGTGGCGTCCTTGAAAGAGAATAGATCGGGCGACAGTTTTAAATAGCAGAGCAAGGCATTTTAATTGTCCACCTATTATTTTGTGTTGCAATACAGGGTGGCACGGTGGTCGAGTGGTAAGACGCTTGACTCCTGATCGAGAGGTCCCGGGTTCTATTCTCGGCCGGGAAACTTGGTCATTTCAATAACGCTATTTAGTGTTTCCCACCCAATTAGAGATGATCCTGGTTGGAAACCCAGGGGTTGTCTCGCGTGTATCGGTGTTTTACACCAAGCACGTTAAAGAACCAAGGAATTTATTCGAAACGAGCTAGGGTAACGCACCCAAATTCCTTATATCTCACCTTTGGTCTCTAACATTTGCGATTATGTCCCTGAGTGGGCCCTGCAAATTAAATAGAAGGCAGAAGAAGGAGAGAATACACGATATGAAAAATTCGGACAGGAAAGACAGCACCACACCTAACAAGCCAAGCACGGAAAGCACACATAACAGAACAAGAACATAAAGTGCCTAAGTCCCAGCCGTCAACAAGCTGATAGCGGATATGACTAAAGGGTGATCTAAAATGACCAGAAAGGTATTATGGTGATACCGGAAGACAGACCTAGAATTCGAGTTAGGAATATAACTCGAGTTATAGCTACATTGCGTGCAATTAAAGTAAACAATATATGTCGTTTTTTCTAGTTTACTGAAATTCTGCAAGCTGAATGGCTCCTCACTGTATTATGTCAATGTTGAAAACAGACACTCTGTCTCGATTAACAATACAGCTAACGTTTCAAACATGATTACAATGCCATGATCACTACATATAAATATTATTTACTGTCCATTAACAATTGTTTTAGGGATATTTATCAATCGAAGGAAGCATTATCGTGCAAGCTGCATATCGTAATAATGTTAAAGATGCCTATAGGAATATTCAACAGTTGATGTATAGCCGTGTCTGCATGCAGCAGAACAGTTACAATATAAAACAGTTATCAAGTTGATTCTGTTTCTTCTAACTTTGTGAGTTTTTGTTGCATCTGGTTACAGTCCAAACATTAACGATGCAAGTAGAGGGAATGGACGATATCCGTGGTTTTATTCCTACTTCTAGAATGTGAAAACAGAGAATGGCACGGTTGTAAAATGTTATCCAATGATTGTCATCGAAAACAATGTTAGAGAAGTACAGTATAAGCCAGTTAATTAACCCGGATGTTTATTTAATCCAATTTCCATGGCGACAGTATTGGTATTTGTAATTTCATTAAGTAGGTCGTGTACATATATTGTGTTAACACGTTTAACATGTATCTGGTTCATTTTGTGAGTGTTTAATGTAGTTTACACTATAACGACCATTTTACATGTAACTTTTCACCGAACAATTACTTTTGCTTGAACATTTGAAAGAATATCCCGGATATATTCCGATTATTGATTGCTAAATTAAAATTGCCCATCATTTGACTTATTCGCACAGTATAATAAAAGTCTACACTATTTTAGTTTGCCAACATGAAATATCATATCATTGTTTTCAGCAAATAGTGAAAGATAATAGTGACATTCTAAAAGCATGTTTGTGTGTTGGCAGTATTTCTGTATTCAAAACAGTGATTGTCTAATAAATAGCACCACTGACTGAAAACAGCCGTAAATCTCCATTGTGACATTTGGATCTTTATTTCTTGTATTTCTATTGATCTTGGCTTGGGGAAGTATCTATTGCGATAGGGTTATTCTACTATTTAACTCCAATGCTAGTACATTATATGCAGAATGCTGCACAAAACGGCCCAACAGCAGACAGGGAACTATGTGTTGTTAAAAGCTAACATATGTCCCATTAGCGTGGCATGTGTTTCGTAGAAATTAGAATAGAAATGCAATACTAACGGCAAGTGAAGTAACATTCGTCTTGTCACTGTAGCGAAAAGACACGTGGTATTCCTACACTGAACTTTCAATTACTAACGTCTTAGCTTCCCTTTAGAGAATTCAGACTGATTTAGCGTTAGCATACACAATTCACACCCATAGGGCTGATTGCTCGAAATTGGAAATCGGTGACCTAGTGTGTTTTCATCATAATTCGTGTCAGAAAAAATTGTATGTATTCAATCTTCAGAACACAAACCATGTCTGCTACAGAACTCGAAGTTGCGTCACTCGGGTGATCAGCTTGCAGAAACTGGGCGCCGGATTGCAAGTATGATGCCGGAATTTCCTTTGACCTGTCGTGATGTTTTATTTAGATTACAGCAGACTATCGTAGTTTTCAATACTACGTAATTACTTGTGTATATATTTATTTGCGTGTACTGTCTGTTGTTCCCTGAAATTTGTTCTCACTTTGACATCCACAAGATCACCCTGTGAACACAAACTATATGAAACAGTAAAACTAATCAGACATTAAATGATGTACGTGTTTTCACACAAAACCATGTCAATTACTAATGTAACTGTCGGATGCGAAGTCTAGAAAATAAATTAGAATCAAATTGACATTGTGTTCTTCAGTTAAAACAAGATGTAACACCATCCCACGTCTCATATTCTGTTAGGAGTGATACTGTAAAACAATATGTTTCGAAAAAGTGCATATCTCAACAAAGAACGAAACACAAGAAAATCGGCGGTAAAAGTCATGATTAAGCATACAAATAATGCTATAATACCCATTTTAGTTATTTCGCATAATTAAAGCACATCAACACTTATCCATTAAATCAGTCCCCTTACAACCTGGTATATATTTTGTTGCCTGTTAAAACATTGATTAGACGAATTGCATAGACTTATTTGACGTAGCCGATCAGTCCCTGCTTACCTAACAATCTAAGCAATCATAGGTCAAACGGGGGGATTGTCAGATTACATGGACGTAAAATTATTCCAATGATCCTGTTCTTACTACATGCAATACAATGGTTTCTGTAATTGGTTCTCAGTTTGCTAAGCTTGATTCTTCATATAAATATTAAAATAACACTTGCATCATTCTCACTTTTGCTGCTTTATTCCATGTGTATCCTTCTAGTAACTAGTGTTATTTCATGAAACTCTAGGGATTTTACTGAATGTGATGATGTCAGTTTAGTTGAACTGAACACTTTTTTTATCAAATATGACTTGTCGTTAATAACAACATTGAACTACGGTGGTATTAAACAGATCCTTTGGGAACTTTGTTCTCAGTATATGCATAGGAACTGTCAATTTCACAAAATGTAATGCGTTGTTTTGAAAAAAAAGTATTAAAGTACACCAAAACATTATCGTTAAAATATGCGAAAAACATAAGAAACAGTTTTTCATTCACACGGCTGTTTTGAGTCAGTGGTGCTAAATACTTTGCCTCAGTAAACATCAACATGTAATTGGCTACTAAGAATGTTTTCTAACACCCAGTAAAATATCCGTTAATGGGTTAATAGGTTCGGTCAATATCGAATGTGGTACATGTAGTATTCATGAAATATCTATACAACAATAACAATTTGGTAAGTTTTGATAACATTATAGCGAATGCAATCATGTTAATGAAGAAACCTTCTTTCTGATTCATTTTTTATTGGTAGACTACACTAGCACAAATCGTATTCCATAGAAGAAAATCTAATCCATTATGCATGTTATCTGCTTTATAATGCTTCGTTTACTGTTTCATGCTATCGTCACAGTGGTATTATCGTTGAAACATATAGTCTGCAAACTGTCAATATTCACTTCTCTTACTGAACGAGTTAGACACCAAATAGACAAGAATATTAAAGCCAGCGAATATATAGAAATAGTTAGATACGTATTTGTCTCGACGACATAACAAAGAAGGTATAATTGTTTTCAGCATATATTGAAAGATAATATTCACAATCTAATATCGTGTCTGGCTATCGACGTGCTGAAGGTTTTCTTTTATACTGGATAAGCGGTGGCATTATAAAGGATGGTGCCATCGTGACATTAGGATGTTTATTTCTTACATTGTCTATTGATGTTGGTTTAGTTGTGGAGACATTGCGTAAGATGTGAGACACGTCGGACCAGTTTTAACTTTCACGCTAGTATTATTTTATTATTATACTATATTTAGGTAGCCATTTACATGTACATTACGCGTTCAAACGTGCTGTACAATCATCACAATTTAGACATAGGTACAACAATATGCACTGGATATAAATATAATAGTTGCACAAATAAAAAGGCACACAATCATGTTCTCACCAACATAAATGCTAACATGAAATTCTCTCATTGACTTTTCAATAACGAACACCTAATTTAACTTCGATAATTAAATTTAACCGTTTTAGAACGAATGCCATTCGACCAAATTGCTCAATTTAATATTGACTATTTGGGTCAATATATACAGTACAGAAGTTGCTAGAATTATACTTTAAACATTTAAAGTTCAATATAATGATCCATTCTTTGCGAAAAGAAAGGGCTTCACTCCAGAGAATTCAGACTAATTCAGAGATCACGATATATATTTCAGCAGTCATTTCCAATCCCAAAGAAGCAATTTCAGAGTCGAAAGCTTCAATTTAACTCTTACGAGAATCCAAAAGCTATTACATATACAAACAACTACATTTAAGCTCATGGTGAGATACATATATTAGACTTCAATTCAGTCTTTGAGGCTGGTTAAATACGGTTAGTGCTTCTTTATCGGCTTTTAAAATGGCAAGCGAAATATGTGGAATTTTAGTAATGTAGTGTATTATATTTAGTTAAGTGAAGACATAAGCCGTAGAGTCTCCTGCGTTGACATTAACAACAAAAATAAAAAATTTAAATTTGCACAATAAACCAGCAACCAACGACCAGACTAATCTTTTTTCCAATAACATGTTGCGTAAGCGGTAAAACAATACTGAAAACGAATTAATAATATGTAAAGTAAAACAACAAGACACTTTTCAATAGAGGAGTTTGACACGGAGTCCCGTCAGAGAAAGTGATATATTGATAAAATTTCTGAGGTATCAGTCGTTGTGGTCCAATTAACTTTACAATTTAATTAGTTGAACAATACATGTATCAAACTTGACACGGGAAGTGACGTAAAGTCACCCGTCCAAGTAATAACATTATGATCCTCGATTTATTATATTATGTATGTTTGTCGCGAACTTGCGAATGTTTAATTTGTATGTTGCATTAATGTGTTTGTATTATTTTAATAGTTTGGTCACATTAAATGGCGCTGGAACCCGGGACTTACGTACCCCTTGAACATGAACTTAAGAAATGAAATTGAATTTATTGATAGTGCTTGAAATTGATTGATTCGAAAATTGGATTTTGATATAGGTGGATGAAATTAAGCGATTTGAAAATTGGATTAAACAATAGACTTCAGTGTTTTATTTTGAGTGAATCTAAAATTGGATTACATATTTGAGAGTTTGCATTCAGTGAATCAAAAATTTAATAATAGTAATTGAAGTTTAGTGAAGGAAATATTTTGATTTGATAAAAGTGTTTGAATTTAAATGATTCGATCTTTGGATTAAATGATGGTGTTGGAAGTTAAATGAATCGAAATATTGGATTTAATAAATATTGTTTGAATTTGAGTGATTTGAAATTGGGATTAAATGATAGTGTTGGATGGTGAATTAATCGAAATTTGGATTTAATAAATTTGTTTGAAAATTGGATATATGATAGTGTTTGAAATTGTGTATAGTCGAAAATCGGCTTACATAAAAGTGTAAGATATGAAGAGAAGAAAATATAAGAATAAAACAGAGTGTTGAAAATTGAGTGAAGTTTACAAATAAAATGGCCAATGTGGCTACAATGAAAGGAATTAGAACAAGGTATAGAAATATTCTTGTTAACGAACTGCATAATGCAAAAGGCATTATGTCTAGTTTAAAAAATGAAATAGACGGCAAGTCTGTATGTTCTTCAGATGCTCAAAAGAGTTTGAGTTTAATGAAAATATATAGTGGAAAACTTGACGAGCAAATGAAACAACTGACATATTCTATCAGAGAAAATGATGCAGAATTTGTCAGCAAAATACTGAACGAAGATCGTGAATTGATTTATGAAGTTGAAATTTGCTCAGTTGAGATTGAGCATTGTATAAACTCCATAAATAGCGCAACGGAAGAAAAGAAAGGAGTACTTCCTGAAATAGAGAAATTATTACAAGGACAAGAAAAACTACAAAACACGATTATTACACAAATGCAAGACCAACAGGAATTCTTTGAGCAATATGACCTAAGACGAATTAAAGAATCAACATCTGTAAAATTACCGAAGTTAGAACTTTGTTCATTTGATGGAAATAAACTCAAATGGATGGAATTCTGGGATTCTTTTGAACACATAGTGCACCAAAATAGAAAGATACCAAGTGTTGAAAAATTCATATATCTGATGAGCAAACTCACCGGAGCTGCCAAAAGTGCAGTGTCTGAGATAGCACTATCAAATGAAAATTATGATATAGCAATTAAAATATTGCAAGAAAGATTTGTAAATAAACAAGAAATGGTGGATCTACATTATAAAGAATTACTGGGTATCCTACCAGCAACACAGAACATGGAAAGCCTTCGTGCATTCCTGGATGAGTTAGAAATGAATTTGAGAAGTTTAGAGAGGTTACACGAAGACTTAAGCCAAAACGTGTTTGTATCATTAATTAGATCCAAACTACCAGAAGAAGTGTTGCGTTGGCTTGAATTCAGTAAAGGAACCAAAACGGAATGGACTGTTGATAAGCTGAGGCATCAACTCAATGAATATGTGTTAGCTAGCGAAAAAGCGATTAATAGCGGTCAACCAATTGAGAAAATAGAATATCAACAAATGATTGAAACTTAAAATGAACTCGAAATGAATGCGACTCCAGGTTTACTCCTATCTTGAACAAATCTGAATCCATCTTTGAAATACCATTGTCGGTACTGTTTAGATCGTCACTGGAGTGATGAATGTCCAGTGTATGCAACAATTGCTGACAGAAAGAAGAGAATACAGGGAAGTTGTTACAAGTGTCTCAAGAATGGTCATAAAGCAAATCAGTGTAAATTGAATAAGATATGTGTGGATTGTGGTTCCCAGTGTGTTAATGAAAATGATTCTATAAGACCTGAGTCAAATGACGTCAGGATTAAACACGCTATAGGTGTGAAGTTCAATCCTATTGCTCAAGATGACGAAACAGCCATTGAGAGTATTAGAACTATTCCAACGTCTGAAAATGCCAAGTATCAGTTAAAAAAAGAGACAAATCCAGAGCAGCTGTTAAAAAGTGAAATCTTGAAATTATGTGTTAACAAAAAGAAAATTGATCAGGATGTCAAGAAAACGTATGACTCCGTTGTGAAATGTCAAAGAAGAAAAGGGTTTGTGGAAAATGTTGATTGTTCTACAAAAGATGAAATTCAACGTAGTATCTCAAACAATGAATGCAATGCAACAGATAGAAGTTCTTCAAACCATCATGTTGTGCATGATGGGTTTGTTAAAACAAAACCAGAATACAAAAGTATCAACACTGTTTGTACATACAAAAATGTAGGATCTATTATGTTACTCATTTTGTGCGATATTTTCTACAAGATCCGATTGCAAGCGGGTCAAAGGAGGGATGAAGCCAGTGTTATGTCATTCCCTCTCATTATCAGAAAAACAATTGAGGCGACTTATCAGAATAACTACAAAAGTGACCATCAAGTGACACATACTCGAGGATGTGTGTGGATTGAAACAAAAGATTCGTCGTCAGTGAAACAACCAGAAGTTGCTAACAGCAGACGAAATGTTATCGTTTGCATTCTACAATGGATAGCTCCTGTGTTTGATTCTCTTGGATTATATAAACTTGTGAAACTAAGTCGATACAAATGTGTTGTATCGGCAAAAGAAAAACTCCAACCGAGTAACGTCATGACATACCCATGAGCTTTTACCAGTGACAATATCGAAGAAGATAAATCGAACGAAAGTGCAACAACTACGACGCCAGGTGTATGACGATACAAATAAAACCATGACAAAACAAACTATAGAAAATAAGCATTTTTGATGTTACTTAAGGATTCAAGTCATGCGATGAACAAACTGACAATATAATGAAATTATTTCTCTGTGAAAATGTAAAACACTGTAAGTCTTGTTGAAAATATGTTTTGTTTAAAACTGTATTTGTATATTTTCTCTCCGGGTGGAGTGTCGCGAACTTGCGAATGTTTAATTTGTATGTTGCATTAATGTGTTTGTATTATTTTAATAGTTTGGTCAGATTTAATATTTCTTTTGAAATTAAGGTTAAAGGTTATTTTAATCTCATTAGGAGCTCATGGATGTGGCAGTTTGCGTATTTCATGATTCATATAGTACATGATTTTACAATATTCGTTCTTATGTTTGCTCCTATTGACCAACTTATGTAAATCTAGAAGCATGAATTTCATGCTGTGACCTTGTTTGCACTTATCGTTCTAAGTGTATGCTCCTTGTTCTTAATGTTTGCTCCTTGTTTTTAATGTTTGCTCCTTGCAAGGAACAGTCACATGGTCCATGATTTTCACATGCAGCATTGAATAAATCACATCTGGTATAAATACCCATGGTGACATTGAACTTGAACAGACTTTTTAGAAATAAAATGAAAAGAACATTTGCATAATTTGGATTTATAACTTCGGTTAAATTGTGATAAAAATTATGATTATTTGTGAAACTAAAATAAATGGTGAAACGTCGTTTGAGTTGAGTCGTTTATTGTTGAATGATATTACTGTGGCAAGGACATTGGGGCATTACGACTACAAGTCCACCACAGTCATAGCGGCAGCATATGAAGTGGGATCCACATTGGAGTGGACGTGTTGTCCATTAGTTTGAAAGAGACGTATGTTTCCCGTGTTGTATTTGATTTTGATAACAAATGTAAATGACATTACCCAGTATCGCAGCAGTTTCGATTTCTTAATTGGTCATTTCTGAGTTTGCATTTTACAAAGTAGTTAACCAGACGCTACTCAAAAAGCATTTCAGATGTTTATCGATTCAATATACATACTAGGTGTTAAATGAAACAAAATATATGTTTCCCTTTTTTATTGACAAAGATTCTATTATGCATTTTCAGTTAAGATTCCTTCACGTAGTGTTAATAAAATAATTGTACATATACATTGTAACTGTTATCGTATAATAACATAATTGTATAGTTAAAGTCTCTTTACTTATTCTTTTTCAATATATGAAAAGCCTACAATCACGTATTATCACGATTATTTGCCAAATTTATATTAGACAATGAAGTTATGTCTGTGATGTCGATCATTTAATACGTGTTGTCCTATAAATCGTTACCGTGGCAACAACTCCACAATCCCTCAAGAGTTTTATGTCGTTCTCTATTCATGTCACAGGATTAAACGAAATGAAAGAAAAGTATAATTATGGGAACTATTACAACGAATTAAATTTCGTAGACATTTGCGTTCGATCAATTTACTTTTATCTTTTAGTTATATATTAAATTCAGTGAATGTTATGTACATTGTAGTGTAGACATGGTACTAGGAAATGATGATCGATTTTATTTTAAAGAGAAATGGACCGATATAATGTATAATTGTTTTATATTATTGTTGTAATATCCGACCAAAAATGTTTGCGTTCATATATTTTTGAATCAAAGTGCCACAAACTAGATTTAACACAGGATATTACATGACATTCGAGTCGCATGCATTCACTCTCAAAGTGTCCTACATGTTTTTGGTTTGTAAGCATGAACCCAATAATCTTTTAATCAAACGATTATTGCCGTTTTAATTAAACTTCAGATTTCTAATAACACTTGGGTGTTTTGCGGACATTCAGTTCTATGTCAATAAAACTTATATTTCAAATACTAACACTGGACATCTAACGGGCTTTGTATTTTATATTCTAGAATAATACAGTATTTGTCTCCTTGTTGCTTAACGAGGTGCGAACATTAAACACAACTGGAACTACAGTAGTGTCTATCCATTCTGTCATCACTAGTCAATACTTGCACAATTAGGTTATTTTCCAAGTCTGTTAAAACGTGCAATTAGGAGAAACCATAAATTTCCCTAGTGTGTCGTTTCAAAGGAAATAAATGAGGCTGGTTCTTTAAACTGGATTCGTTTTGCATTCATAAATACAATTAGTTTTCATTTGGAAAGTACTAAAGACGCATGTCCACATTATGTGAAATGGAAAGAAGACAATTTGCAATATCCCTCTGATATAATTTACGTAATATTAAGGTGATTCTTGCACAGTCATTTTTACATGTAGATGTAAATTAACGTTTATCGCTGGAGTTCTAATCAACGCTTAACTTTAAATTGTGAATAATTTCAAAATCTCGATTTAAATAAAAATGCCGTACAATTAAATTGTGGCTTCCTGCAATAATGGGGAATTAATTTTTATGATTATTTGAGAATATTTCATTATTGCATTTAAGGTTTCCATGGAAACCATTCCAGATATTCACAGCATTCTCTATCAACTCTTGTTGTATAATTGTTATGGAGATATGCAGGTTTCTAAATGCATTAGCATTATATTGTTTTATTATAAATAGGAGTACACTGTATTATATGACTCTAGAACATACTATTGGTAACCAACCTAATCAGAACGTACATGAGTAGAGAATCATCCTCATATGTATATATAAACCATGAAAATATTGTATTCGTTGTATCTTTAGACTGTAAAGAGTGATTCTGTCATCAACAAAGACCAAGTCGTTTACCAATATCTAAATAATCAAAGTCCATATAGGCTAACATATATGCTTGCAAAGGAGTATGCTATTACCGGTTTCTAGTTTAATAGTCATGAGTAATAAACTGTCCGCTGTTAAAAAATGGGTGAACCGGAAGGAAAATAAAGAATAAAGAGAAACAATGTTTTATCTGCTAAAATTCATTAGTGAAAGCAAGATATTGATTTATTCTTGTTTTATTCTAGAATTCGTTACTAACTACACAGAGAGACTGTCTATCTTATATATGTTTGTATCAAATAGCTGAGTTCACGTAGAAATTGCATGTAAGAACTGATTAACCCGTCTGTGTTCGTAAGTATATCATATCGTTAAATCTTTAACCGGTTAATGAATGGAAATGTTGATTTACTGATGTGACAAAACAAACCGGCATATTTTTCACACAAACAACCCGTCTTTGTAAGTGTTTTATTGTTCTAGGAATGATGATTTATTGTTACAATAAAATATTGTTTTGTACAAGTCATATTGTTTTCAGTAAATGTATGTAACAGAAACAATAACGTTTTATTCTCAAATTTTGGGCACAAACGTACAACAAAAACAGCAATACGAAAATGGTAGTCAAAATATCGTAGACGATCAGCAAAAATTAATCTGATAAATTGGTATATTATATCTACGAAGTGGACCAGAAATGCGGCGTTCAAAGGAAACAGAAGAGCACGAAAGGCACCTTGAATCTTGAGAGCATATTTATACATTATCTGCAAAATCCAAAGCATATCGACAGGAATATATAAAAACCAGAAAATGCTTCGGAATCACAAGAAATCTGTCTCGACCTAATATTAAATACGACATAATTGTTTTCAAAATTCGGTACATTTAATTGACATTCTAATATTATGTCTGAGTAGAGAGTTTTCTTTTCGTCCAAAAAATTGTTTAAGAACGCCTCAATTATGAATCTTGGGAAAAAAAATCAATATGTACTGAGGTTCTAGAAGTGTTTATACACAGAGAGGTGCACATAATGGCGAATTATCTTTCAGCAATACATATAATAGATGAGCATCTAGATTATCAATATAATATTATACAGATAAAACATCACACTCATCCAATTGATAAGTCATCTTACAACGGTATATACCTTGTTGCATGTTAAAGCATTCGTGAAACTAATTACATAGACTGGTTTGACTTCCTGCTTACCTATCCAACGTAAAGAAGTATTTGACGAAGAGATGATTTATTATTGCAATAAAATATTGTTTTGTACAAGTCATATTGTTTTCAGTAAATGTATGTAACAGAAACAATAACGTTTTATTCTCAAATTTTGGGCACCAACGTACAACAAAAACAGCAATACGAAAATGGTAGTCAAAATATCGTAGACGATCAGCAAAAATTAATCTGATAAATTGGTATATTATATATACGAAGTGGACCAGAAATGCGGCGTTCAAAGGAAACAGAAGAGCACGAAGGGCACCTTGAATCTTGAGAGCATATTTATACATTATCTGCAAAATCCAAAGCATATCGACAGGAATATATAAAAGCCAGAAAATACTTCGGAATAACAAGAAATCTGTCTCGACCTAATATTACAGACGACATAATTGTTTTCAAAATTCGGTACATTTAATTGACATTCTAATATTATGTCTGAGTAGAGCGTTTTCTTTTCGTCAAAAAAATTGTTTAAGAACGCCTCAATTATGAATCTTGGGAAAAAATTTCAATATGTACTGAGGTTCTAGAAGTGTTTATACACAGAGAGGTGCACATAATGGCGAATTATCTTTCAGCAATACATATAATAGATGAGCATCTAGATTATCAATATGATATTTGACGAAGAGCGGGAAACCTAGAATCAGCGAACATAGGACACACGGGGCATAACTAGTGGTACTAACTAGTCAATGTCAATCGTCAAATTACATGTACTTAAGATTATTTCATTCATTCCATTCTACATGTAACTACATTTAACCAGATAAATCTATATAAAATTGTTTCTGTAATTTATTCTCCGTTTGTTTAGATTTATTTTTCCTTTAAACATTACAAAGAACACTTGACAATATACAACTTGTGCTGCTTTAATCCGTGTATAGCGTTCTACTAAATATTGTTGTTCAATAAACACTCTAGGGATTTTACTGAATTTGTTGATGTCAGTATATTTGAACAGAACACTTCTTTATCAAATATAACATGTCGTTAATAACACAATATCGAACTACGGTGGTACTACACTGATCCTTTGTGAGCCCTGTTCTCCATATCTGCCTAAAATCTGTCAAATTCCAAAAATTTAAGGCGTTGTTTGTGGGCAAAAATGAACAACAGTAACTGGGTAGAGTCTTAAGAAACTTCATAACCTGATCATTTATTCAATATGCGACAGACATTGGAACACACGGTTTTCAATAATTTCATTCCAACGAAGTCGGTGTCGGTGTTCAATAAGTTGTATACTAGTATGCATAGTATGTAAAACGCCACATGTAGTTGGCTACTTAGAATGTTTAACACCGGTGATGGAGTACATGTAGGTACGACGAATATCGAATGTGGTAGAAACAAATACAGATAACAGGAATTATAATTCGGTAAATTTGTAACAGCATCATATGGAAGACAATAATGTTAATGAAAAAAGAAACTTTTATTTTGATACAATTATGTGCTCAGTAATGAGTAGTCTATACTAGTATGAAATATGTGCACAAATCGTATTCCATAGGAGAAAATCAAAATAGAATGTTATCTGCAAGGTAATGCTTTGTTCGCCCTTTTATGCTATCGTCACAGTGGTATTTTCGTTGAAACATATAGTCTGCGAACTGTCAATATTCACTTATCTTACTGAATGAGGTAGACACCAAATAGACAAGCATATAAAAGCCAGCGAATACATAGAAATAGTTAGAAATCTGTCTCGACGACATACCAAAGATGATACAAGTATAATTCTTTCAGCACATCGTGGAAGATAATATTGACATTTTAATATCGTGTCTGGCTATCAACGTGCTGGAAGTTTTCTTATATGCTAGATAAGTGATGGCATTATACATGATGTTGATTTCTTACATCGTATATTGATGTTGGGTTGGTGATGTAGACATTGCGTAAGATGTGAGAAATGTCAAACCAGCTTTAACTTTCGTGCCAGTGTTTTATAGCATGTTTATATGTATGCACAAGGTGCCTGGGTAACAAGGGTAACATTACATAACAATATGGTGATCTGTATCAATCACTTGATAAGACTCGTTCATACCATGAGTTGTAAAAGTAACCTGCCATATTGACAATGATGCAGTTAATGAACTCCCAACAAACCATACTTTCTTCTGAACATATTTTTCTCAGGCACTAACTGCCAATGTCTTGTACTGCTAATCTCAACACACATTGCGGACATTGTCGTAACCGTTGTCATATTTAGAGGTTAATACACGACATAGCCGGGAGGAAGGCGATAATCGATCCGGCAAATTAATAATCTCCGCGAGGGCTTTAGTCCGAAGGGTGATTATTCATGCCGGGCCGATTACCAACTTCCGGCCAGGCTCAGAAGTGCATTAAAGTCTTTAATACAATTGTTCGATTTCAAAACTCAATGAAACTAACAATTTCTCATGCTTAGATCGTAACTATCGTGTACAAATAAGGAATTTATTCAACAGAAGGTCAAAAATAGTGTTTATATAAACAGGATAGAATAATATACACACACACCACATGATGGATTGTCTAAAAACATCTACTATCATACAAACATTAAGATTTCATTTTTGTAATATGATATTCAATCACATGCAAGAAATAGCTGGAATCAACAACTTTCTACGGTGTGTCATTTGAAAATCTTATATATCGAAAACGAACATGGTGACCTACACTTTATATGGTTTTAATGTCGCTTTAGAAGATGTGTTGAAGATGTGTTTAAAGATTTAAAGATGTGTTCAAGAAAATGAGATCGTGACATAGAAGGCGTGCGTAAAACATTAAATAAATAGTGAAAGCACTAGCATGCAAACAATAAGGTTGTTAAACCTATGTCCTCACCCTTCAGCATGAACATGAACTAATACAGTATTTTAATTGCACAGCAAAAAGGCACACGTGAAATCACCAACACAAATGGTAACATCAAATTCTCTTGTTGACGTTTTAATAATGAAAACCTTATTTAACTTTCGATAATTAAATTCAATCATTTTAGAACAATTGCCAATCGACCAAATTGCTAAATTTAAAAGTGATTATTTGGGTCAATATATAGAGTAAAGAAGTTTTGCAACATTCTATAATAGTCCAGTCATTGAAGCTGAAAAATATGGTCAACCTCAAACAAATTGCAAAACAGAGTTTCTTTGCATTTTCATCATCTACAGACTATTATCAACTACAGACAAAACGTCAAATATGCGAGTTAAGTGGGGAAAATACAAAACAATTGACATGTTTAAGGTCACTTTTGGTAGCAATTTCAGCATTTTCCTTATTTCATACTACATGGGGAATTTTAAGTTCTAATAATTCCCATGTAAGTCGATAAATATTTACTAATTGCACCTGAAAGCTTATATTTTCTGAAAGATACAACCTTCTTCTATCGAATACAAATATTGATTTTATCATCAGACAATTTACTTTTCATATATATGCCAGTCTACGTGTTGGTATACTACCCATTCAAATGTCGACAAAATGACTCAAAATAGCACTTGGAAGGGGAAACAAAAGTTTTACTCATTTCTTTAATATTAATCCAATTTGTTTAAAATTTACACATATCATGTGTTGTATACATGTATGTCTAATGGAAAAGGGATATTTGTGTTTGGACAGTATACAATAATATCAATATAAAAAATGTACACGAATTTATCGATTCGGGAGAAATAGTGATTGTTCTCTTTGTCTGTTCGTCCACAATTGCATTTGAATTCACAATTTTGATTTTATGATTATGAAACTTGGTCAAAGTGATCATCTGAACAAAATTTAGGCCAAGGTAGAAAATGGATAATCAAGGATAAAAAACTAGGTCACTAGGTCAAATTGTAGCAAAACCTTGTGTAGTCGCTAGAGGTCATAATGTAGACCTTATATTTATGAAACTTGGTCACAATAATAATATCAACAAAATCTATGTCAAAGTTATAAATTGGGTCATCCGGGGTCAAAAAGTAGGTCGCTAGTTAAAATCAAAGTAAAACGTTGTGTAGGTACAAAATTCACAATTTTGGTCTAATATTTATGCAACTTGGTCAGAATGCTCATCTCAAAACATCTAAGACAAGTGCGTTATTGAATAATTTGGGTCAAAATGAGGTCAATAGGTGAAAATAATTGATGCGACTTTTTGGCGCATGGAGGTTTGTCTATTTTTTGACCTAGTGACCTAGTTTTAACTCATGATAAGTTAATATTGAATTTGACCTACATTTTGTCTTCATTATCCATGTGATACGGTTTCATAAAGATTAGGTAAAAAGGGCGCCTTCTAAAGATTTGTTCTATAATTTGGCCTAGTGACCTAGTTTTTTACTCAGGTTAATCCAATTTCATACATGACCTTGAGTTGTGTAAGGTGATCATTGTGACTAAACTTCACAAGTGTAAGGTCGAAATTGCGACCCCTGGTGACTATATCTTGTTTTTTCTTTATTTTGACCTAGTGACCTAGATTTTGGCTCCGGTTAACTCAAACTTTTATTTTACCTAGATTAGCTTTCGATGATCATTGCTGCCAAGTTTCATAAAAATCAAACCAAAATTGCGACCTCTAAGCACGATGTAAAAATAAGTTACTGGTACAAGTCAAGATTTATTTACATCAAAAGTGACAAATATCGCGAAAACATGTGACAATTCAATATATTTGTAAATATCTCCAAAAAGTCCCACGAATATTCAATTAGGACATTTTGTACATTGCTAAGGATAGCTTTACGCACCATATAAACTCAAAACTGTTTGTTTTGCAATTAGTTTGAGGTTAAAAGTTAAAATGACTGGACTATAATTATACTTTAAACATTTAAACCAACGTTCAGTAGAATAATACATTATTGGCGAAAGAAATAGCTCAACGCAAGAGAATTCAGACTAATTTACAGATCACGAAATATATTTCAACTGTCATTACCAATCACACGAAACATTTCGAAAGCTTCAATTCAACTTAAACGAGAAACCAAAAGCTATCACAAATACAAACAACTTTATTTAAGCTCGGGGTAAGATAACGATATTAGACTTAAGTTCAGTCTTCGAGACTGGTTCAATACGGTAAGTGCTTATTTTACGGCTTTTAAACTGTCAGGCGATATTTGCGGAAATCTAATAATGTAGTGCATAATATTGAGTTAAAGTGAAGACATAAGCTGCACAGTCTCCTGCGTTGACAAAACAACAGAAATGAACTTTCTAGAACTGCACGAGAACCCAGCAACCAAAGATCAGACTAAATCTTTCAATGACCTGTTGCAAAAGTTATAATTGACTAAAGGTATGTCTTTTAAGTGAGATCAAGTACTAGTAGTCAGGTTTTTGAGAGTGTTTGAATACGGGAAAAGGCATAAATCAATGCGGACAAATTTATGGGACAATGTTTTAAGTCCTGATAAGATTATTACAGCCTACCTAGCATCATCAAGTCAGTGTGAGATTGTACTATACGAGAACATGTTATATTTCAATGCCAAAAATTAATTATGTAAAACTACAAGACAATTTTCGAAGATGGTGTTTGACACAGTGTCTCGCCAGAGAAAGTGATAATTCGATTTTAATTACATAAGTTTCCGAGGTGACAAATGTAGTTATCTCCTATAATGCCTATAACATACTAGTGGTCCAATTAACTTATTAATTAAATTAGTTGTACAATATCAAACGTGAATTGACGTACAGTCACAAGTCTAAATGGCTTTATGATCCATGGTTTATTATTTATGTTTAGCAACGACATATGAAGTTTAATCCACATTGTACTTGCACGTGTAAAAAATTGTTCAATTTTACAAACATTTTTCTATGTCCATTACACTGTCGTTTTTCAATTAATTTGAAAGAGAATTGCACATTGAAAAGGAAATGACACAACGATTGTTTACTCGACGTCAACAAAGATATTCCAGTTTTTCACGTGTTGCATTTGATTTTGATATAAAAACACATGAAAATGACATAATAAAGTATCTCGGCATTTAACAAACTCCAGCAAACTGTCGTAAAGTTCTTTAAGAAATTTTGTATGTATTATATATTTGTCATTGCTTAGTCTGCATATTACTAAGTAGTTCATTAGAAGATACTCCGCGTGCATATCAGATGTTTATCGGTTTAATTATGATGATTTGTCACAAGAAACAAAATCTTTCACTACCGTTTTTATTTACGAGGATGTTTAATTATACGTTTTCAGTAAAGTTTTCCTTTATGTAGTGTTAATAGAATATTAGGAACGGTTATCGTATTATAACATACATATGAGCCGTTCTCCAGGAAAACCGGGCTTATTGACATACAATAGTAATTATGTAATAACATTTAGAAAGTCATGTTCACCGATTTTATCATAAGTAGTTAGATAACATAGTACTATCTTAAAGATTTACATTTTCTGATAAATTATGATACAATTACTTCCGTCGTTGCTATGTTGATAAATTTCCGTAAAAAACCCGAATTGAGAAAGACAAGGGTTAGTGGTTGAAAATAGCAGCTACTTTTCCCTTTATGCAAACACTCACAATTTATCGTGTTTTATTATAATCAGAATATTATTCTGAAATGTGCCAAAAGATTGAAATGTTTACGTCAATAATTCAATAAATACTGGGTTTATGAAATGATTGTTAACGTTACGTCAAATAACGTTCGAATGACGTGTGCGAAGTCACTCAGAAACTTGGCCTAAGTGGTATGTTTAAAAAGTCTATAACTGCGATAATATAATGTAATAATGCGTTCAAATTTTCAGAAATTGTTCATAAGAGTCTCTTCCTTCTAACGATTTTTTATCATGATTTTCGTAATTTTGTCGATAAGTTTTCATGGAGAACGGCTCATATATACAGTGAGAGACTTTAAAAACGCTCCACTTTATAAAATCGATTTTTTCAAAAACAAAAGGTGATAAAACTTTTTTTATTCTTGAAAGTGTTCATGAAACATGTAAGACTGTATTATTTGCAAAAATATCGCATGAATCCGTACAAGGCAAACGGCTGGCTACACAAGAGCTGTTTTTGTCCATTTTGCACGTGTTTCTCGAACCTATCCGTGTATTCCTATATAAACCTGATAAATGTGTACTATATCGATTGCTATACATAAAAAACACACGCAGTTGTTCATAAACCCGTCGATAACCATGCCACGTTTGTCACAATATGAACGTGCTGAGGCGATGGGTATGCTCCGAACCGGAAGTAGTATTACCGACGTCGCACACTACTACAATTGTGCACGATCAACAATAACTCGACTTAGGGAGCGAGTCCAAGCTACTGGAAGTGTGAATGATCGACCTCGGCCAGGGCAACCCCGAATTACGACACCTAGACAGGACGCTAATCTACACCGATTACACAGACGTCTC
The DNA here is from genome assembly GCA_963678985.1 of Spisula subtruncata. Lineage (NCBI taxonomy): Eukaryota > Metazoa > Mollusca > Bivalvia > Venerida > Mactridae > Spisula > Spisula subtruncata. Next base: position 2,538,236 of record OY787660.1, on the reverse strand, counting down.
CGCTTCCGGTCTGCCGCCGAGAGTGCAAGACAAACTATCGGCATCCGAGGGTAAGTTCAATAACATTTTTTTCAATTTTGTATAAAAAAATAAAATGAAAACTTCGATTGAAGTCAGATACATTCAATAACATTTGTTTTTCAGACGTCCTATCCATGCATTAACAGTGAGACGCAGGCTTCTTGACGTCGGGTTACGATGTCGTAGACCTAAGCAGGGGTATATTTTGACAGATAGGCATAAAACAGCCAGACTCCATTGGGCCCGTAGGCATCTTCGTTGGACCCGCCGGCAATGGGGAAAGGTTGTATTTTCTGACGAATCAAAATTTAATGTCCAAAACTGTGACGGTCGTGTACGGGTATATCGCTCGATTGGAGAAAGATTCATCGACAAATGTATTCAGAAGGTTAATCGTGGAGGTGGAGGCAGTGTACATGTTTGGGCTGGGATTTCCCAGTTCCACAAGACTGAACTTGTTATTCTCCAGGGTAATGTGAATGCTAGGCGATACATAGATAATGTGTTACGTCCTGTTGTACTACCATTCATTCAGCGTAATATCAGAAGAGGGATATTTCAACAAGATAATGCTCCCGCCCATACGGCTCGTCTAACAACGGCTTTTCTAGCTGCAAATGCTGTTCCAAAACTTGACTGGCCATCGCTCTCCCCGGACATGTCTCCTATTGAACATGTCTGGGATGAGCTTGGTAGACGTGTGAAAGCTCATCGCCCAGTCCCTAGAAACGTCCATGAGCTTTCACGGGTGTTGACCCGAGTGTGGAATAACATTCCGCAACAGTTAATATCAAACATTGTGCTTTCGATGAGGCGGCGATGTGTTGCGTGCATAGCATCAAATGGGAGTTACACACGTTATTAATTGTGAATTTCAATATTCGAGTGTTACACTTTGAAATGCGATATTTCTGGTTTTAATCAACACTTTGACCTAAAAGTTTCAGACATTGTTAAACATATATGTATTTTTCTCTATGCCAAGTTTCAATAAAATATATTAATGTTCAACTATGTTTATTTTCCTTTAAAAACTGTTGCGTTTTTAAAGTCTCTCACTGTAGTTACCGTCATTTAACTTATTCTTTTCAAATATAAGAAATGTCTAAATTCACGTATGGTTCACGATTATTGGCTTAATTTATATCAGACTGTGGAGTTATGTCTGTTAAGTCGATGATTTAGACGAAAATATAAGGTTTTGTCACATAAATCGTTACCTAGACAACAGCTCCATGATCCCTCGAGAGGTTTTTGTTATTAACATGTCATTCCCTATTCGGGTTACAGTATAACATGAAACGAAAGAAAAATATAATGGGAACAGTTAAAAAGAATTAAATTTCATAGACATTTGCTTTCGAACTATTAACTTTTATACGTGGTTATAGATTAAATTCAGTGAATGTTTTGTAGTGCATGCATTTTATTAGGAGATGTTGCTTGATTTTATAGTAAAAGCAAAGATACCTATTTGACCAAAGATATTTAATATATTTCTCAATCAAAGTGTCACTAAGTAGACTTAACATAGGATATTACATGTCATTCGTGTCGCATGTTTTCACTCTCCAATTGTCCATTGCTAGAATGAACCAAGTAATCTTTTAACAAAATGCTTTTATCGGTTTAAATTAAACTTCAGATTTTTAAAACACTAGAGTTTTTTTGTGAACTTTCAGTTTCTGTATCAACAAAACGTTTCATAATTGACGATCATACCTAATCTTTATGTAGGCATTCTAATATATGAGGGATGATCCAAAATAAATTGCTATTTCTTCCAAAAGCATCGTTATTTCTTTCAAATACTTACACGGTTTATTATTGGAACGTTCATTGCATAAAATATGGTGAAAAAAGTCACATTGACACATCCTAGCAAGCACGACACGTGTTTTTGTAACCATAGTTACTCGTTTGCGTCGCACAAACATGTGCGTCTTTTCTCAAGTTACTTATGCAATCATATAGAAAGAAATGCAAGTAATAAGTGCACTTAACTTCACCGATATACGATACGATGTGCATATGTCATCTTGTCAATATTTGACGTCATTGGAAGATTTTATTTTGAACACAAACAGTATTCTTTGCGTGGTAACACCTGTGTCATTAACATTAACATGAGGTCGAAGAACCGGCATAAAATACTACTAAGAATAATAAAGATCTACCATGATCTTGGAAAAAAATGCAAGCAATGGCGCTTAAAATGATTGAGCAGACTAATTGAATATGTCCTTTGAACAGAGAACTTGATTTTAATTGGCATCTTGAATATGTGGACGGCGAAAGATACATGTACGAGAGCGCAAGCATCACCGATGGAATAGAAAATACGGCGCGACAACAGTGACGTAACCCAAGAGGAGTCAATACGCTGCACGATGATTTTCTATTACTAAATTATCAGGTCGCTGTGGAACCTTCACCAAAACCATCTTGCACCATTTAATGTCAAATGCTAGCTGAAATATTGTAGTAATACTTTACATCATTGTATGGCATTTTAGATAAAAATGGGCAGGCTCAAAACTGCTACAGTGGCAACCATCAATACACGACGTCGACGATGTCAGCAATCAAACGCTGCCGTGCGCCGGGTGGCAGTTGGTTACCATTTTCTATTGCCTGTAGCTTTTCACTGAGTTATTGTTTTCCGTGGTTTTTTTCAATGAAATATGCCGGACATATTCCGATTAATGCTGATATAGGTTTGTATATGATTATTCGATGCATACGTAAGCTGTAGCAAAGTCCCACGTTATTTGGGATCATCCCTCGCTCAGATTGTCTTGAGAGTAATTGTTAGCTTAATGTCATTCTTCGTAAACACGTTGGTTATTTAAATGTTTTTCTATTAACCGGATATATTGGAACCTCAAAAAACGTTTATCATATTAGTCAAGTAATTAGACAGCAAGGTAAGGAATGAGACATAAGTGTATGCACAATCCATTAAATGTTTATCATAAACTGTTTGACCGATTGAACATAAATAGTGTGTTATACGATTATTGCATGTGATACAGTTGCGTAGATTTGAACAAACACAGTTTTTCTCTCTCTGTAAAAACGGCTTACGATGCAAGAGCAATACTAATTATTGGCTTAAGTTCGACAAAGTTCTGTAAAATATCTCAAGAAAAACTACGTACGGTTGTTTTAACTTGTTCTTGACAGATTTGCACTTGTATATGAAGTCTGAGCATAAATGTCACGTGATATATCCTCCCTGAAATAGAGACAAAATGTAGAGACCTAAACTTATATTTCATATATCAAATGTTAATGCTAGTCATCTAAACGTTCTTTGAGTAATTTTGTATTATATATTCTAGTATAAATACCAACTGTTCGTCTATGTAGATGCCAGCATTATTTGTTCCTTGGGTGCTTAATGAGGTACGAACATCAAACACAACTGGAACTGTAGTGTCTATCCATTCAATCAGCACGAGTCGATACTTGCACAATTAGTTTATTTTCCCAGCCTGTTAAAACGTGCAATTAGGAGAAACCATAAATTTCCCTAGTGTGTCGTTTCAAAGAAAGTAAATGAGGCAGGTTCTTTAAACTGGATCCATTTTGCATTCATAAATACAAGTCGTGTTCAAATGAAAAGAACTAAAGACGCACTTCCACACTATGTGAAACAGGGAGAAGAAAATTAGCAATAGCCGTCCAATAGCTGTTTAAACAACGTGAAACTGCCTATATATGCTCTCTATAATATAACGATTGTATCTTATCACAAGCACATGTGAAGTTAGTGTTATCTCTATAACATGTTTTCTTGCACAAACATTCAAAATTGACTGTCATTACTGCTCATTACAAGAAAGTATTCGAACGCTTAACATGGTGCTTGCTTGACATTTTGACTATGCAAATGGTTCGTAAAATCTCTTACTCTTGCCAGGAACTATCTGAACCGTTTAGATAGTTCCTGCTCTTGTGTATGCTGCTATTCACTGCCATTTTGAATGTCTGTGAACTCTGGTAAATAAACATGTACATATACCTATTATCCTTAATGTTTTAATACGCAATGAAGTGAATTTCACCAAATCATGTGAGACAGTCCTGTGTGTCGTATTACTTGTGGCGTTGTAATGCCAGCCAACAGAAATGGATGTTGAAAGCGGGTTTGCTCTTTTTATATGCCGTGATACACCGGCGCGCATACTTTAAAACTGTTCATTTACATGTTGTGTATATCTAAGGAATTTGGTACCTTATAATTCATTTCGATAAGGAACATGTTAATGTCTCTATGAATCGATCACTCTGAACTGTATGATTTATTTCTCTGTGTATTTTCAACGCATATTATTATTATCATTATCCATTTTATATATTCCCTGAATAGAATAATGCAGCATTACCTGTTTTTCAAACAAATTCTATTGATCACTTGGGAAATCTGCTAATTGTATGTTCTCAACCATGGTTTTAGAGAATAACCTAACATTATTACAAGTAGATTTAAAGTTTGTTTTTCCCGTTCATGAACAACGTTTATAGCTGCAGTTCTAATCAACACTAAAGTCGTAACTTCAAATTGTGAATAATTTCAAATCCTCGAGTTAAAACACACCATGCTGTAAAATGATTGTTTCCTACAACAAATGGGCAATTATTTTTTTATGATTTATTTGACGATATTTCATGATTGTATTTAGCGTTTCCATGGAAACCATTCCAGATATTGACAGCATTCTCTGTCAACTATTGTTGTTTAATTTTTTGTGGATGTTGCATGTTTCTACATGTATCCGCCGTTTATTATGTTTTGTTACAAATGAGAGTACATTGTATTATATGACTCTAAACATGCAATTGGTACTCAAGCTAATCAACATGTTTATCAAATCATCCTCATATTATATAGACTAGCAAATGCTTCTGATAAACCATAAAGTTATTGTGCTCTTTACGCTTACGATTACAAAGGGTGATTCTGTCATGAACAAGGACCATGTGCAGAAGTTGTCTTTTATACCACATCTTAATCATTTCCATATAGGCACACTAGTCTATTTCATATGGACACGTGTGCTTGCTGAAGAGTATGTTATTACCGGATACTAGTTAGTTATGAGTAAGCTGTCCACTGTTCACAAATATTACACATTTTTTTTTTGATAAACTAGACGTGAACCGGAAGGAAAATAAAGAACAAAGAGATACAATCTTTTAATCTGCTTGAAGTCATTAGTGAAATATCGATTTATTCTTGTTTTCTGGAATTCGAGCATGTCTGACTTATTGTGCACATTACTATCCACATGAATGTCTAGTCAATTAGTGTCTGCATCAAATAGCTGAGTTTACGTAGGAATTGCATGTAGTAACGATCATGCTAAATCTTCATGTTGACATTCCAATATATGAGGGATGATCCAAAATAACGTGGACTTTTGCTATTACTTCCAACAGCATCGTTATTCCCTCCAAATACTTACATGGTTTATTATCGGAACGTTCGTGGCATACAATAATGTGAAAAAATCACATTTATATTGACACAATCTGTGTTCGTTAGTATTTCAAATAGACAAATACTTTACCGACTAATGAATAAATGCTTATATACTGATGTGCCAATCAACAACGGCATATTTTGCACAAACAACCCGACTTAGTAATTGTTTCATTTTATTAGGAATGTTGATTTCTTTTAGCAATGAACTATTTTGTTTACATGTATTCTTTAGTAAAACGTACGTAACACGTACAAAGAGTGTAAAGTTTTACTAGTATTCTCAAAGATTCAACACGAACGTACAACAAAAAGCACATAACAACAATTCGAACATGTTACATGCAGTCAAATTATCATTATCATATTAACGGACTGGGAACGCAGGATTAAAAAAGAAACAGTAGAGGACGACAGGCACCTTGAATCTTGGGAGCATATTTCTGCATTGTCTATAGCATCTGAAACATCTAGACATACATATATACAAGTCAGAAAATGCTTCGGGATAACTAGAAATCAGTCTCGATCCCAGATTAAATACGGTATTTTTTTTTATTTTTCAAAAATCGTTAGATTGTTAAAGACATTCTTATGTTATGTCTGGGTAAACCTATCGACGTGTTAATAGTTTTCCTTTAGTCCATATGAGTGTTTCAAAATGCCTTGATCGTGAATCTTAGACGATGTTTAATTCTATCAATATGTACTGATGTTATAGTAATGTTTATACACAGAGAGGTACGCATACTGGGAAGTGAACGTTCTACAATACCCGTAACAGATTAGTAACTAGATTATCAATACCATAAGACAGATTGACAGATGATATGAACTCAGCAATCACAGAACGAATTGACATTGACATTCAACTTCATAAGACTTCATAATATACGGTCTTAACTTGACACTGTATTTAGTTGTTGGTTTACGGCGGGATAGAACGAGGCAATGTGACATAATTATCAGCATCGCCATTTGGCTATTTTTGCAATCAACATACAACACCTCGATTCCAAGAGGACATAGCTGGGAACAATGTCACTGAACGTACGTGTAATGTTTCGTTTAGTGATTGCTGAATCTTTGTTATCTAGCAATCTGTCTCAAATATATTGGTAATCTACCTGATAAACCATGAATTTCTAAACTAAATGTTCCGAAATAAAGAAGCACACTACATGTACAAATTTTAAATCAATCATCTGAAGAATTACAAGCAATTGAACTATTGTCGTACTATTTTCACTGATGCAACAAATTTAAACGTGTTTTAACATATTCTCCCACCGCAGATGGTTAATTCATTTTCGAAGTGCAATAATGGAAACAAGCATGGTTTTACTTTCTGTAATTATATTTCAAATATTTTAGACGTATTGTAAATCTACTAAATTACTTAGATTCGAAAAAAATAAGTAGGCCAATTTAATTTTAAACTTATTATTCGAAAATTACGTTTTAAATATCTAGGCCAATTTTCCAATTTACTCAATTTATATCGAAGAGGGTAACTCCACTCCGGAGTATTCAGATACATTTAGATAAAACAAATACATTTAAACTGTCATTAACAATCCTATGAAACAATCTCAATCACGAAAGCTTGAAATTGTCTCTTTGGAGAAACAAAAGTATGTATATTTCAAACAAAACTTTGAATAAGTTAAGCTTCAAGAGTAAGATAAAGATTAGACTTAAGATCTCTATGTGCGACTGGTTGAAGCCTTGTGAGAGATCAGGGGAAATGCTTTGGTATTATTAAATATTAGTATTACGTAAAGTCAGGACGTTGGTCGCATATTCCTTACAGTTTCTAAAACTTTTCCAATGTGGTTTATCTGGGTATACCAGATACAAGTACCCCATTTCTAAGTATTGAACAGCAAAAGGGAGAGTTTAGATGTGGCAAAGATAATAAGTTTATGTGGACTTTATGTGGCCAATTGTGTTTATCAGTCCAGTAGCTCGTCGACCTAACTATCTGTTTTATGTCCCAGCTGGGCTTATTATATTCATTCAGGGTATATGCTTCAGTCAGGCACTTTATTCAAATGAGAGTAGATGATGCAGTCAGCTGCTTGTTTGGAATGTTTCTAATTATGCTCAACAAACCAATATGCGACTGAACAAACATTGATACTGGGAAATTGCCTACCGAGTACTTTCTAGTCGGTGTGATCTTTCTTCTATATATGTAATATAATTTAATTGAGGAAGAAACTTGTGTAATACGTCGAGACAACTTATAAAGAATGTGTCTTTATATCTATTGTCTCGTGAGGAAAAATTATAATGAGACCTTAATAAGATTAGTTTCTCTTGTGACAAAGATAACTGACATGTATAGTCTGTAGCCTTACTTAATATGAAGTTAATAAAGTTGAACCATTATAAACTCATGTAATAAGACTTTGCACTAACTATTGAGCGACATTTTTGGATACAGACGAAGGGTTTGTTGTAGAGAAAATGTCGTGGTGGAGGGGGAATATATTTCTCTAACTGTCTGTTGAAAAGAAAAAAATCTTCCTATACAATATACTATACTCAAACTATCCTTTTATTGCAACCACTGTTACATATCTTTAGTTTAGTAGAGCACCTCGCCTATTAGGTTGGGTAGTAGTTTATCCGTTTGCATAAATGAGTGGTAGATATATTTTATATGTGATTTATAAATGTGTCCAAACTCGAATATTTTAAGTACATTTTGTATTGTTTTAACCATGTATTAGTCGTGATTGTACAGCATTTTTGAACGTGTGTATACATAAAAAGGGCTATATAAATATGGCATAATAATAATAATAATATCTTTGCAATCAATGATGGTAGTGGTCGTACTACGAAAGATGCAGTGTATAGCAAAACATATATAATGATAATAGATACATGTGTTTAGTGTAACATCTTACGTTTATGTTATCGGTTTAATTATGATGATTTGTCACAAGAAACATTTTTAAATGAAACAAGATATCTTTCTCTACCTTTTTTTATTTACGAAGATGTTAAATTATACGTTTTCAGTAAAGTTTTCCTTTAGGTAGTGTTAATAGAATGTAATAACATTTAGAAGGTCATGTTCACCGATTTAATCGTAAGTAGTTGGATAACATAGTACTATCTTAAAGATTTAAATTTTCTGATAAATTACGATAAAATTACTTCCGTCGTTGCTATGTTGATCAATTTCCGTAAACTACCCGAATTGAGAAAAACAAGGGTTAGTGGTTAAAAATAGCAGCTACTGTTCCCTTTAAGCAAACACATTTTATCGTGTTTTATTATAATCAGAATATTATTCTGAAATGTGCCAAAAATTTGAAAAGTTTACGTCAATAATTCAATAAATACTGGGTTTATAAAATGATTGTTAACGTTACGTAAAATAACGTTCAAATGATGTTTGCGACGTCACTCAGAAACTTGGCCTGATTGGTAAGTTTAAAAAGTCTATAACTTCGATAATATATGTAATAATGCGTTAAAATTTTCAGAAATTGTTGATAAGAGTCTCTTCCTTCTAAGGATTCTGATCATGATTTTCGTAATTTTGTCAATAAGATTTTATGGAGAACGGCTCATATATAGTTACCGTCTCTTTACTTATTCTTTTCAAATATGAGAAAAGTCTACATTCACGTATGGTTCACGATTATTGGCTTCATTTATATCAGACTGTGGAGTTATGTCTGTTAAGTTGATGATTTAGGCGAAATATAAGGTTTTGTCACATAAATCGTTACCGTGACAACATCTCCATAATCCTTCGAGAGGTTTTTGTTATTAACATGTCATTCCCTACTCGGGTTACAGTATTACATGAAACGAAAGAAAATATAATGGGAACAGCTAAAACGAATTAAATTGCATAGACATTTGCTTTCGAACAATTAACTTTTATATGTGGTTATAGATTAAATTCAGTGAATGTTTTGTAGTGCAGACATTTTATTAGGAGATGTTGCTTGATTTTATAGTAAAAGCAAAGATACCTATTTGACCAAAGATATTTAATATATTTCTCAATCAAAGTGTCACTAAGTAGACTTAACATAGGATATTACATGTCATTCGTGTCGCGTGTTTTCATTCTCCAATTGTCCATTGCTAGAATGAACCCAGTAATCTTTTAACAAAATGCTTTTATCGGTTTAAATTAAACTTCAGATTTTTATAACACTAGAGTTTTTTTGTGAACTTTCAGTTTCTGTATCAACAAAACGTTTCATAATTGACGATCATACCTAATCTTTATGTAGGCATTCTAATATGTGAGGGATGATCCAAAATAAATTGCTATTTCTTCCAAAAGCATCGTTTTTTCTTCCAAATACTTACATGGTTTATTATTGGAATGTTCATTGCATAAAATAAGGTTAAAAAGTCACATTGACTTAACCTAGCAAGCACGACACGTGTTTTTGTAACCATAGTTACTCGAATGCGTCGCACAAACATGTGCGTCTTTTCTCAAGTTACTTATGCAATCATATAGAAAGAAATGCAAGTAATAAGTGCACTTAACTTCACCGATATACGATAGGATGTGCATATGACATCTTGTCAATATTTGACGTCATTGGAAGATTGTATTTTGAACACACACAGTATTCTTTGCGTGGTTACACCTGTGTCATTAACGTTAACATGAGGTCGAAGAACCGGCATAAAATACTACTAAGAATAATAAAGATCTACCATGATCTTGGAAAAAATGCAAGCAATGGCGCTTAAAATAATTGAGCAGACTAATTGAATATGTCCTTTGAACAGATGACTTGTTTTTAATTGGCATCTTGAATATGTGGACGGAGAAAGATACATGTAGGAGAGCGCAAGCATCACGGATGGAATGGAAAATACGGCGCGACAACAGTGACGTAACCCAAGAGGAGTCAATACGCTGCAAGATGATTTTCTATTACTTAATTATCAGGTCGCTGTGGAACCTTCACGAAAACCATCTTGCACCATTTAATGTCAAATGCTAGCTGAAATATTGCAGTAATACTTAACATCATTGTATGGCATTTTAGATAAAAATGGGCAGGCTCAAAACTGCTACAGTGGCAACCATCAATACACGACGTCGACGATGTCAGCAATCAAACGCTGTCGTGCGCCGGGTGGCAGTTGGTTACAATTTTCTATTGCCTGTAGCTTTTCACTGAATTATTGTTTTCCGTGATTTTTTTCAATGAAATATGCCGGACATATTCCGATTAATGCTGATATAGGTTTGTATATGATTATAAGATGCATACGTAAGTTGTAGCAAAATCCCACGTTATTTGGGATCATCCATCGCACAGATTGCCTTGAGAGTGATTGTTAGTTTAATGTCATTCTTCGTAAACACGTTGGTTATTTAAATGTTTTTCTAATAATAGGATATATTCGAACCTCAAAAAACGTTTATCATATTAGTCGTGTGCACGTCTGGAGACAGCAATGTAAAAAATGAGACATAAGAATATGCACAATCCATTAAATGTTTATCATAAACTATTTGACCGATCGAACATAAATAGTGTGTTATATATTGCATGTGATACACTAACAATATACAGTTGCGTAGATTTGAACAAACACAGTTTTTCTCTCTCTGTAAAAACGGCTTACGATGCAAGAGTAATACTGATTATTGGCTTAAGTTCGACCAAGTTCTGTAAAATATATCAAGAAAAACTACTTACGGTTGTTTTAACTTGTCCCTGACAGATTTGCACTTGTATATGTAGTCTGAGCATAAAAGTCACGTGATATATCCTACCTGAAATAGATACAAAATGTAGAGACCTAAACTTATATTTCATATTTCAAATGTTAATGCTAACCATCTGAACGTTGTTTGAGTAATTGTGTATTATATATTCTAGAATAAGTACCAAAGTTCTGTTAATCTATGTAGATGCCAGCATTATTTGTTCCTTTGGTTCTTAATGAGGTACGAACATCAAACATAACTGGAACAGTAGTGTCTATCCATTCAATCAGCACGAGTCGATACTTGCACAATTAGTTTATTTTCCCAGCCTGTTAAAACGTGCAATTAGGAGAAACCATAAATTTCCCTAGTGTGTCGTTTCAAAGAAAGTAAATGAGGCTGGGTTCTTTAAACTGGATCCATTTTGCATTCATAAGTACTGTAACAATTAGTGTTCATTTGGAAAGAACTAAAGACGCACTTCCACACTATGTGAAACAGGGAGAGGAAAATTAGCAATAGCCGTCCAATAGAATTTTAGCAACGTGAAACTGCCTATGTGCTCTCTGCAATATATGACGGTTGTTTCTTATCACAAGCACATGTGAAGTTTGTGTTATCTCTTGCACAAACATTCAAAACCGACTGCCATGCCTGCACATTACAAGAAAGAATTCGAACGCTTAACATGGTATTTGCGTGAAATATCCGTTTTTTCTATACAGATGGTTAGTAAAATCTCTTACTCTGGCGTATGCTGCTATTTACTGCCATTTTAAGAGTTTGTAAGCTCTGGTATATTAAAATGTACCTGTACCTATTATCCTTGATGTTTTAATACACAATAAAGTAAATTTCATCAAATCATGTGAGACAGTCCTGTGTGTTGTATTACTTGTGGTGTTGTGATGCCAGCCAACAGAAATTGATGCTGAAAGCGGGTTTGCTCTTTTTATATGATTTGATACACAGGCGCGCATACTTTAAAACTGTTAATTTATGTCTAAGGAATTTGGTACCTGATTGGTCATGAACGAGACATTATAATTCATTTCGATAAGGAACACGTTAATGTCTCTATAAATCGATCACTCTGAACAGTATTATTTATTTCTCAGTGTATTTTAACGCATATTATTATTATCATTATCCATTTTATATACTCCCTGAATAGAATAATGCAGCATTACCTGTTTTTCAAACAAATTCTATTGATCACTTGGGAAATCTGCTAATTGTATGTTCTCAACCATGGTTTTAGAGAATAGCCAAACATTATTACAAGTAGATTTTAAGTTTGTTTTTCCCGTTCATCAACAACGTTTATAGCTGCAGTTCTAATCAACACTAAAGTCGTAACTTCTAATTGTGAATAATTTCAAATCCTCCAGTTAAAACACAATGCTGTAAAATGATGGTTTCCTACAACAAATGGGGAATTAATTTTTTTATGATTTATTTGACGATATTTCATGATTGTATTTAGCGTTTCCTGGGAAACCCTTTCCAGATATTCACAGCATTCTCTGTCAACTACTGTTGTATAATTGTTTGTAGAATTTGCAGGTTTCTACAGGTATCAGCAGTTTATTATGTTTTGTTATAAATATGAGTACATTGTATTATATGACTCTAGAACATGCAATTGGTACTTAAGCTAATCAACATGTTTATCAAATCATCCTCATATAGATAGACTAGAAAATGCTTCTGATAAACCATAAAGTTATTGTGCTCTTTATGGCTTACGATTACAAAGGGTGATTCTGTCATGAACAAGGACCATGTGCGGAAGTTGTCTTTTATACCACATCTTAATCATTTCCATATAGGCACACTAGTCTATTTCATATGGACACGTGTGCTTGCTGAAGAGTATGTTATTACCGGATACTAGTTAGTTATGAGTAAGCTGTCCACTGTTCACAAGTATGACACATTTTTACTTTGATAAACTAGACGTGAACCGGAAGGAAAATAAAGAACAAAGAGATACAATCTTTTTATCTGCTTGAATTCATTAGTGAAATATCGATTTATTCTTGTTTTCTGGAATTCGAGCATGTCTGACTTTTTGTGCAACGTTCCTATCCACATGAATGTCTAGTCAATTAGTGTCTGCATCAAGAAGCTGAGTTTACGTAGGAATTGCATGAGGTAAGGATCATGCTTAATCTTTATGTTGGCATTCTAATATATGAGGGATGATCCAAAATAACGTGGACTTTTGCTATTACTACCAACAGCATCGTTCTTTCTTCCAAATACTTACATGTACATGGTTTATTATCAGAACGTCCATGGCATACAATAATGTGGAAAAAAAACTCATTGACACAACCTATCTGTGTTCGTAAGTATATCGAATAGACAAATGTTTTACCGATTAATGAATAAAAATGCTGATATATTAATGTGCGAATCAAAAACGGCATATCTTGCACAATCAACCCGTCTTTTTAATTGTTTCATTTTATTAGGTATATTGATTCATTTTAATGAACTATTTTTTGAACATGTATTCTTCAGTAAAGCGTACGTAACACATACAAAGAGTATAAAGTTTTACTAGTATTCTCAAAGATTCAACACGAACTTACAACAAAAAGCATATAACAACAATACGAACATGTTACATGTAGTCAAATTATCGTTATCATATAAACGAATGCAGCATTAAAAAGAAACAGTAGAGGACGAAAGGCAACTTGAATCTTGAGAGCATATTTCTGCATTGTCTGTAGCATCTGGAACATCTAGACATACATATATAAAAGCCAGAAAATGCTTCAGGATAACTAGAAATCTGTCTCGATCACAGATTAAATACGGTATAATTGTTTTCAAAAATCGGTAAGTTGTTATAGACATTCTTATGTTATGTCTGGGTAAACCTATCGACGTGTTAATAGTTTTCCTTTAGTCGATATGAGTGTTTCAAAATGCATTGATCGTAAATCTTAGACGATGTTTAATTCTATCAATATGTACTGATGTTATAGTAATGTTTATACACAGAGAGGTACGCATAATGGCAAGTGAACGTTCTACAATACCCGTAACAGATTAGTAACTAGATTATCAATAGCATAAGACAGATTGACAGATGATATGAACTCAGCAATCACAGATCGAATTGACATTGACATTCAACTTCATAAGACTTCATAATATACGGTCTTAACTTGACACTGTATTTAGTTGTTGGTTTACGGCGGGATAGAACGAGGCAATGTGACATAATTATCAGCATCGCCATTTGACTATTTGTGCAATCAACATACAACACCTCGATACCAAGAGGACATAGCTGGGTACAATGTCACTGAACGTACGTGTAATGTTTCGTTTAGTGATTGCTGAACCTTTGTTATCTACCCATCTGTCTCAAATGTATTGGTAATCTACCTGATAAACCATGAATTTCTAAACTAAATGTTCCGAAATAAAGAAGCACACTACATGTACAAATTTTAAATCAATCATCTGAAGAATTACAAGCAAGTGAACTATTGTCGTACTATTTTCACTGATGCAACAAATTTAAACGTGTTTTAACATATTCTCCCACCGCTGATGGTTAATTCCTTTTCGAAGTGCAATAATGGAAACAAGCATGGTTTTACTTTCTGTAATTATATTTCAAATATTTTAGACGTATTGTAAATCTACTTAATTACTTAGATTCCAAAAAAATAAGTAGGCCAATTAATTTTAAACATATTATTCGAAAATTACGTTTTAAATATCTAGGCCAATTTTCCAATTTACCCAATTTATATCGAAGAGGGTAACTCCACTCCGGAGTATTCAGATACATTCAGAGAAAACAAATATATTTAAACTGTCATTAACAATCCTATGAAACAATCTCAATCACGAAAGCTTGAAATTGTCTCTTCGGAGACACTAAAGTATGTATATTCCAAACAAAACTTTGAATAAGTTAAGCTTCAAGAGTAAGATAAAGATTAGACTTGAGATCTCTATGTGCGACTGGTTGAAGCCTTGTGAGAGATCAGGGGAAATGCTTTGGTATTATTAAATATTAGTATTACGTAAAGTCAGGACGTTGGTCGCATATTCCTTACAGTTTCTAAAAATTGTCCAATGTGGTTGATCTGGGTATACAAGATACAAGTACCCCATTTCTAAGTATTGAACCGCCAAAGGGAGAGTTTAGATATGGCAAAGATAATAAGTTTATGTGGACTTTATGCTGCCAATTGTGTTAATCAGTCCAGTACCTCGTCGACCTAACTATCTGTTTTATGTCCCAGCTGGGCTTATTATATTCATTCAGGGTATATGCTTCAGTCAGGCACTTTATTCAAATGAGAGTAGATGATGCAGTCAGCTGCTTGTTTGGAATGTTTCTATTTATGCTCAACAAACCAATATGCGACTGAACAAACATTGATACTGGGAAATTGCCTACCGAATACTTTCTAGTCGGTGTGATCTTTCTACTATATATGTTATATAATTTAATTGAGGAAGAAACTTGTGTAATACGTCGAGACAACTTATAAAGAATGTGTCTTCATATCTAGTGTCTCGCCAGGGAAAGTTATAATGAAACCTTAATAAGATTAGTTTCTCTTGTGACAAAGGTAACTGACACGTATAGTCTGTAGTCTTACTTAATATGAAGTTAATAAAGTTGAACCATTATAAACTCATGTAATAAGACTTTGCACTAACTATTGAGCGACATTTTTGGATACAGACGAAGGGTTTGTTGTAGAGAAAATGTCGTGGTGGAGGGGGAATATATATCTAACTGTCTGCTGAAAAGAAAAAAATCTTCCTATACAAGATACTATACTCAAACTATCCTTTTATTGCAACCACTGTTACATATCTTTAGTTTAGTAGAGCACCTCGCCTATTAGGTTGGGAAGTAGTTTACCCGTTTGCATAAATGTGTGGTAGATATATTTTATATGTGATTTATAAATGTGTCCAAACTCGAATATTTTAAGTACATTTTGTATTGTTTTAACCATGTATTAGTCGTGATTGTACAGCATTTTTGAACGTGTGTATACATAAAAAGGGCTATATAAATACGGCATAATAATAATAATAATAATAATAATATCTTTTCAATTAATGATGGTAATGGTCGTACTACGAAAGATGCAGTTTATAGCAAAACATATATAATGATAATAGATACATGTGTTTAGCGTAACATCCTACGTTTATGTGTAAAGAAAACTGAATATTTTTCTAAAGGACGCTCAGTATTATCAAGCCAAATTGAATTTAAGAACTTACGATAAAAAGACACTAGACTATATAATTACATTTAACTACGTTTATTGCCGCTTTGGTAGTGTGATATGTCGTCTATGTTATGTTTTTATGTTTTGTGTTTTCATTCTCTATTACTAGGTCCGCATATAACATGACATTTTACAAGAATCTACTAGGGGGCATTTTAAGTTTTTATCTGCCAAGAATAAATATGTTATCGTCTAGTTCGATTGTTGTTTTATTTAGAAAGGAACTGTCTGGCGCGGATTATTTATTCTGCGCTCAACAATAACGGTTTCTTGTATATGCTTATAAATTATTCGTTATGGTATTGCGTTATAACGTGAATAGTAAATATCTAATTTATTATTAATAAGTTTATTTTAAACGTCAGAAAAGTTTTAAATAACGAACAGTTCACAATAATTATAGGCTTAATACGTTTATAACAGACTTGACAAGGTTGGTCTATAAAGTCTATGATTTAATTGTAAAATAAACTTTGTTGTCACACAATGAGTTTACTTTTTAATTAGGTCACTGTGCTGTTTGGTCACTATAATAAACATTTTTGGCATATATATGTTCGCCCTCTTTTTTCCCATTATTGTAAACTAGGTCAAGTTGCCCCCCCCTCCTTTTTACAGCACTGTGCAGTGTCGGTTTATTTTTGTTTCCACTTGTCCTCGGTAGTAGATTTCCTCCACCATTTGTTTTAAGTCCACAGCCCACAATACACCCTCTTTTCAACATTTGTATCTTGTGGAGATGCTGGATGAGATACTTTTCCATTAGGTCAAGTACGTATTTTGGTTTCCACTGGTCCTTGAAAGTTTATTTCCTCTTCCATTTGTTTTTCAGTCTACTTTTCACAACACCACCCCCACTTTTTTCATCATGTGTGTCTTGCGGGGATGCTGGATGAGATATTTTTTCATTGGGTCGCTGTGGGGTGCGTTTTTTGGCATGTATGTTTTCGCCTTCTTTTTGCCCATTGTTGTGGGCTGGGTCGGGCTTAGAGACATCTAAGTTTGATACTACATCATTGGAACCTTTATAAGTGTTCCTATCTTTCGTGTACACGGTTTTATGATCGAGTCAGTATTGCATTGAATGAGACATAAACCTATACAAACCGTATAAAAAATAACCCATTTGCCGATAATCCTTGTGACGTAGTAGATATAAAACAGATAAGTTCACGTATACCAGTACATTATTTGGTGTGTACTAGTATTGAGTGTAAACGGTTGAGTGAGTTTTGTACAAGCAATGAGATATATTTTGAAACAAAGTTACCCAGATATTACTCATTATTGGCTTGAGCTTCTACGCAGTCAAGTAAAAATCGGTCTTGAAAATCTACTCACGGATGTTATAACTTGTCTGTGACGGATTTGAACATGTAATCTTAGCCAAATAGGCACGTAATACGTCCAGTCTGAAATAGATAGATAAAGTATGTTTCAATTGTTAATGCTACATGTAGCCATAAAACATGACTAGTTAAGTTTATATGTGTATATACATGTACATGTTTATAACAAATTTAAATGGATAAATTTCAAATACAAAAGTACCCAAATGTTAATTTAGACACGAACATTATTAAGTTTTTGCTGCTTAACGAGGTGCCAAAGTCAAACACAGCTGGAACTGTAGGGTCTATCCATTCAATCAGCAAGAGTCGATACGTACACAAATAGTTTAATTTCCATGCATGTTACAATTTTCAATTTGGAGAAACCATAAATTTCCCTAGTGTGTCGTATCACACGATGTAAACTAGGCTGGTTCTTTAAACTGGATTCATTTTGCATTCACAAATACAATTAGTGTTCATTTGGAAAATACCAAAGACGTAATTCTACAGTATCTGTAATTGGGAGAAGACAATTAGCAATATCACTCCTATACAATATTTCCAACGTGGAACTGCACTAATCTGAGTTGTAGTTATTTTTGCATAAACATTAAAAAATGACTACTTTATTGCACATTACAAGAAAGTAGTTGAATATTCACATGTAACATGAAATACATTTAGATACATATTTCTTCAGGAACACAAACGGCATGTAATTACTAATTTGTCTAATGTAGGATTCAATTGACATTGACAATATACACTGTGCCAACCGGTCGCAGAACTATCTTCGTAAACGTGTATGTTATATGTTCGTGCAAGCATGTATAAAATTATTTAGCCGCTTTGCCATGTGATATTACACAGTCCGAACACGCAACACAATTGTTTTGCTCCACAGTAGCGGTAGGGTTATGCACAGTAGCGGTAGGGTTATGTTGGAAATTTAAAACAGTACAAATACACTGTTAATTTAGTTATTTTCATAAGCAAAGTAAACAAAACATGTTATTATAGACTATTAGCATATTGGTCTTGGAAGAAGTTTGTTTAAAGTAGAGCCGATGTGTTCCGCATTATTTTATTTTAAGATCCGTTCTAGTAACACATTTATGTTCACTGTTTCACACATAGGTTATTTGTAATTCAAAAAAGGAATCTAGTACTGTATAGGTATCAGCAATATATCTACTTTTGTTGTGCGCATTGTCCGTACTGGTCAGTCGACTTTATTTTATCTATGTTTTCTGCACTTTCCTGAACTAACGATATATAAGCTCATGGTACTTGGATGAATTTTTCTATCTTTTATTTGAGTGTAAAACGATTTAGTTTGAACGTTAGTACTGGATCCTTCTGTGTACCTGACGCCTTTGTGTATAAGATTCGTTTCAAGTTTTCCATGCTTGTCTGATTGTATTTACATATAAATCTTATAAAGAAGTGTACTGGTTTTTGTTGAGGTTTATCAGGGGTTTGATGGTATATGTGTTGAGTGTCATTGGCTGTGATGAAGGAATACCATTCCTGTCCGGGTTGTAGCCGATGTATAAGTAGAATATCGTGTTCATATTGCCATCATCTACTTTGTGGGTGATTCGCATTTAATAAAAGTATGACTACATACACACCTGTTAAGAAATACACAATTGCATTACCAATCGCAAATTGTAAGAAAAATGTATAATTCAAGTACAATAACTCTTGGATAGCTATCCTCATTTTTAAGATAAATCAACAAACTATTACACTAAATTGTATTATTGGATATTACTAACTTGACTACATGTTCATGTAGTGATGTTCATAAAAAGAAAGACGCAAATTGTGTTTCAAAAGTTAAGCACCCGACTGCAATAAACAGTCTTAAAAGCATACATTTGGCGTTCATACAATTTATTTTCAGTAACAGATTGTGGTATTTTCACCGTTCTTGGGAAAATATAATACAATTATATCAATCTCAAAGCGATAAGTTTGGAATTTGCATTTACAGCCACTAACTTTGAGGCAGTGTTACAAAAAAAGTCAAAAGTTCTTCGTTTATTCGATTTTTTTCTCCATGAGTTACCTCCCTTCCACCGTAAAACATATATGGATCTTTTAGAGCATGTTTTTTACGTATTTTGTGGTCTTGTGCGAAACAGTGTACAGGCTCCTTTTAAAGAACCTAAACTTCGCAAAGCCCTTCTACAAGAACGAAATAGCATCCCACTGACATTACTTGGACGTTTCATATGATTGATACGTCAAAGATCACACAATGCTTCGCATCAGACTGTAGTTTTAAAATATATAAAAAAATGCGACTTTTTGTCTAACACTGACCCAAAGACAACTGGTACAAAACCATACTGCTAAACCACTTTTTCTGATTCTAAGTGATATTAATGTGTCACATGCATATATGATAATCTATTCTATGATTAAATTCCGCGATGCTTACACACTTATTAAATGTATTATGTTATATTGTGTAAGTGTTGCGCTTTCATTGCCGCTCAGTGTATATCCGTGCGACATTTGGTGCGAAGTTTAAAGTGGAATAGGAATACGTTAAATAGAACATTACATATTAAAATTATATAGTTCTAAAGCCGTAATTTATTTTAAGACAAAATGTCTAAAACAAGTTCTTGGTTTTTTATTGTTACAGTGGACGCGAATTTTCAATTAATTTCCATTCTGAACATTTCAGTCTATTTTAGTTGGTAGCGGGTTTACAATACATGCATGGTACTGAACCATGAACATTGTGATATACGGTAACATTACCTTTATTTGAAACTAATTATATTGATCACATGGGAAATCTACTAATTGTATTTTCACAACAACGGTTGTAGAGAATTACCGAAGATTATTATGCGCACGTGTGAAGTGTGTTCTTACCCATTCATAAACTACATTTTATCGCTGCAATTCTAATCAACGCTATTAAAGGCATGGCTTAAAATCGTGACCATTTCAAACCCTCGAGCAAATCATATTTCTCTAGAACATTATGGCTTCCTACAACAAATAGGGAATTGATTTTTATGATTTATGAGGAAATATTTCATCATTGCATTTAACATTTCCATGGAAACCTTTCGAAATACTCGCTGCATTCGCTGTCGACTAATGCTGTCCAATTGCTAGTGAAGAATGCAGGTTTCTATATGGATCAGCCGCAAACAATGTTTAATATAATTATGAATACTACATAGAGGATCTTACATGAGTGACTTTTTATATTGAATTTATTAAACGAGTTGGATAAAAAGAGTATTTGATTACTTTTATCCAACGAGTTTTATAAGTTTGATATTGAAAGACACGAATGTAAGATTATTTTTATCACATCAACAATATAAGCCATTTAAATGTAGAAAACTAAAAATAGTAGACCCGCTTCCACTTAAGAGAGAAGATTGAGGTGAGTGATGCGGTTAAGAATAAATGGACATCTAAACATAGGGCAACACCGTGGCTGTACTTCAATTAATTACATTTTATTCAATGATGAAAACGAAAATGACTCGAGACGGGTATATAAAATGTCACGGACCTTTTTAGTAGGCCATATCCAGTCTTGAAATTGGTTTGAAGCTCAAAATGCATCAAACTTGTGCGGGAAGTGTTAGTCTGTGCTATGTTCAATAAATAAATGTAGGTTTGTGTTTATTTATTATATTTGAATTTAAGTGCCTTTGTAAATTCTCGTTGAGATTGTCAGATTCGCCTTGTCAATGGATCTGACCTCTACCGCTGACGAAAAAAATCGAGGTCGGCCATATTTGTTTATTTTCTTGACAGCGCGTATGAATACATAAAAATATTGATTAGCCGCCTTATTTGCATAGTTATTGTATTGCTGAGTAGTGTAATATCGTGTTTTATGTAATCGGCTTTATTACACTCCCACACCGTGATTTGTGTGATAAACGACTATTGAACATAACAAAAATATTCAAACTAATCAGCACCTAACTCGAAGTATACCAACGTAGAATATACCGACAAGAAAATAATATTTATCCCGAAAAAATGTCCTAATAACAGGTGACCTGCTATTTTACGCCACCTGACCATGTGTCTTGCTTCATCGGGTCACAAGAACGACCGCGTGATTTGACGGACTTCTTCTTATAGCAGAGTCGCTTTTCCAACCTGAAATGACCTGGGGCTGATCGATAATCGTTCTAAGACTTATATGCGTGTGTATGACGTTATTAATATGTCTGGCGTCATTGTTTATCGTGACGTCATTGAACGGACGATATATTCCTGTGCCTTGCCTGAATTACTCATCCACGGTACTAACCTATGATTATCTACATAATTATTATATCGTATCAAAATTAAGTAATTGTGTTTCATGAGCTTTTGAGACTGCAAATAGTGATACTGTCACGAGCAAAGACCATTTGGGGAAGTTGTCAGCATGTAAAGCATAAGGTTCAAATAGGCACACTAGTCATTGTCATACGGACAGGTTTGGGATTGTTATATTATTTGTAGTTAATACGTTATGCACAGTGTTTCAATGTCAAATTGAATTGAAGAACTTAAGTAACTAAAAACGACACTAAACTATATCAAGACAAATGCATTACTTCGGTTCAGTGCAGCAAAGTTCTTGAAGCGTTTCTGCAGGGTTGTATTCCATCTAATGTTTTCTTTATTTTATTGCAAAGTCTGCATATTACATTTGTGTACACACTATTTTATTAGACGATACTTAGAGGGCATTTTAAGTGGGTTTTTTTCAGGAGTGTGGATGTTACGCCAATCATCTAGTTCGAATGTTTTATTTAGAAAGAAATGTCTCAGGAGGATCATGCGCTGAACAGTTTCCTTTATGCAGTGTTAATAAAACATTCGTCATGGCTACGCATTATATAACATGAATAGTAAATATATGTGTGCTTGTTATTTTTAATATCAGAAAATCATTAAATCACAAATTAATGGCTAAAATTTAGAACAGAATTTGGAAGATATTCGAAAATGTTGTTAGATCTTCTTTAAGGACAACTGCCATTCGAAAAATATTGTCATTTTTCCGTACATTTAATATCCGTCAGAATAATGTGTGTTTGTGTTCACATCCCTCTGAACATGTGGCGATAGTACGTGACATTCTTCTTATGTGTTTTTGCTCCACATCTTCCTATGCCAGCTTGAACTCAATAATATTGTAGTAAAAAGCTCCTTGTCGGTTCTAATTAAAGTTCATATTGCCGATAATACTCTCTCTCTCCGTCAACCTAACGTTACGCCATTCTTTATCAAATGGCGATGTTGACATGTGATTTTAGTTTACGTAGAAACTGAATAGGAACCAACTGAATAACCCGTCTTGGATCGAAAGTTTATCAATATACATTTTTAACCTGTAAAGACAGAGCGGATTAAATAGCGTTAATATTCAAAATCATGTATTGTATATAAAAACAGTATTTACATTGTATAATGATTATTATTATTATTATTATACCATATTTATATAGCCCTTTTTTCATGTATACACACGTTCAAAAGTGCTGTACAGTCCCGACTAATACTTGTTTAAAACAATATACAATGTACATAAAATATACAAAAACATTTTTATCAACGCTATTTAGTCTCCCATCATATCGTATCATATTGCCGAAACGAAATGCAATATTAAACTTAGGAGACATGGTATATAGATATACTATGCTACAATAAGATAGTGGTGTACAACGATTTGATTATCTGTAGGGGTATTAACTGAATGTAAACCTCAACTAGGACAAGGATAACGTCAAGTACCATTACCACATGTCCTTAACCCTTAAAGGAATAGTGATACTTCCTTTAAAATGGGGATGACTCACAGATGACATAAAGTTACTATCATCATATGAGTTACAAAGGTCGAAGAAATAACATACTTTCTTCAAGACCTTACCATAAAGGTCGAAGAAATAACATACTTTCTTCTAGACCTTACCATAAAGGTCGAAGAAATAACATACTTTCTTCTAGACCTTACCACACTTTGAAACGGGGCTCTACTGAACCCAGTAGACGGGCGTCTACTTAACCATGAACTTCAGCATGAATAAGCTATAGTAAAATAATGCGTTTTCAGGGCTTTCTTGAAGGACGGGAGTGTTTTACTGTCTCTAAGCGCTGTTGGCAGTGCATTCCAGAGTTTCGGTGCAGCAGCTGTGAAACATCGGTCACCGTAGGTCACAGTCCTCGTCCTTGGCACAACTAGAAGAACAGAATCATTTTGAGACCTTAGCTGTCTTTGTGGAGTATATACTTCCAACATACTTCTGATGTAGCCAGGCGATTTTCCATGCAGTGCTTTGAAAACATGAGTCAAAACCTTGTACTCTACTCTGTACTGTACAGACAGCCAGTGAAGATCCTTTAGTACAGGAGTGATGTGATTGTAACGCGGTGTCCGTGTGATGAGGCGGGCAGCTGTATTTTGAATAATTTGTAGTTTATTCAGAATGATTTTCGGGGTGCCACATAATAATGAGTTGCAGTAATCTAGTCTCGATGTTACTAAAGAATTAATCAGGGATTTTGTTGCATCAACAGTCAAATATTGTCTGATTTGACCTATTTGTCGGATCTGCATGAAACACGACCTTGAAACAGAGTTTGCACTGTAGTTACCAAGCATGAGATATCTAATTACGCTAACATCATTTCTATTGAGAGCTGTCATCCTAATCCGATATCTAATATATATTTTCCCTCTGCTGTCTCGCAAATATGTTTCTATGATTTGACATAATGACCTAGTTGTTTACCCCCTCCCCCCATATGACCAAACGTAACATAGATTAGGTTGAGATGTTCATTGTGACATAATTATTACATGTAGGTCAAATTTGTGACCTCCAGTGACAACACAATGTCTTTTATTTGACCTAGACCTGGTGACCTTCATACAATATATAAGTAACCAGATTACACTCGCTGCATTTATGTTGCGTATTACACTCAATACTGCGTTGCCATTGTAATGTAATCTTGGTTGACATATGCGCTCTATGTATGTCGTAATTAATTATCATATCAATATTCGTCCGAAGTGACCCCATCTTTATGTATACATGTAGATATAATGTTTAGTTTAATTGCAGTCATGCATATGCCCCGATTGCATATCATGTCGTATTCAGACACTGATGCATGACTGATCAATTAACACACGTCTGGGATCTGGGGATAATTACCCTACCATGATGTCAGTTCTAGACGGAAGCGACGTGGAATACTTCAAAAGAACATGGTTTGATTAGTGTCGTCATGTTTAAATATGACGATGACAAAATATGATGGACAAGTGTACAAAGACGTCAGTATTAAAGTTAAACTGCCAAGCACAAGAAATAGAAATAAGTACAATAAAACTGACCAAATTAACTTAACCGCTGAACGACCAACATTCAGCTATCAGAAAGCTGAAATACCTAGTTGCAGCTAGCTAAATCCAAAACATTGATATTCTTATAGACGAAACAAATAGAGAAATTACTAGATTGGATTGAGCGTAAAGACGACAAGGGTCACTATCAACCTCCAATCAAATCAAATATCTAAGTCGCTCATGAAATACTACGTCAGACAAAATTTATCCATATTCCATCAGGAGACATAGAAATATCCTATGTATTAAAATCCTAGAGAAATATATCGATTTGTACAATTAACTTTATTGTGTCTACGACTAATATATTTTTTCTGGTGGTACACGTATAATTCAATCAATGACAGACTAAATTGTTGTAGAAGAGTCAAAATATATTCTTTACCACTGAGAATAAAGGTAAAGAATACGATACAGAGCAAGATGAAATTAAGATATTTCAACACAGGTATAACTCAATGGCAACATACCGCATACAACTGGTGATAGTTTGGCTGGATAAAGAGCTCACTATGACTTGATAGAATAACAAACAAAGGTATTACAAATGGCCAATCTAATCAGGAAGATTCAATAGTGAATGATAAGTCAAAGTAGCACAACGGGAGAAAGACTGTCTAGCAAGGAAAACAGAACATATCTGTATATAATAGAATGTGTAACTTTTTTTGTCCAGAGAGTAGAACATCTGTGAAACCGGCATCAATAGCAAATAAGCACAGAAGTTATTCACGTTCTTGGATGAAACGACGAGTGCTTTTAGACTGATTCAATTAGTCTTGAAAATAGCTTGCATGATTGTGATACATATTTCTATGATGCCAAACTAGTGTTTAATATTTAATGAACTCATCTAGAATATTATATTGATACTGCTACTCAACATACCACGTCATATTAATTTTAATATCTATGGCAGAACATGACGAGAGAAAAAATAGTTTGCTTGATAGAAAATAAGATCGCGGGGTTATAGGTTTTTGCTACTCCATTTTGTTGTTGGTTCTATTAACGATGAAGATACGTATATTGTCTCGCCAGGAAATTCGTTATAGGAAGTGAGAAGACGATTTTATTAACCTAAGTTGCCGATGTGACGAAGGTAATTAACATTTACAGTACCTCTATATTAGTCTCAGTCGCCTTATTTAATGAAATGTTACATTTGTAGTTGTACCATACTGAACTTGACACTGGAGCCAACTGTGTGCAATCAGACATGGTATTAACATTGGGGTATGCTATAAGTACTAGTCAACATCTCAAGATTCAGGTATATATCGATCTACCCATATACACAATCATTGATATATCGAGCAAGACTATTCATCCCACAATGAAGTGTCCGCTCTTATGCTATACTATCGTTTAAGATTTTCATCACGTTACTCGATCTGCTCAGTTCGTCAAGCACGTCTGCTCATCATGACTCTTCACATGGTCAAAACATGACCTACCAATTCGTGACAATTACATTTCTTCAATTTGATTGCCGCTAAGTTCTTGGGGCGTTTCATCTGTGTATTGTTTAGTGTTTTCCTAATTTTATTGCAACGTATGCATATTACATGACAAGTCACAAGACTCTACTTAGAGGGCGATTAAGTGTTTACTCAGTCCAGGATGTTACGCCAGGAATCTATTTTAAATGTTATTTTGTTGTTTGTAGTGTATGTAGTGTCAAGATAATACTTGAAAAGAGTGGATTGAGACATTCATTTATAACAACCGCAGGAAAAATAATCCATTTGCAAATACTTCTTGCAGTGTAGATGACAAAAATGTATAATTACTCGTACATAAGTTGGTGTATATGTATGGAAAATAGTTCTTTGAGTTTCTTGCAAACAATGTCCGTTCTTTTAAAACATATTAAATGAAAAGGAAATTACAAGGAAAGTTCTGATTCTTGGCTTGGACGATAACTAGGTCTTGTTGTGATATGTCAAGAAAATCTACTTACGGTTGTTTAAACTTTTCCGTGACACATTTGTACTTTCGCTCTTAGCCGAATAGTCACGTGGTATCTCCTGTCTGAAATAGAAAAATAGTAATATTTTTCATATAATATTTCTAGCATGGTGTGTAGTTTAATTTGTATTGTATATTATAGAATACTTTGCAATGCGTAAACTGTTTCACTGCTTAACGAGGTGCGAACATCAAACACAACTGGAACATTTGTAGTGTCTATTCATTTAATCATCATGAGTCGGTACTTGCACAATTAGTTTATTTTGCAAGCCTGATTTAATTTGCAATTAGGAGAAACCATAAATTTCCCTCGTGTGTCGTTTCAAAGGAAGTAAATGAGGCTGGTTCTTTCAATCATTCATAATTTTATATATTAGTGGTCATTTGGAAAGTACCAAATACCTATTTCTATAGTAACAGGGAAAATACATTTAGCAATAGCTCTCCTACAGAACAGGTTGTAGAATTATCTTCGTATGCTAGTATGCTATATGTTCGTACAAAATACAGCCCGACTAAACATCTAAAACAAGTTGTTGGTATTTTATTGTTCTTTTCAAATTATTTCCATACGAAAAATTTCTTAGCAAATTCCTCTAAATTTGTCTCTTTTAGTACGCTGCGTATTTACGATACATACATTGTACTCGTTAAAGTATTAATACCCTCCTTTGAACAATTAGCATTATGATGTAACATAACCTTATTTTGAAACACATTATATATTGATCACACGGGAAATCTACTAATTGTATGTTCACAACAACGGTTCTAGAGAATAACCGAAAATTATTACAAACACATGTGATGTATGTTCATACCCACTCATAAATTACATTATATCGCTGCAATTCTAATCAATGCTTTTAAAGCCATGACCAAATATCGTGAATATTTCAAACCCTTGAACAAAACACAGTAGTTCTGTAGAACATTATGGGTTCCTTCAACAAATTGGGAATTAGTTTTTATGATTTATTTGGAAATATTTCATCATTGCATTGAACGTTTCCATGGAATCCTTTCTAAATACGCCCAGAATTCACTGGCGACTAATGTTGTGTAATTGCTTCAGTTGTAGTGAAGAATACAGGTTTCTACATGGATTAGTCGCTAACTATGTTTTAATATAATTATAAATATAACATGACTCTTTAACATACTAATATTATTCAAACCAATCAGCACCTATCTTGAAGTAATAACGTAGTATATACAAACTTAAAAATAATGTTTATCCAGCTAAATCGACCTTATATCAGGTGGCCTACGTGATGAACAGTGTTGCCAAGTCAAATTGAATCGAAGAATTAAAATAAACGAAACACGACTTTAGACTATACTAAGACAATTAAACTACTTCAGTTGATTGCCACCTCTTAGTTCTAGTGGCGTTTATTTTGTGTTATGCTTAATGTTTTATTGCTACAATAAGTCTGCATATTACATTGCATTTCTTAGAGAGAACTTAGAGAGAATTTTAAGAGTTTTATTTGTACAGGAATGAGGGTATCACGCCAGGCATCTAGTTCTAATGTTGTTTTTTTATTTAGAAGAAATGTCTCAGGAGATGTAATATGCGATGAACAGTAATGGTTTCCTTTATGCTGTGCTAATAAAGCATTTGTTATGTAATCGCGTTATATAACATGAATAATAAATGTATATTTTGCTTGTTATCTTAAATATTAGAAAAGCCGTAACTCACGAACAGTTCACAATTAATGGCCAAATTTATAACATACTTTGGAAGACACGTCTAGACAGTCGATGAGTCAATATTGAAAATGCATTTTGTTGTCACATAAAATGTTACTGTAGGAACAGCTCGAATAACCCTCAAGTCGTTACGGTATTGGCAAGCCGTATTCTATTCGTCTTGTCAGATTTAACGAAATGAAAGAACAATATAATGGAAACAATCTCAACAAATTATAATTTGCAGACGTAATTTGCTTTCATTTACGTTTACATTTTCGTTCCAGATTAAACCCAGTAAATGTTTGGTAGTGTCTGTAGTGTACAAATGCTACCACAATATCATATTTTAAGGACGAATGCCACTTTATTGTTTCAATATGTTCATGTCTCAGTAATATCAGTCAAAAGACTCAAAACCAACAGTGTTTTAGCACGCATATTTTGAATCAACCGGTTAGTCTTAACATATGTCGACTGTACGTGCCATTGGTCTGGAATATTTTCGCACTCGAACGTCCCATTATCAGAAAAACAATAATCCTCTTGAAAAATGCTCATTGTCAGTTTTAATTAAAGTTTCATTGCCAATAATACTCGGTTATATTTTGTTGACTTTCAGTTCTTTGACAATTCAAAGTTACACCACTATCAATCAAGTGTCGATGTTGATGTTTGATTTTGCAAAATGTAGTTTGTAAGTTTGTTAATATTCCCTCTCAAAACATATCCAAGTAGTTTACCGAATGGAATAATTAACTAACCCGTCTGTGATCGAATGTTTGTCGAATTGAAGTATTATCATGTGATAAATGAAAAGCGGATTCACTAGCGTTAATAATCAAAATATTTTAGCTTGCATCAAATTCATATACAAAGCCAATGTAGTTTTCTACGAACAATGTTGGTAGTATTTGAGCTATTTCATGACGTACTGTAGTTCAGTACATGTATTACAGAATATATGTAGACCCTTCGGAAACAGTATCAGTTACCAAATTACACTAATACATGTAGCATTTCTATAAAATGCTGCCATTATGGTCTGATGTTTATATATAGTTCATATGCTATCTGTACGGGCAAGGGTTTTCTATGATTGTGTTGGGATTATCATTGCGACCAAGTTTCATATAATAGAGTAACTATGTGACATCTAGTGATTACAAAAGAGTAGTTATGGTTGGACCTAGTGAACTTCATCAAAACTATTTGTTACCCAATTAAACTTACTGCATTTCTGTTGAGTGTAGTCGTCATTTCTGTACTGTAATGTTAATCACCTACAAGTATCGATCGAAAACGTGGTTTTGTTCTGCTGTTAAGTAACGATGTTACTTGTTTAGTGTACGTACGTTTTATGATTTGGTAAATAAAATAAAAAAGTAAGCGCTGTCACAAACTAAAGTGACATGTTTTGACTGCTTGACTGCGAACGCACAAATTATAATTACTTAAATCACTGAACATATGACTGAACATTTAACAGTGAAGTCAGCACACTTAAGTTAACTTGCACTCGAACAAATGAATACGCCACAATCACTCGTTGCGATGCCCAACACATAATTATACTGACCAATTAAACTTACCAGCTAAACAACCTAGTGTCTGTTATATAAATGAAAAATATTCAGATCGCGACGAACCCAAAAGAGGATTTACTCGCTAGGAGAGTGCATCAAAAATATTATGGCAGACAAAATTAAGTGGTACACACATAATTCACTCATAGGCACACTGTGTATTTGTGGAAGTGTCAAATATACTTTTTATCACTATGAAGATTTCAAAACATAATATGATACAGAGCAAGGTATCAACAGTAAAATCAAATTGAATTGCAACAAACTGAAGATGATCTGTACGGATAAAGAGCTCACAATGACTTGGTATGATATGAGGAAGAAAGCAAAGGAATTATAAAGGCCCAATCTGATCAAGTGAATTCAATAGTGGTTGATAATGTACGTCAACATTACCAAGCGGAGCATGACTTTCTAACAAGGAAAACAACTATACGACAACACGGAACAGTAGTTTTGAACTAGGAGTTTAGTAAAACGACATAACGGAATAGGGACATCCAACTGAAAAAAAACAGTATCACGGTCTATCGAAACAAGATATTCAAATTGAAAGATAAAGACAATCAAATTATGGCATATCAAGCATAATAAAACACGTATTATCCACGGCATCAGCATATGAGACTCATTAGTGCATTGTTCATGTACTGTTATCGTCAACATACAAGTGCACTACCATCGTTTCATGTTTTATCCGGTTTGTGTCTATTTTCCTATGATTGTGCTAGCACAAATATGTGTTTATAATTGAATGTGTGACATCACTTCATTTGTACAAACTATATGATACCAGGGTGTTAAAAGTTCCTATATCTTTATCTTGATGAAAAGCCGAGTGCTTTTAGACTGATTCAATTAGTCC
Organism: Spisula subtruncata; assembly: GCA_963678985.1. Taxonomy (NCBI): domain Eukaryota; kingdom Metazoa; phylum Mollusca; class Bivalvia; order Venerida; family Mactridae; genus Spisula; species Spisula subtruncata. The sequence continues at coordinate 2,506,852 of OY787660.1, read as the reverse complement.
CTGAACTAGCTCATATGTTTCTAGTACTTATTTCTATGATGACACACTAGTGTTAAATATTTAATGACTTCATCTACGATATCATATTAATGTTGTAATAGAATATACCTCATCAGATTAATTATAACCTCAATAGTAGAGCATGTCACGAGCAATATCATTTTGTTTGGTAGGAAATAGTATCTTATGAGTTTTAGTTTGATACTAGATAATTGTGATATCGTTCCTTGTAATATGTACTTTCATCTGTGATTTGTTGTCATTGTTCATACTTTTCGTGCTCTGTTGAGTGCTGACTTCCATGGCTTCCCTTACCGGTTTGTTTCTTAATTCATTGTCCTTATGGTTGTATTATGGAGGGAGAGGAGAGCGAGAGGGGGATAGAGAAGGAGAGAGGCAGGGAGAGCTCAATCAACAAGTAATTTCCCAAGCACTACACACTCATTCGGACCGTCCAGCGTCACAGTCTGCTTAACAGGCGTAGTAAGGAACAAACACCACAGGGACACATCACTACCGAACGGAAATAGTACCATCGATGTGTTAACCAAGAATTGTTTCAATTTCATTCTGAACTAAAACTCGTTCCGCTCTCAGTCTGAATTCTAAATTAATATCTTATCATAATTTATTTGTCAAGCGACGAGCTGTGTATGGTGTTGCTGTGGGAATTTTAACATTCATTGCAATTAAATCAATTAGAAATTCTCAAAACTGACAAAATATCGACGCAAAATTTTAATCATATTAAATCCTAAATTACAAATTTATTTTGATCAATTTCGGATAAAATGCTTAATTCACAAATTCAACGACAATGATCTATCATAATCAAGTTCTAATAATCACCAACCAGGGACCACGGTAAACTCAGAGCTTATTTTGTTTGCACAATCACAGTGGTTTATTTATATGAGATTGGTTAAATTAGCTTTATCCAAATTTATAATAAATATAAAGTATACCTTCAAACTTTTACTCCGACTTTTAATCATTTTAATACTTGGCAAACAGAAATACTCCATTTTAGGGAACGGATTCAGAGGTTACAAAATATATTTTAACTGGCATTAACAATCCTTAGAAACAATAATATTGACGAACACTTAAAACTAACTATTCCGAGATATCCAAACCAATTACATATACAAACAACAGTATTTAACTTCAGACTCTAGAATAAGATAAAGATGTCAAACCTATCGATTGGTTAAATATGATCAGCACTTCTTGTAAGCATTAGAAGAAGTTAAATAAATTAGGGCAAAGTAAAAACGTGAGCTTTATATTAATGATAGTCTCTTTTTGTGATACATTGTTCTGTATATACGGAATTTCTGAATTTGTTCAGTTACTTAAACTAGATAGAGATTACGTGATTGAAGTACTCAAGGCACAAAAGCACTGAAAAACACTGGGAATTACAAAATCTTCCCCACCACCAAATACTGTGTTTTGTACTGTACATGTTATAATTTAATTGAGGAAGTAAATTATGCAATATGGTGTTCTACACCCAGTGTCTCGCCTGGAAAAGTGATAATTCGACTTTAATGAAATTAGCCCCCGTGGTGACATAGTTAATTAACATTTACAGTACCTCTATATTAGTCTTAGTAGTCTAGTTAAATTAAATGTTAGTTGTACCATATTACACTTGGCAGTTGACACTGGGGCTAACTTTATGTAATCAGTTATTCTGCTTATTTTATTACTATAAATATAGAAGGGAATTACCATTCAAAAGCCACACAGAGACGGCGATAGAGCCTAGTCACCCCCGCAAGAGTCTTATATAGAACGATCTACCCAAATTAGTTATCTGCAAAATTTATGTCAGAGCAAGTATTTTAAGTTGATTGTGGCGTAGTTCCTGGTGCGTTTCTTCTTTGCTGTTTAGTGTTTCTTTATTTTATTGCTAAGTCTGCATATTACAAGGCTATTCATAAGACCAAGAATGAGGATGTTTTGCTTAACATCTATTTGAATAGTGTGATATTGAGAAAAAAGAACGTTCTCGCGCGGATTATGTATTATGCGCTTTACGGTTACGGTATCGTTTTACGTATTACTAATACAAAATTTATATACAGCATACATGATGAATACAAAATAAATAACATCTTATCTCTTTGCCTTATTATTTGAAATATTAGAAAAGCCTTAAATCACGAACCGTTGACAATTATTGGCTAAATTTATTATATACTTGGGCATATATGTCTAGAAATACATGATTTAATAAACGTGTTGTCACATAAAGCGTAACCGTGGCAACATCTCGAATATCCATCAAGGACATGTCGTTCTCTATTCGTGTTGTGGGATTAAACGCAATGAAACAACAGTATATACAAATCAAAGTTCGCAGACTTTATTGCATTTGCTTCCATTTACGATCACATTTTAGTACTAATTTAAATTCAGTGAATGTGTTAAAGTATCTGAGGTGTCAAAACGTTACTAAAATGTAGTTTTGTAGTCTTATTGTAAAGACGAATGCCTCTTTATATTTCCTATGGAGAGATGTTTTCTTTTTCCGTAATATCGTCAGAACAAGCAGTGTTTGTGTTTGCATAATTCTGAACGTGTCACAAACTGGTCTTAACATTGGAGGATAGTACACGACACTCCTGTGGCGTGGTTTCACTCTTCAATTTTCCTATGCCAGCATGAACCCAATTATCTTCTAATAAAAGGCTTCTTGTCGGTTTTAATTAAAGTTCACTTTCCAATAACACTCGGTTTTATTCAGCGTCCTTTGTCAACTTAAAGTTACAACGCTACCAATCACTAGTCCCTCTAAAACCCTATCTATATACACTGTACCAAATGAATGGAATAACGTACTATCCCATTATTACTCGAATTTGTATCGAATATATCATTGCCTGTCAGCAAAATCGTTTATTTTACATACCAAGTATAAAAACGTCAATAAAGTTTTCTACAAAAAAATGGTGGCAGATGTTAAGTTTTATAATGGTATTCAATAGTGTGCAAGTACAATCTTTTCTAAATACTAAAATCTCTTACACGAATAACGATGGAAACAGGATGAAAAAGTAGGACAAATAATAACGTAACACATGACACTCGTACGGTGCAAAGAGATTAGCAACTGAAAACCAACATTCAGTTGCCAAAAAAACTGATATCCCTTTCTAAAGTTATCTAAATCCCAAATACTGGTATCGGTTCATTTTACACGAACAATTATCAACACCGAACAAGTGCACTACCATTGTTTCAAGTTTCATCATGTTTGTAGTATTCCCCATGAGCATTGGAGTAGAGATATGTGTTTGTAATCGAACATCAGCCTTCGCCTTAATTTGACCAGTGTGTAGTGATTCTGTGAATTGTGAGTTTTCACGTTTCTGGATATTGATCTTGATGAAACGTCGAAAGCTTTTACACTGATTCAATTAGTCACCGTAATACTTTATGTAGCTCGCATGTTTCTGGTAATTATTTCTAGATGATGTCACACTAGTGTTTAATATTTAATGACATCATCTACAATATTGTATTGATGTTCCTATTGAACATGCCTAATAATATTAATTGTAACCTCTATAGTAGAGCATTACAAGAGAAATATCGGTTTGCTTGATAGGAAATAATGTCTTGGGTGCAAGGTTTTTTGCTTCATCATTTTGATATGTACTTTTTTATCTATTTTTTACATTATTTGTACTTGCCGTGTTCTTTAGCTGTTAAGTGCTGTCGTCCCTGTTTGCCTTTCCGGTGTGTTCCCAGTTTCATTATTCATGCTGTAATATTGCGAGAGACAAGCATAGTAATGACCAAGAGACAATAACAAATGACGAGCACAAACCAAATGAACAAATCACAAGTCTACATTTATAGGACTATTTAAATACAGGTTACGTCTCGTCATACTGGAACAGTGTCTAATTTGGCTGACATCTTTGAAACGAAGACCAATTTACAACATGACTGGAACTTTTCATATTGACGTGTACACGCACTATTTGATTTTAGCGAGTTAGAATTGAAATGGTCTGTCTTTCTTAAGTGACAAGTTGCATTAAAGTTAACAATGTGATATTTTAGTTCTTTAAGTGTTGTTCTTAGTAAAAGGCTACGTATCAGACTGGGATGACACCACTCAACCTTAAAAAAACAACATAACCCGTACATGTTTTAATACAATTGTATACCTATTATCGGAGTAGTTGTATGCATTTACCATATTATTATCTTCACAAACATGGACCATTCAACTGGATCAACAATATTTTAAATTAAAGTTGACAGAACTTACATTTATAAGACCATGCCACGTTCAATGCAGTATACAAACTGTCTTTGTTAATGAGAAGCAAGCGATTTATGTTTCGTTGACATTAGCTAATTAATCTCTTATTAGAATATTAACGTACTGCACCAGTACAGGAAGGGGAATAATCAGTCAAATGCATGATATGTCAACGTTTCTCACTAGACAACGGGATGTGGTCTTACACTTTACCAGTCCCGGTAAACGATACATTGTTAGTATATCCGATTTTCTGGTTAATGATTTTGTTCATTAGATAAGAATAACGAGCGCTTCTTATTACAGTAAATGATGTATTGTTTATGTGCGTCTGTCATGTGGGTGGCAACGTTCTGTTCTTTGTAGTTCTTGGCTTTAAGTATTTTGCATGATGTTGTGTTCCAAATCAGCCAAAGAAACATTGTTGCATACTCTGTTGTCAAATTATATGTTGTGGACAATGAACTAACCTATCTGAAGGTAAAACAACACACCAATCGCCATTTTTTATCTTACGCACACGCGAAATAGTACCATACATTTGAGCAAGCATTATAGTTGGAATTAAGTAATAATGCATTATATATGTTGTGATATGTTACTTTTATATATGTTTAAACCGGTTGTAAAATCCTTGTAAATTGTATCATATACATTAATATATTATAAAATTGCATCATAAAAAAGGTATGATAAAATCGAAAAGGGAGGCAGCACTCTACCTAAACAACCGAGCACAGAAATCACAAACACCACATAACAACTACACTGACAAATGCACACACACAAACCAAATAAACACTTAAAAGTCAAAGTCCCCGACCGCTTAAACACATGCCAAAACGGCGACCAAACGAGGCATAACCAACCTGTGACCTTGTTTAAAACACTACTGACAGTGGCCTAACGCTAATGCGACCTGAAGAGGCACAACCACTGTTTTAAAATATAGGGCAAGGAAGGAAGGGTGGGAAAAACATTACATATCTCTAAATCATGTAGCTCCAGTATATGCCAACGAGCTTACTCTAGCGACCAAACAAGGAATAACTGCACAGTGATCAAATTTAAAAAGTTGCCCTCTCAGAAAACCAGCTCCACACAAAGATTGTGGGCTTAGATCATCGATTCATAGCAAATGATGTCAATGACCGACCTGTATGAAACAGGCTAAAGGTATCGACCTAGAGTTATGAGGAAACATGACACAGGCTGTTCCAGTGTAATTGATTCCGCATGGTTGCACACAGTGTCAAAAAATGTCGGGTATCAATAAACAAGCCAAAAGTACATTATTGTATTTTCATAACTTTTCTTTTCATAATTGTCAAAAACAGGAAAATCATTTTAGTACACTTTTTGACGAGTTTTCTCTCCTTTAGAGCCGAATGTCCCAACTTTTTGTCTTCAAACTCCTTTATAGTGTTGATTTGAGATGTCATATAAGCACCACGGGAAATATCCTTACAGTCTGGTGCTCATAACCAAGATTTCAAGTTTAAATAAGGCTTGAATCCATTTTAGGTTAACATAATGCGCATATCTGGACGGCACTCGGTCGTATGATATTAGCCAGACAGCCAAAGCCACATAACATTTATAATTCAAGTTCAGCTTTGCTTGGATGGTTAGAAACATTACGTCGAACATGATTCTATCCTACTACGTAAATAATGTTAATCTTTAGGTGAAGAAACCACGAGCATGCATCAATGTAGCGGGCTCTTATGATTTCTTTCGAACTTGTGGCTTTGACTTCCATGGGCCAATGTGTTATCTATATCATAATTTATTTTAAACTCGTAATTATGGCATGAAAATCACACAACTCGTTGTGTATAGGCTGAAGATTAATAATCCGAAAACAAATAACCATAGATTGACGGTTTCATCACTCAAAACGAGGTGCGTATTTAAAGCGGTGGCGTGTATGTCTAACCAGTGATAAATGAAAGAGCCGACTCATTAGCATTGTTAATCAAATCGCTTATTTTGCATACAATATGTATTAAAACATCAATGTAACTTTCTACGAACACATTATGGTAATATTTAAGTTTTATAGTGATGTAATGTAGTTCAGTAGTAGTACAGCCTACATGCCGTCCCTTCATATAAAGCATTGAGTTTCCCAACTAAACTAACTGCATTTCTATTGAGTTCTGCCATCCTAGTCCATTTATGTTTCATTTATATTTCTGAGGCGGTGCCGGCAAGGTGTTTCTATGATTTGAGCTGGTAACCTTTCGTTTGACCCCATATAACCCAATATCGAACGAGGCCTATTATATATTTTGTTCTTTTAGAAAGCTTATGTCAAAGTTGTCACCTCTAATTATTTCACAGTGCGTTTTCATGATTTGACCTAGTAACATTCGTACACAATAAAAGTTACACAATATCACTTTTGTTGAGTGAAGTCCTCATTTCTGCACTATCATGGTACTCACCTACATGTATAGATCGACAACGTTGTGTGTTCTTCTGTAGAGGTTTTACATTTTGCGTTTGGCTTATAAACGATGTTAAATATTAAAATGTCATGTTCTGATTGTCTGACTGTTAAACTGTTGAAATAGTGCGCGTGCACGTTATAAAATGATAAATACATCACACACGAATTACGGTGGTGTACGATGACAACAATATAGCGGACAAATGGACATTGAAGTCAGTTCTCAGGTTTAAAAGCCGAGCAAAGAAATAACAAATATAAATGTCACAAATGTTCGGTACAGTGCCCAACACACAATTAAGCTGAACAAACTTTCAGCTGTCTGAAAGCTGAAATACTTAGTTTCAGCTGGCTAAATCAAAAATATTCATATTTGTATAAGGAAAACAAATAGAGGAATTTCTAGCTGGGATTGGGCATAAAGACGACGAGGGTCAACATCACCCTCTGATCAAATATATACATGACTTTCTCTCATGAGATACTTTGTCAGACAAAACTAATCTATATTCCATAAGGATACAACGACATAGTTTATGTATTAAAACCCCAGTGACATATATCGATTTGTACAAATAACTTTATTAAGTCTTTATTATTATTATTATTATTATACTACATGTCGGAATTGTATAATTGTTCAACACAGGTTTAAGTCAATGGCAACGAACCGCCTACGCCTGATGGTCTGGCTGATAAAGAGCTCACTATGATATGTTACATTATATGGTATGATTGATATGATATGATTGTTACATACACAAGTGTATAATAAAGGACCAATCTGACCAAGAGGAGTCAATATTGGTTAATACGTCAAAAGAAAACACGACGCATGATGTTCCAACACGATAAACATCTATACGATCCAACGGAAAAGTAGTTTTTTTTTAACTTGGAGAACAGCAAAACGATACAACGGAACCGGAGTTTCAAACAGAAAGATAACAGAATATGACATCTACATTATTTTAAGACATGTACAATCCACGGCATCCACACCGCCCACAACATTCAGGTACGTATATGGTCTTGTAGACTTTCCAGTACATTGCTCATGTATTATTATCGTCACCATACCAGTGCACTACTATTGTGTCATGTTTTATCGTTGTTTTTTGTTTTTTTCCCATGGGCGTGCTAGCACAGAGTATGTGACTTCACACTTATTTGTCCAGAGTGTAGCAGATATGCGATACTGGTAGAAGTATCGATAGTAAACAAGCACCGAAGTTTTCACGTTTCTGGATCTTTATCTTGATGAAAAGTCGAGTGCTTTTAGACTGATTCAATTAATCTTAGAAAAAGCTCGTGTGTGTGTAGTTATAATTTCTATGATGACACACTAGTGTTAAATATTTAATGACTTCATCTACAAAATTATATTAATGTTGTAATAGAATATACCTCATCAGAATAATTATAACCTCTATGGTAGAGCATGTCACGAGCAATATCATTTTTTTTGGTAGGAAAAATATTGGGTGTTTTAGTTTTAGACATGTACTAGACCCATTTAATATTGGTGCATGTACTTTTCTCATGGGGTGCTGGCTTCCAAGGCTTCCCTTACCGGGTTTTTATTCTTGTTTCATTGCCTTTATCGTTGTATTATTTGGAGAGGGGGGGACGGGAAAGAAGAGGAAGAGAGGGGTGAGAGGGGAAGGAAATGAGGAACAGGGGGGATGAGAGACAGATGACGGGAAGGAGAATTGACAGAGGAATGGTGGGAGAGAGAAGCTCCTGATCAACAAGTAAATGCCCAAGCAATACACTTTAATTCGGACCGTCTGTCGTCTCAGTTTATCAAACAAGCGTAGTAAGCATAAAATGACAAATACACACAAAAAGACAATAGTACCATCGTTGTCCAAGAAGGGGTTAAATTTAAGTCTAAACTGCAATTCGGTCCGCACTCAATCTGAATTTAAATTATTTTTTAATTAGCAACAATTCGTGTATGGTAAATGTATTAGTATTGCAATTAAATAAATTAGAAGTTCACAAAACTGACGAAACCCGACGCAAAATTTTAATCATATTAAATCCCTAATCGCAATTCATTTTTATCAATCTCAGATAAAATGCTTAACTCAAATTTTAAACGACAGTTATATATTATGATCAAGATCTATTAATCACCAAGCACGTTACTGATTCTGCTTGCACAATCAAAGTGGTTTTATTTATATGAGCTTGAATAAATTAGTTTCATTCAAAATTATAAATGCAAAGGAAACCGTTAACATTTAGCCCGACATTTAATCGACTAAATTATTGGCAAACAGTATTACTTCACTCTGAAGGATTCATAATTATTCAAAGATTTCAACATATATTTCAACTGTCATTACAAATCCCAAGAAACTATTCCAGAGACGGAAGCTTTACCCTAACTCTTCCGAGATATAAAAACTAATTACATATACAAAAGACTATATTTAAGTTCAGACTCTGAAGAAAGATAAATATATTAAACGTATGCGTCTTATAGCCTAGTTAAATATGATCAGTATTTCTTGTAAGCCGTATAAGAAATTAGATAAAGTACGTCAAAGTAAAAAGTGAACCTTATATTTGTTATAGTCTCATTTCGTTCATCCTCGAAAAACCAGCGCTGCATCAAACCCTGACACAAAATGTTAGTAAACTTTGAACTGGCCTGTTCATGCGTCCAAAATAGGTACGATCGGTACTAGCACGCGAGCCAATCAGCGATCAGTTTACAAACTATGTTTGTATCCAAGATGGCGGACTTCATGTTGAAATGTTGTTTATGTGAAAATATTATTAAAGGTACAAATAACAGATCTTTTGGAAGTCTTTATAAGATGGTACGGATAATTTAGAACTATTTGATGGAAAACAATCGTCCATTTTTGGTTTTGTCATTGCCAGCCGTTGTAAGAATAATTTTCTTTGGCCGATTCGTTCGTGTGATGACTGATGAAACAAAACCGGGCAATTAAATCGCCAGAGTCTGTTCACGGTAATCCAAATAAATTTCAAAATACTGTCTTAGGGGTCAATGTAGCGAGTGCAGGAGCGGAGTGTCGCGTGTGTTTTCGAGGATGCATTTTTTGTCATCTACAAACTTTCTTAATGTGTTACAGTAAATTAATAAGATTTGATAGTACTTGATCTGTTCGTCCACTTATTCGTCCTACAATGGAATATTTATTCCATATTCCTCTTTAATGCGTTATGATCTTGAAGGGTCTATTGTAGTATTTTATTAATGTCAGGGCAGTCAGTATAGAACTGAGAAATACTTGAGAATTACATTAGCTTCTCTACTAGTACTATATATATATACGTGGGTGAATAAAAAATGTCGTAGAATTTTGCCATAACTTTTTTATTTTCAGAGTTATAGTCGTCATATTTATAGTGAATGAATATATTGGTATTTTCTTTACAACTATTATTTCTCTAAAATATCTCAATTGTTTGACTTTCAAAAAACCATCAAAAGGTTATGTCTGATTGCATGATGTCATTTATAAAATCTGTAAAAATTTCAGACGTCATGTCCGATAAATAATGCTTTAATCAACATTTTAATAATCGCACTATATAGAAATATCCGCGTAAAACGGGTCTACCGGAATTTACGGAACCACGGCGTGAAACTGGAATATACGTACGGCATCAGAGACAATACATGGTTTGAAACGTGCAGGTATATATCCTGAAATAAATAGACATCGATTTATAAATGGAATTAGTGATTTCGTGTAGACCGACGGATTTCGACAACCAAATAAAATTCACCCGATATTGGTGAAGTTGGTTCGCAACGTCGTCGAAGCGGACCAGTGCTATATAACAGCGGGTATAGCAAAACACTTAACGTAAGTATTGACTAACGTGGCGTAAGTTTGACGTCGTTCATAAAATGACGCTGACGTGCTCCGGTATGCTGTCACAGCATGTGTGCGTTTAAATATAAAAATCATGTAATTTTGACTAATTCAATGAAATTTGACAAATCGTTTTGTTATACTTATAATCACATTATATTAAAATTTGTAAGCATTTGAAGCTGTGGTTTGCGAGTTATGATATTTTTCTACGAACTTTTTGATTCACCCACGTACTTCTACTATCGGCGGGTTTTTCACAGTACATGTCACAATTTGATTGAGAAAGTAAATTATGCAACACTTCGAGACAATTTATGTCAGTTAGAACCAATATAAAAACTTATTTTTTTTAATTTAATAACATTCAATTCCGTGGTCACAAAGTTAATTAACATTTACAGTACCTCTATATTAGTCTTAGTCGCCATATTTAATAGAATGTTAGTTGTACCATAAAGTATAAAAGACATTAGATTACAACGTGACAATTAATTAACTCCAGTTGATTGTCGCTTATTTCCTGGGGCGTTTCTTCAGTGTTATGTTTAGTATTTCTTTATTTTTGTTAAGTACTCATATGACATGGTGATTCACAAGATACTACTCAGGGGGCATTTCTAGCGTTTTATCTTTTCAGGAATGGGACTTTCACGCCTATCATCTAGTTCGAATACAGTTTTATTTAGATAAATGTCTCCCGCCGATTATAACTCTCGTTAGCTTATTATTTTAAATATCCAAAACGGCTTAAATCACGAACGGTTCGCAATTATTGGTTAAATTTATAACAGACTTGGGCGGATATGTCTGGAAGGTCGATGATTGAATTCGAAAATAAGCTTTGTTTTCACATAAAGTGTTACCGCGGCAACTGCTCGAATATCCCACAAGGTCGCACCGTTCTTTTTCAGTGTTGTGGAAGTAAACGAAATAAAAGAACAATATAATAACACTCGTAAAGAGAAATCATAGTTCGCAGACGTTATGACATTGGCGTTAATGGACAGTTATATTTAGTTCTAGATTAAATTCAGTTAATGATTTACAGCACAGAAAATATTTAACTTATTTCAAGCATGAATGTCACATTATTCTTCCAATGAAGAGATATTTTCATTTTGTCAGTAATATCCATAAAAACAGACAGTTTTTGTGTTCGCAAAATTCAGATTCCACTTGTCATTGACTGGTCTAAACATCTGACGACAGAACGTGCCATTGATGTGGCGTGTTTTCGCTCTCGAAGTTTCCAAAAATTAACTTAATCATGTTCTTTTAACATGCGTCTTGTCGGATTTCGTAAAAAGTTCACTTTCCAATAACATTCGGTTTTAATTTGTGGTGTTTGTCAACTTACAATTACGACACTATCAATCAATTGCCTATCTTGAAGTTGTAATAAACAAAGTTTTTTTATTGTCAGTTTATTTATATTCCGTCCTAAAACTATTATTTACGTAGAAGATGAATGGAGTCATCTATTGACCTATCAGTGCAGCCTCGAATGTTCATCGAATATTTTATCGTTTCTCATAAAAACTGTGTATTTTACATACAAAGTATCAAAACGCCAAAGTAGCATTCAACAAGAAATTGTGGCAGTATTTGAGTAATATAGTGTTATCATGTAGTTCAAAATTATAGATATTTCTAAATATTAAAATCTCACACATGAATAACGATGGAAACACGCTGAAAAGTATGATTGAATATAGGACAGGGTATTCAGCACTCAACTTACACAGTCGGGCACAGGAGACTTATAATAACGTCATGTATGACACCCGCACGAAGCAATAACCAAGACAAAACTAAACCGCTAAAATGAGCTAGACCAGCGTTCAGCTGACTTAAAGATAATATGCCTAGTTTCAGCTATCTAAATCCCAAATATTCATATCAAGACGAGGTACACAGTACCACCTACAACATTAATGTATACAATGAGCTCTCGTACATTGTATTACCATCTAACAAGTACACTACCATTGGTTCATGTTTTATCATATTTGTAGCATTCCCATGAGCAATTGAGCAGAGATATGTGTTTGTAATTGAACATGTGCCTTCACCTATATTTGTCAAGTGTGTATTGAATTTGTGAATTGCAAACAAGCACCGGGGTTTTCGCGTTTCTATATCTTTATCTTGATGAAACGTCGATTGCTTTTAGACTGATTCAATTAGTCCGTGAACTAGCTCTGTGTTCCTAGTAAATATTACTATGACGACACACTGGTGTTTAATATTTAATGACCTCATCTAGAATATTGCATTGTTGTTGTTATTGAACGTACCTAATCGTATTTATTGTATTCGCTATAGTATCTTGGGAGTTTCAAGTTCATACTAGCTAGTTTTGATAATGGTCATTGTAACATGTACTTTTATCTGTTAACTTTACGTTGTGTGTACCATACGTGCTCTGTTTGTTCCTGTTATCGTCTCTGTTTTCATTTCTGGTTTGTCCCCAGCTTCATTAGCATTAATAAGAACGACGAGCACACACCACAAGGACAAATCACAAATCAGCACATAACCGGAACAGTACGATCATTGTCCAATTTGTGTATAGTTTAAAATTCAGTCTGAACTACAACCCATTCCGCTCTCAACCTACATTTCGAATTTATATCTAATCATCATTTATCGTCAATCGACGAACCGCGTATTTAGTATTTCTAAGACGACTTTGACAAATATCCCTATTTAATTTATTAGAAATTCTCAAAAAAGACAAAAAACGGCACAAAATTTTAATCACATTAAATCCAAAATCGCATTTATTTGGACCAAGCACGGTTGAAATGTGTTCATTCACCAATAAAACGACAACACTCAATCATGATCAAGTTTGATTAATCACCAGGGTGAAACTCGTAGGTGTGTCTGTTTTCGCTAACGAACATGCATTATTTAAAGGAGCATGATAAAATGACCAATATTAATTAAATAAGAGTGACTTCAGGGCCTCAAATAGCTTGATGATTTACATATTAAGCTAACTTACTTTAATTATTGATCAATGCAAAATTGACATACTACCGGTTATGATGTTTGTAAAGCAAAGAAACCCATTTATGTTGATAATATCTCCCTTGAACATTTGAAAGTTGGGCACATTTTATACGTTTCTGTACTTTAGTCTTCGTAGCAAAACTTCATTATAGTAGCGTACTGATACATTAATATGAATATAAGCTGCTACAGGTCTAAATGCAGGCATCAAAACGCCTTAAACGTTTAATAAAACACAGGAATTGGTATGACCGTGTAGCTGAATTGATCAGTGTAAGGTTGTAGATAAAAGGAAAACAAGAAAATACGGAGATACGCGACTATGGGATACCAGACAATAAGAGCAAATGTAACCAAGAAGCTACAATGACCCAAAAAGTATTATACTTACATTACTATGATGCATATGCTTGATAATGAAAGTGACTCTTTCTGGAATGATATACGTAAATAGGAAATCAATGAAATACTTACTACCCTATCCGAAATATAAACCAACTTCTATCAACAAATACCAACAAAACTATCGAACGAAATGAAGTAGTTTTAAATGCTATAATGCCTGTTAGATGAACGACATACATTCTCCAGGATATTGGAAGCAGATAATTGACTTCAGCAGAAAGATGATTACAGCAGATGACTTCAGCTGCTGAAGTCATCACCACTAACAATACCATGTCAATATGGCAGATTTATATACAGATTTAAATACATGTTACGTCACGTCATACTAGAATAATAGAGAGGTTGCGAAAGCAACGTGTACGGGTACGTGTACGTGTAGATACCCGTACACGTACTCGTACACGTTGTAATTTAAATTTGCTTGCGAAAGATAACGTGTTCGTATAAAATCGCGTGACAGTTATAGCACGATTTCCCCATGCATCGAAATGAGTGTTTGTATAGCTTGATTAGTCCATGTTCTTTTTGATAAAACGATTTATCCGTGCCTACGCATACATGTGTGATGTGGTACACATACCTCTGCAAGTCCTACTACACGGTGTTAACGTGTAAGCCCTACACATACCTGGATGACGATTTGCTCAAAAAGTAGTTCACTCGTACACGTACACGTTGACGTTCGATTTCGCAACCTCTCTATTGTCTAATTTGGCTGACAACTTCGAAACAACGACCAATTTACAACATGTCTGCAACTGTTCAGATTGACGTGTTACACGCACTATTTGAATTTCGCGAGTTAGAATTGAACTGTTCGGATTTTGTTCTGACAAGCTGCAGTAATGTTAACAATATGGTGTTTTTAGTTGATAAAGTGTTGTTCGTAGTAAAAGGATACGTATCAGACTAAGCAGACAACAGTCAACAAATACAGGAGACCACGTACAGGTTTAATACATTTTTCTACCTATAACCACATGTTTGTATGCATTGACCATAATTTGTATGGAACGTATCTTCACAAACATGGGTTAGCAACTGAACCAACTACATTTTCTAACCATAGTTAACAATCAGCTTAAATGAGTTGACAGAACATACATTTATGAGTTCAAGTCACGTTCAATGCAATATAAAAACCGTTAATTAGAAACGAGCGATTAATGTTAGGATGACATTGGCTAATTGAAACATTTTTATAGAGCCTCATATTATAATATTGACGTACTGCACCAGTACAGGAATGGTAATATTTAGCCACATGTATGATATGTCAACGTCGCTCATTAGACAACGTGATGTGGTCTCCTACTTTACGAGTCTCGGTAAGCTATACATTGTTAGTATGTCTAATTTTCTGGTTAATGATTTCGTTCATTAACGAAGAATCACGAGCGCTTCTTATTACAGTAAATAATGTATTGTTTATGTGTGTCTGCCACGTGGATGGCAACGTTCTGTTCTTTGTAGATAACTGAGGCGTATTGTCCATTTCATTTTGTAATTATTGAAAAGTTGTAAACAACAAACCAACGATATAGGACCGATCAAGTTCTTAACGTGTTGTTTACATTGGAAGATTACTTTCTTGGCCTTAAGTAATTTGCATGATATTTCATTATCCATATTGATTTTGTTCCAAACAAACATTGTTACAAGCCGTTTTGTTAGGTTGTTTGTTTTGGACTGAAATAACTGATTGGACGGTAAAACAACAAATTAACCACCATTCATTTCATTACTCACATGCAAACTTGCATTTAAGACATGCATTATGGTTGTAAAACCCTTTGTAACTTGTAACGTATACATTAATATATTTAAAACTTGCACTTCAAAAAGGTATGAGAAAATCGGACAAGAAAGGCAGCACTTAACCTAACCATCCGAGTAAATAATTCAGTAATGCCACAACACAACTACATGGAGAAATGCCCACACATAATCCAAAGATACTATTAAAAGTCCAAGTCTGTGACAACAACATGCAGAATGACCCAATTCATTGAATAGCGGTGATTTCAATAGACCGAATGAACAACAGCCATACCCCGACTAAGTTACCTAAGGCACATGCCAAAGCAGCGACCAAATGAGGCAAACGCATGTAACCACCCCGCGACCTAGTTTAAAACACCAAGGACAGTGACCTAACACTAATACGACATAAAGAGGCACAGTAACGAGGTGACCTAGTTTAAAATATTGGGCAAGGGAGGAATGGGCGGGAAAAAACATAGCATATTTCTTGATGCCTGTAGCTCAAGAATAACCCAAGTTGACTCCAACGACCAAACAAGGCATAACTACACATTGACCTAATTTAAAAGTTGCTCTCCAGCAAACCGAACAAACCACAACAGTAAAGCGGGGGGGGGCAACATAACCTACTAGTATTTATTGCTACATGTATTTCGAAAATGTACACGCCAAAAACAGTGACCTAATTAAAAAGTACTCATCCATCACCTCAGCAACTTTTTTAAAAAAGGGGGGGGGGGTGACATTAAAAGGAGGGTAGTAGAAATTAATAGCTTAATGAATACATTAAAGGTTGAATTATATACCACCAACTAAACAATAACGAACGGATTAGCAACCGCGAGTAATATATCGGCGGAAACCAACAAAACCCCAAATAAACAATAAGTCTCCCTGGGCGTAGAAAAAATCAAGTTGTTGTTATCGAATGGACGAAATTCCCAAGCTTTGGTCGTTTGACTGAAATTGACAGTATAATGAAATATACAACCCTATGATATTAAATGTCCATCAGTTTGTACTTTTGTATTGTCAAAATATTTGAAACATATCTCTGCCAGACATCGTTACGCGGAAGAGAATATCCATATACAGCTCACAGAATTGTCTGTATGAAATAATGAACTGTTTTCTCAAACATTAAATGCCATTATCAAATCAGACACAAACGCAATTATAAGGCCAGACCTTATAAACAAGTGCGTTCCTAGAAATATGTTTTTAAATACATGTTACATGACTTTCAATATGTCACGTTTGTTTAGCACAATATAATATACTCTAGATGACAAGTTGGAAGCAAGTAACAATTAACAGAATGACAGTTTGGAATGGCATGTTAACGCAAGCATTTGACTTACAAGAATTGAAATTGGACTGTGCTAATACACACTTACATCTACAGCTCACTATATTATACGAGTACACACTGTGCTCTGACAGCAAAAAAAGACAAACAATTTTCGCAATGCCTATTAATTGCTTGATGTTTACAATTGAATAAGTTGCTACACGTGCGTCATCCACCGAATTAAATTATACGTTTACGGAACCCTTATCCAGAAATAAATTTCTTGACTTTTGGAAATAACATGCCGTATACTTCTCATATTCTCTGCAGCCAGGTCAACAAACCACAGAAAACATTAACTTGATAAAAGTCTCCTAGTGTAGACAATATAACATATAGTAGTATTTGTAAATCACTATTGGACAATTTGTCATTACA
This sequence comes from Spisula subtruncata, assembly GCA_963678985.1. Lineage (NCBI taxonomy): Eukaryota > Metazoa > Mollusca > Bivalvia > Venerida > Mactridae > Spisula > Spisula subtruncata. Next base: position 2,489,327 of record OY787660.1, on the reverse strand, counting down.
CCTTTCCGAAGTACAAGACAGTGGTCATAAATGTGTATATTTGACTAGAACTTTACTTCCAGACAAATAATGCAAATCCGGTTGCTTTTAAACTATACCATTCATCAACATAATCGAATACTAGTAATGTGTTAGTTCCTTTCTTAAGCTAACACATAATACAAATGCTGGTGTCGGCCATGTTGATACAGAAAGTTTGTAGCGAAATCAGACTATTGCATGTGTTGAAATGGTACCTCGGTGTGTATCTATATATTTATTCGACATATTGTTAAAGTTTTGAGACTTGTTGACACATGTTCGGTTAACAAGTGTCAATAATCCAATACAATCTGGGGTTTAATGTGAGTGATACTTTAAATCCAAATTTAATATAGATTAAACGTAGCTGTAACCTTAAAAATGTGTTAGCAAGTAGCTGCACAATTTATCAATGTTCAACATGTAACACGTATATAGTTAGTCATTAACAATGTATCCGGTTGTTCGAGTAAAATCCCCACCATATTAACGCGTTTAATAGTAGAACATCAGTGCATTTTCGCGCTATGGAGCATTCCAAGCGAGTGATGCAATGTACACTAATTCGCTAGCTCAGAATGAGAAGGTCGTATCAACAAAATCAATATTTTGAGAAAACAAGAAAAGCTGTATGACAATTACTCTTTCCTGATAGTAAAACAATCTTTTTCAACTTCAGATTGGTCAAGATGACAAATTCTGATTTGCATGAAAATCATAAGAAGCGCCTTGCGATATAAATTTCAAGTATGCATTATTCTTATAAGGTCCTAAGTGGCACTTACGACCTTCTCATTCTAAGCCAGCGAATTATTGTATTCTCCGTATTACCGTATGACCATGTGCTCACGAGCTTTACATAATATGGAACTACGTCTTCAGTACTTTCCGAAAGAATACTACTTGTATGTTTAAATACAAAATGAAGTCATTTTAAAGAACAAGCCTCATTTAATTTGTTTAAAACGACACACTAGGCAAATTTATGGTTTCCTCTTATTGCACGTTTTAACAGGCTTGGAAAATAAACTAATTGTTCAAGTATCGACTCGTGGAGTGGTGCTGACATAACGGATGCAAAAATGTAGAAAGACGGATAGACACTCAGGTTCCAGTTGTGTTTGATGTTCGCACCTTGTAAAGCAGCAAATTCACAAATATTGTTCGTGTCTAGATAGCTTTACATTTTGTACATGAAGTGTTTTTGAAGCATGTGTTTTTACTTTGGTCGTTTTCATATTTTTTACACATTATACCTAATCCTAGATAGTGTCTGAGATAAATCCGAAATATTTTATTATATAATGACACAACATTATGTTGTCCCTTCTTCATTGCGGGCATAAACAAGTACACTATTTTACTCAGGGAAATACAAGTATGCATTTTGTTCTGCTACAAAATGAATATTTATATATGTATAGTACTTAGGTCGAAACATGAATAACTAGAATTTACCAACGGTACTATAATTTTGACTATTACCCAAATCTTCTAAATGATACTTTAAATGTCCTATGCCCAGTGTCACAGAGTACTAATCAAATTGCATTTGCCAGCACTTTATGTTCATGTTGTCTACAGTAAATGACAGAGGAGCACAATACACGTACCGAATCACCAAATATAGAATAAAATCAACTGCACTGAACACATTTGGAACACAGCTGCTTATTGTGCCTACTAACCTCAGTGTTCAGGGTCATGGTATTTGTTTTATCACAGAACTATAACTTGTCTTAGATGTATGTTATTACGTGCATGTACATACGCGTTTACCTAGTACAACGAGGTAATTCAACCGTTTTTTAAGCTGAAGGTTTATTTGCTCGCTCAATTGTGACGGGCATTGTGCCCTGTAAGTCGTGTTCGTGATAAGTGCCGATTGAATTGTGAAGTATGCAAGTGTCATACTTTTAATACTCATATTTATATTAAAACATTTTAGCGACTTGTCTTGGCTGCGTTTCATTCGGTCTCATGCAATAACCGCTATTCTATAATTTCTTTGTGAAATTCGATCATCCTGCATTTTTCGGCAGGGACTTGGACTTTTAATTGTTTCTTTGGCTTATGTTTGGGCATTGCTCAGTGTAGTTGTGTTGTGATGTTTCTGATTTCTATACTCCGCTGGTTAGGTTGAGAGCTACCGACCATGTCTGATTGATTTTCACATAACCTTTGTGTGATATATTGTGATGTTTGTCGATAGTGAATGGTGTGAGCATTTGGAAAGGTTTCCATGGATGCGTTAATTGCAATCATGAAATATCAACCCGTACATCGTAATAAAATAATTGCCTATTTTTGAAGGATGGCATTATGTATTTTGCTCAAGATGTTTTGAAATTATTCTTGGATTGATGTTACGGCTTATGCGTCGGTTAGAATTTAAGCGATATAATGTAGTTTATGAATACGCCAGAACAACTTCACAAAAATATACTTGTTATAATCTTCGCTTATTCTTTAGAACCGTTTTTGTAAACATACAATTAGTAGATTTCCCCTGTGAACAATAGAACTGCTTCCAGAATAAATTGTAATATTTCATCACAATGTTCATAGTAAATGTAAAATCGTTCAAAGAAAAAGTTAGTCCAAAGCATATATTGTTAGATTGCGGCGAAATAAAACAAGACGTTTATTGGCACCATAATATGCATCCTTCATGTTAATTGAAACAGTAGCAGACCAGATCCTATTTCTCAGGAAGATATTAACATCATTATTCCCATCCATTTCTAGGAGTACAATAAAATTACCTGAATCATTAATTTTAAAGCATCGTCGCCTTCAAGCTTATTTTTCTAGTTTAGTATGTCATCGTTATTTTCTAGTGGCTATAGCGATACATATAAGATTGTATAGGTCAAAGATCTGCCGCAACTAAATGTCTCTATGCTAACTGACCACAATAATGAAGGGTATAACCCTACGCTATTTTACTTCCATAAGCTTGTACTTTCGTATTGTCCAAACATTTGAAACATATCTCTGGCAGACATCGTTATTCGGAATAGCACAAACATATACTACTTATACCTCGTAGATGTGTCTGGATGAAGTAACGAACTGTTTTCTCCCCTGAAGATATCAGCGCGATAATAAGAAGGTGAATAATCTGAAAATGTACTGTAGATTTAACATTAAATTTCGTTATAAAATCAGACACAAACTCAATTATAACGTTAGACCTAGTAAACAAGTGCGTTTCTAGGAATTAATTTTACACAATATCAAATAAGTGCTACCCTTTATCTGGGCTCGACTTTTTAAAGTTCAGATCATACGGACCGTCACTTCGGTTGTTTAGTTGACACCTTCCCTATCTGGTTTTCTATTACTATATTAAGCGAAAGATCCCTGGTCAAAAACGTTATCACTGAACTAAATATGAAAAGTATGTCTCTGAGTATTCGGGTATAGGTCAATTTAATATCAAATCGGTCTATTCATTTTCAATCTAATGCATACATACTGAAATGACGTCCTATGGCCATTATTTTACTAGATATGTTATTAATGGAACAATGATAACTTTTCCAAATTGTGTAAGGAATATTCACCCTATCATGAAACATATACAAGAAGACCGTCAGCTCGGTTTCAATGTCTGGTGCATTTAAATGTTCTTCTCCGTATTACCTCGTACATACGTGCTTTACATAATGAGCAATTTCATAATTTTGTAGTACATGTTTTACTTTCCAAATGAACATTAAATGTATTTAGGAATGCATAATGAAGCTAGTTTTAAAAAAACAGCCTATCTACTTCGTTTGAAACGGCAAACTAGGAAATTGATGATTCCACATAATTGCACGTTTTCACAGGCTTGGAAAATAAGCTTATTTTACAAGTTGCATCGTCATAATGCTTAGATACTTCAGTGGCTGCTGGTAATCTCGTTAAGCAGAACAGCAGCATATACGAGGGCCCATCAGTAATGTCATGAACTAAATCCACTGTTTTTTTAACGCTCTGGCATATTGACATATTGCTATGGAAATTTTCCATAATAAAAAGCTGCCAAATTTATAAATGACGTCACTATTTATGACGTCACATCAATATTCTAATGTTATATAACTGTCTACTTTTTTCTTTGTTGAATAATTTCTCCGAAAGCTACTGTTATTAGTAACTATTGCAGCAATAATTCAATCTCAGCTGTTATCGGCTATGAAAAGAAAACATACACAACTTCAAATGTATGAGATTATGTTATACAATGAAAATTCGGCAATCCACAGGAGCAGCGTTGTTTCGTACACAATCTAGGACCTCAATTGGGTTGGGTGCGTCGTAAGCGGTACATTGCGGACAATGTCACGTGACAGGGTAAAAATTTAAGCATATAATTTGCTTTTATTTCAATCGTTCGGCTCTCAATCCGAATTTTAAATTAATATTTAATCATGATGTATTGTCAAGCGACGAACCGCGTTTGGTATTGATGTGGGGAATTTTGACATTTGTTGCAATTAAATCAATTAGAAGTTCACCAAACGGACAAAAGACGAAGCAAAATTTTACTCATATTAAATCCCAAATCGCAATTTATTTTATCAATCTCGGATAGAATGCTTAACTCACAGATTAAACGGAAATGATCTGTCATGATCAGGTTATATTAATCACCATCAAGGGACCAGGATTATATTCGTTACTGATTCTGCTTGCACAATCACATTGGTTTATTTATATGAGCTTGATTAAATTTGTTTTATTCGAAATAAGAGATGCAATGTATACCACTAAACATTTACCCCGACTTTTAATTACCTAAATTATTTGCAAACAGACATATGTCATTCTAGAGAAATCAGATTGATCCAGAGATTACAAAATGTTTTTCAACTGTCATTACCAATCCCAAAAAAAAATTCCGGAGACGGAAGCTTAAATCTAACTCTTCCGAGATATCAAAACCAATTACATACACAAATAACTGTATTTAAATTCAGACTTTAGAATAAAAAATGTTAAACTTATAGACTGGTTAAATATGATCAGCATTACTTGTAAGTCTTAAAAGAAGTTAAATACAATAGTTCAAAGTAAACGTGAGCTTTATATTAATCATAGTCTCATTATGTGATACTGAGTCTACAGAATTTCTTAATTTGTTAAGTGACTAAAACCGGAAATTACTTGAGTTGAGTACACAAGGCAATAAAGTATGTGCATCCAGTAACGGTGCTTAAAAGAAAACCGGCGTTTAAAAAGATGGAAGTGTGTATTATCATTATCAGATGATGGCGAGATTGTCATTTTATTTGGGCAGCTGTATCAGTTGTGTCAACAAGTTCTTCCAACAGAATATGTATTCGAAGTTCAAGTTATAAGTGTTATGTACTTGAAGGGTCTATAGTCGTGTGTCGGATACAATTGTGTTTTTCTTAGTATTTCAATAATGCCAGGACAATCAGTAGAAGACTGAAAAAATACTGGGGATTAAAAAATCTTCCCTACGGAATACGTCTTTGTCTGTGAGTTTTGCACTGTACATGATGCAATTGGATTAAGCAAGTTAATTATGCAAGAAGGTGTTCTACCCCCCAGTGTCTCGCCAGGGAAAGTGATAATTCGAATTTAATAACATTTGTTTCTGTGGTGACAAAGATAATTAACATTTACAGTACCTCTATATTAGTCTTAGTAGTGTTATTTAATTAAATCTTAGTTGTACCATATTGCGCTTAACATTTGTGCCAACTTTATGTAATCAGATATTCGCCTTATTTTATTACAATAAATATACTAATGGCATTACCAGTCAAAAGCCACAAAGAAACGGCGATAGAACCTAGTCCCTCTCACAAGAGTTTGACATAGAACGATCTACCAAACTACTAGAAGAATGATGTTTCATGCAAGACTATGAACATGTGCCAATCCCACAATGAACTACGAGTGTGTTTACCTTTTTCACCATGTTAAAGGATTTTCTGAGCCCATATGAACAGTGTACTTGTCAAGCAAATGCTAAATCGGGACTCTTTCATTATTCATAACATGCCTTAGCTTTGCCTTTATTTGCCTGTCAGCTCTCTGTGTGCCTCTATCACGGATCGCCGGTTTAGGCGGCAAGCGCGCTAACCGCTGAGCTACGGAGGCCTCGAATAGGTTTTATATCAGAGCAAATACGTTTTTATTACGAGTTGATTGTGGCATTGTTCCTGGTGAGTTTTTTCTATATTCTGTGTAGTGTTTTATTCATTGTATTGCTAACTTTTATTAAAATCCACAAGACAAAGAATGGGGGAATTATGCGTTACATCTATTTCGAATGGTGTGATATTTAGAAAAAAAAATCGCGCGGATTATGTATTATGCGTGGAATGGTAACGGTTTCATTTTCGTAGTACTAATACATACATTATGAATGATAAATACGAGGTAAAAATCGTAGCTCTTTTGGTTATTATTTTAAATATTATAAAAGTCTTAGATCACGAACGGTTAACAATTATTCGCTATATTTATAACATACTGGGGCGGATTAGTGAAGAAAGTCGATGATTTAATTGAAAATAAACTTGTTTAACATAACGCGTTATCGTGGAAACATCTCGAATAACCTCTAAGGGTAAAGTGTTCTCTATTCGTGTTGTTTGATTTAACGCAATGAAATAGTATTATTATGAAAACAGCAAATATAAATTATAGTTCGCCGACGTTATGACATTTGCTTCTATTTACGTTAATATTTCAGTTCTACTTTAAATTCAGTGAATGTTGTGTAGTTTCTTTAGTGACGAAATGCTACCAGAAAATGTTAACAAATCATATTTCAAGGAAGAATGTCCCATTATTCTTCCTATGGAGAGATGTTTTCATTTTTTTCGTAATATCCGTCAGAACAAACAGTGTGTGTGTTCGCATAATTCTGAATCAACGTGTCATCAACTGGTCTTAACATAGGACGACATTACGTGACATTCATGTGGCGTGTTTTCACTGCCGAATTATCCAATGGAAGAACGCGCCAAATTACTATCTAATAACTGGTTTCTTGTCAATTTTAATTAAAGTTCACTTTCCAATAACACTCGGTTTTATTTAACGGACATTCAGTTCTTTGTCAACTTAATTTACGACACAACCAATTGCTTGTCTATGTTGAAGTTGTAATAAACAGGTATTTTGTTTGATTGTTAGTTTGTTGATATTCCCGCATAAAACCTATATGCACATTGAAAATGATGGATGTCATAGCTCTAATGTTTATCGAATAGTTTGTGGTTTGTCATCAAAATCGTTTATTGTGCATACAAAGTAAAACACGCCAATTTAGCTTTCTACAAGAAATAATGGCAGACTGTTTTATAATGGTATACAGACGTTAGCAAGTAGAAACTGTTCTAAATACTAAAATCCCATACGCGAATACCGATGGAAACACAATGAAAAAAGTATGATAGAACATAGGACAGGGTATTCAGCACTCAACTTAAACACCCGATCACCGAGGACAAATCATAACGTCACATATGACACTCGTACAGTGCAATGAAGTTAGCAACTGAAAACCAACATTCAGCTGACAAATAACTGATACATGTAACCCTTTCTCCAGCTTTCTAAATATAAAGTTCTGATACCAGTTCATTTAACACGAACAAGTATCATCACCTAACAAGTGCACTACAGTTCCATAGCTTCAAGTTGTATCATGTTTGTAGTTTCCACATGAGCATTTGTGCTGTAATAGAACATGTACTTTCACCTTTATTTGTCCAGAGTGTATCTGCGGACTGTAAACAGGCACCGGGGGTTTCATGTTCCTATATCTGTAACTTGATGGTACGTTGAGTACTTTCATAGTGATTCAAATAGTTACCTAACAAGTGCACTACAGTACAATTGTTTCATCTTTTATCATGTCTGTAGTATTCCACATGAGCATTTGTGCAGAGATATGTGTTTGTAATAAAATATGTGCTTTCACCTTTATTTGTCCAGAGTGTATATGTATCTGTGGTTCGTAAACAAGCACCGGGGTTTTTTTGGTTCCTATATCTTTATCTTAATGAAACGTCGAGTACTTTTATAGTGATTCAATTAGTTAATGAAATATCTCGCATGTTTTTAGTAATTATTACTATGATGACACACTAGTGTTTAATATTTAATGACCTCATCTCATATTGTACTGATATTGCTACTGAACCTATCTAATCGTATTTATTATATTATCTATAGTAAAGCATAACGCGAGCAACGGGAAATAATGGCTTGGTGCTCGTTTTTGCTTGATAATTGTAATATTGGCCTTTGTAACGTGTACTTGTATAATTCTGTGATCTTTACATTGTTTGTACTTTTCTTGCTCTCAAGTTTTTGTTAAATGTTGGCGTCCTTTCCGGTTTGTGCCCTGTTTCATTGTCCTTATGTTATACTCACAGAGATATATCTCAGTTTGAACTACATGTACAACCCATTCTGCTCTCGAACCGCGTATCAGTATTTCTGGGGCGAATTTTAAAACAAAATCACAATTTGATTCATTGGAAGTTCTCTGAAACTGAAAAAATAACATTAATTGTTAATTATATGAACTCCCAATTCGCAATTATTTGGAGCAATCACGGTCAAAATGGTTTATTCATCAACAAAAACAACAGCACTCTATCATGATCAAGCTTGATTAATCACCAAGTTGAGTCTGTTTTCGCTGACAAAGTGCATTATTTATAGGAGCATGATTAAATGAACAATCTTAACTAAATAAAAGTGACTTTAGGCCGACAAATAGCTTGATGGTTTACATATTAAGCCAACTTACTTTACTTAGTGATAAAATAAAACAAAGAAATCCATTTATGTTGATATTCTCTCCCTTGAACATTTGAAAGTTGGGCACATTTTATACGTTTCTGTAATGTACAATGTAGTCTTCGTAGCAAAACCATCTTATAGCAGGGTACTGATACAAAAGAAATCAAGCTGCTTCAAGTCCCATTTCAGACGTCAGAGACAGTCATTGTACATGGCCATCCGGATTATCTCTGCCTAATTGGCAAATTATCTGAAATCAGAAATCTGAATTATAGGCCGTGCCTTAGTTCATATTATATGTTAGTTGAAGAAGACCTACCTTATCCAGTATGTTGGGAGCAGATAATTGACTTCAACTGAACGATAATTACAGCGGAAGTCCCAACAAATAACAATGACATGTCAATATGGCAGACGTATAGGACTATCTAAATACATGTTACGTCACGTCATACTAGAACAGTGTCTAATTTTAGCTGACATATTCGAAACAAAGACCAATTTACAACATGACTGGAACTTTTCAGATTGACGTGTACACGCACTATTTGAATTTCACGAGTTAAAATTGAAATGTTATGTTTTTCTTAAGTGACAAGTTGCAATAATGTCGTATCACAAACATGTATCAAGTAAATTGGAATTGATAATTTCGTCGAAAATGAAAAACCCTTATTTTGCGCGTTTGAATAGACGTTTTACCATTTGTGATGGTGTGATCATTCAAGCGTAATGGAGGCCAACGGAAATGGGTTCAACATGAACTCTATCGGTACACAAATGGACAATGTTAGTAAAAAGTTCTTTCGAGTTAGCAATATAAAAAAATTGAATTTTTAATTGGTTTGCGAAACTTCTGACTTTCAGTATATATGCCAAAAACATAGACCATAGTGACCAAACAGTACAGCGACCTAATTAAAAATAACTCATCCGTCACCTCAGCAACCTACAACTTTTTTTTAAAAAAGGGGCGGTGGGCATTAAAAAGGTGTGCAGTGGACATGTTTAGCTTGATAAATGCCTATTTACCACCAACCGCGAGTAATATATCAGGGAAAACCAGCAAATCCCCAAATAACCAATAAGCCCCCTGAACGAAGAAAACAAATCTAGTCGGTGTTATCGGATGGACGGAATTCCCAAGCTTTGGTCGTTTGCATGAAATAGACAGAATAATGAAAGATGCAACCATGGGATATTAAACTTCCATCAGTTTGTACTTTTGTATTGCCAAAATATTTGAAACATATCTCTGCCAGACATCGTTACGCTGAATAGAATATCCATATACAGCTCACAAAACTGTCTGTATGAAAAATGAACTGTTTTCTCAAACATTAAACGTAATTATAAGGCCAGCCATAATAAACAAATGTGTTCCTAGAAATATGATTTTTTACAAAATCAATGAAATGCTACCCTATATCTGCTTTCGACTTTAAAGTTCAGACAGGATGAGACCGCCGCAGTTGAAATTGATTGTCATTTGATTGTTTAGTTGATCCTTTTCTGTGTAGTTTTCTATTGTCATTTTAAGGCAATTGGATTGGCATGTTAACACTGACTTACGTGCAAGAAAATGAAATTGGACTGTGGTAATGCACAGTAAATATATACAGCTCACTTTTTTATGCGCATTTTGTTCCGAATGCAAATCAAAGACTATAAACATAGCATTTACTGATTCAACTTTCGCAATACGTATGTACCCATTGACGTTTTGGATAATGTTGATAATTAAATAAGCAGCGTCATTCACCAAAATAAATTAGAAGCCTTTGGAACCCTTATCCAGAAATAAATGTGTTAACTTTTGGAATAACATGGTGGATTTCTACTTTTCTGCCATGTCAAGAAACTAAAGAAAATATTAACTTGATAAAAGTATCCCAGTGCAGAAATAATAGCATATAATAGTATTTGTAAATGAAGCGTCATCCAACACATGACATTAGATGTTTACGGAACCCGTATCAAAAAATGAGTTTCTTAAAATTATAGCATTGCATGGTGGCGTATTTCTCTGCTGGCAGGCCAACAATCTACATAAAACATTAACATGAGGAAAGTCTTCTGGTACAGGAAGTCGAATCAATAGCATATAATAGTATTTGTAAATCACTAATGGACAAATTGCATTACACCTAACCCCAGTGCAAGACAGAATCCTCACATGTTTGGTTATAGCTGGACTTTGAATTGGATAATTAAAAACTTTCTCCAGTTTTCTTTAAAACAACATTATTTACCAACATAAACTAATAATACGTGTGTCCTTTTCTTAAGCAAATGCCTCATACAACGACCTACGTAGTGCGTAACGACAGCTGTGACATCACACAGTGACATTTCTTGAAATGGTACCTTTGTGTGAAGTGGTATATTTATTTGGTTGGTGGTTACAATTCTCGACCATATTGGCACCGAATCAGTATATTACTCTATCATCGCACGTATTCGAGAAGTTTCATTTTATGGTACATTTAAAATGAGTGCTATTCTAACTTCCCTCTCCAGATAACCTCGTACCTAGATGTACTTGCTTTGCATAATGGGCAAGTTCATCATTTAAAATTAGTACTTTCCAAATGAACACGTATTGTATAAATGTATGAATACAAAATGAAGCCAGTTTAAAGAACAAGCCTTATTTACTTCGTTTGAAACGACACACAATGGAAATGTATGGGTTCTCCTAATTGTACGATTTAACAGGCTTGGAAAATAAGCTTATAACGTTATTGCAATTACCATCATAATGCGCAGACACTTCAGTGACTGCAGGTACTCTTGTTAAGTAGAAAATAAGCATATTTTGTTCGTGTGTAGAAAAATAACCATGTGGAACCTTTTGCTTTTTTATATATTCATATATGAAACATTATCATTGATTCAAAATATTATCTCTGCAATTTGTAGACGGTTGTGTTTTTAATTAGTCCATCGATCTAAAATTATACACATAAATCATGCATTCCTTGTACATTTGTCGCTGTGTGTAATTTCAAACAAGCGTAGATCAATGAGCTAAAATACAGAAAAAACACAGGGGCAAATCACAATGAACTACTTCATTAAAAAAGTACCATCGATGTCAAAGAACTGTTCGACTGTCAGTCTGGACTTAAATTAGTTCTGCTCACAATCTGAATTTATATTAATTTTTAATCATGATTTACCGTCGAGCGACGAACAGCCTTTGTGGAATTTAGATTATCATAGCAATTAAATCAATTAGAAATTCACAAAACTGACATAATGCCGACACAAACGTTTAATCATATTAAATCCCAAGTCGCAAATTCTTTGGATCAATCTCGGAGGAAATATTTAACTCACAGATTTAACGATAACACTCTATCATGATCAAGTTCTTTTAACCATCAACCATGGTTCAGGGTTAATCTCGGAACTGGCACTGTTTGCACAATCTCGGTTATTTATATGAGCTGATTTCTTTTCAAAATAAGTTATGCAAAGTATACCTTTAAACATTTACCCCGACTTTTAAATCGACTAAATTCTTAGCAAACAGTAATACTTCCCTCTGGAGGATGCAGACTGTTCAGAGATGATAAAATGTATTGAAACTGTCATTACCAATCACAAGAAAAGATTCCAGAGACGGAAGCTTAACACTTACTTTTTCGAAATACCAAAATCTATTACATTAACAAACAACTGTATTTAAGTTCAGAGTCTTGGGTAAGAGAAGTACATTGAACGTAAGAGTTTTATAAACTGGTTAAATATGATTAGTCTTTCTGTTAAGCCTAAGAAGAACTTCAATAAAGTAGATCGAAGTAAAACATTTTCATCATACTTTGAACAATCAGTATAAGACTGAAAATACAGGGAATTACAAAAATGTCCCTACCACCAAATGTTACATGTTACAATTTCATTGAGGAAGTTAAATATGCAAGAAGGTGTTCTACCCCCAGTTCTCTCCAGGGAAAGTGATAATTAGAATTAAATATTAGTTTCTGTGGTGACAAAGGTAATTAACATTTACAGTACCTCTATATTAGTCTAAATAGTTTTATTTATTTAAATGTTAGTTGTACCATATTGCACTTGACACTTTGGCCAACTTTATGTAATCAGATATATGGCTTATTCTATTACAATAAATAAAGTCACCCTCGCAAGTGTTTGACATAGTTTGGCCTGTTATATCATATGGTGCCGCTATCTGGGGCACAAAGTCATTTTCTTGTATTAATGCTGTTGAGAGTAGAGCTATGCGCTTTTTTCTGGCTGTTGGTCGGTATACATCCAATAATGCGCTTTATGGTGAGTTTGCTTGGCGGCCGCCTCATGTGAAGCAGTGGAGATCTGTCGCACAACAGTGGCATAGGACTTTAAGAATGAGACACGATAGAGTAAATTATAAGATATTTAAATTTTGTGATGTTAAAAGTAATAATCGTTGCAAAAATTGGCAATATGAATGTAAAAGCCATATGACCAAAATTGATCTGGCACCTTTGGCAACTGGCTGTGGTGTCTTGTCATCTAAGTATTTCTGTGATAAAGTTTTAACATACACAATGCAACATTTTATTCCAATATGGAGAGATAATATAAATAAAGAAGTTGGATGTTCAGGAAAGGGACGTAATAAACTTAGGACATATAAATTATTTAAGTAAGAGTTCTCACTTGAAACTTATATAGAATGTCAAATTCCTTTAAAACATAAATCTGCCTTAGTAAAATTTAGATGTGGTATAGCTCCTTGGAGATTAGAGACAGGAAGATACGAAAATATTCCAGAAAATCTGCGTGTATGTCCGGTCTGTAAAAATAATGTTGAAAATGAAATACATGTTTTGTTTCACTGCAATGCGTATCAAAATATTAGAGACACACTTACGTTAAAAGCTTGTGAGTTAAATGCCAATTACTTTAATCTTACAGATCAAGATAAGTTAATATTTGTATTGTCCAATATGAACATGATTAAAGTCAGTGCCAAAACCTGTTTTAATATTTTAAAAAGTAGAAATGATTTTCTATATAATTGATCATATTTCCTTTTTAATTTATCTTTTTCTTTATCAATTATGTAATGTTTTAAATGTCATATGCAAGTTATTGTGATACATAATGTATATTGTATGAAATCCATCTAATAAGTCCATAGTATTGAAAGCAAATGCTCTTTCTTCTAACGTTTTTCTAGTTAATGTACATTACAAGTACCACCACCTGTGTTTGGGTTTTGGTGTCTTTATACAGCTTTTTACTTACCTAAACCAAGTATCTAAAAATATTAAGCTATGGACTTGTTAGATAACTTTCATTTATTGTTGTAAAATAGATATTTTTATTGGTTTATGATGCTGGTCTCTTATAATTCTAGTCAGAATGACCACATATTTTAGTTGTTTTATATGATGTTGTTTGCATAATTGTAAATGTGGATGAGACAGAAATAAACAATTTATATAGGACCAGGAACAGGAGTTTTAAACAAGGAGTACATGTAAAAACAAAGCTACAGAACGGAACCATGGTTTCGAAAGGAAGAAAGCAAAACGACCACATGGAACATATTTCAAATACGTAGTTGAAAAAAGAAACATACATTGCCACCTACAACATTGATATAGCTCTCGTAAAAGTACTGCTCTCATTTAATTGCCCATGTTCAATGCATATCATCAGTAACGGCATTGACGTACTTATATATGTTCCTGTAGATTAACCATTGCATTGTCATGAACTAGTTTCCTCACCAAACAAATGCACTACCATTGTTCCCTGTTTTATCATGCTTGTAGTATTCTACATGAGCATTGGAGCAGAGATATGTGTTTTTAATCGAACATGTGCCTTCACCTTTATTTGTCAAGAGTGACATGAATATGTGAATTGTAAACTAGCACTTGGTTTCACAATCCTGGATCTTTATCTTGCTGAAACGTCGAGTGCTTTTAGACTGATTTAATTAGTCATGGAAATAGCTCGCATGTTTCTAATAATTAGTTCTATGATGATACGTTATTGTTTAATATTTAATGACCTCATCTAGAATATTGTATTGATGTTGTTATTGAACAAACTTAATCTTATCTATAGGATAGCAGGTCACGAGCAATATCAGTTTGCTTGATAGGATATGATGACTTGGGGTGAAAAATAAAGTACCTGTTTATGCTTGATCATTTTGATATTGATCATTGTAACATGCACTGTTATCTGTGATTTTACATTGTTTGTACGTTTCGCGCTCTGTTGATACAGATTGAGTGCAACCGCCCTGTCATCACTTTCGGTTTGTTACCTGTTTCATTGTATGTAAGGTTGTACTATTGATAGAGAAACCTCAATAAATAAATAAATTTCCAAATGCTACACACTCATTCGTCCGTCGCCTCACTCAGTAAAACAAGCGGAGTAAAGACCAACAGTCAATAACGATGACTGGCACACATTTCAGGGACAAATCACAAATCGTGTCCAAGAATTGTACAGTTTAAACTTTAGCCTGACCTACGACCTATTCCGCTCTTAACCTATCGTTCGAATTATTATTTTATCATGATTTATCGTCAATTGGCGAACCACCAATCAGTATTTCTCAGACAAATTTTGACAAATATCACAATTTAATTTATTAGCACTTCTCAAAATTGGAAAAAACACAAACCTATAATAACAAATTCCAAATCGCATTTTTTAGATCAATCACGGTCGAAATGTTTTATTCATCGATAAAACGTTAACACTCAATCATGATCAAGCTTGATTAATCACCAGGGGTAAAATCGGTGTTGTTTTTGTGTACATTATGCTTTATTTATAGGAGCCTGATTCAATAATCAAATCTTAACTGAATGAAATAGACTAACAGCTTGATGATTGACATGATCAAACTTACTAACTTTAGTTATCGATAGATGTATAATTATAAATGACATAATAATGATATTTTTAGAATAAAGACAACAATTTATGCTGATAACCTTGACAATTTGACATTTAGGCACATTTCTTTACTGAATCTTCTTTGCAAATTCTTCTTGTAATAGAAAGGAGTGTATATTATTAAACCAGTATATATACTTGATTTAAAAACTAAAATACATTGGAAGCATCAATGAGTAAAATGCAAGGAAAAGTGGTAATTTACGACGTAATTTGCTGCTGAGACAAAAATATGTAATATCTAAAAATTATTTTATGTCCTGTATATGTTAATCAATGGTGTATAACAACAAATCTTATCTTAAAAAACTGACAAAGTTATTAAAATTATTTATGTTACGATATATTTATGATCACCCTGTACCTATTATCGGAGTATTTGTATGCATTTCACCTCTACAAACATAGGTCATTCAACTGGATCAACAATATTTTTAATCATAGTTGACAGAACTTACATTAATAAGACATAGCCACGTTCAATGCAGTATACAAACTGTCTGTGTTAATTTGAAACAAGCGGTTTATTGTTCGTTAACATTAGCTACTTGAACTCTTATAATATACTCTTATATTAAAATATTGACGTACTGCAGCAGTAGTCGAAGGGTAATATTCAGTCACATGCATGATATGTCAACGTCAGTCATTAGACAACGTGATGTTGTCTTCTACTTTACGAGTCCTGGTACGCGATACATTGTTAGTATATCAGATTTTCTGGTTAATGATATCATTCATTAATGAAGAATAATGGGCGCTTCTCATTACATTTAATGAAGTATTGTTTATGTGTGTCTGTCATGTGGGTGGAAACATTCTGTCCTTTGTAGATATTACAGAGGCGTATTTGTCCATATTGTAATTATTAAAAACTTATTAAAAGCTCACCAACGAAACAGGACCGATATATCGCTGGTTTAGAATGAGAAGGTCGTAACTGCTACTTACGACATTATTAGACCGATATATATTTGAAGGCTGCATCACAATGCGCTTCTTATAGCCTATTGTCATGGAAATCGGACTTGTCAAGTTGACCAACTGAGATTTTTACAGCTGGTTTACCATGATTTCTCAAAGTATCGAATTTGTAGTTACGACATTCTCATTCTAAGCCAGAGATATGTTTTTGCAAGTTGATCACTTTTTTTGGCCTTAAATATTTAGCATGTAATTGCATTACCCATTGGGCAGTTTTCAAACTGTGCCAAGGAAACACTGTTGCAAAATGTTTTGTCAAAATTGATTTTGTGGACACTGAAATAACTTAATTGACGGTAAAACAACATCTCAAACGCCATTCTCTATCTTACGCACATGGTTAATAGTATCATTTATTTAAGACATGCAGTTTGGATGGCATTGTGTAGTATGATATCCAACGTTGACACCATATGTTTTAATACCCTTGTAACCTGTAACATACTAGTATCCATCAAAAAGATTTAAGACTGGTAGCTCAAGTCAGTATTATCGGTTGCACGTTATTCTCAAACTGCTGACGTGTTTCTGAAACTGACAGAAAATTAAGGATGCAATCCTAGCCTATTACAATTCTATCAGATTGCACTTTTGTAGTGTCAAAATATTTGATACTTATCTTTCCCAGACATCGTTATGCGGACAATATTACCAGAAAATGCTCATTGAAATGTCTGTAAGAAGTAATAAACTGATTCCTTCCTATTAAGACATCAGCGAGATAATAAGCATGTAGTAGGGGAAAATATTTCCAATTTTGGCCGATTTTGTTACCGGAAAGACAATGACTCAATATTTTACATACACAAACCCAACACCTTACTTGACCTTTTAAGGATGGGAGCAGCACTGACAAACAGTTATGCTTAGAGAAATCCAAGATGGCGTCCAAGATGGCCACCAAAAAACGAAAATATCAGCGTTTGCCTTTATATAGCCCCTGGGACATTAGAAATGACATTTCTTATGGGAATAAGTCATTTAAACAATGTTTGGTATGTTGTTCTTGTCATATTAGGTGATTTTGGTGGATAATTGTAAACATGGAACGTTATCAAGTTGTTTTTCATCATATTTATCATCAAATTGTGGCAAAAATTAGGAGTAGGGGTACGATTTTTAACAACCCATGATTATTCTTACCAAATTTATAACAATTCTTGTGTTAAGTATATGCTATATAGTTGGGGAATTGCAAATACTAACAAATTTACAAAATAAAAGTACTAAGATATTGACAATACACTATAAAAGTGGGTGGGGTACGAATTTCTTAAAATCTACGAAAAGCATCAATATTTTACTTAATATACATAATTGAGACACTTTACCGTATGGAAAACAGTTTGCTCCATTTAACTATCAGGAAAGTTGGAGCGTGGTGTCATTTATGCACCTTTCAATTAAATATTGGAATGTTTTCTCGAATTTTCCTATTACGTACGGTCCAAAAGTTACACTTTCCTCACGGTCTGGTGACAATTTGGCTAAAAAATCAAAGGGGTCTGCCATGAAAGGCAACAAGAGGTGTTGTATACCAAAATGTCCGGGCAGTTATGCTGATTCAAAAAAGGCGGGAGCCTTTCGTGGGACGATATAGCGTTTTGCGTAATCCAAAATGGCGTCCAAGATGGCCGCCATAATTTACGAATTCACCTAATAGTATATTATCTAATGTGATTTTTTTTATTTATGTATTAACTGACAGGTATTAGCCTGGATATTACTCTTTTGATGATGTACATTAACTGGACATGCTGTACTGACCACTTAAAGGTCAAGGTCAATGCCATTCCAAGGTTATATTATGAAAAATAGCTGAAAAATAGATATTTCCTCTCTAACTTTCTTATTTTAGTAAATGTTTTGTATTTAAGTTGGCATTAAATGTGATAAAATAATTTGTACACATATATTCTTTAATTATTAGTTCAGTTTTCAATTCAAAATACTAAATCTGACACTATTATGCATGTACACGTTGACAGAGAAGGTATTCTGAGGTAACTGCATCCGTAATTTGAAATTTTAAGTTTTCTAATGTAAGTTGTCATCCTAATAGTACATATATAAATAAGTATTTTATCAACATTGCTCATATCTACTCTATTCTTTTCTCATCAGGGGTAGGACCGTAGGGGTAAAGTTGATAATAATGAAACATGTTCCAAAGATGACATGATTTGAATTAGATTAGTAATCATTTGAAATGATGAAGTTGAATATTAGCAAATATGTACTTGTTAAATATTTGTAAAAATATGCTCTTCTGTCAACCTTGATGTCAATGTCATACAGGGTGTTTCATAATATCTGTCCCCATTACAAATTAATGCCATGAGAACATGTTGCATCTTTTCTGATATCTTCATATACCACTGGAAAGCCAACATTTCACTATTTTATTCAGTATATAACATGATAATTTTGCTATCATAGCAACCCAGAAAATAAGATTCTTGCAAAATGTCACTTTTTGATAATTGTTTAAATGAAGTTCAAAATGATTTTTATCCCAAATTGATAGCATAGTTTGTAAAGTATTGAACGATATAACACTGTTTATTACCCACGTAATATATTGATTACAAAGTTTAGATTATATACCACAAGTTAATTTCAGATAAGTTAGTGGTACAGTTAGTTTTCGTTTCTAGTTGCTAGGCAACGAAAGAACTTAACCACACAGATAATTCTCACTTGTAGCCAAGGTGACTGGTTTTCGACGAATATTTTTTCCAAATGGATGTGATAAATTCACAAAGAGTCGTATTGAGTCTACAATACCACCATTAAAAGCAATTGATGACTTTAAAAACATGATTTTGAAAGAGAAATAACCAAAGATCAGCAAGTTGGTTACCGGTACTTTGTATTAATTAAAGCGAGAACGTAGCGTTATGCGTTAGATTCTTGCGTCGCCTAGCAACTGGTAACCAAAACAACTGTATCACTCATAAGTGGTTAGATTATCACATATGGATGAAAGTTTCACATAGGTATAATATTTATTTTTTAAACTGGTTATATCATGCAATACTTTAGAAAAACATATTATTCAACTTGGGAAACAGATTAAATATGGACGTCATTTTGACTTTTATCGAAAAAATGACTTTTTGGGGGAATCTTAATTCCTATCTTGAATTGATATTAACATTGTCATGTTAGATATTGAATTAATCGGTACAATGCTGCCAGATATATCAGATGAGATCAAGTATGCTCTCATGGTATTAGTTTGTAATGGGGACAGATATGAAACACCCTGTATTACTGGTCAAATGTCAAATTTGGAAGTTCGTAATTTGCATTGTAAGTATGAGCACAATCAAGTAAAATAATACAGGAATAAATAGGATGTTTTATGTTGATTTGATTACTTTAACAAAAACAAAACAAATGTACCTTGATTCTTTGATAGAAAAATACTTATTGTAACCATGGCAACTGAAAATATGGTTTCCAATATTGCTGCCATCATCTTCACTCATGTATATAAAATAAAATTTACAGTTCAGTCAAATTAGCATTAAGCAAAAGAAGTTGCTGCAACAGTAACTTTTTTGGTCACCCCTCTTATTTTGTGCATAATGCGGACCTTGGTTTGCTATTTTATACAGTCATTAGTCCTTCCAAGTCCCTACTATGACTTCTGCCAACATCATAGCCCTTAGGGCGGTTGGTGACTACTTCGAAAAGTCTCGAGTCATTCTAATGGCCTGGTCACAACCCGACGTGCGTGTGTTTGCAAAGATGTGGCCACTACGTTTTTTTTCGAAAAGGAAGGAAGTACGAAGTAAGTACGTCGATGCTCATTGCATGCAAAGTTTTTCCTGACTGTAATAAAACAAAACTGTGTGAATCGTGCGTTGCTCACTTGACAAGTACGTTGCACATGACTACAACGTGCGCACATTGTACACTCGCCTGAGGATTGTCAAGTTATTGTGTAAGGAGACAGTACTTGCACGTACTGATCATGTGCGTTGTAGTTGACAGTAAAAGGCACACATTTTGCAAGAGCGTCGCATGTGTAGGGACAAATGCGTAAACAGACCAGAATGTTCCAGATACACGAAAAGTACTACATCGTGTCTGTGTGCTCAGAAAAACTTGCGAATGCCGTACTGACCGTCCACGTACGTATTTCTATGTATAACCAGCGTTTTGCACACAGACACCACATACTTGCACGCATGTCCAGTTATGAGCACCGCTTTAGAGATAAGCCTGTGAGACCCCCATAATTCAGGTTGCCTCGTTTTCTCAAATGATAAAATGTAGATCTATGATGACTTTTCCCTCCATGGCATGTCCCAAAATACCACTTAGGATCAAAGTTCCCTACACTGGTGAAAGTACTAGGGATTATAGTTCCCTACGCAGGTGAGTATCACAAATTACTAGAGATGAAAGTTCCCTTCTCTGGCGAGAATCTCATAGGACTATGGATGACAGCTTCTTACACTGGTGGATCCCTCACTAAGTACATACCTAGGATTCATCAGACAGTTGAGATAATAGTGATCGCAGCATATGACCACACAGCAATGAACTTGACAAACAAGTTTATGGCTGCCACTGTAGACTGAACCGTCATTGTTTAAAAGGGCGTTGAAGTATCTCCAAGTATAGCCATCCCAGACAATGTTTGGTACCCATCATCTCCAAGTATAGCCGTTTAAGACCATGTTTGGTACCCAATACCTCTATTTCAGCCTTGCTAGACTATGCTTGGTACCAGTCACCTTCAAGTACAGCCATGCCAGACCATGTTTGGTATCCACCATCGCCATGCACAGCCCTAACATGGCATGTTTGGAACCCACAACCTCTAGGTAGAGCCATCCTAGACCCATTTTAGTTCCCGCCATCTCTAATTACATCTATTAATGACCATGTTTGGAACCCACCACTTCCATTTGCAGCCCCCAGACCCTGTTTGTAACAAACAGCCTCTATATCCAGCCAGCCCATTTCATGTTTTGTATCCACCATCCCTATTTACAGCAATACTATACCATATTAAGTAACCATCTCCTATGAGTGCAGTCATCCCGAAACCTAACCCTGCACACTTCCAAAACATGTCGTTAAAGACTACAAACACACAAGGCCCTTCGTCCTATAACTTCTAATGAAATAATTTACTCTCTGAACCTAAGATAACACATCTACATCAAAATACACAGTACAATAAATTACAAAATGATGTTTTGCGCCGAAAGTATCAAATATGTGGGTATGTTTTATAGTTTGACCTTGAAATGACATTGACCTTGTGTGGCCAATGTTTGTCTGTAAAAAGTACAATATAAAAATATTTATAATGTTTATACAAAGATTTATTTATTCCATTAGAATTAAAACTGTCAAACTTGAAAACTAAGAATTATAGATGGACGCATCAACTCAAGAAATTGATCTTGATCAACATGCACATAAATGCCATTTGTTGCAAAGTTTTCGAATTAAAAACTGGCCTTGTGGCAGGAAATATGTGTTTTTCCAGACTTTAAACACTTTAAAACCCAACATTAACATATAATCTGTTGCAAAATGAAAAGAAGGAAGAAAATATCTCAATTTAATTCAAATTATTTTAGGTAAAATATTGACTTAAGCATTTGATAAAGTTTTGACCTCTAAATGACCTTGACCTCCACCATTTGACCTTGGTAAAATGTTCATTTCGGAAGTCCGCATATGTTTATTAATTACAATACTTATTTAATAAAATATGTATTGTCTACTTATGGGTAACAAACATGAGATTTTGACTAGTAATTAGCTTATAAAATGGCTGTAACATAGGCCGCCATCTGGGTTTCCATGGTAATTAACCTAATTTCAGCACTCTCGCCTGGATTTAAACCTTAGACACCCCTCAACACGAATAAACAAAGACATTAATAATAGAAGGAAATGGTACTCGCTGAAGCAAAATCAACTAAAGATAGCTTTCTTTTTACAACGTAAAAACGTGACTTGAACCATTTTCCTGAATTTGCACCTTGCAATGACCTTGACCTTCATGACCTTGGTAGACAGATCTATTTGAACGCTGGCCTAGACATCAGTTTGTAATAATATTGCTCTTACTTGGACATGTATGCGTATTTTACACATATGAACCCGGTGATAGTAAATGCAACGCATACAGTTATTTCATAATAATCAAAGAATTATGAAATTTTCAATTGTGGTGGGGTTACCGAATTCCTTCTTATTTTTTCATTTTTCAGCTCATGACCATAAAATAAATGTTGTTATGTGACTTAGTGATGCCACATTGTGATGACGTACATCAAACTTATTTTTGCCATAAGTGCACCTATAATTACAGATAAACTTTTGGGGATAAAACACAAATTTTACACATTTTTTGCCTTTTGACCTTCAAATGACCTTGACCCTGAAATTCAATAACCTTGACACACATATCATTTTGGAGCACCATATATGTTCCTTAACTATTGTACAAATGCATATTGGTATACAGGTGTACATACTTAGTACGAATGATTAGATAAAGATGGGGTGTGTGATTAAAGTGGCGGGAAATTTGGACGCCATCTTGGATTCCATGGTAACCTGCATGATGCCAGCTGTCCATACTCGCTGAAATCAAACTTCAAACACCCCTCTACACAAATAAACCAAAAAACCCTCTGGACCGCTGCACACAAAGAAGTCAGGATACTGGACTATATGAAAAATGTCTGAAATATCCGGAAAAATGTCAAAATTTGACCTTTGACCTCTGACTGTGACCTTGACATCAAGCGTTTGCAATTGAAGTATATATTTTCATCATTGCTGGGATATTGTGAGGTAGCATTCCAAGTTTCATTAAAATATGTTTATTCGTTAAAAATATATTAGGTTTTATCGTATACAGTGAGAAATTCAAATATGTAGCCACACGGTTGCCATGGAAACGCTGATTTAAGTGCTTTATAAATGACCCTCAGTGCTGCTCCCATCTTTTTTAACATCACCAAGACATATACTTACATATCTGAAAGTATACTTAGCAACTTTTCTAAGTCCACACTTATATTTTTTAAGATAACTTTGTCAAACGTGTATGTAGCCCAATGAAATTTGGCTAGAACTTTCTTGGGTTATAGGTTTGCAGAATTGTAAAACAAAAATTGAGTTTGATTGAAATTCATTGAGTGGACACACGCTTAACATAAGACCGCAAGAAAGTAAAAGTCGCAAATACATATTTTGATATCTTGGATGACCACCATTTAGTTTTATGTTTCTATTGTCAGTCAAAGACGCGAGTGGGAAGCATTATTGAATGAAGATATTCATTAAATTTGACCATCTGAACAAAAAGTTGTCATGTTTCTTCGACGTAGATCGAAATTACATCATGACGTCACAATAAAAATGCTAAATGCTCTTGCAATCAATATATCACAAGCAAACAATACGTTTACCTTGAATTAAACACTCAAATAGGCATGTATACGTTAAAAAGACATCAGACGTGGATTTTATGGTAATAAGTCATGATTATCGACACTAAATGCTACTCTGTACCGTACTGACGTCACTTCATTTTTGTTTGACATCATTCAACGCATAACTGTGATATTTAAATAATTTTTAAACTGTTTTTCATACGAGGTGAGTCATTGGTCATACAATGAAGGCATTAGGAATACACTCCAGGTATATGTAAACGCGTGGCGTCAAAAAAGCTCGAAACGCACGTCAATCTTGTGACGAACAAACCACGCGATGTACAACCAGTTTGATACGGGAATTATTATTACTTTGTTGTACAAACTTCACGTGCGGAATTTTGTCACTTCATTGTATATAATAAAAAAGATATGGATAAATAAAAATGAGGACTTAGAAAAGTTGTTAAGTATATCTTTCCATTGTCTCTCAGGTAACAAATTTTCGAAAATCTTCCCCTACTAATGGAAATAAACGTAATACTGTGTTGTGGATTAAACAATAAATTACATTATCAAATCAGCCACAAACACAATTATAAGTGCTACGCTATATCTGGTTTTGACTTTAAAGTTCAGATCATACGGACCGTCACAGTTAAAATTGACGTTTGGATATATAGTTGATTGACAGCTTCCCTGTCCTGTTTTCTTTAAAGAAAAAGATCCATAAGCTAGCCAAACAGATATCACATAACTATATAGAAAATGTATATCTCTGAATATATTATATATATGGGTAAATTTAATGACAAATGTGTCTATACATTTTCCATCTTTTCGATAAACATTGTAATGGAGTCATTATGCTTGTATATTTCTAAGTATGTTTAAATTAAATAATAATAACTTTTCCATATTTTGTAATTTTCTAACGAAATTACTGTTACTGGCAATGGCAAAGCATACCATTACAATATTTATATTGTTAAATGTCAAGCCGCAATGCAATGAAACATTTCAAATTATAACGATGACGAAGCATTATCTAACGTGTGTATAACATGCATTGTGGAAATAAGCTGAGAGACAACGCATTCATAATACAGAAAGTCTACAGTATGTCTAATACAGTAAATTAACGAGTCAACTAAGGGATGGTTAAAGTCGCCATGTGAAGTCTCTAATCATTTTCAATGCCAATGTAGTATACTTATAGGACTAGTAACATGTAAACACACGTTACATGACTTCCAATATGTCAAGTTTGAGTAGCACAATATATAATTTAGATGACAAGTTGGAATCAAGTAACATTTATCAGCATGACTCCGGAGAGTTTGGATTGGCATGTTACCCAAACATTTAAATATAAGAATTGAAATTGGACTGTGCTAATACACACTAAAATATACAGCTTACTATAGTATGCGCATTGCGTTCGTTCTGAAAGCAAATCAAAGACAAGACATATATCATTTACTGATTCAACTTTCACAATTTGTACTCATTGACTTATTGGCGAATGTATAGAATTGAATAAGTAGCGTCATTCACCAAAATAAATTAGAAGCCTCTGCAACCCCTATCCAGAAATATTTTTGTTAATTTCTGGAATAACATTGTGGTATATTCCTCATATTCCCTGCAGCCAGGTCTTCAAACTACAAAAAGCATTAACTTGATACAAGTCACCTAAAGTAGACAAAATAGTATTTGTAAATCACTAATGGACGAATTGCCATTACACCTTCCCGAAGTACAAGTCAGTGGTCATAAATGTGTATATTTGACTAGAACTTAACTTCGAGATAAATAATGCAAAACATATCCGGTTGCTTCTAAACTATACCATTCATCAACATAATAATACTAGTAATGTGTTAGTAAGTTAATGCATAATATAACGATCACTGTAGTGTTGTTGGTAGAGAAAGTTTGTAGCGAAATCAGACTATTACATGTGTTGAAATGGTACCTCTGTGTGTACTTATATATTTATTCGACACAAATGATAAAGTATTGACACAGGGTCAGTATATCAATAATCTATATACAATCTGATTTACTGTCGATGATACTATCCACATTTAATAAAGTTTAAAATAAATTGACACCTTTAACCTTAAACCCCCATATTAACGCGTTTAATAGTAGCACATCAGTAACGTTTTACGTTATGGATCATTTCAAACCAAATTAATCTTCTCCGTAGTACCATATTACCACGTACTCACTAGCTTTACATAATGTGGAACTACGTCTTCAGTACTTTCCAAGTGAACACTAATTGTATTTATGAATAGAAAATGAAGCCAGTTTAAAGAACAAGCCAGCCTAATTTACTTCCTTTGAAACGACACTCTAGGGAAATTTATGTTTTCTCCTAATTGTACGTTTTAACAGGCTTGGAAAATAAATTAATTGTGCAAGTATCGACTCGTCCTGACTTAATGTATAGACACTACAGTGCTAGTAGTGTTTGATGTTTCTAGATAGTGTCCATGTATGTGATAAGTCCAAACTATATACTTATATATTGCACACAACATTATGTTTTCCCTCCTGGCTGTATGTTCATGTTATATATCACAGAGGAGCACAAATATCGAATCACCAAATATATAACAACCTTAACCGCACTGAATATATTTGGAACACAGTTGTTTACTGTGCGTACTAATTTATCAAACAAAACCTCACAGTTCTCAATAATTCGCAGTCATGACATTTGTATTTTATCACATAGCTATAATATGTCTTAGATGTATGTAATTACATGTACACACGCGTTTACCCAGTGCACCTAGGCCAATCATCTGTTTTAAAGCTGAAGCTTTTCGTGCATGTAACTATAACTGTGTCTTTCAGAGGCTTATATACTTTGTTTAATTTGCCCGCTCAGTTTTGATGGGCATTGTGCCCTGATATTGATGTTCTTGATAAGTGCAGATCGGTTTGTCAAATACGCAAGTGGCACATTGTTTGATACTCATATTTATATTAAAATATTTCGCGACTTATCAATGTAGTAACCTGCAATATACACAGGCAATTAGACAACATTAGTCGATAGTAACTGATGTTAGCATTTGGAAAGTTTACCATGGAAACGATGAATGCAATAAAGAAATATCAACCCGTACATCATAATAAAATTATTTCCCATTTTTGAAGGAAGACATTTTTCTACAGCTATGCGTTTTGTTCACGATTTTGAAATTATTCTTGGTCTGAACTTATGACTAGCGTTGATAAGAATTTCTGCGATATCACGTAGTTTATAAATACGATCAAACTTCACATATGCTTGTAATAATGTTCGCTTATTCTATAAAACCGTTTTTGTGAACATACAATTAGTAGATTTCCCATGTGTTCAATAGAACTGGTTCCAGATTAAAATGTGATGCTAAATTGCAATATTCCTGGTAAATGTAAAGTCGACCAAATGCTAGTAATAGTCTAAGCATATAGTGTAAACACGCTGCGATATTAATCAAGCCATTTAGAAGCGGCATAATATACATACATCTTGTTAATGGAAACAGTAGCAGACCAGATCCAATTTCTCAGAAACTCAGAAAGATATCTACATCATTATTTCCATCCATTTCCAGAAGCACAATGCAATTAACCGGCTCTCAGAACATCATTATTTTAAAAGCGACAATAATCCTCATCAAACTCATATTTTATTTTTACCAAATTGAATGGAAAATATTTTTGATGGGTTTTGTTATTTTCTATCATTGCTGCAATGACCAACTTATACCTCTGGCTTTATGCATTGCTCATGTTTGATATTTGTTAAGATACTTTCAATGAACGATAACCATATCATATTCAGTAATCAACGCTGGACAGTCGCATTATTTTTTTAATAACTTGGACTGGTATAACACTAAAGGGACGGTTTGTTGTTGTTATTGGCGTATAATGCCAATCACATGTAGCATGATTCTTATAGACACAATTCAATTATCGATTGTTAATCATGTTACTGGCATTATCGCAGCGATAGGTAAATAGTATAATACCACTTACAGTAATACATTTATTTGCGAGATATCTTGAGACCGAATTAGGGATTATCTAACAGCTATTACAATTGTGTACTGTTTTTGCTGCTGCTTTGTGTGGTATGATAAAGTTACATCAATTTGCGCAACAAATGTTGGTGTCGTTGCGAGTGCTATAATGCGTTCGTACTACTTCAACCACTAGGCAATGGACCCGTACGTACGGTTAAGGATTCAATTCCAGGCAAAAAATATGGTTTTACGCCAGTTTATGTAACACTTACATTTTTGTTTCTGATTAGCTAGTAATATAAATTGACTCTCAATCTTGGTCGGTTTTCCTAGAATTTATAAACAACTAATACAAATTAGCTTTTCTGTGAAATACTTCAGCATAATTAAATGTCATGATCGTGACCAATGTAGTTGAGAAGAATAAACTATACTTCAATGGTATTCAATCTTGATCTGGTGTGCAAAGGATCAGTATCGTATCAATGTGAGTGGGTATGGATGCAATTCATTGATCAAATCAGTTTTGCTAAGAACCTACGACCAGTACATACTACGCTACTTCTCTAGGTACGAAATACAAGTTAATACTTCAAACAAGTTCATACCTTTCTTTTTGTTATTAAATGTTTTTTACTTACCGATAATAGAAACAAAAATGCTAAAAAACCCTGTCTGCTTTTTCTTGTGCTAATGCTAACTAATTCGGCCAGACAAATTGTTCATAAAAGAACTTAAAAAGAGCAAAATCAATCTAACGCATCCATCTTGCCTAACACTGGATGTGACAGTATGCCAGCAATAAACCGTCAATCATATTAATTCATGCGTCAGTTATAAAAATACCAATATCTGTGATTGACAATTTTCGTGGTTATAATGACCATCAGTTGGTAGACAGGGAACATATCAGGCGGGATTGTTGATTGATTACTTTGGGGTTAAGAGGATAGAGTACAGGTAAATCAGAAGGATAGATGAGTGATTGTTAAATTAAAACACTGCTTCAGTATAGACACGCCGCCAACAAAAGACAACTACATTGATACCTGTAGCGTCTGGTAGCTGACTGTAATGATTTTTTGTCGTTCTAAGTGAACATCCTGTGCCTATTTGCGCTGATGTTCTTTTAATGCGTAACTCTAGAACACGTTAATATCACAGTGGTATGCATGTACCTCTAATGTACTATATCTAGATTTACATATTAACCCAATATATATTACTAATATTGTCGTTCCAAAAATCGGCTCACCACAGGGCCATTGCCAGGATGCGTTTAAATGTATTCTTGAATTGCATACACGTTTACCTTTAATAGGGTACACTTGGAATTACATTTCAACCCAAGAGTCCCTGGTGCGGAGTTGTTTAACAATTACTACACTTTTGCGCTGCTTCGTAATTAAGTTACAAAGCCAGTGTGGAACATGGGAGATCACTGCGTACGAATTTCAAATCAATACCACCTTATTCTACGTATTGAAATAACTATGTGAATATCGCTTTTATGTATCCACGCCATCCGTCGGACGTCGAGCTGTTGCTGATGCAAAAGCTTGTTATTTACAATTGCGACTAAAATACTCAGTTATTCTTCAAACAAAGAAATACTCTCCAACGTAAAATAAGTCGAAATACAGATCTAATCTCCAAGATACTTTATCTTGGAAATATATACAAATGCTATTTGAACCAATTCGATAGCAAAATACTGACCGATGAAACGTATCAAGTAATAAAAACAGAGGTAAAAAATAAGTAGCGACAGTAGCGCGAACCATCCACATCCCTAAAAATGGACATTACGTTGAACGTCCAACATGCCAAAGATTAATACGTTGAGTGGAATGCAGTAAATTAACGAGTCAACTAAGGGGTCATTAAAGTCGCTCTATGAAGTCACTGACAATATCAATGAAGTATATTTATAAGACTTGTTAAATACATGTTATGTGACTTTCAATATGTCACTCTGTGAAGAGGCAGGTATAATTAAGTTGACATGTTGGAAATAATTACCAATTTACAGCAATGACTGAGACAGATTGAATTGGTTTGTTAACCCAAATAAACAGTGTGCTTATACAACATTAAAATATACAGCTCATTGTATTACATGTACGAGGGGTGTTCCAGAAATAGTTGGATTTTCTCATTACTTCTTACTAAGCACTTATAATTTAATTAAATTTGCTACGTATGCTATGCAATTTTTGCTTTATATACTGGCAATGCAATTTGCCCTTTGACTTTTTATTGACTGAACCGATTTCAATGAAACTCAATAGCAATCTTCATCTAAATCTCCGCTTAAATATGTACACTGATTTTATTATTTAATTTAAGATTAAAATAATGTTTCGGCGCCTGCAACAGGTACTACTCTCATGCACTGCAATGCGGGTGACCACAAAGGTTTCCTGGAAACGTACCGTCGCTATACATAATGTGATCTAAATTTAAGAGCTTAAAAATAGTCGCATAGGACTAGATCTATATATAATATATATCTTGTTATTTATGCATATTTATCTGATATTTGTTCAAAAACTACTCTTCGGTAGATGCCAGGTGCAAAGAGGTATTTTCATGTGAAAGAGACATAGTGCTCAGTTTCATTAACAAATATACGCTTTATGAAATGTTTCTAAAGTTTTTCCTGCATAACCTATCTGTCGAACCTACTAGCTACAAATGTACTGATTCTGTTTTTTGAATAGTAGGGCCTTGATCGGTGGGCAAAATGCCTGACCTTCGTTACTGACTGAGTGTAATTTACAAATACGAGCTTCTTAGAATTTCAGGAATCAAATACATAATATTTTTATTTCAGACTTCGTAAATGATAGTAAGTCTGTGTTTCGCCATCTGTTAAGCTTCGTAAAACATAGTTTGAAAGTATTTAGGGTATAAATAAAATATATGTTGGCATTTAAAATAAGATGCTATTTTAGACACTATGCAGTAAGCGTGGCAACCATGGGTACAACTGTTGTAACTTCTAAAATTTTCTTCACAATGACGTGAAAGTGGGATAACATCGAGCATGTGCGTTCAGCTTACTGTCCTACTGCCTATATTGCAGCTTTGAGACCAATATCTAACTATCAACATTATATTTGTTATTGTTGTTTTCGACTGATCATTTTTGTTGTTGTCTTTCAGGTGCTGTTGATCTGCATAAAAAAATGTTGAATTAATAAAACATTGCTAAAGGCATCCTACAATGTCTGCTAATCTTAAAAGTCTTAGAGTCTATTTGCTGTCAAAAGCAGAAACGTTTAGAAATATAAATATATAAAATCAAATGTCGCGATTGTATATTAACAAACCATATGAAGGTAACTGCACTGAACATATTTAGAACACATTATGTTTACAAATATACTTTATTTACTACATAATCAAACAAAGACGAACTATGTCTGGGTCTTGACACTTATGTTTTAAAAAAACAATTAACTTCTCCTTCTCTTATCTACGAGTACATGCATACACGAGTACCTAGTACATTGTAAAGTGGGTCATATTATATTTGTAGCGTTTAATTATAATATATATGATAAATATAATATAATTGACCTTAAGCACATGCATGTTTCACGTGTTTCCCCCCTAGCAGACAAAATTCAGACGCAACTATCCCTTATATGTCTATGTGTGAAAGCAATTGCATAATATCTTTACTGTGAAGGAATTAAGGTTGTTTTTATTGTTAGCAAAATGATATGAAAATAATACGTAATTACTTGGTTCTGGTAGCCGCAAATATACGTAATATAATGCTATATGTTTACTGTAGCTATATTTGTGTCTAGTTTATGTGATGGTAATTCTAAATTTTAATAGCCGCATTACATTCAAGAGTTGCATACAAATGTATGTAATAATTATATTTATATTAAAACATATTTAGCGACTTATCACCGTAGAAACCTGCAATATAAACAAGTAACAAGACAACATTAGTCGATAGCGAATGATATGAGCATTAGGATAGGTTTCCATGGAAACGATGAATACAATAAAGATATGTAAACCCGTACATCATAATAAAATAATTCCCTATTTTTGAAGGAAGACAATTTTCTACAGCCATGCTTTTTGTTAAATGTTTTGAAATTATGCTTGGTCTGAGGTTATGACTTTAGCTGAAGAATTGCTGCGATATCATGTAGCTTATGAATACGTTAGAACAATCTCCACATATGCTTGTAATAATCTTCGCTTATTCTATAGAACCGTTTTTGTGAACATACAATTAGTAGATTTCCCATGTGTTCAATAGAACTGGTTCCAGATTAAAATGTGATTTTAAATTGCAATATTCCTTGTTAATGTAAAGTCCTTCAATGAATAATGATAGTCTAAGCATATTATTGTAAACATGCTGCGAAATAAATCAAGACATTTAGAAGCGGCATAATATGCATATGTCTTGTTAATTGAAACAGTAGCAGACGAATTCCAAGTTCTCGGAAAGATATTAACATCATTATTCCCATCCATTTCTAGAAGTACATAAAATAACCCGACTCTCAGAATAGCATTTATTCTCAAAGTCAACATCTTCCTCTTCGACTTTATACTTTAATCTTAACCATTTAACAATATGTTTGGCGGGATGTTATTTTTTATGATTTGTATATTTCTTCATTGCTAAATTGAACAGCGTATACCTTTGGCTTCACACCTAAGCACACTCCCAACGCAACACCTATATTTTTTCATGATTTCTCGACTATTAGTAAATGAATCTGGTTCAAAATGTTGCTGTTAATAAACTAATATTCGTTGAATGTGTTCCAGAATTTTGGAGTTAATAAGTTCATTGAAAGATAGAAATAAAACAAAATAATGAGCGTCACTGTAAAATGAAAAGTCACAAAAATGGCGACATGTGAAAGTACAGTATGACGGAGCTTTGGGTCCCATAGCAAGTAAAAAACAAGCAATACTGCAGAATAACAACATACAAAAGAAAGATGCCACTATCATCAGACTCTTCGAATTCCAATATTATTTTTAACTAGCTGAAACGAGATATGTATGCTACCAATGAGACGCCAACCAACCCTACAAAACCTGCAAAAATGGTCATCTTTTAGGGCTTTTGAATGCAACCCAAATATTGATCAGGAAATATGATTTATCGATGTTGCAGAGGAATAAATACATTTTAAACGACATGGATAGACATTCAAGATGCTTAGAAACATTAACTGCAATATCATCATTCGATCATTTTACTGTGATGAACATTATAGTAAAGATTTCACCCAGTCTTTTCAACATTTTTCATGTCTTATTTCTGTGACTTTTCTATTTACAGTGAGGTTGATTGTTGGGAACTCTTGTTAATTTGCCATGGTTTGATTTTAATACAAAACCACAACAACATTAATAAGATACGTATGTACGCAAATGCCAAATTTGAATTCCTAAACAACTGAGTAATTGTGAAAAATATAGATGTTGCGTTAGGAGTGTGCGTAAGTGTACATTGAACAGTTTTGTACATGCTTAGATAACTTCTATGAAGAATAACCATATCAAATTTAAAACTCAGCGCGTGTTTGCTGGGCAGTTACATTATATTTGAATAACTTGTACTGGTATAACACTAAAGGGACGGCCTGTTGTTGTTATTGGCATGATTCCTATCTAACATAGTTATAAATACAATTTAATTATCAATTGTTTATCATGTTACTTGCTCTATAGTAACGATAGGTAAATAGTATAATTACACTTAATGCAATTATTGACAAGATACGTTTAGTACCAATCAGGGATTATCGATTAGCTACGGTTAGGACATGTGCATACTTTTTTGTTTGCTTGGTGTGTTATGATGAAGTGACATAAATTTACACAACCTGTTTGGTGTTGTTTTGAGTGCTCTGTTGCATTCGTACTATTACAACTTCCATGTAATAGAGCCGTAAAAAGGTGGTTCAATGTATTATATAAAGATAGTGTTTCAGCTATTACACAGTGTGGATTTTTATTCGACTTCTTTAAAATACAACGTGGTTGCCGTCAAGGTGACCCGTTAAGCTGTTACATCTTCATATTGTGTGCTGAAATTCTGTTTTTGAAAATTAGATCAAATAATAATATCAAAGGTATAAAAGTGAATAACGTAAAACACAAACTGTCACAATTTGCAGACGACACAACAATTATCCTTGATGGCTCTTCTGAATCTCTCAACGAAACCTTGAATATATTATCAGATTTTACATATCTCTCTGGACTCAAAGTAAATTTTGATAAAACCAAAATAGTCTTGATAGGTAAACATAAATATAGCTCTAACACCATCAAAACAAAATGGAAACTGTCTTGGAATCAAAGTAGTTTCGAGATGTTAGGAATAAAATTCCACGTAGATCTTGAAAAGATGATAGAACTTAATTATACAAATAAAATACTTAAGATGAAAAAAATATTAGCAAATTGGAAGCGACGAAACCTAACTCCCATCGGGAGAATCTTAATAATTAAGACTTTAATACTTTCTCTTTTCAACCACCTATTTACATCCCTTCCTAATCCTCCTTTTGAAACTATTAAAACTCTAAACGATACATTTTCTGAATTCGTTTGGCAGGGTAAAGCTAGAATAAAGAAAGAAGTTTTGAAACAACACTATTCACGTGGAGGATTGGGAATGGTGGATATATTCGCATTTATATGTTCTTTGAAAATCTCTTGGATAAGGAGAATTATACAAACCAATAGTAAATGGATAAATATAGCAAGTACGCTATTTAGCATTGACAAATTAATAAAATGTAGCACTCGTTACCCTATACTAATAGTAAATACATTAAAAAACACATTTTGGAAAGATGTGTTTAAAGCGTTAGTTAAGTATAATGAACATCAGCCACTTAAGGAAATAGATTTATTAGCTTATCCTTTATTTCATAACCCTAAAATCTTGGTAGGGGGCAATACTATATTTTATAAAACCTGGTATGAGGCTGGAGTGCAAACAATAGGAGACCTTATGAATGAGGACGGTAACGTACTAAGTCTAGAGGAATTCAACCTGAAATTCAGTCTCCAAACTAACTTTGTTCAATATTATGGAGTAAAACTATCTGTAAATAAATGCCTATTAGAATACAAAAATAAATACAATACAATGCTTATTAAACCATTCATTCCGCCGTGTTTCAAAGACATTCTAAAATTTAAAAAAGGTACACAACCTATGTACGATATAATGACACAAACTCAAGTAATGCCATCGAGCAAATCAAAATGGATGGAAAAACTAAATATGAATTTTGATGATAAAGATTGGTTCGCAATTTTTGCTATACCGTTTGAAATTACAAGTGATTCTAACATTCAGTGGTTCCAATATAGAATAATACATAGAATCCTTGGAACTAATTCATTCTTATTCAAGATAAACATTAGGCAAAACGAACACTGTTCTTTTTGTAAAACATCATCAGAAACAATTGAACACTTATTTTGGCACTGCCCAGTAACCACACAATTTTTAAAAAATATGTGTTTGCATAATACAACTGTTACAAACTATTTAAATAGAGAAAATTTTATCCTAGGAATACGAGACAAAAACAAAACAGCCTTAAACCTCTTATTCTTCTACACCAAAAGATTAATCTATAACTGTAGATTAAAAGATACAGTTCCCATTATTAATTACGCTAAACACTATATCAAGTACCAATACAACATATTAAAAGAAATAGCTATTAAGAATCACACCATCAACAATTTTAATGATACTTGGAATGACATAACCGGACTTTTCATATGAATCTCCAGATAACACACCTATACAAATAAACAAATAACATACCCCAAACCGGAACCAGAATATTATAAGAAAAATATAAGAATATCCCATTGTCAAAGTTGAGTTCTTACCATTTTCCCTAAAAAGTGAGGAGAAAGTGTTAGTTTATATGTATCATATGCACCATCTAATACTATACATGTATTTTATATAGCAACATGTTTACAATGTGTAAAATTGTTTAATATTTCTGACAGTCTGTAAATTTGACAGTGCAATTATGTGTAAACAACTATACATTATATAGTATCATAATTATGTACTAATCCAGGTATTTACTAACTCAGAACTTGTAAGGTGTGTAATGGGATGTCCTCGACCCAGACACACCTATTGACGAGGAAAATAAACTAATACTCCACCTCAAAAAAAAAAAAAAAAATAATAATAAAAAAAATAAAAAAAAAATAGAGCCGTACCATACGGTTTAGGGTTCCACTTTAGACCCAAAATAAATAGTAGGAGTTAATGCACTTTCTTTAAAATATATCACCTAGCCATTTACCATAACAACCAGCTTTGGTAGGTTTCACTAGAACTAATTAACAACCAGTAAACAATTACTCTTCTGTTGTGAACTTCTGTATAGATACATGACATGGTCATAAACAATACAATAGAAGAAGTTAAAATACACCCAGGGGATTAACCCATTCCATTCATTAACTCTCCATTATTTTTCAGGGATGGAGAGTTGTCTTAACAATAACTCTCCATTATTTTGTATACACCTTTAAAACAATGTGTATGCAAATTAATGGAGAGTAATTGTTAAGAAAACTCTCCATGCCGGAAAAACATAACACACATATGAAGTGTAAATAAAAAATGGAAAGTTATGCGGGAGGGGGAGGGGCAGCTGACTATTAAATAATTATATGGTCCCAAAGATATTGGTTCGGTGAAAACATTTCCTCGGCAGTGCGGGGAAAGCTGGAAGGTAAAAACCGCTGCCATACTCGGGGGTTGGGGTCGTAGATGCAACTGACTGGTGCATTACAAAATGTATGTGTTCACAAAAAGGGCAATTCAAATTGCAGGAAAGGCAGCACTCAACAAAAAAACCTAATAAAGAATAAAAGAAAAGAGAACACAGATAAAATGCTCAAAACGAAACGAAAGTAGAAAATGAAATCAACCCACTGTTACTAAATAGCTATTAACATGACATTATTTCAGCTAATAAGTTGGTAGGCGCGCAAGAAATAAAGAAATCAAGATGATGCTAGTGTAATGTTAAATAACGTTAATTTGCAAATGTACTTTCGCGTGTCCATGGCCATTAAATAAGTTGCGATTACAGCTTTTTATACATTCACAAGGGCCCAAATTATCACTAAATCTTGACATCCGTCTTCAGCATGATACTGAAAATAAAATAATCGACCTCGGCCTACATTAAAATGTCCATAAACATTGCAACTAGGTTTTGAGATGATCAGATGAAAACTGTTTGAACATAATTTTTAATTGCTTTTGGTCATACAAGGCCCAAAATTCAGGAAGACCTGTGCCGATTGGACTCCTAAATTTGAATTAAAGAACATGCAAAGTTTGTTTAAATTTTGGACGGTAAGAAAAAAGTTCAGTTACAAGTTTACGAGGGCTGTTTTCAGCTGTTCAGCTGTTCAGCTGCTCAATCACACTTTGACATTATCTTCCCCTGATCATTGGGCTACCTTATGATATATTCGAGATTCACTGTGGGCGTGGCAGTCAACATCGATCTGCGGCGCTTAGGAACAGGCACTGCCCTCACAAGTATATATACCAATTTTTGAGTACATTAATTAATACTTTCGTTAAATGACTGTGCAAATACAGCTCTAGACTTAATAAAACATGTTAAAAACATTGTAGTTATGTCCAACAAGTTGCATATCAATTATTAATATCCGAGTATAGTTTATGCACGAAATATATCCTCTGAAGGAAACATTATTGGTCTTTATAATGTCCACCGTGTTATAACATCAAGTGACACTGGGTAAATGACCATTGCTTGATCGTGTAACACATAACTCACAACATGTGTTT
Source organism: Spisula subtruncata (assembly GCA_963678985.1). Classification (NCBI taxonomy): domain Eukaryota; kingdom Metazoa; phylum Mollusca; class Bivalvia; order Venerida; family Mactridae; genus Spisula; species Spisula subtruncata. The sequence continues at coordinate 2,451,252 of OY787660.1, read as the reverse complement.
GCTTGGACTACACACCATTATTTAAAAAAATGGAGAGTTATTATAGTAGTTCACTGGTTTCATGAAAAAGCATAATCTACTCGCTTAGACATGTGCATATTTTTAATTCTTTTATTTATAAGAGGTACATCAGGGGAGACTTATTTGGAAAAATGCATTTCCTTTCAATTTTGACATTTACAGCATCTTTATAGAAAATCAAATTTACATTTGACAGTATTGGTTTGTATTTTAAGTCAGAGAAAATCCGCGTATCTATCCATTCCTGAGCAATAATGATTACTTGGCCCCTTCGGGGTATCGTCTCCATTATTTCTCAGGAATGGACAGTTACTTGGACTTTCTCATTAACATAATCTACACTTCAAGGGTGTGATTGACTTAGCTCTGTTGGGCCAATGTTGTATCTAGTTGAGTGGGTGTGGGGACAAATCATTATATCAAACCCGTTTACGACAAGTGCATACTACGTAAGTTCGCAAAAAACGAAAAACAATGAGAACAAAAACATGTTCATGATTTGTAAAAAGACAATAATCAATCCAATGAATCTATCTTGCCTATCACTAGATATGACAGCATGCCAACAATAAAACGTCCATCGTATCAATTCATACCTCGGTTTTAAAAAATAACAATCTGTGAATGACAATTTCCGTGGTTATACGAGCCCGTAATGACCATCAGATGGAAGACAGAAATATATCAGCCGGGGTTGATGATTGATCACTATACAAATTAGAGGACAAGCGTGTTATCGATATATTGATTACAGGTAAATCAGGAGGATATATGAGATGTTTTCTCTGTCTCGCACACGCAAATTTAGCACAAACACTTAAATAGCTCCTTCAGTATAGACACGCCACCAATAAAAAGACATCTACAGTGGCTATACAATCGATATATGTACCTACATGTATGTTGCGTGTGGTGTATGGCTGTGATGGTGTATACTAGTGTATAACACCTTTGTCGTCCTAGTGATCAACATGTGCCAAATGGCGTTTATGTTGTTTTAATGCGTAACTCTAGAACGCATCACCTTAACAGTGGTATGAATGTAGCTCTAATGGACGATATCTATATAGAATTACATAATAAACCAAAACATTTTACCAAAGTTGCCGTTCAATAATTCGTTACATCCCAGAGACAAATATATTCTATAATTGCATTCACTTGTATCTTGAAAGTGTGATAATTAGAATTATAAATAAACACAAGATCCCCTGATGCGGATTCATTCAATAACGTCCTCACAGGGATTAAGTCATTATTATTTGCATTTTAAATACTAAGTTAGTGTATGGGGCATGGATGGTTACGGCGAAGGAATTTGATTATTCAAATCAATTACCACTCACCAATACTGATTGGGTATAATGTCGGAATATTGAGATTAATTCCAGGTAGGTGCTGCTAAGTATGAATGCCTGCAGTATAAGCAAATGTCAAAAAATACTCATAGTAATATTTAAACATACTCAGCTGAAGATCCACGTAGAAACATACAATATCCACAAACAATTAGGCAACATAAGTCACAGTGAATGCTGTGAAATAATTGAAAGGTTTCCATGGAAACGTAAATGCAATAATGAAATATGTCTCTATAAATCATAACAATTAATTACCTTTTTGTTGTAAGATGCAATTATGTTACATCATTATGCTTTGCTGAATTATTTGAAATTGAAAAATATTAATCTAAATTTTAAGTTACGACGTTCGTGGTGACTAGAATTACAGCGATAAAACGCAGTTTATGAACAAGTACATTTAGGAACAAATTTCGAATGTGCTTGTTTTAATCTGCGATGGCTGTGAACATACAATTAATAGATTTCCCATGCAATCAGTTGACTTTATTTCAAATAAAAGTTAATGTAACATCGCAATTTTCCTGGTAAATGTAAAGTCGTTCAAAGGATAATGATAGTCTAAGTATGTATTGTAAACATGCTGCGAACTACAACAAGGCATTTATAGGCATCCGAATATGCATACGTCTTGTTAATTGAAAAATTAGCATACGAGATCCAAGTTCTCAGGAAGATTTACAAAGATATTAACATCATTATTTCAATCCATTTCTAGAAGTACAGTGAATTTACCCGACTCTCAGAATATCATTTATTTTAGCGTACAACTCTTGCCCGTTCATTGATTAATACTCCCGTAAAAAATAACATCGTAATTCATGCAAAAGATACCCCGAATCGTTGCGTTTCTAATACAGTTGAGTGCATTCTTTATATTGCTAGATGGGATACCGGTAGTAAAATGAACGTAAGGTCCGACAGAAAAGTTAGACTCAAAATCAGTTAACCTCTATATACATTAATGCTATGGTCGTGACTAATGTAATGATAAAGATTAGCGTGCACTTACAGAGTATTCATCTGTGATTTTTTGTGCGAAATTGTAGTGTCGCATCGAGTTGAGAAGGTGTTGACACAGTTATTTATCAGCCAGTTTGCTAAGAACTATCGACCAAAAAAGGGAATACATTGAGAATACTTCAAACAAGTTCATAACTTGCAAATACAAGAAAGGCCGACTTTGATGCTGTTAATGTGCATTGCATCTTGTTTTCGCAGTTATGTTTGTGATCTGTTATTTTCATATTGATTTGTTCCTTTGTATGTCTTTCGTAATTCTTCTGTTTGTGTTTATGTCCCTTTTTTGTCACATGTATTTCATTTTTGTAGCTTGTCCATAAAAAGAACCAAAATTGCCATCTAATGCGAACTAATTCAACCAGACAAATTGTAACTAAAACCGGGTAAAAAGACAAAACGAAGTCAAACACATCAACCTTGCACATCACTAGATGTGCCAGTATGCCAACAATAAAACGTCCATCGTAATCATTCATACGTCGATTAAAAAAACTTACCATTATCTGTGATTGACAGAGAACATATCAGTCGAGGTTGTCGATTGATAACTATTGAATTTAGAGGATAGACAAGTAATCGATATATAATTGATTACAGGTAAATCAGGAGTACTTATGGGATTTTTCTCTATTTTCGCACACGCAAATTAAGCATAAACGGTTAAATAGCTGCTTCAGTAATCAAAGTACTGGAAGTACTGACAGGCTGGCGAACTGCTAAGGAACAAAAGCTTTCCAAGTAATATAACATCAAGTGGTTTTCTAAGTCGAAAGAGAGGTAAGTGCTGGACTTAACAAAAAAAAAAAAACAATTTAAAAATATAAAAAAATTGGAGCCGCCGTGATTCGATTGCTGGACCTTAGCATCAGAAAATTACTAAGCGAGTTGCTCAACCACTCGACCACGATCTCGTTGGAAATTGTTGACCTAAATAAATAAACATACTAAAATCATTGATGCGCCGCGCTATATCGCGTTCGTAACGCGTAGTAATAATTATCAACGCCTTTAAACACCTTCTCTTTTAATTTCATACAATTTCCTTCCATTTCAAGAAGAAACTAATATATTACAATCGAACAGAATAAATGAAAGAAGGAAAGTTGAATGTTCTTATCTTGCAAAACTGATTAATGAGGAGGAACTATTTGCAATGAGTGTATAGATTCTGTGTTGTCGGTTTCGGGAGTAAATTTATCTTAGTGGATTTCATTTTTTAGGATTGTAATAGTCTGGCGCGAAATCGCCAGCCTAAAAACAAGCCGGTGGTAAAAGACAACTACAGTGACTGTATAATCGATACTTGTACCAATGTTGCGTGTGATAGCTGACTGTGGTGGTGTATACTAGTGTTTAAACCTTTGTCGTTCCCAGTTATCAACAGGTGCCTACTTGCGCTTATGTTGTTTTAATGTGTGACGCTATAACACATTAACGGCACAGTAGTATGCATGTTCCTTTAATGGATTATATTTCGATTTACATATTATCCCATTATACCCATTATACCTAACACAACAGAAACAAAATACATTGTTTAAATGTATTATATAATGCATTCACGTGTATCTTTAATGTGTGATAATTAGAATAACATATCAACAACGGCATCATCGGGTAATGCAACAACTTCCTCATAGCGATTATGTCATTGTTTTTTATACTGACTGAGTTAGGATATAGACAATGGGAGATTACTGCGAATGAATTTGGTGATTCAAATTAAAGTCACATTATTGCTACAAATAGTGTAGAGGGTGGGTATATCGAGGGATATTCGAAGTATATACAAGATTCATGAAATGCTCATATTTATATTAAACATTTATCAACCCCTGATCCATGTAGAAATCTGTAATCTCTACAAGCAATTAGACAATATTAATCGACAATGAATGCTGTGAGTATTTGGAACGTTTCCATGGAAACATTAAATGCAATAATGAAATATGTAGTTATAAATCATAAAAACTTATTCCTTAGTTGTTATAGGAAGCCATTCCATTACAGTATTGTGTTTTTGCTCCTGGTTTTGAAATTGTTCACGATCTGAAGTTATGACTTTAGAGTTGATTCGAATTGCAGCGATAAAACGTAGTTTAAGAACGAGTTCATGTAAGAACAAACTTGACATATGCGTGTATTAATCTACGGCGGCTGTGAACAAACAATTAGTAGATTTCCCATGTGATCAATTGAATTTATTTGAAATAAAATTTATGTTACATCACAATATTCCTGATAAATGTAAAGTCGTTCAAAGGATAATGATAGTCTAAGCATGTACTGTAAACACGCTGCGAAATAAATCAAGTCATTTAGAGGCACCGAATACACATACGTCTTGTTAATTGAAACAGTAGCAGACCAGATCCAATTTCTTAGAAACTCAGAAAGATATTAACATCATTATTTCCATCCATTTCTAGTTCAATGAAATTATCCGACTCTTAGAATATCATTCATTTTAAAACCCCAAACTTATTTGTCTTGCTTAGCGTGTCATTGTTCCATTCTGGTGACTAAAGCGATCAGTATTTGTGTATGCCAAGGACCGATCGTCATTAGATGTGTACATATATATTTACTAGAAAATGTTGGTTGAAACCGAAAAACTAACTACAATAGTTGTGGATACTGAAATACCTCATCAAATTCATCTAAAATCAATGCGTGTCTTTTTGACCGGAGAGCTATATGTACATTATCTTATTTTGTATCATATGTGTTCTATTCTGTTTGTAGCCTTCGCGTACTACTTTTCCTGTTTAATGGTGCCTTGCAGGATCAGTTTGTTATGGTTTGTTGGTGTGATTTTTCTTGATTCCATTAACATGTAAATTCGCGTGTCATTTTGACCAAACGTGAAGAAGATTTGTATAATACTGTTAATTTCATTAACCGTGCAGTTGCAGATATCATTTAGTGGTTGCCAACAAAAAGTTGATAACGAATAGGCAGAGAAGCGGTAACACGAAGGACATAAACATGCTCAAAATATACAAACAAAATTGTGTGTAATACATGACAGTAAGCAGTTAAAGATGACGACGAGTAACGACGATGTACGAATATGCATCGCCAACTAGTCTGGTATTTACAATCGGTTGTGTAAACTACTTTTTGAAAACACTGTGCAAGTCTAAATATCGTCTACATGTGACATTTAAACAACTTTACCACGACAGAAAGCATGCCAATATCACCAGGTTGTTTTGTATCTTGAAGGCGTTGCCCCCAATACAACTCACTTCAATACTTAATGGAGGTTGTTGTTTTAATTTCGTATCCCTATAATATGTCGGTTAAAACGTCACAAACAGTGATTGTGTTTGCGTGTCACAAAAAATGATAAAAATTGAGTAGAGAGTTGTATTGAACTCCGTTTTCATGGAAAATCGTACCAGGCGTACAATTCTCATTCATTGATTTACACTCGCGTCAAAAATACTTTTTGCCGTTATTTGAAAAGAACATCAACCGACACAGTAACATACACCAGAGAGCCACCTTCAGCCAAACATAAATTGAGTGAGCCTGAAGACAGGCACTTATCACAACGCAAGGACGACCTTAAAACAATTCTCAACAATAATGTATGTATATCGTCCTGGAAATGAAATAGAAACGGATTTAATAACGATGAAAAGATTATGTTTACGCATCATGACCTTAAATGACGTACAATGGCAATGTGTATGCCAAATATTGATAGTTCAGCGATACCAAATCACACGGAATCAATTCCATGCTTTCCAAGTTAGGGCACTGTCATCGTCTTCCATCCATATAACTACATTAGTGAATATATAACAATTCCAGGCATAAGTTGCTATGTTTGTGTTACAAATTGATAAGATATTCCTTACATGTAGCGATTTGTTGTTGCATTAATTGTAATCTTCTTGACGTCTGTTCTATCTGTGAAACGTATTATAAACTGTTGTATTGTTTCGTCACATGTCAGTAACATGAAACCTTAACTTACTAAACATGTTTATTGAGTTACGGACATCAACATGTGCATACCTTTCAAAAGAAAGCATTTGTTTGTAATGGTATGTACAGGGTGTCTCAAAATACATGTCCGCTTGTTGAAGGGTCATGACTTTGTCAAATATGTTAGTAAATTGATAATCATAGTCTCACATGAAAGCTAAATTTAAACAGTATGTGTTGAATTATATAATGTGTCAATACTCGAACAGTTGATGACGTCATATACGTTATACTAACGTCATTAGCAACGGACGTTCTTAAATGTCCGGAGAGGCAGATAGCATAGTTTCTTCGGTAACATGGGTAAAATTTATATCATGTGTGGGCATAGTAATAGTCAGTCGTACCCTACTATGCACACACTGACTGAGAAACTGATCAGGTGTCATTGGAAAATGAAATCGGACGTGTTTAAGGGAGGAACACATTTTAAAGACAATTAGGACTCAAAATTTGATATTCACACATTTCTAGACATATCATAGTCATAAAAGATGCACCAAACGCCTCGAATGGACATACTGGGTTGAATATAAAGCGGTATGTCTAGCTTATCTCCAATGGTCCGAACATAGTCATATCATGTAACTTGAAAGTAAAAAATAGTACTTAATAAAGCATCAATCACCAGAAACTGCCTTGGTAGGAGAATGAATTTAGTTATGCTACTTTTATTGAAATCAGGAAAAAGTAACTAAAATATCAAAAATATTTATTTCTTCTTATACTATTTGAAAGTTAGATTATACAGTTTAAGATATATAACTACATCGAAACTCAAAATATCAATTTGTGGAGAAAATGGAAAAATCACATCCGACTCAAAGTTATGTGAACGTCAAACGTCAAACGACGTCAAACATATGTTTTTACCGAATTAGGGGTAGCTATTCAAAATGCATTCTATAGGTTTCGTTTGCATTTGTTTTGATAATTGTTTTGTAAATTCTACATTGATTTGAATGCCCTGTGATTACATATATAAATCAAATATGTAAAGCAATACATTACAGAGTGATATGTCCTCAACAAGCGGACATGTATTTTGAGACACCCTGTATATACCATTGTACAGTCAGGCGCGTAGCCAGGCATACGCCCGTACGCCCGGGCGTACGCTCCATTATAAAAATGAAAAAAAAACTGACTCAAAATGCAATAAAAATCGATGCCTCACTAGGGTTAGGCATAAAATTGAATGTTGAAGGCTCTCCTTTTAGGTTTCAGCTCATATTTTAGATTTTTTTCTAGCTCGCTTCGCTCGCTCATTAGCTTTAAAATGAATCATCTGATAGAGATCATGTTTGTGTGGCATGCTTCCAAAATAAATATTTTTTCTAGCTGCTCGCTACGCTCGCTCAATACTTTTCTACACAAACTACATATACGGCTTGTTGCTCACGTATTAACATTGTTTTTTTCTAGCTCGCTTCACTCACTCAGTACTGTATTAAGTGAACGCCATAAAGTAGGGAAGGGTGTATATATGGTCTGCTGCTTAGGGAATCAGTGATTTTTCTAGCTCGCTTCGCTCGCTCAGTACTATTATAAGTGAATGTCATCAAGGAGGGAACGTGTATGTATGCCAAGCTGCTTAGGGAATCAGTGATTTTTCAGCTCGCTTCGCTCGCTCAGTACTATTATAAGTGAATGTCATCAAGGAGGGAATGTGTATGTATGCCCTGCTGCTTAGGGAATCAGTGATTTTTCTAGCTCGCTTCGCTCGCTCAGTACTATTATAAGTGAATGTCATCAAGGAAGATAGATAGATAGATAGATAGATAGATAGATAGATAGATAGATAGATAGATAGATAGATAGATAGATAGATAGATAGATAGATAGATAGATAGATAGATAGATAGATAGGAGTGAACGTGTATGTATGGCCTGCTGCTCAAGTAAACAGATTTTTTCTACCTCGCTTCGCTCGCTCAGTAATGTAATAATTGAATGTCATCAAGGGTGAAACGTGTATATGTGGCATGCTGCAAGGTAAACAGTATTTTTATAGCTCGCTTCGTTCGTTCAGTCCTGTAACAAGTGAATGTCATCAAGGAGGGAACGTGTATGGATGGCCTGTTGCTCAGGTTAACAGTTTTTTTTTCTAGCTCGATCCGCTTCTCGCTAAGTACTGTAATAAGTGAAAACCATCAAGGAGGGAACACGTATGCCATATGGACTGCTGCTCAAGTAAACAGTATTTTTCTAGCTCGCTTCGCTCGCTCAGTAATGTAATACGTGAATGTCATCAAGGAGGGAACATGTATGTATGACCAAATGCTCAGATTAACAGTGTTTTTTTTCTAGCTCGCTGCGCTCTCTCCGTACTGTAACAAGTGAATACCATCAAGAAGACAACGAAATTGGCCTACTGCTCAGGAAAACAGTAGTTTTTTCTAACTCGCTTCGCTCGATCAGTACTGTAATAAGTGAATATCATCAAGTAAATAACAAATATATGTGACCTGTTCCTTCGGCTATCAGTCACTGTGTTTTTTTCTACCTCGCTTTAATCGCAAAAAACCTTTATTATTTTCTTTAATCACGTGGTACATGTTGCTAGATACTCTCATAAAGCTATAACTGATAACGGGCGTACACTCTAAATACACCCAGCTACGCCCTTGACAGTTTACATCTTACAAAGGGAAGTTCGTTGAATAATGATTTTAAAACACTATGGTCATATTTAATAATATATAAACGAATCTTACGTTTAAGCCTATTTCTGAGCAATTATATAACATATCAAAATATCATATAGTGTCATACATTTTATATGAGGACTAGTATAATTCTTATATGAATGTTTTGGTGTATTTGTGGGTATATGTGTAAACCATGGATGCTTATATCCAAAACAGTCACAATGAATGGTATAAAACATAATTATATTTGATATGATTATTGGCAATATTTGTTTAGTACCAATCAGGGATCATTACATTTGCATACTGTTTTGTCTGCCTGTGATGGTGAAATGTAGTTACATGAATTTGCGCAACCTGCTTGGAGTGATGCATTCTTCCTATTACACGACTATGCAATGTTGCCGCACAGAACGGTTAAGGATCCAATTTGAGACACAAACAATAGATTTACGCCAGTTTATGTCATGTAACACTTATTAGCTAGTCATATACATACTAGACAATCAGTCTTGGTCGGTTTTCCTAGAATGTATATACAACTTATACAAATTAGCTCTTGTGTGGGTAACGTCGGCATAATTTAATAACATGAACGTGACCAATATAATGGAACAGGATAAACTACACTTCGAGGATATTCAATCTTGATCATTGATTAAACCAGTTTTGCTAAGAACCTAGGGCCAGTACATACAACTAGTAACGTCCCAAGATACGAAATACAAGTGAATACTTCAAACAAGTTCATAACTTTCCAAAGTATGTCTTTTGTAGTATGTTGTTTCGCCCTTTCATGTCCCATATGTTATTATCTTTTTTTGGGGCTTACCCATAGAAGGAACAAAAATGCTAATACTAACTAATTCTTTCAGACGAATTGTAAATAAAAAGGTGTTCGAGGCAATAATCAATCAAATGAATCCATCTTGCCCATCATGAGAAGTGATAGTATGCCAACAATAAAACGTCCATCATGTCAATTAAAACATACCAACATATGTGATTGACAATTTTCGTAGTTTGCCCATAAATACTACAAAACCATGTCTGATTTTTCTTTTGGTCTCAGATCCGATCTAATGCCAACTAATTCGGCCAGACAAATTGTAAATAAAATAACGTAAATTGACGAAAATGAATCAAACACATCCATCTTGACCAGCACTAGATGTGTCAGTATGTCAACAATAAAACGTCCATCATATCCATTCATATGTCAATTATAAAAAAGACCATTATCTGCGATTGACAATTTCCGTGGTTATAATGATTTTCAGTAAGTAGACAGAGAACGTGTCAGTCGGGGTTGTTGATTGATAAGTATAGGGTTTAGATGATAGACATGTGATCGATATATTGATTACAGGTTAATCAGGAGGGTAGACATGTGATCGATATATTGATTACTGGTTAATCAGGAGGGTAGACATGTGATCGATATATTGATTACTGGTTAATCAGGAGGGTAGACATGTGATCGATATATTGATTACAGGTTAATCAGGAGTGTAGTAGACATGTGATCGATATATTAATTACGGGTTAATCAGGAGTGTAGTAGACATGTGATCGATATATTGATTACAGGTTAATCAGGAGTGTAGTAGACATGTGATCGATATATTGATTACAGGTTAATCAGGAGTGCAGTAGACATGTAATCGATATATTGATTACAGGTTAATCAGGAGGGTAGTAGACATGTGATCGATATATTGGTTACATGATATGTGAGGTTATTTCATTGTCTCCACACACGCAAATAAAACAACAGTTTAATAGCTGTTGCAGTATAGACAATCCGTCAGTAAAAGACAACCACAGTACAAATAATGGATACTTGTATCTAGGTTGCATGTGGTAGCTCACTGTGATGGTGTATACTTTGTCTTTGCCAGTCATCGGCAGGTGCTTACTTGTGTTTATGTTGTTTTAATGTGTGACTCCATAACACAACAAGTTGAATGTTTGTACGGCGAAAAATTGTTATCAGGCCATTAAATACTACGATGAAGATTACATATGTTGTAGTAAGAATTTGCAAGGTTTCATAGTTTTTTTTATTAAAGCTGTCATAGATAGAAGCAATATTGATATATTGACAATATCTTTTATCGGATCTTTTATCTGTTCACATTTTGAGATATCTATACATGGGTAAATGAATGGAACCACCAAAATCCTCATTTTCTAGCACAAGACAGTTTCTTTGTTAAGATTGAAGTTTACAATGAAGTCAAAACTCAATATTTTCAAAGCTGAATCTATAACCAACATGTACAGTGTAGAATAGCAATAAGGGAATAATGACCGAAGGGCCTGTTCGTTGTTTGTCTTTATATGTATTATTTTATATATTGATGTATTGCCAATGCTCGTCTTCTGATATATTGGAATAGTCAGTATGCCTCAGGAAAGTAGGGCAAAGTAGGGCTCAGATCAAAATAGTAGGAATAGTAGGGCCCAGTAGAAAGTCATATCAATGCTAATTCTATTTTAAATATAATTTTGATATGAATAATAATGCATGTGCATTGTATGAACCAAGTATTGAACAAAAATGCATATCTGTGAAGGTCCAATATTATTTGTTTGATAATTTTTTTGACACAAAAACGTATGCTATAAACAAAGGACCATAACACTGGCAATAATATGTCTCCCGCACTCTGTGTTGGAGACTATTACTCAAGTGTTAAAAACTAAATTAGAAAAATGTAAGCAATTGATTAATAGCTGGTCAAAACGTAAACTAACATTTTATGGGAAAATCATAATAATTTAAACCCTCTTATTACCAAAGTTTACGTATATGTTTCAGTCCTTAGTAGTTCCGAAGCAAATATCAGATAAAATAAATACCATTTTATTCAATTTTTTATGGAGCGACAAACGAGAAAAAATTAAAAGATTAACTTTAATTGGCAACCGATCGCAAGGTGGAATAGACATGATCGATTTAGAATCGTTTATATCGTCCATAAGACTTAAATGGGTAAAATCATTAACAGACGATAAATTTTCCAGTTGGAAGCTTTTGCCCCTATTCTTCTTCAAAGAATTCGGACAAATATTTTTCATATTCAAGTCTAATATTGATAACATTAAAAATCTAAATACGTCATTTTTACCGGAATTTTATAAAAATGTTCTTGATATCTGGATAAAAGCAAAAAACATCAACGAACACAAGTCTCCAAAATCAGCAGTAAACATTAGAAAAGAAATAATTTGGGGTAACAGGTTCATTAGAATTAAAAATAAATGTTTATTCTTCAACATTTGGATAAATTCGAACATTATTTTCATTAATGACTTAATAAATGATGATGGTGTATTACAGGAAATTTTGATATATAACAAACTAAATAATAAATCAAATTGGATAGCCGAAATAACACTATTAAAGAAATGTATCCCCAAAAAGTGGATTCAAGAAATACAAACAGAAGAGTCTCGTTTGACATTAGTGAAAACACAACTTGGTATCACTGTCTTTCAACGTAGTATTCATACGCAAACCAACAAAAATATATATGACGAATTTATCAAAAATAAGTTCGTAAAGCCATATATACATACCTATTGGAACTCACAATTTGACACACGTATTGATTGGTCAATCTTTTATAATTTCTTACGATACTTACCAGATAACAGACTTAAACAATATAAATACAAATTAATACACAATATATTTCCATGTAAACAAATACGATTTAGATGGCAAATGGTTGATTCGCCGAATTGCAACCTCTGCAACGTACTTGAAGATTATGATCATACATTTTTAAAATGTCCTCTAGTTACAGATCCCTGGATCAAATTAACTCATTGCTTTAATGAATGCGGAGTAAATAAAAACCTTCAATCTCTCCAGAGTATTGTAATAGGAGATAGACTATCATATCCTGCAAATACCTATTTGAATTTAATCTTAACACTTTTCGGATTTTGTTTTTACAAAGCATACTTTTTAAGTGAAAGCAGAACTAAGTCTTTTGATATCTACAAATTATTTAAATCAGAATTTTGGAATTTATGCAAATCTTATTGTAAAAATAATACTGATCATTTATTAAGTAAAATAAAAGAACATATCAATTAATCTTTAATTGGCTTGCATGTAATAATACTGTTATTTATTGTATTGTAGTGATTATTATACATGTATTGCTTGTATTGTATTATTGTGCCAATACCATAAACCATGTTGTTACCATTCTTTTATTGAATAAACGGAGTTAACCGAGTTGGTTCCTCAAACTTAAAAAAAAAAATGTTTTCAAGGTAAAATAGAACAAAACGGGAGTTAAACAAACGTGGTTTGATAAAATATATCCAAAACATTATGTACATTATATATGACTAGATTACAATGCACTTAAACAAACCAAAATTAGTAAATGAGAGTAAAAAGACATCATGCGCATCGTATGTTATACATGAGTGCAGGTTTTTAGGTATATACCTGTTTTCATAAAGTTCAAGGTAACAAAGTGAATTTTTCATTTTCTTCATATAAATTGACCAGTTTTCATGATTTCAGTTTTTTTTACTTGTACCCATGTATAATGTTAGAAAATTGACATTTCAAAACAAGAGCCGTCAGGGACGGGTGATGCTCCCCGTGGGGTGTTTGTAATAGAAAAATTACTCATATGAGTAATGGTTGCATCATAACAATGAGTCGTGATATAATAAAAAAAACAAAGGGAAATAACTCCAAAAATAGGTTATATAGAGTTGTTGTTCTTGTGCACTGCACTTCCTCTCACTGAGATCTATTCACCTATGAAGTTTCAAATTGATATCTTTAATACTGTATAAGTTATGGTCCGGACAAGATTAAATATGAAAAATTACAAAGGGGAATAACTAAAAAATATGCAATGATGAGTTATGGTTCTTGTGCACTGCACTTCCTCTCACTGAGATCTATTCACCTATGAAGTTTCAAATTGATATCTCTAATACTGTATGAGTTATGGCCCGGACAAGAATTAAATATGAAAAATTACAAAGGGGAATAACTCAAATGCGACCTCGTTTTCAAAATGGTCACGTAACATCGGAATGGGTATGGGGAAATACCATGTTTCCGTGAACAGAAATCAATTACCGAACACACGGAGTTTTAATTAACGTGCGTGCCCAACAGAAGCAATAAAACATATTTTACGGATATTCACATAAGTCCGTAGTTTTATTATCAGTTTCAGAAAGAAAAAAAACAAAAAACACCGGCACATTACGTATATTTCGGATAATCATATAGGTCCGCATAAAGCCCCGCAGAAATCCGCAGTTTTAACTTTGCCTTATTTCGGGATATTTCGGACAGTATCGTGACAAGCGTTCGGGATATTTCGGACAGTATGGTTAGGTTTGGTGTAAGAAGTTGCGACTGGTACATGGTCATTTACAAAAAACCTTTACAGTACTACGGCGCTTTAGAATAACAGCCAAGTGGTATGCATGTACCGCTAATGGACTATATCTAGAATTACAAATTAACCTGATATACTAGTATATTACTGATTTTGTCGTTCAAAACATTGGCGTACCACAGAGTCAAACCCAGGATGCGTTTAAATATATTCTAGAATTACATACACATTTACATAGTATAAGGCACAATTGGAATTACATATCAAACCTAAATGCCCGGGTGCAGAGTTGTATAACGATGGTTACACTTTTGATGCGCTACTAAAGTTACAAAGCCAGTGTGGAACATGGGAGATCACTGCGTACGAAGTTGGGGGTTCAAATCAATGTGACCTCATTCTACGGATTGGAATGAGAACATCGCTTTGATGTATCCAAGCCATCCGTCGAATGTAAAGCTGTTGCTGATGCAAAAGCTTGTTTTTTTCACAATCGCGACTAAAATGCTCACTAATTATTCTTTAAAGCAAAGCTAAACTCTAAAAACAAAACAAGTTTACATACAGATGATTATCATCTCCAAGATACTTAATCTTAGAAATATAAACAATTGGGTTGTTTTACCAACGTCGAATAGCAAAATACTGATGAAACAAATTAAGTAATAAATACGGAGGTAATACATATACTAGAGTGCACAGATAATCCAAAGTCACACAGGTACGAGAGTAGCACATAGCCACCCACGCTAGAGAACGAACCATCCACATCCACAAAACATAAATACGTTCAGTCGAAGACACTAAATTAATGAGTCAACTAAGGGATCATTATTGTCGCTCTATGAAGTCCTAATTACTCACAATGTCAATGAAGTATATTTATAAGACAAGTTAAATACATGTTACATGACTTTCAATATGTCTAGTCTGTGAGGAACCATGTATAATTTAGTTGACATGTTGGGAATAATTACCAATTTACAGCACTGACTGGGACAGATTAAATTGGTACGTTAACCCACACTTTTGGATTCTACGAAATTAAGTAGAATTGTGGTAATACAACACCAAACAATACAGCTCATAGTATTACTCGTACTTATATGTTCATAGCGTTCTTAGGAAACGGAAATACAAAAGTGTAGCATTTACTGAATCTACTTTCGCAATCCTCATCCATTTACTGAGAGTTCAATAAGTATCTAACATCATCCATTATATAAAATTATTACGAAAACCTGTTTAAGAATAAATTTCTTAAAATAATATAAATACATAGGGTGTATTTCTCATATTTTTTGTTATCGGGTCTACAAATGACAGAAAACATTAACCTGATAAAAGTCGCCTGGTACAGACAATGAAAAGTATAGCATTCGGCGGTATTTATGAATCACTAATGCACAAACTGCCCAACACCTTTCTCCAGTACAAGACGGTTAACTGTAAGTGAACCAGAAATTGAATTCGAAATTGATAATACAAAACATCTCATGGTTCCACTTGACGGTTCGAAATACTAATCAAAACATTGGATGCATTTGCAAAAATATCACGCCTGCAATTAATTACTACTAAATGTAACGTACTGCACATAGGGTCATTAAGGCACCGAAACACAGCATTTTGTAAGGAAAAACGATTCAATTGGACGTTAAACTCAGCGACAGAATTAGCAACAACACTAAGCAATAGCAAACAAAGTATGCCCAACGACAATATCAGTCCTAAGATCGATGATTTTAAATTAATGCTTGAAATCCGAAAGTAAACGAAATACGACGATAATAGGTAAAATCACGGTCCTAAAAACGTTTGCTGTTACAAAGTTAATGAACCCACTCACCGTTCTTGAATGTTCCTCCAATGAAATTCTAAATGAAATAGAAACAACCATGTTTAGCTTTCGGTGGGATGCAAACCCATATAATACAACGAAAACAACAATATTTTTGTAGGAAGACTTTATTCTACAGCTATGTATTTTGTTCACTTCGCTTGTTTTATATAACCGTTTCTGTCAACATAGAATTAGTAGATTTCCCATGTGATCAATAGAACTGGTTCCAACTTAAAATTTGATGCTTAATTGCAATATTCCTGGTAAATGTAAAGTCGACAAATGCTAGTAATAGTCTAAGCATATAGTGCAAACACGCTGCGATATAAATCAAGCCATTTAGAAGCGGCATAATATGCATACGTCTTGTTAATTGAAACAGTAGCAGACCAAATCCAATTTCGTAGGAACTCAGAAAGATATTAACATCATTATTCCCATCCATTTCCAGAAATACAATGAAATAACCCGACTTTCAGAATACCATTAATTTTAAAAGCCCATGTATTCCTCTTAAAGCATATATTTCTATTTTTACCAACGTTTTTGTCTGGTCAATAAAGCGATAGTTATTAGTGTAATGGGCAATTGATCAAAGGTCACAAATGTTCTACATAAATACTATAACACGGTCACAGATATGGATTTAGGCTAAACAATTATCAACAATAATAAGTGACACACTCAAATATTCGATTAAAAGTCATCAAAACTCATTGTGTGTTATTTTGACCGGATAGCTACATGCAAAGCAAGCATTTTTTAAAGTGTAGGTGGTCGCTTGTATCACCAGTTTGGCATCCTTCCCTTTTTATTGTTGTAGTTTGTCTAGTTTGCTGGCGGCGTAACTATTATAGTTACTGTTCAGGGTATGTGTAAACTAGGTCAAGTCGCAGTTATAATGACTCGTTTGTTCGCTTTGGTTACCGTTTTGGCATATATTTGTGAATCTAGTCGTCCTGCAGTGGGAACATGGGAAACTACTCGCAGGTTGCATACTAGCTGCGTTTCATTCGGTACCACCGTGTTTTTGTTATTTCTTTGTGCAATTGGATCATCCTGTATTTTTGCGGCGGGGACTTTTAGTCATTAATGTGGGTTGTGTGGGCATTGCTCCGTGTAGTTATGTTGTGATGTCAGTCCTACTAAATACCACTAGGCAATGAAGCCGTACCACACGGTTTAGGATGCAGACATGTATGTTTGACAACAAATTTGGGTCAGTCGTCCTAGAATGATACATATTTGCTCCTTTTCAGATAACCTCTGTATATATTAATGCCATGGTCGTGACCAATGTAATGAAAAAGGATAACGTACACTTACAGAGTATTCACCTATGATCTCTTGAGCGAAATGCCAGTGTCGCATCAATTTGAGTAGGTGTTGATTTATCAGCCAGTTTGCTTAGAACTGACGACCAAAATAGGGAATGCAATGAGAATACTTCAAACAAGTTCAACTTGCAAATACATGAAAGGCCGATTTGATGTTGTTAATGTGCATTGCATCTTGTTCTCGCAGTTACGTATGTGATCTTTGATTTTCAGATTGATTTGTTCCTTTGTATGTGTTTCGTTAGTCTTCTGTTTGTGTTTATGGCTCCCTTTTTTGTCCCATATATTACATTTTTTGGAGCTTCTCCATAAAAAGAACCAAACTTGCAACAAAACCATATCTGCTTTTGCGTGTGGTCTCAAACGCCATCTAATGCGAACTAATTCAGTCAGACAAATCATTAATAAAACCGGGTAAAATACGAAAATCAATCAAACATATCCATCTTGTCCAGCACTAGATGTGACATTATATCAACAATAAAACGTCAATCATATCCACGCGTACGTCGATTATAAAACATACCAATATCTCTGATTGACAATTTCCATGGTTATAATGAGCATCAGTAGATAGACAGAGAAAATATCAGTCGGGGATGTTGATTGATTAGTATAGGGTTTAGAGGATTTATGTGTGATCGATATATTGACTACAGGTAAATCAGGAGGATATATGAGATTATATCAATGTCTTTTCGCATGCAAATAAAACATAAAAAAGTTAAATATTAGTTGTTACAGTATAGCCTCGCCGCCAATATAAAGACAACTACAGTGGCAGGGTAATAAATAGTTGTACCTATGTGAAGGCTGCTTTTACAACTTTATTACAACTTTGTTGTTCCGAGTGATCAACAAGTGCCTGATTGCGTTAATGTTGTTTTAATTGTGAGCTCTAAAACATACAAACAACGCAGTGGTACGTATATACTGTTAACGGATGGTGTCTGGAATAACATATTAACCCAGTATATCTTGCCGCAATTGTCTTTCGATTTGTTGGCTCATAACAGAAAACAAAGCACATTATTATGTAAATGTATTCTGAAATTACATTTACGTGTACCTTTAATGGGCGATAATTAGAATGACATATCAACCCAAGAGCCCCCGATGCGGATGAGGTTTAGCAATTAATTCCTTACAGCTTTTACGCCATGTGTTGTGCGCGTTATTTTATACGTGATGATGATATAGATACAACACGCTTCCTCATGCAATCTAGACTCAGCTATACACAGACTGCCGGCCTCAGTTTTCATCAAAATCCAAGTCGTCAAACTGACCACAAATATTCAAATACGCACAAATTTGCTTTAGGTACACATCTGGATAGAAAACAGTTAACGGTAACATACATGTCACGTCTAGATTACAATAAGCAACACCATTTCATATACGGCCTATTGTAACTCACTCTTTTTTGTTCACAACAAACAGCCAAACCATCAATTTTACTTCTTGGCCGAGACCAAACAAGTCATGCTCGACCCCCATTTATGCACTTACTGTCAATGATGGAAGTCTAACAGCTGCTGATTGTTACAGGTAATCTTAAAAGATGTCACCAGAAACCCTTGCCAATGCTGCAGTTTTTATCACAAAATACCTTTCAACATGTAACATCCAATTTCACCAAGAAAATAGTTCTGTCAGTCAGTTAACGCTTGATTTCACGATCCAAGCTTCTAGGAGATTCAAAATGTAAACACTTCTAATTTGCATGCACCATTAGTAGTATTATGGTCACTGGAAGGGATGAAAACCCAAAAGTAGCAATGAAATACATGTATTCTATAAACATGCAACAGCCCAATATTTTACCAAAATGCCTTCTAATGTCAATTTTCAACATGGCAAATTTGCATATGAGGCTTGAAAACTTTGGTCTGGTTTCCCAACATAATAGTTAAAGGGCACACTGATTATCAGTTAAAAATGGACAGTCGACAAAGCAGAATATGTCCAATTCCTGATTAAGCCCAGGACAGTAGTCGGAAATCGAACATATACGTCATTGTTACTCGAACCATTTCGATAACAAAATGTTTCGGTTGTTGGAGTCAGGGGTTGTTCGCTCTTTGGTCGCTCAATTCATAAAGGGAAATGAAGGGAAATGAAGCCGACCAGTCGGTAAGTTGTTTGATCATCAAATTTCTTTTCGCTCATCAATCTAAGAAGAATTTACTGTTCACTTTAAGTCATTGTACGAAGTGGTCTTCATCCAATGTCATTTTCCTAGATTTGGACACATACGAACGTTTTATGAGGCGGACAACATTACCACCAAATGTTAACCATGAATAAATGTACACATAAGACACTGATTATATAGTGCTGGTGTCTCCAGCAATGCTTAAACATAAACTCCCGATTATTGAACATACATGTACTAAGAAATCTTACCTTGCTGCTTGACAGGTTTTTTGTATCCTATTCACATACACACGTTCTCTCTAGGGCGACACAGGAGAACAAATACCTTTGCAATTCACGTTATATCGACTGTTCTATAAGACATATCGATTAAAACTCTCTTGGAATTATTCATGTCGTCACGTTACAGCGTTCAATTAAAGCTCTATAGGAATCTTAACCTGCAACACTTCATTTTGTATTGATTTACTCTTCTTAATTTAAAGCCATTGTCTGTTGATGAACATCGGAATGTCACAAGCTTTTTTGTTCTATTGGAACGCCGCCATCGTTGTTGTTTGGTCTTCGTCATTTATTTGATGAAGGTAGGAAAGCAACGATCGGCATTGGTCGTTTTACAGACTAAGGTGTTGTTCGAACCTCATTTAGTCTATCTATTTGAATGCCACATTTGTTCGAACCTTACTGTTATTCTGAATACCGAAATCTGTTTTGTTGGCTTTGCTGTCAATTGATTCCATGAATATCGGGTCGCCAAACATTCGGTGTTGTTCTAATATTAATATCTCTGTTATTGAAGCGGGTAACAGTGTATATGTATCTATTTGAACGCCGAAATTGGTAGAGAGATCGAACCTTATCACCGGAATCATATATTTGGATTGTCACATTAATTGTTGCTTCAACCTTACAAGGTGTTCGAAGGTCGTGATCGGTGTTGTATTTTTGTTCTGGCGGTTGATTCCATGACGATCGGAACACCAGATAGTCGGTTTGGTGGTTAGGCCTCATTTGGTCGCTTGGGTTGCCGTTTTGCATGTGTTTGTGAAACTGGGTCGTCCTACAGCGGAGGCTTGGTCGGGTATTTGCTGCGTTTCATTTGGTCTCATGGAATCACCGCTATCCTATATTTTTTATGTAAAATTGGGTCAATGTGCATTTTTTCGGCAAGGACTTGGACTTTTAATTGTTTCTTTGGCTTATGTGTGGACATTCATCAGTGTAGTTGTGTTGTGGTGTTACTGTTTTTTGTGCTCGGCTGATTAAGTTGTATGCTGCCTTCCTTTGCCGATTTCTTCATACCTTATTTGTTCGAATCTTAATAAATTTTATTTGAAACACTCGTACCTCAGCTCAATGTTTATATTAAACCGGATACAAGTTTATGAATTTTAAAGCAACGATCGATGTTGTTAAGACCTGATGGGACCATGTTATGTTTGACTAAACGAAGCGTCAGACAGTAAGAGAAAAATGGCGGGTGTATTTTATTTTTGTTGTTCAAGGGTATGTCCATGTTGGTTGCATCCTGTATATTCATATTGTATCTTTGTTATTTGTATGTGTTTCGTTTGCGGTTGAGGCTACGTCCGAAACATATGCTATATACGATATATATATACCACTACTATATTTGGAAATATCTTTTTGTGAGCTTCAGATCTACAATGTTACTTGTACATACACAATGGTTGCCGCGAACAGATCACCCTTCAGGTTACGTGGCTGTTGAATGTCATGCCAGCTCAACATTTGTTGTTGGTCGTTGTCCTAAAACATACTGTATCTTACACTTGTCTGAAAGCACTATTCATAAAAGTACAACTGTTTGTTCAAATAGACAAGCACATACTTACTACTAATTAGCACTCATTTCGTTGGGTTGTGTGTGGACATTGCTTCGTGTAATTGTTTTGTGTTGTTGTTATTTTCTGTGCTCGACTAGCTAAGTTGAGTGCTGCCTTCTCTGTCCGATTTTCTCATATCGTTTTTAATTGTCATTTCAGTAACTGATCACACTGACATTTCAACTTTATAGTCTATAGTTGACAAGCTGATTCCTGATCAGTGATCAGTCCAGAAAGAATTTCGATGCGAAAAACACGCTACAAGGAATGAATAATCTGAACAAGGTACAGTCAACAAGCAGTAATGTCAACTTACACTATCCGATTTATAGATTTATACATTGAGTGGACACTGTCCAATGTTAACGCCTCACGGGAAAGTATATGACGCCACATTTGCCCACACTTTTCACAATCAGTCACAATGAATCCAGCAAGTGGTCATATTTCACCCCAGACATCAAACTTATGTCACACAATAGTGTGAGAAATGGGACAAATAACAGAGTACCAGTTCAAAAACGTTCATACATATAGTATAACCAGGTGACATATAAACATTGTTCATGGCCACACACATTACAAATAGAAACAAATATGATGAAGCGTGAAATGTAACATACATGCATTACCTCGCCCATATATGCATGAGGTTTGATACCATTAATACTGTAGTATAGTATGTTGTTTACTAGTATATACAACAACATGATGGTTACATGTGGTCACTGAAAGAAGTGTACATTACGATGGAAATACTTTGAAGTCAAAAGAGTATGTGTGCCTACGAAATTTGATTAATTCTGTGTAACTGATTGAAACATACAGGACAAGAAATGTGAGTCATTCTAAAACGTACAACCAAATGAAACTTTTATTTCATGCCAGTATTGCATATATTTGATTTGGTCTGAAACATAGACCAAATGTAATTACAGAAATCATCGCCTATAAGAGTTTGATCCATGCCGCCGTAATCTTATATTGGGATTGCCACACTTATTGTTGTAATAAACTTACTAGCTGTCTGTGAAGGCAGCGGTCGATGTTTTGTTTTTGGTCCTGGTGGTTGATTCATGGAGGTCGGATCACCAAACAATCGGTTCTGTTCGAATATTGATAACCATTTATGTCAAAGACGGGTACTTCTGTTCAAGTTTGATATTGAACCGCCGTCCGGATACCAGATTATCTATTCTTAAGCAACGCCAAGGTGTTGTTAGGACCTGAGGGTTGATTTAATGAACACCATAATCTCTCGGTCTTGTCTGTCGTTAAAATAATCATAGGTTTAAGGTGTGTAGTGATCTCGTCTAGAAGTCTAGAGAATAAATCAAAATAACGCGAGGAATTGATTTTGTTACATATTCCCAGACAGATTTGTCTAGTAATTACCACATCATTCGGTATAATATTTTACTTATTAAATCTCCGCTGTCTCCAACTTTATCGAAATTTAGTTGATACATGTAGTATAGACGAGTTATGTCTTTAAAAGGAGAAGAAAATTGAACATTTTATATAATTTTATAGTCATATTTTAAAACCGCCACCAAATCAAGAAGTGACAATTATGCAATTGTGAACAAATTTAAAAGAGAAAGCTAGACAAATTTACTGTGGCCAGACAACAAGTCATGCTCCATGATAATGAAGGGATTGTAATGGGAGCGGATTGTAATTGATAATTGACAGTCGGATATCGTATGTTGTTTAGCGAAAAATTCTCAACGAAAGTTGTCAAGGTCAAACAAACTTAATCCATGACTTATTTGATTGTTTGAATTTTAGAACGTTCATACATACAGTATAACCAGGTGACATATAATAATTGTTCATTACAACACACATTACAAATAGAAACAAATATGATGAAGTGAAATGTACCATACATGAATTACCTCGCCCATATATACATGAGCTTTGATACCATAAATACTGTAGTATAGTATGTTGTGTACTAGTACTTGCGGGACGAAAAAGGGCTATAGGAAAATCGGACAGGAAGTGTAGCATTCAACTTTACCAGCCGCAATGGTCTCTCGGCATTAGCTTATGTTTGCGTTATATCCATGAAAAAGGTATACATTTTTATAAATTTAAGAGTCGTCTTCCCTTGTGTGAAGTCTGTTTCTCTAATATATCAAACAGTAAGTTGTATTGATAATAAGATGAAGGGATATACAATATAATTAATTGGATTGGTAAAACATTACCGGAGCTGTGCCTCATAAAGATACAAACAACATTACGTTCTGTGTTCTTAAACTACAAATCGTGTTAAATTAACACATTTATTAGCTTAGAGCTCCCGGAAACCATTATTACGCGCAATAATTGAATAATAAAAGGATTTCAATTCTTAGAAGATAATTAAATGAAACATTAAATCACTCACTCGGAAATCCAAGAGATCTACTGCAAAGTCAGCAGAAACTAGAATCAGTCAAGATATATTCGCTTCAAGTCAAACGAGTCGAAATATCAAAACAAATTTGTAATAATTCTTCAGAGTCTTGCAAATCAGGCATTTTTTCAATGTAAGCGATTGATGCAAGATGTACTGTGTGTGTTTCATGGTTACTTCTGTTAACCAATGTGTTTGTCAACATAATCTGATTGCTTATATATTGGTTATTTCATTTTGATAAGATGCTCTCCTGTACTAGAGGGTTTGGTTATTGTCGATCGGGCATGTTATGATATTTCGTGATACTGGACACGTACATGACCTACAGTGGTTCCACATGTTTTAAAACTGTAAGATATAGTTACAATGTACTTTGTATAGATTGAGAAAGAACTAGGTAGAAATGAATTACATGCAAACTGATATAATCAACTGTCAATCAAAAGGACTGAGAATTGCAACCCAGACACCACCGTCTCAACGTACATAGAATGTCGTATACATTTATTCTGTATTATATACAATGTCATGTTGCCTACAAATGACCATTACACCATTGAACCGTGACTCATCTGTCTGAGGAAAATTGGATCAATCTATGTATTATCACGATTTCCTTCCACCAATATCCGACTTATCCAGAAAAACAGTACATCAAGTACATCGCCTTTTCACATATTGATATACCCGCATAGGGAGGGATATAATTCTGACATGAAGCGTCTTAGCACAATAATATTTCCTTTTCTATGCACATCTACATGTCACCTGTAATGTTTTGCAAAAACTGTTGAAGTATTTGCGTCAGCAAGACGGCATAATTATTTGCAACAGTGTAAATGAAAAAGGGACCATAGTTCGGACAATAATATACGTTGCAGCCTAAGTTCATTCCGTCATGCAGATACATGTGATAAGGTTATCCATCTGTGCATGGAACATTGAGCGAATTCTATACATCCTGCATCCGTTCATAAGAAGAATGCGACTCTAAGATGGACTTTTGTGAGGGCATTGCTCATTGTAGTTGTGTTGTGATTTTTATGATTTCTGTGCTCGGCTTGTTAAATTGAGTGCTGCCTTCCATGCCCGATTTCCTCATACCCTTTGTCAAGCAAATTTCAACTTTGGCATATGTTGATGACTTTGTCAGAGAAGAACGTTCATTTATTATCGACGTTGTGAATCGAATCATACCAAATGAACTATCTGTTTCTGTATTGACTTTCGGTTGTGTTCGGTCCTGGTTGTTGTTTTGATGGACTTTGAAAAGCAAGGATCGGCATTGGTCGAGTCTTACTTAGGTGTTGTTAGAAACCTTACAATCTATTTAGATGCCGCATTGGTTAGAACCTTACACTTATTCTGAATGCCAAATTCTGTGTTGTTGGTTTCTGATATTTGATAACTATCTCTGTTAACCAAACTGGTGTCAGTGTATCTATTTGAACGCCGCAATTGGTACAGAGTACGAACCCTACCACCAGAATCTGATATTGGTATTTTCACACTTATTGTTGGTTCAACATTACTAGCTGTTTGAAGGCTATCGTCGGTGGTTGATTCCATGAATTTCGGATCGCCACACAATCGGTGTTATTCAAATCTTGATAAACATTTATTTGAAAGACTGGTACCTCCATTCAATGTTGATATTAAACCGGATACCAGTTTATCTATTTTAAAGTAACGTTCGGTGCTATCAGGATCTGAGGGTTGATTTAACGGAACATCGGAATCTCTCGGTCTTGTCTGTCGTAAATTTAATCATAGGTTTTAGGTATGTAGTGGTGTCGTCTAGAATTCTAGAGAATGAATCAAAATAATGCGAATAATTGATTTTGTAACATATTCCCAGACAGACTTGCCACATCATTCGGTATAATATTTTACTTATTAAATCTCCGTTGTCTCCAACGTTTCGAAATAAGTCGATATTATTACCGCCTTATGTCTTTGAAAGGAGACGAAAATTGACAATTTCAGATACAATGTCATATTTTAAATCCGCCACCAAATCAAGAAGTGACAATTATGCAATTCTGAACAAATTTAAAAAAGAAAGCTAGACAAATGTGCAATGGCTAGACAACAAGTCATACCCAATGATTATGAAGGAATTGTAATGGGAGCCGAGTGTAATTGTTATTAGAGACAAAGTTTGGTTTTCTGTGGTGTTGTGTGGTTGGTCACAATTTGCGTACTCGACTGCGTATTTTCCGTAGTCAAAGTACTGTATAGTGGTAACAGGTCTAACATTTTATTTCACCATTTTACAGTAGGATATTGCACGTAATTCAGCGCAATAAGATGACGATTAACAACGTTATTAAAACTTATTTGATCGGTTAAATGTAAAGGGCGGGGAATACCCACTTGAAGGAATAGTCAACTTATTTTAGTCAGATACTCCTATTGTGTTGGAAACGCATGTTTCCGTCGAATGTTGCTTTTATATGTTGTCCTTGTAATGGGTGCTCGTTCTTGTCTGTTAGTTCTTCTTGGTGTTATGTTTGACTAAATGCAGCGTCAGCATGTCGGAGAAAAATGGCGTGTGTATTTCATCTGTGTTGTTCAATGTTAATTCCATGTGACTTGCAATCTGCACATTGGCTTTATTCTTCGTTATTTGTTTGTAGTTCATGTGCTGCTGTTGTTACACCCAAAACATATTTGAAGCAGTTGCTCACAAGGGACTGTCTCGCGTTTTGGCGTAGATTTATTGCAAAAGTAAAATAAAATTGTCAAATATTCATTTAATTTTGGTATGGATGCCAATGTGTCGCATAAACAAGCACATTGATATTATATTTAAAATACCGAACATATGAATGATTGACATGCTATGTCAAAATGCAGTACCTATTGATGTAGATTTATCTTCGCTATGCGATATAGCACTAGTACATGTGGTAATACAATGTTACCTGTGCATATACTTGCCGTGAACAGATCATCCTTCATGTTAAGTGGTTCTTGAATACAATGCCAGCTCAACACTGGTCGTAAAACATAATGTATCTTACGCTCGTCTAAAATCACTGTTTACAAAAGTATGTTCGAATAGACCAGCACAAGACGTACTACTTACTAGAATTCATTATGTTGGGTTCTGTGTGGACTTGATCCTTGTAGTTGTTTTGTGTTGTTACTGTTTTCTGGGCTCGGTCGGGTTAGTTGAGTACAACCTTCCCTGTCCGATTTCTTCACATATTTTAACTAGACAGTTCAGAAACTGACCACACTAACACATCACATTTATAGTCGACAAACTGACGCCTGGTCAGCGATTGGTCCGGAAAGACAATCGATATAGTGTAATGTATCATCTTAACAAGGTACAGCCAACAATCATATGGTCATTACTGAAATCCCAACAGTAATGTCAATTTACAACACCTGTTTTACAGATTTATGCATTAGATGGACACGCCTTGATGTTAACGACTCACGGAAAAGTAAATGACGCCACATTTGCCCACATTTTTCACAACCAAACACTGAATCAGATATCCCTACAAGTGATCATATGGCACCCCAAAAATCAAACCAATGTCACATTTAAGTGTGAGAAATTGGAGAAACAACAAAAGAGTACAAGTTCAAGCAGGTTACATAGTTGCAAACACTATTCGCTAATAGAAAGCGACATGGTGAAGTGTGAAATATAGCAGACATGCCTTACCCGACCCGTAGATTCCTGAATTCGATAAATTATGTATTACTGTCTAAACATGCAGAACAAGAAATATGTGTCATTCTAAAACGTTCAAACAATTGAAAGACGTTTTTGTCATGTCATTATTTCACATACTAGCTAGTATTTGAATTGATCTGAAACATAGACCACATGTTATTAGTAAATTACATACAGCATCGCCTATAAAATGTAAGCCAAATGTGATTTAAGACAGCTTTGCTGACAATTGTCAAGTCGGTGTCAGAATTAATGGACACAACGTGTCTGTAAAGTTAAAAATTATACGGCATGAAAACTCCAGACAATATATTTAATCACACGAATAGTTCCCTGTGAAATCTGTAAATATTTGATTTTTTTATGCAAATATTATCGTCTTCTCTAAAGTATATTTGAGTAATGTATCAAAGAATAAGTTGTATTTATAATAAGATGAAGGGGTATATACACTATAATTAATTGGATTGGTAAAACATCACCGGAGCTGTGCCTCATAAAGATACAAAAAAGAACACGTTCTGTGTTATTAAAAACTACATATTTTGTTAAATTATCACATTTATTAGCTTAGAGCTTCCGGAAACCATTACCAGTGCAATAATTGAATAGTGAAAGGAGTTTAATTCTGAATAGGCAATTAAATGAAACAATGACAAAAAATTACTGATTACCTCGGCACAAACCACCCAAAGAGGTTCATTACATAGGCTACAATCCTTGAAATGAGATTATTACCGAAATATAAAGTTGTTGGAGCCAACGATAATCAATTCATTGAGGATTACTATCTGAAAACATACAGGAGCCAGAAACACTCTTCAGTTGCCAATATTTCTATGATTGGATTTGAATATATGCTAGAAGCGATTTGAGACAGCTTTGCTGAAAATTGTCAACCCAATGACAAAAGTAATAGACACAATGTGTCTGTAATGTTACAACTTGTTTGCGGCGTCCAAACTCCAGGCATATTCTTATGCACAGAATCGTTATCTAGGAAATAATTAAAGCTTTAAAATGCATGTAAAAAATGTTGTCTTTCCTTGCCTTAAGTATATTTCTGTAATATACAAAGATGTTGGTTGCAATAGTAACAAGATGAAGGAGGTGTACGTAGTAATTAATTGGATTGGTAAAACATCCTCATAAAGTTACAAACAACAGTAATGTCTGTGTTATTAGATTACCAATATTATTAAATTAACACGTTTATACGCTGAAAGCTTCAGGAAAACATTATCACGCGCGATAATTGAATAGTGGAAGGAGTTAAAGTCTTAGAGATAATTAAATGAAACAATGAAATAAACAATTAACTACAAAAGGTACAAGAAAACCCGACAGGGAAGGTAGCACTCAACCTAACCAAAGCCGGTAACACAATCTTCTTCGCGTACATAGGATTTTGTATACAAGTGTTTTGTAATATAAACAAACGATATTAGACATTCAGATTGTAATTCCTTACAAATGAGCAGTATACCATTGAACCTTGACTCATCTGTCTGATGAAAGTTGTATCAATCTACGTATAATCACTTTATCCTCCACCAATATCCGCCTCATCCAGAAAACAATACATCAAGTCAAATTCGAGCAAATATTCTAGCGGAAATAGAGCCGTCATTTTATGCAGATTAATACACCCGCCTGCACAGCGATATAAGTCTGACATAAAACATCTGAGCGCAAGCCCCATTATATAAATCTACAAATCCTTCCAAAAGTGTAGGCGAAGTTACATCCGCAAGACTTTTATTGCACTGTTATAAAAGTATATGAAACACAGTAAATGAAAGAACGAGGGTCATAATCGCTGCACAAAATAGTGGCAAAACAGAATCCTTCAATTATAGACATATACCTGTTGTGGTTGTCCACGTGTTACAACAGTTTGATGTAATAAATTCACAAACTGTATGAGGTGTTATGTCCATCTATACATTCACTATATATTACATAGTGAATAATAGAACAACGGGCGGTAATCCTAGCAAAAGTAATCGCAGCAAAAATTCTACTTTCATATATATCAAAAATACATACATGTACTCAGATGTGTATGTCGTAAAATATAATCATAGGTTTAAGGGCACTGTTTTATCAAACAACTTACGGAAATCGTAAACTTACGTTCAAGTTTAAATTCTTTATAATTTTGTAACAACTGCAAACTGGGGACAGATATTATTTGTAGGAGTTCATCACCTGAATCTTGATTAGTATAGAATTTCCATTTACTGCACTTTATAGAAGTAAAAATATTATAAATCATATAAATTTAACCGTAAGTTTAAGATTTCCGTAAAAGCTTTGAAAAAACAGTACCAAGGTGTGCTCTCGTCTACAATTCTAGCAAATGAATCAAAGGAATTATAGGAATTGAATTAACTTCATTCTCCAGACAGACTTTTGAACTATTTTGAACTTGGGTACCAAGAAGAGGTTTTTAAAAGTTTTCAGTATAGCCTTTTCAACACATCCTACATCGTTCCTTGCTTGAATGAATATGCGAGAAGAAGCATCAATGTAGTCAGGTTTTGTGAAAATCAGTCGAGCGGTTCCGATTGACTTGAAGATATTGTTGTCGACAATCACGAACCAGTTTTCTATTTGACCTGTATCTACCACAAACTGATAATTACTGATAGCCTTGGGAACAAACCAACCCGCAGAGGATTAGGTATGTAGGCTACAATCCTTGAAATTACATTATTTCCGAATTAAAAAGTTGTCGGTGCCCACGAAAATCAATTAATTCATGGTAACATGCAAGAGCCAGGGATATAGATCTGTCATTTACCAATATTTCTAAGATTCGATTTGATTTGAAACATACACACCAAATGTAACAGCTTTGCTGGAAATTGTCAAGCCAATGTCAGAAGTAATAGACACAATGTGTCTGTATTGTTACAACTTGTTTGCGGCATAAAAACACCAGACGAATGTTAACCAGACAGAATCGTTCTCCATGATTTGAACTGCATGTAAACTGTGTTGTCGTCCCTTGTATTAAGTCTTTTTCTGTAATATATTCAGTAGCTGATTGAAATGATTATAAGACGAAGGCTGTGTACATAGTAATTAATTTGATTGGTACAATATCACTAGTGGTTTTCCTCATAAAGATACAAATAACAATACTACATTCTGTGTTATTAGCCTACAAATATTGTTAAATTAACACATTTATCAGCTTAGAGCTTCCTGAAAGCATTAGGACGCATAATAATTGAATAGTGAAAGGATTTCAATTCTTAGAAGATAATTAATGAAATAATAAAAAACGTACTCGGAAATTACTACATCTCGAAAATATACACTTCTTTCACAACCTAGGATTTAGGTCTAAAAAACATTTAAAATGAGAAAATGAGCATCGGAAGAGAAGACTACAATACGTATACTTATGTATCGTTACTACTGCTTGAATAAATCTGAAGGAGTACTATCCACATATCAATGCACATGTAATATGTTTTTATTGAAATAGGTCCAGCGGTTTAGAAGTTTAGAAGAATATATTGTGGTGACAAACCCGTTTTCTCAATGAACTTGATATACCTTGAAATCAAGGGATAAAACGGTCCTGAGAGGCCTATGTAGGTAGGCTACAATCGCAATTACATTGACACTAAATTACAAAGATGTAGATGCCCATTAGAATTGTTCAGGGTAAATGCGAACATACAGAACAAGAAATATTTGAAACCAACCACCTAAGGCAGTTCCAATCTTTAAACCATTCCCGTGACGACATTGCATGCAATTATTTCACCGACTTGATTTTGTCTGAAACATTAGACAAAATATAATTACAGACAGCTATAAATGTGAGCGGAAAGTGATTTAAGACAGCTTTGCTGAAAATCGTCAAGTCGATGTCAAAAGTAATAGGCACACTGCGTCTGTATTATTACAACTTGCTCACGGCCTGAAAACATCAGACGTTCTTTTTAATGCACAAAATCGTTTTCTAGGAAATCGTTAAACATTTGAACTGAATGTAAATGTTGCCATCTTCTCTAATTTAGTCTGCTTCTGTAATACATCAAACAGTAAGTTGTTTTGATATTAAGATGAAGAGGTATACATGTACACTATAATTAATTTGATTGATAAAACATCACTGGTGGTGTGCCTCATAAAGATACAAACAACATTACTCCTGGGTTCGTCTTAAAATACAAATCGTGTTATATTAATGCATTTATTAGCTTAAAGCTCCCGGAAAACATTACCACGCGAAATAATTGAATAGTGAAAGGAGGTTCATTCTTTAAAAATAATTAAATGTAGCAATGAAACAAAGAACTACAAAGTCGTGAACATAATCTTCTTCGAGTACATGGGATCTTGTAAACTTTACTTTTACATTCTATACAAGCGATATACATGTACGTTATTCAGATTGCAATTCAACATTAAAAGGACTGTGTCACGTTTCAGCGTATAGCAAAAATCAAATAAAATTGTTAAATATTCACTATATTTTGGAGAATATGCCTGTATATCCCATAAACAAGCACACTGATATAAATATAATTTGTGAAATATCAGGATTTTGTAATTATTTAAGTATTTTACCTCTAAAATGCTATACTGTATTAATACGATATAGAATTTTAAACTACTCTCATTTAAATTGCCTAAAATTTACTCGCATGTGATGAAAACAAATTTAAAAACCAACCCAATACTTCATAGATGTTTAGAAGGAAGTTTGTTAATGTTACAGACCGATCTATTGCATAATATTACTCATTAATCATGCTGAAAGGAAAAATAACGCTGTGTTTAAAGACCTGCATTTTGGCACTGGGCCAACCAAATTCGGTCATAGTTTTCTCAGCATGTGGTTACTGATTTTTAAGATATCTGACCATATTGTACCCTATTACATAATATTATGCAACATTGCACAGCATGTTAATTAGTTTACTAGAGGCCCTAGTATTAGATAAGAGACAACAAGAGTTCCCTTTATGACAGGAAGTTATAAAATATCTGTAGGCCTATAGTAAAATTAAATTGATATATAAGTTTTTGTAATATTTTATTGTGAAAAAAAAACCTGAACCATCAAGATTGATATACTTTTGTTTGTGTTGCTTGAAAACGACTGTCGTGAGATTAGACACAAATGCATGCAAATTAATGCACAATTATAAAAGTGTTTAAAAAATCTGAACATATATAACTTATATACAGGTAGCTGTATGCCTCATGATTAACATTTCTTAATAATGTATTCAATGAAATGAGTGAATTGATATTATTCATAAGATATACAAATGTAAACATGTTAATTTTGATGTTGGTTTTGTTTTGATGTTTTGAATTTAAAAAAAAATTATTTACTAGATCTATGAGTATTATGTTATCTTATATTTATAAAAAAGGTATATTCACAGACATACAATCAGAATTGATATTGTGTACCTCTTTGGTATAGTTGCTTAGTTTTATTTGTTTCTGGTTTGGGTGTGTATTTATTAAAATAACTCTTAGGGAATATTAATAACTAAAATAGTAAATATTTTGACAAATAGTTTTTACACACTTAAACCAGATGGAAACAAAAATCAAAGACATATATCTAATTATACAAATTAAACAAACACAATGGTAACACATATTTTCAAGGGTACATATTACAGTAGCACATTATTGATTATCAGTAGCTATATGGGCCTCTGATCCCTTACACTGACCAGTTACAGTGTTTTATGACCCCAGATAATCACTGATAGTGATCTCATGCTGGCATCATGCTGATCCCTCTATAAAGTTCTGGACCAGAAGCAAAGAAGGAAGAATGTAGGGCTTTAAAAGGAAAAACATAATGGAGTGCGGGTTGTTGAAAGTTGTTAAAATCGATTATTTACAATAAATATTTCTTAAAGCAACAGTCAACAATATTCTATTATATAAATACTTAGTTTGGTAAGAAAATTATAATACTTAGAATACTTTCTGTTTGAATGAATCTGAAGGAGTACTATCCACATATAAAATATTGAATGCACATGTGATAAGTTTTTTATTGAAATAGGTCCAGCGGTTTACACGTTAAGAAGAATGTATTGTTGTCGACGGACAGGACAACGAAGTAGGGTGGTCACGAACGTGTTTTCTCAATGGTCTGCCTGTACCACGAACTTGAAATCAATGATGGTCTTAATGACAAACCATACGGAAGATGAATTGGTAGGTAGGCTACAATGGCAATTACATTAACACTAAATTCCAAAGATGTCATGTAGATGCACATTGGAATTGTTCAGGGTTCGAATATAGATATGTACAGAACAAGACTTATTCCAATGCAGTTCCAATATTTAACCATTCCCCGTGACGACATTTCATGCAATTATTTCGCCGACTTGATTTTGTCTGAAACATTAGGCAAACTATAATTACAGACAGCTATTAATGTGAGCCGAAAGTGATTTAAGACAGCTTTGCTGAAAATCGTCAAGTCGACGTCAAAAGTAATATACACAATGCGTCTGTATCATTACAACTTGCTCGCGGCGTGAAAACTCCAGACATTCTTTTTAATGCACAAAATCGTTCTCTAAAAAATCGTTAAATATTTGAACTGTATGTAAATATTGCCATTTTCTCTAATGTTTAGTCTGTTTCTGTAATGTATCAAACAGTAAGTTGTATTGATAATAAGATGAAGGGGATATATACTATGATTAATTGGATTGGTAAAACATTACTGGTGGTGTGCCTCATAAAGATACAAACAACATTACTCCTGGGTTCGTCTTAAAATACAAATCGTGTTATATTAATGCATTTATTAGCTTAAAGCTCCCGGAAAACATTACCACGCGCATTAATTGAATAGTGAAAGGAGTTTCATCCTTTAAAGATAATTAAATGTAGCAATGAAACAAAGAACTACAAAGTCGTGATCATAATCTTCTTCGAGTACATGGGATCCTGTTTACATTACTTTTGCATTCTATACAAGCGATATATGTTATTCAGATTGCAATTCAGCGTTAAACCATTGCAACGTAACTCATCTGTCTGAGGAAAGTTGTATCAATCTACGTATAATCACAATATCCTTCTACCAATATCCGCCGTGTCCAGAAAACAATATATCAACTCACATTATAGCAACATATTTGAGAGCCGTCGCCTTGTTGTAGATTAATAAACACGCCTGCAAAGGGATATCATTTTGCATCGAAGCACAAATTCCTTTATGTAAATCTTCAACAGCCTTCTGTGGGTGTAGGAGGAGTTCCATCCATAAGACTTTCACGGTTACTAGGATATAAACATATACTACACTACAGTAAATGAAAGAACAATGGTCAAAATCCTTGTAAAAAAATCCGTAGTATGTCGAACTTAGATCTTCCCGGGGATCTCAAACAAAGTCGCTATCAGGATGAGCTATTCTAAAGGAACATTTAAATTGATAATAGCGTATATATCTACTTGTACTATATTATCATTATGCTTTTTACTTCAGTCTTCAGTATTTGAAATTTACTGGAGATATGTGTTCGTCGTTGACAACGATCGGTCAATCTTATTTGACTCGGTTGTGTGTTCAAACGTTAGTGAATAAACTCTTTATAACTATGTAGATGGTATTACATTTATTACTTCCCTTAATCCACTCACGGAGAAAGGTTGTTCAGAATTATGTAACTTTGTTTTATGTGTACTTTTCATTGGGCGAAACTAAGTATGGTTGTTTCAGAAGAGTCTAATACATCTTTAAAGCAGTATTATTGTAGTACAACGGTTTGGTAAAACTCGTGAGAAACCTCTTACTCTTTTGTTCTTGTTCCTTTATGTTTGACAAAATGAAGCGACAGGCTGTCTGAGTAGGAGGTAGTGCTCTTGTCATTTGTCTTGTTCTAATATGGCATTGTGATCTGCAATTTATAAGTTTGTTTTAGTGTGTGATAATTTGTTTTTGAATGTACTGATCGTTGAATATCATGTCAGCATAACATTGAATGTTGCCCTAAGAGTCCCTTACGCTAGTTTCAAAGTACCACTTACAAAGCATTCTCAAATAAACCACAATACATTCTATGCAATTACTGACCACAGAAACAACACCTATATACATAGTCGACTAACTGATCTCTGATAGGTGATCGTGACTGATCCCTGATAGGTGATCGTTCTGGAAAAGAACTTAATGCAAAACAAACATGCGATCATGTCTAGATAAGAGGTAAGTCTTCACAATGCCATTATTTCCTATATTTAGTATGGTCTGAAACGTGGACCAAATACAATTACAGAGAGCATTCGCCTATGAAATGTAAACCAAACATAATTTAAGACCGTTTTTCCGAATACTTTTAAGTCATTGTCCGCCCCACCATTTATAGCCACACTGACGAGTCGATAAGGCGAAACTAGTTTGGGCATATTTTAAATTAAAATACTGAAAATACAGCGAGTGTGAGAAGTCATTTATATAATTATGTATATACATGTATATAGAAAATGATTGCCCAAATTATATCAGTTGTGTTATTTAAACGATGAATGTGTATGGGAATGAACTCTTCTTATCTCTTTTGGCAGTATAACATTGATTCCTTCGCTTCACACAGAATGTATCGCGTATCGTTAAGTCTTTGTGTAAAATATTATGCACTATTCACTAAATACACAAACGAGTATTACTGTACATGTATAGTTATTTCTGACCCTGTAAAACAATGTTGCTGTAATAAAACATACTTGGCAGAAGAAACACTTGAGAGAATAAAAGTGAGAGTGGAAACAACAGCCTTACTCAAGCTATCCTGTACATTTTAACACGAGTTCAAATGTAAGTATTATGCACCGATAATCTCAATGAATCTTGGTAAGTAATTGTCTCATCTATGGTTCATTTTGACCGGTGTATGTGTTCTTAACGGCAAACACGTAACCTAAAACAATAGTCATTAAAAAGCAACCGAACTATTCGTCCGTCTATCGACTCTAGTATGCATTGCACCATGTACTTGTATTATGAATTATATAAATCAACATATTATGCACGGGCATGGACAGGTGATTAAGGGGATGACTGTTGTACCGACAGACTGTGGTATTTCATCATAAACCGACTACCATTCACATTTACAAACAACGACTTATCCCTGTTATATTGTATAGCGTGCCTTTATTTGGAATATGCAATCGAGAAAAAGTCGGTGAATCTTCACCGGTTGACAAAGAAACCCATTCGTTTACCTTTAGTTCCAGTTACAGACAAAATGCCTATTGTGAAATGCAATTTTAGCTCACCTCAGCTTTTGGAGATAACACTTCATTTCTTGTTCGTCCTGTCGCCGTCAACAAAACATTTAAACCACCTCTCCACATAAACCATTAAATCAATTTAAATACTCAATCGAAAGTCCTTCAAATTTCATTATTCGTCATTTTCTCCGGCTTGGCACATTGATGATGCCATTTGTAGACGGGGTAACATATTTTGTTCTTTTCGTGCTCTGCTGTTTATATCAAGTGCTGCCTGTAATGTACGATTTGGTACTTCATTTTTCCGATTGTTTCATGTCATGTTGATTGATTGAAACAATCCTGACAGCACCTGGACGTGGTGTATTTGCTTTTTAAATATGGCCTCATAAAACAATAAAAATCTCAGAAACTGTTTGTCAGATCTGAAATTTATTTCAATGCAAAGTTTATTTGTTTGTATTCTCGATATGGCTATATTCAAAACATTATTGCAGTTGGATGATATTCGTTTAAACCATACCTGATACTTTGTTTAAACCATGACCATGATTCTTGGGTTCGGTTAGAATTTGTTGTTTTACGTGCAAGTTTGGTCCGTACGTCTGTTTATAATTACACTGGTGAGCGTTCTGAGATCCTCAAGCCCCCTTGCTAGTGTTGTTTATTGTTGTGTAGTTTATCTTTTTAGTAATCTTGTCATCTTTGAAGTTGTTGCATTTGCAACTGATTCATTTGTTGTGGGAGTATTCGTTGTGGACATTATTGTTATTTTATTGTTGTTGTTTATTTTGTTCTCGTTCTAGTACATCTTCTGTTGCTGTAGTTTTTATTTAGCTATAGCTGAAAATGATCTTGTTATTTTGTAATTGTTGTTTATTTGCATATCTCTTTTGGCTGCTGTTGGCATTGAGGTATTCTGGTCGCTGTGGTTGCTGGTGTTACATTGCTTTTTTCGTGGTGGCTGATACTGCTTTTGTTGTTGTTTTTGGTATAAGACTTGTGCAATATTTAATATAACTTCGACTATTGAATGATGTTAAGAACAATGTTTGTAGCCCAGTGCGTATCTTCAGGGTTTATATACACATATATTCACAGGTTGTTGAACTGTCATTGGCTGTTCCTGTTTTTTAACTAAAATAAATTAAATCAACAACAAAACTCAGACACCTATTAGGTTCATGAACTGATATTTGTTTTATATAAATAGTATAACATCGACCTTGGCCCAAGTGTATTTATTCTTTAGGTCAACATAGGAGCACATTTGTTTTTCTCCAAGGTTCACGGTCGTGTGGATTAAATTATACGTTAGATCATATAGAGAAATTGTGAAACCTTAGCTGTTTCCGTTTTGTTCGGTAAATTGTAAATCAAATACAGACCGAAATGTTCAGAACGCGTTAGGGAGAACATGTACTATATGTAACATGTTCCATTTTAAATGTTTGTATTATTGTTATGATAATTCGTGTCTGTTTTGTATAGGATATGTATATTAGTTAAAACGCCTTTTGTAACGTCTACTGAGTGATACAGGTTCGACGTCTGTATGAGACAGCTTCTTCTGTAACATCGGAATTGAATCTGTTGGCTGAGTGTCAAAGAGCAATACTTTGTTAGTACTGCCAGGTACCTCATTCCATGTGCAGCTTTCTAATAACAAATGAAAACTATAATTACAAAAAGGACTCAACAGGAAAGGCTGAGCATGAGAGTAGAAAGAGAGCAGTGCCACAGGTTACATCACTGTCCGTACCATGCGTTTATGATGTGCTAGACTTTTTGGGTTGTCGTCTTCAGACTTTCTTTATCACATAACACGACAGGCTACTACGCTTTAGGTGTGACCGCAGTCTAGCGCTTTAATAGCCGACTTCCTAGTACTTACTGACTTCAGAATGAGCTGTACGCCCTTTACGGAAATCCATATTAATACGCAGTTTCCATGAAATACCTCTCAACGGTATATTGATATATTAATTGATAAAAAATATTGTGTTTTTACTTCCTGTTCAATACTACGTTTTCGTCAGGAATGCCAATTGTTATTAATACGACTTAGTGGTTTCATAATGATTTTAAGACAATAAAGTGTTTTGTTGAACTCGTTTTTTTCTGTTAGCGTAATACTATCCATGGCATATTTATTCAAACTTTAAATATAGGATCTAGTATTTGGTGAACAATTGTGTTAACGTGTGCCAAATATTATTTCAAGCTTTGTTATCACGCATTTCATATTGTTTCTTATTTTGGGCACGTACGCTTATTATATTATTACTATATTAGTACGTTTAAGCCATGTGTTCTTTAATGCACATACACGTACGTGTGGACATATTACCATGTGTCCCCTCTTTGCCTATATGCACGTTTATACTATATGACTTTCGCCTTAAAGGAATAGTTATTATTTACCCATATCAACACATGAAGCTGGTCCATTAAGGATTCGTGTCAGTCCAAATGGGCGCGTCTTATATGAGCCTATTTTCATAAAGATCGGAACTTGTTATGTTGATCAAAATAACGTTAAAGCAGCCTGTTTTATCGCATTTAGATGAGATATAAAATTTCCTCTGAATAAGAAAGAATCTCATGTGAAACCCACTTTTTCCCATTTAAGTAGATTAATTAAACTTGTTTTGGCAGTTTTGACAAAAAGGACCTTGACTGAATAACCAGTATAATAATAAGGTTTCAACCGGATTGTTCGCCAGTTATTTTGGGTTTCTTAACAAAAAATGTAGGTCAAGCTACAATAGTGTACTGACAATTGTGTTTTATGCGTAAAATTAAACTAATGCATTGTAATATGTACAAGGTCATTCAAAAAACACGTAAACATCATTAGTAGCATTTTTTCTGTCAACAGAATTTTATTAATACAAATACAATAAATAATTTCAGCATAATGTACATTTAACATAACTTTTAGTTTAAATATAATCATACTTTAAATTTTATCGATTTCTTAGGTTTCTGAAACCCCATTTACGACGGTACGTTATTAACTTTGTTTTCTAGATAACTGGTCATGGTTGACATTGAGTCCCACAACGAGTACAAACTTCTTATTTGTTGCAAAACTGGTCGTCAATTTTGATAAATTTATAATAAAATACAGCCATGTAGTATGATGCAATGACAGGGGATATTTCTCTCGTTCGAATCTCGGTCGGGACACTGAAAATTTCAGGAATACTTTTCGGTGTTGCCCACTCACCCAACTAGAGGTAAACTGGTTTGTAACGCATTGGAAGTTTTGCATGTGTATCTGAGCTTTACATCGTTCGAATCGGTTCTGAAAGAGCAGCCATAGTCGGGATTCCTTGTATCACACCACTGTCGGTTCTACTTCCTCTGTTGTTGCCCATGCAACAAAATATTAAACCAAACTTGCACGTCAATTGGTTAACCTGGACCGAAAGGAAAGGTTTAAACTTAAAACACAAAGCTATTGTGCTTTACCTAAAGAAGTTTAACCAACTTGAATACATACTCCCTGATGATTTAAATACTAATGTTAGTAGTAGAGCTACCAACTTGTATAATTATATCCGCTCTATTGTAAATTAATACGTGCCTCGCCTTGACTGTGATATAATTTCGGTCACCGACCCTATTTCTGTGTGTACTCTACTACAAGAGCTGTTTGTCCATGCATACTATACTATAATACAGTTTGTTTAATCTGAGTTAGGAACTGGTAGATTCCGGTTTGCATACAAAGTAGGTTGACAACTGGTATTGGTGCAACTATTCACATGTCAGTAAACGGGTTCCAATGTTATAACACTGATTAAAGATAGCATGATCTAGTCCGGAGACATATTAGCCGA
Organism: Spisula subtruncata; assembly: GCA_963678985.1. NCBI lineage: Eukaryota > Metazoa > Mollusca > Bivalvia > Venerida > Mactridae > Spisula > Spisula subtruncata. The sequence goes on along the minus strand of OY787660.1, from coordinate 2,410,407 downwards.
TCCTACACTATTAACATACTGCTTTCTATATTTGAGTGTTGCAAGATTCTGAATTCATAATTTATATATACGCATAAGTGTATGTACAGGGTGCACTTCACATGTAAATCTACAGGGCCGTCGCAGCACCATAGCAGCATGTACTCTCGATTGCTGAATCTAGAATCCGGGCAGACAAAACCGCTAGGCTACTTGGACAAATGATGGGGAAATAGAAGCACATTGCAGTCATTGGAAAGTTATCAAATATCAAGTAGCAAATATATTGTAAGAATAGAATAATAATGTCATACATGTACATGTACGTATGTGTGATCGAACGTTACCTGTCGTGTGAGTGGTCAGTGTTTGTGATTACTAGTAGTGTGGGTGACCACACGGGTACATTGAGAGTAAATGACCAGACGAGTATTGGCTCAAGAATCTTTGGTGATTGAATACCTGAGTGTGCATAAATAATTAATAAATATTATGCTATGGAGAAAGGCCAAGTCATGAGGCAATGAACATTCCCAAGTTACCTTAGCGACGACTTCAACGCTTGAATCATAAGTTCTCAATAACGGTCAAAGACACGAACATTTTTTTTACTAAGATGTAACAAAGTTTTAGTTGGTATAAATACAACATAAATATTTTAAATGTACTATTGTAGTTCGGTATTCCTTCAATAAACATTAATATCAGTGTAACACATCACTTTGTAATCCACTAACACAATACATGTACAAATCAAAGGATGTGTGTGAATTTGTATGGAGTCATATTTAGTCTTAGAGTAGCATTGTTCTTCAGAAACCATGTCAGATGTTCAAAGATATGATTATCATGCAGGTCGCAACACATTCCTAGTCCGTATTGAAAGATATTTACTAACTTGCTCAGCCCTCAGTGTATAAAAGCCGCGCTAGATTATCACAATGTCGGGATCAAGTTCAAGTTCAAGATTTTATTTATACATGTTTGTCGCCACAAACAGTTAATTGGCGTTTGATATATACATAGATCATAATCGGAGATTATATATGCTGTCAACCAGGGTACATAGCTAAAATATGTAAAATCAATGTACATGTAACGTAATATGTCAATTTGAAAATCGTGCAGATGTTTGCAACTATCAAAAAAGAACAAATAAGATAAGAAAAAAATTGAGAGGTCCTGTGTCTAATCTTCACCGGGACACTTGATCATCGCTAAAACGCCTTTCTATCACCTAGACATGAACTAGTTGGTTGTCCATATACTTATTAGGTAGTCTCGCATGTATCGGTACTATACATCGAGCACGTTAAAAACCAAGGAATCTATTTGAAAAGAACTATGGTATCACAACGGACTCCTTGTATCACACAAAGGGTTTTGTCTCTTCCCTCGAAGCTAGAGATCATCGACCAACCAGACAGGGAGACCCAAGATGGACCAGCAATAACGACTGTGAGTCGAACGCAAAAACAGCGTCCATTCGTAGCTGGTAGGTTCGATCATATGTTGCAACATACATGTACTAACCTCGGTAAATTTGATAAATGCACTGGTTGTATCCGGTTCTTGGTAGTTTGGTGAATTTTGTACTAATACAATCGGTGTGACCTATAATCCAATGCCAAGGTGCCAGTATGGGGATTTGTTCCACCATAGGTTGCCAACTTACGTACGTCATGTAAACCAAGGATACAATATCTCTCTGTACTGGTAGAGAGGACCAATACATAACCATTGTGAACTACATTTTTTGTATATATCGGATCTATAATCCAATCAATTATAGACTATAACAAACGGGAATTATCCCTTGGATAATCTCTTAATGTTATGTGCTAGTATATTAACTAAAATAAAGACTGAAACTCTGTTGGGAATACCCGTAACCAAACGTTCGTGTAATAGTAATTGACTGTTCCGTGGATTGGACTAATATTGAATAATGGCATGGGTAATTGGAATCACGGTACACATATATATAAATGCGTATATCGGATTGTTCTTAGTGCAGATCAATGAGAAAACGAACAAACTCATGTTTTTATTACTTTAAGTTTGTTCCCTAACCTCACTAAGACATTGCTTCTGCAAAGAGTATCACGTGGCACATACAGGGGATCAGTCTGTCTAACATATCCTATGTTTAGAAAGACAACTCCTCAATCTACTATTTCCACAGGAAATGATTTCCCTTTGCACCCTCAAACATAGGATAATCAAGCCCAGGCGAAAATTGAAAAAAGTGACGCTATTTCATTGATAAAATACATTATCTAGTCGTGTGGCCAGACTAAGAGGGGATTTGTTGCCTCTTTTGTCACAAAGGGGTGAGTGTCTGAAGCGAAGATCCGCTTTGGACATTCCTAAACAATTACATACACTTGTTAAATGTTATAAGTACGCCAACATGTAATTTGTATATCTTTTTTATTATGCATGGTATCATATTAATTTTTTGCATGTCTTCATGCGAGTAGTATAGCAGCAATATCCGATAATTCGATGATTATAAGTCGCACGCTGCGAGCAGTGAACCGTGAATTTTAAAATTATGCAAAATGCACGTGCAAAGCAAATGATTTTCGCAAGAACTCTAAAAATGTTGCATACACATTGTCCATCAGTACCCACACCAGGAAAACACAAAACCCGAAGAATAACAATAACAGACCGTACAAGAGAGGTTTGTGAAACATACACGTCTCCTAGTGTAGCTAAGGTCACCACGACCTTGACCTTTGACCTATCGACCACAAAATGAGTAGAGAGCCTACATCTGATGATAAGCAACCTCTCTGTAAAGTTTTATGATCTAAGGTCCTATCTTTCTTATGGTGTGGAACAGTTATTGTTGTGTGTTCAAAGGTCATGGTAAGTTTGACCTTTGATCCAAATGACCTTGGAATTGAGTCGGGTCGTCTGTGGAGGATGAATAATTTCCACTTAGAATTTTAGAATCCTAGGTCCAATTGTTTTGGAGTTATTGTTGAAAAAACATTCGGCATGTCGGCCGACTGACTATTTGCACTGTAACGCTATGTAGTGTGTTGGTGTACTTATAACATTTAATGAGTGTACATACACCCTTGTATAACAAACATGAACTAAAACAATTCACAATTAACATGTATATAAATGCAGTCAGCCAGATAACCATCAATTGAATCTCCAAATCATCTAAGACAATAAAATGTTATTTACCAATTATCTAGAATTATATGAGGGAGAATAATATTATGTACATAATGTAATTCGGATTGATAAAAAAGACATTCAACCCAAACCATGCTTGAAAAGTTGCAATGAACGGGTACTATATATCGATGGCTTAGAATTAGAAGTGCCACTTACGACCTTTAAGATTCATACATATTTGAAATCTGCTTCACAAGGCGCTTCTTATGAGCCTATTTTCATGAAAATCTGAAATTGTCATAATGACCAAAATGAAGTCAGAGGGGGGGATCACGTGATGGTTGCATTTCGGTTTTTCTAATGGCGGCGCCCATGTCAAACAGGTAATTTGCTGTTTTCTGTCTTGTTTCTTCGATATGTTAACATATTTAGTCCATGTCCCGGGTCTTGAAAATTGAAGATCCATTACCAAAGAGGTGAACAGATCCAACAATGATTTTCGGTTACCTTGATATCTAAGCTGTCCGAAATCAGTTGATGGACTTGCGGGACATTTTGCCAAATGACCTTTTGCCGGCCATCTTTAAAGATGGCCGCCGTTATTTTAAGCAATCAGAGGGTTTAGGAAAACTTCGATTATTCCTCACTCACAAGGGCTATCGGCTTGTAATATGTCTTAAAATGTTCGCAATTGAACTGCGCATGTTGTTATATATAAATATAAATGTTATGATATGGTAATTAATTAATAATTATTGATTTTTTAAGGAAATTATGATATTTTTCGATTTTTGTCGTTAATTTTTCTCTTTCAAATCGGATCTGAGTGTGTATTTGGCTAATTGTTGATTGTTATATGCAGAAGTTGGTTCTAGGCGTCCATAATAAACATTACATTGACAGATTTTCATTTGAAAATCCTTCATGAGCCAGAAATATTGGATAACTGAAAGTTGATTAATAGTCAAGTCTATAAATGGGATATTTAGGTAAGACCCAACATTGGATTGTATAGTAAATATGTTTTGGCTTTCTGTTAGGGAATTTGTTGTAATTGAAGAATATGAATATTGCCCAGCTGGCCTCATTGAGCATTTTGTGAAAATCAAGATGGCGTCCAAGATGGCCGCCAAAATTCAGAAAAAAACAATCAGAGGTGCCAGAAATTAGGATCAAAAAGCTTTTTTGCAGATGGGTTGTAGTTTAAATGTTTTAAACATAATTATTTATTTATATTTAATATTATTGATTGAGTTAGTGAACGTAAAAAGGCATCCGTGATGGCTGGAATCAACATGGTGGCTAAAATGACAAGCGGTTAGGAAAATAATTTGTTTTTATCACAATTTAAGTTGAAGTGGTGTAAAATAAATTGTTGAACTGTAATATGTAATGAATTCTCGAAAAAATCTTTGAGTTTTAAGCATTGAACCATTAGCAGATTCAAAATGGCGGACAAAATGGCTTCCAAAATCAATTAAATATTGTGTTAGTGGTCCAAAGAGGTTACAAATTGATACTTTTGTGATCGTTTCAGTGTAAGTTTTGCAAACATAATAACAACTTAAATACACTGTATAAAATATATTATTATATCTATTTGGTGATCAACTTATCCCGTTTAAAATGGTATAAATGAAGGCTGAAATCATAACTGTGACAAAATGGCCGCCGCATACAGGTATGCCAAAATGAAAATTGCATTAAAACATGTATCGTAATGGAATGTGTTAATATGAATACTGCGATCGGTTAAAAATATAGATCTACTGTAACATTAGAACACTTTATGTGCAGTATATTTGATATGACTTCTAAGATGGTTGCCAACCATGTATGTTCAAATGGGAGTGATATTGAATACTGATCTTATCTAATTGGAGAATAAGCATAGCCACATAACCACATCGCCTGTAACTGACCAAGCGTGTACTATGGTGTTATCTGGTTGGCTGTCCTTATCCTTAAGTCAAGTACGATCAATATTGTGTAGCTCATCTGCACATACATCAAACTCGACGCATACACCGAATTCACAGTAGCAACATCAATATGCCACGGACGCGATCCGCTCACCATTACACTTATCTACCGATCGCCCAGCAGTGACCCACCACCATCAGCAACCCAACTTTTATTGAGTAAACCACGTCCACCCTGCCTACCCAACATCGACAAAATGGCTAACAGGCGACATCAACTTATCAGATATCGACTTGGAAACTGGCATGATTACAGACAATACCTAACATCGCCATACTTGCCCGATATGTATAGACACGGTCACAAAAATTATGAACTCATATACCATCCTAGGTTAGTACAATATGTAGTAATCAGAAAAGTCAAACGTCTATGGTGAAGAAGTGGGCATTCCGCACAACTTCAGTATAGACAAACTGGATACTAACAGCCAAGCTCTCGACAAGGTCCAGAACCAAGCGTTGCGCACAATAATGACTGGTGCTACGAAGTATACACCGATTGACTTCATGGCATAGCTCACTGGTATCCAGCCATTATACAAACGAAGGCAAGCCAAAGTCATGCTTCAAGCAGAGAAGTTCAGATCAATACCGAACCACCCAATGGCAACAAGATTAGCTGGATTTACCACTACTCGGATCAGGCGAAGCAGCTTTGCACACGAAACCAAGAAGCTAGACAAATAATTAGCACCTGATTTGACCATAGCAAGTACACCTCTTGGCAGGGATGATATAGTCAACCCATTAGCAAATGATCTGTCTGCAGTAACTGTGAGACTCCAAGTCCCTCAACTCGAGCCAGGCAAGCAAGAAGATGAATGTGTTCGAAGGAGCCTGACACTAGCCATGATAAGCCAAGAATACCCTCCTGAGATATGGACCCATGTCTATACTGATGGCTCAGCCACCAAAGCTATTAAAGATGGAGGTGCTGGTATCTTCATATACACCAGGCAACAAAGAGAGACATCACAGAGCCTCAGAGAAGCACTGCAGTAACTACAGATACCGAAGAAGCTCAGAAAAAACACTAGCCAAAATACTACATAACCATAGTACTTACTGCAAACTAGCCCTGCAGTGGATTCCTACCCACTGTGGAATGCCTGGAAATGAAACAGCAGATGCATTGGCAAAACTGGGAGCACAGTCAGCACAACCACCAGTACATGTGAGATATAAAGACAAAGTTACTACATTGTATTATTAAGAACTTCACAAGACCAAGACAAGAGGCTTATCCCTACCATCACCTTAACAGGTCAGAACAAGTGAGTATGGTACGACTACGCTCAGGGCACAACAGGCTGAACCATCACATGTACCGGAAGTACAAATTGGTGCATTCTCCGATGATCTGTCCATGCGGGGAAGAAGAACAAACTGTCGAGCATGTCCTCCAAAGATGCAGAAGACACAACCAGGAGCGAACTGCAACGTGGCCCACAGACACAACTCTTCAAGAGAAACTCTATGGAGACGCTGATGACTTGCGGAAGACCAGAAAGTTCATCGCATACACTGGTATGATAGTGTAGGACGAACGACTGAGGTGAGGGCAAACTTGATGTGAGAAAGAATACAACTGGCCACGGTCCGCATGGAGCAACGATTCCAAACAACATCCAAACACGTTTTTTTGGAATACTATACTCCCATCAGACTAGAGCGTCTCACACATCATCAAAACGGGAGATCAATTAATAGCGACCTAGCAACTACTGGTCCATCTCAATCAAGTCTGCGTTAAGTAAACTGGTCGAGCACACACCGTTACTTCAAAGCCAGATCATGGTTCTTTTTGACACGTTTTAGATACTTGCTGACTAACTACATGATTCAGAAAGATATTCACTGAGAGTCAGCTGCACTCCATAACCAACTACAACTGTTACCTAGATAGTGGAGATCAGAGGGGCCTGTCATTCGGGACTTCAACTGAGCATTCGGTCTAAGCACCAGCAAACTTAATTATTACAATTCTTGCAATCAGAACCCAACATGTACCGGTCGGAGAACAGTCATCCAACACAGCACCAGTCACACCAGGCGTACCTAAGGGATCAGCCATTGGACCACTTTTTTCTGTTGTATATCTACCACCTTCTAATTCATGCAACATCTACACACCATCTGCTTGCTGACAACAACCTCTTGAACAGGGTAATTACTAAAAAATGCTTAAGCCTAACAACATGATATGAGCATACTACAGCAATGAATAGGATGGTCCATGGTTGGTGTCATTTAATCCTTACAAGTATGTGGTCACCCACATCACTAGGAAGAGAACTCATGTTAAGACTCCGTTTTTCATCCACAACAGCATGACACATTACAAGTTGTGGCAGACATAAGTACATCGGGGTATACATATATGAAGACTCCTTGAGTACCAATGTACTTTCTCCTGGACAAACTTGACAAACTATCGAAACAGATTAGGGTACGGTGCTACCAGACACATGTCAAATCAATCCTTGAATACGCAAATTCGGTAAAGGATCAACCAGGGCAAATATTTGTAAACTGGAGGCAGTTCAGCATATTGGACGCAATTCGTCAAACGGTACTTTAGCACAACAAGCAACATCAGGCAGATCATTGGTGACTTTGGTTGGAAACTCTAGAACCGAATCCATGAGCATTGCCGACAGCGATTATGCCTTCTCGAGGGGTCTTATTTATAGTGGATAATCATGATTATTTGTTTTTAACAAAATTAACTCGCCGCTTACACGATCTTGTAATTAAATATCAATGGTACGATAATTTCCAAGAGGATGACCATCTATACTATACAAAAAGAAGAATAATCTACAATTTATTCCCCACTTATTTAATGTTAAGTGGCCATCGTTGCTGCCATTTTGAAGTCAAACCATAATGAATGTCTGATAAATATAATTTTCAATACAAATAAAAACTATTTGAACACACTTTACGATTTTAATACAATGTGCTTATTCAGCATTGCAGTCGTTAGTTGATTTCTTAGTATGCTATCTAAAATAATTTCAAACAATTAATAATGTTATGATTGAATAGATACTATGTTTGACATCTTCACAACTGCCAATTAGCAACAATAGTAATTTATGAAACTAATCTCTTGCACCACCGACATATTTTCTGATTTTGGAGGCCATTTTGGACGCCATTTTGAATAAGTTCAAGGGTCAATTGAGTAGAATAGAACTATTTAAATTCTGATATCAACAAATTTGATTTAAATAAATGTTTCAATAGAATATATCAACATGTCAATTATTGCTGCCGTTGTAACCGCCATTTTGATTTCAGCCGACATGGATGCCCTCCCACAATATTTTAATCAACGAATAACGATAGATATAATATAAAGACATGTGTTAAAAGCATTTTAACTACAACCAATCGGCAAAACAGAAATTTGGGACTAATCTCTGGCTTCAGTGATTATTTTTCTGATTTTGGCGGCCATTTTGGACGCCATCTTGATTTTTACAAAATGCTCAATGATGAAAGCTGGGCATCATTCAGATTCTTCAATTTCAACATATTCCCTTACAGAAAACCAAAAACTATTTACAATACAATCCAATGTTGGGTCTAACCTAAATATCCCATTTATAGACTTGACTATTAATCAACTTTTAGGTATCCAATATTCCTGACTCATGAAGGGTTTTTAAATGAAAATCTGACAGTGTAATGTTTATTATGGACGCCTAGAATCAACCTCTGCATATAACAATCAACAAATAGTCAAATTCACACTCGGATCAGATTTGAAAGAGAAAAATTAACGACAAAAATCGAAAAATATCATAATTTCCTTAAAAAATCAATAAATATTAATTAATTACCATATTATAATATTTATATTAATATATTACTACATGCGCAGTTAAATTGCGAACATTTTAAGACAAATCACAAGCCGATAGCCCATGTGAGTGAGGAATAATCGAAGTTTTCCTAAACCCTCTGATTGCTTAAAATAACGGCGGCCATCTTTAAAGATGGCCGGCAAAAGGTCATTTGGCAAAATGTCCCGCAAGTCCATCAACTGATTTCGGACAGCTTAGATATCAAGCTAACCGAAAATCATTGTTGGATCTGTTCACCAATTTGGTAATGGATTTCGGTCTGTCACATGGACTAATTATACTGACCATGTTCTGGCCAACAACGTCCGGTTTCCATTGATATCTTGCTTTTGGCTGTAGGTGCCGTAGTTTTTGTGATTACCCTGTGCACAATTTCGAATCGAGGACTTTCTGTTATGAAAACCGCGATTGCATTGAGTCTTAACGCAAAAAAGTCACGTTTTTTGTCGAATACTGGATTTATCCAGATTATAATCGACCGTATATGTTCTCATTTCACAACATAGTATCTGTGTCCTATATGTTCAGCATTAAGAGGCGTTTTTACGATTTTATTCGAATTAATGCATGATGATTGCATTGAGAAACATATTTTTCATGGTTGCATTGAGTACCAATCAGTACCACATAATCGAGAAGTTATACATGCGATGTTTACTGTTGTCATTTAAATTATTTAATAATAAAAACATAATTTATAATACTTACATTGAAGTGGTATGTCAAATAATATATCATATACAGGTAGTCGGTCTTTTCCATACAATTTATAAGGCATTCCTGTAGCATGCACTCAGTGTTGTATTAATTATGCATATTATCTTATTTCCAGTTTCTAAAGACATGCCGAGAAAGAAAGTATCCTTCGACCATATATTTGACACAATAGCGAGCTTGGTAGACGGCACTCAAACAAGAACGCCAATCAAACACAAGATCGGGACAAACGAAAGCTAGAAAAAACACTGTTTAGTCACCATTCAAAGCAGCACATCTTTATCTGAAGTCGTCTTCTGATATAAATCTAAATCTCATAGAACCTTATTTTGTTCCAACAAAGAGTTCACCAAATAAAAGTGAATACAATGGCTCTGAGGAAGTCAGCAATTAATACGGGAACTATAATGTGAAACTACTGGCAGTAGACGAACGTATATATGTGTTTTGGGGTTTGAACCATTGTGCGATGATGACAACGACGATCAGACTGTTGAACCGGTATATTAAAGTCACCATTTTAATAAGCTTTAACTTGGTAACTTCTCTGCAGAATGATGCAATTTGGGCACTTTAGATGATTCCGAAATGTGGAAAACACCATAAGATGGAAGAAAATGTAATAAAACATCCTGATGGTGCAGGATTTAAAGTCTAAGAGGAGCAACCCTTGCAAAATGAGTATTTTGTTCACCACACAATTTGCTAAATACGATACATGCTATTTAGACATAATGTAGTTAACATAACGTCGTCGAGTACTGGTCATTTGTTAAGAAACAGCCCAATGGTTCCATAATTCACTGTATGTAATGAATGATCGGAGAAAAAAGTTGTGGAAGCAAAAATGTGACTTTAAAGTATCGGTACTATAACTAAATGGAAGAAAATCCAAGTACAGCGAAGATTATAAGTTTATGCCCAGAAGTCTAAATGAGTTTGGCAAAATACATTGTATTTGTACAACTATAGTAAGAGTATTGAACTCGTCGCCAGCAAGCAGTTTCCACTACATGATATAGTTTTTCTTCTTCGGACGTATGAGGGAAACTGGTTTTACTTTTCATCTACAACACAACTTGAGGTACGTGGAGAAGACGAAGTGGTTTTGCTAACTTGATTGGAGGATATTTGGGCAACGTCTCGTAAATTGTATTGATGGTTTCAAGAACCACTGTGAAAGTGTTTGCAAATGGCCGATAGTGGGCATTTCAGCTCCGAGTCATCTGTAATAAACTTTGTCGTTCCTGATATACAAACATACATGTGTTGAGCTATTTGATCAATAAATAAAAGGACACCCTTTTTAAATACAAAAATGAACATATTTTTATTGTTTATGAAAACTTGGTAAATGTATTTGTTTTGAAAATATGGTTATAAACACTACTTTTGTTATTAAAAACTGAAAACAAACAATGTGAACCATATGTATGCTTTTACATTCAATAAATTACAGAAACAATATGTAAAAGGAAATCACATTGTACAAATACACAAGGTCCAAGGTCTCACTATACTTTGATCATGTCTTGCCTATGTTAATAAAGCCGTACAAAATTGGATTGATGTTACAGTGAGACAAACCATGTGGTATGAGACATCATGAATGTTTGACTTTAAAACACAAAAGTAAATGTGTGCCCACAACCGTAAGTATTTGATTCTTTTACCGATTTAAACGACTTTCTCGACGCTCAAGTCTAGAATGAGCAACACCATGTTTAAATACTCACATACGGTCTAAATCTAAGATGGGACACGTTGTCATGTAGTAATTCCCGAGTCTTGAAACCGGACCGAAGTCTATTCCCAGGGACTCGTCACATACCATATAGATCTAGCATGTCCATACTGATGACTAGTAATTTAGATCAAATATTTTGGTGAACCAAACGTGCGATATTCCAGGGACCCTGTTATTGATTATTAAGTGTTGATATGACCCTATGTCGCTCACAATAGCTAAATGTGAAAAGTGGGCAAAGACATACGCGTTGATCACAATTCATAAGTAACTAACACATACAACAAATTTTCGACGAAGAGACGTAGAACAACAAACGACTATGTACAAGTACTCATTTTGGGCCTTTATTTTGTGCACAAGTGAGCTAAAAAGAAATCACATATTATGCAACATTAAAACATTATCAAAGAACGAGATCAAACTATCAAACTATCAAAAGTTTACTCATACAAGCTTAGTTCTGTGCGGTACACTAGTAGTTAACACGCTGACTACCTTTGCCACATCTACACAATGTGTTCCTTTTCACGTTCGTGCATACTCGTATCGTCCTGAATGCTGTCTTGAATTAAACTCGAAACTACAGGTGTCGCATTTAATGAAATTATATATTCAGTCTCATCATTGTGAACGAGCGAAGTTTGCCGTTGCGCCTGTTGTCGAGTTATAGCTTATTAAATTAGTGACTTTAATATACCGGTTCAACAGTCTGATCGTCGTTGTCATCATCGCACAATGGTTCAAACCCCAAAACACATATATACATGTACGTTCGTCTACTGCCAGTAGTTTCACATTATAGTTCCCGGATTAATTGCTGACTTCCTCAGAGACATTGTATTCACTTTTATTTGGTGAACTCTTTTTTGGAACAAAATAAGGTTCTATGAGATTTAGATATATATCAGAAGACGACTTCAGATTAAAAACTGCTGCTTTGAATGGTGACTAAACAGTGTTTTTCTAGCTTTCGTTTGTCCCGATCTTGTGTTTGATTGGTGTTCTTGTTTGAGTGCCGTCTACCAAGCTCGCTATTGTGTCAAATATATGGTCGAAAGTTACTTTTCTTTCTCGGCATGTCTTTAGAAACTGGAAATAAGATAATATGCATAATTAATACAACACTGAGTGCATGCTACAGGAATGCCTTATAAATTGTATGGAAAAGACCGACTACCTGTATATGATATATTATTTGACATAACACTTCAATGTAAGTATTATAAATTATGTTTTTATTATTAAATATTTTAAATGACAACAGTAAACATCGCATGTATAACTTCTCGATTATGTGGTACTGATTGGTACTCAATGCAACCATGAAAAATATGTTTCTCAATGCAATCATTATGCATTAATTCGAATAAAATCGTAAAAACGCCTCTTAATGCTGAACATATAGGACACAGATACTATGTTGTGCAATGAGAACATATACTGTCGATTATAATCTGGATAAATCCAGTATTTGACAAAAAACGTGACTTTTTTGCGTTAAGACTCAATGCAATCGCGGTTTTCATAACAGAAAGTCCTCGATTCGAAATTGTGCACAGGGTAATCACAAAAACTACGGCACCTACAGCCAAAAGCAAGATATCAATGGAAACCGGACGTTGTTGGCCAGAACATGGTCAGTATAATATGTTAACATATCGAAGAAAAAGACAGAAAACAGCAAATTACCTGTTTGATATGGGCGCCGCCATTAGAAAAACCGAAATGCAACCATCACGTGATCCCCCCCCCCCTCTGGAAGTTTTAAAAACGTGTTTGTCTATAGATAAAGAGCAAATTACGGACAGTTTCTCTTGTTTTCTCAATATATCGATTTAGTAGTTACGACCTTCCTGTTCTAAGCCATCGATATGTTCGTATTATTAGTATAAAAATTTGCACTTGATATATTGCACTTTTGTGGATAAAGGGCGACCTGTCAGAAACAACTCTCCCTGAAAGAGTTAACCATGAGCTTCTTATTCTAATCCTCGGTTGAACACTTTAAATTCAAGGTCAAGACCAAAGCCTACTGAATTATTGTTCGTTATCTGACCTCGTATTGTATTTATACTGTCCGAATTTATGGACATATGTATAATTGGTTCATAATTTGTCACAAAACTGACCAAACAGTCCAAAACTTGACCATTCATTACTAGCAATGCTGATGTACAATGTACTTGTTTTATTTAATGATAGTCTAAGACGCACAGTGTTACACAGAGCATGTGGTGATATACAGTTGGGGTGACATACATCACGTAAGAGCGACATCGATCCCGGTGTAACGTAAAGTACGGGTTTACGTTTTGCCCAGTCATTACAAGTTTTATACGAATAGCAAGGTGTATCATAGAGAATGGGATCATGATAAGAGCATGGTTACCTAAAACATGGGTAACTTGCAGTTAGGTGGAGAACATGGAGGCGAGGCGCACAATGATTGTAGAACAAGGACTATTATTTCCAATGGGGGCATGTGTTTTACTGAAGGAAGAGCAATTAGAGATACAGTAGTGTGATACAAGGGGTACTGTCTCGCTGCCGTAACTCTTTCTAAACAGACTCCTTGGTGCCTGGTGCCAGTATAGCACCGATACACACACCTCTGAGACGCCAATCAGTTCCTCTCCAGTTGGGGGACACTGAAATTATTTCTGAAATGTCCAGGGTCCAGTGTATTGATTTTTACTGTAGTTAAAAAGTTGTAGCCACTTTTCACAATCCTTCTTTGTCAAGTCAACGAAGAACCACAATGTAATATACATGACCTCGGTATGACTTGGATTTATCTATAAGAAGTTCAGCTACATATATAGTTACCATTCGCCATACTGACCATGAAATGTTGACCGTACTAGCCATCAGGTCAGCGAGTGATAGATTAATACATGTAGATTCTATATAGACCATTATAATCATGAATATGTTTCCATTCTGTCAGTGATAGGGTTTGTCCACTCATTTCATCATGGTGTATCGGACACAGGTACCTGTATCGTTGAAAACGAAAAACAAATTTTCAAAAAGAAAATGTTTCCGTTTTCAACGATACAGATACCTGTGGTATCGGACACAAACTTTGGAATATGTTATCTTACTGAAACGCCTGTAGGAATATGTTTGGTGAAGGCTTATCATGCAGGCCAGGGATGATGTGTTCCACTAATCCACTTACACAATTATCACCATCTATATATAAGTCGATCCTAACACACAGTGCAAAGTTGCAACAATGTATAAAACTTTTTAAAGAATGTTGTCCTCTTAAACTTCGCTTTGTTGGTCATACGTGCTTTTGATAATGCACCTCCGCGCACTTATAGAAATAACCTACTTGAACCTTAATGTACTTATACTCAGTACTGTTGATCGTATGAATAAGTTAAACCTAATAGCAGCCGTGAGTGGTGAACGTACTGTACCAGTCAATTTTATGCCCGCCCGGGGGTGTGGATACAGGGTGGAGGGGTGGGGGGTAGACAGACGAATCTCCCTAACCGGCGAAATTTTGACAACCGCGTCCCGGGGAATAGACTCTGGTCTGTTCCAAGACCCGGGAATTATGTGTCTTGTCCACGAGAATTTTGACATTAAGCACCGTCTCCAGGGCAAAGGTGTTCGACCCGACTTTTTTTCACCCTCTACTATAATACACCTGTGCAGGGTGGGGATTTGGACGTCAACAAAAGGAAAATGTCTAATCCCGCCTGGGTCAACCTAACAGCAGCCGTGAGTGGCGGCGACTTGTGGTGTCTTGTACTGCTGTTTCTGTTGAAAACTGCCTTCCTTGACCATGCGTCCGATGCATCATTAAATGGATGTTTTGGGATATCAGAACACATACTGTCACCACACTCCATAAAGTACAAATACATGTTAATGTATATATAGCATAAGATAAGA
Source organism: Spisula subtruncata (assembly GCA_963678985.1). Taxonomy (NCBI): domain Eukaryota; kingdom Metazoa; phylum Mollusca; class Bivalvia; order Venerida; family Mactridae; genus Spisula; species Spisula subtruncata. The sequence goes on along the minus strand of OY787660.1, from coordinate 2,395,051 downwards.
CCAATATGTATGTTTTGCAATACAATGTTATGGAAAAGTTCAAATGGACACTATAAAAATTATAAACGTATTCAAGTCTAGTCTTTTTTTAATTGTTTCTTTTATTCAAATTGCAGTCCAGTTAAGATATCTTACGAGTGGCGCAGTCAGTTATGTGTACCTAAATTATTACAACCATTGCCTGAACAGGTAAATTTAGAAAAAAAAATACGGCAACTGTTTGTATATTCCTTTATATTTGGTGTTATATCGTAGTAGCGGATTCTACGGCTTCTTCACTCTATTCATACCCTAATTTGTCCAAATAGTAAAAAGGTAAAGTTTGTTTATTATATTGTTACCCCTATTGAAAGGGCCAGTCAATTCTGACTTATGAGACGCTTACGTATACTTCATGCTTTCAGTACCTTCCCGAATCCCTTCTCGTAATGCCGGGCGCCTGACAGAGATGGGCCTACGGTAACCATTAATTTAACTAGCTGGTGGCTGACCAAGCGGTCTCATCAGTTCAAACCCGGCTTCCGCCGAGATTCGAACCTTCGATCTCCCGCTTTCTAGGCGGACGCCCTAACCACTCGGTCACGGTAGTATGGATACCCCAGGACGCCCCGCGATGATATAACAGTTTAATGCTCAACAGAACCCAAGCATGCAACTGAGTCTCCTTAACGGTGCCAACAATTCAATCATCGTCACCAGGATATTCAACATGGTCATTATTGTTCAGTGAAGTGCCAATCTTCAGTACCAAGTTCAGTTGAGCATGAAACATGTTTTACAATCGCAGGGACCAGGCGAGGATTCATAATGATCATGTACATGGTGAACATAGCACGCGGTGTTTTGGCCAAGTGTGCAAGTGAATTAAAGATCCTTGCAGTTGTTTTTCGCTTTTTGTTGACAATTTGTACTAGCAGGCCTAGTCAAAGTCACGTGGTATAGCCCAGTTAGGATATGGTGACAGTGACGTCATAATTCATGTGTGCCCAAAAGATTATAACCATTGCTTAAATAGGTAAGAGTTTAGTATTGAACTGTAAGTATAATCCTTTATATTTGTTTTTACACCGTATTAGTGGATTGTTCCACTGCGTCACTGGATTTTTATCCTAACTGTATTATCAACACTGAAGTAAATTGAGTATTAACTTCAAACAAGCGTTTACTTGTACTTGTCATCAGGCATGCATTTGACTCCATGTCCGGTGATTATAAACTTTTCTCATTCCCATATTAAAACTCCATACTCCCAACTGTTTTAAGATCGTTTTTTAGACTTGCATCACCATCTTGTAAGCAAATGATCGAATTAAGAAAATGAACCCCCATTTCATGTTTCCATTCAGCAATAAAGAAGTTACAGCAGTTTTTGTAACTAAGAAATGCTCCAATTTGGAGTACGGAGTATGAGCATAGAGTACATACTCCAATGTTTATAAACACCGGACCTGGTCATGGCCCGGATAGAGACACTTGTAGAAGTCTCAAGAAACTATATGAGCCTATCTGCAATGTCGTTGTTCACCACAAAGCTGTGTACAGTAACCGTACACTGATAAAAGCCAAGTGGTGTGTGGTGGCCAATCTACTGGTATTTTCCTCTTGTGGTTTATGAGGCTTACAAAATGACTGCATTGCTTCCAATAAACACAACCTTTGAGATAGGTACATATTATAAGTTGAGGCCAACTTCCTTCTAATGGTTTAGGAGATAGTTATTCCATGTGCAGGAAATATAAGGTATGAATATTAAAACTTCCATACCCAACCAATTGGCATTACGCCAGAGCAGATATCGCTCCACCTGATTGTTTGTCAAAGGTAGATTGGCGAAGGTTTTTCTGGTTTATCCATTGGACCATGTTACTTTTATTTACCATTAAAATTGATTTAAACTTTTAAAGGGTATTGATTGACAACTGTCATGATGTCAATTCTCATGATGTTAGCAAAATTAGAGAAATGAAACTCAAAACACATAAGCGAGAATATTTATTTTGTAAAAGTTGGTCAGATTAAGGTATGCAATCACGTTACCTCACATCATGTTATGATAATGATTGCGCAATCACCAAACTTTGATGAATGTATATAACATGATATGATATAAATTATTAAAACAAGAAGATCGTAAATAACAATGTTCAGATCGATGAAAACAACATTTAGTACATTTGCCTGTACTAGAATAACAACAGATAACCAAATATAGTTTGACAGAATTGACTCTGAATCCACTTCAGGCAAGATTTTGTGGGTAACCACCAAATGATGTTAAACGCGTCCAAAAATTTATTTCATTGACGATACAAATAAGTGAATAAATAATGAGTGTTATGAAACATGCATGATACATATCAAATTCTGTCAAACTATAACTGACTTTCATTGAGGCCAAAACAAATTAATACTGTGGTTCTGGTAACAAAGGGAAAACAAATAGGGTAGGATATGTGGGTATGTAGGAAAAAACTTTTTTTTATTCTTTTTTTCATTTATTTTATAAACAGGAAAATCAACAATCTGGGTCGAATTGCAGCAAATTGCCATTAGGGCAGGGGGGGGGCAAATAAATAGGATGGGTAGGTAGGGTTACCAGAACTGCAATATACAATTGATATGGCCTGGTCAGCAGGTATAAGAAATGTACTGGTTACAGTATACGAACCACCATTATGGTGAAATGATACCAAATATCAATATCAAAATATTGTAATACAATGAAAATATTGTACCACAACAGGATTCTTGTTATAAAACAACAATGAATAAAGTACAGGTACAGGTTTGTGCATAAAATCACACACATATAGCATATAGTAACACCAGAGGTTTCATTTAGCGACTGGTGAATTTACCCCTAGACCCCCTAAACCTCCAAAGTCATATTTAATTAAAAACTCAGTATTACAAATTAAGGGTGAACTTTTCTTTCAACTTTATGTATTTTTCCCAATTATAAATAAGTATGAAAAAATAAAAATAGTTTTTTTTTTAAATAACCCTCGAAATCGAGCCCATTATAAAACCTCTGGTTTTACACAAAGTAGCAGAAAACTGGATCAGTGAGAATGCAGCGGTCAATGTAGAAAGATTTGCGAGCAGTCTGGACAGTGGTCATTAAAAACATAAAACTGTTCAAAGAAAAAAAGGTAATATAAAATTGGAAGCTCTACATAGTTCTGTATATAAAACTTCCACCACGTCACTACAAACACACACAGATTTATCATATAGTAAGTTTACCAAACATAATTATGTATGATATAGAGGCCTGACTTATGTTAGTAAACATCTCAATTAACCAATCACCTGTCTACAGCAGCCAATAGTATTAACAACCAATTAACACAATTTTAGTGCAGTTTATGAGACTATTTATTTAGGTTGATTATGAAACAAGCTTTAATAAATTTCATCGATCACTCTCAACACCACATTCCAGAAGGTACCCATTGTTATATTAAACACACTTACATTAATCAAGACACCTTATTTGTAAGTTGATGGTGCCACTAGACAGGCCACTGAACACAGGCGAGATAGTGTGTCAATACATGAAGAAAAAATGCTGCATAGTTGAATAAAAAATGTTACCAGTATGTATTTTAAAAACGTTGGACTGCGGTGTATCACAGACCCAATTTCATGCAGGTTTATAAAACATAACAATGCAGATAATTGCATGACGGTTTCATAACGTACTCAGATGTGTCAGCAAATTCACAAACAAAGTGCATGTAAAACATGTATAAATATTCATATATGAAACAATGACAATGGAGAAATGCAATAATAGTATACATAGTATAGTAATAAACGAAGTCTCTCCCTCAGACGATTTACTGTTGATCTGTTCACAAACGTTTCACACTACCAACATCTTGCGAGCATAAAAACACGATTTGTTTTGATATTTATTAGATTGTATTGAATCAACCAGACTAGTTTGCACACTTCAAAGCCACTGTTATAAAACATTATATTCACTTCTTTGCCAAAATCTCGGAAGAAAAGTAAAAGCTTTATTTTTACTTTTTAAGATCTCGAAAGCAAACACTCAAGTTTATTTTTCTTGTTTAGTTCTCGAATGAAAACACCAAGTTTATTTTTTACTTGTCGCCAAGCTAAGTTTTCCGATGAAAACATAAAGTTTATTCTTTACTTGTTTAGTTTCCGGTTGAAAACACCAAGTTCATTTTCTTGTTAAGCTCTCGTATGAAAACACCAAGATTTTTTTTCCAAGAATATTTTCTTGTCAAGTTCTTGAATGGAAACACTCAAGTCTAATTTAGAATTCTTCATGAGTAGTAGTTGTCACATGCATGTATGTAACGTACCGATATGAAGATCTTATTGTTGTCACATGCATGTATGTAACGTATCGATATGAAGATCTTGTCGTACAACATGGTGGGTCCATGTTGCTATGGTAACACTGTGTTACTTGTTGGTCACTTCAATCCCACTGACTTTGCAACCTGAAAAGATAAAGTAAAGATTTGGTCACATTTTCTCAGGAGGTCCTTGGACTACCTTTGCCTAGTGACAGACAAGGGAGGTATGACAGTACCATTTATAATGACTGCAGTATATCACTGTCTGGAATTGAACACAAAATCTGTCATACCTGGAAGAGGTGGTCTTTGTATAGAGATTTAACAGTATTATTCTTAGTGAAATGCAGGTAATCACCAAACCATCCATTTATCAGACATTTTTCTGGCATCACATGAACATGACTTGTCGAACTGATCCAAACTGGGGCATCATAAATAACACGCAAAACAAACCATGCCATAATAAAAACAGAGAAAGCTGGCAAAACAGATTCAGGTTTTATCAACACTGAACCTTGAACCAAATGTGTGACTTTTTTGGCACATACCAACTGTCAATGCTGCATAGTTTGGCACCCGTTCAAACTGTACTGAACAATAATATATCAACAATATCATGTGTTACGATGATTCAAACAATAACAAGAATACATCAGCAACAATGTCACATGTTTTATAGCGTGACACATCACATGTTACAGTGTTTACAATAAACAAAGCATTATATCCCTACCTCCTCATAAACGGTCCAAGCTAGGGCGGCCATCAATGTTCGTCTAATTGTACGAGGTATTATACCACGCCAAAATCCTTCAATGCCATCTCTCTATAAATGACAAAAACAAGTGTTTAATATTAGGGTTTACAAATATAAGCGACACATGGAACACAACACGTAACCAAAACATCAAGATAAACATAATAATTAAGAACAGTAGCCAGTAAAAAAAATAATGCAAACAATTTTTCTGTAGTCTCTATATATAGATGAACAACATGATTGTATTGTTGTCATTATGTGCAGTTTCATTTTTTCTTGTCAATTTTTGTTTATCCTCGTCCTAGTAATTATTCTGTGTTTTTGTGGTTTGCATCTTAGCCGGGAAACTTGGGTCTTTTCTGAACCACTTGTCATTATCTACTAACGAAACAATGACGAGTACCCAGTATTAAAGTGCATTGGTGTTATACATTAATCTATTTCGAAAAAGCTAGAGTGTTACCAAATAAGATTTGCACCAGTTGGACAGCTGCTAGTAAAGCTCCAAAAAGAGACTAAGGGTAGTATCATTAAAATGGGACTATTTGAACTCAATACATTTCAATACTCGAAACTCACCTCATAGACAAACTTGACAGCGTTCCTCAGACGGCCGTATCTATGTGGATACAGCTGCATGTGTGTTTTCAACACGTCAGCTGGCTGGGTAATCAATGAAGCCATCATACCGGCACTTACACCACATGTGAAGTGAAACATAGGTAGTTTTGAATCAGGTACCGACTCTGCAACAAAAACAAGGAAACTTTCACTCAAATGTTCCTTCAGATCACAAAAGTGTATGTTTTAATCCTAACTTAAAACTCATTTATATTTAAATTTTATAGAGAATTATTATTTAATATTGCTAAGAAGTGATCCAAACTTGAACAATGAAATGATATCACTACTCTAGGAGGTTAGTAAAAGCAGGCATATGAAGACGATTAAAATATAATTAAAATATAATCAAGTAGGTACTATGATGTTTAACTTTTAAAACCCTAAGTATTGCTTAAATTGTCAATTTGTCAGTGCCTTAAAATGAAATATGCAAATTAAGAAATTATCATTACTTAAAATATATTATAAGATGAAAGATTTGATTTTGTTCTGTTATGTAACTACAATAAGAATAAGGTTATATTAGAGAGTGAAGAATGACATATGACTTGATATATCCGGCATGCAGATTTATGACCTAATATCAATAGGTCATTTATGTCTTACTGAAATAAAATCTTTTCATCATTAAAAGTGCCATGATTTTTCAACACAGGTATGTTTTGGGCGAGAACAACTCACTGACTTATATATAATCACCTTTCCAACCAGATTGCTGACATCGTGGTAAGCTGCGGGGACAATCTCTATAATGTTACACAGAAAAAAATACACTAAATTAGTGACCCTCCACCGAGGTAATAAATACAAGGTGGTGGGGGTCTTAATTAATTACTAATTGACTTATAATTAAATCATTTAATCAATATAAATATAAAATATCCAGGGGCATAGCCACCAGGGTACCATCGTAATCAAGTATGTTAACTTCACACAAAGACAATCGTTTTATACAAGTATTTGACAGTTAATTTCTGATTAAAATAATTAAAAAGTACTAATTCAATTGTTAACATTTGAAGAAAGATTTAGAAATATGTAAAGAATTTCTACACATCTACTGGGGAAGTATTTTTCAGATAGACTTGTTAACTATAAGATAGATGGCAAGCTATGCCCCTGCATATGTGCAATATCAATAAATTTGAGATAGTAGAAATATAAATTAATCAATCTAGCATTTAACAATGAAGAAATCAATAATTAATTGGCAATTAAGAAAATAAAGTTAAAATTTGAAACTGATAAATTAAAAATGCAGATCTTAAAAATAGTAATGAACAAACAATTAATATATAATACGTATGTCTTCTTGATTTACTAATTAAATCAAATCACTCAATATACACACTGCCTGAATATTTATAATTAAATACAGCAAAATCATAAAATAAAAGTTAAATCAATTGACAAATGCTTTCGTACTTCAAATCATTATGACCCTTATAAATACAGTGCATGTACAAAGTATAACAAATTATTTAATATTCAAACATCAAGTGTCATAACTGCAATCCTTCCCTGTTCAAAACTATGATTTTATAAATGCAGGGGTTTCACTAAAAGGACAAAAAGGGGCCTTGTGTACTGATTGTACCAGCTTATAGCCAAAATACTTCAGATTTTTAGAAACCTGTGATACTTCATTGAATCCTTCACATGTTAAAATGTGGGGTTTTAGAAATGTCAGGGGTGAAAGGGTGAAAATGAAACCCACTGTGAACGAGTGAAAATTCACACTTTGTTCAACTTCAACATAGAACAATATAATTATGAGCTTTTTTGCATCAAAACTAAATGTCTGCAGTGTTTCATTTTAGAGCGAGTCCAGGGTCCCTGAATCGCAAAATTGGCTTGGGATTCAAATGTTGGAAATACTTATTTTAACTTAGTGAGACTCATTGAATTTTGAAATTCAGTGCGAAAATGACTCATAGTTTTCAAAACCAAACGAAACACTGCCTGGTGCAGGAAAATAATTTTGACAGGTTTTTTTTTGTCAAGGAAATGAGTGAAGTTACCAGACTTGATTGTACATACAAGGCAGTTAGACATGTTTACATTAAAACAGCAATGTTAGCTGCATTACACCAAGGTGCTGGTATCTGTATATATATACATATATAGTGACACAAGGATCAAACAATACTCACCAGTTATAGACAGCTGTTTCAACTGTGTGTAGAACATAAAATAGAGGCCAGAAAATGGCACATCCCTGAGTAATGTAGGAGCTATTCCACTGTACAGACCTGCAAAACAAATATACAAAATACATTTTTACATCACAAAGACGAAAAAAATTATGGTAATGCTGTAATTCCATAAGAAAGTATTTCTTACAATGAGGAGTTAACGACCAAAGTAATACATGCAAAATAGGGGAGTATAGTGGAGCACACGAACCCAAGTTATATGTATAAACTCTGCTGATGCCGTCACAAACATAACTCAGATCTGTACACAGTCTGGTGGACAATTACGGAAGTATTTATGACCTATGCTCAAATACTTCATCACAAGTACACGAAATATTAGATTTCAGTCAGTGGGACTCTTTGTCAATCCAATGATTTTCCTAGATAAAAAAGTTGTTTGAAATGTTACCTTTAGCTCCTTCCATAGAGTAGATCATACGAAGTCCTCTGTACATGTTCTTGTAGTGAAATTCTCCACTCTGTAAAAACAACAATATTGTGTAATACAAATAACATGTATATATACCTCAATTGCTTTATTTATTTCATAAAGGAGGCCTACGCAATGTTGATTGTCCACTAAGAAACAAACTGAGGAGACATAAGGCTATAAATCGTTCGCTGGATTACATCCATTGCCATTTTGACAAAATTAGCAAAATTTTTCATAAATTATTATTGGGTCTGAGTTGAAAAGACCGATCTTTTAATGACTTAATATGTAATTCAATTTGGCTTAATACTTAGAAAAAACAAAGTTGTTTTATCGAAGTCCATGAAAATCAGTGAAAATTTATATGACATGTTACATACCTCGTATCTTGTTTTTAGGACAGTAAATGGCAACATAGTTACTACAGCAACTGATCTTGCACTGCCACCAATTAACATTGATTCTATTGGTTTCTTGGAAGTCTCAAACTTTCCTTTCAAGTAATGGATGGTGGAAAAATATATTCCAATCCCAGGAACACATCTCGAAATAGACTGAAAATAAAAATATACACTCAATTCATGATTTATTTATATTATAACCAAATCGGCTTCACACTCGAAAATGCCCAAATAATGAAATAAATTTTGAAATAGCAGACAGACTTCTTTGTAAGTAATAGTAATTCTATATGAATTGCATAAAAATCTTATTGATCAATTGCAAAAAAAATTTTTATACACAAGTCGTTCAACAGAAATGAAGATAATTAAGTCAGACAAAGGGTTCCATGAAACACAAATTTAGGATATTGTCAGACACTTGACAATATATCTGTCCCACATAGATCTATCAATGAAATCATTATGCTATGGAGCCATAATGCAACAGTGATTCATTATGAAATTTGATTCAAATATTTCAAAAAGATTTCTGCGGCAGGGACGCAGGACGCACATCAAAATGAATCACTGATGCAACGAAAACAGAATAATTTGTGATAACAATACATAAGTACTTACTGGTACCAGGCCTCTCCAAAGGCCAATAACTTTATCTTGTTGTACAACATTGGAAACGATTGTAACCATACCAACTGGACGGGCTCTACAATACACATAAACAATCATTTAAATTAGCAATGTTGGGAACAGAGCTCAAAGAAAAAAAGAGCCCAACAGTTACAAATTGTCATCATATGTGCTATTCTAGTCCCTCTACGAAAAATATTATCAAGGGTGTGGGACTTCATGAGAGGAAACAAAGGTTTATGATAGGCTTTGTAGCCATTTATTATAATCAGTATTTATTTACTGGGGTATGTCAAAGACTGGAAGCATCATTAGTCAACAGTTAACCGGTAAGTAAATACGTCATATTGATCCAAATTCTGAAAGTTGCCAATATTCTTCTCCGCAGTAGACAAGAGAATACCAAAATCAATATTTCTATCCCAGTACACATTACAAAATACCAGTAACAACAAGCAACTAATATATATAAAATTTCTGGTAAATAATTCGTAAGTAATTATGTGCTTCCAAATATTTTATTCATGTGAATGTGAAACAAAACTGACACACATTGAACCGGAATTACCTGCTTAATGTTATTAGCGTATTTACTATTAGTTATGAAGCATTTGGTAACAGTATGTAAGATGATCATATTATACATAATGTAAGCATTTTGAATAGTAAGTTAATTAAAGCCATCATTTCTTGGCCTGCATCGCTGAGGTGTGATGACCATTGATCATAAATTTTATACAGTTTTTGAAAACTTTGATATTTGAAAGATATAAGTTTTCTTCTTATTAAAATAGGCTAGATCAACAGAAAAGATACTTACCCATTTACATTGATGGACGACTGCACACGGGTCTTAACCAAATCTAACGGTTGAAACAATAGCGTAGAACATGTTCCACTCAGCGAGCCCGCAAGGAAAGATTTCACAATTGGTGACTGAAAATATAAAATACATCTAGCTGTTCAAACATTTCCATTTTTCGAACTGCACATTATGTAGCATTACGGTCAAACCTTTTTGTAAATTAACACCACACAGGGAAAAAGCAGACAGTGATTTGTGTTGGCAGATAATACCTATAAGTATATTAATAAACAGGTTAAATAAATAACTTAAATTGTGTCAACCTACCCTTTAACATACTTTGAGACGTTTGTATCAACCTGTGTCAACCAAACACCACTTAGTGCATTAGACCTGGCTGCAATGTTGCCAACCATGAATGGAACACCCGGTAAGTTTCACTTGTTGTTTTTTCTTTTAACAATTTGTGATATTATAAATAGTTCATAAGTGACAGTAACTGTTACCTTCAATCTCAACTTTAATGATGTACAAAAATCCATAGTAGATGATCTTGGTGAAGGTTTTACAAAAGAGTCAAAAATCTTGTCTTAATTCAAAACCAGTTAAAATTCACATTAAATCCTAACAGCTGTTCTATGAATATGAAGCAGTACAGTGACTTGACTGCAGTTCAGTTCATCAATATATCAAGTACTTTATTTTCTAGTTCTCTAAATTATTTCAGCATTTTCAGATTGTCTTAGAAGTTAGAGCTGAACATTTCTGTCTATTTTCACAGTTTGTTAGATCATAATGTACTCTGGGTCTTTAAACACAGTTAACTAAGAGAGCTCACTCTGACATAAATGTGCTACAAACAAGTTTTGCTACACTGAAAATATGACAGATTATAACTCTTAATTCTGATTTTAAAGACCAGAGTTGTTTAATTTGTTTGGTTTAACTGTTGTCAACTTGTCAGTGACAGTCTTGCATTTAGCTAGACAAATACTGCATTTTCACTACCTCTGCAGGATTTGGAGATATTTTCCTTACACCCGGTTTCCATGGCAACCCATGTGAACCTAGGATGTTCACCTGATCATGACCTCATGTACACAGTCTGTGTGTTAGTGCAAGGTCAAATATTATATTTACAGATCTAGATAAAGGACAGCCTTTAACAACAAGTACATCTATTTAACTGATAAAACAGGTTTTGTCAAAATAATAACTTCATGAATCAGTTATATGATAAATCATAAAGTTTGACAGCTTGAGAGGTTCTAGCTAGATAATAAAACGTGCCTCATACATTAGTTAGTTTATAACTAAATACTGTATATCCTGAAATAAATATGTGAAAGTAGAACATGTTACATACCATAATAAAATATAACACAACAACCCACATATAAGTTACAATTCACCTTTACTTGTTGATTCACTTCGTCTGATATAACATTAGCCGTATGAAACTCGACAAGAACGTCCTTGCGCTCCATGAACAAGATGACGTAACGCACTGCCCTTACATAATTAAAATCCAATTAGGAGGAATAAATTAGATAAACAACGAAAATAATTATCTGTAATTAATGATTTAAGTATCCTAAACAATTAGATATCATCATGATCGGATGTTGCATCATTCCATGTAAAACATATCAAAACTTTGAAGTCAACGTGCGTATCGCGTGATGCTCGCATGTCAGCGGCGAGTCAAGGGAGCGAACTCTTTTATTTACATATTAATCAGTGAGTCGAAGCAAATTACGTAAGTCACTTACCGTAAGAAGGGTAGACTCCATTTTTACAAAGATTTTTCACAATATAAGCGCACACTGGAATGTATTCACTCGATGACAAGATGGTCCTTCCGTTGACACGGACAGGGGCACCCACCCCTGGAACGCACGTTTAAAACATGATTAAAGAAAATTAGAGAAAACACCACAGCCTTTGCCGCGTGCTTCCTTTCTCCCAATCGTATCGTAAGCAAAATAAAATTATGAGAATGGCACAGCCCTAAAAGCTGGCCAAAATAAGCTTGACGCTTGTAATATTGTACAAGTCTTCCTAGCTCGGTGCTTTCTGCGTTATGTTGTTATTGCCTGTCGCCTGCATAAACTACGATTTGACCTGGCCAATCAAATCTAGACGATACTGGACTGATCCGGTGTAGCTATTTATAGCTTCACCGCGTCAAGGACGTTCCAGTCCTTCTGAACGAATTCTGCATAATGTAAACGACGGAGTGGATTTATAACGGAATACCAGAGACAATTAGGAGCTTATCAAAGCACTGAAACAGGCGTAGTTTTTAAGCATCAAAGAACGGATTCTAGAAATTAAAAAATACATATTTATAGACTAGAATATACATTGTATTTTAGATGTATATAATAGTTAATACTATTATATCATACAGAAAATCCAAAGCCAAATAGATACGACGTACTGGTGACAGTTCCTTCCCACCACGCAAGAGTCGGTCATATCATTTTGTAACGCCCCATCCATATCCTCGTAGAGGACAAGATAAAATCAGACAACCAGAGAACAAATGTAATCCGTTTTTCTATTGAACAATTGAATGACGTATTCATGCCCGTGCCCTTTCTAATAAAAATATATAACTTCTTAAGGATCTAGTTAGAGGATAGATTCTACGTGCCCTAACACTTTACAACAGTACTAGTATATTAATGTATTTCCAAATTGTTATAGCAGGAAGAAACTTTGATTCTAATAAATTATTGCCATAATGAACATTACATTTGAGATATCTTAAGTCTCGTTAGCAGAGACTAGATTAACTTCTAATATTCACATTCTCGTTCGAAGTCGATGTTTGATTCTTACCTTTTATGAAACGACAACGTTTCTGTGTTTAGAACCAATGATCGGACTCGCAATATTATCTTTAGCTTTTGTGGGTTAAATAATATTTCCATTTCATGCTAAGCAGTTATATAGCACGTCCACTTGAATATCCCGTGCATTTCCCGTGATAACTAACGTTATCTTATCTCGGTCAAAATCAACATAATAGGGACATGTATCGCTTGATGATCGGGAAATAACTTTATTATGTGTGTGACATGAATTGTGTCATTTTGTAAATATTTCCAGTATTGATCGAGTTCAAGATTAAGTGGTTTATTTGGCTCAACATTTTATCATTCCCAATAATTATTGACTTATTTCTTCCGCTCATACCCTCTCTGACAAACATGTTATCTAGATCACCATCTTGTCATTAGCAGTTGAGTATGTCCACTCCACCATGATGTAAAATGGTACCTGAGAGGGCAGTCTATTCCTGGGCGCCGCAGATCGATGTTGGCTGCCATGCCCACAGGAGAGAAATGGTCTCTCCGGGGAGACACGAGTGTAGGTTTCCATAGGGAACCCAATGAACAGGGGAAGTTAAATGTCAAAGGGTGCTTGAGCGGCCTTACAGCTGAAAAGAGCCCTAGAAAATTGGTAACTTAACTTCTTTTCTTAACTTTATGTTAATTTGACGTAAACTGTATCACTCACTATGTTGTTTTAGGAGGGGTAATTTAGAACAACTTTTGTTTGTATGTGGACCTTTGTAGCTAGACTTAAAGTTAGAAACCCTCGCCTCGGAGAATATCTTGTTTGTCCTTACAAAACTGTACAATAACCCTTGTAAGAAGATACTTCTGATAAAAAAAAACAAGTTCTGTATACTAGTATTACTAAATCCATTTTTGTATCACTAGTGCTTTCTTCAGTCGTTTTAAAAAATGTAATCATATTTAGGACTTCGCACGCTACCGATATCTTTCTGTCGTTACCGAGCGTAATCTGAGGTCTCCTTCAATGTTTCTTTGGCAATTAGGTCGTCCTTCCAATCATCTGAGACTGTTTCTTCTTCCCAGTTCTTTCTAAACAGGTAAGGTGGTAGATAGAGCATTAACTAGACTTTATAACGCGCAAGTACATCAGAATCTACTTCCTCGTGAAATATGGCAGCATATGATTGCCTCCACTCATATTCGAACAAGAAGATATGGCCACAATATTGTTTAGAAGAATATTATAGATGGAAATGGTTAGGACACGTTATCAGAAAAGAAATCAACGCCACCCAAAGACTAGCTGTACATTGGACGCCCGAAAGAAAAAGTAAGTGCGGAAGACCAAATAGCACATAGAGACGAACAGTCGAGGCAGAATTGAAGAACATGGGACCGTCCTGTGGGAACAGTGAAGAAGCTTACCAAAGATAGACGCCGGTGGAGGTCATTTTTGTTTGGCAAAACGAGATTGCATTGAATTAAAGTAAAATATCGGGTATGTCGGCGCGCTATATCGGGCCTAGAATTTCTACCACTACCATTGTCACCACGACCAATGATAACATGCAGCCACAGAAGAACGTTCATACCTCTACGGTTGCATTATCCATAGATGTAGCCATGCAAGTTCAGAAATGAAATTATTTCACGTCTTCATATGGCACAGATTCATATTTGCTTGTAGGTGTACAATATGCATTTGTCGGGCTTTCAAAAAATGATAAATTAAAACAAATGTACAAATCATGTAGATCACGTTGGTTTATGAACTGGGATGGACATGGAAATATGTTGTATTTGGTTACTTGATTCATTAATGATCAAGATAGCAGTCCTCTTGCGACTGAATGGAAATTTTCAGTACTTGGCGTTCTTGACCATTTCACATGTCAAGATAATAAAAAAGAATAAGATTAGACAAGGTTTGCCTTGACAATATGCCTTAATCTCTGGAAAAAGTTCAAATATTGTCACATTTTTAAATGATTATTTATATGCATTTGTGCGTATATGACTCCTTACTGAAAAACGTGATATTTTTGTTCCATGGGCTCGATCCCGTTTGCTGCTTCATTTTTCTGGACACGAGTAACAAACCATGTACCAAGTGTAAGAATTGGCACCTTAGATGGTCAAAATCAATTGTTATAATACGTGTACTCATTGTGAAGTAACTCCGTGTGAAGTAACTCCGTGGCAAAATTAATGTCGTGAGTTCATCAGAGGTTCCTCACTGTCCAACAACCTAGACGTTCAAGTTCAACTGATACATGTCTCTCAGGTCCTCAGGTCCTCGTCTTATCTACAAAGTTCGCCTAACTTTCATCATTACGATTACGATATAAACTACATTAATTTTGTACATGTTTTATTGTCATGAGTCAGGTATATAAATAATATAAATGTTTATCTTTATAACTTGACAAAATGGGCCTATTCAATGTATTCTCCATGGCTAAACATACAGTTAAACCTCTATTGCATATAGGTATATTTATTACAAATTAAAGTTTTTTCAACAAGTGCTCAACTTACCTGGAGCATGGAACTCGATCAACGCTGAAAGTACAACCACCATAACAACCTCCACCAGAAATCCTCGATTGTTTGATTTCTTTGAAAAAACACGAGCTTTGTAGTACATGTATTAAAAAACATGTGAAATTGAGCATATACTTTGTTAGGTCATCGGATTAGGCAGCAAGAGCAACCTAACTACTAAGTTACGGAACGGGGGCAATCATTATGCTTGTCATATTTCAGAAATAAGCTGACTGGCAAATAAAGGCTATGCTTTTTAAACAAATGTTCCCGAAGATCGTGTGGTTCATTTTGAGATGCGTTTAGACGTAACGCACGTAACTGAGTACGTTCGTAATTTCGTACACTCGCTGTAAAACAGTAGTTGTTACTTCTTTCTATTTCACTCGATACATTAGATATCATATACCAAACTATTCATTATAAAAATGTCTACATTGTCATTTAAATTTGAGTTCATGTAGAATTGTATGTAGCCGTAGAATTGGAGACAATGCCCGACAGATGTACAAAAATCCGTGTGCAATTTGTAACACAAAATATCGGTCGTCGGCATAAAATAACAGCCGTTTTATTCAAAATGTCATTAAATTTGTGGGATACTTCACTGAGTGACACCAGAAGTGACGTGTTTTAACATACTATCGTGAAAAATCACGGGTGGAAAAAATAAAAAAGTTAAATAATGAACTGGTAACACGAAAAAAGTGCAAATTTGCAAAAAAATGCTTATAATTTTCCGAAGACGCATGATTAGTACGCAATTATTTTTTCATTTTTATAAAAAAAATTATTATGCTTTCGTTTTTAAAATATTATTTTTGTTTTATTATACATAATAAAATCCCAATGCATTCTAGCCAATACTTATCGAGATTATTAGAATGAAATATGTGGAGGAAAATTGTCCTACTCGCTCGTTTTAGCGATACATTGTGGCACAGACCATTTTCGAAACTTAATAATTTTATTATAAGTCATACAACGTACAATTAAAATAAAATTTAAAATATTATCAGAGTGAAATTTTTACTTTTAAAAATTCTTTACGATTGCTCTTAAAATAAGTCCGACACACTTGATTCAATTTGTGGAGGAAGATTGTCCTACGGCGCAATTTTGCGACGTTTTGGACGTTTTATGCAACCCGAGTTTTTATAGTGGACGAACTACATGACCAAAATAATTATTTTGAGCGATATTATGCATAGGTATGCGATGCATTTTGTACCCGTATATTCTAGAACAATGTGGTGTTTTGTTTTTCATAAAACAGTACATAGATAAGTGTATTAGGGATTGAAATTCGTGAGTGAGTAAGGTACTTGTCAGATTGACAACGAGTGACACAAGTGAATAAGCGTTAAATTGAACAAGCGGGAGAAATTGCTACCGAAAGACACCCAATATTTTTAATTAAAAACGATGTTACTGACACATAAATGTATTGTAGTTTTCGACATTGTAAACATTTGCAGAATTAAACAGTAATGTTTAGATCATAAGACTAGTATAACGCAGAGTAAGTTATGCTGACGTAACATGACGTTACACAAACGTACTCAATACCGTGCGTTACGTCTTAGTATTGATGTGCGTTTTAAATTTGATGTGTTACTGTAATAGTGGTAGAAGATAGTGAGAATTCAGACAGAACAGTCAGCAGTCGATCAACAGAAACAGTCGATGACAGAAAACAGAAACAACATAAACTAGACTACATCAATCACACGGGAAAATATCTAACCTACATTGTACAACTGAACGAGAACGTGAACACATCACTGCACAGTAGTATTACTGGTGCAGAAACTACATGTATGACATGGATCCTCTAGAGGGTGATTGTATCGTGATCTCTACATGTAGGTTCTTTATTATGTAAACGTACATGTATCGTCATGTAGGTATATTACATGTACTACACATGTATGCTCACAAGCACTTGCATTAATCACGATGCAATCACCGTCCCGGTTTTTTGACCCATGGAAATAGTTAGACAGATCCACGTTCCCTGATTGATCTCAACTTTGTTTACCTTTGTTAACATTCTGATGTTTTTAAACATCAATAAGCACCACGAGAACATTATCATTAAGCCTGATCATGTTATACATCTAAATGTACTTTCATGCACACTTAGACTGATATTGGACTGTGTATTAAAAATTTAAAATACAGACCCAATAATTAACCCAGGATTGGACAAAGAGCTACTAAAATGGTTAGCATGGATATAAAAACTGGCTTCTTCATTTTTATGTGGTTTTACGACTGGATGTTCTTTCTCCGAAATAGTGCACATATTGAGGAAAAATTGATTGTACCACTTTGTTTAGTCCAAGACTGGTTACGTACTGACAGCCTGTTGGTCCCTAATAAGCATTTAGTGAATTTTCTTTCTGCTCGAGTAGTTTCCCTTAGAAAAACATTTTGTCTTCACGAGTGCTCCCCCTTTGTACATGATTTCTATCACAACAGCTGTTAAAAGCTTATATTATAATTTTCTATCAAATCTTTTCACGGTCACTAGGTTAATCTTCATTCCTGTGTTGGCTGACATGCACCATGTTTGTGACCTTCACATGTTTGTCTATATTAAGACATGTTTATTGTGTTTTATATAGGCCTAGGTTTTCACCATTTTGTCATCATGCTGTTATCATTATATTTATTCATGTTTGTATCCACAGACTAAGATAAACATATTCATGTTGTATCCTACAGGTAATCGAAGTAACCAATCAGTCGTTGACTGGCATGAACCTACATGTCATGTCTATATTTTTTTAAAAGCCACATATTTCTGTGGCTATGAATTCCCTAGCTAATGAATTGATAGCAAGATAACTTCATGTATGGCACTGATAATATCCAAAATTTATATTCGTTAGCCAGGAGACAAACAATATTACCTACAGCATCCTAACTGTATAGTGAAACCACAGGATTAACAAATTATGTCACAAGTTAGTATTGACCATTGACTACAAAATACTTTAAACTAAGTTATTTATTAACAATACAGTACCTCTAAACAACAGCCAATATTTGCAGCTTCATAAGGATGTTATTATTCAACAACAACCAATACTTGCAGCCCCCCAAAGGATGTTATAATTCAACAACAGCCAATATTTGCAGCTCCCAAAAGATGTTATTATTCAACAACAGCCAATATTTACAGCTAGCTGGCGTGTGTGGTTGCTGGCATGTGTGGTGGCTGGCATGTGTGGTGGCTGGCTTGTGTGGTGGCTGGCGTGTGTGGTGGCTGGGGTGTGTGGTCGATGGGGTGTGTGATCGCTGGCGTGTGGTCAATGGCATGTGTGGTCGCTGGCGTGTGGTCACTGGCATGTGTGGTCACTGGCGTGTGTGGTGGCTGGCATGTGTGGTCGCTGGCGTGTGTGGTCGCTGGCGTGTGTGGTGGCTGGCATGTGTGGTCGATGGCGTGTGTGGTGGTTGGCGTGTGTGGTGGCTGGCTTGTGGGCCGGCATGTGTGGTCGCTGGCGTGTGGTCACTGGCATGTGTGGTGGCTGGCGTGTGTGGTGGCTGGCATGTGTGGTGGCTGGCGTGTGTGGTGGCTGGCGTGTGTGGTGGCTGGCATGTGTGGTTGATGGCGTGTGTGGTCGCTCACTACCAGGCGTGTGTGGTCGCTGGTATGTGTGGTGGTTGGCATGTGTGGTGGCTGGCTTGTGGTCGCTGGCATGTGTGGTCGCTGGCATGTGTGGTGGCTGGCATGTGTGGTGGCTGGCATGTGTGGTGGCTGGCGTGTGTGGTCAATGGCGTGTGTGGTCAATGGCGTGTGTGGTCAATGGCGTGTGTGGTCAATGGCGTGTGTGGTGGCTGGCGTGTGGTCGATGGCGTGTGTGGTGGCTGGCCTGTGTGGTGGCTGGCATGTGTGGTGGCTGGCGTGTGTGGTGGCTGGCATGTGTGGTGGCTGGCGTGTGTGCTGGCTGGCGTGTGTGGTGGCTGGCGTGTGTGGTGGCTGGCATGTGTGGTGGCTGGCGTGTGTGCTGGCTGGCGTGTGTGCTGGCTGGCATGTGTGGTGGCTGGCGTGTGTGGTCGCTGGCGTGTGTGGTGGCTGGCATGTGTGGTCGATGGCATGTGTGGTGGTTGGCGTGTGTGGTGGCTGGCTTGTGGTCGCTGGCATGTGTGGTCGCTGGCGTGTGGTCGCTGGCATGTGTGGTCGCTGGCATGTGTGGTCGCTGGCATGTGTGGTGGCTGGCATGTGTGGTGGCTGGCATGTGTGGTCAATGGCGTGTGTGGTCAATGGCGTGTGTGGTGGCTGGCGTGTGTGGTCAATGGCGTGTGTGGTGGCTGGCGTGTGGTCGATGGCGTGTGTGGTGGCTGGCGTGTGTGGTGGCTGGCATGTGTGGTGGCTGGCGTGTGTGGTGGCTGGCATGTGTGGTGGCTGGCGTGTGTGCTGGCTGGCTTGTGTGGTGGCTGGCGTGTGTGGTGGCTGGCGTGTGTGGTGGCTGGCGTGTGTGGTGGCTGGCGTGTGTGCTGGCTGGCATGTGTGGTGGCTGGCGTGTGTGGTCGCTGGCGTGTGTGGTGGCTGGCATGTGTGGTCGATGGCGTGTGTGGTGGTTGGCGTGTGTGGTGGCTGGCTTGTGGTCGCTGGCATGTGTGGTCGCTGGCGTGTGGTCACTGGCATGTGTGGTCGCTGGCGTGTGTGGTGGCTGGCATGTGTGGTGGCTGGCGTGTGTGGTGGCTGGCGTGTGTGGTGGCTGGCATGTGTGGTTGATGGCGTGTGTGGTCGCTCACTACCAGGCGTGTGTGGTCGCTGGTATGTGTGGTGGTTGGCATGTGTGGTGGCTGGCTTGTGGTTGCTGGCATGTGTGGTCGCTGGCATGTGTGATGGCTGGCATGTGTGGTGGCTGGCATGTGTGGTGGCTGGCGTGTGTGGTGGCTGGCGTGTGTGGTCAATGGCGTGTGTGGTCAATGGCGTGTGTGGTCAATGGCGTGTGTGGTCAATGGCGTGTGTGGTGGCTGGCGTGTGGTCGATGGCGTGTGTGGTGGCTGGCGTGTGTGGTCAATGGCGTGTGTGGTCAATGGCGTGTGTGGTGGCTGGCGTGTGGTCGATGGCGTGTGTGGTGGCTGGCGTGTGTGGCGGCTGGCGTGTGTGGTGGCTGGCGTGTGTAGTCGCTGGCGTGTGGTCGCTGGCGTGTGTGGTGGCTGGCGTGTGGTCGCTGGCGTGTGGTCGCTGGCGTGTGTGGTGGCTGGCGTGTGTGGTGGCTGGCATGTGTGGTGGCTGGCATGTGTGGTGGCTGGCGTGTGTGGTCGCTGGTGAGTGTGGTCACTGGCGTGTGTGGTGGCTGGCATGTGTGGTGGCTGGCGTGTGTGCTGGCTGGCGTGTGTGCTGGCTGGCGTGTGTGCTGGCTGGCGTGTGTGGTTGCTGGCATGTGTGGTCGCTGGCATGTGTGGTCGCTGGCATGTGTGGTGGCTGGCATGTGTGGTGGCTGGCATGTGTGGTGGCTGGCATGTGGTCGCTGGCATGTGTGGTGGCTGGCGTGTGGTCGCTGGCATGTGTGGTCGCTGGCGTGTGTGGTGGCTGGCATGTGTGGTCGCTTGTGTGTGTGGTCGCTGGCGTGTGTGGTTGCTGGTGTGTGTGTGGTTGCTGGTGTGTGTGTGGTCGCTGGCGTGTGTGGTTGTTGTTGTGTGTGTGGTCGATGGCGAGTGTGGTCGCTGGCGTGTGTGGTCGCTGGCATGTGTGTAACTGTATAAGACACATATCCAGTATGGCAACAAACATTACAACAAAACATATCAAATTTTCGTGATTTATTCTGCAACACTAACTCATTGTCACATTATAAATGGAATGATACGCTGTAGAATGTACGGGAGTCTAGCACAAAGTCTAAAAATAGTATCACAAGTAAAAACAATCTCAACGTCTAGTAGTGACTATATATGGCCATTGTATAATCTATGACTAAATAAGACAACAAAAATTAATAAACTGTATGCAAAATTTCATTAATAATTATACCAATCATTGTCTCAATACTAGTACAATAGTACCGTATGTGTCTGCGCTAAATCAAATCATTAACCATTTCATTATAACTACTATTTGGTATTAATAAATTAAATGTGATAACTATAAACTAAACAATTAGTCAGAAAATAATAAAGGAAAGAACAGTGCTGATTTCATTAATACAGTCGACACACATTCCATCTTTTCACAATCGTTTCATTAAGTTGAGTTCAATTCTTTCAAAATTACATCAGCATCTTCCATTTCTTAAAGATTTTATCAATATGACATTCTATCAGTTAAGACTGATATAAGCACTTTCAAAGTTTATTTCATTATGTCAACCTGTTTTTAAAGTTATGCAAAACACATTCTAATCATGCCCTTAAAACAATTGTGCAATTTTGAGTTGGATTACAAACATTTTCTGTTCTCATTATCACAATTCTACATTGTTGATCAACTAGAATTGCAAATTGTGCATCACATTTTCCCTAATAAATCCAAAATTACTAACTTTCTAAACGATGGTTAATCCTTATAATAAAAATGCTACTAATAAATAAATAATAATTTATCACTAACAAAAAATAAGAATAAATGCCACCTGTTGGTATTATTATTATTGACTATGATGAGTTGTAGAGATGGATGACAACACCAGATCTATATTCAAAGCTTACCAGTCCAAGATTTCCTTTTATCAATGCACTACAAAAATAATAAATTTGCACTTAAATTGAATTTCCTTCAAATACTTTTACAACTACCAATAGGGGAACAAAATTCGAGGGGTGCCCGCAAGAATGTAGTAAGACCTTCTTTGGTCATATGTAGTTACTACAGTCTTGTGGAATTTTACAACTACCAATGGGGGAACAAATGTGGTTTGTATGAACTCTTTGTTCATTAACCAAATCATTGTAAATATTGCAGATCCCTTTTCCATAATATGTAGTTGTTCATAAGTTTAAGATTTTGGTAAGTGCTTTGATAAAGTAAGACCCTTTTTTCAGGTCAAAGTACTATTGAAATGGTGTTAAAATATTCGCTCAGATCTATGAGCTGAGATTCTTTAACTATCAGGAATTTGATAACCCTTCTTCTATTCAAGCCAAATTCTACTTAAAAGTCCTGTCTAAATTTATTATTTTGGGACCTGAAAATGCAATAATGAGCATAATTTCAAAATCATTGTAGTAAAGTACATGTAGTCTTATTACAAGACCTTTTCTGTAACAAGTGAATCTGTAAGCTGGCAGAAAAATTTAAGAGTAGATCTAGCTTCCAAGTTACACAACATCTGGTAATTAATGAACGGCCCTATACTTACAGTCCAATTATACCAATTAATATGAGACAATACTTAATGTATGAAACATTTATCATACTGATATATCCAAAATGAAGGAAAACAAAAATGTTAAACAATTTGCAAAGTTTGAATGTAAATGATATGAAGATTCTTGACTACTTTATGGTTGTTTACGACCGAATACAGGACTTGTAACTAAATGCAATGAGAACCATAAAATGATGTATGAGACAAAATCAGTTTAATCTTTTGACTCTATAGAAATAAAGGGAGTCAATTCAATTAAATACTTTGATTTAACAAGTACCATTATCAAGGGAGATCATTCTTGATATTTCACCTTTTACTGCATATAGATACATTTGTTCATGGTTGTGTCTATCCCATGTCAGGTGATATACAAATAATGAGTAATTAGGGGGACAATTCAGTCACAGAAACTGATATTTGTCGCAAAAAAGCCAATTTACAAAATGTTTGTTCCAGAAATCTAAAACAAAATGTATGTCCTTGAAATAGCTTTTTAACAAAATGCTTATCCCAAATTGTTTATTAACAAAATGCTTGCCCCAAAAAGCTTATTAACAAAATACTTGTCCCAAAAACCTAATAAACACAAAATGTGAATGATTTTTGAGAGCTCTATGTAGTTGACAACTTCAATATTTTTGACGATGCCAATTGCCTTAAATGAACACGAACACTGATTAATAAAGACAGAAAACTATGATAACTTTAGAACAATGCATGAAGAAATGCGAGACATATTATGGAACAACTAACACTGGCCGGTCCTATATTTGGTGTAAACAACCTATAATAATGACTTAATGTAATGGCAGTAAGATTGCACAGTCTCAGACTAAATGAACACAATAATAAATTAGTACATAACAATATATACAATAAAGAAACGTCAGTAAAAACTAATACTTAGAATGTATTTACAAATTGTTAGGACCATACAGTACAAAACATATCACAAAATCACGAAAATTGAACTGCATTGTTAACTAAATGTACATCTTTAACTATCAAATGGTTGCAGTTATTTATCAGCCTCTACCAACAAGAATATATGTCAATCTGAGTTGATAAACATTGCTGACAAATTAGATAATAATTGACAGAATCATGTGAACCCTAACCCTGACCCTTTAAAGATAATAGCCAGTCCAAGGGAAGCAACTCAAGATCACAAATTTCTTTTACCTAACCAGTTCAAGGGGAGTAACTCATGAGCATATTTTTTCTTTCTCTAGTCAGTTTATGTGATTTAAATGCAAAAATCCTCACAACTTGTAAAGCAATTCAATAGACTAACAGATTTAATTATCTTGTTGAAACTGGTATATACACCAAAAGTGTAACATGTAAAATAAATACAAAATAACAAAGTAAACAAACATAATGTCCTAACAGAGTACAATCATCTCTCCTTATGTCAAACTCACACTTTGGTGCTTGTTCACATTTGAGAGTTTGCATGTGTGTGGTCACAGAGCTTTGTCCAGCCTGAAAGGTCAATGAATTACATCTTTGAGAAGAAAGTTTTCTATGAAGTCAAAAGTGTTTTTTGGAAAATCTCAATTTTGCCTTTTTGTCTATTAGAACAATTATTATGAATTTTACTGAGAAATTGTTTTACCAAGTCCTGAGGAGTTTGATATAATGAGAGCTGACTATATTGGAATAGATCGGAACATGGAATGCTTCACATAACACATACACATGTACAGGTGGTTCAACATATATTAGCACAGTATCTTGATATCTAGGTTACAATAATATGTAGACCATAAAGTCAACAAGTTACATGTAGGATAACATCACATACAGACCAGGTTCTGTTGCCTAAGCCAAGCGCTACCGAGCGCATTCATACATTTAGCTCCCATTAAATTAAATATAGAAGTCATGAATAATCTCCCACTATGTAGTGCATTGCTTAGGCAACAGACACCTGACATAAGTTTAAATGCATTAATTGATAACAAACTTAACAGTACATCAGGTATTACTGACTTCCCACCCTTACTAACAGACACTACAAAATTATGCACCAAGCTTAATTAGTTATGTTTTTATTTTTTGAAAGTACCATTGCCAATCTGTACAATGTTGCCTAAGAACATAGCAACATTACAATGTATATCTAACATCATATATTAAAATGTCCAAGGGTGATTGAGGGGCTACAGTGGAAAAAAGCCCTAGAAAATTGGAAACTTAACTTATATATCAAAACATCACCAAATAAGCTTGGCACATTTATAGTAAGGTTATGGCTTGCCGACGTTATATAACAGTATAGACATTAGACAATACTTAACTTGATTGTACACATACAGAATTGTCAACATCACAACAGGACAAAAGTTCCCCATTATAATAAAACATGAACAAAGTTAAATTTAAATCAAAATTTGGCACATAAAGAGGCGTAATAATTCAAACATAAGTACAGGAACAGATCAACGGACGGACAACAGATAAACACCAAGGTAAAGTTATCAGACAGCCCTCGGTTGTAAAAAATGCAAATACGTTCAATTTTAAAACAATATTTATAAATAGCTGAACAATATCTTCACAACTTTTAATTATTCCACTGTACTTTGATAAAGTAGAGTAATTACGAGTTGTCAAGTCAATTATTGAACAAAACACTCGCCAACTAGCCAAATTTACATGACAACTCGTATCAGTAAAATGAACCTATTCAGTGACTTCACTGAACAAAACTTATAAACCGATACTTCATAAAATGAGAGTTCTTGGCCATTACTTGGTAAGACATCCACAATCACCCTATGACTTTATGTTCGTCATACCACCATCTGTGGGAGTGGGAAGAATCTTCTGCTTAGAAAACATTTTCCAATCGAAATTTTAATACATGAAGTCCATGCCAAGAAATTACTTTTTTTATAAAGTTTTAGTTTCTAAGTTTTGTTCAGTTGTTATTTGATGACGCATGCTGGCATTTATAAACTGTTGCTATTTCCGGATGTTGTTCATACTGCTGTACCCTGGCCTTGCTGTATCGCAGCTAATAAATTACTTCTCATTCGTACATAAAGTCTCCCTTTCGTCCAAGGGTTTTGGAGTTGTAGGGGCTGATAGTCATCACGTAGAATTCTTTCTCTGGCCCCTATTACGGCTACCAGACAAAATTCTTTAAATTGTTCTTCGTCATAAACTGGTCCAATTTTACCTTTGTTGATCACAGCTTGATTTAAATTCAACACAACCAGGTTGATAACCTCCCTTGCCGTAGTTCGTGGAGTCACATGTAACTTTACACTCGTGCCTTTTGCTAGTCCTGTCTCGTAAGCAGCATAAACCCGTAATATCCCTGAATTTTCACTTTGACTAGGTGCTTGTTCTGACTGAGAATCAACATGCTTGTTATTATCACTAGAGACATCATCATTCGGATCGTAAAATTTCGCAATCTTTCGGTTGTCTTTTCCAACACTGATTTCGTTTGAGTCATTATCACTCAAATTCAAATTCTCACGATTCTTGATGTCCATTAGCTTACTTTTCTGCTCCAATTCTATACTTAATGTATTTTCATCGATAGCGGAGAGTAATGTTTTCACCGGAATACATCCAGAGAATGTTCGAGATCTAGCGTTTGTGATTATATCCATTATCCATCTCATACCCTTCCACGTCTTATCTAAATCATTCTGTAAGTTCAGTAATTGTTGTACTCTGTCCTTGGCCGTATTCAATTCTTCTTTTGAAAATGCCTAGAAAATTAAAAATATGAATGTTAACAAAATATCAACAGAAACAGACACTTCTTTAGTTTTCTTTGGTGAAACTACATATACCCTGGTATGTAACCACGTGTTCTATTTGAAGTTCTAGGAAGTAAAGTGTACTAATTCTTCAGAAATGATTCATATATCTATTTAGCAAAAATAGTCAAATAATATTTTAGCGATAAACAAGAATTGTTCTATCATTCTTAGAAAAAGAGTTTTCCTTGACGCAAAGATCAGTGCATATTATATAGAGACCCCCTGATTTCTCTAAAGCATTTATAAGTTTGACCTGCTGCAACAGGGAATCCAGATTGTCAGTAACAAATCCAGCACACTGTACCCAGCTAAAATACATGAACAAATATATTCAAATGCATGCATGTAAAATATTGCTGGCTTACCTCTCGTTGCATTTGTTGTGCTAATATTGTGTCCATCTCTAATATAGAGGATAACCTTGAGTATCTACTGATGAATTGTTGCTGATATGTACACATGTGAACTGAAATCATATACAATAGTTCATTGTAATTATCAATAGTTATAGCTATACTCCAATGTTATGTGGAATCCTTAAAACAGTTCTCAAGTATTTCAGTCATAATCATCATGGAGACTGGCCTAGCACATTATCCTATAACACAAAGCAGGTACCTGAAAATAACTATTCTGAGCATCAAGTCAACCATGGGAGATATGACTGGGAAAACCACTTTATTACAAACTTCAGTATGATGCTGCTCGTGATGGAACCAGAGACCTCTTGCACTGAAGGCGAATGTTTTTCGTGGCGGTAATCTTTCATCGATTTTTTGTCTATTTGCAATCCCAGAAATTATGTCTCTACAAAATTGCAATTGTTGGAAATGTTGGAAGAATATAAAATGTACCTATATCAAAGACTTGCACAGGAAGTAGAGCAAACTCTTCCCTCTCCATAAAGTCATCAGTTTGTCCGGGTACTATACATAACTCATCAGCTGATGGTAACATGAGTATGAATGATACATTCGGACTGAGCTCTATCACTTCATAGTCATACACACGATGTAATAGACCTGAGCCTTCAGATATACCTACAAATATATATTTACCATATGTCAGTATATTACAAAGTTTGTCTATGTATTCTGAATTCTACCTTTTTTAAAAAAAATATGTGCATGCATGTCAGAGCAATCTAAAATGAAATGTTATTGTAGTCTATTTAGTAAATTATAAATGTCAGTGTTATTTTTTAAATGTTTTGATACGATAATTTTAAAACATGAATTGATTAAAGAAATATCCCTAAGCATATTTTCATGCACATATAATACAACTGTATAAGTATTCTTTTTAAGTTTGAATATTGTGAAGAAACAAGACAAACTCATATCTTTTTTACCACTGTTTCGACTTTATACCCGAGTGTCATAATTACTGAAATCTTTAAATTTGAAGTTATTTGCGGAATTTTCATTAAATGTAGATAATTCTAGTAAGACTGTCAGTATGACAAAATATTATTACACTAACTTACCCAACATTTTGAAGAGTTTGTCTGATGCTTTGGAAAGACTATTGTGAAACATTTGTTGGTTATTTGACATAGTTACTGTTTTATGACTGTCCAGACTTAAACCTTTCAACCATTTCCATTCCTCCCTGTAAATAAGAAAACAGTGTCATGAAAAAGTAGAGCATTGTTGTGCATCAGATAAGGTACATTAATAATTGTTCAACAAATATATTTAATAAATGTTCAGTCTGTGAAAGCACTTGCCCGACAAGTAATTATTGATTCGGGCAAATAATTCTAGCAAGAAATATGTAAATGAGTGTAAGGAAAATTTCCCTTTTGTTGTCTGGGGATAGTTTGAAATCCTAAATTCACAGACTGAATGCTAAGAGAAGCAAACATAGTCAAAAATTGTTATGATTAGTGTAAAACATACATGAAACACATTTCAAAGAAACATTTTTGTTCCACTGTATGCAGGATATGACTTGGTTTTGAACTTAATGTGCAACTGATAAAGCAAAACAAACTTGCACATTTTAGTGCAACTCTATGAACATTCAAGTATACTAAGAACTGGGATAAAACTATTGATATAGAGTTCTGGTATAAAGACCAGGCTACTTACACTGACACATTTGAACAGTCTCGTACTTTGACGTTAGGTAATACATTTGGTGCAGATTGTGAGACTAGAACACGTATCAGATCTACCGACACATGAAGCTTTAGATACCCGAGGTATAAACCTGGACGTAGTGGCACTGAGCTCGTCTGATTGTATACAGTAAGATCCTGTAATGTAGAATAACATATTGTTAGTAGTGCAGTTGTTGTCAAGAATTACGTAAGTATCAGACAATATACTTTAAATGGACAAAAGTTACCTCCCTTCACACAAGCATATAATTATTCAATTACAGTTGTCTCCCTTTGACCAATAAGTAGAGCTAGCAGGCCTTCCATTCAGTTGTCCACAATTTTTCTACACATGTGGAGAAGTTACTGGTTCATTGTGGAAGGGTAAGTTAGTACTAGTTAGGTACTTATTGAGCATACACCCACGGAAAACAGGTTTAGTGAATGGGACAATGTCTACACGACTAAAGAATTGTTGAGAAATGGTGTGAGCAAACGAAGATACAACTTACATATAATGATGAGACTATACAGTCTTGTTCCTCCGGGAAGTCTGTATAGGCTGATGATTGTCTACGTTGTAATCTAGACACGGGTATCCACTTTCCAGAATTAAATGAAACAAGTTTAGGATCACGTATAAAGTTTACAGTAGCTAACACAACACTTCCGTTAGGATCCCGGAGAGGTTTGTAGTAAAACTGTCCAAGATCATGTGTACCTAGGGCAGTCTGAAATATAGAGTGAAACATATTGGTTAGATAACTTTATATGTATATGTGAAGTATGTTGATTTAACTGAGTTGAAGTCATACAGCAACTAGTATACCCAGGGGACATACGGTCATAATTCTTGCCAAAATTACAGAAGAGGACTTTCTTTACATTTCTAGTACATTGCAGGTGTGTAAATATCAATGTAAGTCACTTGTGAAAGGCTAGATATTTATACTAAAATGTTGACTTAAAGCTGTCTACATTTGACAGACAAGTAACAAACGTCTGCAAAGAATCATAAGTTTGGCAAAAATGCAGCAGAGCATATTCCTTCATATGTCTTCCCTATGCACGTGTCTACATGTTAGTCACTAGTGAAAGATTGAAGAAGATATGACAGAAACAGAGTGATGTACTGTTTTTATAGTAGCAGTGTAATACAAAATGTATAACGAAATGTAATAATCAAGTAATGATATTTTATTTACTTGTAAAACAGAGACAGCTTGTAATAGCTTCCCTCTGAAATGAACCTTTCCCTCGGCCGTGCTACGTTCCATATCTTGTCTAAGTGACCGCACATCTTCCCACGTACAAGCAACCTGGAATAACAATATAGTATTCATTAGCTTGTAAAATACATGGCAGTCATTCAAATTTGTTCTGCCAGTTTTCAAAGCTATAGTTACTTCAGCTCAAAACTACTTCAAACTAGAAGTTTATGACATAAAAACGTGTTGTCTCCCACAAATGGCCATAACTCTTGGCAAACACTATGCAACCTAGAATTCCTGACAATATGCACAACAATAGACCTAATTGGTACCAATTATCATGAGAAGTTTCATTGAAATCCGACATATAGTTAAACAGGGCAAGCCAAGACAAACTTTGTGACAAGCATCCAGACATCAAGCACAAAATTAAATTGTCTATAATTATGTGGGAGACGTAATTTACCGAACATGACTTTGGTATACAGATATGAGTTAGTCACATATTTCTTACCTTCATGAGCCAGTATATATCTAGATGTAATGATAACCCAGCATATGTTTCATCTACTTCTACTATAGGTACTTGTTCTTCTGATGTCACTAATACTTTATCTTCATACCGGAAATAACATGCAAGGTATACACCCCTGTAACACAGAAAAGACATATAACTACAATACGTCTTCACACAGTATATGAAGAACAACATTCACAGAACTATGGACCATTATGATGGTTAATACACAGATGAAAATTTGTTGTCTATAAGCTATTCATTGACAGCATGCATAAGACAAAATCCAATGTTCACAAAATAAAATAAACAAATATATGCTAAAAATATGATCATATCGAGGGTATGGAGCAAAACCGGTCTAACTCTATTTTCACAACTTTTCAGGAGAAGCAAAAAACTGATTTTCTCTTTACAAGTTTAGCCTATCTTCACATATTTCACATATGTTACATATATTCAAATAAGAAATTTTATGGTATATATAATTTTTAAAAATATTTATGCAAATTATGACTTTTGCTAGTTGGACCTATTTTGCACTGAAATATTTGCAGCAAAACTAGACCAACTAGAGTTAGTCCACTTCAAATCACTTAACACAACAATACCTTTTGGGGTAAAACTGGTCCAACTCGAGTTAGACCATTTCCTATCAAAATAATCTGATTATGTTATTAAGATTTGGGTTGAGATAGACTTTTGTTACTTTTTATCAGATAGAGTAGTACATAAATTATACAATGTACTATAGATTCTTGGTAAATTTAATTAATTAGATGCTAAGTTTGCTGTATTTAATATTCCAACCATTTGTTCAGTGCTGCTTTAACTCTTCATTAGGTCTGGAAGGGGTAATGCTATTGCAATAAATTGAAAAGAAATGGCCCTTTATGGTTGAAATCTAAGTAAAATTAATTTTGATTATATATTTTAAAATAATTATAAATTTGCAATTTTACTTGATTTCTCAAACTATTGTTAAAAAATTGCAGTAATTCTTGTCCTCCTTGTGGAATTGGTCAATTGGTCCAGATGTATTCCCGACTTGACGGATCTGTTCAACTGATTTTTATGTTTTGATGGAAATCAGGAGGTTCTTTACCAGATATCAGGGGGAAGCTTTGGGAAGTCTTGAGACATTTAGTGACATGAGGAGCATCAATGAAAGACATCCCCGCAGCACCCAGAGAAATGAAATTTTGGGGGATACTTTCACAACAATAATGTATCTCAGGAGGCTCCAAACAGTTCCCCTCCTCCCCGGACACATATATTAATCTCTGAATATTCGCCTAAAATATTTTAAGTGATTCTGGAGATATCAGGCGAACTCCTTAGACCTGCCGTCCACTAGGACCCGGTTGGGTTACCGAAGCTGAAATTCACCTGATCTGGAAGGATCAGGATGGTTCGGCATGTCTTAGGGGTGTTCTGGAACCCTTCAGCATCATTCCACAATGCTTTGGGAAGCCTTCAGGATCGAAGTTTTAAAATTTGGTAATCGGGAAACCATAGGCAACAGCGTGGTGTGTTCGGGAACCCATTGGCATTCACTCCGCATCATCGGGATGCCTTCTGTGAGGCTTCGTGATCATTTAGCTATTCCGAACGGTTCCAGAAGGAAAGCGGAATCGATGCCGAAAGCTCCCCGATAACGCTGGAGGGATGAGTTCTACAAACGGAAGCTATGCCGATGATGTTAAGAACACATGCCGAATAGTTGCCGAATGCACCCGTTGATCTTGGAAGGGATGCCGAGTCGTCGCCGTATATCCCGAATTCCAGCAGAAGCGATGCCGTCAGTTTGCCGACAAGTTGAGATAGTAGTTCGGCATTGTCTATATACATCGGTAACCTTTCGGCAATCTATCGGCATCGATTTGTAAACCCTTCTGCATAATCCGCAACGTTACTGCGTCCTTTCCACACGATCGGGAAACATTCGGGACTAACTCCTGAACTGTCAGCATTCAGTCGGGACACATTCGGCTACTTCAGATAGGCTTCGGCATGTATGCCACCTGTATACTGCAACCATTCGCATACCGATCCCCAAATACTTCCCGAACAAGCACCACGACAAAGCTCTGCCAATTTTTATTGATAAATGATCCCGAAGGGTTCCCGAATCGAGCAAATTGTTAACGGAATCCCTTCCGCATAGCATCGGGGTCCAGTGGACGGCAGGTCCAGTGGACGGCAGGTCTTATGTGTTCGATGTTATACATTGGGTTGAATGCCTCTGGGATGTACTTCAATTTTCTTCAGAAACATCGGGAGTATAGGGAACCATCATTAGCCATTAGGAGAAATGATGTAATTCTACATTGCCAAGGAGGAATTCCTCAGTGGGATGTAGGTTTGACACACATGCTAGGTTCCGTATGATGATATGCGCATTGGAGTAATCCTGGTGCTTTTGACCTGCCATCTTCATAGCCCCAATGTGATGCATGTCATACTACTGCATTTTGCTAGTTTCAGAATCCTTCGGTATCATTTATGAAGAAAATGGGTAGAACTTTGCCATCAGCTGAATAAGGATGTATTCAGAGATTGGCAAACAGAATAATGTTGAATAAATTAGGAAACCTATTTAGTGGAAGTAGCTTTTTTTAATTATTATATGCTGAGCATAGCCTTTATTTGCCAGTCAACTTTCTGCTGAATATGGCAGGCATATGTATGGCTCTACCCAGACTTGAACCCGGGTCACCGGATTAGGCGACAAGCGCGCTAACCACAGAGCTAGGGAAGCCACATGAATGGAACATGAATGTTCTGGAATTGAACCCTGAATGTTTCAAGACTACATGGAACTTCTGCAGTTACATTTCCTAATATACTGAGGCTGAATGGGTCATGGACCCCCCTACGTCGTAGTATACTTCCTGTACCTCGATACTTCAGTGTGTATGGAATTCTTTTTACCGAAGAAGTTTGATCCAAGTTGGTAATGTTAGCTAATGCCATTTATTTGGTTTTATACAGCAGGTCTTCTTTTCACTTTGGGGGAAAGGGGTCCAGACCCTGAAGAATTTTCACTTCATTGTAAATTATCCTTAAATCTTAAGTTTGATTATGAATTGGTGGTGTTTCAAGCATGGAAGTTGAACACAAACCATTTTGGCCCATTCTGCATTTGTTCATTTATCAACAAATTTACTTACGCCAAATGATTGAAATTCAAAATTCATTCACCCATTAGGCCCGCAGAAATATCCTAATAACTATATTTTATACTAGTAGCTTGAATGGCTGCTGTTATAATCATTTGGATTATTTCTTTATCAAGGTTTAAGTATTGGTATACTAGAATTCTTATAATACTCCTGATTTGTTTATAACGATAAAATTTGCTATTTTACTATAACAACATTATAAATGCACTTAATATACAGTGTTAACCTTCTCAAGATAGACTACTTGAATGCTTGTATTAAGAATATTATAGCCATAACATAAGTGCAAAACTAGACCTAGAACTTAAGTTGAACCAGTTTTGCCCCAAAGAAATTGCTTGGTGAGAGATAGACCATTTTTTAAATTGGATATTATGCAATAATTAATAACAGTAGACTCCAAATATTTTTACAGAAGATGTATTTCAATATGATAATTAAGAATATGTAAAAAAGTGATTTTGTGAAAATTTGAGTTAGACCGGTTTTGCTCCATACCCTCGATATCTAAGATCATGGGCAGTTTCACATACTTTACCCTTATGGCATAAAATTAATATAGTGTAATTAAAATTGTTTAGCCAATGAACATACATTTTATGTTAATATGGGCAAAATAAAGAAAAGCTAAAATTCAGCAAGTACAATGGATTTATCAAAAACTTTGTCAAAGAGTTAAATTTTAATTAAATTTCTTTACCTTTTTAATGTTTTATGAAACTTTGGAGACGATGAAAATAAATTTTTGAATCCCTTTTTTCTGCGTACAGGAGAGGACATTCCTGGTGAATCTTTAATGGTGGGAGCATCCGCTGGTCGTAAGGTTTTCACTTGCGTAAATAATTCTTCTAATATTTTCAATTTTCCGTGTGATCTTGGTGCGACTTTATCGACGTCTCTCCAACCTGAATCAAACATTGCAACATATATATCACATTTCAAGGAGATCAGACAGGATCCATAAAAGACAAAGCTGTGTACAGTCACACTTGCTAGGTTTCCCCTCATTTTGCCAAATAAGAGTCACATTCCTTTTGAGCTGTATGTTTCACTGGCTTATAATGAGAAGGTTGTAAGTACTACTTATGACCTTATAAGACTGGTACATTATTCAAAATCAGCATCACATGGTGTTTCTTATGATTCTATTTTCATGAAAATCAAAATTTGTTGACCAAACTTTGAAACATCATGTTTTACCATAAGTATCGAGAATTTTCGTAATGTTTTTTTTCTTGTTTTCTCAAAATATCAATTTTGTACTTACAACCTTTTCATTCTAAGCCAGTGGTATATCAAAATTGTACTCTGAAGTTATGATCATTATCAGAGGCTCCAAATCTTTCAAATATGCGTCAGGAATTATCTAAATATGGTAAACAACTTTTAAATTTCTTTTCCACAAGTTAATCAAATTTCATTAGCTATTCATTGTTTATTGGTGAAATATGTGAAGGCGTGATAAACGTGTGAGGTAAATACGTGCAACTATTATAATATAAACCAATGTTGCTCTGGGCCGTGTATATCTTAGCTATTTATCTTGATTTTGTGCGACGATAATATACAAGGATGTATTTGTACCAAACATTAAAACAACTTAAAGCTGTACTCAGTTTCAGTATAAACACAAACAAAGAGTGATAAATGCTGTATTTTGTCCATATATATGGTAGAGTCAAACACCAAGTCAATGTCAATCAAGTGCATTGTATTGTTTTAATTCACAAATACAATTTTCTCTTAGCCTGTAGCTACATGCAGTCAAACTCAAAATCTGTGCATTGCTTGGGTTTTTCATTGTCAGAAATACTGAAAAATCTACCACAATGACGAAATCGTTCTTAAGCCGTAACTCTCCCCAGCACCTCTTATGAGCAAATGCGACAGATGGCCAGTAATACATGGTACCAAACAATGTAGCATTTCAACCAGAGGAGCTAGCTGGAAAGACCTACAATAAATGTACTGGGTTGATAATGTAGCAAAGATGACTTACTTGAAGGAACTGCGTAAGCTGGACTAGACAGAGCAGGTGAACTAAAACCTTTCATATTCATCGCCGATACTCGAACATAATATGGTTGACCTTTCTTTAAATGTTTGATCTCGACCTCGAGGGATCGTACCTCGTCGAGAATAATCTCCCCTTCTGATGGTGAGAAACATTCATCCTTACTCCATTCAACTGTAATAAATAAAAAACAGGGAGTTTTAGTTTATTCAGTTTTCTAGGTACTTTCATAACGTACATTTTTCTGGCTGAATTTTTTAGTAGTAGTCATCTGAATTAAGTTAACAACATCTCTAAAACACACAATATCATTTAATGATAGTGCCTTCGTAGCTCAGTGGTTAGTGCACTTGCCGTCTAATCATGTGACCCAGGTTCAAATCAGGGTGGAGGCACAAAGCTTAAAACTTACAGGCAAATAAAGGCTAAGCTCAGCATTTGTACCCATTGACAGCTTTATCAAGTTAGAATACAGTATACAGAATTCAAGGAAAAGCATCCTACCTTTATATTTTGTGACAACTGCACCGTTTCTATTGAGAGGTTCACCAAACTTCACCAGTAACGATGTACTACTAGAGATGTTTAACGTAACGTTGGTCGGAGGGTCCGGACTTCCTGAAATCACCAGGTAATATTTCATTAGTACATATAGGTAATTTTAAACAAGTCAAATGTGAGAAACATGCATGGTGAACATTACCAATACTATGACAATTAATTCAATTAGAAATTTAATGGCAAAGATAGGATATTTAAATTGCGAGTTTGTTTTCATATTAAGCGCCATTTTTGAAGAATTTTAGCCAGTTTTCAAGGAATGAATTATTGACCACTATTAACTCACTCTTCCATTAAAGCACAATCATTTGGAGGACATGACTGCATAAATAGCCAATGTCACAAAACAGCTTAACATATCACTTGCAGACTGCATGTTCACTTGTTTGATGCAGAACTGATGGCTCATGGTAATAAACCCCAATTAAGACAACTAACAGCATAAACAAATGGAGCAAATTTCAGGATCTGATTGGGTGTTACTTACTTGCATGATCATATCCCGCTTTCATTCGTTTTAATAGTCGATGTCGAAATTGCCAGTGACTCAACTGTCTTTCATTTTCCTGTAATAGATTGAACAGAAATGGTAGGATTGTATTGAAACTTCACAATGCTCATTAGTACACAGCCTATGTGTGCTTCCTGGTAACACAGTATGCTCTGATAAAGGTTCCCTTTAGAGAAATAGACCAGGGCCGGTATTCACAAAGCATCTTAAGTGAAAACTTAAATATTTTGACTTAAGTTAAAAAAATGATCTGTCCATATTTTGCAGGAAACTAAGAATAACTCAATTTTACTTGGTGATTTTTGTAGCGCTTAACATAATGCTTCAAAGCAATGTAAAAAGTTGATAATCTTGATTTTCATGTTTAACTGATACACTTAAGGAAATAGTAAGATTTTGGGAAAATTCTAAGTTTTCACTTAAGTTTCTTTGTGAATACCACCCCAGACAAAGTATTATCCTGACCATGACTTTGCATTTGGGATTTTAGTAACTAGGGAAAAACTTTAAAATAAATCAGATCTCAACGCAGATGTCTAATATAGAGGTAGACAATAAGTAAGGTAGTATGGGATTCTTACACTTACAAGATCTGGACGGAGATTGAGGATAAAACTCTCACCTTTTGTTGATTTGAAGATATTGCACTATTACCATTTAATACTGTGGCCGTCAGGTCCACTACCCGTCTTTCTGCTTCGGATACCAGTATATCTAATCTAGCAGAACGACCTTCACCTCTCTGAACTGTGAAATCATAAAATAATACATGTAAGTAAAAGTGGTACTTATGTTTATTCTGGTTTTAACGGATTTCTCAACACTTGTTCACTTACTAGTATACATGTATATGGCAGTCAATTCACAGGAAAAATTGATACATTGTTGACAAATGGAGGTATGACCTGTCATGACCTGGAATTAAACCTGAATCACAGGGTTACAAATCCAGTGCAATGACCACCGGACCACAGAATGCAGTGTTCAGTTGAATAAAGATCATGGCTATTTTGTTCTATTTTTAGATTTAACAGATTTTCAAGACCATGTAAGTTAAGAAAGTAACCAATTTTCTAGGGCTCTTTTCAGCTGTTGGGCCACTCAAGCACCCTTTGACATTTTAACTTTCCCTGGTCATTGGGCTACCTATGGAAACCGAAGCATGTGTCTCCCTGTGGAGACTATTTCTCTCCTGTGGGTGTGGCAGCCAACATCGATCTGCGGCACCCAGGAATAGACACTGCCCAGTCACAGGTATCATTTTCACCATGATCGAGTGGAGCATGTGGGTCTAGGCCACCACTCCTAAGAGCTTAATTTCACTGGAAATTATTATTTTCTACTGTTGGTATTTAAAGAATGACATGATTGCCTTGAACTGGGATATAACTAAACTTGAACTTATTCTTTTCATCGATAAATATAGCACAAGGAGAAAATGACACATGTTTGTAAGAATTTTCATTCAAAAACTTTTAAATGTGAGTCAAATAAAGAAACTATAGAAAACTTTTGAAGAAGCACGGATGTCTGTCAGTCTTGTAGATATATAAGTGGCTGATCTACATTGTTCAGGAAGAAGTATCTCAGACCGACAAGACCGACAAGACTGATTTCCTAAAGGAGAAAATATATCATTTGTGTTTATATGTTTGTACTGAAAGTATGACAATAAACTGTGTCAATGATTTGATGAGAGAAAGTTATCAAACCATGTCTAGGATCTGGAGTACTAGCTGTGTCAATAATTCCATGTAGAAAGTTGACAAATCGTGTCTTTGACTTTTCATAGCAGAAACTAGGGTTTCCAATTTTTTTTGGCAGCTGTGTCTTTGGAATTTTTGTCAGCCAACTTAGACTTTCAACTTTTTGAAAGCTGAAGCATGGAATTTCAAAGATTAAGTCTGTGAGTTCAGCATTGTGTAATGTAACTGTGACCTTGCATTGTTTTTATGTTTCTGTGCTCAGTTGAGTGCTGCCGTCCGATTTTTTAACATATGCTCAGTACATCTAGAAACGCAACGTTTTCAAGCTGGATTTTTTCTAACTTCCATTGTTAATACATTATTTAATTTTGTGTAATGATATTGTATGATCGCTTAGAAACTTGGCTATTGTCCAAATTTTATCGATCGGGTTACGTAACTCACGCGCGTTAAAAAAATCACAAAACGCACGAGTTCCACGCGCACCATTTACGCATGATAAATTTTGGTGTAAATTTCTTCGAATCCTTTGTAGGGTTTGCAAATGGAAAGAAAACCACAAAAGAAAAGTTCTAGGCTTTGGAATAAAAATGCCAGGATAGTCCGAACAAGGACGAAATCAGGCGATTCGGATGCCTATGACGGAGACGTCAAATATGAGGTTTAATATCGGCTAATTTATCATGAACCGGCAATGATTCATCTGGAGACACTCTACGAGCTATTTGGCACCGTTTACAACCACCCATGTTCAGGCCATCAATGCAAAATAACTCTCCGACAGGACCAGTAACTCCACATGTACCATCTCTAGGCAAAGTTCACAACTGATTCATACACTTCTAAATAACTCGTTGGACGTTATGTATATGTAATCAATCAATAATTAATCAGTATTTGAACGTTGCAATTAGAACAACGATTCTGAAAAAATAGGATTTTGCCAATTTTTGTTTCGTTACTTTTTAGCCGCACTATACACACAAACACTGTTCAGTCGCATCGGTAGCACTTTATAAAAACAGTGTTAAAGTTGCATGGTTCATCAAGTAAATACAGTTTGGTTGTCAATAATAAAAAAGGTTGAAAACGAGTTGACAGTAACCCCAGTGTTGCGTTTCTAGATGTACTCAGTATATTTTATTTACTTACATAGAGGACTCTCCCTTGCTCCATGAGACAACAACATCTTTGCCATAGGAATGTTGTTTGTCATCACAGCAACATCAAGTGGTGTAAGGAATTCACTATTTACACTGTTTATATCTAGTCCATTAGTCTCGAGGATATCTTTAACCGCATCCAAATCCTGGTGCTCAACGGCATCAAACAATGCTGAAAGTATAACAATATATCAATTATTTCATCATTCAATTGTGGTAGAAGACGTTATTCTAAGTCTCGCCAACATTAACAATTATAAAGAACCAGTATGAGTTAGATACAAACAAAAATCTCGTCACTCCTAAGACACACCCCTCACTTGGTATAACATCCCCCAGAGTAGAACCCTACTTTCCCAGGTAGAACACCCATCAGGGTGGAACCTCTTCATCAGTATAATACTGTATAATAAGAACAACCCCTGTCCTGATATCCTGATAGATCACCCTTCCCATTATAACACCCCTCCCCCACCCCCAGTTATAGCACCCCTCGTCAGTGGAACACCTCTTTAAGGGCATGAAAGAAAGATAACTCTTGCAACATGTCACTGTGTTAAACAAAATGTCATTAATGTTGTTATAACCAGACAAGAAAGAACGGGTCATTCAGGCCATTGGTTTGGTTTTGATCAAATTTATGACCTAGACATATATATCAGTGAGGGTCGTATATAACAAGTAATTTATTAATTGTCATGACTAATTAACAGTGCAATTAATTATCAATTTATCATTAGAGATCATTAAACAATCATGACTTGTAATGTAGGTATGATATATGCACTGATCACTTGATACTGTAAAATCATTAAATTTCATGGATTCTGTGGTTCAACTCGAGCACAAAATTTAATCCCATCAAACATTAAGTTTGATCCTTGTATTTATTACCTGAAATGCTCAATCCACACTTTTACGTCCGATCAAAACGGTCATTTTTAGCAAAACCACGAAATTTCATCCCATCAAAATTAAATTATTTTACAGTATTTCTATTACATTACTACACCAAGAATGAAGAGCCAAAGTGATTTAACTTCTCCTCAGATTTATATGCATTAAAACAATTTTGCATGGAGCCTTCAATATATTTTTGTGAATGATTAATTTTGTGTCAATGTGGCCTACTGTGACATTGACAGGTGTTAAGATAAATTGACAAGACTTTTTTTTTGAAACTACATATATCACCATGTCTAACTTGATGTTTGTCTGCTTTAAACATGCATGCGCAATATTGTATTGCATGTACCAAGAACATTGTCAAATAAGCTCGCTTTAATATAATGCAGGCATATATATTTCTATGAATTGACAAGCATGAAGGTACATAGATTAAGCTGATCAAAACAATCTAATTTCAACGATTATCAGAGATACTAGTATAAACTAAATTATAGGCTATTTTATTTGCACATTGTAAAAACTTGAATTTCATTATGCTTAAATAGTTTAATGATAAGAAAATTGCTTGTTCATAATGACTGTAATGAAATAATATTTCAATTTAGTATATTTATACATAATTTGATCCTATATATACATACATCAGATACGACAAGAGATGGCCAGAAGCTATATGATGACTAGATGGATATATGATAAGATTAAATATGACATAGTGTAACGCACAAGTCATAAGTCATAATTGGTTGGTCAAGTCACTACATAACTTGATCAGTATTTATGATAGTGACCAATTATAGTCGTAATTAGTAAACATGATATTCTGTATTATTATCACTCATAGCAACTTGAAAACTTGATGAAACACCCAATTCTATGGAATCTATGAGAAGATAATTCCTGTATTACTGAGTGTTTAACAGACTTGATTTACACCACAATCATGTTCTGTAAGTTTTCTGCAAATCATTTAATGTGAATGAATAAAACAAGATAAGTAAGTCTGGTGCAGCACCTGAAAAGATCTAAATGTTAAGTAAAAAATAAATCCCCACATGGCAATGTTGAAATCAAGCATGGATATTGCGATTAGCTAACCCCAGGGTGAGAGGTTACAAAAGGCAATCCTTGCAAGTATGAAGATATATAAAACAATTGATTGAATAGTATTTTTAAACACAAATTAAATTTTGAGAATTTTTAAAACACTAACTTACATGCACATTTCCACCAATGCCTTATTATAGCAGACATATTATCACAGCGGTATCAACAACTCACGGTATCAACAACTGACGGTATCAACAACTCACGTGTTGTATCAAACACATCTAACGTTTACACGATATGTCCGATCTATACACAACGGTTTTATCATAAAATCATGTTTTATCATAAAATTCCAGTTTTTTGTTTGTCAACGTTTCAATTGTATCTTCAGAAATTTGACATTTATTATCCTTTTAAGCAGGTTGACAACTGTTGTATTTTGTTGACCAATCTTTTATCAACATACAAATGGTAACTTTTATCAACACATGAAAACTTTTATTTGCACATGAAAACTTTTATCTGTCCGCATGAATTTTGTTTTTTAATG
The DNA here is from genome assembly GCA_963678985.1 of Spisula subtruncata. NCBI lineage: Eukaryota > Metazoa > Mollusca > Bivalvia > Venerida > Mactridae > Spisula > Spisula subtruncata. The sequence goes on along the minus strand of OY787660.1, from coordinate 2,352,909 downwards.
AATATCTAAATTATTCTGATCAACCAGATTAAATCAGTTTCTACGATTTTCACTTTGCACAAAAATAAAATCCACAAAAATACTCAAAACATCGGTGAATATTCGCAGTCGCAAAGACTAAAAACTTCTCCTATTAGTAAATCTAGCCTTAAAACCTGATGCATTATTCAATGCTCATTATATTTATTCACATATTTATAACTATATATCCATTAATCCATCTTATCATAGATTAGTCGCGCGTTAATCTAGACCTATCTATCATCTTAAAGTAGCATTATTATAGAAATGTTGGGGTTTTGTTAAATAATCCTTCAACTACTCCAGACGCACATTTTCTATTCCATTGAACACAAATTAGTCACTCAGACATCGAGATACCGGCCCAGTACATTGAACAGCCCTTAAACCCTTATTGTACATGTACACACACCGAAAAAATATGACATCAGAGTTAAGGGGATAATTGACCGTATCATTGCGTGTTAAGATTTTCAAATTTTTCAGCACTTTATTTTGATTGGTTGTCTTTCAATAACGGACAGTCAGACAAAACAAAACAAGATGTATATCACTATTAAGCAAGTTTAAAACGACCGTAGTTGTTAATTCATCATGTCCCCTCCAGGTAAATAAACGATTGTCTAAACCTATTATCCATTATTGAAAGATGCCTATCTCCAGTACACGCCATTACAGGCTTTATCAATGTATTATACCATACTCAATTATACATCAAAGTATTTCAACCAAAAAATATCACATACGAAAAATCAGAAAATCACACACATTTTCTTTATGCAATGAAACATGAAAATATTTATTAGCCAATAAAACACATGATTGATTTATACGTCATTATTATTCATCATAGAACACATTACACATTCCAGCTATCAAAAATGTGGAAATTAAGCGTAAAATTTAAACTGACTTTTAAGTAATTTTTGTAGGGGGGTCCCAGATTTTTCAGATCTTGACTGAACATTTATACAACTAAATATGAATTTAATTATATTAAGTAATACTTTTAAATTATTGATTTATTTATGAAAAACTTCATTTTATGCAGTGTCAGTATGGTAGCAATCATGAATAAATTCAAGCTTATATTTGATAGTATTAAGTATACTAGTCCCATATGTAGAGATCAAGGTCAATTAATGCAGGTTCATTGTTCATTTAATACTAGAAATACATTGACTTGTACACATAATTAATATTATTCAGAATTAATACAAACAAATCAGATACCATTCTTTTTTATCAGTGTGTTTCAAAGATCTTTCATTTTATCCCCTATCAAGATTATATCGTAATATTTGTCGCACCAAACAAGATATCTAAATTTATTTGTTATTGCATTTCTTTCAATGTGCCTAAAACACAATCATTAACTATCATTACAAAGTTTCTATTCAGCAATAAAAGGCAAAGTATGTTTACCTATGCTACTTGTAAATGAGCCGTTCTCCAGGAAAACCGGGCTTAATGACAAAATTACGAAAATCATGATATTATATATCGTTAGAAAGACGAGACTCTTATGAACAATTTCTGAAAATTTGCAGGAATTATTGCGTACATTTACAAAGTTACAGACCTTTGAAACTAACCACCCCCGCCAAGTGTTTGAGTGACGTCGCAAACGTCATTCGAACGTTTTTTGACGTAACGTTAACAGTCATTTCATGAATCATTAACTTATATAAATTATTGATGTAAACGTGTCAACGTTTTGTCAAATTTTAGAATAATATCCTTATTTTACTATAGCATGACGAAATTGTGAGTGTTTGCTAAAAACAAAAAGTAGATGCTAATTTAAACCACTAACCCCTTATTTTTCTCAATACGGGTAGTTTGCGAAATTTGGTCTCCATAGTAAATGTGGAAGTTTTTTTGACATAATTTATGAGAATTTTTAGATCTTAAAGATAATACTATATTATCAAACTACTTACAATGAAATCGGTGGACATGACTTTTTTCTCATGTTAGACCATTTTCTAATTAGTATTACATATTTACTAGTATAATGTCAATAAGCCCGGTTTTCCTGGAGAGCGGCTCAAATGTAAATTAGCATGTTACGAGCGTATTGTATCCTATATTTATTACATAAAAATTTTTGTGCATGAAAAAGTTAAGTTATCACAAATGTAGAATTGAATGTTCATTTAAAATATTCTTCAAATATAACAAATTGTAAGATGGTTGAAATTGAAGTAAGTGATTAGCTTTGAAGTTGGAACCACTATAACACCATGACTATTAAGCCTTATGCTTGAATTCTACGGAATTATTTTTCACATTTTGTTACACATAGACCATATCATAATAATAATTGTTGGGTCTAATGTCTTTACTAAAGTAAGTAAGTAAAGACTTTATTTAACAAGGCTACACATTTGGTTTCTTAATCTGCCATGTAGGCCTTAAGTTTTAAGGATTCCAGGAATCTGGCTTTTTTTGCGTTCTTTTGAGTTATTTTTTGACTCAGACAGTTGCAGTGCCTGGTTGTTTGGTTTTTCACTGCTAAGGACCTCTAACTTCAAGGGAACACTCATACAAATATCAATATAATTATACACAAAGTTTGTGTATAGAATCGACTTACCTATGATATCGTATGTTTTTAATTCTTTCGATGTACGTTTACGTTCTAGTTTACCCGGTGTAGAACTATCTGTGTCTGTACTACTGATTGATGAACGCTTCTTGGGCGTCGCTGAAATATAAATGTACGTCCAAAATCATGCTACACTACGCTTCTTGGGCGTCGCTGAAAACATAACATTGAGGTCCATCAACAATCATGCCAAACAAGAAAGGGTTGTCATTTAAGGGCTTGTTTCCTACAAAAGGCTGTAACATGGCAAAAGCTATCGGACATAAAATTCAAGACAATGTGCACAACATCGCTTGTTGAAAAGTATTTGTGTGTCTTGCAGACTGATATGCCACTTGGCTAATTATACAAATGTCTAAGACAGTCTATCCATTTAATATGTGGTTTGTTCCAGTAAACCCAAATCACCAAATGCGCTGCAGTCATTTATGCAACATTTTTGGGGATTGAAGCAATAACTAAGAGTGGTCTAAGTCCTGCATTTTTCACACTGAATTACACTGCAGTGAACAAGTTTGAATCCTGTACACACCGTATTTTACTCAAAGTAATACAACACAAAAGTTCCAGACTTTCAACATGTCATACCATCATTTACTTACATAATGAGTTTTTAGAAGATCTGCCGGGTGTTGAGTATCCATTACTCCTCAACAGATTGCCGGGATCACTGGGCGAGGCTCGTAGTGTCTGATGATTACCCCCACTACCAGCTTGTAGTAGTTGTAGACTATCGGATTCTGATGTAAACATCTTCATCATTCGACCATCACCACTACAAACATATATACATGTACATGCAATATGTGGAAAGTAAGTCAAAGTAAAAATATAATCTAGATGGTTACATCTCATGCAAACATTTAAGTTCTCTACTCATGCATTTATTTGGGTACCTATTGTGGTCTGTGATATTTTCTTTTTCAGAAACAGTTACAGCAAAGCAATAAGGACAATGTTTTCTTGCCTAATATGAGCCCCGCCAAATATTACATTTACTGTCTGAGATTTTTTTTTCTTCTTGGCCACAACGAAGTTCACAATAAAATTATGACTTTCACTTCAAGTGACGACTATAAGTTGCACTCTCATTTAGCTTTGCTACATTATAAGCAAGATTTAGAGTTGCGCAATCATTTAGCTTTGATCTGTTGTGATCCTCAGTCAACTATCCCTATGGTTCTGTGTATGTATTGTAATAATTTTATTCATTTAACTTATCTGGATAATTTACTGATCTTCAATTTAAATCAACGAGTGCCATAAACACTATTGTATTGTGAATATTGTTATTGACATTTGACAATCAAAGGAAGGATGACCGATGACCTGGTCATTTTGATTTACATAATATCTTTACATTTATTGGAGGCAATTTTCACCCCTTATTTGTATACAGCCCACTCACGGACGACCTGTCCCTTTATTGATAACTAAATCCACTTAAGACAGTTCAAAAGATAAGAGAAAATGTTTCACAAGAAAATTTGATGAAATTAGGGTAAGTAAAGTATACTGACAGGAAATCAATGAATTTCAATTGATTTTAAGATGAATGTTTGAAACTCTCGTACGAGTAAAGTTTTAATGTATTACGACATTGAGTAAGAATGTATTACAATGAAATAGATTGTTAAAGTATGTACATTTTAAACAGGTCCAATCGTATAAAATTGTTTGTTTGACATAAGCAAAGTCTATCACACAACATTAAAATGGGTGTGCAGGTATTTCAAAATGTCTTCAAGGAGAAAACTATGGTCTTATATAACACCTTTCAACATTACAACAGTTGAATATCAAATATTTGACAATTTTCTGGTTCAATTTTATGTTTAGCCTTGAGAATAGAAATAGTAAATACTTGGATTTTTCTTTTTTGTTTTCTTTTTAGTGCCCTTCATGCTTGGTAGTTTCTGCTGTGTGATGTGCACCTTCCATGTCGAATTTGACAATTTTCTCCACCACAAATGCAGATTTTAATGTTTGAAAATAAGTCTAGAATTTTATCTAAATATTTTTTTAGTCAAGAGTATCGTCTATAACTCAAGTTAACTATACATTAGAGATGTACCCTAACCCTAACCCTTAACTATGGAGTAAAGTTCTAACCAAGGAGGATCACAACATTAAGTTTCGACTACAACTTTAATTACTCTCAAGCATAGAAACAATATGATCATATAGGAATGAAACCATTTAAGTGCATGGGAACTTAATCTCATATTGATAGAATTTAATCTTCTTTATCTTAATATTACAAGCACGGGGAACTTAATCTGTCGTTATCTCTATATGGTATTATGATATTAAAATATGCCAATAAATAAAATATTATGTTCATTATCTTGTCATTTAATTATAACATGTTTTACAAAATTGTCAAACATTGACGGATCTATAAAACATGGAGCCTGTTGCTTGAAGAATTATGACAATAATTTATTATAGTCATAAACTTATAAGGAAGAATGACATATTAAAATAAATTGCTTGCCTTCAAGGCTAAACTGTAACTTAATAAGCTAAAAAATGAAATTTTAATTAAGAAATAAAAACGTCCATTTTCAATTTTTAAGAAGCTACATACCAGTCTAGGCTGACAGATCGTTGTCTAGAGTTGTTGAGACTCCCCGGATCAGAGTTATGGCTGACAGGTCGTTTTGATGCTCTGAAAATATAAGAACAGTGAGTTATTGTAACTGATATGAATTTATGGCTGAGTTGTATTAGTGAGCACCAAAATTGCAACCATAAATGACTGTACCTGGTAGCTGTGGGCACCTTTTAAGATAGGACCAGGCCCTGATCTCCCGAAGCATTTATGTTCAGTAATACTATACTCTTGAATCCAGTCTGGCATGAAAATTAACAATAACATCTTGCTCAGATTGAGATGCTTCGGGAGATTGAGGCCTGGAATGGCTATACCTGGTAGTTAAGTGAGCACCCAATAGGAACAGGAATGGCTGTACTTGGTAGTTAAGTGAGCACCCAATAGGACCAAGAATGGCTGTACCTGGTAGTGGGCACCCAATAGGACCAAGAATGGCTGTACCTGGTAGTGGGCACCCAATAGGACCGGGAATGGCTGTACCTGGTAGTTAAGTGAGCAACCCAAGAGGACCAGGAACGGATGTATCTGGTGGTTAAGTGAGCAACCAATAGGACAAGGAATGGCTGTGCCCAGTAGTTAAGTTAGCAACCAATAGGACCAAGAATGTCTTTACATAGTAGTAAAGTGATCACCCAATAGGACCAGTAATGGCTGAACCTGGTAGTAGTGAGCACACAATAGGACCAGGAATGGCTGAACCTGGTAGTAGTGAGCACCATATAGGACCAGTAATGGCTGAACCTGGTAGTAGTGAGCACCCTATAGGACCAGTAATGGCTGAACCTGGTAGTAGTGAGCACCCTATAGGACCAGTAATGGCTGAACCTGGTAGTAGTGAGCACCCTATAGGACCAGTAATGGCTGTACCTGGTAGTAGTGAGCACCCAATAGGACTAGGACTGTCTGAACCTGGTAGTAGTGAGCACCCAATAGGACTAGGACTGTCTGAACCTGGTAGTAGTGAGCACCCAATAGGACCAGAAATGGCTGTACCTGGTAGTAGTGAGCACCCAATAGGACCAGGAATGGCTGAACCTGCTAGTAGTGAGACTCAATAGGATCAGGAATAGCTGAAGCTGGTAGTAGTGAGCACCCAATAGGACTAGGGATGGCTGTACCTAGTAGTTAAATGAACATACAATAGGACCAGGAATGGTTGTACTTTGTAATGACCACCTTTATCTTATTTATAATTCTTGTTCGTCAAACAGAACAATTAAACAAAATGCAATTTTTTAAGACATACTTCCAAGAGACATTTACAAGGTTGTTATTTTACTGTATACTGAAAAATTCCTACAAAGAAACATAGTGTGAGAGATATATACTTCGGTAGTGTCCCGGTTGCTGGGGCATACACCATTCCTACACTACCCGCAGCACCCATTCTTAAAGATCTTCTTGAATTATAACGGAATCTGTTCAACATAAAGCTGCTGATATGTTTGTTACCAATCAATTATAATTCAATTAAAACATTTACAACTATCCATTGGAATGTTTAACACACTGTAATCCTAAATGTTACGTGCTTAAATATGGAACACATGCAGAATGTTTCAACAATCCCATTTTAATGGTTTAAAAATCATCAAATTCAATTGTTAATCCACAAATTGATTAAACTATTTTAAAACACAGTGTACAATTTTAATAAAATTGGCACTTGGTTCATAATATCCACATTGTCAATTTGTTAACTGATCATATTTGCTAATACGAAGTCCATTCTCCAAAATACACAATTTAACTGTTTCAATTAAAGGTTAATTAATACATTATAACACCCAGGAACATGAACACATGTCATATCTTCTAATCATACACAACATTATCACATTGTTTAAATGAATATTGACATATTCATTAGAATTTATATCAGCCTTTTAGCACAAGACATGTAAGTTAATTAATGCTCACATCGCAATCACAGTTCAAGTCTTAAGTTAAATACAACCAACATACAATGAACAAAAGTCATTTCAGTTTGTTCCGAAAATTAATCCTACATAGATTTGTATTCACACGTAATGTATTCATAGACTTTGAAATTAAAAATTAAATTTTGAAATTAATTTACATTTAATGTATGTGTACCTCATTAAGAAGTAATGACTATGTACATTGTATATACCGGCTTGATTTGTTTGATAAACTTAATTTACATGGTTTGGACATTTATCAATGTGTTCCATAATTGTCAAGTTTTCAAATTCATTATTATGTGAATCAATATTCCTCTGATTTGTAGATGATAGGAAAAATCTAGTACAATGGCAGTCACCAATAGGTAGAATTTAATTGACATTAGTGTCTCCCACCGGAGTCTCACACGCTATATATAATACCGGTATACACCAATCTCTCAATGGTGTTAAAAGTTGAATCACTAATGTGAACTTTATGCCATTTGTAGTACCGAACAGTTCCATTATTGACTTAATCCTTTTAACTGATTACGGAAATGCTTTTTTTTATATGTCCCATCCTTATGATAAATAATTTTTAAACAAATATATTCAACATTCACAAAATAAGTCCTGAGTCACAAGTTTTTCCGATTAAAATTCAATCACAAAGTTGAGGTGAATATCTTAATCCTTGAATAAATTAATCACAATTTTACGTTAGAAAAAATAGGTTAAAAAAGTCGAATAAATCGTAGAATCGTCCCCCCGATCACATGGAATTCACTACATCTTACTGTAAATTGACTACAATGTTTGTGATTTTGTGATTTATAGATATGGTGCTGGATTAAGATTGATCTAACATTCGGTAGATAGATGTTTATCACGGTATACCTATACCTCAAGTTATTGAATGTAGGCAGGTGCCTCGACAATGGTGACACAATCCATGTTAACATAGCGGCCGCGTACACGTCTCAACGACAAGCGTACACTTGCTCCAAACCCCTTTCACATATAATGCTTAAGATAAATCACTTAACAATTTAAATTTTAACAAATGAGCAAATATTGAGAAATCTGAAATCATTCAAAATGGATCCGACTGTTTTACATTTCAATAGACAGCATGCATGTTTATATAATTTACTGTACTTCAAAGTTAAGTTTTCTACATAATAAATAACGTAAAGTATTGATTTATTTCACAGATGATTGTTGGACAATTTTTGGAACAATCACAAACACCAAAGAAATCAATACTTTAAATTTACAAAATAAATGTCACATTGTAATTACATATTCAACTCGGTAAAAAAGTCCCACTTGGATCAATTGAACAGCGATAGAGCGACCATGTAACGCTTGAATTTTATAAAGAAAGTGTGTTACACAACGATTAACACTTCGTTTTTTATATCAGGCACAATCAATTCAATACAGATACCCGATATAAAATATTTTGATAAAATTTATTTTCTTTACAATTTCCTTAACAATAAGATCAACTAAAGGTTTTTTAACATACTTTGATTATTAGATATTGAATATAATTTTCAAGGCAGAACATTTGAGAGAAAATTGATCTTTAATAGATAGTATAAAAAATATTGAAATAGTAATTAATAATTCACTAGAAAAGCGTCTATAGGACACCAAACCCCCCACTTGTGATTTGAGTATGTCAAGGGCAATAACTCTGCTACTTCTGATTTAAATCTGAACCAAATTTATCTATGTCAGCTTAACGGCACATGCTAACTTAATGAATATTATTTCTAAGACAACTTGCAGCTCTATTACATTTTGAGTTTTATAATGTGTGACACAAGCATAATCAAATCATTTCAAGGGCAGTAACTCTGCTAATACTGAATGAATCTGAATCAAAATACCTAAATGTGAACCATATAAAATATTGATGACTATTAATTCCAGAAAAACTAATTAGGCCAGTGCTTACCTAATACTTGACTCAAAGCAATGCTGGGAAAATTAGGTATAAATAAATCGCAATAAAATTTTACAGCAGAAAAGATTGTAGAACCTTCAGACATCATCACACTGTCTGCAGGTACAGATAGGGCATTAAACAAATGACTGTAATTTCTCACACATGATGTAATCTCTTACACATACACTTTTATCATTCTTTAGATACTAAAGCTATTTTCAAACATCGTATTTCTGTTAGGAATTTGATAAACAAATGATCAAGATATATGAAATAATATCTTTTGTAAAAAATGGATTTATTTAAAATCTTAATACAAATAGTAACAAGTCGGTTATCGGGAGTTATCGGGAGTTATCGGGAGTTATCAGTACCTGCATCACAGACAAAATAATCATGCAATCTGATAGTGCTAATTGATTTTCTTATCAAAATAAAACATACTTTCCACAGACTTGGATTTACAGAAAAATTGTCTGAATAGTTCTCAGCTAACAGAACATAATGATCACTGCATGCATTACATACTGTATGCCTAGTGATAAAAATTTGACGATTCATAAAAATGAAAATTAATTTCATGATTACTGTAAACATTGAATTTTTGTAACTTTAACACCATTGAACCGCTAGCTCACAATGGCAGCCACTAATATCATTTAAAATGTTGAAACCTAATGAAGAAAGAAAATTTGTCCTTTCCTTTATAAATATGATACAAACTATAAGTACCTGTAGATGTGACTCATACACCATCCACACCTATTGTTTTACACTATAAAATATTCTTGTCCTAGTCAGTGATAACACATTTTTGTTTTTATGTTGACATAGCATAGCCAACCAGCACTTCGTTGTCCCCAGAGTTACCTCCCTGGATTCAATTAAACATTATTTTAGTAGACACCGATTACCTCCCTTTATTTAGAAAGCACTTTGAGGACCTAACATAGGCAACAGACGTCAGTAGTTTAGATATATGTATCAAATGGCTGTAACAATGTCAATGTCACAGACCATCCATACATGTATGAACACACCAAGTCTATTCTATATTTCATTTATTGCAATTCAAAAGTAACTTTATTCACTGACCATTTATATAAACTTTCAAACTTAATTAAAATCATACAATACACATATAAACAAACATTAATTCACATAAACATTTGAAATGTAAAGTATACCAATATATAGTACCTTATAACAGCCATTATAGTTTTCAAGTTGGTTATTGACCGCCAGACATTTTCATTGTTACCCACAGATTTTATGTAACTTTTATTATAAGGATCAATTTAGTTGGTTATTCAAAAGCACCATTTAAGGTGTCATTAAGTAACAATTTAAAGTCAAGTACTGACTTATGCTAAATCTTGACATTAAAGGTTATTTTAGGCGCTAGGATAAGCCTCTAGTCTAAAGTATTGGGACAACAATTTTCACGTCAAAATAACTTTAGAAGGAGAGGGGGAGAAATCATTGAATGCAAGGACATCATATATAAGAATTTTAAGAACATAAATAAATCTTAGATCTAATGGATGAAGAAAATTCATACTTTATCATCAAGATGGAATGGATTCATTCTCCATACACACAGTTTTAAGGAAACACAAAATTTGTAATCGAAAGTTCAGTGCAAAACTATGGTACATGCCTCTATAAATTGATGTAGTTACCTTAGTTTTGCAATGAGCCCACATAATGCTGCTACTGTAAGGGACATTATCATCAAGAATAAGTTTTAGAAAAAATCTTGAACCAACACCCAGAAAAACAGTTAGATCTTAATACCCCCTCCCCCTTTAAAAACAACACCTGTAATATTTTCTAAACAAAATAATATCAATACTCACAGACAACCTATAGTTGATTCAAAGATCTCTGTCACAACCCCGTAAACAAACATTCAACCCGGTCGTTTATTACAGGTTTCTCAGGATTAAATTTTACCATCATAAATACACTTATATGATTACAACTGGTCCTATAGCATAGCGGTTATACTTACGGCATTTAGCTATTAAGAGATGGAACATTTTGGCGGTTATGACAGACATCTTTGAATCGACAATATAAACCATGAAGAGTCAGTTTTCAATCACATTAACATGTGCCTACTCATTCAATAATACTTGTTCTTGAGTATGACCAACACAAATATTTGATCTGTAAACTACTAATGGAATTTTACAAATCCAATTAATAAGTTTGGATGACGGTATTCAATTGTTAATACACAATTTTAATGCAGTTATTGTTCGGATCTTAAAACATTTATAATTAAATGTAAACAGACCTGAACAAGTTTAATATACATGTTTAATCAGCCACAAATATGGTAAATAGTTTTATTTAAGATTTTGATCGACACGTTCTTAAAGTTTATCGAATTTTTTCTCACCACTGCGTAAATGTAGAATCAAGGGTGCACTAGCCGTGACGTACTGGTTAAGATTAACTTAATGTTTACACAACTTCTTAATTGAATTAATTATGTATTTTGTAATACATGCACACAGGCAAACCACATTCATTCAAAATCATTGAGTCCGAAATTTAATTTATATATTAAATTATTGTAACGCCTCCAGCCACAAAATTCCTCGTCTTAATATATCTTATATTTTAAATGGGTAGGGCATAATTTATCATAATTTATTGTAACTAATTTATAATACACAATAAGAATTAGATGATTTTATTACTTAAATGAAACATCTCATCATTTACTGATGATCGATCATTAAGTGAATGCTCAAAATTGAGAGATGAATTTAAGATTTTGATTCTTAATTATAGGGGGGGGGGCTCAGATTGAATTGATGAGGTCCATAATATAAACTAAAGAGCTGAACGATTGCATTTGACTTTATGACAAGCCTTGACTGTCATTTTTTAAATTTGTTAAAGGACAAAGACATTGCAATTAGTTATGTTGATTATTACCAAATTGTAATGTATTGCAATTAATGAGAACTATTATATCAAATAAGAAATATGCTTTCACAAAGAAATTTAAACTAAGTCTTATCATATTGACGTAAGATTTGTAATGATACAAAGGTTGATTGAATGTTTGTTTTGTTACAGTAGGAATGCGGTGAACAGAATCAATCGTACAATCTTACCTCGAATATCTGGGTATAATCTTACCTCGAATATCTGGAGAACATATTGCAATCTTTATCTTCCAATTTTCACACATTGATCAAACAATATTAATCAAGTCAAATATTACAAAAATCCCGTTAAAATAAAGTTGAATATATTCCGAGACTCCTCTCTAGTCACTGTATATTCCATTATTCCAAATCAATTAAGGCAATTATTTATAGCCATACCTATATATGGTATATATATATTCTATTATTTCTCATCAATACAATATAATAATGGGTCAACTATGTTACAAGTCCCCGAGATAGATACCTTTGATTCCAAATTTAATCAAGCTTATGTTAGCATATCGCACAAATCAATTAAATACTTCAAGATGGTTTTGACGAACCATTAAACGGGCAAACATGACACTGTTAAACACGCTATTGTAAATTGTAAATTTGAGCCGAGTGTTTGTCACCAAACATCAAGTAAAATCAGGCATTTTTATTGATTTTTTATTGAAGATTTGTTGCTTTACGGACAAAGACGGTACATTTATATACATTTATATATACCAGGTTGACTCAATGAACAAATGAACATTCTGTAAACAACGCTAAAAGTCAACAAAACAAATCAAGTTCAAGAGAAACATTGCAGAACATAAGTGAAGAATAACAGGATTACATTTTTCTGTTTTTATTAACATGTTGGGCGCCATTTGTTACCATGTCATGGAAAACATGAATTTTAAAAATTATTTTAATGCCCATCCGCACCTATTATCTGAATTACTGCCCTTGTTGATAAAGAGTATCCAGACAATCAAGAGTTGTTGCCCTTGTTAATTAAAGGTATTTAACATGATAATACTTGTACTTACTTTTTATCATCAGAACTTCTTGTCATATTCTGCAATAGAAGAAAAGAGAAGATAAGTTGCCAATTTCAGTAAATTACAATATTTTTGTTCCCTGCAATAATTATGGTTTTTTTGGTTTTTTGTATTGGAAGACCAACTCTCAGGGACAAATTATCTAGCTCAGTAATGCACTGTGAAGACAATTTGTGGACCCTAACCTCTGTGATAGACAAGTCTTATCAAAGTACCATATCGAGGGCTCAGCGCAAAACTATGGTATGTGCCTCTATCAATTGATGTAGTTACCATAGTTTTGCGCCGAGCCCTCGATATAGTCTATATCAGGATGGCAATGTGCCTGACTGGTTAACACTCTCAACTAACATCCATCTTGATGTCCCCTATTCAAATCTCCGCCAGGCACTGGCAACTGCAGAAATGCTTTTCAGTGTTTCCCCACACAACTAGGTGTGAACCTACTGATCCAGAGTTGTCATCAATGTTTGCTGAGCAGGCTTGTGTTAAGTAACCAGTCTTGAGACATTCATTTAGGTTGCAGTTGAGATGTCCAAATTCCAAACCCTGGCAATTGACCAAAATGTCCAATTTGTGGAGCTAAAAGTTTTAATTCAATAAATTAAGCATTTATTCCATACTGAAAACAAGAGAAATGTATATTTATAAGAAAAACAGCTTACATGTATATTCCATTCATTATTTTTTATAGCGCACACACTGTCAGAATAGCAATGTATTGTCACTGAATTATCAGTCACACTTAAATACCAATGGTATAATGCTTTGTGAGTTTTACGTCAACTGTCCAAAATATGCAATATTTTCACTTCTTAAGAGATTTCGATGGTGCCAGAGGAAATAAGCACTTTAACAACGAAATGGTGTCAATTATGTCGAAGAAATGGTGTCAATTAAATTCATTAATTAGTATATTTAGTAGAACACAGAACACACAATATATCCATAGTGAATAGCAGACATCCTGCAACATGTTAGCACATATTTGTAGCCAATAGTTAAGGAAAATAACACTTGAATCTATAATAATTCTTCTCGTAACAATACGTATACAAGTATAGCAAGTTTTGACACTTCCTTTAAGACATGCAGATGTTAACAATATATTTCAAACTATTCAACCACACTCAATAAGTTCTATTATAATTTTACGCGAGACAGGTTTCACTACATTGTAGTAGTGACAATTACTGGTATAAATAAGTTATGTTCATATGAATGAAAACTTTGTAAACTATTTCATTTAAAATACTACAAATGCACACAGTTATTATATAATACATCAATCCAGAAGTTTAGATCTATATATTTACCGGTAACACCTTACAGGGCGAGTAATTTCAAACTTTGAACCACTTGAAAGAAAAACCATTGAACACTCTGATCGAAACAAATGATATATCAGGTTCAGGTTACTCCACCTAGCTCGACACTCTCCACAATCTAACCTAGCGTATAATACATTTTAATAGGTTTTAAATAATGTATTATCATCCTTTTGAAGTCGGTATAATACATCACTTAGATCTAACGAAACACCCATTCTTTAACTACATTCTCTAACAATATTAGGTGACTTTCCCTCTGTATTACCGGTACATGTGGTACATGTATAAGTTTGACCACAGTGTGAAGTGAGCTGTAAAGATGACAACGACATATATATGTATATTTTATACGAGTATACTATTTAGTGGTGGGATGTTTCCCTCTCAACGTTCATGATAATTGTTTTATTTCGTAGCCACGTAATTATTTCATGGCGTAAATCCTGGTTTGACATGTTTGTAACATATAAACCAGGTGTCAAACTGACTGTTATGAATACCTGTATCATGAGTGGACAGTATAACACATTCATAGTATGCTGGTTAAAGTGAATGTAAGGTAAGACAACTCTGTATTTTATAAAGAATCCTAAAATTGAATTGTCTCCCTTGGTCAATAGATTTAATCCAATTTAGTTACAATGAGGATGCGATGAATTTTGCTAAATAATTAACAGGTTTACCATGACTGTTTGTTTTTTAATCACATAATATCATAGTATTCAGTTTTATTGTTGTTTTACTATATAATTTCAAATAATTCGGCATTCGGCATTCAACATTCTGATAATAATTTCTCACTCATGTACAGTATAACACCTACTGTAATTCATAGATTGTATTAAAAGTTAAAACTTAAAAGTTATACAATAATTGTATATATTGTAAAATTATGCAGGCCATGATGGAAATATGTCTGCCACTTTGCTAAAAAGATCTTATTATTACAATATTTTAAAATAATATTTTTTATTCATTTATAAAATCACTACATTTATACGAAAGTTCTAAAGTTCACTTACATGTTTTACTATCCAAAGTGAAGGCATCCTGCAAACTCTGAACAATTTGAATTAATGAAGTCTCCAACAAACAGGGCATGTTTTTTATAATTTACCAGTGTGAGTCATAGAACAGATTTTTTGTCAAACTGCTGTAAAATGGATATTTGAAAAAAAGTTTATTTGATCCTCAGTAACTGTAACTGTATCCTTTTTGCAGACTTTGAAGCTTATTGCAACCAGCAAGATAGTCAGTGAAAAAAGTTAATTAAAAAGAGAAATTCTGTTGTGAAGCAATTAAGTCAATTAATGAAACAAATTATATAAATATTCAAGGGACTTTTTTCTATTTTAATTTCAAAATGTATTTCACATACTCAATCCTTGAATTATTTATTAATTGAACTACTTGCCTGTAGCGGCAAACTGAATAGTTTTCCTTTATTCATAATAACAGTGGAATTTACAAGCCAAAATCAACAATAACTTGTCCTAAACAAGTTAATTTCACAGACTGCATTCTGCATAAAATAAATACTTTGTAAAATACACTTTATTTACGGTATTCAAATAATGCTGATTCGAATGCATCGGTCACAAGGCAGCACCATTTTGCGCGGGTACTTAGTAAACGGTTTCAAAAACATAAAAGGTAATATTGTAAATGATTTAAAAAACTGATATATTTCACTGTATTTAAACTTCAATGGTAAAGTAAATGATGTCAGTCGGTGTTATAGTTTGTTTAACAAAAGGAACTATTTAAGATAAGAAGAAAAAGATGTGAAATACTTGAACTTGTACCATGTAGTACCTGCTTAGAGGCTGGGGCCGCAAAGTTAATGTTGATTCAACTTTTTATTCTTTTCTCTTTACAGTTTAAAGTCATCATTCATCATTTGTATTGTCAGAGAGAGAGAGTACAAAGTTTCAGATAAACCAACCCGGGGGGGGGGGGGAATGTCACATTGGGCGTCACTATACACTATACACCATTGTCACCATATACACACTGTGTCACTTACACCCAGCATCCATTGATACCACATAGGAAGCCAGACTCATCGTTGAGATCAACAAATTATGGATTTATTTATTTTATCTTTTTACACTATACAGCCCTTACAGCCCTATAATGACCCTCTTTATTATTTTTCTTTAAAGCAAGCATATCTTTGTAGCCCCATGCTCCTATACATCCTTACAATATTCTGATTTATAAAGAATGTCAGGTTACATTAGAACATGTGCACATTTTAAGGTATGTTCTTTCAGACAAAATATCAAGAGTGATCTCCCTTGATAAGGAGTCTTGTAATTGGATTATCTCCCTTCCATACAGATAATAAATAAGGTAAATGGTGATATAGTCGATTCAATAAGTAATACTAATGCGGGAACTACCCCATTCGAAAGAATAGGGGTGAATGCTGTTAATTCATGTATACCCAGTTAAACCTAGATAAACATAGTTTACCTGCCAGACAATAGTATATTTACTACCGTTCTCATTTGACTTTGAAAGGACTGTAACATTAAATTTTATATTCTTCATACAAAATAGCCAACCTTGAACACGTCACCTGAGTTAAAACATTCAATAACAACACCCCATCATTGTGTTTTAGCGGTGACCTTCATAAGTACAATATAGTAGCTACTGTTTCAATTTAAGGACTCGATATGACCTTATAACATTTATCATTTTTCAGGCATTATTTGAGGACATAATCACATTGTTATATCAGATATCAGTACTTATACCCTGACAACAATCTATATGAGAAATATCATTCAGATATATGGCCGTATAAAAACCATAAACATCGAGAATTTATTGACATTTGACTTCATAAAACCGAGTCAATTGGTATGAAATAGTCTGTATCATATTAAACAGTAACTGGAGATTAATAATTTATTGCCATTTATAAGTACCGCGAGGTTATAAAAATAAGCTTTTACCCCTGAAGTGAGCAAGAGGGTAATGAAAATCAGGTTTGATAGCAGATATTTTCCCAGATAACTACAAACAAGAAGTGTAACTCTGCTAAGCATAATTTATTCAGCCAAGAGTTACTCCCCCTGTTGAAACCTTAGAAACAACACAATTCCACACCTACAATTACTGGTGCAGCGAAAAAAGGGTCACATGCATGACTATGGAATAAAATGTTGCTACATGAGAGATTGACTCGTACAGTTGGGTTCCATCAATAACATCATAGCAATTATTTCAAAACTCAAGATTTTTGCAATTTTTAAGAAAACCAACATCTGAATTCTAAAATCATTAATGAACATAAATTGTCTGCCATTTAGACTAATTCACTATTAAGATCACCTATTTGGTTATCTTATTTATGGAACTGTTTTTAAATTACCCTGGTGTCAGATTGGTAGATTGTTTTGTGTATTTTAAAACTTATCGAGTCTAATATTACAAAGCGATTTTTTTACTATAACAGATTGAAGGTCACAGAAAAATCTGACAGACAGAATATATCATTATGGAGACTTTCCAAAAAATATGGTAAGCAAAGCATTATATAAGTGCATCCAAGAGTTTTCCCATTAGTCTAAGAGCTGATGACACAATGTGTTATGTATAGATTTGTTAGATTGTGGAGCTTGTCTAGATCAATTATAGGATAGAAAGGAAAGTATATTAAGGCAAAAAAATGCTTGTTTCCCCTTCCTCTACCAATTTTATGTTTTGCCACCTACCTAGTTTTGGTTTTGACAAAATAGAGAAAAAAAATCAAAATCTTTGAATTTGACCTATTTTTATAATCAGGACAGTTTCGTTCTTTCTGCATTTCTTCATCAAGGAATATGTCTGAGTATTCTTAACCGCTGGTAGCAGACACAGGCTATTTTTTTGCCTAATGTTCCATTAAAATAGAAGTTTCCTGAAAAAAGAATTGAACACACTTCCTTGTTTTCTTATTTGTAATAATTGGAGGTTTTACTCCTTACTTGCATTCGAGGCTTTTGACAAAAAAGTTCAGAAACAAATATAATGGGGACATTGTTTTTTGTTAATTTAACTTTAAATTATATTGTTTTTTGTTAATTTAACTTTAAATTATAATTTGTCTTCCTGCACGGCATTTTTGACACAACAGTAAAAAGAAAAAATAACATCCAATAATTTAATTCCATTGAGACAATAAGCTGAAAGATTCATCATATTACTGAACCATAGTTTGTCAGGAAACTTTGAGTTTTGCGATACAATCCATTACTTAATCCACCCAGTAAAATATAAGAAATGCTGTGCAAAATTTCAAAGAATTTGAAGATTTTTTTTGACAGCAAGTTATTATTTAAAGTCAAATCTGAAGATTTCATAGAAACAAAAGTTACATGCAATGCAGCTATGACAAATATAAAGAGCTATTCTAAACATAATTTTGTCCAACAATTTAAAATCATGAGATTTCACAGAAGCATTTTAGATGTTGAAATGCAGATGTAGCCATTTTGAATACTACATCATCACTTTATTAGTAAATTGTTCGTTTTATGAGACATCAAACTCCAATAAGATAAGTTTCTTATACAAATGACATTTTCACTATCTAATAATCACAAACTTGGCTACTGGCATTTGTACAGACAATGACTGTTTATGTCGATACAGGGCGCTTCATTCTGACATTTCATTGCTTGCAGAGAAATCTTCAAATGTCAATGTGCAATTCTAGGCAACTACAATAACCTACTTTTCTTTTCAACTGGAGACAAAATGTCAAGAACTTTCGGTATGAGAATAATTGTACTGAATATCTAAGTCAGTACTGCTTAATTGGCAAAACAAGAAAATGATTTCATGATCAGGTATTAACCAATGATGCCAAATAGTGAGAAATATAAAAGAACACTTATGACCCTGTGTGGAAGACTTGTCCATAAAACAGACTTAGTCGACCAGGAACAATAATCTGTTGAAATGTTGTAACATCAGGTGTTGAAAATGTAAGGTATTTATGACAGTAACTGTTCCACTGGCCCTTGCTGCCAAGTTTGGTCGCTACAACAGGCTGTTGATAGTCCAGTCTCGCTTTTGTTTGTGCTGCACTTTCATTTAGCCATACATGCTATTAAAGTGGAGTTACTCCTATTTTCGTTGTTAAGCTTTTGTTTTCCAAGTTCACCTAACTTTGAACAAAGGTACATTTGATTCCTTTAATGATCTTCTGTGCCATATTCATAACCACTAAAATTAATACGTTCCTTGTTAATGCATCTAAAGCCCTTTTAGCTGTTAGTTTTCATACTTCTTTGTGCTCTGCATTATCTGCTGCTTTCCCTTGTCTGATGTGTTCCGATGTGTTCTGATGTGTATTAATGATCTTATTCAACTTTCTGTTTTCAGTAAACCTCCAATAATTTATAAATGATATCAATACAGAAATTTGAGAGGCGGAAATGAATAATGCACTCTGGGTACAACTGGGACATTGGAAGTGTGATATGACCTATATAATTACCATATTGCACTCAATCATCCAGTACAAAACCTTATATCATCACATAAATATCCACTTCCTTTTGACAGACAGCATTTTTCAATTCAGTAATTCTAGAAGCTTCCAGAATAAGACATTTCCCCCAATATGTTACAGCTGTGAGACTGTGAGACTGTGAGACAGTCTTAGTCTCATAGCAACCAAGGAAGATAAATTCACGAAAATGAACATTTTGTTCCGATAGTTGTTTCGAACCATATGGAACTTTGGAAGCTATATCCCAAGGGGGAATAATTTGTCAGGAGCTAGGTTGTGATACATATATTCTATACAAGCGAGATCAATCTGACATTCCAATGTTACAATGACATAGTAGCACTCAGAAAGGAAACATTAATTCTGAGAAACAGCCATTGACGGAGGATAATCTATTTGGTGGAGGAAGATAATGTGCTGGGCAAACTTTCAGTGTTTCAGGCACCAGTCACTCCACATGACTACATTTCTCTACAAAATCTTTCAAATTTAGATTCATTTTTCTCCTAAGTAATTTAATTACTGGTAAATGAAATATGTAAGACACTGTTAGTATGAAAGCTCCGCCTTCTACAGACACAAGCTACTCATCATAAACACACACACACATACTGTAAAATCATTATTTTTTTATCTGGGGGATTAAATTTGTGGATTTCGTGGTCCACCTTAAACTACGAAATCAAATCCCATTGAACACTAATTTTGGCCCTTGTATTAATCATCTGAAATGCAAAAACCACCAATTAAGGTCCAATTGAAATGGTCTTTTTGCTAATACAACAAAATTTCGTCCAATCAATATTAAATGATATTGCAGTATCTACAGAAACAGTTACATATATATAACAAAGGCCTGAATATATTCTGGATTTACCCGAATTGTCTAAATAAGTGATCTCGAGAAAATAGTCAGCTGCAATAGTGACCTTGACCTCAATAGTTTAGGTATGCAGTACCAGTGACCTTGACCTCAAATGACATTATGCTAGAGCATTATTTAATTGCTTGTTCCGCCTTTTTGTTTGTGCAAGGTTTACAAGCAATTATTATAATTTACCATTAAAATGGATTAAAGAATAATTCATTAGAAAATATAACAACAGGCAATAGGTTGATCTTAAATATGTAATGCATTCAAAGTTAAATGAGAATGGTTATCAAGATAAGCTTGTACGCCAGGTAAACAGTGGTCTAGGTTTAACTAGGTGAAATTTAACGGTAGTCCATCCTATTCTTTCAAATTAGAAAGTTCCCCTCAGTATTACTTATTGAAATGACAGTAAACGACGACACAGGCAGGTGACAATGTCCAGCAAACCGTACAAACATACAAGATGATCATGTGACAGAAGGTAACACACATGTGGATACAAACATACAAGATGATCATGTGACAGAAGGTAACACACATGTAGATACAAACACACAAGATGATCATGTGACAGAAGGTAACACACAATCATGTAGATACAAACACACAAGATGATCGTGTGACAGAAGGTAACACACATGTAGATACAAACACACAAGATGATCGTGTGACTGAAGGTAACACACATGTAGATACAAACACACAAGATGATCGTGTGACAGAAGGTAACACACATGTACGTGGGTATATCCAAAAGTAATGTCACTGAAGCTTTAAAATCGTATATAATATCAGTAAAACCACGAAATTATTCACACCGTAACTTCAGTCTTATTTAAATATGATGGCCAAATTTCACAACAATGCACATACTAGTTCTGGAAATATGAACATTTTCATGAGACATACTTACGAACATCGCCGCAAGTCCGACGTCAACGACGTCACAATGACGTTACTTGCTGACACCTACTCATCCAGCAGAAGTTCATCCCTTGTGATTTCTAACGACTCATAAACCATGCAGTCATTTCCAAGACCTTTAAAAATGTGTAACCCACCCGACACTTACTCTCTGCGAAATCAAATTATTTTTAAGTGTCCCCTAAATAGCCCCACAGCAAAATACTTGACTCACCACATAATGATTGCAGTTTTGAACGTCGAATTGAATTGCATCGTTAAAAATACTATGGGTGTTCTTTTCGGATCTACTAAAAACCGTTCATATGACTCTTTATCGATAATGATTTGGTGACATATGCCCCCTTAAAATATTATACTACATACACATGAGCCTATGATGCCGCCTTATGTAACTAAAGTTTAAGTAGGTGACTTTCAAAACATTTAGTAAAAGTGCATTTCTACGCGCAGCGTCTTTTTGTCACAAATTTGCCGTGTTTTCGCTAAGTAATCAATGCGTTGAAGATATATTACGAGTTTCAAAGTTGAGTGACGTTATTGATTTTTTAGCAGCAGACACAAAACATTTGTTTCATCACGTCACAAAAGTATTGTCTGCTTTCAAGAATTATTTTTTATAAAAACGCATAAAAGAAAATTGTTATGATAATGAAAAACAATCGTTATTTTCGTGTGCGGCGATATGACGTCATAGGTATATTTTAAATGTTCATATAATCCAGTTATGAAAATCGAATAATGCAGCACGTTGTACATTAATCAGAATAGAATTGCTGAGCATTTTGATATCATATTTATGCATATCGGCCTATAAACAATTAAACCACGGGATGAGTGACATTACTTTTGGATATACCCTCGTAGATACAAACACACAAGATGATCATGTGACAGAAGGTAACACACATGTAGATACAAACATACAAGATGATCATGTGACAGAGGGTAACATACATGTAGATACAAACACACAAGATAATCATGTGACAGAGGGTAACATACATGTAGATACAAACATACAAGATGATCATGTGACAGAAGGTAACACACATGTAGATACAAACACACAAGATGATCATGTGACAGAGGGTAACATACATGTAGATACAAACATACAAGATGATCATGTGACAGAAGGTAACATACATGTAGATACAAACACACAAGATGATCGTGTGACAGAAGGTAACACACATGTAGATACAAACATACAAGATGATCATGTGACAGAGGGTAACATACATGTAGATACAAACATACAAGATGATCATGTGACAGAGGGTAACATACATGTAGATACAAACATACAAGATGATCATGTGACAGAAGGTAACATACATGTAGATACAAACATACAAGATGATCATGTGACAGAAGGTAACACACATGTAGATACAAACATACAAGATGATCATGTGACAGAGGGTAACATACATGTAGATACTTACAGCTTTTGGTGGTGTGGTATAATATAACGGCATCGGTGATTTATGTACCGACACGTCATCCGAGCCGGTCGTCATGGTTTCTGAGGATGTCGTAGAATCTGTATCATCATCAAAGTTCCACGCTGATCCTGAAAATATAAAATTACAAAATTAACTAATGAGAATGATAATATTGCAAAGTATAAAAAAGAATCAAGGAGGACATTAACAAAGGCAAGCACCTTGTGATGCTTTCCAGGAGAGGTAATCCTTGACTCTGGTAGTTATTACCTGAAATGCAAAATCCATGAAATGATCTTCTTTACCAAAACTACAAAATTTCAACCCATTAAAATTAAAATATTTTACAGTAAGTGCAAAATAAGTTAACAAACACTAAGGGAAATGTATATGAAACATGACATGGCAAAAGACAACTGGAAAGGGCTTGAAGTCAAACAGCATTTTCAATTTCATGAAATGGAAAGTCAGGACAATGGATTTATGGATGCACTGAATGGCATGATCAGGAATAGAGAAAATACAAGTCCACATGCACCAGATGCACTGACATATGGAGGCAAGTAGCGAGATGAAAGTTAGGAATTAGATCAGCGTGACTAGGTATAAGATGATGGAACACAGATGAAGCAACAAAATTAGCCGCACATTCACCACATACATCAGACAAACACCTCACACATCTAGGTACTTCACATTGTGATCCAGGGTTTTCAAATCAGACAGGGGAGGAATTCTCACAATTTTCCAATTAACTAAAATCAATTTGCTTGAAATGTTTGCAATAGATAACATCAGTTGAATAGTATAATACAATTTGTATCAGCAATTTCTCCACTTCCTACTGATTGCAGGATATAAAGTACATTAAAGTATTTGTTCAATTTCAAACTAAGGCACATGCTCGCTCACCGCACTGCACTACAGAATATATATAATGTACATCGCATGTTATCATTTGGCAAATTGTTCAATTTCAAATCAAGGCACAAGTGAGATGAACATTGCAGTTTAGAATAATTTTTTATATACATAATGTACATCCAATGTTATTCATGATTTTTTGCTATTTCATTTTGCAAATTGAGTTGACCTCGCAATATCTTAAATTCATGTAAAAGCATTTTCATCACATGAATACTAGTCCTATTGTACTGGAATCTTTGACTACAATTTCAGTAATCAGTTATTCATGTTATTTTGCTATTATTCGCAAATTGAGGTCCTGCAAGACACTATCATTAATTTGCCCAAAAACACTTTCATCATATGAAATAGACCAATACAGGAATATTATAGGACTGAAAATTCAGTAATCAGCAAAAAAAGTTTGCTACTGAAGTTTGAGAAGTTAAGTTTATATGAATGATAAGTGACTTACAGTATAACAATCAAACTTGATTAAAACAGCAGCTAATACTAGATGAAATGATTGGCATGTACTTATATCAGTAGATGTCCAACTAGGTGAAGTGTGCTCACTATAAGTGTGACACAGACAGGCATACATACAAACACACTTCAGACAATCTCAGGTTCACAGTCAAGAACATTGTTCCGACTAGAATATAATGGATATATAAAGTAAGAAATTACAATCAAACAAGAGGGTGGCAAGATAACACATGTTTAAATCTCAGCTGAATTAACATTTTCCATGGAGTCAGCTGTTGTCTGGAAGGTTTTCTCTTTATTATATTTACAGCTAACTTAAACTAGTGACATACCCCATACCAGACAGGCTTAAGCCTTGACCCAAGGGAGACAACTTAAAATATCTTGGTAAAATAGGACCATCATTATATTGCTTTGTACAAAATATAGGAACATCATGATGGCTATTATTTGCTCACCTGAGAAGCTGGCGCTATGTAAGATAATGTGAACAGTTAAGGGTTGTATTCATCTTCCAAAAAAAACTGTTAAACAGCACTCCAATGCAATCAATTTCCAATTAGAATTTCAATTAGAATTTTAGAAATTTCCTACAAATGTAGATATAACAATTTGTGAGTTTATTACTAAGATATAACAGGTGTGCACATGAACACATCCTGTATGCACACATCCTGCACACATCAGCAGGTTCCTATACTTTCATTGACACCTGGTACCAATTATCACTAGCACACGTATTATCATGTGAACACATTTTATCACGTCCACTGGCTGATAATGAGAGTACATATAGAACATAATTATACCGTATCACCCATGGTATGGTACACAACTGTGTATTAGACGCAGGCAATAAAAGGGGGAATCCGAAAGGTCAGTGGCTAAAACTCATAAAAACTTGACAAAAGAATGTGTCATTCAGAGTTCCTGATTTGCCCACATCAGAAACTTGCAAAAATTCTATATAAAGCTGCATGTGAAAAGTTCGTGCAAGATTACAGTATTCACAGGATACAGTATGTTACCATCTTCAGAAGACCCCACAGACAATCTTAAAAGTGTACTCAAGCAACTTTAACATTTCATGCTAAATGCACCTCAAAGTTTGCATAGTTCAATAAATGTAACTATATATATAAAGGCTGTCAAGTTTATGAAAACACAAAGCTTAACAATGATTGGAAACATTTGAGAAATGTTCAACACCTGAGCTCATCTATATCTCTTGCTACAAGGATCAAGTAAGAAAGAAAGCAAGCACTCGAAAGAGTGAAACTGTCAAGATCGATTAGAAACCATGTATTATATCCTCATTTTACCATGCAATAATCACTGCATATCTTAATATCAGATAGCAAGCAATTTTACTTCCTTTTAAATGTCATTGAACATTTAGAGCTTAAAGGAATTTGAAATTAATACAAAAAATTATTAAATTATAATAGATTAAACTTTCTACATCAGCAGCACAGTTCCTTTAACATCTGAAATTTAGACATTTAACTGCCAGGCTAGCTGCAGACAATGACAACAGCCATTCATACCATTTCATTTCATTTAAAGATTTTGTAGGACAGTCGAATGGTGAGCATTGAGTGACTATCCACTGGTAACTGTATCATTCGATGGCTTAGAACAAGAAGGTCTTAACTACCAAATCGATACTTTGAGAAAACACGATAAAACTGTCTGACATTTACTCTTTACTTATGGTAAAACAAATTTTTACAACTTCATTTTGGTCAACATGACAAGTTCAGATTTTTATGAAAATGGGCTCATAAGAAGCGTCTTGTAATGCTCATTCTAAATATGTATGAATCTTAAAGGTCGCCACTTACGACCTGCTAATTCTAAGCCATCGAACTGATCAAGACAATTTGAAAACGTAAAACACAAACAATTTGGATTCAGTTACCTGTGTGTGTGGCAGCCACTGATAAAACCTATACTTTAGGCCAGAGTAACCCTCAGTGTAATATTAATATTAAGGACAGGAGTAATTACAATATTTAATACCATGTAAAACTTTCAAAGTCTGACCCCACCAACCTAGACCACCAATAACTCGGCACAATACAAGTTCAGACAGCGATTGGAAGAAGAAGAACAATTACTGGCAAGATTTAAGGGAAAAGTCAAAACAAATCTAACAATAAGCCAAGAAACTCACTTCCAGTGAAGACAGATAAGTTATTCTAAAACCCTCAGTATTTCTAGACAAATACACATTGTTTCCAAACATGCTTGATATCTTGATTTTCAACAGCACTTAAAAGTTCCAGAGAATACACAACAGGTGGGGGTATCTGTGAGAAACTCAATCTGAATCATCCAGGTGCTTGCAATTTCCCACATGCTATATCTACCACACTGTGACATGAAAGCATCCAAATGAACAAGATCAAAAAGATTGCAAATTTCTTTGAAAATGAAAATTGCAACCTGGAAGCATTTTTTCACAATAAACTTCTTAAGAGAATTTTGACCACACTGAAAAGAATTTGAACATACATCAGAAATTAGTGCCAAAACACTCCTAACCTGACAGATGGTAGGCAAACATTGCATGCATCATTAGAAAAACATGGAAGTTAAAAGTTTACCACAAGTTCCAGTGTCGAGTATGCTCGCCAAAAACATAAACTCTTCCCAATATACTGAGAATACTGACAAACAGCCGAATTGTCTTGATGTTTTAAAAGAATCTATTCCATGTACATATTTTTATTTTATGATCATAGTTATAAGATTGTTTATGCTATAAAGGTCAACCATCAATTTTCTTTATTTTGATTGGTTAAAAGTTTGTCCACTAACAGCTTGACCATTGCAATTATCATTATCTTAAGGTTTATAAGTTATTGGTCAATTAAATAAATCATGTTAAATATTACCCATAGGGCAATTTCACAATTTAATTATAATGGCGATTGTCACCAATTTCATATTGGTATATAGAGTGGGCAACAAATCAGCGCACCTTGAAGTTTGAATGGTGAAATAATACAGGCAAATTTACTTTCAATATCAGTGTTAAGTTTATATACTATGCAAATTCGTAAATTTTATGTGCAATCTTTTGGTGGTTCTATATCGCTTACCAGAGGGAAAAGGTCATCATTGTAAAATATTTTTGAGTGTGCCAAAAAAATGCTTAATTTTCGTACATGCCATATTTTTCTGAAGCCTATGCAGGAGATTGGTGATGGAAATGCAGGAGATTTCAACAAAATGCAGGAGATTTTTCTTGCTCAAACTTTAAATTTAATTAAATGAAGTTAATATGCAGTTTTCACCTATTTTACTTGTAGGACACTACCATGCATGCTTCATAAAGCTATTTAAATTAATATTCGTTACTATTTTCATCATGCAAACAAAAAATGTCAAGGTTCCAGTATTCCAAGAAATGCAGGAGATTTGATCAATTTGCCGAAAATCATGCAGGAGTTGATTATCAAATGCAGGAGACTCCTACATTATGCAGGAGATCTGGCATGTATGAATTTTGAATCAAGTGACAAAGTTAACGCATGACGAAAAAGAGCCAGTTTTTGTAATGCGAAAGATGACCACCCTACAAAAGTATTTAAATTGTGTTGCATGGCAACGCTGGTTTTTTAAATTTGATCAAATTCTACGTGTTTTATGAGAAATCCGAGAAATGACATTAAAACAAATTGTTTAAAGGTGTTAAAGCACCATCAGACAACATACTGACTTACAATAACACCAAACATATGTGGCACCCTTATAGTTCCATAAAATATTTCAGGTAATAGGAAGCAAAGTATTATGGTATGAATACATCGAGCATGAATAGAATAGAAAAAGCTTTCTGTTCTTCATGTATGAACTGAGGTTGGAAGTCTATATCCAATAGATATTTCAAATGCTCAATCTTTGAATGTCTTTTGTTTCAAATATAAGTATATTTCTTGGAAATCTTTTTTATAAAATATTTGCTGAGTTGATGTTATTTCGTTAACTTACAAAATTACATGAATATCTGAAAATGTGAACCTGATCTGTTATATAGGCAACCTTTTCACATTCTGGTATATATAATATTTTGTAGTCTCATCGAGTCCAGGAATTTGTAGCTTTGTTCATAATCTGTACAATCATGTTGATTAAATTTATTTTACAGGAGCATGGGAAGATTGAGAATTTAATGCCTAAATATGTTGCCTCTACAAAGTAGCAAGTGCCCAAATATATGTTGCCTCTAAAAAGTATTCATTAAGTCTTTAAGATTGCTTAACAAAGTCATCCCGGCCAAATACTTTCCAATCTTTTGCATAAAATTTCATATTTTCTTATTTTACATTAATTTTGTATATTGCTACACAATAACACTCATGTTTATGGCACCGTCAGTCCAAACAAAGAAGACATTATAAAGAAGGCGTTATAAGTCAGGAAATTGAGCAGTTAATATTACCGATTGACAAAATATGAAGAAAAACAACAATGTTTAATATGTTTTATTATTATATAAATAACCAATCAAGGTGCACTACTTATAGGAAATGAGAATATAACACAAGTATATATTATAATCCCTCTGTTTTTGGTAATACCTGAAGTCAGACAATGGGATAACAGAAAGTGCTTAAAAGATTATAATTACATAACTCAATATGCAATGTCACCACAGTTTTTATACCTTAGGTCATACCCAATACTTCACTATGCAAAACAACAAAAACATTTTTTAATCATAAGTCAAATTATTTTGATATTATATAATTGCAGACCAATTTTTTGCAATGTATCATTTAACATAAGTCATACTGTCAATTAAATAAGTAAGACTAATGCGGGAACTATACGATTCGAAAGAATAGGGGGATAACAGTTAACTCAGGTATACCCAGTTAAACTTAATTTACCTGACAGACAAGCTAATGTTTATAATCGTTATCATCTAACTTGATACAGACTGTACTTTAGTTGATAAACAATTCATATACTGAATCAAGTAAACAATACCTATGAAACTGTCCTAGTAAAATACACCACATTTATTATTTATACACTTTTCAACCCAGTTTATAGACCTTATTATCATAGATTTTATTTTAATGTTTATTGCAGATCCCTGATGGAACAGAGTGAAGTGTTTATGCCTCTATTGTGACCAGTGATTTCTATAGAATCAAAATTCTACACTGAATAATTCATCAAGGTAGGGGAGTATTGAAGTTAGACAACAAGCAATCAGAGTAAATCAATCTAGAACAATTAACTCATCCTAGCAGTTCAATATGTATCTACAAATAATTAAAATATGTCATCAGAGGTGAAGCCCACTGGAGACAGTTAGAAACCTAGAAATATGATCAGCGTTTCAATCAACATCACCCGTTCAGACATAATGACAATATGTGTAAATGTTAACGAGACAAGAGGGCCATGATGGCCCAATATCGCTCACCTGATAATAAACCCTGCACAATTTTCACCCAAAGGAATAATTTGAACATCTTGGTAGAAAACCACAAGATGATGCTACATACCAATTATCAAAACTCTAGGCAGTGTAGTTTTAGGCAAGAAGATATTAATATGTTTTCCCTATATAAGTCTATGTAAAACGGTGACCCCCCGAGTGGGGCCAATTTTGACCCCAGGGGCATAATTTGAAAAATCTTGGTAGAGGACCACTAGATGATGCTACATACCAAATATCAAAGCTCAATGCAGTGTAGTTTTAGACAAGAAGATTTTTTTATGTTTTCCCTATATAAGTCTATGTAAAACGGTGACCCCCGGGGCTGGGCCAATTTTGACCCCAGGGGCATAATTTGCACAATCTTGGAAGGGGACTACTAGATGATGCTACATACCAAATATCAAAGCTCTTAGGCATTGTAGTTTTAGACAAGAAGATTTTTATATGTTTTCCCTATATAAGTCTAAGTAAAATGGTGACCCCCAGGGTGGGGCCAATTTTGACCCGAGGGGAATAATTTGAACAATCTTTGTAGAGGACCTCTAGCTGAGTCTACATACCAAATATGAAAGCCCTGGGCCAATTGGTTTCGGAGTACAAGATTTTTTAATGTTTCCCCTATATAACTCTATGTAAAACTAAGGGCCCCCGGGGCGGGGCCAATTTTGACCCCAGGGACATAATTTGAACAATCTTTGTAGAGGACCTCTAGCTGAGTCTACAAACCAAATATGAAAGCCCTGGGCCAAGCGGTTTCGGAGAAGAAGAATTTTTAAGGTTTTCCCTATATAACTCTATGTAAAACTAAGGCCCCGGGGCGGGGCCAATTTTGACCCGAGGGGAATAATTTTAACAATCTTTGTAGAGAACCTCTAGCTGATTCTATATACCAAATATGATAGCCCTGGACCAAGCCGTTTCGTAGAAGAAGATTTTTTAAGGTTTTCCCCATATAACTCTATGTAAAACTAAGGGCCCCCTGGGGCGGGGCCAATTTTGACCCAAGGGACATAATTTTAACAATCTTTGTAGAGGACCTTAAGGTGATGCTACATACCAAATATGAAAGCTCTAGGCCTTACGGTTTCAGAGAAGAAGATTTTTGAAGTTTCCTTTTTGAAAATCTATTTTTAGCCTGTGTGACCTAGTTATGCGACGGACTGGAATTTTTTTAACAACTTTGGTAGAGGTCCACCCAAGGAACATTCCTGTTAAGTTTTATCAAATTTGGCCAAGCGGTTTAGGAGGAGAAGTCGTTTGAAGAAATTGTTGACGGACGCACGACGCACAACGCACGACGCACGCCGCACGCCGCACGACGCACGACGGACGACGGACATCTCGGTATGACAAAACCTCACCATGACCACATTGTGGTCAGGTGAGCTAAAAATAAAGAGAAATTGAGCACTTTACCTAGCGTCAAACTTGCCAGTTTTTTCATCAATATTTCATAGTATTTTTTTTCAGAGAGGACATGGATTAACTGCATTGCACCGACCGTTTCCAATGAATATTTCATTAGATGGACCCATCTCTCGAACATCACAATGTCTCGTGGTGAATTTGGCGTCATTTTGACTGCTTCGAGTCTACATAAATTTTATGACAACTAATTACAGACAAGAAGATGGAGACATTAGGTAGCTGTGACAATATGCTGGTATCTCGTTTACACTGGTATAAATGGCTGTCATTTTCCATCTACAAATAGACATTGTCATCATGCCAGACTCATTCTGGTAATTTAAAATCAACTTCTACTTGTCCACAGTTTCTGTCTAACTTGTAAAGTTTCTATCATGTTAAGTGTATTTTTTTTTCAGCAGTATTCAAGTCAAATTATGATATGAGTGGCATTAGTTATATTCCAAAGCAAATTTGCAGGTATCAATAATTAACCAGTAACTCCAACAAGACATTTTCTCCACATGTGGAAGACACAATGCCATGATGTTAGTTGCTAGACTTGGTCACTTAAACCACTAGTGATTATGCTCTATGGACGGCCAATTATACTACATGAGCGGGGCGGCCGGGCTGGGCTGGAGATTCATAGTTTCTGTGTTTTGGGAATCAAATGTATCAACCCTGAAAGTTAATAAGTGCTTATTATAACAATATTGTGCAAGTACAGGAGCACTACACATGTATGGGGGCACGTAACACCAATTAAGCACATTAAAGAACAAATGAGTTTTATAGAAGAGCAAGGACACTATATACCACAACCAAGTACCTAATGAATCATACAACTATTTCTTGTCTCAAAGTCACAGTTGTCACATAGTAGCTTATCTAACAGGAAAAAAATGAATAACCATGTATGAAATTGCAAACAAAGCACAATAATATACAAAATCAAATATTTTTTTCAACTCAAATTATTGGAGATCTACTTACATTAATTCATATTGACAGATAATAATTGAATCACCTGTCAGTAGTGTAGGCCCAACTTGTATATGTTTCAATGATAACATATATTAACCACAGCCGTGATCTTGTAATGACAATATCAGATCGGTTTCATAATGCACCAATTACAATATCAGTTCAATATCGCAGTTTCAATAGAATCCACAGAAATTCTATCCACCTGATTGAGTTTATTAAGTTTAATGACACCTAAAATATTTTTAATGAATCACCAAATACAGTCTGTTCAAAGATAAATGAGAACGGATGTAAACGTAAGCTTGTCCATCAGGTTAACTTTTGTTTATTCAGGTTTAACCTGATTTAAGTTAGTTAACTTAATTCCCACTATTCTTTTGAAGAGAATAGTTCCCTCATTAGTATTACTAATTGAATCGATACCTGAACCTGATTACTTTCAAATTCTTGTGGTCAGGTGAGCTAAAAAGTTTAGTCTTAGATTATGCACTTACAAATTGACAAGCTATATATATATATCTAAGGTCTTACAAAATGCAATAGCAGTAACTTATACTCTTTATTTCCAAATTAGAGAAAATAACAATTTGTAACTTCCGAAGGAAATATTACTCAACAACTCAAGGTTTTACTGCTAGCTGAATTTATAAATGGCTTGGTGCGATAAAAATCAATCAAATGTCAAATCGGTGGTTTCATTTATTGAAAAATACTTTTGTATGAGTAACTTTTCAATATACATCATCATTCATATCATTTAACCAAAATTTGAGATTTTTTATATAAATCACACTTCATTATATATCCTGCCCCACCTTGACTATTGCAGTACAATTTGGGGATCATGTGCAAAGGAACGCATAGATAAACTTTACAAATTTCAGAAACGGGCAGCTAGAGTTATTCTAGATAAACCATATGACCATCCGTCAGATGAATTATTCATGAAATTAAACTGGATGAAAATTGACGAAAGAATAATATATAAAAAAGCTATTTTAATGTATAATTCAATGCACAATAAAGTTCCAAAATATCTAAGTGATAAATTTGTATTGAACTCTAATCTTGGATTAAGATCAACAACAAACGAAGAATTAGTTGTTCCATTCCCAAACATGGAGTTCTTTAGGAAATCATTTTCCTACTCAGGAGCTTCTATTTGGAATGAAATTCCATTACATATTAGGCAGGCAGAGAACATCAATTCATTTAAAAGACAATTCTTACAATGGAAACAAAATCAATAGTACATGTAAATTGTGTCATTTAAATGTGTGTTGTCCCTTGTTCTAGTCTTGTCGCTTGGTTCTTGCCCCGCTTAGTTTGACTGACTGAGGCGGCAAACGCGCGGGGTGGGATTTCGGGTTTGTGTAATTTGTATACCAGTTGTCTTCAAGTTGTACTCTGGTAGTTGTGTCGTGGTGTTTCTGATTTCTGTGCTCGGCTGGTTGGGTTGAGTGCTACCTTCCATGTCGGATTTTCTCATACCTTTTTTGATTATGTATACACTATGTACAAAGTTATTTATTTATATATGATTTAATGCTTTAACAACATGTACGTTTTCATATTCTGATCATCTCATTAAGTTATATGTGATACTGTTTGTATTTATCATTAATATGTTTGTATATTATCATGTAATTAATGTATATATGTTCTTTATGTAGACCATATTGAAAATTGGTATATTACCAAATATGTTATCTACTATAAATAAAGTCGTTACTTACTTACTTACTTACTTATTATTATATTATAAGGTCCTTAAAGTATTGTCAATTACAACAACACTTCATTAAACCTAATCAATAATATGAATTAGATCTATAATTTGACAATTTTTTAAGTGAGAAGGTTTTTACATGAATAAATTCATTTGAAGTATTTGAGCATAAAATAGCATAAAATATTTTGCCACCATATAATGCAGTGTATATGTAAACAAACAATTAAAAACAACCATAACTTATAATCTCATTCTTTGACTGATTTTCACGAGGTTACATAATAATGTTCCACCCTCAATCCAAGAAGGAACACTTGTAACACACGCAACTTTTATATATGCAGTTGAGTCGGTTTTGGGCATAAACTGTGACTGGTTTAACAAAAGTACTAAGTTTTGTGGGAAGGGTTAATCATCGGCTTGAGCGTCAAACATACCTTGTGAAAATTGGTCAAAGAATAAGACACTCATGTTTGTTTTTATTTTTTTTGTTCACATATTTTACTTGTAGACTTAGCCAAAAAGTCACATGATATGTCCATCACTCTGACTATGGGGAGATTTGAACCTAGTTTTACTGAATGGTGCCATCTGACATATATATATATATAGCAATGGTAAACCTGATTTCTTCAGAAGTTAGAGAATGGTTATTCAGTTCATTTCTATCATTTTATTGTTCCCAATTGCAAATATATTAGCAGTTTTTGTCCTTAGAAAGATTTCTATTTAGAATGTCTTTAATTAAATACAACAAACAAATTAACCCAGCAAGCTCTTCCAGGTTTCCAAGTAACTCCAGATTGTCTTCAAACTCAGTAATACCCGCACGAGATAATAGAGTTCAATAAGTAATACTTGCACGAGATAATGAGGTTCAATCGGTATTGATTACGGTCATGTTATCATTTAGTATCTTACAAGATCCACATGTAAGGATTAATGATGTTCATGGTGGTTATCTTGCTGGCAACATAGCTTCATGCAGATAGCCATCCAGAGACAGGGAATTACCCGAATAAGCACATCTTGAGAAACAAAAGTACAAGATAACAACTCTGACAAACCGATTAATCACGGAGAAACACATATGATCACATGGATCAAGGGACGGTGGAATATTACGGTGATAATTCATGTTCACAAATACTGGTATAAGACAATAGAGAACATTTCATGGTAAAGAGATGTTCCCTGAGTTGAAGGGAGGATTTTTTAGGAATGGACATCATCAGTGCAGCAATGTCAATATGGCACCTTTTACGATACAGCACCTTGCAAAATGGTCAACCATAAAACAGCAGAAGAAAAAGAACTGCACTGTTACAAATGCTGCTAGCAAATGTTTTCAAACATAAAAAGGAATTATAGAGGAATAAAAACACTTTATTATGTTCTCTGAGCTTCAAATAGAATTTGACTGATTTTAAAGTTACTCAATCAAGTGGGAATATTGAAACGATCCATAAAATAAATTGTTCTCAAGACTAAAATGGAAACAGATTGATCATTTCAGACTTGATTAAGAGTGCCGTTGTACCGAGTTTAGAGGTTTGTGGGTCCCAACCCCAACACCAAGCACACATTTTTCAATCATTTCGCTTGACGAGCATGAATAAGCACAAACTTTATGTCAACGTTTACGTCTCAGAAAACAGGTACAATTCATTACAAGTCCACACAATTGCTGCTTATACCATTTAAAGAGCGTTACCACTTCACTGTAAATATTGACAATCTTGATTTGAGAAATTTACCCTTGATGTGAAAAGCACCGTCAAGTCAACTATCCCCAGGACTAATATTTGTAGAACCTTAATCTTACATGTTCTCAATGAAGACTTATAGAGAAATAACCGAGCCTAAAACATTGAAATGTAAACATGTTAAATACAGATTGATATAAGGATTTAGTTAAAAAGTTGACATTTTTACTTACCAACTTTACATACTGACGTCGTGTTTATGATCTTGGGGAATTAACAAGTAAATAATATTTCATAAACATTGGTGGAAGTTTAGTTTAATAAATCAGGTGTCGAGTATTGTAGTGATGTGCAGCAGTTACAGTTCTTAAATGACCATTGAATTATGGATTATGGATATTATGTCCTCTACTGGAATCCATAAAGTGAATTCTCAATAAATACAATGTAATGCTGGTTTCATGAAGTCAAACATGGGGAAATATGCCTCTGTAAAGGGGCTTCAAACCTGAGCCTCCCAACAGTACCACAAGGGAAAAGTGTCTTTAATAATGGGCTTCAACCCAAAAACTTTATGCCATAATTATAGTACCCAAATGAGAAAATCATAAGTACCCCTGATTAGGGGAGTAAACCCAAAGTCTCTTTAAACTAAAGAACCACAAACTACCAGAGATAATCCAAAATCTCCTTAACCATATAGGGCAGCAATACCTCGAATGAGATCACAGGGTTCAGTGTCAAGAGTAGTTTCCCTTAGAAAAGATATATACTATAATTGTACTGCTACATAAGGGAAACTACTCTTGAAAATGAACCCTGCGTTCCAAAGTCTGACTAAACCATAGAACCACAAGGACATGTGCCTACAATAACGGGGATCAAACTAACCCGAGTCTCCAAAGCAACGTAAGCAGGTGGTGTCACATCTTAAACCAGACATTAGTAATTAATTAAAAAATTAATTTGAATATTTAGAAAAAAAAGCTATCCGAGTAATTAGTTGAGATAATCTGATGTCTGAGACAAAATAAAGTAGAAGAAAACGGCAGAATATGAGGTACTTAAATTCCGATACGTCGCTTCGCAACAGTTCTGTCGGAGGTTTTGATACGTCGCTTCACAACATTTCAGTCACAGGCTTTACAGGTAATGCTCGGGGCGGAACTCAGAATACACAGCTCTGTCTGTCTGAGTATCATTTGATGGTTACTGATCCCGGGATGACTTACAGAAAGTTGAACCACTATGTAGCAGTTAAGCCGATTTCCAGTAATTGCAATAAGGAGTACACATTGAATTATAGAGTACGACAATTAGGAGTACAGTAATCAGATTTTACATGTGCTTTCAATAGCAATAAATGATACTAGTTGAATTTTATAGAAATCGGATAAGTCATACAGTGATTTATACGATAGGGTTACTGTATCCTGTTATCTATCAATTCAATATGATCAATATCAATTTTTAACGATAAATACAATAACCGCAGGTATAAATTCACTATGATATGACATGTCCCAAGGTATGGATGTCTCTATATAATGACATGTGTTTATATTCTTTATATCATCACAATGATTAACTTTAATGCTTTTGCATTTTTAATGTTTGATTTAAATCAGAATTGACGTATCAAATTTAGGGGTAATGTGTACCAGAAGTGGGGCTTGAAATGTCATTAGAAATTCTATGGTACTTTTATTGGTAGTGCCTTAAACATATAAGTATGGCACTCTTTATCAACTGAGTCCTTAACAGAAGTATGGCACTCCTATGGACTGAGCGCTAAACACCAGTATGGCACTCGTATGGACTGAGCCCTAAACACTAGTATGGCACTCCTATTGGCTGAGCCCAAAACACTAGTATGGCACTCCTATGGACTGAGCCCTAAAGACAAGTATGGCACTCTCAGTGACTGAGCCCTAAAGACAAGTATGGCACTCTTAGTGACTGAGCCCTTAACACAAGTATTGCACTCTTATTGATAGAGCCCTAAACACTAGTATAGCACTCTTATTAACAGAGCCCTAAACACTAGTATGGCATTTTTAGTGACTGAGCCCTAAACACTAGTTTGGCGCCCTAAACACTAGTATGGCACTTTTAGTGACTGAGCCCTAAACACTTAATTGGCACTCTTATGGACTGAGCCCTAAACACTAGTATGGCACTTTTAGTGACTGAGCCCTAAACACTAGTACGGCACTTTTATTACTGAGCCTTAAATATATAGTATGTCATTCTTTTCAACTGAGCCCTATTAAAATGCTATTATGGCACTATGACTGAGCCCCGCTAAACACTTAAAGTAATACAATGACACTCTTTTTGATACGGAGCTAACCTGACAATAACCATACCCCATACACCCTGAACACCCTTCCCTCTCCCTGCAGATATACAAATAACTTACGTGGAATCATAGGAGGCCCTGTACCAGGTAATCGTGGATCGGGTGGAAGACTTAAATCTTGTCCACTTCCACCATCACTTTTACTCCGCGAGAGAATCGATAAACGTTTCTCCTTTTTTGGCTTCCAGGAGGAGACTCGGCGTAAATCCTGCATCTTTGTCCTAGATTTCCTGGACAACATAACTGCTACACAAACACCTGATCACCGTGATCAGATTGCAAATTGATATGTTTCAATAATATGAAACTTAGAACACATTACTCAGTTGTTGTTATTATTGAACATAATGAATTGACGGAACGATGAATTGACTGAATGATGAATTGACAGAACGTCGGCAGCTTATATAATCCAACCATTCACTATCTCCCTGCTTGAATTTCCACTGGTCACAAACATAATGTCAATATGACTGAATGGAATCCACTATAAGTATTCACCAAGGTAAATTGATATTTCCATATAAACACTGTGAGCACGAGAATTTTCCGTACCAAGTATTCAGATAGTGGTACTCACTTCATACAAGCTCCGCTAATTCATCGGTATTTCATGAAACAATTCACAGCACAAAAAAATTCCCAATTGCTCTTCTTCCATTATACAGACACTTAGCAGTTAAAATATTGGGGGCCTTATTTACTTTCTACCGATCCAATCCTTAGACTTCATAGCGTTTCAACTCAAGGACCAATAATAAATCTAAACCATTTAAAGTTCGCCTTCTGTCTCCCCTCTAATCAAACTTGATATTGAACACTCTTAAACTTTAATCTATGAAATGTATATCATTTAAATATACCTTTAAATTACAATATATCTATTGCCAAGATCTGCAGCACAGTTCTGAACTGTCAAACAATATTCATTTATAAAAAATTAGATTCACCAAAAACTGTTAACTAATATTAAATCCAAGATACCTATTTCACACAAGTTTTTAAGACCAATTTAAATTCCAATATTGAATCTCTTCATATCACAGACTAAACACACACATTTTACATTTTATCAAAATCGAACAAAGTTGTAGTCCAAAAATACACCCAAAGCAAAGAAAAGCAAACATACACAGATCTACATTTAATATTGGGAAATATGTCAGTAATGAAAAGTCCCTGGCTATATGTCAGATCTGATCATTTCAAAGGCAGATCAATTCAATTATATCACACATTTAAATGATTATAGTTAATCCCTCTTCATTGAAAAGTTATTTTTTCCAGATTTTTTTCACAGTTAACAATTGTGGTTTTAATCCTATCAAAAGCTAGGATTTAGTGAGTGGCATGTTGGGACAGGTTAAAGCTGATTGGGTTAATTTGTAATCCACTTCCACTATAAATACAAGTTGTTTTGTTCCAGTGTACCTGCATACCAGTACAAACCATCTGCATGTTGAACCACAGATGGGGGAAGTCTAATTAAATCAATCATAAAATAAGATCAGACTCAATAGGTAACCCCTCCTACCAATTATTGTTCATGCCTTCCCTACCTATTCAATTTGTTTAATAAGCTTTTTTATAATAATCAATAAAAAACTAGAGGGGTTATTAGAGTGCTATAGAGCTTATAGATAAGGACCAGGCATTGTAAATTAACGAGCTTGTTTAATAAGATCATTACAAACTAGATGGGGCACCAGAGTGCAAAGTGCAGGATGAGGGCGGAGAAGTCTAAATGGCCACAAAATAAAGGCTGGAATAAATTGATTTATAGATCATCATTAAGTCCCATCCCATTCTTTAAATGTCTTCTAAGGCATGGTATTTTGTTTAAAAAATATCAATAAAGAAAATTATAGGGATAATTGGGGAGGTAAAGAGCACAGGAATAATAAAACATGTGCAGATGGCATTAATAGCATTATACTGTAAAATCATTTAATTTTGATGGGACAAAATTTCGTGGTTTTGGTAAAAAGGACCATTTCAAATGGACCTTAACTTGTGGATTTACCATTTCAGGTAATAAATACAAGGGTCAAAATTATTGTTCCATAGAATTTGATTTCGAGGTTAAAGGTGAAATTTAATCCCCTGAGAAAATTAATGATTTTACAGTACACACGTGGAGCTGTGATCATTTAGCAAAGGGAGATAACACTGTAATCAGGAAATGGTTCATTTTTATGGAAAGGTACATAATCTGTTATAACAGAAATTAACAATGAAAATAGGAGTACTTGGCAGGTATGGGGGCATGGCGCAATGAAATCAGAACAAACTTTCTGGAATCAGAAAACTTGGTACATGAGAGATCTAATATTATTTTCTAAATCATCCCCCCCTGAGATTATTTCCAAGAACGCAACATACTGACCTGATTTCCATAGACATTGAAATAAGTCATATTTCACGTAAATGACATTACGGGACTATCAGATTCCATATCACATGATTTATTTCCTATCCAAACAATACCCTATTTGATTCTATTGCCGGGATTTTTTATTTTATCATTTCTCTGCTAGTTTCACAATTCTTCCGAGAATTCATTAAGATTCCGAGAATGATAAGCATGCAACGCTTTCAACTGAATTTCAAAGCAAAAGTGCACATCTAGTGAAATTGTGAAATAAATTTAATAGAATGGTCTGGAGCGCATATATCAATTGTCAAGGGATTTTGTCCTATAAAGTGCAATATTCTTTAAGAATAAACATAAACTATAGTTTATAACAGACGTTATCGAGGCATTTATTAACGTGAAATTAATATTTATAGTCTGGCTATCGAGTAAAATTAGTATGTTCTCGAACGTACACGGAAAGTGCATGCATCATAACAGTTAATCGTCTTATTGGTGCAATAAGGTTATTTCTTACAATATACACTGTGATACAACCTTGTTGCCCCCAAAAGGACATGATTTTTTTACCCGGAGACATTGTATTTTTGATAATTATATATTTTGTAAATTAAGTTTAGTTGGCTGAGACATTTGTATGTGTTTGGTCATCCACCCCCCACTCTTTCTGCCATTTTGGTCAATGACCTGCAACTTAAAAGGACATTATTTGAGAATGTATATTAAGTGGGGGAGTAAAAGTTCTTTTAAAAGTATATCAATGTAAAAAACATATTTTTCAAAACCATATAGTTATTGTCCACTCAATAGACTTAAGGGTGAAAATATGTGAAATATTTCAAAACATTAAATTCAAGTGATTATAAACCAATTATTAATCTTTTAATGTGTAAAGTAAATTTCACCACAACAACAGTTAATAGATTAATGTCGTCAATATGATTTACTACATAATTTACCAGTCTTCAATCAAGTGTTATATTGGATATACCTGCAATCAGGCAGAAACCACTTTAAAGTACTTCTTGCTTCTACACTTATTTCAACATATTTGTCTTACAAGTGCAATTTGATTGTACAAATATACTGAA
Source organism: Spisula subtruncata (assembly GCA_963678985.1). Lineage (NCBI taxonomy): Eukaryota > Metazoa > Mollusca > Bivalvia > Venerida > Mactridae > Spisula > Spisula subtruncata. The sequence continues at coordinate 2,311,180 of OY787660.1, read as the reverse complement.
ACACTCTAGGGAAAAGAACGCAGAAGAGAGGAAGAACATTATATATTATATTGCTTAATAAATAAACAGATCCTTTAATTACAAATTCATGTGAAAAACAAGTAGTTGCAAATACTGAATATAGTACCGTGACAAATCACTTATGATACATTACAGGCAAAACATAATAGAATAATTTAGAATTCTTAGTAACCCTTAGAACACGGGATCATTTTTCAGTGAATGGTATTTCCTTAGCAGGAATTGATCCATGTTTATAGACAACTGTAATGAAGTATTCTCCCAGACTGACTTTGGAATTAATTGCTCAATTTTCAGATCCCCAGGCCAGTTCCAAAATTCGGCAACTTCACCCTGACAAAAAAAAATTCCCAGACCATGGGAACCTCATAATAAGTATGCCCTACATTTTGGACAAGGAACAAATGGAAAGGGAAGATTCCAAATACATCGTGAGGAACCACTTTGTGTTAGACAGTTTCCTCTATGAAATTTTGTACTTCACACAGACTATATTTATTGCCTGACTGTTATAGTGCTAATCTAATTACAAGAGATAATGATGTTGGTGCAGTTTTGTTGTGTATTAAATTAACACATCATACAAGCAATTCATCAATCTTTTAATCTACTAACTTTAACACAATGTTTTACTTGATTACCTTTACCCCATTATGTTATGTAATCTAGTCGTTAACTAACTTAAAAACACCAATATTGGAAGCTTAGAGAGAGAATATTGCAGAAAATATAAAAACATTCACAATGTATCAACCATGTGGGGGAGCAGTGGCATAGAGGTACACACTTTAAAATCAGGCAGTCCAAGGTGGGATCCCTGTCTACATGCATCATTGCAAAATTTCTCTGAGCAAGCATAACTCAAAATGCTCCACATCAAAAATTAATTGTCAGGTATGAGTGGTACCAGAGTCGAGCTTAACCAATTGTGCTGTGACTGGAGCCTTCAGCACTAAATATGTTCCTGCTATCTTGGGATTAAATAATAGGAGGATAAATTCTCATTCTTATATTCTTATAATATTGTTATGACGTAACATTTTTCATTTATTGTCCATAATTTTTGTTACATAACCAATCATGGTTTCGATAGTTTAATAATCAAGTCTCATATAATATTGCTCCATCTCTGAGCACTAATGTCAATTTTGAGATCTTAAGTATAATACCTTGATGACTGAGATGTTATCAATTTCCTATCAAACCATATCTTTGAAACCATGTTGCAAACTTTCTTTTATTAATTTTACACCTATTGTTCAATTGTCACTGATTGAAGCCTTAATATAATTATGTTTGACTGTTTTATCATTAAGTGTTGAAAGCCATTTCCTTTGAAAATAATTATTGCTCTAGGTGTCAATGTCTGTAGACTTGTATATAAGTCAAGGAAATCCTTTCAGAATAACTAGTAACCATCATGAAACTTTAGGGTGTTAGGTTATGTTAGTTAGGAGTTCCTAACTAGCATATAATTAGGACTAAATATGGACATTAACTTGAGTTCAAGTTTAAATTATATACTCTGAGTGATAAAATATGACTTAATGGATTACCAATACTAACTTTGTGACAATCTTCAGTTTTGTTGTTAGCTGTCAAGGCGACAGATAAAATGTTCAGCCATTTGCGTATGTTGAGACTTATTTGTTCAATGTATCACTATTCTGATGGGTATCTGTGAGCATTAAAACGGGCTCTACTGGTGTATCATAATATATTAAAGCTGCTCCTATAAACGGTATAATTCTGGTTTGATTACTTTCGACGTTTCGCCAAATCAAATCCAAAATAACTCAGCATTTCACTGACCGAGCCAAATTCATCGTATAATGTTACAAAATTTATCAAATGTGAATGACACATTGTTTAATGTTATGATAAATTGTATGATTGTAAAAGATCTAAAGACAATACCGTTCTTATGACGCTGATGTGTTCCTGGTCCAAATAACTGCTTAAGTCTTTATTTCGCTTTCGTTTAACGCTTCTGCATAGTACATGTGCTATGGATCGCAGTCACATTATATTACTGTCAGTCAATTATTATTAAACTGTGTGTACAGGTACCATGTTACTGTGTGTATATTTGCTTAATTGGATATACGTTTGTATCTGTATTGTAGAAATTCTGTATAAATGTGTTATTTTCTGTTGTAAATCTTTGATGCTGATGCATTGTTGTACATTATGTTATACTCTTCATATATTTGGAGGAATAAAAGTATCTATCTACCATTAACTTTGTGACAATCTTCATTAACTTTGTGAAATATGTATTTACTTTGTGAAACATACCGGTATACATTTGTTGAAGCCTACATTAAAACGTCAAAACTCTACGAAGTCAGTTATACTTACTTCAACTGTTGGAATTTAGACAATTATGTCAACATATTGAAACATGAAATATCAACGTCAGCAGCAGCAACCGGTGAGCGTGGCTTACATTACGCGCCACCTCAGTCAACCAGAATACGCCGCAAACCGCTTCATAATAATATTATGAAATGTTAGAAGCTGGTGTATTCAGGAGGGACCTTTCATATTCAGAGCTCAATGTCACTGTGGTCATTGTTTCTGGTTAATGGTCGGAAGAAAAATGTGGATCAAGAATATAATTATATTCTCAGCAAATTTTGAGAATACAAGCACATAATAGTACTGTTTATAAATGTCTTGTACATATTAAGCATTGATGTATACTGTCAGTTTGTCAGTACAGGGGAAGGTTACAGTTCCAAATACATTTTACAAAATGCTAACTGTATAATCATTTAACTGTTCTGTAATTGTACTAGCCCAGCAGAAACATAACTAACATTTGAATCTTTTGAGGGAATAAAAACTGCAAAATGTTGTTAGTTGAAACCTATTTCCTGGAAATTTGAAAGTGAAATTGCAAGAAAGACAACTAATTACAGATAACCTCAAGAAAAAAACTGATGTTAAGATCTGGAACAAAATTAAAAGCACCTTTAGAACGCTCGTAATCGCTGGTAATACAAAGTCATGGGGAAATGGTTACCATAAACTATTAACTGCGAGACAAAATTCTGAGATCAATATGGAAAACAATGATATCTCTCTAGCAAGAAGAGTTACAGAGTCAAGGTCACCAGACTGTGGTTCTGGGCTAGTATATTCATATAGAATTATCTTCGTAGAAAATTTAAATATTTTGATTATTATAAAGTTAAAATTTTGCTGCTCTTATTTCCCCGCAAACTAAAGAAATTCCACTCATCTCTCTTAGGGATTATAGATGTTGATCATTTACATAATGCCTCGACACCTTTGTTAAAGTCTCAGAGATTCTTGTATATAGCTGATACATGTAAGACAATCTCAAGATTTGTACTTTTATGTTTTAATTGTGTGAAATTACCATCCCCAGATATTACTGTTCAATCTCTGCCAACTAGTTAGGTAGTGGTGGCGCTTGTCTCCCATACATATATATACATGTATTATCACTGACCTTATCCTGTGACCTTATCCTGTGACCTTGTCCTGTTATTGGTCGTAAATAACATTCCATCAATAATCCTTAGAATACATCTTACCAAAAGAAAGCAGTCTGTACACTGTAGCTAACAATGAATTTCTATGGCCAACATGCACTATTAATCTCACCATTGACCTTGACATTCAACCAAAATGTTCCTTAAAATTGCTCTTTATGTAGTAACACTGAGATGCCTTTTTATATTATCAATCTCGCCTTTTTGTGGTAGCATTTGCGCCAAGTAATTAAAAAGTTCCTTCTACAAGTTAAAGGTTAATATGAGGAAACACAAATAACCATAAAAAGATTAAAACCAAATTGGAAAGGCATTGTCACTGTCATCATTATTTCTTCACTTCACCAGGAAGACAGTGAAATATTCCAGCCGTGCAATAACATTATGGATGACATTATTTAAACTATCATCACAAAACATCAAAATAGAAACTGACAAATGAATACAAACATGTCCATTTTCTCTTGACACAATCAACTCTTGTCCAACATCAATGTTAGTTTGTGTAAAATATGGCCGCTTGGATTGAAACTGGAATCAGCTATGCAGCGCTTTCTACAAGAGGTAAACAAGGGTGCCAATATGACAGGAAAACTTGGTGTATGTGACAAGGTGGTCTTTGTGGGGTATCTGTATTATATTGACGTCACTGTGTGGCATTTTCTAGTGTGATATCAGGAAGGTTATAGCTATACATTCCATCAAGAAGTAATAAAGATTTATATATCCAAATAAAGTAAACTATATACTTAATGCTTAGTATATATCTTCCCCTACAATATACCCCCTACCTGCAGTATATGTAAGATATTCAATTATCTTGTTAAATATATACCATGTACGATCAGATGATCCTATATATATCAATCATGGGGTGGGAGATTATAAAACCAGACATATAACCCCTCTCATTAAACTCATCAATAACGTCTATGATGATATTCTCTAACAAATTTACAGTCCTTTCAAAGTCAAATGAGAAAGGTTGTAAATATACTATCGTCCGGCAGGTAAACTATGTTAAGCTAGGTTTAACTGGGTATACCCGAGTTAACGGTAGTCCCTGCTATTCTTTCAAATGGGATAGTTAATCCCTCATTAGTTACTTCACTTATTGAATTGACTATATGTAATTGTATGTCAAATCATAAATTAATGTTGTCAAGTGTATAAAGCTCTTGAATACATGGATCAAAAGGTCCCTGGTTTAAATCTCTGCAGAGCAAGGGGGCGCTTAGTCATTTCAGAAAAGCTTCTTCGGGAATTCCACTGGAGTAAAGATGAACTGGTAACCTTGAGGTAAGTTGGCTTGTTTTAGTGCTGTACATAGAACATCTGGATCCCTCCTAACACTTGAAGATTCTGTCAGCATTTTAAGGCAATTTCAAATTCAAGTACTTTTTGTGGAGTACAATAAGGCGTGAAATTCAAGGACTTTTGAGGGGAATTAAGGCATGAAATTCAAGGTATTTTGAGGAGTAATAAGGCATGAAATTCAAGGACTTTTAAGAAGTAATATGGCATGAAATTCAAGGGCTTTTTAGGAGCAATATGGCATGAAATTCAAGGACTTTTTAGGAGTTGAATATGGCATGAGGCATGAAATTCAAAGTATTTTGAGAAGTAATAATGCTTGAAATTCAAGGTATTTTGAGGAGTAATAAGGCATGAAATTCAAGGACTTTTTAGGAGTTATATGGCATGAAATTCAATGACTTTTTAGGAGTAATATGGCATGAAATTCAAGGTATTTTGAGGAGTATTAAGGCATGAAATTCAAGGACTTTTTAGGAGTAATATGGCATGAGGCATGAAATTCAAAGTATTTTGAGGAGTAATAAGGCTTGAAATTCAAGGTATTTTGAGGAGTAACAAGGCATGAAATTCAAGGACCTTTTAGGAGTTATATGGCATGAAATTCAAGGACTTTTTAGGAGTAATATGGCATGAAATTCGAGGAACTTTGATGAGTATTAAGGCATGAAATTCAAGGACTTTTTAGGAGTAATATGGCATGAAATTCAAGGACTTTTTTAGGAGTAATAAGGCATGCAATTCAAGGACTTTTTGAGGAGTAACAAGGCATGAAATTCAAGGACTTTTTGAGGAGTAACAAGGCATGAAATTTCAAGGACATTTTGAGGAGTAATAAGGCATGAAAGATAAGGACTTTTGAAGTCCTACTCATAATGTGAAGACACTTGAAATTGTTAAAGAGAACATTTCAACAGATTTTACTGTAGAGCAAGGTAGTGATAATACAAATATTTTTCTTTAAAACTTAACTGCAATATTCAAAGTTTGTCCCATTAGCCCATTTTGTAGTTTAAACCAGTTGTGATAATATTTTATGCAGATCAATATTTTTTTACAACATTTCCTCTAAGGAATGAATACCGGTTCAATGGTCGAGCATTGATGTGATAGATAAATAGATATACACTTGAGTTACCCACTCACAATGAACCAGGGAGATAATACAACATGCCGCCTAGTTCTGATTTATATCCTCGAGAACACTGTGTGAATGAGTTTAGCCGCACCAAAGCATGCGGTTAGCTATCTAGAATGTGGAACAATGCCTTTGCAGGGATTGTCTTTCATTGCTTCCTGATGCATGAAAATTGATGAGTCTGTGAAAATGTGCTGCAGACATTTAGCTTAAATCATCAAACAGTTGCACAACCATAATATCACATCTGGAGGCAACTACTCCCAGAACACAACCAAAACTCAGGGAACTATATTTCCCGTCAAAGTTTTACAGACAGAATGATTGTGTTCCACATATATTGCTCTATTTTTCGGTCCATGTATTTGATTAGTTACAAGTTATGACAGAAATCGTCCCTCAAATGTTATGAATAATTTAAGTTCATTATTTCATTACTTAAATTTTCCAATCAAACAAAGCTCCAGCATTGTGCAATCTCTACACACAGAAGTAATATGAAACTTGTTGCATAGCAGATTATGGTCTGGTTCCCGAACTCAAGCTTGCATGCAGTACTACTCCCAGAATGGGAACCAGACCATTATCGAGCATAGCCTTTATTTGCTTTATTTCTTTTGCAGTATGGCAGGCATACAAACTGGTATATGTGCCTCCACCCAGATTGGAACCAGGGGTCACTAGATTAGATTGTAAACGCAGTAACCACTTAGAGGCACAAATAATCAATCAAAGTACTGAAAGTACTGACAGGCTGGCGAACTGCTAAGGAACAATAGCTTTTCAAGTAATATAACATCAAGTGGTTTTCTAAGTCGAAAGAGAGGTAAGTGCTGGACTCAACAAAAAAAAGAAAAAAGTTTTGGAGCTGCCGTGATTCGATCGCTGGTCCTTAGCATCAGAAAATTACTAAGCGAGTTGCTCATCCACTCGACCACGATCTCGTTGGAGAATACTGACCTAAATAATTTAACATAATAAAATCATCAACGCCTTTAAACACCTTTTCTTTTAATTTCATACGATTTCCTTCCATTGCAATATTACAATCGAACAGAATAAATGAAACAAGGAAAGTTGAATGTTCTTATCTTGCAAAACTGATTAACGAGGAGGAACTATTTGCATTGGGTGTATAGATTCTGTGTTTTTAGTTTCGGGAGTAAATTCATCTTAGTGGATTTCATTTTTTAGGATTGTAATAGTCTGGCGCAAATCGCCAGCCTAAAAACTCTAATAAATTAAAATATCAAAGGCTTTATTATAACTCTTTAAGAAATTCAGCATTTTGATCATACAGAACTAGAGGATAGAGGTCACAGTCACCAGAAGGTTTGTTCAATTATATAATGTTAAATTTTCCGATCATAGACGACTAATTCTCCTGGTCACATCATATCCAGACTGTATTCAGATAACAGTAGGAAATGTCCCGGATATAGCGCCGGTACACAATATAAGAATTGATCAGGGAGAGCGACGTTATATTGAACGACTGACATATCCTAGGGTGACAGCAAACTACCACTGTCTACTTGTATTATTTATATGTAGATGACTTTAGAGAATAGCTTCCATCCATCAATGTGGCTATTCTAGAGGTTAGCAGTCTTACAGTATAATCTAATACCAGACTGGTATACCACAGGGACCATATAAGGACAGGTTCACTATGAAACGCAACTTGAAGCAACCATTCATACTTGACAATTTTTTTTCTTACACAAAATTCACTTTTCTTAACACCGAGCCGAGCAATATTTGCCAGTCAGCATTCTGCTGAAATACGGCAGGCATATGACTCCGTGCCTCCACCCGAATTAAAACCCACGTCTCCAGATTAGGTGGTAAGTGCGCTAACAACTAAATTACGGAGGCACACCAGTCCTGTTTTCTCACTTTTTCTTAATTGCTACTCATTTTTTCTTAATTGACACTTGAGTGATCCAGGTTTGAATTCTGGGTAAGGTACATTTTGTCATCCATGGAATTGGCTACTGAGTGATGTCCGCTACTTGTGGGGTTGTCCTCTGTTTGTGGGAGAGCCAAGTTATGTACTGGTTGAACTAATCAGGTCATGTGACTGCTGTATATAAATCATTATCTATATTAATCAGTGCTAAACATGACAAGAAAAACAAATAAAGAGATGTGTATACATGTACATGACGATGCAAACACTCGGGTTACATCTATTCAATATCTGGGAGAGACAATTCTTTTACTGAAAGACTGTCATAATATTGTGTATATACAATGGTAGAACCATTAGCCACACTCTCCTCAAAGTCTGGATGTATTCAATATGAAGTTCTATATGTCACTGACAACATTCTGTATTATAATGGAGAGTAAAGCCTCTCTTCTGTTCATATTGTCATCACAATACCTTATATTGACTTATCAACCATTCCAGACACTGCTGACATAGATTGAATAGCAGAGGGTCTCCAAGTCAATTAAATATCGCTCTTCATTCTCGCAGATTTATATCCTTGATACAAACACAAACAAAGGAAATATAGGACAGTAGAGTAATCAACTCATTGACACTATCGTAAAACATATGTCAGCGGTAAATATGTCAGCGGTAAATATAAGTCCACTCTTAGTAGGTCAGCTCTTAAAGGAATACATAATTGAACACGAGAATCAATTAAGTAGAGTAGAGTTATTTTCTATGTGACAGTTCCATGACAAAGAGAGAATGGAAGGAAAGGGTAAATTACCTGGGGTTCCATAATATAAGACATAATTAATTACGAAGCAAGGTCCACAGGACAAAGGTCTCCAAGGCAACGTAAAGACATTTATCTACTCGAATAATTAACATGAACTTCTGAATTCCAAAGAAAATAAGTCAAATAATGGGGATAACTTCATTAAAACATACAGGCAGAAAATAATGCAACAAAAAAATCATAGACAGCCATATCCGCCACCAAAGAGAAGATAATCAACAAGGGCCATAACTGAAGATAAAAATTGTTGAATCACAGATTCCTGACAAAACGCGCTGTAAATCCTCATTGTAGTTATTCTGTGAATTTTTTATCAAAATCCCTTCCGAAATGTAGGAAGAGATGCACACAGAAGCTTGGACAGATGGAGGGGCTGACTGACAGAAGCTCGGACGGATGGAGGGGCTGACTGACAGAAGCTCGGACGGATGAAGGGACTGACTGACAGAAGCTCGGACGGATGAAGGGACTGACTGACAGAAGCTCGGACGGATGGAGGGGCTGACTGACAGACGGCTGATAATAATTACAATACCGAATTGGTTTAAAGAGTGATCACAATATTACTAAACTATAACTGAGTATAAAAGAGTAGATTTCCAGCAATTTCAATAAGGCATACACATTAAATTATATAGTTAGACAATAAATCATACTGTGATCAGATTTTACATTTGCTTTCAATAGCAATAAGTGATACAAATTGAATTCTATTGTAATCCAATAAGTCATACAGTGATTTGGTTTATACACTGTAGTGTTCTTGACAGAAGAAAATACTAAAAATGGGTGGGGTACCATTCATCAGAGGGTAAAAGTGAACTTAAATCTAGATAAATCTAAAATTAATGGTCAAATTCAATGCTCCATTTGTATGAATTCAAAAAAATCATTGCTCAAGTAGTACCCTAATGTCTATTGTACCAGATACTGCCATGAAAATATGCCCAAATAGCCACTTTTAAAAAGAATAGTTAACACAATACATGAAAATTGAAAATTATATGTGTTTAGTATTTTTGTCCATTCTGCAAACAAACATTACCGCAGTGAAAAGGTTTTATTTGGTTTGTAAAAACACCAGTACAATAACCTAGACCATACATAGAAATTGAAAACTAACAAATCAACATCAAACAATGCCAGCTATCTCTACAACATGACACATATATAGACACGCTTCAGTCTAGCAGATAATTTATTGAACAGCCACCTGGGTATACCTCGTACATACACTGTTGTGGTTCAAAGTAAGAGTGGAGAAATTTGTCACTAAAATTAACTAAGGAAGAAAACCAGTGTAATACTCTTAAAGAACAAAGGGAGATAATTTAAACAGTTGAACTTTACATAACTAAGGGAAGCAACTTAAAACAGATATTGTCACTGAGCATTCATAGTTATCTCTCTTGGATGAACTGCATTGATTTTCAATATTTGATCTTATTATCTGGCAAACACTCTGGGTGGGTTATCATTGGTTTCCAGTATATTTAAGATACATCTCTTCAGTACAGATAAGGAAATACAAGGAAATGCAATGATCTTCAGCCGACATACAACATAATAAGACTTCCGGATACTTAATACAAATATGTCTGGCAAAATTTGCATCATTTATGGACACTAATGCCTGCCATCGTAACTCCCCAGGGGTATTTCTCATTATATTCACTATTTCTCATACTCCCTCACAGGGAGATAAATGCTCCCTAAAGCTCACAGGGAGATAATGCTCCCTAACAAAATTTTGATTTTTCACCCTTTGATTTTTTTATCAAACAATTTTGAGCCTTGGTATTTTTGTTTTGTTTTTCACAAACAATTTCCAGCACAAACAGTTGAAGCCTTTTTTGGTCTTGCAATTTGCAGTCTTTTTCCTATCTTTTTTAATACGATTTGCAATAAATTCCTTTTTGGTAGCATAGGTATTAGCCTTATCTGACATATATTAAAACCTGTTTAAACTATATAGAATTGGAATAGAACATTTTGTTGAATTTGTCCACTTTTAACCTTTTAATTATCAGCAATATTATATGATTACCTTTGGTAAATATCAGGTAACATCAATATGTGACAGCTCCAATGATGTAGCTATTAATGACCTAATTTAAGACAGATAGCTGGGTCTAGCTAGCTATTATCTCAGCAAAAAACCAGACATCATCAGAAGACAGGCCTTGTTTATACCCTGACATACTGCAGTGGATGACTGACCTCACTAATACTGAAGCCTAATAATTACTTAAATCATAAAATCATAAAAACTGTCTCGAAACAAAGCGCATCATCTTGTTCCCCGATACGAAATATCAAAACGTGATTTATAAGACGTGATTTATATGACAAGTTAATCATAAACAACATCACAAAACAAGCCAACTCGTATAAAACCATGTCTTAGATAATATCCATAAACAAATCACAAACATAAAGAATGAAAGTATCTAGCCGGTAATATGATAACAAGTAATATAATAACCAACATAAAAACAGCAGAAAAACACAAGATTATCTGATTACTGAATATGATAACATCGATATCTGAGATGTAATTTATGATACAGTAATGCCACAACAGCAACATCCAGACAGCCATTTTATATGTACAGACAATCATTGACATTTACTAGCATATCAAACCCCCTATCCCTTGTCTATCAACAATTATTCTCCAATTAATGATGAATGTAAGGGAGACAATCCAATTATTGAAATTTACATTAACATGACAGAGTATCAAGGGAGGTCATTCTTGATATTTGGCACAAAAAGCTGCACAGGAGATGTGATCATATTTAACCACATCTATTATCAGATAAGTTGATAAAGTGGCATAAAGGAATATAAAGCATAAAGAAAAATGATGAAGACAAATCAACTAAAAATCACAATTCAATAATTACATAAACTTGAAGTGTTATAAATATTAAATCTTGATAGCTTTATCGATCCTAGAGGTGTGTTCGTGAACTTTTATGACGTGATCTGACCTAAACATTATTTAGAAACAACGTCCCATGTGATTGTGCTCAATGAGAAATGTTTGACTTGCTAATCTAGATTTAATGCAAACTCAGACTTAACTTACATTAAGTCATAATAGACTTAACTTACATTAAGTCATAATAAACCTTCTGAGAAAATGAGACTTTGAACAAAATCCCCGTTTTTTTGTTATTTCTTTGGAACTATGTCATACTGCTCTTTTACAATAGGGGCTTTTAACTATTTCATTAGGTAATGTGTGACAATTGCTCTGTGTAGCTGTGTTATGTTGTGTTGTTAACTGATTTCTTTGGTTGACTGGTTAAGTTGAGCGCTGCCTACCAAGAGTCTTATTTCCTCATACCTTTTTTTTAGTGAAACAACAAATTCCTATTGTGTTCTAGAAGTAATTCTCAGAGTGAACTCTAGAAGTGCTTTTATTGACACTGTTACATTTTGTAGTAGAAACATCACTAACTTAATCATCCTAACATCAGAAAGAAGGAAATATTGACTATGTTTACAGTGCATATATGAAATGTAAAGTGAGTTATATTTGGATCAAATTAAATCCAATTTTAGGCCAATTACTCCACTTTTAATGCTGTAGCACTCTGTCTGGAAGATTCAGGTTATCAAGTGAGTTTGCCTCCAGGTGGCAATATCAAACAAGAACACATTTAAATACTATACTATATGTGTGTTATTGTAATGGCATAATTCAAATGTTCGACTTCTTAAAATAATAAATAAAAGGCCCCTGAGGTGCCAGTGTCACTCACCTGACATGAAATGGGAATTTTAAGATCATTTGACCAAACTTGCCATCTACAACATGTGGAGACAACTATGTTGACCAAGTTTCATGAATATCAGATGGTAACAAGGTTTCTTTAAAGATCGACGTTGGATTTGCATATAGAACAGGATTTGACCTAGTGACCTAGTTTTTGACCCATATGATACAGTTTGGAACTTGACCTAGCTTCCAAAGAAAAAAACAATGTGACCAAGTTTCAAAAAGATTCAGTTAAAAATGTGATGTCCAGAGTGTTAACAAAGTTTTTTTCATTTTTAACAAGTGACCTAGCTTTTAACCCAAGATGACCCAGTTTCGAACATGACCGTAATTTCATTAAGACAGACATCCTGACCAAGTTCCAAAAGGATTCAGTCAAAACTCAGGCCCCTGCGAAATGTGGTCATGATCGACCATGGTTGTTCATGACCAACCAGGGTTAACCATAGATCAATCATGGTCAAAGCCTAAACTCTAGTCACGGTCAACCATGATCAACCTTGACCGACTGATTTAAACCATGCTCACCATGTTTGATCATGGTAAAATGAAGGAACCATGGTTAAAATCATGGTATGTAACAATCAATCATGGTTGATCATGGTCAAATGAAGGAACCATGGTTAAAATCATGGAATGTAACAATCAATCATAGTTGATCATGGTCAAATGAAGGAACCATGGTTAAAATCATGGAATGTAACAATCAATCATGGTTGATCATGGTCAAATAAAACACTCAAACAAATAGCTGTTAGTTTATGAAAACAGTTTACCTAAACACAAAACTCAGCCATGCAACGCTGACGACGATCAAGTGATGACAATAACTCATCTTTTTTTCAAAAATCAGATGAGCTAATAAAAATAAAATCGGCAAAATTTTAAGACGATGGCGATATATCGAGTATTAGTTAGTGTATTATCTGTTCAAACAGGAAATAAACAACCGTAACCGATACATATTAACTGCTTTTTCATTGGTCGAACCAATACAACTGTCCAATCGTAAAGCGCGTAAAGGGAGCACACGACTGACTTTCACAAGGTCGCATAATGTCAAAAAAAAAAAAAAAGAAATATAGATGAGTTTTTCTTCAGTTTGTCGAGTAAGAACGCATTTTGCCGTTGACGTTATTTGTTTCAGTTCTGTTAATGTTTTTCATTTACCGGTAACTCTGGGTAAATGAACTTTACTGATTATTTCCAATATGTTTTGTAAAACAAAGTTTTCAAGTTGTTTGTTCGTTTTTTCCATGATGCTTCAAGCCCAAACCCAAATTTGATCCAAGATTGTATGCTTGCTACATGCAATATTTTTTTGTATTTCTTCTGAACAGCTTGCACCTTCAATGTTATTTCTGTGTCTTTAGTGGCAGGAAATTTTTCTTTTAACACTTTGCTTAAGCTGTGATGGAATAATTTTTTATACTTACTTAGGCAGTTGGGGATAATTAAAACTGATTTTAATTTGAGATTTTATAGTAAATCATTTTCCCTGGACATGTTCAATGATCATGGTTGAGTTTACTTGTTGACCATGGTTGAACATGATCAATGATCATGGTTGAATATGCCTCGTTGACCATGGTTGATCATGCTCTATGCTCATGGTTGACCATGGTCAGTCTCAACCATGATTCCTGACGATGGTCCATTTGTTAAAATGTTAAAATCATGATTGATCATGGTCAGGCAACCATAGGTTGAGCTATGGTTAACCATGGTAACATTTTGCAGGGGAGTGGCCTCTTGAGTGTTAACGATTCAAAAATGACGAAGACGGACAAAAGAAGACTGAATACCTATGAAGGACAGCTCAGTATCACAATGCATCCCTTTGGTGCAACAAGGTTGTATCTTACTATACTATATAGAGAGATACAACCTTGTTGCACCAAAGGGACGAATAGCTCACCTTGAGCACTTTGAGTCTGTTGCATAGCCAAGGTGATTTAGAGCAAGCCGAATAGCTTAGAAGCAAGCCGTTTCCTATAAAAGCGCTACTGAGCGCTTGATAGCTCCTGACTTGGACAACAGGCTCCAGATATTCCAACCGCTGAATATTCATGAGATGGAGTTTAATGTTGCAACAAGATGCGACCTTATTAAAGGCAACGGCAATGTTTTATACTATAACTTACCTCTATTAGAAGGAGATAGTTTACCGATGGCTGTGCTCCGTCGTCGTTCACAACTCTTACTACGGTAATACTGGCTTGATGGACCGCACGGTGTTCCATTGGATAGGAAATCTGAAGTAAATAATCGGTATCCTAACAAAAATGGTACAGTATCTATAGTGGCTGTAGACCATCGTCTCTGTGACTTCTTCAACATTTTAATTAAAGTATATATTCACGTTTCAAGGTCACTCCAATATAACATTTTAATTATAGTATATATTCACGTTTCAAGGTCACTCCAATATAACATTTTAATTATAGTATATATTCACGTTTCAAGGTCACTCCAATATAACATTTTAATTATAGTATATATTCACGTTTCAAGGTCACTCCAATATACATTTTAATTATAGTATATATTCATGTTTCAAGGTCACTCCAATATGACATTATAATTATATATTATATTCACGTTTCAAGGTCACTCCAATATGACATTATAATTATAGTATATATTCATGTTTCAAGGTCACTCCAATATGACATTATAATTATAGTATATATTCACGTTTCAAGGTCACTCCAATATAACATTTTAATTATAGTATATATTCACATTTCAAGGTCACTCCAATATAACATTTTAATTATAGTATATATTCACGTTTCAAGGTCACTCCAATATACATTTTAATTATAGTATATATTCATGTTTCAAGGTCACTCCAATATGACATTATAATTATATTATATATTCACGTTTCAAGGTCACTTCAATATAACATTTTAATTACATTATATATTCATGTTTCAATGTCACTCCAATATAACCTAACACTGTATATTACATCCATATTATCTGCATAAATATTTGCAAAAAGTGTATTTTTTATAATCCTGTAAAGACTCGTCTAAGAAGTCAAGTCTTCAGACCATTAGCCCAAATTTTTATCCTTTATCCCTAAGGTAACCAGGGCTGGACTTCAGGTTAGTAAATTAGTGTGAACACGGACACTGGAACTGCCCTAGTTTTCTTAAATTTCCAGGAAAGTAAATTTAAGTTCAGTTTTTTAGTTCCAACGTAAAATACCGGGTACACCATACAAAGTCACATAAAATAGAAAAATAGAAATTAGCAACATTAAATGAAAACCACAGGTTTTTCCAAGACCACAGGTTTTTCCAAGACCACAGTTTTTTTTCAAGTTTTTTGCCACATTAACTTGTAACCTTGTTTCTATTTCCAGTAGCAGATTTAGTTCAAGTCCATAGATATTTATAAGTGAAAGTTTCTTCGTAAAATTCACATGGTTTCCAAGCTAGATCTTATATCATAATCCATGCTTCCGCAATAATGTATCAAATGAATTTACACAAGACAAATATATTGTTTACATTTATTTAATCACTGTTATTGTACAAATGACAGTTCTGATCTGAAGTACTGATCAAGTTATACCATAAAGAGGCTGATTATCATTTATGATTTATCACTGTTGACCACAATATATAATACTGGCACAAGTCTCGCTGTGTCGTGCCGCGCAGTATTGCAAGGTGCAGCAAACGATAAGAACATTATAATAATGATATCATTTATCATATATTTCTATAGTTGAACCTATGTTAGTTAATTACAATCCACCTTTATTGATCAATAGTTTGCTATATAAGATAATCAACACATATAGATATAACAAGCTCAACTACTCAGTGGTGTTCTTATATAACAACAATATGAGTTCTATCATTTCTACAACAACAATGAAATTATCTCACAGGTTTATGTATATAGTGTGAATCGTATTGTGAATAGTATTGTATTACTATGTAAGGGCAGATAATGACCATCTCATGTAATCCATCATAGACTGACCAAACCCCCCCCCGCCACACCGGTCATAAAACACCAATATCAGCCCACCAACAACACTAAAACAACACAATCAACATACCAACAGTATAAACAACATTATCATCATGATGCATGATGTAGACACCACTGCTCATCATTATTTAAAGAAATTGCACAAAATCCTCACTTGCATGGATAGAAGATGCACCGAGTATTTTACTTAATGAGATAAAAAAATCAAAACAGGGAAAGCAGCACTCAACTGAAAAGTACCAAAAGCACAAACAGAACAAATTTCCAGCTCTGCATGTAAGTATTCAACACCTAGAGTGCCAAGACAAGGGTCCTGTAATGCCTACTCATGTATACCAATATATCAGGCTGTGACCCCCCCTCCCCCCCCCCAAATGCAATAATTGCACTTTGTCCGAAATTGAAAATTTCAAATGATATTCAACAAAACCACAAAATGTTGTCCCATTGAAATTATTTTGCAGTATTATACACATGCACTTGCATATATATTATCAAAAATGCATGAATAGCATTTAATTGTGCATAAAGATTGAAGGTTTTATGATATCTTAATTATGATATTATTGGTCAGTATGATATATAGTCCGATGTTACTGCTCAAACAATGTTGATTATTATAAATTGGTAGCCATGTTGACATCTATCTGGAATTTGGTGGCTAGTGGTCTGCTAATCTTAGGATTGAATTCGCTCTGGTATAATCGCACTGATACAGACTTCAAACTTTTAGAAATTCAATGGGCTGAAAGTGTTTGAGTGACATGACAGATTTAAAGTTCTTCCTCGAATGGTTACGCATAATATGACAAATTGTAGACTCCTGAAAGACCCTTTGGCATTAAGCTTCCTACGGGGACGATTATCTAGACTATGCCCTATGCAGCCATATATTTTCCTCTGGAGGGAAAACTAGTTCATCATGTGGGTGGATGGTTTGTGTCATGTCACTTTGTGGGAGGATGTCTTTCATGATTACCCTGTATTTTAAGGTATATTCTAGGTCTGTCACTGAGGTGATTGATTCAAAGATAAAGCTTTAAAGATATAATCTCCATTAGAGAGGAAACGTTATGCTGACTTATATAGACCTTTCATCAGAAAATGGAATCACATCTTTGTAAGTGACCACTTGCTCATCCTAAGTGTGTTACTGCTGATAATGTGAAAGATTTCAAAAGAATAAAAGTGTTTCAAGATAGAACATTCTAAAGTCAAAGAAGGGCAATGACATCAAGCAATCATCCACGTAAACATTTTAAGTCCGGAAATAATTCAAGAAATTTTTATCAATGTATAATTAATATCGCAATTTTTATCCTTGCTGAACCAGCAATTACCTGGAACTAACATTGCCAAGGGTCAATCATGGGAGATATACCGGAGTCATTTTTAATGACAGTATTTTGAAGCTCGTGATTGAACCCGATACCTCTCACACCCAGAACAGGCACTCTACCACTAGGCTATCAGAGCGGACAGTAATGATGTAACTAAAGCGTAATGTTACATGAAACCAAATACGGTATATTGGCACAGATTGTCACCTCTCATCTAATACATGTACAATCTCCCACTGATATATTATACCTGTATATAGTAAAACAATATTAGTTAGCCATAAATTGACAATAAATATCCAATGATGAATGCGATGCAACAACTGTACAGAAATGGATAAATCATAAATGTCGGGGGAATGTAGAGACATATAAATCTTATTGATGATCAATCAAGAATCGTAATTGTAATATATAGACAAGTATAGCTTGTCGTATACAATATGTTTTTATATCGGAAAAGTACAATTATAAATGCTAATATTACATCAGAAGGCAATTGCCATTATGCCAGTTGTCAATCAATACCCTTTAAATCAATTTTAACGGTGAATTTATAATAATCACATTGCCCAATGGATTAACTTGGAAACCTTCGCCAAGCAGCCTTCAACAAACAACCAGGAGGAGCGATCTTTGCTCTGGCCATAATGTCAATGGTGTTGGTACTTGTTTCATTGTTTTTTTTCATTATCTTTTAAGTTCAACAGGTCAACTTAGAGTATTTCAGTATCAAATTTTACTGAGACTATAACCCAGTCATTCTATCCTGACACAGGGCAAACCAGGATCCAGTTTCCAAGAACTATGCTGAGCATCGAACAATGGCAAAATACCAGTACAATTTTTACATTTTGCAATGTTGCAGCATGGGATTGAAGCCAATGCCTCTAACCCTTGAAGCATGTTTTATTCCACCAACCTGGTGCCTGAGGTGAACACAATGGATCACCAATTGTAGTTCTTAAACGATTTCTCTGATAAATGTCATATATTCCTCACAGAGCACATATAAACAAACACAAACATCCAATGTAAACATTGACACCTTTCAGGGATTGTTATATTTCAATCATTTAAACCGCTGCCGTTTACACAGAGATCACCAGGAGACCAGGAGTGAAGCAATAATGGTCCGATACATCATCATTCACTAAATATCCGCCACCAAATGATCGCCCGAGGGTGGCACAATCTACAGGCGGCACACAGAGACCATGCTCAGTGATACAATGGACACCATCAAAGCGAACATTTCAGATCAAAACAGCTATATAGAACAACTTGGGATTAACAAACATAATAATGGTACCAATGGGCCTGGGAAACATTTACAAAGAAACAACATTTTCTACAGTTCTTAGAGACTGTTGAGAGATAGCATGAGCTTGATGTGAGTCAGCTGATTACCCAATTTATGCACCAGTCAGTTGCATACACAGCCCCTAACCCCGGGGATCTATGGGGGATAGCCGGGGGAAATGTTGGGATTTTTTTCTCATAACCAATACCCCAGTGACAATATTAAGTTATCAGAGACCAGGGAAATTACAGAGATTTCACCATCAGTGGAAAGGCAGAGATTTTGACAACCAAAAAGTAAAAGACTTTGGATACAACTGACTGGTGCATAATGCAAAGGGGCATATAAGTTACAACAAAGTATGGGTAAAGTCCCGGTCAATAGAGTTATTTTAGGAATGTAGCAAGTACCACATGCAGGAAGAAAGCATATACTTTAATCCAGATACCACCCATCTATTTAAGTCAGTTTCCTTAAGTGCATACATATGTTTATTTAAATGCATACAAAGGGGCATATTTAAGTTACAACAAAATGTGGGTCAATATTGTGGAACTTTTATAAATGTAGAAAGTACTGCATGCAGGAAGAAAGCATATACTTTAATCCATACCACCCATCTATAGAACGTCAGTTTCCCTTAAGTGCATACAATACCACCCATCTATTTTCTATTTTAAGTCAGTTTCTTTAAGTGCATCCATATGTTTACTGTGATAGATTTGCTGTAATGTATTTTATTATCCACCCACAATGTAACCGTTTCTACTCTATCAACCTCAGACATCTGTCTACTACACAATGAACCATGTGAAGGCATATTTACAGTGAATAGATTGTTAAATATAGTATCAATAAAGCTTCTAATGCTAGAACAAGAACTGATGGTAGGTCTCCTAGTGCTTGTATTGTCCTGGTATCTGACAGAAGGAAACAATTCTCCTTTAAGTTTGTTCACATACAAAAGATTGTTAGATAGAGTGGTTTACTGGCTTAACTTCTGTCTCATGTTATTGACTTGACATGGGAATGAAACACATCTATAGTACATTCAAGGCTCATAGCACCTAGGCGCCTAATGCATCTGTGGAATTTTATAGACACACATTCTGGGAATGAAACACACCTATTGTAACATTCCAGGCTTGTAGCCCCTAGGTGCCTCGTGTGTCTGTGGAATTTAGATAAATAACCAAATTTTGCAAGTTTTTAAGGAAAAAATGCTTTAAAAATAGGCACTAGACAGTATTTGCTTCAGTGCTTTTTTGACTTTGTATACAGTCCAGCATTCTGCTTGTAGAACAATTTATTATGTCTATATGCATTATTCCAAAATGCCTTGACAAACACAAAGTCAGTAAGTGCAGCTTTCTCTTGATGTTACCTTGACCTCAGATGCACAGACCTGATCCTTTTACCCTTCTCCCTGCAAACAATGACCCCTGACCTCCAGCCAGGAGATCAGATAATTTTCTTATGCAATGTTTCATGTTCCAGACATGATCACCATGGTAATTACAGTTGCACTTACTTATTTACCACATGTGAAGGCATAACGAATGAGCATAGACAGTGCAATATCACTGGACTAGCAAATTCTATAATGCCAACCAAATAAAGATGGGAAGAGTAAATACAATGCCTACATCTTTTATGGTACATGAGCAGTTTAAATTTTAGTTTTAGGTCAGACAATATCTTGCAAAATGACACCCAGAATGTTTCACCAGATTTTTGCACTATCTAGTTATATTTATCACATAAATAATGTGATATTCCATGTGATAACAAATGATGGAACAATGTTCTCCAACATGTGTGATAACAAATATGCAAAAACATTACATCGCCGGCTTAGATTTGTCATTTCTGGTGTTGTTTTTTACACCAAAGGCTCGCTAAATGACTTGTGTTTTCTAGACTTATTTAGGAAACGTTGATCTCCAATGAGAACTCATGACGGATCCTATATTTCCCCCAGTGTTGCATCTGTGATACAAAGGTCTTTCGTTCATATAGGTCAGCAATGGAATTTCAAGACCTACAAAATGTAAATGTTTTTTTCATGGATTATTTCTTCATTATCTTGCCTAATTAGGTTCAAATTATTGGCAAATCAATATACCGCACCGGAAGGTAATTAATTTAATTGCAACAAACCATTCTAGTAATGGAGCACATCATACACAGGTACCTTATAAATAAATGATTAAAGTGGTTTTTATTATTCACACAATCAATTCATTTGATAATTAAATTAAAGACTAAAAGCTTTTAAAATGGTCTCTGGTAAATTCTATTACTTTCTCTGTCAACATTCAACATGTCATTGCTGTATGGAGCTCTCCAAGGGTACTTTAATATCCATGCTTATTGATAAGTCAGACGTCACATCTCGAGTTGCTGCTCTAATCATGTTCCATTCCGTCACACTCAGACAAATTTAGGTGTGTTTCAACTTTTTAACCATGGGAAACAAGCTATTTATCTTAGTCATTTGGGTGCAATGTCTTATCAGTTTCAACACCAGTTTCAGGGAGATGTGACTGTAATTGGTCATTTTGTTTGCATTGAAGACACAATATATTATAATGACATGCGGATGGTCTAATGGATTAGCTTAAAGCTACCTTCGACAGACAACATGGCTGAACAATCACTTCTTGGGTGTGACATCAAATCTCTCAGACTCTAACAAAATTTTGTTGCTTTGGTGCAACAAAGTTGTATCTTACTATATACTATATAGAGAGATACAACCTTGTTGCACCAAATGGATAATTAGGGTTACCACTTTGTCACCATGGAGCAACAAGCTATCTATCTTAATTATCTGGGTTCAATGTCTCATACCAGCTTCATCTCTAGTTTCAGATGTGACTGTAATTGGTCATTTTGTTTGCAGGTTGAAGACATGGTGTCAATTTACAACCAACAATGAATGGCAGAAATATCAGATTGACATCATTAAAACAAGACAGTTACTTTGTAGATGGACGAAACGTTACTTTGTAGATGTAGTCCGGCAGAACTTGCAAGGTACCGTGCAATATCTTCTATACAAAATGTTTTTGCATTTTCCTGTTCTCTGGACCATACCATAACAGAATCCGAGTGATGCCACCTTGTCATCATTGAGCAATTCTCAGAATGAGGCCCCAAAGGGGGTATATGAATGTGCATGAATTAATCAGTATAAATACACTATTATTTTATCAAATGTACAAAAGAACACACTAAATGCAGTTTATTGTATGCCAAATAATGTGTTTTCTTCAGTTTATAAACATATGTAAGAGTAAATTGTGAAAATGAGGCCCTATTCGTGGTTTACACATAAAACGAGACCCGTTATTAGACAAACAAATGGTTAAAATTAGTAAATGATGCATGTTAAACAAATGTTTCATTATATCTATTATTCGAATTGAATTCAGTGACATTGGTAAGTATAAACATAGCTAAATATTTGATAAATTTACTTGAGGCCCTGCCATCATTTACCAATGTGGCCCCATAGGGGTATAGTGGGGTTTAAACACATGTAATTTATAATGTTCAATCAAATGTTTCGCAAAACACCTGTCATGTAGTTCATGGTGTGTCAAGTATTGCGTTGCAAAACATCCTAAATAATGTTTATATGTTGCCAAATAATGTGTTTATTCAATTTATCAACAAATTTATTAATAGTAAATTGTGAATATCGGGCCCCATTCGTGGTTTACACCTAACACGAGACCTGTTATTAGCCAAACGAAAGAGTTAAACTAGTAAATGATGCATCCTCACACATTTTTATATTTGAATATATTTTACATTGAATGAAGTGGCATTGACAAGTGCAAACATGAATTAACAATTAAATTAATTGAATTGAGGCTCTGCTTGGGGTAAATTTAAATTATCAAATTGGTGAAATTCGCCCAGACTATTCGTAATTATGTCAAGTTATTTCACTAAACCTTACGGAATGCAACTTTAACCATAACTTTTGTTGTTAGAAAAGTGTTATTAAAATTGGCATGCACTAAATTTTGAAAAAGACAAATGAGGCAATGGGGGTGTGCGTCCGTGTAAAACAATGAAAAAGAGAAAATGATACATAGACCAAGTTCAATTCAACATTTTATTATATGAAATTTGAGACTTGCTTAATAATCAAATTTCAGTAAATTATCTATATTCACATGAACAACTAAATTATAGATTGGAAATAAAATGATGAATTGAGGTCTATAATGTATCGTTAAACTCTTATATTTTACTTTTACATAATATGTTATACCTTGATATTACCACTTAAAACTAGACACTGTGAGATACTCGTAATGCACCTATCAATATGTTTAAGAGGGTTTCGGAACAGGAAATGGTGCAGAATGATCCTGGGTCCCCGGAAATAGACTTCAGTCTAATTTTCGAATTAAACCACTAACGATGACCGACATGCACCCCAGACCATTTGACGAAACGAGCATCTCCCATGTGAGGATTCAGACTAAATGTTTGGCTTAAGTGTGTGGAATTAGACTTCCAAAAAAGAAAAAAATACCTTGTACGAGAGGTGTTCAACTTATTTATGAACAAAACATGAACACCGATTGTGCAATGAATGAAAATAATTGAATTATATTTTTTAAACCATGCGAGAAAATGTTTAAAGTTGAACATGTGATCATCATATATTGTATATTTTATTTGGTTAAAGCTTAAAACAACAATTTAGTAGATGATGTTGTTTTTCCTGTTTTTAAGTCATAATGGTCCTTTTATTAGCGTCAATAAAGTGTTGGTAAATTTTTATTTTGCATTTTTAATGAGAACATCAGTAATATGTGTCGTAAGACGCGTTATTAAAGTTCTGTTTCCAGTAATTGTGAAATGGCACCAAAAATTGAAAATTGCCCAACATTGCCAAAACCTACACTATAAAGTTAAATTGGTTTTAGGATATCTATGATGAATCCAATAGCAAAACGTGGAATAGTACTACAGATGGGAGTGTCCATAGAAACTATCAGTGACATTATTTCGAAACAGTTTAGTGCATAGTTCTGGGAAAATGCGAAGTTCCTACGCTGAAAAGCAAGAAAAACATGCCTCGCAGCCAAAAGTCTTGGAATCTAGAAATGCGAAATAACAACATTATTTGAAAAAATTGTTTCATTATGCGGAAGCAATGCTGAATCTTAAAGAATGTTATGATAGAATATGGTATGCTATTTTAGAAAAGGTCACAGGGATAGGGAGAAGTTCATGTTTGTCCAGCATTGTGGGTTCGCGGCCGTTTTCATCGAAAGGCATTAGATTTGTTGTTATGGAAATACGCACATTAGAATCAATATCAAATTGACGAAATTGAAGGCTGTGGTCTATGTACGAACCGTTTCAAATCAGGTTTTCAACAAAATAGTGTTACGTATCGTTCCTAGTGACTGTTCCAAGAACATAGTGTTTCGTCCAGATTCAGCTTCAAGTCACCATATACAACGCCAAATAAAAAACTTAAGAATATAATTTTGATATATATTATAACCAAACAGTGGATGTCGAAGTCTTCTCATGCTTTAACAATATAATGGGACATCTGGTTGATACTAAAACAAAGTTTAAGAAGGAAAATGTTAACGTAATTATTACGAGTTTCGAACCTTCAAAACGCAAATAACAACACCCTCTACCCTAATGTTGATTATGGTTTAACCGTAACGTATTGGCAATTTACAATTATTATATATTTTTCTTGATACACTACTTTATACAATATATAAGTTTTTATTCAATTTCATTGCTAGAGTAACACAATATTGATGTTCATTTTCTGTTCATAAATAAGTTGAACACCTCTCGTATAATACCCCTTGGTCTTGGTCAAAATATTGAAAGGTGCATCAGAGTCAGTGACTCTATGCCACACCCGGTATTATCATTATAACAATAGAGGACGGCCATTCTGTACATAAAGGTACTCATCGCTATCAAGAAAGGACATTTCAAACCGATTGAGTTCTCACCAAAATGTAGAACATCACAATGAAGTATTCGCCGCCGTCAGGTTTAGCAATTTCTACTCAATATAAATTGTTATACCCGGTATGGTATAGTTAAGCTCTATTGGTCACAGATCAGGAGCGACCGTGATCATTACGGTCCCTTACGGGTACATGCGACTACGTACTAGAGCCATGGAAAACTCTTCATTAAAGAGTAAAACTATTCAACGCCCAAACGTGCACTCACTGCCACCATTTGCTGTAATTCGAGGCAGAATAGGGTGCTTGGTCATTTAGATCATCCATCAGCGAGTTATGGCATGTCCACTATGAGTATGACGTACTCACTTTACCAGTAGCCAAATCAATCTACACCATCCCCATATGGTACTCACCACCACATAGTATTGCAATTATTGAATACCCAAAAGGCATGCAATTGCAATACATACGTGGTGGTGGTGAACAGTTCATGGAGGTGTTGTGTACTCAATGACGCCAGGAAAACAATATCCTGGTTCTCACTGGTGATCAGTACTTTAAAAAGGTTTACATTTCGGGAATAAAGAGAAAGCTATAATTTCACGACGTGGAATGGTTAGTGGTCGTGTGTGCCTCTTAGAGCCTGGAACAGCAGTACATAGGGTGGGGAGTAACCTTTGTGGTTTAAATAGATTCATTTGTGGGCGGTTTATATGCCGTCTGGCTTGGCATTGCGTGAATTGATGATTGTTCTACCGGGTACTTTTTAATGCCTGCTCTGAGAGGCTATAAGAAACCCAAAGCGATTGGAATCACATTAGACAGTGGTCATTGATACACATGTAAAGCCAGTAATGATTTGTTTGGCAGGGGTTAAATCCCGCAAAGTGACACAAATGCCTGTAGTCAGTGATTATATGAATACCGCTGTTGTATGTGGTGGTGATAGAAATACTGGTAAGAAGATAAAAACCACTGGCATTGCTGTTAGGGTAATATTTCTGGAGCGGTTCATACAAAATGATGCTTCCTATGCAGTCTATGTAAAACGACGACCCCCATGGCGGGACCGCAGGGGCTTAAATTGAACAATCTTGGTAGGGGACCACTAGATGATGTTACATATCAAATATCAAGTTATTTGATGTGATTGCTAATATACATACACAGCGCTTTTAGTAATAGCATATACCTAAATTGTGTGTAATACTATGTCCAACATTTCATATATTGCAATGGTTTGTTAATTGTTCAACTATCACCAGAACTCAGTACAGCGTATTCGTCATTTTGGCGGTGGCAATTTCCAACAAGCAATTTATAGTTGTTCTTTTTTGCATATTGTTTCTGCTGTTTCAGCTGAGGATTGCCTTCTCTGTCTGATTTAAGCAACACTTTGATCGAATACTACATATGTAGTAATCACTAGCAGAGATCTATGTCCCCGTGTTTCTATTTCCAAAGGTGGCCTTATCTTAAATTGTTTATACGTTATTCACAGTCGAATTTACACTTACAAAGGCCTCAGATTTATGGAATGCCATATTTATAAGTGCAATTGATGTTATTAATACTTATCGACTCTACTGAAAGCATTTGAATAGTATATTCCATACCTGAGTAATGAACTAAGCGCAACATTCCTAGTACATTCTTTATTTATCGTTTTTCACTCTAGCAGGGCCTCATTTCCTCAATTTATTACCGGTATTTCAAAATTTTATACCTGTATATTTCATTCAAACTTTCATAACTTCAAGTTATCTCCTATACTAAAGTGCTTCATGACCAATTGATTTTTAAATGATAATATATCTTTTCAAATTTTGATTTACCCCTATTGGGGCCTTAATGCCATTAATTAAAGTATTACATCAGCTAATCAAAGCTGTTGTACATTTGTATTCATCTATGTTGTTTTTATTTTGTGTTATTCGCAAATGAAGTATGTGTTTTACACGTACACATATACTTATCTAATTAATATTCTGTGTAGGTCTACTGCCGGGACACATATTAGGTGTCGACCACATGCGGGGCCTTAATTCAACAAGTTACTATGGTTAAGGTATAATTTATGTAACGCAATATTTTACACAACCTGAACTACATTTCAGGTGTTTTGTGTTAAATTTGATTGAATATAATAAATTATATGTGTTTAAGCTGATACTTTCGATAAAAGCCTTATGTATCTGTATTCATATACCACCTTAGGGGCCTCATTTGACAAAGGCTGACGGGACATCAAGTAAATTAATTCAATGTTTGTACTTACCAATGTCACTGAATTCAATTTGAATAATAGATATAATGAAACATTTGTTTAACATGCATCATTAACTAATATAAACCATTTGTTTGTCTAATAACGGGCCTCGTTGTAAGTGTAAACCACGAATAGGGCCTCATTTTAACAAATTACTATTCCAAATGTACATAAATTTAAAAAACACATTATTTGGCAAATTATTAACAACATTTAGTGTGTTTTTCTGTATATTTGATAAAATAATAATGTATTCATACTGATTAATTCATGAAAATTCATATACCCCCTTTGGGGCCTCATTCTGAGAATTGCTCAATGATGACAAGGTGGCATCACTCGGATTCAGTTATGGTATGGTCCAGAGAACAAGAAAATGCAAAAACATTTTGTATAGAAGACATTGCACGGTTACCCCAAAATATGCTGTTTATCTGCCGGACTAATGGACAAAACGCAGGAGTACAATAAGCAGCTTCATGATGAGGTTGTAAACAAGAGAGCAATGATTGATCCTACATTGCCCATTTGACAATAGACAACCAACTCCCTATAAGACCTCACGATGATCAAGTTCTTTTTGCTCAGATGAGTCAAAAACATTCTCAACAATTCTAATAATAATAGATATTGGTTAAACTTGCAATGTCACTGAAGGTTATGTGTTTGCAGATAATAAATTACCATCCTCATTAGCAGAGAAAAGTGAGACAATAACCTAATCTATCTCTTATCAAGGCTAACAATTGTTTAGGGACCTATAACTTTATAGAGCAAAAAGATTGTCTTCCTTCTATACAAATCCAACTGGATTAAAGATACAGCAGGAACTTTAAGATTACAATAACAATACAAAACTGGAAGTCTGTTAACAAGAGACATACCTGCCAAGCTAGTTAAATCCAAAATAGGAGTGGTAAAGCAAACCATGTCACAGGATGAACTTAAATGTGATTTAAAAGGGATTTAGATGCATAAACAAGCAATGTATTAATTCTAGTGGTTATAAATATGGGACAGAAGATCATAAAATGAATCAAATGTACCTTTGTTCAAAGTTAGGTGAACTTGGAAAACAAGAAAATAACAATGCAAATAGGAGTAACTCCACTTTAATAGGAAAACTTGGCAGGTATGACAAGAGATGTCTGTAAAACAATGCATGACAGCACTTGTCAACTTTTAAGAGGCAACACGGTTGCACAAGCCCTGAGTTTTAATTCCCTGTGAGCATCTAACTTAACTTATTTAATAATGGTGTATGCACTTTGACTAAATTAGATAACCTTTGTGACTCTGAGCTCTCTATCTATCTATAACTTAATGCACCTGCAATTTTCATGTAACACTAATTCATAAATTATTGTGTACAATTAATAGCAGCAATAGTTTGAGACTTAAAATACATTTTGTCATCAATAAAACATGGAGTGTTAGATGAAGGAGATAGATTGATTAAGGCCTATATCAATGTTTGTTCAGTTGTTACTAGCTATAAAACATGACTTACATTTTAAAGCCATTTACAAACTGTAAGACTTTGGTACTTACCATTTTAGTGTCATTAACTTGCTTTTAGACATTGGTGACAACTGCCGTGCCATTAACCGACTTAAAGACATTGGCACAATTTTTTGTACCATTAACCAACTTTAAGACATTGGCACTTACAATTTTTTGTACCATTAACAGACTTTAAGAGACATTGGCACTTAGAATTTTTAGTGCCATTAACCGACTTTCAGATATTGACATGTACAACAGCAGCATTGCACAGAGCATCGTTATTATGTGATTATCTCAGTCATATATCATCTTATATTTGTATATGCCAGAATGCAAACAAAACACTAAATAATATTGAAGTAAACACTCAATAATTAAGCATGTGCATTTTATAGTATTTATCTAAGACACATAATCCTAAAGCGTAAACACCCACACAAACATCTGCCACATTCACTAATCTTTTAAGCAAGAATAATTGGTTTCATTGGAAAAATTTCTAAAAAAACTGTACTAAAATAAAATTGTTACCATTATTAGATTTCCCACGTTTCAAGATGTTCAATATCGGAACCGACTGTTTGCGTGCAAAACGAGCACTTTCCACATCAACGCTTGTAGTTTCATTTTGTACTACCTTAGGGGGTCGTATTATTGGCAAGGTTTTAGATCTGTGTAGTTCTTTCTTCCCACTGAAAAAACAGAAAATCACAAGATGAAATACAATGGAGTGGTTAACAGAGTGAAGCGAAGTTTTCAACCTCTTTTCAAGTGTCAGTTTCATCAGGAAGATCTAATTCAACATATTCCAGTAAAAATGTTCTGTTCCCATCCAATGGTCCAACAAGCTCATGCACACACTGCATTCAGCTTTCAAGTCATGATGCTTTCCATATCAGGAGGAAATAAAAGAATCTATCTTTTTATCTTTAGATGTGATCAGTTAAGGTTGTAATACTGTAACAAAAATACTCAGACTAAAATTGACTGTTTTGACTGTTAGGTCAATCAGACCAAAAGGAAATATTTCCATGTAACCCTCTGACATTACATTTCAAGATCTATTTTTAGATCACATGACCAAAATTTGCAAAGGACCATACCCCCCAAAGGATGTTTGTAAAGCTTGGTTAAAAACAAAAGGCTTAGATGAAAACCATTCATTGGTAGGATGTTTAAACAAAATGATGACGCATAATTCATGACAAGCAGTGTTCTTGCTTTCGGTTTAGTTAAAAATAAAAAGCCTGCATACTGTCGAGGAAAGACTTGATTTAGAAATCAAAATAATAATTTTACTGAGTAACTTAAAGCAACCAGTAGCCAAACTTGAGTAATGTTCTTCACATCAAATAATTATACTGTAAAATCATTTATTCTTGTGGGGATTAAATTTCGTGGATTTTGTGGTTCACCTTTAACCAAGAAATCAAATGCTATCAAACAATTATTTTGGCCCTTATATTTATTACCTGTAATGCAAAATCAATGAATTAAGGTCCAATCGAAATGGTCCTTTTTACCAAAACAACGAAATTTCGTCCCATCGAAATTAAATGAATTTTACGGTAACTGAAATAGAATCATAAATTTGCACACAAAAAATGCATGAATACATCAAGCAACTAATGAATCACCAACCAACATGCTGGCTGGATAATTGACAATTTAAGTTTTTTAGTTAATTACATAATTACCCCTGTGAAACTGAAATCTTATGTTTTAGAACTGTTCAAGGATTGTTCTATTGCACATGGAAGCATATGAACACAGTTGAAGAACAATACCTGAATAGTTAAATAATTCAGAAAGTTCTCAATTCGTTTTTAAAATGTGCATGAACATTTTAAGGACATTTTAAGGTCAGTGCATGCATGAACGCAATCATGTCACAAACAACATGATCACAATGTATGTGCTCTTATTTTGTTTCATAAGTGCCTTAAAGCAAATATTAAGAGCATTTTAAGAACTGCACTGTTCTCACAATGTTCATTTAAATGTTCTTGAAGTATTTATAATTACCTCCCTTGAACAAAATTAAATCAACACATCATTTACCTTTGGTCATCATCTAATAAAATCCTTCCTGACTTTGCACCCCACAAATGATTCATTTTCTGTTTAAACATTGTTTTAGTTCACAGTTCCAAATATACTTGATTCTACTTGTTTAGCATTGTTTAATTGCACATTTCCACAGTCGGTGTTTAAATATGTTTTAACTCACAGCTCCAAAATATGGGTTAAACAATCACAGCGCCAAATAAACCTGTTTAAACATTACTTTGAGTTCCCACAACCAAATATTATACATTTCGTGAAAAAAATATCCAGGAACCGTTCCAATATAGTAGTCTGTCCCTAGCACTCTACTACAATTGTTTGTTTTGACATTTTCATGTCAGTTTTATTAGGACTTCAATTAGGAATATGTATACATTTATGGGATGTAGGAACAAGCCTTCATATTTGTTCCAATAGTATTTTGGTGTAGAGAACACATTGGGTCAATGTGACATATCTAGAGTAGAACTATTTCGCAAACACTGTCCTCTGTACGATGAGCACCAGCGAGATGAATCACACTTTCCGAAAGTTTCAAACAATGCATCAAGACATTCACAGTGACACAATTTTGAAACTCATCAGTCAAATAATAAGTTTGTCATGCCCAAGCAAAAATCAAGAGACAAACTACAAAAAGGTTGCTGAAGACATTCAAATAGATTCCAGTAGAAACAGTTGTGGGTTTTATTCTAATTTGCGCCACATGTGTTTGTTGAACTTGCATTCGCTGTATCAGGATGTTATGTGTATAATGGTAACAAAAAATATTTGTATTTTTTCAAATGAATTTCCAACATGAACCATCTTATATATATATACAGTTGACTATAAATCACTGTTACATGGTAATCTGAGTGAATATCTATCTAGATCTTTCAGGTTTCAAACTTAATTCCTTTCTCATCTTCAATGTTACATCCACATATTTCAATAAAATCCATTTATTTGTTAATTTAAGTTCATAAATTTCCTGATGGAGACATATTTAGTGTGGAAACGCTGAAATCAATAGAGTTTGTCTTGATTTAACTAATGCAATAGACTTAATCCAAGGAAATAAATCACATGTCTACATTAAAATTATAGTCGAGTGTATAATCCACAAAATCGAATACTTTATCCATTAAACAACAGTTGATCTATATAATAACATTATCACTATAAGAAAAGGCGTCTTTTTCACATCATATCAACACTTTTGGCACTAAATTGATCAATTGAAGCTGATTTTTCAAAATTACTGTACACTTTTCATATAACTTGCAAAACACTCAACAAGACAACCTGCTTAAAAAATTATAATAACTTCAATGTACCTAATAATTATCAAAAATCATTATTTAAATCTCAAAATGATCTGTAATCTCAGTTTTGAATCTCACAATTTCAGAAACTAACTGGCTGCTATGTAATATTTGTACATTTCACTGATACTCAGTAATTGTCATTTTAATGACTCAGGTATAGCACTCACATATATTTAAATCTCAGTTTCCTGTAGTTCACAATTTACAATTCTAGAACCTACTAAATTTAATATAATTTTGTTTATACATTTCACTGATACTCAGTTATTGTCATTTTACTGACTCAGGTAGCACTCACAGGTAACACACAGAAATATTTATAATCAATGATCTAGAGCCACTGTTACCGAATTGTTGACATAACAAAAATTGCTAGAGACAATAACTTTATCAATATCACAAACTGTGATAATGACTATATGACGATATCAATCGGACCCGGGTAAACAATGCACATGTATCACTGTAAAATCATTTAATTTCAATGGGGCAAAATTTCGTAGTTTTGGTAAAAAAGAGTATTTCAAATGGACGTGAATTCATGGATTTTGCATTTCAGGTAATAAATACCATGGTCAAGAGTATTGTTCGATGGGATTTGTTTTTGTGGTCGAAGGTGAATCACGAAATCCACAAAATTTAATCCCCTCGAAAATTAATGATTTTACAGTATTCTACAGACAAAACATCCGAGCACATGAGTGGGTCATGAGGCTCCGGAGAATAGGGACGAATGTTTAGTGTCGTTGGTAATAATTGTAAGTCTTGTATAATAATGATCACAATTGCTTCAATACTCGAGGGATTTACAGATAATCTATAAATATGTACTAAACCTACATACGACAGATAAATTTAGCATAAAGTCGTCCCTCGTGGCGTAATGCAATCTATAATTGTATACTGATCGGGTTGGACTGAATAATTACATAATTCGACCGAATTTCGGCCATGTGTAAATGGTTTTTTTGAAGCCTTATACATATATATTGTGAGACATTTACTGACATTGAAGTTCTAGGTGGGTGGGAAATACCATTTATCATTTACAGGAATAACCAAGTGCCCTAGTTGAGAATTGACATTACACCAGAGAAGAGATCACTCTGCCTGGTTGTTTGTTGAAGGCTGCTTGGCAAAGGTTTTCAAGTTGATCCATTGGACCATGTGATTATAATTTACTGTTAAAATTGATTTAAAGGGTATAGATTGACAACTGGAAGGAAAATTATTTATAAAGAATACTTTTCAAACGTCATAAATTGTGTCTCAATGTTTCTTAAGTATGTTGCTGAAAATAATTATATATATTGCAAATTTCATTGATTAATTCAGTCTTGGCAAATAACATCAGATGTAATGACAGAATTGAAGAAAGCTCTAATATAAAAGAAGTTTAACAAATAACCAATTCCCAAGAGAGTTGTAAAAACTTGCAATAGAAAATTTATTTGAAAAGTTTCTTAACGCAAAAAGGCAATTACAAGTTCATTAATTTTACATTACCAATTAAACATAACATTAAACAATCTTCAACAAACCGGTTTTAGACTTAAGAGAATGTGAATTTTTAACCCCCCAGCAGCCATGTTTTTTTCAGAACTTAATAATTTACAAAGAACATTGAAAGACTCTTGAATATTTACTGCCACAAACCATACATCAAAACATTTATATTTAATGGTTTTGGACATGGTCAACAGTTTTTTTTACAATTTTCTTGGACTGTGACCAGCAAGAATCATCCTCAGATTACAAGTTCAGTACATGTGCACTAAGCTCTGGACCACATCCACTGAATTTATTCTTAATTTAAAGTAAAACATTGTCATCGGGTCCCGAGGGTCTCATAATAAACAGATCTGTTTCTTCTTCAATTGACAACTGAACGGTTTTGAATGATGACTGACAACATTTTTCAATGCCATTAAGTGAGAGTTATTATTATTATTATTATTAGTTCAAGTCCCAGTTTGTCAGTTAAATTTCACGATGCTATTTTATTGCTTTATAAATACCATATTTATTTGTGATCCAAATAGCAAATAAATACTAAAATCCCCAAAATACAAATCCCCAAAATAGGAGGAGTTTCAGTTTGTAGCGACACCTAATTATAGGTTTGTCTAATTATGAAAATAAATTATATGCAGAAAATTTCAGAAAATTCTATGCTTACTCCTGGATAATGTTTTGAATACTGTGGTCTTGAAATATTGAGGAAGGAGGAAAGGGCTGTAACGAAAATTTAAAAACAATTGTTTTGAATAGTACACTGTAATTTTTTTCAAAAAAAAAAAATTCAAATTCATTGGTTGAAAATGAATATGACTTGAGAGAAATTATTGTAAATTGAATAAATGTTTTTTAATCACTTTAATCTAGAAGTAAACCAATTAAGACGCTGAATTTAGAAATGTAATTTGTAGAGTACCACTATCTGTAATAGAATGGTCATCAAGTTTTTCACTGAAGGCTATAATTTGTTCCTAATTGTTTCTAAATTGTTTTGTTGTTGTTGATGTTGTTGTTTTTTGAGAAGCTTGAAATGTATTATCCGGCAGTATTCAGAGTTCTGCAGATTCTAGATTAAATTTCTAAACTAAATTTACAGGCCCGTAGTCATGCAGGGTTAAACCAAGACACTTGCCTGGATACAAGTTTGAGAAATAACCTTATTTAAATTAAACAATGAAAATCGATTTCTGCACATCCTGCAAATTGTCAAGGTAACCCTTATAAACTTTGTGATTTAAATCATCAAATCACAGAACTTAGCCAATTAAAATGCTAGCTTACACATACCTTGACATTAACTTCAGTGAATTTGGTCATAAGGGGGAATTAGACATTTTCGATTTTTTGATGTCTATATAAATCCCCACCCAGAGACCATGCTTACTGTCTAAATCCCTCTGGACGAGACACATAATCATGAGGTAATTCCCGGGTCTTGGAAATGGACCGAAGTCTATTCCCCGGGACTCGAGTTGATAAGGTTGTCAAATTCCCACCTGTTGGGAAGAGTTGTCTATCCAATTCCCCCATGTATCCCGCCTCATCCCTGGGCAGGCATAATATTGACTGGTGCATAAATGCCGAGACATAAACAATCCCAAGGTCAAACATTGTGACCTCAATCTAATGAATGGTTGTAAAATCATCAAATCATCATAGTAGAGCATTGGAAAAGGAGCTGATTTAATTAGATAGTTAAATAATCCTATTAGAAGAAGTGAAATCAATAGACAATTAAGATATTATAAAGCCTGATTATAGAGATACAATGACTTTTTGTAATCAGTGAAAGGCAATAAGCTGACAAACACTATCTATTTATTGATCTATTGTCTTTTTAGTTTGACACGGTTACTGTAAACCACTTTACTTTCACGATACTAACTTTTGCATTTTGCCTATCGTAGTCAAATTTGCGGCTAAAAATGATACAGATGTTATTAACTGAAAAGGAGGCGTCATATTGGTACAACAAGGTTGAGAGATAAAGCCAAGTGTGTGCCATGCAGACGTCAGGTGGCATGATGGTGTTCTGAAAACAAATCATACTAGACAATACTCTTTAAAATCATCCATGGAAACTTTGACATTGAAGACCAAAGAGAACTTAGTTACAATTGGGGCACTTGACTGCAGTAATTTCTGCATCAAACCATACAGCCTACATATCAGCAGCAACAAATGATTTAAATGCATGACCTTCACAATAACAAATCAGCAACTTAACTGACAAATGACACAGTCAGGAGTTAATAATTTGAAACAATAATGTCATCTTTTTAAGTTTTATAAAGTTATAGTATTAAGACTTTCAATATGGCAATATAGCTTTTTGCCAATCATATTGTACAGAATTCATCTACACTCATTTTGATCTGTTTAAAAAACCATTGCTTCATTTGGCGAATAGTTTGGTTGCAATTGCCCTATGGCGGATTAAATATACACATAATTACCAGAGTAATACAATATTTTACAGAAAATTTATAAACATGCTGGTATTAATTGAAGATTTAGTTACGAGGAGTGAAAACTGCATGCATCATGTTCAGGATATATTATATGTCTTTTAAACACAATAGATTCAACCTGCAAAATATCTAAGCGTTGATCACACATTCTTTGAAGTACATATTTGAAATAACAAAATATTAAAAGAATCATGCTTTTCCAACTTATTATGGATGCCACAGGAATGAAAATTTAACATAAATGAGTTAAGGAAAAGAAATGGGTTGTACCTTCAAACTATGACTATATATAGTTTATATTAGCTTAATTTTTATACTAAACAAACAAATTAATTATATTCATAAGCAAATCAACTTTGTAACAAAAAAAAACATCACAAGAAGTGAGAATATGCTTAATAGTATATGATTTAATAACAAGCACTATATTGACAAGTAATTTCTATAATGTCACATCACATGTTTTTCATATACCTGTCTCTCACAATCCCATGATGCAATATTTTCCATATAGATAAAATCTAATTATTTACACCTTTTTTCACAGAACATTTACTTATTCAGCCTCTTTTTACAATCAGTGAACAAAAGTACATCACAACAGTATAAACTAACATCAAAATATTTCATTTAATACAAGTGTCTACAAAATTGAAACCAAGTTTTTAACAAATTGCCATTACAGCATCGTAAAGGAAGCAAAATACCAAATACTAATTTCACTTTCTTACCTTTTGGCCTTTTCATTTTTTTTATCTGCACGTCTATGTTTCAGTAATCCTAGTAGGTAGCTGATTACTCTACAAGTTGTCCGGAAACGCATTTCTTTTATCATTGGATCCAAGTTAAGAGAACAATCACAAAGTTTAGAGAAGCAACAAAGATCACAGAAATAAAAGTTTTAAAAAATTATTATTCAGTACCACCAGTATATATCACAAATATATAAACACACTGGCTGTCAACTGTTTCCTAACCAATACAGAATGAGGAAACAAAATCACGAACTTCCAATAAACTTCACACGTCTCAAACTGCATGTCATCCTTCATACCACCATCATGGCTAGCAACATCCTTACAAAGCCACGCTTATCTTAAATCTTAAAAGTTCAAAAAAAAAATCAGTAAAAGTCGAGAGATTGTGATAACCTTTATATTATAATCCACAGCATCTAATAAGATTCTTTTATTTCTATTCACAGTAATAAAAGCAATATTAAAATGCAATAAAAGCAATCAAGAGATGTAAATTAGCCAATAATAAGAAATGTGAGCGTCCCCTGAGATGTATCGTAAGTTCGTTTGTAAGGGTTTGTTAGTGTACCCAGTATAGCGGGGAGTAATCAGTACACTCGGTACGGTCTTATCATCAAGTGATAGAATTGATTCGTGGAATATCAGGCTGATGACAATGTGACAAACGTGACAGACATACAGCCTCCTTGTATTGTTTTCCATCAAATATTATTGACACTATAGCATCACAAGCCTTTATTTACTTTCATTAATAAAAACCTTAAATAACTCCACAAATACGCTGGAAGCTCAGTTGACGTAAACATGTGTATGAGTTGTTGAAGGTATGCTTATTTCACAACATTTTATTGAAAAGGTTACAAAATTAAATTGTCAACAAGTTTTGTTTACACAGAAAGTCATGCGTAATCAAGTAGTTACATAGAGCTTTATTCAGATTCACGTATTAATGTGGTTTTTCACGTTAACAATACAGCAATTTAAGTTACAGCACCCCAGAGGATTGTTATAATCACAGACAGGGTTTCGATTAATTCCGATCACGATGGAAGCCGCCGTCGTGGATCAGTCTGTCGTGACGTGAATATATTCTCTGCCAAAATCTTGTAACAAGTTAACACACATAACGTTTGATCAGGAAATCAGGGCCTGACTCAATTTCCTCCAACATCAAACATATGACAAGTTATGACGTATTTTGGAGGCAATCTATTGTTATTTCCTATGCCAGGTTTCCTAGATCTAGGGAGAATAGACGAAACTGTCAGTCAACAAATCTGTAAAATGAGAAATCTTTAGCATTACATGAATCCTTTAATGTCGAATATGAGGATTTATACGGATTTGGACACAAACCATTTAGGAGAAATATAAATAGCATGTACCAGTATAGCACGTATACAGTCTAGGTTTGTAGCCAAGTCAAGGAAGCTTGCTGGCAGTACAAGATTTTGGACATCTGAATCATTTGTTTCCAGCTTAGTGTCCTTAGGAAGGTAATGGATCATGTGAGAGGATGCAGCCCAAAATAAATATACTTATATCTAAGTCCTTGGTCCGATATCTAACTTTAGCCTAAGAATGTCCACAATTAGCTGTATCATTTTTTTACAATTTTTTATATAGATTACATTTTAAGTTTCATAAACTTTTAAAGATTTTCAAGTCACATTCAAGTAGTTGTGTACTACCTTGTCATTTGAAACAAAAAACTAAAATACAATTCTGAGTAAGCCAATATCAGCTTATTCAAAACTACATGCAAGTCTTGTATAATAACCTTTAGTTTGTCACACATAAAGTATCATAAACATCAACTTTACATTTTATATTCCTTTTAAAACCAGAAAAATAGAAGCATTATGACAGAGTGCGTAAGTTACAGATGTGACAAATAATTCTCTACAGTAATATATCTCCTACTGAGAGTCAGAAAGTCTGGTAGGCTGATGTCAAGCATGAAGTAATTTAAGGACCGGCATTGAGAATTTCTACCCATTCATTTATTCCGAATGATCCACGGGAGAGACAGTTAAAGACGGACAAATCTCTCACAAATTGCATATACAACAGGTTTCTATCCCTCGGTGGTATTATTAAGACAAATCAAACACAAATCAACCATAAATCACGGGGACAAGAAAAGAAGCAATTAGGACACTGAAGTACTTGGTGCTGTTGTTTGAGACGGGGATAATCAGCCACAACAGAGGACATATATCAATCATGTGGTATGGTAACAACACTCCCTCAGATTGCAAAAAACATAAAACCTGCAGCAATCCTAAAATAACAGTAGGCTTTTTCAAAATTGCTAGCACTTTACTACAATTCTAAGGACTCTTGCAGACAAATAGTTTGTGAACAACAGTGATTTTCTCCAAGTGCATTTAGAATACTAGCATTGCACTCACAGACAAATATAGCTGTTTGCTAAAACCTGCAAACCAAAAATAAAAGAAGCCTGCTTTTCAAAATTGCAAGCATTCTAAATTCTAAAGGTTCTTGCAGACAGTTAGCAAACAACAACGATTTTCTCCAAGTGCATTTAGAATTATATTATCCATGCACTCACAGAAAAACTAGCCAGTTTGCAATATTGAATGATTATTATACACATACTCAAGGTTACGATCTGCAAGGATATTCAACTTCAACATTTAGTGTTCTAAAAATGCACTTAATTGCAGACATAACAGCAGTATGCATTATTGAACAATTATTACGCTTGCACTCAAAAGTAATGACAATTAAACACCCCAAGGAGCGTATCAGTATGAAGGTGACGATGGTTCTACGAAAATAGAGAAATTATCTGGCGGTGCTCGGGTGCATTGGGTCAGTGCATTATTGATTTGGAATATTTAGTAATAAATATAATCTAGTTAAGATGGGTACATAGCTACCATTAGGTGCCCTTGTGAGTCCATGTGTGGAAGTAGCTTATTGCCCTAAGAATTTTGATTGTTAAATGGCCATAACATTTTTAAATTATTTTATAATTTTTTTTATATTTATTTATTTTATTTATTGATCAATTAATGTATTTACTTGATTGTGTTTTAAGCTGCATCAACTGTGAGCTAGAGTCAACAGACAATATCAGATGAACCTAGCACAGATACAGACATAAGAAACCTCCAGAGGAATTGTAACAGTGTAACTATCTAGTTAGGTAGGATTTGCGCTTCGGGATCCAGAGGTCCCGGGTTCGATTCCCCTCTGGACCACTGGTTAATTTCTCTGAGCAAGACCCACAGCTCCACTCCACCATGGTGTAAAATGGTACCTGTGAGGGCAGTGTCTATTCTTGGGCGCCGCAGATCGATGTTAGCTGCCACACCACAGGAGAGAAATAGTCTCTCCAGGGAGACATGAGTGTAGGTTTCCATATGTAGCCCAATGACCAGGGGAAGTTGAAATGTCAAAGGGTGCTATAGCGGCCTAACAGCTGAAAAGAGTCCTAGAAAATTGGTAACTTAACTTATCTCTAGTTGTGTGGGAAACACTGAAAAACATTAATTTTAAAACCTGCAGTGAATAATGAACCTTTGACTAAATGAGTTATGTCAATTATAAGCAGAAAGTTTTTGAGGCAATATTTCCCGATACTATAACTTCAATGTCCCAGGGAATTCTCAGAGTCTTCTCTGTGTCTTCAGCAATTTGAATAAATAAATTTGGAGATTAATTCTACAGGATATAACTTACATATATACAGATATTGAAGCGTGAGGAGGGAATAAATTGCAATAGAATAAGATATTAAACATTGTTTGAGAAGATATGCACTGTAGGATATATAATCTATCAAATTATCTACTTCTTTAAATCCCTTAAGGTAGAAACAGCGACAAGCGTTAATTCCCTTAAGGTGGATATATAGACAAACGTTGTTAATCAACACAAACTAGATTGGTAGACACAGAAAGAAAACCCTGGGAAACTGTTACAGTCTTTCATCAAGGCACTGTTCATTGTTATGAAACACCTTAGCAACACCATTGATAGTCTTGATTAAAGAAACTTTCAGTTCACAAAGTATGCAGATCTAATCTAGAAGTCATTTGTACCGTGGCTATATATAGTATGAACATAT
The DNA here is from genome assembly GCA_963678985.1 of Spisula subtruncata. Lineage (NCBI taxonomy): Eukaryota > Metazoa > Mollusca > Bivalvia > Venerida > Mactridae > Spisula > Spisula subtruncata. Next base: position 2,270,016 of record OY787660.1, on the reverse strand, counting down.
TCCCTGGAGGGTTCAAAGCTATTAACAAGGCACGTAGATGGTTACATGCTATAATACATGGAACTAATGAGTTAGTACTTTCTGAGTAAGTTCAGACTTTACTTTTATATAGGGAACTTAATTATAAAATTTTGTGATATTGTGATAAGCAAATAACTAATTTGGCTACTTTATGTACATAATGAACAGAATAATTTGATATAAGAGAAGTACTTTATTCACAGCAGAATAGTACTAATACAGGCTGTCCAAAAAGAAAGTGTACAGTTTCAGTGTCTATTTATCAAATCTCTGCTATCAAACAGAAAATTTGTACATGTATAGACAAAAGATGTAAGCTTTTTCCAGTACTGGTTTTAAGATATTTTGTAACAAAAGGGCCAATTTTCTAAAATTACCTTATTTTTTCTGTGATATTATTTTGAAGTCATTAACAATATTTTCACAATGTCTGTCTTGCTGATATGTATACTTTCTTTTTGGACATCCTGTAGATGAAGAGCAGTGTGAATGTGCTCCAAGATGCACTTTAACAAAGTACCATGTCTCTGCTTACAATAAAGGCTTATGCCCGGAGGAAGCCTTGCCCATTATAACGAATTGGTTAAGTCAATCAGGGGCCATAATTCTGTTAAAATGTTAAATAGTGTTATATGGCATTGACAAAGAAATGACTGCTTCAGAAGAACACAAGAATTGAAGGATTACAGAATTAATTCAAGATTTCTTTTACTTTTGTTAGGCCACAACTCTAACCACCTCAAATGTGGTAGCTTAAATTGGGTAAGTGTGGACAGACAAACAAAACTCCTGCATTAGTAGATGCTGCTGGGCATAAAATTCAAGTTCATCTTCGTTTGATCACATATAATTCAGAAATGGAAAAACTAAATCATGAAATTAATGACACAGACAAAACACAATGTAGCCATGCAGATGAAATAATGATTCAATTATAAATTCTCATAAATAAAACTGGAGGAATAATTTCTGTGGAAAATGAGTTTACTCTCAGAAAACAAGACATGCCTCATTCATCCAATTATATTACAATATGAGGAAGGCAGGCAAGTGAAGCCATTAAATACTTGTAGAAAACAGTTTAATGTTTTCAGACATCAACAATGTATGTAATATATGTGTTTTAGGGTCCCTAGATGATACAGCTGTTAGATGGAGACAGGATAGTATTATGTATAGAGACTCTAACTGAGTTTATTTATTTTAGTTTTAATACTTCCATTTATATCAGACTAAATCCCTCCTGCTCTGTGGAATCCATATGTCCATGTGTATAGTTATCATAGAAGAAACATTATATAATCAATAAGGTCTTACAGCAATTGCATGCTACAATCCTGCTGTCTAAGGGCTTTACAGCAAATGAATGTCAAAGTCCTGTAGATAAGTTAAATCAAAGCGCCGATGGCACTGGAAGAACAGGGATTGTTCCTGTCGTCAGAAAAATATTTTTCCAGTCACAAAGCATATTAGGCCATATGTATGTTCCAGCATCTAGTTAATACATTATTACCTCTACTGCCTATACTACTCGCAGTATTTAAACGTTGAGCGTTTATCACTGACCGGATGGTTAACATAATACAGTCGCTGTCTCCATATATTTACCAAGGTTCCTGCTTGTGCTAAGTTATCATAAACACTGTCTCGGCTAAAGAGTAGACAATGAAGTCCAAAGTCATCCTGTGGAATGCGCAATTGGACCTATTTTAAGCTCGCAATCATATCCAGTATATTTTTAACGCTAACACAGACCAGGAAGCAAAGCTCCCTGTTCAAATATCAAATCATTTAAGATGGTTGCACATGCTACATGTTTGTAAGACTTGCAATGAGATAAACATATGCAGATTACACAATTATAGACAAATAATGAAGTTCAGAACATTCCCAATCTTCAACTTGTGTTTTATCTTTTAGATGAAGTCAGGATAGTTATAAATGAAAGCTTACAGATCATGCCTTCATACAGATCTCAGAGGTTTTGATTTTTTCTTCCTCATTACAAACAGCCATCCATCTATTTGAAAGGCAGACTCAATCAGTCTCTAGAGGTTTGCATAAAAATGCATTTTTCCTTGACAATTTTAGCAAAGCAGACAAAATCTAGCAATCATTCTAGTTCTAGGAACGCAGTCTTATCAACCCAAATTGTTTTTACAATTATAAGCCAGAATTGTTGTAAGCATTTTGAGGAAACAAAATTAACCCAAACATATTATATTAAGCATGATTGATTTTAGGTTAGAATTTAATTAAGATACTAATATTAAGATTCGTATTAAAGCACATATCTCTCCAACTTTCAAATTTCATTACATGATATCTACATCAAGCTGATGGCTTAATTTACTAAATTGAAGCTAGCAGTATCACTCAAGCTGATATATTTAACAATCCCACAAAATGTAAACTTGACCACAAAATGGAACTTGACAAGTATTTCTTCACATAATATAGCACATGCATCAGTGACCAGTTCTACATGTGCATATATTTGTGCCATCTGTATACACATCGTGTAGCATATGCATCAGTGACCAGTCCAGCATGTGCATTGTGCCATCCGTATATACATCGTGTAGCATATGCATCAGTGACCAGTCCTCCATGTGCATTGTGCCATCCGTATACACATCGTGTAGCATATGCGTCAGTGACCAGTCCTCCATGTGCATTTGTGTCATCCGTATACACATCGTGTAACATATGCATCAGTGACTCGTCCAGCATGTGCATTGTGCCATCCGTATATATATCGTGTAGCATATGCATCAGTAACCAGTCCTCCATGTGCATTGCGCCATCCGTATACACATTGTGTAGCATATGCATCAGTGACCAGTCCTCCATGTGCATTTGTGTCATCCGTATACACATTGTGTAGCATATGCATCAGTGACCAGTCCTCCATGTGCATTGTGCCATCCGTATACACATTGTGTAGCATATGCATCAGTGACCAGTCCTCCATGTACATTGTGCCATTCGTATACACATCGTGTAGCATATGCATCAGTGACCAGTCCAGCATGTGCATTGTGCCATCCGTATATACATCGTGTAGCATAAGCATCAGTGACCAGTCCTCCATGTGCATTGTGCCATCCGTATACACATCGTGTAGCATATGCATCAGTGACTCGTCCAGCATGTGCATTGTGCCATCCGTATACACATCGTGTAGCATATGCATCAGTGACTCGTCCAGCATGTGCATTGTGCCATCCGTATACACATCGTGTAGCATATGCATCAGTGACTCGTCCAGCATGTGCATTGTGTCATCCGTATACACATTGTGTAGCATATGCATCAGTGACCAGTCCTCCATGTGCATTGCGCCATCGGTATACACATTGTGTAGCATATGCATCAGTGACCAGTCCTCTATGTGCATTTGTGTCATCCGTATACACATCATGTAGCATATGCATCAGTGACCAGTCCTCCATGTGCATTGTGCCATCTGTATACACATTGTGTAGCATATGCATCAGTGACCAGTCCTCCATGTGCATTGTGCCATTCCTAAACACATCGTGTATCATATGCATCAGTGACCAGTTCTGCATGTACATTGTGCCATCCGTATACACATTGTGTAGCATATGCATCAGTGACCAGTCCTCCATGTGCATTTGTGTCATCCGTATACACATCATGTATCATATGCATCAGTGACCAGTTCTGCATGTACATTGTGCCATCCGTATACACATTGTGTAGCATATGCATCAGTGACCAGTCCTCCATGTGCATTGTGCCATTCCTAAACACATCGTGTATCATATGCATCAGTGACCAGTTCTGCATGTACATTGTGCCATCCGTATACACATCGTGTAGTACGTGCATCAGTGACAGACATCCATATGTACACATTATAACACATGCATGCTGGTGACAACTTTAAGCAGACACTATTGCACCGCCATGAACCAAAGTGACACCATTACAGACAGTGTGGCACATGAATGTGTTACAATTGTTAGGTGACATTTATACATACAATATAACAAACTGTACCAGTACTGTCTCCCTATAGAACAATGTTCTTGGAAAACGTCATGTTTTGCTACAGTGCAATATTTTGCTCTTGGGAGGTTCAACTTGGATTAACAATGCACTGATGGAAACCAATAATGGTGTTTAAGATGAGTTTAATTGCTGAAATAAAGGCCACTCAATGAAATAAAGACCCATCCAATCATTTCCTTTTCATTTGAACAAACTGATGTGATCGCAATAAAACCATAGGAACAAATCCACTAAGTAAACAGGTCCAATGGAATTTAAAAGAATAATTGATTTTAAATACCAATTATGTCCCCGTGGTGGTAATTGCAATTAAGTGCTGGGTAATGATAGAATAGCTAATGTGTTCTCATCGGAGAAATGTTCTCAATACAGGATGATTAAAATGCTTGAGAAATTGGTGACAAAATGCCAGAAAAAAAACTAACTTGACAAAGGTGGAAATTCAGCATTTTTTAACAAGATTAGGTGCTGAATTGTGAACAAACATTAAGACAGGAGAAAATGAGAAAGAACTCAGTGAAACAGAGGAGAAACCTGCACATCATCATTGGGCTGTGAACAGTTGTCCCCAAGAGACATAGTTAGCATAATTAATATAACTCTCTGCAGGAAACATTTTTTCTTTTGTCATCTACGGTTACACAATTGACCGATGGTGGTGGAGCCACATGCATTGCAGGGCTGGAATACCAGCTACATAATCAGTTACAGAATGACTTTCATTACAGCTACATAATCAGTTACAGAAGGGCTTTCATTACAGCTACATAATACGTTATAGAAGGCCTTTAATTACAGCTACATAATACATTATAGCAGGGCTTTAATTACAGCTACATAATACGTTATAGAAGGGCTTTAATTACAGCTACATAATACGTTATAGAAGGGCTTTAATTACAGCTACATAATACATTATAGAAGGGCTTTAATTACAGCTACATAATACATTATAGAAGGGCTTTAATTACAGCTACATAATACATTATAGAAGGCCTTTAATTACAGCTACATAATACATTATAGAAGGCCTTTAATTACAGCTACATAATACATTATAGAAGGCCTTTAATTACAGCTACATAATACATTATAGAAGGCCTTTAATTACAGCTACATAATACATTATAGAAGGCCTTTAATTACAGCTACATAATACATTATAGAAGGGCTTTAATTACAGCTACATAATACATTATAGAAGGGCTTTAATTACAGCTACATAATACATTATAGAAGGCCTTTAATTACAGCTACATAATACATTATAGAAGGCCTTTAATTACAGCTACATAATACATTATAGAAGGGCTTTAATTACAGCTAAATAATACATTATAGAAGGCCTTTAATTACAGCTACATAATACATTATAGAAGGGCTTTAATTACAGCTAGATAATACATTATAGAAGGGCTTTAATTACAGTTACATAATAAGTTATAGAAGGGCTTTAATTACAGCAGGGCCTTTTTTCCTTCTAAAACAGAGGCCAATCTTTGGTGACTTCCCAATCGCAAAAATCTTCTTTTTTTTCCCAATTTCGTAAAATAATTTCCCAAAAAACCAATGCTAAATTCCAAATGTATTGAAATTTCGTACGGAATGGTTCATACGGAACGGAATGGCGTTTATCCATTGTTCAGTTAAAATGAATAAAAAATATGTATCATTCGATTGGCATTACTAATCAATTAAACTAACGGCCGTCAATTTATTTTTTAAATTAATTACGAGTGCGACATTGCGGAAGCAATATTGCATTTGTTAAAGCGACTCGACGACGGGGCCGCCATTTTGTTATGCAGAATAGCTTAAGTCCGATACGGGACCGTACCATTCGTATGCGGGTGGAAAATATGTTCGAAATTGAAATATCAAGGACAAAAATCATAATATTAATTGACAGCTCATATCGTCATACAATGGAAAGGTATATTATGTTTAAAAAAGAACTTTAAAGAAAGAATGATAAGTTAGAGAAACTAAAGGTGACAGTTGTGGGCTATATTAAAATGGGGCTTTTGTTGTTCATGAAAAGTTAGGACTTCTTAACTTTATAATAAAACATGAAAGCCCTGGATGATTTAACATGTATGTGGACTGCAGTTTCCTTTTTGATGTAGTTGATGAAGTTAATTTCCTTTTTCCCGATTTGGCTGAAAATCGCGCTTGAATTTCCCAAACTGACAGGCTAAGGCCTCTTCCCAATTTTTGGAAAAAGGCCCTGTACAGCTACATAATAAGTTACAGAAGGGCTTTAATTATAGCTACATAATAAGTAACTGAAGGGCTTTAATTACAGCTACATAATAGTTAAAACAAGACATGATTTAGGGGTATATAGTAAAAGTAACAATGAGCTGTCACAAAAATTCCATCCCCTGCGATCAACTATACATTAAGGTTGGTAATCCGTGAATGTTCGCGGAAATTCTTCCCAACAGTTTGTGAGAAGTTCAACACACAAGATGTCATTTAATATATGAAAATATATGTACAGACTTAAATGGACAGCACCAATGCTATGTAACCCCCCCCCCCACACACACACACTTATAAATAAGAGAGGGGGTACAACAATTATGGAAGGTCTTGAATTACAGCGACATAATAAATGACATTAAGTCTGTGTAATAATTAAATAAAACCAAATTACATCATTCTATAGTCTGATCAAAGTTAAATGATAATGGTTGTAATTATAAGCTCATCCATCAGGTAAACTACATTTATCTAGGTTTAACTGGGTATACCCAAGTTAACATTATTTCCACTATTCTTTGAATGGGATTATAAGTTCCCTCATTTAAGTATTACTTATTGAATCGACAGTACATGTTTAATATTACAGATTTTTTGGCTTGTTTTAAATCAATTGTATGGTCATCCAGTCAACACATTGTCTCATAATATTACAACCTAAGCTTACTGGATTTTCAGCTTTTAAGTTCAATAATTGTCAGTTATTTTCATAAATTAATTCATTAAATAGAAAGTTTAATCAACCATAACATGTCATTATAATATCAAATGATAAAAGCGGCTGATAAAAAGTCTGAATCCATAAGGGTATATTTATTTGGTCAGCAATTTGTTAGAAAATATATTACACAAAGATATATCACTATTCTTAATCTATGTGCATTCATATACAAAATAAATAAACATTTTCTCATTCTTATTTAAGATGAGAATATAATTTATTCAAACAAAAAATAAACAAACTCTTCATTCTCATGAGGTGCTGGCTACCACAAGTAATGAGGTGTCTAGAGTGATTCATATATTTTGAAAGAACTTCTAAATTGTTTCACAACTATGTCTAAAACAAATTACCATAAAATAAAAAAATCTTCACAAACCTTTTCTTCTTTTTCGACTTCTGAAGTAATAACAAAGCTGCGCTAGGAAAGTCAAGTTTCTTATTTTTGTCATCACCATTCAAAGTTTTCCATTTTCTATAAACTTTTTGCCACAATAAACTCATCCTCATAATAGTCATTAACACGGAAATAATTAAACCAACAACACAAAGATAGACTGACGTTAAAATGGAAATAATTAAAAGAACCGACTCCAGAATGAACGTTTAACACAGAAGTAATTGTAGAACAACTTAGACACTAGCGAAAAGATGTTTTTTAGTTTCTACGTATCAGATGATTAGTATTGACAATAAAACTTGGTTTTCCTTAAAATGTAATCGTAAGAATTGGAGCAAGCTCTCGGCAATAATTCCTTATTGGTTACAGATACTGCATACAGAACAGTGTTAACATCAAGTCTGCGAATGTCTCACTCACTTTTCTTAGTAAATAATTTAACCATAAACAAACAGAGCTAACAATTCAATATATGTGCAGTACTTTGTGAGTTAAATATCCTACAACACAGAATATTCTAAACTTTCCCGAGTATTCAACGGAACAGTACGGAACCCGTATAAGTCACAATGTCATGTGATTACCAACTCGTTATTTCACAATTCACTTGAGAGACAGTAATTACAAAACGTATCGGTATTCCTCAATGGATCCAGCATGGATTAATTGGTAAAGAAATTAAAAAGTATTTATTGGTAAAATTTGAAAAGGAGAAAAAAACATGAACAGTGAGTGAGTAGCGTTATTCAAACAATAGAATCCTATACAAGACACACATTGTCATTCATCAAACAGTAGTATTCAAACAGACAGACTCAATATTCAGACTCAATGTTCAATAATAGTAAAACATAAACTCTGTGAGTGTGTCTATATAAGTACAAAGATTAGACTCGTAACATCTTCGATTACATACTTATCGGGGCAGTTTGTACTTAAATAATCAATCAAAAGACATGAATTTGTTTTATATTCATCGTTTTAACAGTGGAGGGCCACTTTCAATCAATTCAAACCCAATAATTTGTACATAATGCTTTTTTGTGCCTTAAATGCTTTGCTGTTCATCGTTTCCATCAAGGGCCTCATTCAATCAAATCCAATAATTAGTACATTGTGATATTTGTACCTTAAAAAATGATTTGCTGTTTCTATACAGGGTGGCCTTGCCTGTCTGATATAATTGTTTCATCTTTTTTAATCACTTCATGGGAGGATGTGATTTGTGAAGCCTGACCGTATTTGACATCTTCTATCCATCAAGTGTTTAATGAGAGTCACCGAGGTTAGATTTAAGTTTCAACATTAGTGTAGGAAGGTGATGAAATGCTCACATACAGTTCCTTCAAAGTCAAATGAGAACAGTTTACAAACATTAGCTTGTCCATTAGGTAAACAATGTTTATCTAGGTTTAACTGGGTATACCTGAGTTAACGGTAATCCCCAGTATTCTTTTGAATGGGATAGTTTCCTCACTAGTATTACTTATTGAATCGACTATACAGCAATATCTTTTGTTTGTTACTTGTGACAACAATAATTCTTTGGCAGCGTCGATCAGTCTATTCTATCATAGAGAAATATTGTCATATGTTTCAGAACTTCTTCGGTTTCAAATGAATTCAGATGAATTTTGCTTAAAATTGCCTCATAATAGTTTCTTTGTCCTTGATTTGGTACGCTCCTGTTATTATCATCAATATTTATAAGATGGTTTCGTAAGAATCGCGTCATGAAGGTTTGCTTTTTTAAAATCAGAATACGTTGTCTGACGTCATCAGTCACCTGAGTTTAACCTGAAGCGTGATCATTATACATTGTTTACTTATAGAGGTTAGACGTGTTTGTCCAGCTATTGATATGCAGTACAGTTACACTCGTGTTGCAATATTACTTAATGGGATTTCTTAGAAATGTTCCATTTAGATTAACGATAGATTCAGTGTAAGCAAACATAAACCAATTTAATCCTTAACTTTGCACTTTTACAATTTATCTGTCAGTGCAACAATACTGTATCTCTCCATAGTAAAATGAGATATGACCTTGTTGCACCAAAGGGATGGTTATCATTTTAGTTTATAATGTTTGATATTTAATTGTACAACATTGGGTTGTTTCTTGCCAACAGCAATATTATAGCTGATGTCAGTAATAGCAGCAGGTCATTGAGGTGCAACTCTTGTTATTGCATGTATTTAATTATAGCTTGCATCCAGACACAAGGCAATTGGTAGCACAGCTCAGTGCCGCCTAATCTGGTGACCTTGGTTCAAATCCATGTGGACATAATATGCCTGCCATATTCAGTAGAAAGCTGACTGGCAAATGAAGGATATGCTCAGAATACGAAAGTTTATTTTGCATAAAGCATAATACAATGCTTTTAACAAATATGTACAAATAACAGAGATGAAAAACAAGGTGATCATAAAGTACGATCGAATGTACTTTTATTCCGTGTACAAGATAATTTTGTTATGCAGTACAGTATTACAACTTGTGATTGCTATTATTTCTGATATAACATCCAGACATACACAATTACTGTACACCATTACTACACCAGCGATCCTATCTGCACAATATAAGTACAGAAACAAATGAGCAAAGTCAAGATCAACTTCAATGTGCACAAATTGGTAACACAATGTTGATCCTCAATTATCTACTGTAGCATATTAATTAGTAAGGACTTACATCTATACATAAAAGGGCAGTAACTCTGTACCTCAGTACATCAGTAAGGGTACTAACTCTTTAACTAGTTTTAAAGATATATAACACTGATTTTATGTGTCTTGTGTTAAAGACATATAAGAATCAACTCCTACGCTGGCCAGCTACTGGCTCTTTTGTTAAGGATCATACTTTACAGGTTGACCTACCAATATATTATGCTACAAAAAAAACACCAAACCTCCATAGATCTCATAGCTTTGGACCTATGATTATAATAGGGTGACCTGGGTCTTAAAATTGCTAAGTTGAAATTCAACTCCTAATATGTCAAATTAAACTAAGACATAAAGTGACAACCTTGACACATACAATGTATTTGTAATGTTTTTCCCCAGGAAACACATACACTCTTGGTATGCCCTTTGGTAAATTAAGGACAGCAACACAAAAACACAACTTTAAAACCATTGATTCTATTTCTGCATTCCCTCAAACCATTTCAGTACAGTTAATTGTGTGCTACATTTTGTACTAGAGTAATAAAACACATGGGTGCATTAGTGCCATGTTTCCTACAATAAATGGATTGATGGAATAGATTTAGGTCATTAAACAACAAAAAGTTTTATTTGTCTCCAGAATTACATAAGGTAAGTAACGGTCTGATCCTCCAACATATAAAGGTGCTGTCATACATTCTGACTGTTGCTAATTCAATAAGAGCTTTAGTTTCTCATCAAGGCGTCCTTGATGCATGTTAGTTCACAAGTTAACTGTGTCAGGTTATAGCCTTTTTTTCCTACACATTATCCCGGCAAGCAGCATTATCAAACACAAACAGAAATGCTCTTTTTTGTATTTTTTTTATACAATAATTTGCAATATTATTTGCTTTATATTAAACAACAATTATATGTATAGCAACAAAGTTGAGAATTAACGAGACTCGGTTCAGTAAACAATAATAAGAATTCCCCTGTGAAAAAAAATTCATGAGTTCATGAACACTTCATGAACTTCATGAAGTGTTCATGAAGTGTTCATGAACAGACAACTGATGTTCATGAACTTTCATGTTCATGAACTCCATGTTCATGAAGTCTCTGTCAGGTTCATGAACAAGGTTTCATGAACTTCAAAGTTCATGAATTATTCATGTAACTTTCATGAACTTCAAAGTTCATGAATTATTCATGAACTTCGAAGTTCATGAACTATTCACAAGATTTGACCTATTGACCTAGTTTTTGACCCCAAATGACCCAGTTTTGAACTTTGCCTCTGTGACTTTGACCCAAAGGAATATTACTGAGAAATAATTTTAAAATCAGGTAACAAATAAGAGGCTTTGTCAATGAGGCTAAAATATGGGCCTACTTTTATAGGCCCTCATATTTCCTGAACGTGTCTCACAGTAAACAACCACTGATGGCAGCACATGGTTTATCTTCTGTTAGAAAAATTTTGTTTTTGTTTTTCCTGTTTTTATGATGGTGAAATAAATGAACAAAACACCCAAAAGGTAAAATTTATTTGTGGTCAACTTTAATACTTGTTGTTTTAAATTTATGATGCATTAAATCAACAGCAATGCATGTTCCAGTTTGTACTTGAAACTTTCAATATTTCGGACAAATTTTTCGGATAATGCACTATATTTGTACCGAATAATACTTTGATTGTACTTTAAATTTACTTCTGTTTTACTGTTTAATAATGTATTGATATTTTAACTATTATCAAATTGCACAGCATGGCTTTATATACATTTGAGTTTGGACAGATTATCAAAGGGATGTTAAAGCTACTTGAATTATTAAAATTGAACAGTTGTGTTGGGAAAAAAGGAAAAGAAATAAAAAAAGATTTGTGTCATTGCCCCTGCGAAAGTTTCAAGAGCAGTTCAAGAAAAGTTCTTGCACTGTCCAAGAACAGTGTTCATGAATTGTACATGAACTGCTCTTAAAGAGTTCAAGAACTGTTCAAGTGCATTTTAAGAAAAAATGACCGCTTCATGAATCTCCAGTTCATGAACTTATTCATGAATAAGTTCATGAATAGGTTCATGAACTTATTCATGAATAAGTTCATGAACTGGGGATTCATGAAGCGGCCATTTGTCCTTCATGAACAGTTCATGAATTCATTCATGAACAAGATCATGAACTTGTTCATGAATATTTCATGAACAGTTCTTGATTTTTTCACAGGGGTATGCCTCTGTGGAATCCTTGTCCATAACAAATAGCTAGGTAATTCAGGGGCCATAATTCTGTTGTAATGTTGGATATTGAATGTTCATGAACATTTTATCAGTTCATGAACCTAATTATACTCAACAGGGAAGTTTCCCAGGTACTGATACTGAAATATTTGTATTTATCTGCTCGATGTTGCAGATCTCCTTTCCCCATGTGCACTCAATAAAAACAACCTACACATGCTGGACTTGGCGGTCATAGGCCTTATTATGGCCAACTGAAAACCGTTAAGTCGAAAAATCAGAATACAAATTATATGTAAAACATTACCAGAGTATCAAAATACCATGAGATTGAAGCTTTTATAAAGACATGATATGGCATCAATTTTAAAGGTGATAAAACGTTCTACTACAGGAAATGGATTAGCGGACACTTTAACTTGTAAAAGGAATTTAATGAAAGTCCTGATGCATTCATCAATTTGATGAGGACATTTCACACCATTACCATTATCTACCTTATTACAACAGTTAGACATGCGATCCATCTAGAGACAGAAACATGATGACAGTGAACGTTATTTGCACCATCCTATTTGATGAGTGGCTACTGGGAGTTTAATGATACTGCAACTTTACTGGTAAAGTCGATTCAATAAGTAATACTAATGAGGGAACTATACCATTCGAAAGAATAGCAGTGAATACCGTTAACTCAGGTATATAGCTTATATCCAGTTAAACCTAGATAAACATAGCTTACCCGCCAGACCATAGTATATTTACGCCAGTTCTCGATTGACTTTGCAATTACTGTATAGTGCTAGTTTATTTACCAGTCAATAAATATACTGAACTTAACAGCATAATTATGTACCATATAGATATTTAAGTCTGCGAGGAAAACTAATTCATAGTGTGCAGTAACTGTACAAATCATGTTAATTCTGACTGGTCAAAAACTTGCACTTGGACATATCTATAATAAAAGTTAAGCCTCTACTAGAGTCATTAGATGATACAGCAACAATACTTCCTTAATATGACCAAGCTATCAGACGGAAACGCTATTGTCCATCTTGCTGCGATCTTGATCTTTCAATGATTGCTGATATCACGGCACCAGATTTCAGCCATCTTCGGGCAATGTAGGAGAGTTTGTAGGAATGGTTTGATAATGACTTTTTAGACCTTAATTAACCTTGCAATTGATAACATGTCATATACAGACATCCGCATATAACAGCCTGTCTTGATGAGCCCATTGGAAACCATGTTTGGACTCAAGGTTCATCCACATACTTAACCTTTCATATAGTGTCATCAAAATCCAACTCGAGCCATTGGACGGTCAACTTGAAACGCCCAAGATTCAGGATGCAATTGGATCCTCATTTGTGCCAAATAATTTCTATTAAGCAAAAATAACCCACAATGCTCCACTTTACCAAGATGCCAGCAGACTAGGTAGATATCTGAGCAGAACTTAGCGGCTACTGTAACAATTACAGCAATAGGTGAAAGCACTTTAGACCCTTCAAGGTACCTGTTCATATAAAATATTATGTAATACAAATTGATACTAAAATGTGACCAGGATAACAAGAAAGGCGGGAAAATTTGAATTAAGCCATATAGGTGGGAAAATTAGGCATGCACAATGCACAGTGTTATTTGAGTATAGGATTGACTGTTTGTATTTATTTAAGTAACCAATTTAGCAACAGTAGACCGATCGGGTCAATGTTTGTACATAAATAAAACGGGTCAATGTTTGTACATAAATAAAACATCACATTTAATGGCACTTTTGTGTTTACATTTTGTTTGTGAGATTTAAGCTGAGTCGGACGAGAATCTTGACTTGAAAGCAGGAGATCAAAGGTTTGAGACATGTGCACTCTAGGTTACATATTTGCCTCCTCATATTGCACAATGCTAGACAATGCATTTGACGTCATATTGAAGTCTGGTAGCTAAATCAAAATATACAATTCAATATCTTATAACACAATTTGCACATCTAGCCACACTTGTGACATCAAGTCATTTATCATTGTACGAAACATTATCATAGATAGCTTAAAACATCAAGACAAAGTTCTGATTTATGTAAGAACAAATACATCCCTGTTGCAAAATAAGATCAGTCATAATCAATGTGCACACTACAACAAAACTTGAACATTTATCTTAATTATACAATCATCTCACATTCAGACCTTGACTTTTAAGAAAAGATTTAATTCAGATTTTGGTTAATTAAAGTTTCTCTATAAAGCAATCAATGTTTTGCATATTTCATTGCCATTATTCAGAAATTTGTGCAGCATGTCACAGCCAATATCTGAAAAACTGTAAACCAAACTATTTTGTGAATTCACACAAATTTTGCATGTGACCGATTATCAGTATATTTGCAACTACAAAGTTTTTGCTTTTTAAGTCTTTCCACAATGCCCATATTTATATTTCAGCGCTTTCTTAATTTTGCGATTTTCTACCACTAACAAACTCAGTGAAATTAAATCTTTCTTTGTTCAAAGTATTGTAGGTTTAAACATTTGCAGAAATTTCAGTGCATTTTGTCTTGACGGCAATGTCCTTGTAATTTGCAATTGTTGACTACGAATGACTGACTGATGCGGGACGCTGTCAATGTGTCAGGTTGTGTTGTTGTCATTGTTATATTTTATCTAACTGTTCATGTTAGTGCTCGGCTTCATCCGAATGCTGGTTTTCTCCTCCGTCTTATCAATTATTACTACTATACAGTCATGTTTGATTCATACAGTACCCTTAAATGTTCCAACTGGAATAGTGATAAATATAAATAAGTGTCTTTCCAATTAGCAACAATATATAACAAAAAGGTGTCTATATAACAGATGTTCAGTAGTCTCACTTGTATCTGGTTATTGCTGCCCAAACCAACACAAAATCATGAAAGAACCAAAGAGATGGTGTATCACACCAAAATTTCTTGTAACACACTACAGTCTCTCCCTTGAGGTCAGAGGTAATTGGGGGCGTTAACTGGGAATTGCTGAATGGTGAGTTGGCTTGGAATTTCCGAATGACCCATCACTACAAGCGTCTTAGTTGAACACAAACAAACATTAAAACAACTCATCCAATGTTTATATCTGCTGAATGATACATAAATTCTCATGTGTATAATTGTATATAAAGTGGTAATAATGTATACAAGCAAAGCCAATATATATTCCAAATTAGGACAAATTTCTCACACTTACTCTTGTCTGGAAGATAGAGAGTACCATTGGAGGCGGGCCAACTATTCACGCAATGTTCCCGATACCTTCTAGGGAAACTCTTCATATATAAACTTGCCATTTATGGGCACGGTAGAAATGTCAGAAGAAATGTCGATATCGTATTTTACCACCTAGTGATGGTTGTGACTCGGTACTGTAATCTTTGGCAGCATTCTATCATTCTGTTGCCTAATTTACACCAATGATGTCAGAATAACATTGAAGCAATGTATTACTTGATGTTTGATTGGTATAGTATGTCTGAACAAGTGAGAATAATTTGTTTACATCAATCAACTCAAGCAAACTGTTCAATTGATCTCAGTGTCGGTTTAGTACAAATGACAGATTGAAGTCTATGTAGACATACCTTGTGGAAAGTACTTGTGACCGAAGAGGATGTCTTGTATAATTCGGTCAGAAAGTAGAATACTTTAGGTTGTTTTATACCTTTGTATTGAAAAGATATTGCTTTGTCAGCGAAAAATAACAACACATACAACATGGTACATACTTTGTATCACTGGAAATTTAACCTTTGAGCTTTTGTTTCGTTGTAAGTTCCTAATATTGCTACATGATGGTGCCATACAACATAGGTTTGAATCCCACTACTGCTGGATATTGTGTATTTCACAATTATTGTACTTTTTGTGCTGTGTGGTAGCTCTAACGTCACATGTTCTAAGAAATGCAAACTTTGACAAACAATGTGTTGAACAGATCACTGCACTGGGGTAGTGTACATAGAGATAATCAGTCCTGCTTTTATGATTTGTTGTGAAAACTACCAGACACCAGCAGTCTGTGTGCTTTATACTTGTACATGAATACAGAAATGTTTCAGTGCATGGTACAAAACTTTCACAATTTCAGGAAATTTCAACTTACATGGAATTCAATCTCAGATTCTGGGTTATTTTGTAGTGTACATAGATCTAACGTTGCCCACCACATGGTCCAACAAATCCCACCTTTGACACACAATGAGTTGACTAGATCACTACACTGGGGTAGTGTACATAGATCTAATGTTGCCCACTACATGTTCCAACAAATCCAACCTTTGACACACAATGAGTTGACTAGATCGCTGCACTGGGGTAGAGTACATAGATCTAACGTTGCCCACCACATGGTCCAACAAATCCAACCTTTGACAAACAATGAGTTGACTAGATCACTGCACTGGGGTAGTGTACATAGATCTAACGTTGCCCACCACATGGTCCAACAAATCCAACCTTTGACAAACAATGAGTTGACTAGATCACTGCACTGGGGTAGTGTACATAGATCTAATGTTGCCCACTACATGTTCCAACAAATCCCACCTTTGACAAACAATGAGTTGACTAGATCACTGCACTGGGGTAGTGTACATAGATCTAATGTTGCCCACTACATGTTCCAACAAATCCAACCTTTGACACACAATGAGTTGACTAGATCACTACACTGGGGTAGTGTACATAGATCTAACGTTGCCACCACATGGTCCAACAAATCCAACCTTTGACACACAATGAGCTGACTATGTCACTGTACTGGGGTAGTGTACATAGAGCAAACGTTGCCCACCACATGGTCCAACAAATCCCACCTTTGACAAACAATGAGTTGACTAGATCACTACACTGGGGTAGTGTACATAGATCTAACGTTGCCACCACATGGTCCAACAAATCCAACCTATGACACACAATGAGCTGACTATGTCACTGTACTGGGGTAGTGTACATAGATCTAATGTTGCCCACTACATGTTCCAACAAATCCCACCTTTGACAAACCATGTGTTGACTAGATCACTGCACTGGGGTAGTGTACATACATCTAACGTTGCCCACCACATGTTCCAACAAATCCCACCTTTGACAAACAATGTGTTGACTAGATCACTGCACTGGGGTAGTGTACATAGATCTAACGTTGCCCACCACATGGTCCAACAAATCCCACCTTTGACAAACCATGTGTTGACTAGATCACTGCACTGGGGTAGTGTACATAGATCTAACGTTGCCCACCACATGTTCCAACAAATCCCACCTTTGACAAACAATGTGTTGACTAGATCACTGTACTGGGGTAATGTACATACATCTAACGTTGCCCACCACATGTTCCAACAAATCCCACCTTTGACAAACAATGTGTTGACTAGATCACTGCACTGGGGTAGTGTACATAGATCTAACGTTGCCCACCACATGGTCCAACAAATCCAACCTTTGACAAACAATGTCTTGACTAGATCACTGTACTGGGGTAGTGTACATAGATCTAACGTTGCCCACCACATGGTCCAACAAATCCAACCTTTGACAAACAATGTCTTGACTAGATCACTGTACTGGGGTAGTGTACATAGATCTAACGTTGCCCACCACATGTTCCAACAAATCCCACCTTTGACAAACAATGTGTTGACTACATCACTGTACTGGGGTAATGTACATACATCTAACGTTGCCCACCACATGTTCCAACAAATCCAACCTTTGACAAACAATGAGTTGACTAGATCACTGCACTGGGGTAGTGTACATAGATCTAACGTTGCCCACCACATGTTCCAACAAATCCAACCTTTGACAAACAATGTGTTGACTAGATCACTGTACTGGGGTAATGTACATACATCTAACGTTGCCCACCACATGTTCCAACAAATCCAACCTTTGACAAACAATGTGTTGACTAGATCACTGTACTGGGGTAATGTACATACATCTAACGTTGCCCACCACATGTTCCAACCAATCCAACCTTTGACAAACAATGAGCTGACTAGATCACTGTACTGGGGTAGTGTACATAGATCTAATGTTGCCCACTACATGGTCCAACAAATCCAACCTTTGACAAACAATGTGTTGACTAGATCACTGTACTGGGGTAGTGTACATAGATCTAACGTTGCCCACCACATGGTCCAACAAATCCAACCTTTGACAAACAATGAGTTGACTAGATCACTGCACTGGGGTAGTGTACATAGATCTAACGTTGCCCACCACATGTTCCAACAAATCCAACCTTTGACAAACAATGAGTTGACTATGTCACTGTACTGGGGTAATGTACATACATCTAACGTTGCCCACCACATGTTCCAACAAATCCAACCTTTGACAAACAATGAGTTGACTATGTCACTGTACTGGGGTAGTGTACATAGATCTAACGTTGCCACCACATGGTCCAACAAATCCAACCTTTGACAAACAATGAGTTGACTAGATCACTGTACTGGGGTAGTGTACATAGATCTAACGTTGCCACCACATGGTCCAACGAATCCAACCTTTGACAATGAGCTGACTAGATCACTGCACTGGGGTAGTGTACATAGATCTAACGTTGCCCACCACATGGTCCAACAAATCCAACCTTTGACAAACAATGAGCTGACTAGATCACTGCACTGGGGTAGTGTACATAGATCTAACGTTGCCCACCACATGGTCCAACAAATCCAACCTTTGACAAACAATGAGCTGACTAGATCACTGTACTGGGGTAGTGTACATAGATCTAACGTTGCCCACCACATGGTCCAACAAATACCACCTTTGACAAACAATGAGCTGACTAGATCACTGCACTGTGGTAGTGTACATAGATCTAACGTTGCCCACCACATGGTCCAACAAATCCAACCTTTGACAAACAATGAGCTGACTAGATCACTGCACTGGGGTAGTATACATAGATCTAATGTTGCCCACTACATGGTCGAACAAATCTAGCCTTTGACAAACAATGAGTTGACTAGATCACTGCACTGGGGTAGTGTACATAGATCTAATGTTGCCCACCACATGGTCCAACAAATCCAACCTTTGACAAACAATGAGTTGACTAGATCACTGCACTGGGGTAGTGTACATAGATCTAACGTTGCCCACTACATGTTCCAACAAATCCCACCTTTGACAAAGAATGAGTTGACTAGATCACTGCACTGGGGTAGTGTACATAGATCTAATGTTGCCCACCACATGGTCCAACAAATCCAACCTTTGACACACAATGAGTTGACTAGATCACTGCACTGGGGTAGTGTACATAGATCTAACGTTGCCCACCACATGTTCCAACAAATCCAACCTTTGACAAACAATGAGTTGACTAGATCGCTGCACTGGGGTAGTGTACATAGATCTAACGTTGCCCACCACATGTTCCAACAAATCCAACCTTTGACAAACAATGAGCAGACTAGATCACTGCACTGGGGTAGTGTACATAGATCTAACGTTGCCCACCACATGTTCCAACAAATCCCACCTTTGACAAACAATGAGCTGACTATGTCACTGTACTGGGGTAGTGTACATAGATCTAACGTTGCCCACCACATGGTCCAACAAATCCCACCTTTGACAAACAATGAGTTGACTAGATCACTGCACTGGGGTAGTGTACATAGATCTAACGTTGCCCACCACATGGTCCAACAAATCCAACCTTTGACAAACAATGAGTTGACTAGATCACTGTACTGGGGTAGTGTACATAGATCTAACGTTGCCCACCACATGGTCCAACAAATCCCACCTTTGACAAACAATGAGTTGACTAGATCACTGCACTGGGGTAGTGTACATAGATCTAATGTTGCCCACTACATGTTCCAACAAATCACAAATCCAACCTTTGACACACAATGAGTTGACTAGATCACTGCACTGGGGTAGTGTACATAGATCTAACGTTGCCCACCACATGTTCCAACAAATCCAACCTTTGACAAACAATGAGTTGACTAGATCGCTGCACTGGGGTAGTGTACATAGATCTAACGTTGCCCACCACATGTTCCAACAAATCCAACCTTTGACAAACAATGAGCAGACTAGATCACTGCACTGGGGTAGTGTATTTAGATCTAACGTTGCCCACCACATGTTCCAACAAATCCCACCTTTGACAAACAATGAGCTGACTATGTCACTGTACTGGGGTAGTGTACATAGATCTAACGTTGCCCACCACATGGTCCAACAAATCCCACCTTTGACAAACAATGAGTTGACTAGATCACTGCACTGGGGTAGTGTACATAGATCTAACGTTGCCCACCACATGGTCCAACAAATCCAACCTTTGACAAACAATGAGTTGACTAGATCACTGTACTGGGGTAGTGTACATAGATCTAACGTTGCCCACCACATGGTCCAACAAATCCCACCTTTGACAAACAATGAGTTGACTAGATCACTGCACTGGGGTAGTGTACATAGATCTAATGTTGCCCACTACATGTTCCAACAAATCCAACCTTTGACAAACAATGAGTTGACTAGATCACTGTACTGGGGTAGTGTACATAGATCTAACGTTGCCACCACATGTTCCAACAAATCCCACCTTTGACAAACCATGAGTAGACTAGATCACTGCACTGGGGTAGTGTACATAGATCTAACGTTGCCCACCACATGTTCCAACAAATCCCACCTTTGACAAACAATGAGTTGACTAGATCACTGCACTGGGGTAGTGTACATAGATCTAACGTTGCCCACCACATGTTCCAACAAATCCAACCTTTGACAAACAATGAGTTGACTAGATCACTGCACTGGGGTAGTGTACATAGATCTAACGTTGCCCACCACATGTTCCAACAAATCCCACCTTTGACAAACAATGAGTTGACTAGATCACTGCACTGGGGTAGTGTACATAGATCTAACGTTGCCCACCACATGGTCCAACAAATCCCACCTTTGACAAACAATGAGTTGACTAGATCACTGTACTGGGGTAGTGTACATAGATCTAACGTTGCCCACCACATGGTCCAACCAATCCAACCTTTGACAAACAATGAGCTGACTAGATCACTGCACTGGGGTAGTGTACATAGATCTAACGTTGCCCACCACATGGTCCAACAAATACCACCTTTGACAAACAATGAGTTGACTAGATTGCTGCACTGGGGTAGTGTACATAGATCTAATGTTGCCCACTACATGTTCCAACAAATCTAGCCTTTGACAAACCATGTGTTGACTAGATCACTGCACTGGGGTAGTGTACATAGATCTAACGTTGCCACCACATGGTCCAACAAATCCAACCTTTGACAAACAATGAGCTGACTAGATCACTGCACTGGGGTAGTGTACATAGATCTAACGTTGCCCACCACATGGTCCAACAAATCCCACCTTTGACACACAATGAGTTGACTAGATCACTGTACTGGGGTAGTGTACATAGATCTAATGTTGCCCACCACATGGTCCAACAAATCCCACCTTTGACAAACAATGAGTTGACTAGATCACTGCACTGGGGTAGTGTACATAGATCTAACGTTGCCACCACATGGTCCAACAAATCCAACCTTTGACACACAATGAGTTGACTAGATCACTGCACTGGGGTAATGTACATAGATCATCAGTTCTGCTTTTGTGATTTGATGCCTTACCTGAAAACTACCAGACACCAGCAGTCTGTGTGCTTTATACTTGTACATGAATACAGAAATGTTACAGTGCATGGTACAAAAACTTTCACAATTTCAGAAAAGTTCAAATAAAGAGGAATTCAATCTCTGGGTTATTTTGTGTGTAACATTTGACTGGGTTATATAATTCCCCGGTGTCTACGACTGTCAACAAACTACATTCTTATTCCTCAATCATTCCCTTATCATGCTCCCAGTTGCTTTCACTTGTTCATGTAAGAATTATACAAGTCTTAAAACATCTCATATAATAGGATTATATCATAGCAAAACATAATCAGATTACAGGAAACTGTGAGTACATGACTGGCTATACATTATAACAGAAAGTTAACATGTCTGAATACCAGGGGTCTGTTGCCTAAGCAAAGTCATTTTAAGCACTCCCGAGTGCCTTCAGTAATCTCAAGTTTGACAAAGAGAGTATAGATTACCTCAGGTGCAAAGCACTATATGTAGCACTTGCCTATGGTAACAGCCTCTGGGTTCCCTCACTGACAGTACATAATATAAATGGCCCAACAATTTACATCAATATTAGTGGCCCAACTATCTGCACAAATATTTGTGGTCCAATTACTGCACCAATTATCTACACCAATATAAGTGGCCCAACTATCTGCACCAATATTAGTGGTCTAACAATCTGCACCAATATAAGTGGTCTTACAAACTGCAACAATATAAGTGGTTCAACTATCTGCACCAATATAAGTGGTCCAACTATCTGTACCAATATTAGTGGTCCAACTATCTGCACCTATATTAGTGGACCAACTATCTGCACCAATATTAGTGGACCAACTATCTGCACCAATATTTATGGTCTAACAATCTGCACCAATATTAGTGGTCCAACTATCTGCACCAATATTAGTGGTCCAACTATCTGCACCAATATTAGTGGTCCAACTATATGCACCAATATTAGTGGACCAACTATCTGCACTAATGGTCCAACTATATGCACCAATATTAGTGGACCAACTATCTGCACCAATATTTATGGTCCAACTATCTGCACCAATATTAGTGGTCCAACTATCTGCACCAATATTAGTGGACCAACTATCTGCACCAATATTAGTGGACCAACTATCTGCACCAATATTAGTGGACCAACTATCTGCACCAATATTAGTGGACCAACTATCTGCACCAATATAAGTGGTCCAACTATCTGCACCAATATAAGTGGTCCAACTATCTGCACCAATATAAGTGGTCCAACTATCTGCACCAATATAAGTTGTCCTACTATCTGCACCAAAGAATACAGTAATGTAACATAGACAGATGTATCACTGTACAGAATTTATCTCCCATATATATCTCTGTTACACCATACCTTCCAATCTCCTTAAACCTCTGCACAGAATTTCCCATTGGAATATTTAAATAATTGCATGAGAAAATGAAGCTGTATTGTAGAAAATCAGCTTCCGAAAATTGAAAAATATATCTATATACAACATCTATTCTACTCAATATTATGACTTCAATATGTACTGGAACATTTTCTGTATCATTTTATTCAGTGACAATCTTCATAAAATTTTCATTGTAACACTTGATTGTAAATTTTAGTGGAATAGTCAGTGCAGGGCTGTATTATACAGGAACATTTCTAACTGTAAATAGCCTTGGTGCATTTTAATATTTAATACTTTGTAACTTGGAAAAACGTCAAATTTAATCTAGGTGAAATCTGTAGGTACAAGCCTAGTTGCCTAGTGCTATAACACTACTGACTGCCACCAGTCCTGATCAGATAAGCTGTATACTTCAGGAACATTTCTAATGGCGTATAGACAGGATCCCTTTAGAGTAAACAAAGCCATCAAAATGTAATATTTAAAGCTTGATGTTCCTGATTCTAATAAAGAAATGAAG
Organism: Spisula subtruncata; assembly: GCA_963678985.1. Taxonomy (NCBI): domain Eukaryota; kingdom Metazoa; phylum Mollusca; class Bivalvia; order Venerida; family Mactridae; genus Spisula; species Spisula subtruncata. The sequence continues at coordinate 2,246,015 of OY787660.1, read as the reverse complement.
CACAAATATTCTCATCTTATACTCCACATCATCTGACCAACTCCAACTGTAACAGGCCCCACTTTTCATAGGTAGTTAGTGGCGCCGGTCTTTTTAATGATTCGGTTAAATTTTAGAATATTGTTAGATTTTGAATCAAGCACAGCTTGTTTCGTACGGTTATAAAAAGCGAGGTTTCGTGTTGGACAGTGGTCAAACCAGTTTTACCAGGGTGTGGCAACGTTATCAGCTTGTTGGTGTGTGTAATACTTGTCTGAGTGTATAGTACATGAAGAACTTCCATTCTTCTGTGGTCGAGCACATGTAGTCAAGGGAGTCCGAGAGTCGAGAGAGTGATCATTTGTTGATTATTGTGGAAAGCTATTTTCCTGATGTGAACTGGGATGTGACCTTGTCTGAGTGTTATATTGATACACCAGTTATGGAAGATTGAATATATGCTATGTAGTCAGGCGTAAAATAAAAGATCGAACTACAGACAGGAGTTGTTGGTGTTTACCCCAATGACCCCAAGTAACAATTATTACACTCAATGAGAAATTACAACGTACAATTAAACATCCATATTAAACTAAAATACAGTCACGCCCAAAACAAGACAAAGAATGAATACTTACAGGAATCATGTATTGAAAGGGTTGCATAGTGATGTAGGTCATCCAGGCAAAGAAAGAACAATTGCATTGGTAAGAGATAGGTTTTATTGGCCAGGTTATACTGTGGATGTTGCTAACTATGTAAACAAGTGTGACAGATGTTTGAGAGTTAAGTCTACGAAGAATAACACAGCACCGTTAGTAAACATAGTTTCTTCCTATCCATTGCAAATAGTAAGTACTGACTTCTTGAAAGTAGATGAATGTAAAGGTGGAATCAGTAATGTAATAGTTATCACTGATCACTTTACGAAGTTTGCGGTAGCTGTGCCTACCAAGAACCAGACGGCTAAGACGACTGCGGAAGTATTATTGAATCATTTTATTTATCCATTTGGTATTCCAAGCAAATTGTTGTCAGACCAAGGTCCTAATTATGAGTCTGAGATTATTCAGGAATTATGTACTTTGATGGGTATTCAAAAGATCTGAACCACTGCTTATCATCCTCAATGTAATGGGGTTGCAGAGAGATTTAACAGAAGTTTAATTAATATGTTGAGGACTTTGCAGCCTGAGGAGAAATCGGACTGGAAGAAGTATATTTCTAGTTTAGTATTTTCATACAATGCTACTAAGCATGAAACTACTGGTTTTACACCATTTGAATTGATGTTTGGTCGCAAGCCACGTTTACCCATTGATGCTATGTTTGATATTCATAACTCAGATTTTGTCCTAACAGATTACGTAAAAGATTTACAGGTTAGAATGAAATTGGCGCAGAAGGTTGCAAACAGATCAGTGGAGAAATCTAGAGAAAAGCAGAAGAGGTTATATGACAGGAAAGCAAGAGCTGTAGGTATTAAAGTAGGTGACAAGGTATTAGTTAAGATTTTAGCTTTTTCGGGACCACATAAAATTTCAGATAAATATGAGGATAAGGTATATAAGGTGCAGTCCCAGCAGAATGAAGACATTCCAGTGTTTGTGGTGGTAGACGATGAGGGAAGAGAAAAGAAGCTACACAGGAACCATTTGAAGTTGATAGAGTACGAAGAGGAAAGTAGTGAGTTAGAGAAGCCAGTTACTAAGCCCGTTCCGAGACCGCGTAGGTTTCACAGTAAGGCTAAGGCGGATGTTGATAGTGTGGTGGTGCAGTCAAGGTCAGATGATGCGGAAGAAGAATCCACTGACTCTGAATCTGATACAGCATTCATCAGCACAAGACTGACCGGTCAGCATGAAGAGGAGACACATCCAGAAGAAGAGTCGCTTTCTGAAGACTCAGAGGTGAGCACTGAGAATGAGGAGATCTATCAACGTCAGGAGGAACAAGATGAGGAATCTGTATCGGATGAGGAAGAGGTTCCCGAGCCTAGAAGATCAGGTAGGGTGCGGAACAAGCCAGCTTGGTTCGAGTCTTACCACATGGGAAGTAGTACCACATCCGTTAGTAACGTAATTTTAAAGATGCAACAGGAAAACAACAAGCACATGTGCAAAATGCTCAAGACGTTTTTGAAGTCATAGTGTTGTTGTGTTGTAATAAACAAGTGTTTTTAGTAAGATTGTGATTCATAAACAGTATTTTCATGAACAGTATTTTCATGAACAGTGTTTTTTTATTGTTTTTATGAACCAGTGTATTCGTTTATTGTAATTTATGAACATTGAATACCTAGTTCAATGTGTTGGGTATATGCTTTTAGGCATTACATTTTTGTAGTTATCTCGCCTAATATAATTTCAGGGTTGAAATTTTGTGACACAGGGGGAGGAGTAGTTGAAAGTAGTGGGTTTTTTTTTTAAACATTTTTATTATTGCATTATCATGACAACACACAATCATTGTGATGTACTGTCATGATGTAAGTATTTGTATATGTGAGGTGTTTCACATGTTCAGTTAGGTTTTGTCAATGGCTGGTCCAAGGCCTGGTATGTTATTTATTTTATTGTGTTCTTTATTTTTTTCGATAGGAGTTATGTCTTGTTGTAACAAGGCTTGGTATTGTATGTTGAAGCAGAATAAGGTGAGTGCTATTAATAATTATATTTTGTTCTCTTTTACAGCAAGTATCTTGAACCAGTAATCTTTTTTCTTGCAGATCAGTAATCTTTTTTGTTTTCAGGCTTTGTATTAGGTTGGTACTTAGATATAGTTACTTAGTAAGAAGTCAAGGATGACTTCTATGTAGGAGGGGGAGGATGTAACAGGCCCCCTTTTCATAGGTAGTTAGTGGCGCCGGTCTTTTTAATGATTCGGTTAAATTGTAGAATATTGTTAGATTTTGAATCAAGCACAGCTTGTTTCGTACGGTTATAAAAAGCGAGGTTTCACTTTTCATAGGTAGTTAGTGGCGCCGGTCTTTTTAATGATTCGGTTAAATTTTAGAATATTGTTAGATTTTGAATCAAGCACAGCTTGTTTCGTACGGTTATAAAAAGCGAGGTTTCGTGTTGGACAGTGGTCAAACCAGTTTTACCAGGGTGTGGCAACGTTATCAGCTTGTTGGTGTGTGTAATACTTGTCTGTGTGTATAGTACATGAAGAACTTCCATTCTTCTGTGGTCGAGCACATGTAGTCAAGGGAGTCCGAGAGTCGAGAGAGTGATCATTTGTTGATTATTGTGGAAAGCTATTTTCCTGATGTGAACTGGGATGTGACCTTGTCTGAGTGTTATATTGATACACCAGTTATGGAAGATTGAATATATGCTATGTAGTCAGGCGTAAAATAAAAGATCGAACTATAGACAGGAGTAGTTGGTGTTTACCCCAATGACCCCAAGTAACACAACAATGGCTGAAAGCATCATCCATATATAATGGTAAACGGCATCAATAGTGCCCCTAGAATGTCTGGTAATTACTTGCTACAATATGTCACATCTTGATCAGACAATTTGTGTGATGTGTATACATCATTCCTATACAAATATTGATAGAGTTTTCATTTCTACGACCGGACAAATTCTGTATAAGAGCGTCCAGTAATTAAACCGAGACAAAAATAGACAGAAAATGTTCAGTCTGATTTGATACCCTGTTCGTTGTGCGCCAGCAACAAAATAGTTTCCACGAATATGGTGATTCATAGCACGACTGGTCACTTACCCTTTCTCCGGCCATGAAGCCATTTAGAACAACCAAATTTGACATAAAGACACTCTTATTTATACATCTTATCAAAATGGTTTTGCATAATTGCCAAAATACCTAATTGCAAAATCTTGTAATTCTGGCTGAGGTCAACAGGAATGTCTGCTGAGGTAATTTATGTGGGTCATGAAAACTGATTTAGTGTATTCAAGAATAAACCTGTAAAATGTTTTGCAAAAAGCCGTATGAAATTACATTCATTTTTACTTTTTTACGGACTTAAAAAGGTCAAAGAAACTCTGCAAAGGTCCTAAACCATATTTCAGGCATAGATTCATAATATTTTATGGAACTCCAGGGACCCTAAGATATATGATAAATTCCTCCCCGTCTCATATTATATTTAATCTGTATGATTCTCAATCACAGAAAAAGACATATACATTTATGTTGTTTTCAGGAGCAATACAAGAAGACATTATTTTCTGTAGGATAAGATCTTAGGAATATGATGTATCATTATATGTCACGCAAGAAATATACTGTAGCATACAGCAACTGCATCGACCCACTGACACACTGCCATCTTGAACCACATTCCCCCCCCCAAATAGACCAACAGTGATGCACACAATTGATGTGATTATTCTGTGATCAGGAATTCACTGAGGGGATAAATGTTACAAACTTGTCTGCAGGAGATCACAATCTGGTAAAACTGACAAAGTGCAATAAAATAAACTCAATGACAAAATCTTGATTCCTTCATGAATATCTCATGAGGATGATACCATGATTGGCAGAATGGTCCAATTACACATGGCAAACTGTTTGTTATATCCGATACCAGTTAGTGTGGATAAATTGAGGAATGAACAGATCAAAGAAAGAGAAACTAAAGTACATGTCTTACACTGCTAGATGACAGGAACAAGTACATGTCTTACACTGAGATGTGAAGCCCTAGATGACAGGAACAATTACATGTCTTACACTGAGATCTGAAGCCCTAGATGACAGGAACAATTACATGTCTTACACTGAGATCTGAAGCCCTAGATGACAGGAACAATTACATGTCTTACACTGAGATCTGAAGCCCTAGATGACAGGAACAATTACATGTCTTACACTGAGATCTGAAGCCCTAGATGACAGGAACAATTACATGTCTTCTTATGCTGAGATGTCAAGCACTAGATGACAGGAACAATTACATGTCTTCTTATGCTGAGATGTCAAGCACTAGATGACAGGAACAATTACATGTCTTCTCACATTGATGATCTGCTTTGAAACTAATATATAGATGAAAGGAACAAAGTGTGATAGCTCTATGTCTTAAACAAATGAAAGTAAGTAAGTGTATGTTGAACCTATTGAAGTACAAACAATGGTGTACACACTTGTGTATGACTGTGGACCAGAGCTAACAAGAAGAACTGGTAAGCTTGATGTGAGGAGAAAGTTTAGGCCTGCAAAGATATTAAAGCGACCTTCTCCAAACTACACAAAACTGCATATTTTGCAAAGCTGCTGCATATGTTTTGCTAACCTATGTGGCATTAGAAACAGCATATGGACACAAAGTTGAGGACTAAAATGGCAAGGTAGAGTAATAGGGTATAGGGCAATATACGATTTACACAGAAACACCAAAAGGCTTGGATGCACATACAAATTATAACATAATAGTAAGCCAACAGCATTGCTCTGATCAAGTCCTAGAGTTTGCACAACAAAATCTTTCTATAGAAATGAACATCTTAGATAAACCTCATTTCTAGAGATTTCACATGGGCTTGATCAAGTTATTCATTAAAGGAGAAATTCTAGATTTCTTTCATTCACATATTCTCCAAGTTCACATGGAGGTCATTCCATGCTTCCAGACATATACTGCTTCCTTTGAATGAACATACCTTTTTAGCAGAAAGAGTTCAATCTAAGTTTATAGGAGACAACAACGTCTGTTTGTTTGTGTATTGGATATGAATAGAAATGAGAGCTTATTCAAAGGAATGGGAGAAGAACTTTCCCAATTCATTGACGTCATCTGTCCATGCATGTTCTATATTGATAAGGAAATGTTTTTTTCAATCAATCTCTCACAGTTCATTCATGTTGGATCAAATCCATTCATAAGAAAATGAATTTATTCATAAGTAATTATAGCCAAGTGGACAAACAATAATAATGTATTTGTACTTTGCATTGCTAGGGGGATAGTGCTGTATGGTTATTTAGGAACTTTGTTACATATATACAGACCAATTTCAAGGACAAACAGTACATATCCCGTACTTTATATGGGAGACATAATAATAACAAGTTACCAGACATTTTAGACTTTAATTTACAACATCTGAGACAATTGAATGTCAACAAACACATTTAAGGTGCCAGAAGGTTTCCATGCCACAAGTGAACTGTCAGATACACTTAATACAGTTCATGCAACAGTCTCTGACTTGTTTTATATCATACCAAAGATTTACACTATAAAGTTCTTCTGTAGCCTTGAACAAAACAGCCAGAAAACATTGGTGTTAAACAAGTCTGCTAGAGCATGAGGTGATATTTCAAGTTTTACAATAAAATCATGTCAGCTTACAAGGGTAATCAAGTTACAAATTGATCATAGTTTCCTAGAACATACCACAGTTCATATAGCAATTCATACAATGAAATTTGCACTCAACAAATCACATTACCTTCAACATAAGATTCAAGAAATTACTTTAATTGAAAGTACTTCGGAGAAAGTTACATCATTGAAGCTGAACAGTTTGTAATCTTGTGCGAATATATTTTAAATGAGCGCTTACTGGAACTTAATTATGTAGGAAGTAATAAAAGTAATTCCATTTCATCTGGTGCACAATGTCTGGTAGTGCATTTAATTGTAAAATATTGACTGATTGTTGCTGCTTTGTTATACTAAAAAGGACCTTTGACATAAAAAATTTATGTTTCCCACCAGAGGTAATATTTCTGACAATGCATCCAATCTAAAACTCCAGTCAACATTCTACAAATAAGCTTGGTGTAAACTGTTTGTGTGACTTGTCAGTTGACTTGTCAGCACAAAATCACATGTTTGGGTCCTGTATCCTATAAGCAGCACCTCCCCCTCATATTGCACAATGCTAGACAACACATTTGATGTCATATTGTAGTATAGCTATATCATATTGAAGTCTGGTAGCTAGATCAAAATATACAATTCAATATCTAATAACACAATTTGCACATCTAGCCACACTTGTGACATCGAGTCATTTATCATTGTACAAAACAGTATCATACATAGCTTAACATATCCAGACAAAGTTCTGATTTATGTAAGAACAAATACATCTCTGTTGCAAAATACGATCAGTTGATGTGCACTACAGCAAAACTTGCACATTTATCTTAATTATACAATCATCTCACATTCAGACCTTGACTTTTAAGAAAAGATTAAATTTAGATTTTGGTTAATTAAAGATTCTCTATAAAGCAATCAATGTTTTGTGTATTTCATTGCCATTATACAGAAATGTGTGCAGCTTGTTGCAAGTAGCTACTAATGTCTGAGATACTGTCAACCAAAGTTTTTTCGCGAATGATAATTTTCCCATTTGCCGATTGTCAGTAAATTTGCACCTACAAATTTTTCGCTTTTTTATAGTCTTTCCATAATGCCCATATTTATATTTTGAACAGTTTTGGTGCTTTCTTAATTTTGCAAATTTCTACCACTTACAAACTCGCTTAAATTAAATCTTTCTTCATTTAAAGTATTACAAGTTTAGACATATGCAGAATTTTCAGTGCATTTTGTCTCAACGGCAATGTCCTTGTAATTTGCAATTGTTGGTTTTATCTTTCTGGCTATGAATGACTGACTGATGCGGGACACTGTCAATGTGTCAGGTTGTATCTTTGTCATTGTTGTGATTTCATCCAACTGCTCATTTTAGTGCTCGGCTTCTGCTGAATGCTCATTTTCTCTTCTGTCTTATTAATTATTACTACAGTGCAATCATGTTTGATGTATACTATCAAATGTTCCTACTTACATAAGTGCCAAAATTTATCTTTTCAATTAAATTAGCAACACTTTGTAATATTTAGCTATATTTTCATTGCAAAAAGGTGTTTAACAGACATTCAGTTGTCACACTAATAATGTATATGGTAATTGCTGTACAAACGTGTATATGGTAATTGCTGTACACACGTGTATATGATAATTGCTGTACACACGTGTATATGATAATTGCTATACACACGTGTATATGATAATTGCTATACAAACGTGTATATGGTAATTGCTGTACACACGTGTATATGATAATTGCTGTACAAACGTGTATATGATAATTGCTATACAAAACGTGTATATGATAATTGCTGTACACACATGTATATGATAATTGCTATACAATCGGTATATGGTAATTGCTGTACACACGTGTATATGGTAATTGCTGTACACACGTGTATATGATAATTGCTGTACAAACGTGTATATGATAATTGCTATACAAAACGTGTATATGATAATTGCTGTACACACATGTAAATGATAATTGCTATACAATCGGTATATGGTAATTGCTGTACACACGTGTATATGATAATTGCTGTACAAACGTGTATATGATAATTGCTGTACAAACGTGTATATGATAATGGCTGTACACACGTGTATATGATAATTGCTGTACAAACGTGTATATGATAATTGCTGTACAAACGTGTATATGATAATTGCTGTACACACGTGTATATGATAATTGCTGTACACACGCGTATATGGTAATTGCTGTACAAACGCGTATATGATAATTGCTGTACACATGTGTATATGATAATTGCTGTACAAACGTGTATATGATAATTGCTGTACAAACGTGTATATGATAATTGCTGTACACACATGTATATGATAATTGCTGTACACACGCGTATATGGTAATTGCTGTACAAACGCGTATATGATAAATGCTGTACAAACGTGTACATGGTAATTGCTGTACAAACATGTATATGGTAGTTACTGTACAAACATGTATATGGTAATTGCTATACAAACATGTATATGGTAGTTACTGTACAAACATGTATATGGTAATTGCTATACAAACATGTATATGGTAGTTACTGTACAAACATGTATATGGTAATTGCTATACAAACATGTATATGGTAGTTACTGTACAAACATGTATATGGTAATTGCTATACAAACATGTATATGGTAGTTACTGTACAAACATGTATATGGTAATTGCTATACAAACATGTATATGGTAGTTACTGTACAAACATGTATATGGTAATTGCTATACAAACATGTATATGGTAGTTACTGTACAAACATGTATATGGTAATTGCTATACAAACATGTATATGGTAGTTACTGTACAAACATGTATATGGTAATTGCTATACAAACGTGTATATGGTAATTGCTATACAAACGTGTATATGGTAATTGCTATACAAACGTGTATATGGTAATTGCTATACAAACGTGTATATGGTAATTGCTATACAAACGTGTATATGGTAATTGCTATACAAACATGTATATGGTAATTGCTATACAAACATGTATATGGTAGTTACTGTACAAACATGTATATGGTAATTGCTGTACAAACATGTATATGGTAATTGCTATACAAACATGTATATGGTAGTTACTGTACAAACATGTATATTGTAATTGCTGTACAAACATGTATATGGTAGTAACTGTACAAACATGTATATGGTAGTTACTGTACAAACATGCATATGGTAATTGCTATACAAACATGCATATGGTAGTAACTGTACAAACAGGCACAAAACCAATGAGCCTATGGGAAAGACATAGTGTATGACACCCGTATTTCTTGTACCACAGGTAACAGTCTCTCACTTGAAATCAGAGGTAATTGGGTGAGTTGGCTGTGATATTGCCGAATGACCAATCACTAACAACTGTCTTCGTTAGTTGAACACGAACAAATAAAACAACCTATCCAATGTTTATATCTGCTGGATGATACATAAATTCTCATGTGTATAATTGTATATAAAGTGGTAATAATGTATACAAGCAAAGCCAATATATATTCCAAATTAGGACAAATTTCTCACACTTACTCTTGTCTGGAAGATAGAGAGTACCATTGGAGGCGGGCCAACTATTCATGCAACGTTCTGATACCTTCTAGGGAACTCTTCATATATAAACTTGCCATTTATGGGCACGGTAGAAATGTCAGAAGAAATGTCGATATCGTATTTTACCACCTACTGATTGTTGTGACTTGGTACTGTAATCTTTGGCAGCATGAAATCATTCTGTTGCCTAATTTACACCAATGATGTCAGAATAATATTGAAGCAATGTATTACTTGATGTTTGATTGGTATAGTATGTCTGTACAAGTGAGAATAATTTGTTTACATCATTTATTAGTGGTCCAACTATCTGCATCAATATTAGTGGTCCAACAATCTGTACCAATATTAGTGGTCCAATTATCTGCACCAATATTTGTGGCCCAACTATCTGCACCAATATTATATAAGTGGTCCAACTATCTGCACCAATATTTGTGGCCCAACTATCTGCACCAATATTATATTAGTGGTCCAACTATCTGTACAAATATTACTGGTCCAACTATCTGTACAAATATAAGTGGTCCAACTATCTGCACCAAAATAAGAGACCCAACTATCTGCAACAATATTTGTGGTCCAACAATCTGCACCAATATTTGTGGTCCAACAATCTGCACCAATATTAGTGGTCCAACTATCTGCACCAATATTTATGGTCCAACAATCTGCACCAATATTAGTGGTCCAACTATCTGCACCAATATAAGTGGCCCAACTATCTGCACCAATTTAAGTGGTCCAACTATCTGCACCAATATTAGTGGTCCAACTATCTGCACCAATATTAGTGGTCCAACTATCTGCACCAATATAAGTGGTCCAACTATCTGCACCAATATTAGTGGTCCAACTATCTGCACCAATATTAGTGGTCCTACTATCTGCACCTAAGAATAAATATATGTTACATAGATAGATGTATCACTGTACAGAATTTATCTCCTATATATATCTCTGTTACAGCATACTTTTTATTCTCCTCAAAACTACTGCACAGAATTTCCCATTGGAATATTTAAATTATCACATGAGAAAATTAAGCTGTATTGTAGATAATCAGCTTCCGAAAATTGAAATATACATCTATATACACATCTATTCTACTCAATTATGACTTTAATATGTACAGGAACAGTTTCCCTAAACTCTGCACAGACATTATTTTGGCAACTTCTTCATCTCAATCCACAATCTTTGGACATAGACATACAGTATGCTTTATACCTTGATAGTGCATTAGCTCAATGACGGAATTTTTTTCATTTTAAAAAAAAATTATTTTCCAAACGCTGATGCTACCACCTGTGATCTGATCTGCTTAATCAAGAACATTTTAGATGACATATAGACAGGTAATCATCCCTTTAGAGTTAACAAAGTCATCAAAATGTTATATCAAAAGCTTGATGTTCCTGATTCTAATAAAGAAATCAAGGGCAAATATTCTCATCTTATACCCCCCATCATCTGACCAACTCCGACAATAGTGGACGGCATCAATAGTGCCCCTAGAATGTCTGGTAATTACTTGCTACCATATGTCACATGGCATCAATAGTGGCCCTAGAATGTCTGGTAATTACTTGCTACAATATGTCACATCTTGATCAGACAATTTGTGTGATGTGTATACATCATTCCTATACAAATATTGATGGTGCTTTCATTTCTGCTACCGGACAATATCTGTATACGAGCGTCAAGTAATTAAACGGAGACTAAAATAGATGGAAAATGTTCAGTCAGATTTGGCACCCTGTATGGTGTGCCAGCGAAACAATAGCCTCCATGAATATAGTGATTCATAGAATATCTACTACTGGTCACCTACCCTCTCTCCAGCCATGAAGTCATTTAGAACAACCAAATTTGACATAAAGACACACTTATTTATATATCTCATCAAAATGGTTTTGCATAATTGCCAGAATACCTAATTGCAAAATCTCGTAATTCTGGCTGAGGGTAACAGCAATGTTTATTGAGTAAGTGAATGCGGTTCATAAAAACTGATTAAGTGTATTCATGACACTTACAACAATAAACTCATAAAATGAAGTCCAAATAGTCATATGAAATTATCTTCATTTTTACTTTTTGACAGACTTAAATAGGTCAAAGAAACTCAGCAACCATGCTGAAGCATATTTCTAGCACAGATAAATAATATTTTATGGAACTCCAGGGACCCTAAGATATATGATAAATTCCTCCCCGTCTCATATTATATTTAATCTGTATGATTCTCGATCACAGAAAAAGACATATACATTTATGTTGTTTTCAGGAGCAATACAAGAAGACATTATTTTCTGTAGGATAAGATCTTAGGAATATGATGCATCATTATATGTCACGCAAGAAAGATACTGTAGCATACAGCAACTCCATCGACACACTGACACACTGCCATCTTGAACCACAATAATTATTATCCTCCCCAATAGACCATCAATGAAGCACACAAAATTGATGTGATTATTCTGTGATCAGGAATTCACTGAAGGGGATAAATGTAACAAACTTGTCTGCAGGAGATCACAATCTGGTAAAACTGACAATGTGCAATGAAATAAACTCAATGACAAAAGTTTGCTTCCTTCATGAATATCTCATGAGACTGTTATCATGATTGGCAAAATGGTCCAATTACAAATAGCAAACTGGTTGTTATCTCTGATACCAGTTAGTGTGTATAAATTGAAGAATGGAGTAATCAAAGAAAGAGAAATTAAAGTACATGTCTTAAACTGAGGTTTGAAGCCATAGATGACAGGGACAATTTCATGTCTTAAATTCTTACACTGATCATCAGCTTTGAAACTGGTATATAGATGAAAGGAACAAAGTGTGATAGCTCTATGTCTTAAACAAATGAAAGTAAGTAAATGTATGTTCGAACTATTGAAGTACAAACAATGTTATACATGTGTGTATGACTTTAGACCAGAGACATCAAGAAGAACTGGTAACCTTGACGTGAGGAGAAAGTTTATGCAAAGATATTAAAGCGACCTTCTGCAAACTACCCAAAACTGCATGTTTTTCAAAGCTGTTGCAAATGTTTTGCTAATCTATGTGGCATTAGAAACAGCATATGGACACAAAGTTGAGGACTAAAATGGCAAGGTAGAGTAATAGGGTATGGGGCAATATATGATTAACACAGAAACACCAAAAGGCTTGGATGCACATACAAATTATAATATAATAGTAAGCCAACACCATTACTCTGATCAAGTACATAACAAAGTCTTAATTTCTATAGAAATGAACATCTTATATCATTTCTGGAGATTTCACATGGACTTACTCAAGTTATTCATTAAAGGAGAAATTCTAGATTTCTTTCATTCACATATTCTCCAAGTTCACGTGGAGGTCATTCCATGCTTCCAGACATATACTGCTTCCTTTGAATGAACATACCTTTTTAGCAGAAAGAGTTCAATCTAAGTTAATAGGAGACAAAAAAAACGTCTGTTTGTTTGTGTGTTGGATATGAATAGAAATGAGAGCTAATCATAGGAATGAAAGAAGAACTTCCCCCCATTCATTGACGTCATCTGTCCATGCATGTTTTATATTGATAAGGAAATGTTTTTTCAATCAATCTCTCACAGTTCATTCATGTTGGATCAAATCCATTCATAAGAAAATGAATTTATTCATAAGTCCTGGTAAAACTACATGTACTATATGAACCAATCAGGAACAAGAATGAGAGAAAATCGAATCCATCAATAATTTTGAGCATGAATGGTTTACATATTGTCAAGTTGCGAATCAACATATTATTGGTGGGGATTGCTACACAACCTTTATTGTGCCTGTTGCAATTATAGCCAAGTGGACAAACAATAATAATGTATTTGTACTTTGCATTGCTAGGGGATAGTGCTGTATGGTTATTTAGGAACTTTGTTACATATATACAGACCAGTTTCAAGGACAAGCAGTACATATCCTGTACTTTATGTGGGAGACAGAATCATAGCAAGTTTTACAGACATTTAAGACTTTAATTTACAACATCTGAGACAATTGAATGTCAACAAACACATTTAAGGTGCCAAAAGGTTTCCATGCCACAAGCGAACTGTCAGATACACTTAATACACTTCATGCAACTCCCCTGTGAAATGAACAGTTACAGTTCATGAATTTTTCATGAAATATTCATGAATAGTTCATTTCCATATATCATGAAAATTTCATAAAAGTCCTTGAACTCTAAATGAGACTTTTCTTGAAATGACCATGAAATATTGATTCATGAACTGGGCATGGTTCATGAACTGGGCATGGGTCATACCACCAAGGATTTTTCAAGTACCTCTCATGCACAGATGTTTTTCAATAAATCATGAACTGTTGAAGGACTAATTGATTTTATGTACACAGTTCATGAAAATGAATGTTCATGAACAATTCATGAACTTTTTTGCTATATATTTCTATTGTCTCATTTAGACTTCATGTTTTGGATATGAACTGTTCATGATTACAATTTTCATGAAATTTTAAAGGACAAACTGATACTACATACAGTTCATGAAAATAAAACTCAAGTTCTTTAAGAGTTCATGATAGTCTCAAACTTTTCATGTACTTTTCAAACTATAACTCTCACTGCTGAAAATGTGAAAACTTCAGGTAACAAGAATGTACACAAGGTTTTTTATAAGATTTGACCTAAATGACGTGGTTTTTTATCCAAGGGGCACAGATTCCAAATGGGCCTTGCATACACAGAGACAATAATTCTTAAGAAATTTCATGAAGATTGAATCAAAAGTGTGACCAATCTGGAGCGTAACACAATCAAATGTTGGTGGCATCTCCTTGTCACAAATGCTGACTGTCCCATGAGCATGATACATATTACTTCTTCCAGTGTCATTAATTATTATAAAGTAGTTCAGGCATATTTTGAATCAATGAACTATTTTCTAAACACCAATTAATGTTTTATATGAGAAGTTCTGTCAATTTTGACAGCCTTAGCTGTGCAAAGCCGGTGAATTTTAAGCTGAACAAAAAAAACTAAGGCAAACAAACAAAATCAGGGCTTTGCAACCAGCGTAGAGCCAGATCAGCCGGCACGGTTACATCAAGGTCTACACTATTTGTTGCTCAGTCAGTCAGATGTGTGGAAAGCATGAACAATAAATATATTATCTGTATAATGAATGCCTCATTATGCTTCAAAGTAAAATAGAATGATATTATGTTATGTTCCCAGAGGTTTCAAATAGTGAAATAGCTGAAGGATCAACTTGACTGTCAGCTTAGCTTAATAGTTTAGCTACCTTTTGCAGTCCAATTTTCTATTCACATTATCATGATCACTTCATGAACAGTTCATGAATAATTATTCATGGAACCTCATGTTAAATGTACCCCACCCATTTGCTAATTTGTTTTCCTATATTTTAAGTTTGCACCACTATTCTTATGAGCAAAATATTAATCACACAAGATACTTATACAGTTGACATCCTAAACTATGCAACTTACCTGTGATAAGATTGCTTATTTAGATAAAAAAACAACCACTAAAATGTGTCAAACATCTGAGCACATGTCATACTGGCAGCCATTTTGAAAATTTGTGATGTCATCAATAATTGTGCACATAGTCATGTTCATGAACAGTTCATGACTGGTTCAAGTGCTCTTCATATATCCACAACATGAACTATTCAAGTTCTAAGGGTTCATTATAAGTTCATGATAATTTTGTGATGCACTTCAAACACACATTAAGAACTATGGTAGATTCATGAAAAGTTCATGGTCCACATCATGAATACTTCAAGACAATGAAAAAATGTTTCAGATGCATCATTAGTTCATGAACTGTTCATGCACACATTTTAAGAACAGTTCATGTCCAAAAGTTCATGAACCATGTTCAAGAACTTATC
The DNA here is from genome assembly GCA_963678985.1 of Spisula subtruncata. NCBI lineage: Eukaryota > Metazoa > Mollusca > Bivalvia > Venerida > Mactridae > Spisula > Spisula subtruncata. Next base: position 2,230,208 of record OY787660.1, on the reverse strand, counting down.
AAGACCTGTACATGAACAGTTCCTGATTGGTGTGAAGTGTTCATGAAATCAGGAACAGCATTTCGCAGGGGCAGTCTCTGACTTGTTTTATATCATACCAAAGATTTACGCTAAAGTTGTTCCGTAGCCTTGAACAAAACAGCCAGAAAACATTGGTGTTAAACAAGTCGGCTAGAGCATGAGGTGATATTTCAAGTTTTACAATAAAATCATGTCATCTTACAAGGGTAATTAAGTTACACATTGATCATAGTTTCTTAGAACATACCACAGTACATATAGCAATTCATACAATGAAATTTGCACTCAACAAATCAAGTTACCTCAACATAAGATTCAAGAATTACTTTAATTGAGAGTACTTCGGAGAAAGTTACATTTTTGAAGCGGAACATTTTGTAATCTTATGTGAATATATTTAAAATGAGCGCTTATTGGAATTAAATTATGCAGGAAGTGATAAAAGTAATTCCATTTCATCTGGTGCACAATGTCTGTCTGCAGTACATTTATTTCTAAAATAGTGAGTGATTGTTGCTGCTTTGTTATAATAAAAAGGACCTTTGACATCAAAATATATGTTTCCCACCAGAGGTCATATTTCTGACAATGCATCCAATCTAAAACTCCAGTCAACATTCTACAAATAAGCTTGGTATCAACTATTTGTGTGACTTTTCAGTTGACTTGGAAGCACAAGATCACAGGTTTGGGTCCTGTATCCTATAAGCAGCACACACCCCCCCCCCCCCCTCGCATTGCACAATGCTAGACAATGCATTTGATGTCATATTGAAGTCTGGTAGCTAAATCAAAATATACAATTCAATATCTTATAACACAATTTGCACATCTAGCCACACTTGTGACATCGAGTCATTTATCATTGTACGAAACAGTATCATACATAGCTTAAAACATCCAGACAACATTCTGATTTATGTAAGAACAAATACATCCCTGTTGGCGAATATGATCAGTCGTAATCAATGTGCACACTACAGCAAAACTTTCACATTTATCTTAATTATACAATCATCTCACATTCAGACCTTGACTTATAAGAAAAGATTTAATTCAGATTTTGGTTAATTAAAGTTTCTCTATTAAGCATTCCATGTTTGGTGTATTTCATGGCCATTATACAGAAATATGTGCTGCGGTTTACAAATAGCTGCTAATGCCTGAGATACTGTAAACCAAATCATTTTAGCAAATAATAATTTTCCCATTTGCAGATTGTCAGTATATTTGCAACTACAAATTTTTCATTTTTTTAAGTCTTTCCGCAAAGTCAATATTAAATTTTTTATTTCGAACACTTTCAGTGCTTTCACCAACACAGTACAGTGTACATAAGGTTTATCTAGATTTGACCTAGTGCCCTGGTTTTGGACCCCACAAGACCCAGTTTCGAACTTGGCCTTGATTTCATGGAGAACATCATTCTGAGCGAGTTTCATGAAGATTGGACCAATTGGTGACATCTAGAGTGTACACAAGGTTTTTCTAAGATTTGACTTAGTGACCTAGTTTTTGACCCCGTATGACCCAGTTTCAAACTTGGCCTAGTATTCATGAAGAACAACATTCTGACCAAGTTTCATGAATATTGGATCAAACGGTGACCTCTAGATTACACACAAAGTTTTCTAAGATTTTACATAATGACCTAGTTTTTTACCCCACATGACCCAGTTTCGAACTTGGGCTAGATTTTTATAGAGAACAACATTCTGATCAAGTTTCATGAAGATTGAATCAAAACTGTTGCCTCTGGAGTGTACACAAGCCAATTGTTGACAGACAACGGACGACGGACGGATGGACGGATGGACGACGGACGAAGAGTGATGACAAAAGCTCACCTTGTCACTATGTGACAGGTGAGCTAACAATATATATAGCAGAATGGGATACAAGCTCATTCCTTCAGTCCTGAAGTACTGGTACTCATAGTACCTTAGCCGACTGCGCACTATTTGATAAGACAATTCTTAATGCATGCTTTATGGGTAAATACACCCCTGTAACCTGGATTGCTCCAATGTTAAAAGTACATTTACGCCGGAGTGATTGTTGTAGAGCTATACGTCTTAGTTGAACACAAACAAACATTAAAACAAGAGGGCCATGATGGCCCAATATCGCTCACCTGATTATAAACCCTGCACAATTTTCACCCAAAGGAATAATTTGAACATCTTGGTAGAAAACCACAAGATAATGCTACATACCAAATATCAAAGCTCTAGGCAGTGTAGTTTTAGACAAGAAGATTTTTATATGTTTTCCCTATATAAGTATTTGTAAAACGGTGACCCCCGGAGCTGGGCCAATTTTGACCCCAGGGGCATAATTTGAAAAATCTTGGTAGAGGACCACTAGATGATACTACATACCAAATATCAAAGCTCTATGCAGTGTAGTTTTAGACAAGAAGATTTTTATATGTTTTCCCTATATAAGTCTATGTAAAACGGTGACCCCCCAAGGCTGGGCCAATTTTGACCCCAGGGGCATAATTTGCACAATCATGGTAGGGGACCACTAGATGATGCTACATACCAAATATCAAAGCTCTTAGACATTGTAGTTTTAGACAAAAATATTTTTTTATGTTTTCCCTATATAAGTCTAAGTAAAATGGTGACCCCCGGGTAGGGGCCAATTTTGACCCGAGGGGAATAATTTGAACAATCTTTGTAGAGGACCTCTAGCTATGTCTACATACCAAATATGAAAGCCCTGGGCCAAGCGGTTTCGGAGAAGAAGATTTTTTAAGGTTTCCCTAATATAACTCTATGTAAAATTAAGGGCCCCGGGGCGGGGCCAATTTTGACCCCAGGGACATAATTTGAACAATCTTTGTAGAGGACCTCTAGCTGAGTCTACATACCAAATATGAAATGCCTGGACCAAGCGGTTTCGGAGAAGAAGATTTTTTAAGGTTTCCCCTATATAACTCTATGTAGAACTAAGGGCCCCGGGGCGGGGGGAATTTTGACCGAGGGGAATAATTTGAACAATCTTTGTAGAGGACCTCTAGCTGAGTCTACATACCAAATATGAAAGCCCTGGGCCAAGTGGTTTTGGAGAAGAAGATTTTTTAAGGTTTTCCCTATATAACTCTATGTAAAACTAAGGGCCCCGGGGCGGGGCCAATTTTGACCCCAGGGACATAATTTGAACAATCTTTGTAGAGGACCCCAAGGTGATGCTACATACCAAATATGAAAGCTCTAGGCCAAATGGTTTCAGAGAAGAAGATTTTTAAAGTTTCCTTTTTGAAAATCTATTTTTAGCCTGTGTGACCTAGTTATGCGACAGACCGGAAATTTTTTAACAACTTTGGTAGAGGTCCACCAAAGGAACATTCCTGTTAAGTTTTATCAAATTTGGCCAAGCGGTTTAGGAGGAGAAGTCGTTTGAAGAAATTGTTGACGGACGCACGACGGACGACGGACATCTCGGTATGACAAAACCTCACCATGACCACTTTGTGGTCAGGTGAGCTAACAACTCATCCAATGTGTACTAGTATATCTGCTGAACGATACATAAATTCTCCTGTGTATAATTGTATATAAAGTGGATATAATGTATACAAGCAAAGTCAATATATATTCCAAATTAGGACAAATTCCTGACACTGACTCTTGTCTGGAAGATAGAGAGTACCCTTGGAGGCGGGCCAACTATTCATGCAACGTTCCGATACCTTCTAGGGAACTCTTCACAAATAAACTTGCCATTTATGGGCACGGTAGAAATGCTGCAAGAAATGTCGACATTGTATTTTACCACCTAGTGATGGTTGTGACTTGGTACTGTAATGTTTGGCAGCATGATATCATTCTGATTACCTAATTTACACCAATGATGTCAGAATAACATTGAAGCAATGTATTACTTGATGTTTGATTGGTATAGTTCGATTTCGAGCATTGAGCCGTGACTGCACTTTTAAAGTTTAATCAATTCGCCGATAAAGCTTGTTACGGCATTGACTAACTGTGTTAAATTGCCAATTGATAAATTACACATATTAGTAACCATCATATCTTTAAACCATGACTATTGAAATCAATAAATCACGGGTAACCCGCCCAAATAGAATCGTCTTTAGAAAAGGTCATGGCTCAGGGTTCAAAATTGAACTATATAGTATGTCTGTACAAGCCAGAATAATTTGTTTACATCAATCAACTCAAGCAAACTGTTCAATTGATCTCAGTGTGGGTTTAGTACAAATGACAGATTGAAGTCTATGTAGACATACCTTGTGGAAAGTACTTGTGACCGAAGAGGATGTCTTGTATAATTCGGTCAGAGAGTAGAATACTTTAGGTTGTTTTATACCTTTGTATTGACAAGATATTGCTTTGTCAGCGAAAAATAACAACACATACAACATGGTACATACTTTGTATCACTGGATATTTAACCTTTGAGCTTTTGTTTTGTTGTAAGTTCTTAATATTGCAAGATGATGGTGCCATACAACATAGGTTTAATCCGACTACAGCTAGATATAATGTATTTCACAATTGTATTTTTTTTTGCTGCGTTAAACGTTGCCACCACATGTTCTAACAAATCCAACCTTTGACAAACAATGAGTAGATTAGATGACTGCACTGGGGTAGTGTACATAGATCATCAGTTCTGTGTTTGTGATTTGTTGACCTACCTGAAAACTACCAGACACCAGCAGTCTATGTGCTTTATACTTGTTCATGAATACAGAAATGTTACAGTGCATGGTACAAAAACTTTCACAATTCGGAAAAATTTCAACTAAAGTGGAATTTAATCTCAGATTCTGGGTTATTTTGTGTATAACATTTGCCATGGTTATAACATTCCCTGGTGTCTACGACTGTCAACAAACTATATTCTTATTCCTCAATCATTCCCTTATTATGCTCCCAGGTGCTTTCACTTGTTCATGTAAGAATTATACAAGTCTTAAAATATCTCATATAATAGGATTATATCATAGCAAAACATAATCAGATTACAGGAAACTTTGAGTACATGTGGCCATACATTATAACAGAAAGTTAACATGTCTGAATACCAGGGGTCTGTTGTCTAAGCAAAGTCATTTTAAGCACTCCCGAGTGCCTTCAGTAATCTCAAGTTTGACAAAGAGAGTATAGATTACCTCAGGTGCAAAGCACTATATGTAGCACTTGCCTATGGTAACAGCCTACAGGTCCCCTCACTGACAGTACATAATATAAATGGCCCAACAATTTACATCAATATTAGTGGCCCAACTATCTGCACAAATATTTGTGGTCCAATTACTGCACCAATTATCTACACCAATATAAGTGGCCCAACTATCTGCACCAATATTAGTGGTCTAACAATCTGCACCAATATAAGTGGTCTTACAAACTGCAACAATATAAGTGGTTCAACTATCTGCACCAATATAAGTGGTCCAACTATCTGTACCAATATTAGTGGTCCAACTATCTGCACCTATATTAGTAGACCAACTATCTGCACCAATATTAGTGGACCAACTATCTGCACCAATATTTATGGTCCAACAATCTGCACCAATATTAGTGGTCCAACTATCTGCACCAATATTAGTGGTCCAACTATCTGCACCAATATTAGTGGTCCAACTATCTGCACCAATATTAGTGGTCCAACTATATGCACCAATATTAGTGGACCAACTATCTGCACTAATGGTCCAACTATCTGCACTAATATTAGTGGACCAACTATCTGCACCAATATTAGTGGACCAACTATATGCACCAATATTTATGGTCCAACTATCTGCACCAATATTAGTGGTCCAACTATCTGCACCAATATTAGTGGTCCAACTATCTGCACCAATATTAGTGGACCAACTATCTGCACCAATATTAGTGGACCAACTATCTGCACCAATATTAGTGGATCAACTATCTGCATCAATATTAGTGGTCCAACTATCTGCACCAATATTTGTGGTCCAATTACTGCACCAATTATCTACACCAATATAAGTGGTCCAACTATTGGCACCAATATTAGTGGACCAACTATCTGCACCAATATTAGTGGACCAACTATCGGCACCAATAGCTGTGGCCAAACCACCTGCACCAAAGAATACAGTAATGTAACATAGATAGATATGTATAACTGTACAGAATTTATCTCCCATATATATCTCTGTTACAAAATACTTTCTAATCTCCTTAAACCTCTGCACAGAATTTCCCATCGGAATATTTAAAGAATTGCATGAGAAAATTAAGCTGTATTGTTGAAAATCAGCTTCCGAAAATTGAAATATACATCCATATGACATCTATTCTACTCAATATTATGACTTCAATATGTACTGGAACATTTTCTGTATCATTTTATTCAGTGACAATCTTCATAAGTCATTGTAACACTATTATGTAAATTTCAGTGGAACAGTCAGTGCAGGGCTGTATTATATAGGAACATTTCTAACTGTAAATAGCCTTGGTGCATTTTAATATTTAATACTTTGTAACTTGGAAAAAGTAACAAAATATCAAATTATTCTAGGTGAAATCTGTAGGTACAAGCCTAGTTGCCTAGTGCCATAACACATAATACATACCAGTCCTGATCAGATAAGATGTACACTTCAGGAACATTTCTGATGGCGTATAGACAGGATCTCTTTAGAGTAAACAGAATCATCAAAATGCAATAGCTTAAAGCTTGATGTTCCTGATTCTAATAGAGAAATCAAGCGCAAATATTCTCGCCTTATATGTACTCCCCATCATCTGACCAACTCCAACAATGGCTGAAAGCATCATCCATATATAATGGTGAACGGCATCAATAGAGCCCCTAGAATGTCTGGTAATTACTTGCTACAATATGTCACATGGCATCAATAGTGCCCTAAGAATGTCTGGTAATTACTTGCTACAATATGTCACATCTTGATCAGACAATTTGTGTGATGTGTATACATCATTCCTATACAAATATTGATAGAGCTTTCATTTCTGCTACCGGACAAATTCTGTATAAGAGCGTCCAGTAATTAAACCGAGACAAAAATGGACAGAAAATGTTCAGCCAGATTTGAAACCCTGTCTGTTGTGTGCCAGCAACAAAATAGCCTCCATGAATATGGTGATTCATAGTATGACTGGTCATCTACCCTTTCTCCAGCCATGAAGTCATTTAGGACAACCAAATTTGACATAAAGACACACTTATCTATATATCTCATCAAAATGGTTTTGCATAATTGCCAAAATACCTAATTGCAAAATGTCGTAATTCTGGCTGAGGGTAACAGCAATGTTTATTGAGTAAGTGAATGTGGTTCATAAAAACTGATTAAGTGTATTCATGACACTCACAACAATAAACTCATAAAATGATTTGCTAAGTCTAGAAGTCCAAATAGTCATATGAAATTACTTTCATTTTTACTTTTTGACAGACTTAATTAGGTCAAAGAAACTCAGCATATGAACCATATTTCTCAGATAAATAATATTATATGGAACTCCAGGGACCCTAAGATATATGATAAATTCCTTCCCGTCTCATATAATATTTAATCTGTATGATTCTCAATCACAGAAAAAGACATATACATTTGATAATGTTGTTTTCAGGAGCAATACAAGAAGATATTATTTTCTGTAGGATAAGATCTTAGGAATATGATGTATCATTATATGTCACGCAAGAAATATACTGTAGCATACAGCAACTCCCTTAGCAAAAAGTACTGGTCTTTTTACCAGTTAAAATGCAGTTAAATACCAGTATTCAGTTTTTTTCCAGTTATTTTCCAGTAATTTGATCAAATCTTTGTTAGTGATCAAGAAAAACAGTTTTTCAAACCAGTTAAATGACCAGTTATTTGCATTTTATCCAGTATTTTATCATTTTTTGAAAACAGTGGTTGATTGACCAGTTTTTTTCCAGTAAAAATCCAGTTATTTCTAAAAACCAGTTTTTCCTCAGATGACAGTAAATCAAATACATTCATATATTACTGTATTTTTAATACATAATGCCTATACTCAGTTGAGCTAAATATGTGAAGCATGACAAAATTATAAGTGTTTGACATTATGTCTCTCCATCATAATTGCATGACAAGTTTGGATTTTATTCTTTAGGACATATTTGACTAAAATAATTATCAGATTGAATTAAATTACTTAACTAAACCAACTAAATAATTTTAACAAACAAAAAAAGAAAGCTGGAAAAATCATTTTTTCGAGTAATTTTAAGTGACCTAAATGACCCAAACTACAATCTCACATGAGGTTTTCATGCTACATGTTCATTTTCATCAAAGTTGGTCTATCAAAAATATTTTATTGACTGGAAACCATCCAGTATGACGCCCGCCTGTCTTTGGCCAATCTAAAAACCCAGTTTTACTTAGTGAAAACCTGGTTAATAAAGACAGTTATTTGGTTTCGAACAGTTTTGCAAGCAATTACCTCTGCATTCACTAATTTTATTGTTTAGAACACCGATTTCTACAACTATAACAAAATATATCGGAAAAAATGAAACAGGGATACAGATACACAACATAAATGCAAATTAGATAAAATTGATATTTTCATATTCTAACTTAGTAGAAGAACACACGTGATGTTAATACTTATAGCCCAGATGGGCCACAAGGATATACATGTAGGTTAAGAATATCAAAGTAAGATGTGTAAGTACACTTTTAAAACAAGGTTACTGTCTCCCACAGCTTAGTGTCTGATATCATTTTTGTAGACACAAATATGTGGTTAACTCATTGAGCCCTACTGCCACGATTTCGTGGCAAGATAAGCAGCCTTCGTATCCCGCGCGCCCCGATAACGCGTCGCTGTATTCTTTATCCTAGTCCCGTACGGCACGATATCGTGGCGTGGTCTTTAGCTATTCTGTGTACCGCGTGCCACGATAAGTCGTCAAATTTCATTGGGTTAAAATCGTCCTATAAACCAGACATTTGAGGTATTAGCCAATCAAATTCGAGGTTACATAAAAACGACGGAAGTTGATCAAAACGGAAGTAAAGTTGTCAAAACATTTTAACAAAGCGAAAATAGTGATTTTGAAGGCTAAAAGCGATGGAAAATAACGAAAATCGGCGCTCGATGTTTGATATTACGTTCCAGTCGGACGTTGACGAGAATGATGATTCGAACAGTGATATTAGTTTGAATTTAACGAGTGAAAGCGATGCCGAGAGTTATTCGTCTGATTCGTCCAGTGATGAAGAAAATTTGGTTATTCAAGATGACAATCGGTGGAAAATTAATGACAGAACGAACATTCCTAAGCGTGAATTTAGTGGTCCTGTTCCAGGTCCCAACATTGATTTAGATCCTGACCAATTGGAGTTTGATTTCTTTGAACTGTACTTTCCTTTGAGAATGATTGAGTTATTAGTCAGCCAAACAAACCTGTATGCTACCCAGAGACAGCAAGCAAGGGGAGTTGTAGACTCAAACTGGAGACTGGTTGTGTTCGACGAGATGAAAGCTTGGCTCGGGATCCGTGTGTATATGAGCATACTTGAAGTATGTATAACTCTATTATTATGTATTTATAATTTAATATTTTAGCATTTATTAAAATATATATGTCTAATGACTAAATATGAAAATAAATACATAGATGACAACTAGTTTAATTGAGATTTCAATTTAATTTTGACAGGTTACTACATGAAATGAATGACAAAAAAATTCCAAGTTCTAAAAATATTTTTTTTGGTATTTTCAGCTTCCCCAAATGGCTATGTATTGGTCAACAGACTCATTGTTTGGTGGATTGGGAATAAAGAAGATAATGAAACGTGATCGGTTCGACAAAATCTGCCAGTATATTCATGTGAATGACAGTACTCAGAATACTCCAAGGGGTCAGCCCGGACACGACAAATTGCATCATGTACGCCCTGTTCTTGACTGTTTGAGACAAAATTGCCTTCGACATTATAATCCTCACCAGAATACTAGCATTGATGAAGCTATGATCAAGTTCCGAGGACGGTTAGCTTTTAGACAATACCTACCAGCTAAGCCAGTGAAATATGGTATCAAAGTTTGGATGCGTGCCGACTCAACCAATGGTTACACCAACGATTTTCAAGTGTACACTGGGCGAGAACAGGGATTAAGGAATCTGGATTAAGTGGGGTCAAAATTGAGGTCACAGAGTCAAATTTTAGAAAACCTTTATTCAACCCTAGAGGCCTCAGTGTTGGTCCATTATTCATAAAACTTGGTCATAATGAATGTCTCTATGATATCTAGGTCAAGTACAGATCTGAGTCAAAGGGAGTCAAAATTGAAGCCACCATTTAGCCCAATCTTGAAAGTGGTTAAGAATTCTGATCTTTTCAATATCTAGGTTAAATTGGAATCTGGGTCAAGAACAAGGTCACTAGGACAAAATTTAGAAACAACAGTTGAACTTCAGTATAGTTGTCACATTTGGATATTTTCATGAAACCTGATCAGAATGTTTGTCTTGAAAATAGGTAGGTCAAATTCAGCACCAGCTGTTGATTTGCTCAATAGTTAGCTTTATTCACAAACTCAAGTCAAAACTAAAGGTTTGATGTATGTTATTGCCCAAACAGTGGTGCATGGGCTTATTCTTATGCAACATGCCTTTTGTTTGTTTGTACCAAGACAGTATTAGATGTTTTTTTTTCTTTAAGGATGGTTTTTGTTTATTTTCCGTATTGCATTTAAATTCAATTATTATACCAATTTGACCCGAAACTCCATTATAGTTGTGGTATAAATCATTATGCAAGGCAAAAAAGATAAATAATGAGATTGTAACATTTACAGTACTGCTCAAAAATAACGTAATATTCACAAGTCTCAGGTCAAGTTGGGCGAGTAATGAATTCAAATGCACCCACAAATATCATGTTACTATTTTTTTTCAATAACATGATTTTTGTTTTCAGTGTTATGATGTAGATGTAACACATTTGTAATGGTGTGATGGAAAATAAAACAAAATAAGCGTGATTTAAGTAGTATTTTATTCAAGGAGACTCTTGATCATACTATTATGTTCGTAGTCAAGCATGTTTAACTAGCCTATATGAACATTGGGTTTGGGTCTCAGAGGTCAAGGTTACCATATTTATGTCTTCAGGTATGTTAATATTCTATAAAATGTTCCGTTTTTTCACTGCAACAGGCTGTGTTCAATGAGTTGCCTGCTGCTTGAGGTCAAGGTCGTTCAAGGTTCAAATCAGTTCGAGCATCGGATTATCTATCCACTTAAATGAGCAGTTATTTTATGAAACCAATTAACTGGCATTTAACTGGTCTATTTTTAGACCAGTATTTTTTCCAGTTTTTATTATATCATTTAACTGGCTAGTTAACTGCTCATTAATTATGCAAATTAACCAGTATTATTCCAGTTTTTTGTGATGTCATAGAACTGGTCATCTAATTTAAATTTTTCGCTCCAAAAAACTGGTTTTTAACTGGGAAAAAACTGCTTTTTAACTGGTTTTCCAGTAAAACTGGTCAAAATACTGGCTAATTTGCATATTTCAACATTAGAACCCCCATTCACAATTTACTGATTAGACGCTCAAATAACTGGTAAATAACTGGAATTTAACTGGTTTCAAATAACTGGTAAATAACTGGAAAAAAACTGCAGTTCTTTTTGCTAAGGGCTGCATCGACCCACTGACACACTGCCATCTTGAACCACAATTCTCCCCCCCCAATAGACCATCAATGTAGCACACAATTCTCCCCCAATAGACCATCAATGTAGCACACAATTGATGTGATTATTCTGTGATCAGGAATTCACTGAGGGGGATAAATGTAACAAACTTGTCTGCAGGAGATCACAATCTGGTAAAACTGACAATGTGCAATCAAATAAACTCAATGACAAAATCTTGCTTCCTTCATGAATATCTCATGAGACTGTTATCATGATTGGCAAAATGGTCCAATTACAAACATCAAACTGTTTGTTATCTCTGATACCAGTTAGTGTGGTTAAATTGAGGAATGGAGCAATCAAAAGTACCTGTCTTTCAACACAGAAGTTTGAAGCAATGGATGACAGGAACAAGTACATTGTCTTCTTACAGTGCTGATCAACTTCGAAGGAAAGGAATAAAGTGTGGTAGCTCTTTGTCTTAAAGAAATGAAAGTTAGTATTGTATTGTGAACCTATTGAAGTACAAACAATGGTTTACATGACTTTTGTGTGTGTATGACTGTGGACCAGAGACATCAAGAAGAACTGGTAACCTTGATGTGTGGAGAAAAATTATGCCTGCCAAGATATTAAAGTGGCCTTCCGCAAACTTCAAAACTGCATTGTTTAGCAAAGTTGTTACATGAGCAAACCAACATGGCAAAAGAAACAACACATGGACACAAAAGTGATCATTTAACAGACAAGGTAGAGAAATAGGGTATCGGCATTATACTATTAAAACAGAAACACCAAATTGCACAGATGCACATACCAAGTATAATAGTAACTTAGTAAGCAAAAACCAAGCATTGCTGTTCCCAAGTTTACACAACAAAGTATTTCTATATAAATGTACATTGAAGCTACAAATCTAATTTCTCCAGATTTCACATGAGACTTACTCAAGTTATTCATTAAAGGAGAAATTCTAGATTTCTTTCATTCACATATTCTCCAAGTTCACATGGAGGTCATTCCATGCTTCCAGACATATACTGCTTCCTTTGAATGAACATACCTTTTTAGCAGAAAGAGTTCAATCTAAGTTTATAGGAGACAACAATGTCTGTTTGTTTGTGTATTGGATAGGAATAGAATGAAAATCAAAGCTAATTCAAAGGAATGAGAGAAGAACTTTCCCAATTCATTGACGTCATCTGTCCATGCATGTTCTATATTGATAAGGAAATGTTTTTTTCGATCAATCTCTCACGGTTCATTCATGTTGGATCAAATCCATTCATAAGAAAATGAATTTATTCATAAGTCCTGGTAAAACTAAATGTACTATATGAACCAATCAGGAACAAGAATGAGAGAAAACTGAATCCATAAATAATTTTGAGCATGAATGGTTTACATAGTGTCAAGTTGCGAATCAACATATTATTGGCGGGGATTGCTACACAACCTTTATTGTGCCTGTTGCAATTATAGCCGATACAGGCAATACAGCTAGTCATCGAGGTGCAACTCATGTTATTGCATGTTCTTAATTAGCTTGCATCCAGACACAAGGCAATTAGTAGCACAGCTCAGTGCCGCCTAATCTGGTGACCTGGGTTCAAATCCATGTGGACATAATATGCCTGCCATATTCAGTAGAAAGCTGACTGGCAAATGAAGGATATGCTCAGAATACGAAAGTTTATTTTGCATAAAGCATAATACAATGCTTTTAACAAATATGTACAAATAACAGAGATGAAAAACAAGGTGATCATAAAGTACGATCGAATGTACTTTTATTCCGTGTACAAGATAATTTTGTTATGCAGTACAGTATTACAACTTGTGATTGCTATTATTTCTGATATATAACATCCAGACATACACAATTACTGTACACCATTACTACACCAGCAGTCCTATCTGCACAATATAAGTACACAAACAAATGAACAACGTCAAGATCAACTTCAATGTGCACAAATTGGTAACACAATGTTGATCCTCAATTATCTACTGTAGCATATTAATTAGTAAGGACTTACATCTACACATGAAAGGCCAGTAACTTTGTATAGCTAGTTTGCGATAGAAAAAAATCGTGTTTTTTAAACATTTCTCTGTATACTTACTAAACATACAAGTATGAAATTTTGCACGAATGAATGAAAAATATCTACCTAATACACACTGAAATTTCAGCAAGATCAGAAATGAGTTAAAAAAGTTTTGTTCATAAGTTCTATGTAACATATTTGTAGTTTTGTATGAAATATCAAATTAGAAGACTTGATACTTGCAACAGCCAATTTTACGGTCATGTGATACGCATAACGGTATATTTGCGTATTTGCTACCTACTTAATTTAACACATGCGATGCCCGTCTATGAATATGACAAAGTACATTTAGTTGCTGTACATTGTTTATATGCGACACACCTAAATAAACCGAATCATACGGGCCTCCTAAGTCTTGTCTTTATAACAGCAATCTCAATCCCGCCGATCACGGATTGTAACGGTTAAATAATTGATAGTAAATCATCAATGTAATACCAGATTACCTCCCTGCGTTAAACTGTAAATACGTATGTAATTTCAATATGTAATCAAGAATAAATGTCTTTTAATTGGTGACTAAAAATTATGAAATTCAAAATGGGAGTAGGTAGGAAGTCAATGTAGTTCTGTGTAATTTTATACCAAAATCTGATAAATAGATTTTCTGAAATCTTTAAAAAACACGATTTTTTTCTATCGCAAACTAGCTATACCTCAGTACATCAGTAAGGGTACTAACTCTTTAACTAGTTTTAAAGATATATATACCACTGATTTTAAGTTTCTTGTGTTAAAGACATATAAGAATCAACTCCTACACTGGCCAGCTACAGGCTCTTTTGTTAAAGGGACTGTGTCACGTTTAAGCGTATAAATAGCAAAAATCAAATGAAATTGTAAAATATTCACTATATTTTAGCATGGATGCCTGTATATCCCATGAACAAGCACACTGATAAAAATTTAACTTGTGAAACATTAGGATTTTGTAATTATTTAAGTATTTTACCTCCAAAATTCTATACCATATTAATAAGGTATAGAATTTTTAACTACTCTCATTTAAATTGCCTGAAATTAACTTGCATGTGACGAAAACGAATTTTAAAAACAAACAAAATACTTCATAGATGTTTAGACTGAAGTTTGTTTATGTTACAGACTGATCTAGTGAATAATATTACTAAATAAACATGCTGAAAGGAAAAATTACGCTGTGTTTAACAGGAAAAACACACTGGTGTGCGCGATGTTGAAAGTGGTTCAAATCGATTATTTGCAATAAATATTTCTTTACAGGTTGACCTTTCAATATAATATGCAACAAACCAAACACCAAAGCTCTATAGACCTCATGGCTTTCGACCTATGATTCTAATACGGTCTTAAAATTGCCAAGTTGAAATTCAACTCCTAATAAATTATGTCGAATTAAACTAAGACATAACGTGACAACCTTGACACATACAATGTACTTGTGATGTTTTTCCCCAAAGAAACAAATATGCTCTTGGTATGCCCTTTGGTAAATTAAGGAAAGCAAAACAAAAACACAATTTTAAAACCATTGATTCTATTTCTGCACTCCTTCCAACCATTTCTGTAGAGTTAATTGTGTGCTACATTATATACTGGAGTAATAAAACACAGGGTGCATTAGTGTCATGTTTCCTACAATAAATGGATTGATGGAATAGATTTAGGTCATTAAACAACAAAAAGTTTCATTTGTCTCCAGAACTACATAATGTAAGTAATGGTCTGATCCTACAACACATAAATGTGCTGCCATACATTCCGACTGTTGCTAATTCAATAAGAGCTTTAGTTTCTCATCAAGGCGTCCTTTATGCATGTTAGTTCACAAGTTATCTGTGTCAGGTTGTAGCCTTTTTTCCCTACACATTATCCAAGCAAGTAGCATTACCAAACACAAACAGAAAGTTTCTTCTTTCTCTTTCTTGACAATAATTTGCTATATTATTTACTTTACAGCAATAACAGTAATAATATCAACAGAAACTGAGAATTAAACAAGACTGAGTTCAGCTAATGCCCCGGTGGAAGCCTTGTCCATAACAAATAGCTACATGTAAGACATTCAGGGGCCATAATTCTGTTAAAATGTTGGATAGTGAATGTTCATGAATTTTTCATCAATTCATCAGAGTTGTAGATAAGCTGCGTATCTGCGTATTTTACGCTTAAAAAATATCAGGATACGCAGCAAGTTTCATTCCCGAGCGTACATAAGACGTAAACATATTAGGACTTACACAAACTTTGAAAGACCGACAGCTTACACTAAGACAAAAAAATGAAAAAAACTAAAAAATGTCTATAGTAAGAAGTGAATTTAGTGTTAAGCACCTAACTAAATATTAAACAAGTCAAATTTTTTTGTTTGAAGTATCTTTTTTGTCTAAATACACCTTTAGTCAAATTACCCATCAAGCAAGTCAACATTTGACCATTTACCCCCATGCCTTGAAATGTGGGGGTTATTACCCACATGGCCAAACATTTATCTGCAATGCTGTTCATGAATATATACTCAACAGGGGAGTTTCCCTGAGGTACTGATACTTTTATTTATCTATCTGGTGGTGCAGATCTCCTTGTCCCATAAGACAACCCACAAGAGCTGGATTTGGCGTTATTGGCCCATGGCAACTCAACCAACTAAAAACCATCAAGTCGAAAAATCAGAATACAAATTTTATGTGAAACATGAACAGAGTATCAAAATACCACAAGATGGAAGCTTTTATAAAGACATGATATGGCATCAATTTTAAAGGTGATAAAACGTTCTACTACAGGAAATGGATTAGCGGACACTTTAACTTGTAAAAGGAATTTAATGAAAGTCCTGATGCATTCATCAATTTGATGAGGACATTTCACACCATTACCATTATCTACCTTATTACAACAGTTAGACATGCGATCAATCTAGAGACAGAAACATGATCACAGTGAACGTTATTTGCACCATCCTATTTGATGAGTGGCTACTGGGAGTTTACTGATACAGCAACTTTACTGGTATAGTTGATTCAATAAGTAATACAAATCAGGGAACTACACCATTTGAAAAAGAAGCGGTGAATACCGTTAACTCAGGTATATATAGCTTATATCCAGTTAAACCTAGATAAACATAGCTTACCTGCCAGACCATAGTATATTTACGCCTGTTCTCGATTGACTTTGCAATTACTGTATAGTGCTAGTTTATTGACCAGTCAATAAATCTACTGAATTTACCAGCATGTGCACATTATAGATATTAAAGTCTGCGAGGATTATAACTAATCCATAGTGTGCAATAACTGTACAAATTATTATCATTTTGACTGGTCAAAAAATTGCCCTTGGACATATCTATAATAAAAATAAAGTCTCTGCTAGAGTCATTTAATGATACAGCAACCATTATTCCTAAATATGAACTAGCTATCAAACGGAAAAGCTAATTTCCATCTTGCTGCGATCTTGACCTTTCAATGATTGCTGATATCACGGCACCAGATTCCAGCCATCTTCAGGCAATGTAGGAGAGTTTGAAAGGATGGTTTGATAATGACTTTTTAGACCTTAATTAACCTTGAAATTGATAACATGTCATAAACAGACATCCGCATATAACAGCCTGTCTTGATGAGCCCATTGGAAACCATGTTTGGACTCAAGGTTCATTCACATACTTAACCTTTCATATAGTGTCGAGCCATTGGCCGGTCAACTTGAAACGCCCAAGATTCAGGATGCATTTGGATCCTCATTTGTGCCAAACAATTTCTATTAAGCAAAAATAATCCACAATGCTCCAGTTTACCAAGATGCCAGCAGACTAGGTAGATATCTGAGCAGAACTTAGCGGCTGCTGTAACAATTACAGCAATCGGTGAAAGCACATTCACTTTAGACCCTTCAAGGTACCTGTTCATATATGTAATACAAATTGATACTAAAATGTGACCAGGATAACAAGAAAGGCGGGAAAATTTGAATTAAGCCATATAGGTGGGAAAATTAGGCATGCACAATTCACAGTGTTATTTGAGTATAGGATTGACTGTTTGTATTTATTTAAGTAACCAATTTAGCAACAGTAGACCGATCGGGTCAATGTTTGTACATAAATAAAACATCACATTTAATGGTACTTTTGTGTTTACATTTTGTTTGTGAGATTTAAGCTGAGTCGGACGAGAATCTTGACTTGAAAGCAGGAGATCAAAGGTTTGAGACATGTGCACTCTAGGTTACATATTTGCCTCCTCATATTGCACAATGCTAGACAATGCATTTGACGTCATATTGAAGTCTGGTAGCTAGATCAAAATATACAACTCAATATCTTATAACACAATTTGCACATCTAGCCACACTTGTGACATCAAGTCATTTATCATTGTACGATCCAGTATCATACATAGCTTAAAACATCCAGACAAATGTTCTGATTTATGTAAGAACCAATACATCCCTGTTGCAAATTAAATCAGTCATAATCAATGTGCACAACTACAGCAAACTTGAACATTTATCTTAATTATACAATTCATCTCACATTCAGACCTTGACTTTTAAGAAAAGATTAAATTCAGATTTTGGTTAATTAAAGTTTCTCTATAAAGCCATCAATGTTTTGCGTATTTCATGGCCATTATACAGAAATATGTGCAGCAGTTTGCAAGTAGCTGCTAATGTCTGAGATACTGTCAATCAAATTATTTTCGCGAATGATAATTTTCCCATTAGCTGATTGTTAGTATATTTGCAACTACAAGTTTTTCGCTTTTTAAAGTCTTACTGCAATGCCCATATTTATATTTTGAACACTTTCGGTATTTCTTAATTTTGCAAATTTCTACCACTTACAAAATCGGTGAAATTAAATCTTCTTCCTTTGAAGTATTGTAGGTTGAGACATTTGCAGAATTTTCAGTGCATTTCGTCTTGACGGCAATTGTTGGCATTAACTCATTGACTATGAATGACTGACTGAAGCGGGACGCTGTCAATGTGTCAGGTTGTGTTGTTGTCATTGTTATATTTTATCTAACTGTTCATGTTAGTGCTCGGCTTCAACCGAATGCTGGTTTTCTCCTCCGTCTTATTAATTATTACTACTATACAATCATGTTTGATTCATACAGTACCCTTAAATGTTCCAACTGGAATAGTGATAAATATAAATAAGTGTCTTTCCAATTAGCAACAATATATAAAAAAAAGGTGTCTATATAACAGACGTTCAGTAGTCTCCCTTGTATCTGGTTATTGCTGCCCAAACAGGCACAAAATCATTAAAGAACCAAAGAGACTATATGACATACATGGTATATCACACCTTATTCTTGAAACACACCACAGTCAGAGGTAATTGGGGGAGTTTACTTAGAATTTGGAGGGAATTTCCGAATGACCAATCACTATAACTCTAACGCGGTATTGGGACCTGAGGCACTTAAAGTAAACAGGCAGATCAGGTACAACAACATATAAGGATATTGGAAAAGGGATTATCTTTTTCAATGTGTATAGCTTGGCTATTGTGACCTGCGCCTGACCTTTATGCTTGAATATATAACAAGATTTTTGCTTTGATTATATCAATTTCCGCCTGCAAATCGTGCAATATCGGTATAACAGATTTGTGTTTGTATTACATCTTGAGCGTCTTCGTGATACTTCCTGATTTTGAAAACATACACTCGATGTTGTAAACGTAGACAATATATCGACTGTTAAATTATGCTAATCAATAGGTCAGGCTCATCTCAATGTGACCAAGCTTTACCGTTATTTTAATTTACTTGGTGAATAGAAGTGAGCAGGTAAAATACACTTCCGCTCTCCCTAAATCGATGTAATGGTCAGTGATTTCTGTTTATATTGACATTGCAGAATATCGCGTTAGACTTATACAAGCGTCTTAGTTGAACACAAACAAACAATAAAACAACTCATCCAATGTTTGTATCTGCTGAATGATACATAAATTCTCATGTGTATAATTGTATATAAAGTGGTAATAATGTATACAAGCAAAGTCAATATATATTCCAAATTAGGACAAATTTCTGACACTTACTCTTGTCTGGAAGACAGCGAGTACAATTGGAGGCGGGCCAACTATTCACGCAATGTTCCTGATACCTTCTAGGTAACTCTTCATATATAAACTTGCCATTTATGGGCACAGTAGAAATGTCAGAAGAAATGTCGATATCGTATTTTACCACCTAGTGATGGTTGTGACTTGGTACTGTAATCTTTGGCAGCTTTCTATCATTCTGTTGACTAATTTACACCAATGATGTCAGAATAACATTGAAGCAATGTATTACTTGATGTTTGATTGGTATAGTATGTCTGTATATTCGGCAATAATTTATCTACATCAATCAAGCTGAAATGTTCAATGCTCCCTGTAGAGTATAAGTACAAGAGACAGATTCAAGTCTGTGTGGACATATCATGTGGAAAGTACTTGTGACCGACAAGGATGTCATGTTAAATTCGGTCAGAGAGTAGAATACTTTTGGTTGTTTTATAATTTTGTATTGACACGATTTTTAATTGCTTTGTTAGCGAAAAAATTTCATCATCACATACAACAAGGTACATTCTTTAAATCACTGGAAATTTAACTTTTGAGCTTTTGTTTTGTTCAAAGTTCATAATATTGCTAGATGATGGCGCCATACAACCTAGGTTTGAATCTCACTACAGCTGGATATAATTTATTTCACAATTGTACTTTTTATGCTGTGTGGTAGCTCAAATATCACCCGTCACATGTTCTAACGAATTTAAATCCAACCTTTGACAAACAATGAGTTGACTAGATCACTGTACTGGGGTAATGTACATAGATCTAACGTTGCCCACCACATGTTCCAACAAATCCAACCTTTGACAAACAATGAGTTGACTAGATCACTGTACTGGGGTAATGTACATAGATCTAACGTTGCCCACCACATGTTCCAACAAATCCAACCTTTGACAAACAATGAGTTGACTAGATCACTGTACTGGGGTAATGTACATAGATCTAACGTTGCCCACCACATGTTCCAACAAATCCAACCTTTGACAAACAATGTGTTGACTAGATCACTGCACTGGGGTAGTGTACATAGATCTAACGTTGCCCACCACATGTTCCAACAAATCCAACCTTTGACAAACAATGAGTTGACTAGATCGCTGCACTGGGGTAGTGTACATAGA
Source organism: Spisula subtruncata (assembly GCA_963678985.1). Taxonomy (NCBI): domain Eukaryota; kingdom Metazoa; phylum Mollusca; class Bivalvia; order Venerida; family Mactridae; genus Spisula; species Spisula subtruncata. Next base: position 2,209,191 of record OY787660.1, on the reverse strand, counting down.
TCTAACGTTGCCCACCACATGTTCCAACAAATCCAACCTTTGACAAACAATGAGTTGACTAGATCGCTGCACTGGGGTAGTGTACATAGATCTAACGTTGCCCACCACATGTTCCAACAAATCCAACCTTTGACAAACAATGAGTTGACTAGATCGCTGCACTGGGGTAGTGTACATAGATCTAACGTTGCCACCACATGTTCCAACAAATCCCACCTTTGACCAACCATGTGTTGACTAGATCACTGTACTGGGGTAGTGTACATAGATCTAACGTTGCCACCACATGTTCCAACAAATCCAACCTTTGACAAACAATGAGCTGACTAGATCACTGCACTGGAGTAGTGTACATAGATCTAACGTTGCCCACCACATGTTCCAACAAATCCCATCTTTGACAAACCATGTGTTGACAAAATGGCTGCACTGGGGTAGTGTACATAGATCTAACGTTGCCCACCACATGGTCAAACAAATCCAACATTTGACAAACAATGAGTAGACTAGATCACTGCACTGGGGTAGTGTACATAGATCTAACGTTGCCCACCACATGTTCTAACAAATCCCACCTTTGACAAACAATGAGTTGACTAGATCACTGTACTTGGGTAGTGTACATAGATCTAACGTTGCCCACCACATGGTCCAACAAATCCCACCTTTGACAAACAATGAGTAGACTAGATCACTGCACTGGAGTAGTGTACATAGATCTAACGTTGCCCACCACATGTTCCAACAAATCCCACCTTTGACAAACAATGAGTAGACTAGATCACTGCACTGGGGTAGTGTACATAGATCTAACGTTGCCCACCACATGTTCCAACAAATCCCACCTTTGACAAACAATGAGTAGACTAGATCACTGCACTGGGGTAGTGTACATAGATCTAACGTTGCCCACCACATGTTCTAACAAATCCCACCTTTGACAAACAATGAGTAGACTAGATCACTGCACTAGGGTAGTGTACATAGATCTAACGTTGCCCACCACATGTTCTAACAAATCCCACCTTTGACAAACAATGAGTAGACTAGATCACTGCACTGGGGTAGTGTACATAGATCTAACGTTGCCCACCACATGTTCCAACAAATCCCACCTTTGACAAACAATGTGTTGACTAGATCACTGCACTGGGGTAGTGTACATAGATCTAACGTTGCCCACCACATGTTCCAACAAATCCAACCTTTGACAAACAATGAGTTGACTAGATCACTGCACTGGGGTAGTGTACATAGATCTAACGTTGCCCACCACATGTTCCAACAAATCCCACCTTTGACAAACAATGAGTTGACTAGATCACTGCACTGGGGTAGTGTACATAGATCTAACGTTGCCCACCACATGTTCCAACAAATCCAACCTTTGACAAACAATGTGTTGACTAGATCACTGCACTGGGGTAGTGTACATAGATCTAACGTTGCCCACCACATGTTCTAACAAATCCCACCTTTGACAAACAATGAGTAGACTAGATCACTGCACTGGGGTAGTGTACATAGATCTAACGTTGCCCACCACATGTTCTAACAAATCCCACCTTTGACAAACAATGAGTTGACTAGATCACTGCACTGGGGTAGTGTACATAGATCTAACGTTGCCCACCACATGGTCTAACAAATCTAGCCTTTGACAAACAATGAGCTGACTAGATCACTGCACTGGGGTAGTGTACATAGATCATCAGTTCTGATTTTGTAATTTGATGCCTACCTGAAAACTACAAGACACCAGCAGTCTGTGTGCTTTATACTTGTACATGAATACAGAAATGTTACAGTGCATGGTACAAAAACTTTCACAATTTCAGGAAAGTTCAACTAAAGTGGAATTCAATCTCAGACTCTACGTTATTTTGTGTGTAACATTTGACTGGGTTATATATAATTCCCCAGTGTCTACGACTGTCAACAAACTACATTCTTATTCCTCAATCATTCCCTTATCATGCTCCCAGGTGCTTTCACTTGTTCATGTAAGAATTATACAAGTCTTAAAACATCTCATATAATAGGATTATATCATAGCAAAACATAATCAGATTACAGGAAACTTTGAGTACATGTGGCCATACATTATAACAGAAAGTTAACATGTCTGAATACCAGGGGTCTGTTGTCTAAGCAAAGTCATTTTAAGCACTCCCGAGTGCCTTCAGTTACCTCGAGTTTGACAAAGAGAGTATAGATTACCTCAGGTGCAAAGCACTATATGTAGCACTTGCCTATGGTAACAGCCTACAGGTTCCCTCACTGACAGTACGTAATATAAATGGCCCAACAATTTACATCAATATTAGTGGCCCAACTATCTGCACAAATATTTGTGGTCCAATTACTGCACCAATTATCTACACCAATATAAGTGGCCCAACTATCTGCACCAATATTAGTGGTCTAACAATCTGCACCAATATAAGTGGTCTTACAAACTGCAACAATATAAGTGGTTCAACTATCTGCACCAATATAAGTGGTCCAACTATCTGTACCAATATTAGTGGTCCAACTATCTGCATCAATATAAGTGACCCAACTATTAGTGACCCAACTATCTGCACCAATATTAGGGGTTCAACTATCTCCACCAATATTAGTGGTCCAACTATCTGCACCAATATTGGTGACCCAACTATCTGCACCAATATTGGTGGTCCAACTGTCTGCATCAATATTAGTGGTCCAACTATCTGCACCAATATTAGTGGTCCAACTATCTGCACCAATATTAGTGGTCCAACTATCTGCACCAATATAAGTGGTCCAACTATCTGCACCAATATTAGTGGTCCAACTATCTGCATCAATATTAGTGGTCCAACTATCTGCACCAATATTAGTGGTCCAACTATCTGCACCAATATAAGTGGTCCAACTATCTGCACCAATATTAGTGGTCCAACTATCTGCACCAATATTTGTGGTCCAACTAACTGCACCAATATTAGTGGTCCAACTTTGTGCACCAATATTAGTGGCCCAACTATCTGGACCAATATTAGCGGTCAAACTATCTGGACCAATATTTGTTGTCAAACTATCTGTACCAATATAAGTGGCCCAACTATCTGCACCAATATTAGTGGTCCCACTATCTGTACCAATATAAGTGGCCCAACTATCTGCACCAATATTAGTGGTCCCACTATCTGTACCAATATTAGTGGTCCCACTATCTGTACCAATATAAGTGGTCCAACTATCTGCACCAATATAAGTGGTCCCACTATCTGTACCAATATAAGTGGCCCAACTATCTGCACCAATATTAGTGGTCCCACTATCTGTACCAATATTAGTGGTCCCACTATCTGTACCAATATTAGTGGTCCAACTATCTGCACCAATATAAGTGGTCCAACTATCTGCACCAATATTGGTGGTCCAACTATCTGTACCAATATGAGTGGTCCCACTATCTGTACCAATATAAGTGGTCCAACTATCTGCACCAATATAAGTTGTCCAACTATCTGCACCAATATAAGTGGCCCAACTATCTGCACCAATATAAGTGGTCCAACTTTCTGCACCAATATAAGTTGTCCTACTATCTGCATCAAAGAATACAGTTATGTTACATAGACAGATGTATAACTGTACAGAGTTTATGTCCCATGTATATCTCTGTTACACCATACTTTCTAATCTCCTTTAACCTCTGCACAGAATTTCCCATTGGAATATTTAAATAATCGCATGAGAAAATTAAGCTGTATTTTGAAATATCATCTTCCTACAATTGGAATATACATCTATATACGACATCTATTCTACTCAATATTATGACTTCAATATGTACTGGAACATTTTCTGCATCACTTTATTCAGAGACAATCTTCATAAAATTTTCATTGAAACACTTTTTTTGTAAATTTTAGTGGAACAGTCAATGCAGGGCTGTATTATACAGGAACATTTCTAACTGTATATAGCCTTGGTGCATTTTAATATTTAATACTTTGTAACTTGGAAAAAGTAACAAAATATCAAATTATTCTAGGTGAAATCTGTAGGTACAAGCCTAGTTGCCTAGTGCCATAACACATAACACATACCAGTCCTGATCAGATAAGATGTACACTTCAGGAACATTTATGATGGCGTATAGACAGGATCTCTTTAGAGTAAACAAAGTCATCAAAACGCAAAAGCTTAAAGCTTGATGTTCCTGATTCTAATAGAGAAATCAAGCGCAAATATTCTAGCCTTATACTCCCCATCATCTGACCAACTCCAACAATGGCTGAAAGCATCATCCATATATAATGGTGAACGGCATCAATAGAGCCCCTAGAATGTCTGGTAATAACTTGCTACAATATGTCACATCTTGATCAGACAATTTGTGTGATGTGTATACATCATTCCTATACAAATATTGATAGAGCTTTCATTTCTGCTACTGGACAATTTCTGTATATGAGCATCCAGTAATTAAACCGAGACTAAAATAGACAGAAAATGTTCTGGCAGATTTGAAACCCTGTCTGTTGTGTGCCAGCGAAACAATACCTCCATGAATATGGTGATTCATAGAATATCTCACACTGGTCACCTACCCTTTCTCCAGTCATGAAGTCATTTAGAACAACCAAATTTGACATAAAGACACACTTATTTATATATCTCATCAAAATGGTTTTGCATTATTGCCAAAATACCTAATTGCAAAATCTCGTAACTCTGGCTGAGGGTAACAGCAATGTTTATTTAGTAAATGTTGGCGGTTCATGAAAACTGATCTAGTGTATTCATGACACTAACAACAATAAACTCATAAAATGAAGTCCAAATAGTCATATGAAATTATCTTCATTTTTACTTTTTGACAGACTTAAATAGGTCAAAGAAACTCAGCAACCATGCTGAACCATATTTCTTGCGCAGATAAATAATATTTTATGGAACTCCAGGGACCCTAAGATATATGATAAATTCCTTCCCGTCTCGTATTATATTTAATCTGTATGATTCTCAATCACAGAAAAAGACATATACATTTATGTTGTTTTCAGGAGCAATACAAGAAGACATTATTTTCTGTAGGATAAGATCTTAGGAATATGATGCATCATTATATGTCACGCAAGAAAGATACTGTAGCATACAGCAACTCCATCGACCCACTGACACACTGCCATCTTGAACCACATTCCCCCCCCCAAATAGACCAACAGTGATGCACACAATTGATGTGATTATTCTGTGATCAGGAATTCACTGAGGGGGATAAATGTAACAAACTTGTCTGCAGGAGATCACAATCTGGTAAAACTGACAATGTGCAATAAAATAAACTCAATGACGAAATCTTGCTTCCTTCATGAATATCCCATGAGGATGTTATCATGATTGGCAGAATGGTCCAATTACACATGACAAACTGTTTGTTTTCTCTGATAAAAGTTAGTGTGGATAAATTGAGGAATGAACAGATCAAAGAAAGAGAAACTAAAGTACATGTCTTACACTGAGGGTTGAAGCCATAGATGACAGGGACAATTTCATGTCTTCTTACACTGATGATCAGCTTTGAAACTGGTAGTTAGATGAAAGGAACAAAGTGTGATAGCTCTATGTCTTAAACAAATGAAAGTAAGTAAATGTATGTTGAAACTATTGAAGTGCAAACAATGTTATACATGTGTGTATGACTTTAGACCAGAGACATCAAGAAGAACTGGTAACCTTGACGTGAGGAGAAAGTTTATGGAAAGATATTAAAGCGACCTTCTGCAAACTACCCAAAACTGCATGTTTTTCAAAGCTGTTGCAAATGTTTTGCTAACCTATGTGGCATTAGAAACAGCATATGGACACAAAGTTGAGGACTAAAATGAGTAATAGGGCATGTGGCAATATACGATTAACACCGAAACACCAAAAGGCTTGGATGCACATACAAATTATAATATGATAGTAAGTCAAAACTATTGCGCTGAACAAGTCCTTGAGTTTGCACAACAAAGTCTTTCTATAGGAATGAACATCTTAGATCATTTCTGGAGATTTCACATGGACTAACTCAAGTTATTCATTAAAGGAGAAATTCTACATTTCTTTCATTCTTATATTCTCCAAGTTCACGTGGAGGTCATTCCATGCTTGCAGACATATACTGCTTCCTTTGAATGAACATACCTTTTTAGCAGAAAGAGTTCAATCTAAGTTTATATGAGACAAAAACGTCTGTTTGTTTGTGTGTTGGATATGAATAGAAATGAGAGATAATTCAAAGGAATGAAAGAAGAACTTTCCCCATTCATTGACGTCATCTGTCCATGCATGTTTTATATTGATAAGGAAATGTTTCTTCAATCAATCTCTCACTGTTCATTCATGTTGGATCCAATCCATTCATAAGAAAATGAATTTGTTCATCAGTCCTGGTAAAACTACATGTACTATATGAACCAATCAGGAACAAGAATGAGAGAAAACCGAATCCATAAATGATTTTGAGCATGAATGGTTTACATATTGTCAAGTTGCAAATCAACATATTATTGGTGGGGATTGCTACACAACCTTTATTGTGCCTGTTGCAATTATAGCCAAATGGACAAACAATAATAATGTACTTGTACTTTGCATTGCTAGGGGAGAGCGCTGTTTGGTTATTTAGGAACTTTGTGACACACATCCAGACCAATTTCAAGCACAAAAACAGAAAACAAAGTGTATCCCGCACTTTTATGTGGGAGACATAATTATAACAAGTTACCAGACATTCTAGACTTTTAATTTACAACATCTGAGACTATTGAATGTCAACAAACACATTTAAGGTGCCAAAAGGTTTACCAGCCACGAGCGGACTGTCAGATACAGTTAATGCAACAGTCTGACTTGTTTTATATCATACCAAAGGTTTATTCTATAAAGTTACTCCGTAGCCTTGAACAAAACAGCCAGAAAACATTGGTAGGCCAGTAGAATAAGACCAAAAAGGGGTTATCTGGGGAAAAAATTCAGATGTTATCAAACTCTTCGATTTTGTACTCTATATGGTCCCTAGAATCACAGAAAAAAAGTCCCAACGAATCCCTTTTGGGGAAACTTTTTTATGATGCTTTGAAGTTTAACATGTATACCCCATTGCCGAGAAATTTGGAAACTTTTTAGAAAATGATAAAATTTCCATAAAGTATGGCATGTGACATATCAAACTGACCGGAAAGATGTCAGAAACCTAAATCAGATACAAATATTGTTGTTTATTACATATCGGGAGCGAAATGGGCTATTTTGGGGTAAAATTACACAAAATATAAGTTAAAATTGTGAATTTTTGGAATTGATGGACTACAGCACTATTCATAATTTGATTTGAAAATAAATAACTACAATATGCATATATAACTTTACAGGATTCCTAGAATCACAGAAAAAGAGTTCCAACGAATCCCTTTTGATGAAACTTTATTTATGATGCTTTGAAGTTTGGCATATATATTCATTGCCAAGAAATTTAGGATCTTTTTATCAAGTGATAAAAGATTAATAAAATATGGCATGTGACATATCAAACTGACCGGAAAGATATCAGAAACACAAATCAGATAGAAGTATTGCTTTCCATTGCATATCGATGAAGACATAGGCCATTTTGGGGTAAAAACTCAAAATATAAGCCAAAAGTGTGATTTTTTGGAATTGATGGACTAAATGGCTTTTAATAATTTGATTTGGAAATAAATCGCTACACTATGAATATGCAGTTTAATATATCAGAATCTAGTATCAGAATGTAATGAAAATAATGATCAATTTAAGATTAAACATAACAATTTCTCAAAGAAAAATATGATTTGGGTGCTTTGGCAAAATACATCGCTAAATCGAGTGCTTAGCTATTGTGAAAATATGTAGTATTTTGCGTTAAACAATACACCTTACGATATACATGTACTAGAACCAAAGGTGTGTTTTACTATAAACTCAAAACCGTTATTATTGAGTTTGATACTCATAATAACTTTCCTTGATACATAGTACTCATGGTATAAATAAGAGCTTCAAATATTTCGCAATATACATTCCTGTATCTAGTTGTGGTAGGTACCCCTATCTAAAATAATGCTGAACCTAGCTGTGGTAAGTAGCTAAGAAATCCAACAATTGCTGTATCTCGCTGAGGTATGTATCCAAGAAATCCTGAAATGGCTGTATCCCGCTGAGATATGTACCTCAGAAACCAAGAAATGTCTGTATCCCGCTGAGATATGTACCTCAGAAACCCAGAAATGGCTGTATCCCACTAAGGTATGTACCTCATAAACCTAGAAATGGCTGTATCCCACATAGGTATATACCTCAGAAACCTAGAAATGTCTGTATCCCACATAGGTATATACCTCAGAAACCCAGAAATTTCTGGATCCCGCTGAGATATGTACCTCAGAAATCCTGAAATGGCTGTATCCCGCTTAGGTATGTACCTCAGATACCCAGAAATGGCTGTATCCCACTGAGATATGTACATGTACCTCATAAAGTCAGAAATGGATGATCTCGCTGAGGTGTGTACCTAAAATAGCCAGAAGTGACTACATTCCGCTAATGTATGTACCTCAGAGCGCCTGCAAGTGTTGTATCTGGCTGTGATTGTGGTGGGTACACCAGAAACCCAGAAACAGCTGTTGGTACCACAGGAAGCCAAAAACAGCTGTGTCTGACTTGTCTGAAAATGGCTGTTTCGCTGTGGTAGAAACCACAGTAAGCCAAATATGACTGTTTTCAACTGAGGTAGGTAGGCTAGAAACTGCTGTTACAATCTGGCAGTTTTTTGTACCCTAGAAAGCCAGCTTTATGTGTATGAGTATAAGGTAGTATCACATACTAAATAGAGCCAGAAGATAAATTACCAAGCAGTGAAATGTACACGATAGAGTCAGAAATGGGTTAAGAAACTTGTAGAGCCAGAAAAGGCTGTATCAGGTTAATGTAGATACCCAAAAAGCTGGAAATTGCTGTATCCGTCTTTGTTAGTTACAGTAGAAAATGCAAGAAAAGATTATGTATTCGATGTAATGTTGTGACAGTGATGCAGACATCTTAATCATTTCGACGGCTCTGACCTACACTCAAAATGGCCAACCAGTTGTAGTTGCTGCTGAAGACACATTTTCATAATGCTACTACACCACTGGATGACCGACATGGTTGATATCCACATAAGGAAAGAGAATAAGGATAATTTAAAAGCTGCAGAAATCCATGGCATCAGAGAAGCACATGCTGTAATGGAACATATAATTATGCATACGATTATACTTTGTATCCATGCTTGTAGTAGTTGCGACACCACATCCTCTATATTTGGACAAGGGAAAACCCATCTCCTAAAGACACTTGGAAAATCTCACAAACTTTGAGACGAAGCAGCCACGGTAACAATTGGGAAAGTACACAAGACAAATCAGTACTTCTGGGAAATCTGTTTTCTTTTAATTGTTTGGTTGAACATGGTGAATCGCGATCTCTCACATCATTAAGGCAGATTCGGTAACAAACAATGGTTGCCCGATGCAACAAAATTGAACCAGAGATACTACCACTAAAGGAAAGAACAGCCCATTATCACAAATAGCTCAGGGGGAGACTTAAATAACTCATGTCTCGATGCTTCAGAATGGGGTTGGACCTGGAGAAACAAGTAACATACCATATAATGACAAACATGGAGCAAGCACCTGCAACTTCATTTGTTGCAAATGTAATAGTATCAACCATTGATAGTGCGTCACAAGCCAGTGTTCTTGTCATAGAAATGGAATCAAGTGTGAAGTGGCCTGTGGTTGGTGTCGCGGAAAGAGCTGTTTATCCTACTCTTGATCCTGTTTTCAATGATGCCGAAATTGATATGTGACATTAAAGTTGGTAAAAATAAAGACATTTCCCTTGTTAAAACAATTTACTGTGTCATTCTTTGAATAGTTATGTTGGTATAGTTTATGTGGATCGTTTACTACTATCAATGGTTATTGAACTAAATAAACAATAAGTATCTTGTACTAAAAATATGAAATGATGGTCGTTCTGAAGCAAAAAAATACATTTTGGTGCTGTTCTTTTTCTATATCTGAAAAGAAGAAATATTTCTATTTGAAATGTATTCCTGGTACTTTACTGGTCAGTTTGATATGTAACATGATATACTTTGTGCAAAATTTTGCATTTTCAAAAATGTCCTAAATTATGTTGCCGATGCGTTATTATGCAAAATTTCAAAATGGCGTCAAAAAGTTTCCCCAAGAGATATTTCTTGGGACTTTTTTTCTGTTGTTCTGGGGCACTTGGGGAGTAGAAATCCGAAGAGTTTGATAACATCTGAATTTTTTCCCCAGGTTCGACCTATTCTACTGGCCTATGGTGTTAAACAAGCCGGCTAGAGCATGAGGTGATATTTCAAGTTTTACAATAAAATCATGTCATCTTACAATGTAATCAAGTTACACATTGATCATTTCCTAGAACATACCACAGTACATATAGCAATTCATACAATGAAATTTGAACTCACAAATCACATTACCTTCAACATAAGATTCAAGAAATTACTTTAATTGAGAGTACTTCCGAGAAAGTTACATCATTGAATCCCAACAATTTGTATCCTTGTGTGAATATATCTTAAATGAGCGCTTACTGGAACTTAATTATGTAGGAAGTGATAAAAGTAATTCTATTTCATCTGGTGCACAATGTCTGACTGTAGTGTATTTAATTCTAAAATATTGAGTGATTGTTGCTGCTCTGTTATAAGAAGCAGAAGCATTTTGCACACCAGAACAGAATAGAAATTTCTCACAAAGGGCATAATTCTTGTACTAGTCGTTAGACCTTAATTCCTGACAATAAGCACATTAAGCTGTTCATGACATTGTGTAGTTTCATCAAAATATGATCATGCGAAGTTGCATTGATATCTGACCAGGGGTTAGGAGAATGTAGGGCAACATTCATCCGGACAAGAAACATCCAGCTCTGACCAAAGGTGGCAGTATCAGTGTTTGGAAAAAAATCTGTCACTGAGCTAATACACTACATGGACCGTATGTATATAAATTGTCTATCTAACTCCATGTACTCTATCAAGGTATAAAGCGTAGTATATATCTATGTCCAAAGATTGTGGAACATCAGCATCTTACAATAGGCTTGGTTCCCAACAATAATTACGATACTGTGAGCGCAGCGGGTAACCAGTGCATAAATAAAATAAAATGACCTTTAATTTTAAGTAATTTTATAGTTTTTTGAATGACTTGTAATAGCGATTTTTCTTCAGCGCCCTTATTTTATGCTGAAACAACGAGATGCAATGTTCCACAATCTTTGGCATATAGACATATAGTACACCTTATACCTTGATAGTATATTAGCTCACTCAGTGACAGAATTTTTTTTATATTTTTTAATTTAATTTTTTTTAATCGTTTGCGGACCAAACACTGATACTGCCACCTGTTGATCTGACATGCAGTAAAACATCAATATATCTCACCCACACAATATGTACAAGCCATTGTCATCCGCACAAGAAACAACACCCAGACCAAAGAACTTCTAGTCAACTTCCCAGTCTCAATTTTTTGTGACATTGGCACATAATTTGTCATAACAAGAATTTGACATAAGGCTCTGAATGTCATTCAAATCATCATTCATAAAGATAACGCAAGGAAGGAAAACATCAAGACAGAAAATTTTACTGTGCGTGCATGTTGTCACATCACCCTTTTGGTGCTAAAATTGTTTCTTAAGTAGCTACATTGGTATCAAACAAGTTACTTCTACACTTGAGTTATTACAATGGCATCTAGTTTGACAAAGATCGTGTTGTTAGAGTAACATTTTCAGCACACATTTTCTAAAGCAATTATCCAAAGTTGGAGTTCTTTAAAGGTGATCAGTTATTGATTCTGCTGAGTATCAAGGAGTGTTCAAGGTTGAGAACCAACTGGAGAGGACTTCAATTCAATTTGATTTAATTGATTTTTCAGTCTCAGATCAATTGCTAGGACCATTTAGCGCGCATTAACAAATTGCTAGATGGCTATCAATAGTCATATGGGGAAAATATCAAAATGGAGAAATTGAAATGTCAGGACTTTTCAAGGACATCAACAGCAGACCTGCCTTACATTCAAGGTAGGATATTGTGATGGAATGTTTGTAACTTGTTTGATGTTTCGTACTAGTTTTTCTACTTTCAGCGCAGGGCAGCAAGAGGACTTTTCAAGGTTTCATATAGAATGCCTCTTCATAGACAACATTTCATGAACCAGCATAATTATGTACAACAATGAAAATTTATTCTTTAATTATCAACTTTATGAAAGCTCAATGATTGATTTTACCTTTATAAGTGATGTAAAACTAATTTCTTGAGCTACAAGTGACAGTAATCTATCACCAAAGGGCCGCAACTTAATGCCTACCATAGTCCCACTTCTATTATCATGACGGATAATTAGGTCAATTTACTGTTATATGCAAACATAATCATGGCCAATTAGGCAGCCTAAATATTTGTTACCATGGCCTGATGTAAGTTATCATGGCATTACAGCCATCAGACCACTGTTGCCACAAAAGGTCATGCTGATTGAGTTAATTAAATTAATATAGCATTAGAAGAACTACTGGCAAACTTCGAATCATATTTAAATAATATTCAAAACTTACCTTTCAACTCGGCACTTGACAAGGACATCTTCACTGTGACTGGACAGACGACTAGGTACCGGATGATTAGGTACACTTCTAATAAACTGGGGACTGTTTGGCTGACTGGATGCCTGACTGGATGCATGACTGGATGCCTGACGGCAGAATTTAGGACCAGCAGATCTATGTGTCTTCTTTGATGCAAAGTCTTCAAAGCAATACAACTCTGGTTCTTTTATTCCATCACTGAAAATATAATATAACATTTCTACAGATGGTGGATTTTTGTTTATTTATCGTGAGGCTGTAAACACCATTTCTTGAACTATTTCAGGTTACATACCATGGCCGATTTATTGTACAAGTTATCATGCTCTGTATCAAACCTTGTGGAAGAAGATCTAGTTTAATTTAAAACAATGTGTAGCTTCAATATTCGATAATGCTTCAAGAGAATCTCAAATAGCAAAATGGAAATTAGCAGCAACCTTGATTTCAGCCTTTCTGTACACTGTAGTAAATTATTATTGTAATTATATGCAAACTATCGTAAGAAGAACTTGTGGTAGACAGTGCAAGCAAGCTAGAATACTTAGAATACCTAGAATAACGTCTAGATGACATCATGCACTAACGATACATAAGCACTTACAAGACATCATGCACTAACAGTTCCGGGACAAATTATTAGAGAAACATAGCATGTATTGGCATCCTAATAAACACGACCATAAAAGGACATGAGAACATTCGGGATTACTGTTTCCACACACTTACTATACTCTGCCTACTGAACAATCAAATCTCATCGTGCTCTATATTACCATATAAAGACAATACTATTGAACAAGGCAATCCTCTCTTGTATAGCGGGACATGGACTTTTATTTTTCTGATAGGTTATGTATGGGTCAGGGCATTGTTCCCTGTGATTATGTTACCTTATGTTGTTAATGTTTTCTGTGCTTGACTGGTTAAGTTGAATGCTGCCTTCCCTGTCTGATTTCCTCATATCTTTTAGAAAGCAAGTTAAGCAGCCACTCTAAGCTGCCATTATTGATTAAAACTATAATTAACCATTTTTATTTTAAAAACCCTGTATTAAGCTGTCACCTGTGTTATACAGCCAAGACTGGCATATTTAAATAGACCGATTGCTTAAGTCTTGTCAAACCCCTTGCAGTGCCTCACATAGACTTGAAAACTGTTTAATTATCGCACACGCACATTTCAACTAACCCATTTCTCCTAATACTAATAATTATCAACCAATAAAAGTTATACCATTTATATTAAATGTACTAAAACGGAAAAATAATCACCATTAAATTTGATTATCACCATTAAATTTGATGAGATACAGTTCTTATTAAACCCAGTAATGTATAGGTCTTATAACCCAGAACAGTATCAGATCAAACATCATGGTAGAGATCAATAATACCTATAACACAGAAACCAGAAGACCTAGATGACTCCAGATAGCTCTAGTTAGCTCACCCACTGTAACATAGTAACAAGAAGACCTAGATGACTCCAGACAGCTCTAGTTAGCTCACTCAAATCATCTTGCAAATTTGGGTTGTGTATTTTTCATGCCATACCTTACTTGTTTTTTCAGTTATCTACCACAGCTAATGCACCTAACCAGTTTCCCAGGACTGTATTGTAACCAGTACTAACACTTCCACATACGAACATTGCAACTTATCCACATGTGTATAGTTCAATTTCGAGCATTGAGCCGTGACTGCACTTTTAAAGTTTAATCCAATCGCCGATAAAGGTTGGTGCGGAATTGACTATTCAGATATGTATAACAAATTAGTATCTTTAAATCATGACTATGTAAATTAACAAATCACGGGTTACCCGCCCAAATAGATTCGTCTGAAAGGTCATGGCTCATGGTTCAAAATTGAACTATAGCAAATCAATATTGTTGTCAAATGTTCTTGACAGGGAATCAAACTTACACTGGTATACAAACGTACTATAACAACTGGAGCATGACTGCCGCTCGGTCTTTGACTGTTGTAGGCTGAGATCACACCCAAAACCATTTACACTCAATGAACGCATGCTCTACCACCAGGCTATTGTGGTGAACTCCACACCTTAGACATGCATAAATATTGCACTTAGATGAGCTAAAACAAACTACTGCATGATAGTCATTTCCTAAGAATACCAATATATGTAGATATAGATTGTGCCTGTCATACATGGTACTCAGACATGAAATGACCTCTAATATATATATATATATAGAAAGTTATGACCATTTATGGCAAGAAGGAAATTAGTTTCAAATTAGCCTCTCAGTTTATAACAATACTTGTCATTAAATCAGCATAGCAAAGAGGCTTACAGTACCAACTATAGCATTAATGGCAGAACATAAAGATAAAACATAAAATATTACGTACACTCAGCTAACCATTATATTATATAATCAAAGTGCTGACAGTGCTGAAAGAACAGGGTTTGTTCCTGCGGTCAGACAATTATATTTCCAGTCACAAAGCCTGTGACATTGGATACACTTCTGTTGCACCACTAATCTAGTACTGCAAGATGATAAAGCGTAGAGTCATCCCAACAAAGGACCAATTATATCTATTTTTTTAATCAAGGTCCCATTTTATTTTGGAATTACACTAATATAGACCAGACTGCTAAAGACTAATTTCTTAGAAGTACATGTGTTCAGAGCTGCATGAACTAAAATTATGGCCATTCGGCTGACTTATACACTCCTTTTGCAAAGTGCCATGATAATGACAAAAATATGAGTGAACAAAATAATTTAATAATGCTTAATCTACATGTCAAGTAGTTCATCTGTAAAAATTTTAAGAAAATCTTAAACAATTGTAGGAGTTGTGTACATGAGAAAGCCTCCGCTGACAGCGGGGCTGACAAACAAAGCCTCCGCTAACTGAGTGGCTGACAAACAGTGTCCACTAGAAAGCCTCCACTAACAGAGGGGCTGACAAACAGTGTCCACTAGAAAGCCTCCACTAACAGAGGGGCTGACAAACAGTGTCCTCTAGAAAGCCTCTACTAACAGAGGGGCTGACAAACAGTGTCCAGTAGAAAGCCTCCACTAACAGAGGGGCTGACAAACAGTGTCCACTAGAAAGCCTCCACTAACAGAGGGGCTGACAAACAAAGCCTTCACTGACAGAGGGGCTGACAAACAAAGCCTCCACTGACAGAGGGGCTGACAAACAGTGTCCACTAGAAAGCCTCCACTAACAGAGGGGCTGACAAACAAAGTCTCCACTAATAAGCATCCACTAACAGAGGGGCTGACAAACAGTGTCCACTAGAAAGCCTCCACTGACAGAGGGGCTGACAAACAGTGTCCACTAGAAAGCCTCCACTAACAGAGGGGCTGACAAACAAAGTCTCCACTAATAAGCATCCACTAACAGAGGGGCTGACAAACAGTGTCCACTAGAAAGCATCCACTAACAGAGGGGCTGACAAACAGTGTCCACTAGATAGCATCCACTAACAGAGGGGCTGACAAACAAAGCATCCACTAACAGAGGGGCTGACAAACAAAGCCTCCACTGACAGAGGGGCTGACAAACAAAGCCTTCACTGACAGAGGGGCTGACAAACAAAGCATCCACTGACAGAGGGGCTGACAAACAGTGTCCACTAGAAAACCTCCATTAACAGAGGGGCTGACAAACAGTGTCCACTAGAAAACCTCCACTAACAGGGGGCTGACAAACAGTGTCCACTAGAAAACCTCCATTAACAGGGGGCTGACAAACAGTGTCCACTAGAAAGCCTCCACTGACAGAGGGGCTGACAAACAGTGTCCTATAGAAAGCCTCTACTAACAGAGGGGCTGACAAACAGTGTCCACTAGAATGCCTCCACTGACAGAGGGCTGACAAACAGTGTCCACTAGAATGCCTCCACTGGCAGAGGGGCTGACAAACAGTGTCCACTAGAAAGCCTCGACTGACAGAGGGGCTGACAAACAGTGTCCACTAGAAAGCCTCCACTAACAGAAGGGCTGACAAACAGTGTCCACTAGAAAGCCTCCACTGACAGAGGGGCTGACATACAGTGTCCACTAGAATGCCTCCACTGACAGAGGGGCTGACTAACAGTGTCCACTAGAATGCCTCCACTGACAGGGGGCTGACATAGTATTACAGTGTCCACTAGAATGCCTCCACTGACAGAGGGGCTCACAAACAGTGTCCACTAGAAAGCATCCACTGACAGAGGGGCTGACAAACAAAGCATCCACTGACAGAGGGGCTGACAAACAGTGTCCACTAGAAAACCTCCATTAACAGAGGGGCTGACAAACAGTGTCCACTAGAAAACCTCCACTAACAGGGGGCTGACAAACAGTGTCCACTAGAAAACCTCCACTAACAGGGGGCTGACAAACAGTGTCCACTAGAAAGCATCCACTAACAGAGGGGCTGACAAACAAAGCATCCACTGACAGAGGGGCTGACAAACAAAGCCTCCACTGACAGAGGGGCTGACAAACAAAGCATCCACTGACAGAGGGGCTGACAAACAAAGCCTCCACTGACAGAGGGGCTGACAAACAGTGTCCACTAGAAAACCTCCATTAACAGGGGGCTGACAAACAAAGCATCCACTGACAGAGGGGCTGACAAACAAAGCCTCCACTGACAGAGGGGCTGACAAACAGTGTCCACTAGAAAACCTCCACTAACAGAGGGGCTGACAAACAAAGCATCCACTGACAGAGGGGCTGACAAACAAAGCCTCCACTGACAGAGGGGCTGACAAACAGTGTCCACTAGAAAGCATCCACTAACAGAGGGGCTGACAAACAAAGCATCCACTGACAGAGGGGCTGACAAACAAAGCCTCCACTGACAGAGGGGCTGACAAACAAAGCATCCACTGACAGAGGGGCTGACAAACAAAGCCTCCACTGACAGAGGGGCTGACAAACAGTGTCCACTAGAAAGCCTCCACTGACAGAGGGGCTGACAAACAGTGTCCTATAGAAAGCCTCTACTAACAGAGGGGCTGACAAACAGTGTCCACTAGAATGCCTCCACTGACAGAGGGCTGACAAACAGTGTCCACTAGAATGCCTCCACTGGCAGAGGGGCTGACAAACAGTGTCCACAAGAAAGCCTCGACTGACAGAGGGGCTGACAAACAGTGTCCACTAGAAAGCCTCCACTAACAGAAGGGCTGACAAACAGTGTCCACTAGAAAGCCTCCACTGACAGAGGGGCTGACATACAGTGTCCACTAGAATGCCTCCACTGACAGAGGGGCTGGCAAACAGTGTCCACTAGAAAGCCTCCACTGACAGAGGGGATGACATACAGTGTCCACTAGAATGCCTCCACTGACAGAGGGGCTGACTAACAGTGTCCACTAGAATGCCTCCACTGACAGGGGGCTGACATAGTATTACAGTGTCCACTAGAATGCCTCCACTGACAGAGGGGTTCACAAACAGTGTCCACTAGAAAGCCTCCACTGACAGAGGGGCTGACATACAGTGTCCACTAGAATGCCTCCACTGACAGAGGGGCTGACTAACAAAGCCTCCACTGACAGAGGGGCTGACAAACAGTGTCCACTAGAAAGCCTCCACTGACAGAGGGGCTGACAAACAGTGTCCACTAAAAAGCCTCCACTAACAGAGGGGCTGACAAACAGTGTCCACTAGAAAGCCTCCACTGACAGAGGGGCTGACATACAGTGTCCACTAGAATGCCTCCACTGACAGAGGGGCTGACTAACAGTGTCCACTAGAATGCCTCCACTGACAGAGGGGCTGACATTCAGTGTCCACTAGAATGCCTCCACTGATAGAGGGGCTGACAAACAGTGTCCACTAGAAAGCCTCCACTGACAGAGGGGCTGACAAACAGTGTCCACTAGAAAGCCTCCACTGACAGAGGGGCTGAAAAAACAGTGTCCACTAGAAAGCCTCCACTGACAGAGGGGCTGACATACAGTGTCCACTAGAATGCCTCCATTGACTGAGGAGTTGACTAACAAAGCCTCCACTGACAGAGGGGCTGACAAACAGTGTCCACTAGAAAGCCTCCACTGACAAAGGGGCTGGCAAACAGTGTCCACTAGAAAGCCTCCACTGACAGAGGGGCTGACATACAGTGTCCACTAGAAAGCCTCCACTAACAGAAGGGCTGACAAACAGTGTCCACTAGAAAGCCTCCACTGACAGAGGGGCTGACATACAGTGTCCACTAGAATGCCTCCACTGACAGAGGGGCTGGCAAACAGTGTCCACTAGAAAGCCTCCACTGACAGAGGGGCTGACATACAGTGTCCACTAGAATGCCTCCACTGACAGAGGGGCTGACTAACAGTGTCCACTAGAATGCCTCCACTGACAGGGGGCTGACATAGTATTACAGTGTCCACTAGAATGCCTCCACTGACAGAGGGGTTCACAAACAGTGTCCACTAGAAAGCCTCCACTGACAGAGGGGCTGACATACAGTGTCCACTAGAATGCCTCCACTGACAGAGGGGCTGACTAACAAAGCCTCCACTGACAGAGGGGCTGACAAACAGTGTCCACTAGAAAGCCTCCACTGACAGAGGGGCTGACAAACAGTGTCCACTAAAAAGCCTCCACTAACAGAGGGGCTGACAAACAGTGTCCACTAGAAAGCCTCCACTGACAGAGGGGCTGACATACAGTGTCCACTAGAATGCCTCCACTGACAGAGGGGCTGACTAACAGTGTCCACTAGAATGCCTCCACTGACAGAGGGGCTGACATTCAGTGTCCACTAGAATGCCTCCACTGATAGAGGGGCTGACAAACAGTGTCCACTAGAAAGCCTCCACTGACAGAGGGGCTGACAAACAGTGTCCACTAGAAAGCCTCCACTGACAGAGGGGCTGAAAAAACAGTGTCCACTAGAAAGCCTCCACTGACAGAGGGGCTGACATACAGTGTCCACTAGAATGCCTCCATTGACAAAGGGGCTGGCAAACAGTGTCCACTAGAAAGCCTCCACTGACAGAGGGGCTGACATACAGTGTCCACTAGAATGCCTCAGCTGACAGAATGGCTGACTAACAAAGCCTCCACTGACAGAGGGGCTGACAAACAGTGTCCTCTAGAAAGCCTCTACTAACAGAGGGGCTGACATACAGTGTCCACTAGAAAGCCTCCACTGACAGAGGGACTGACATACAGTGTCCACTAGAATGCCTCCACTGACAGAGGGGCTGACATACAATGTCCACTAGAATGCCTCCACTGAGAGAGGGGCTGACTAACAAAGCCTCCACTGACAGAGGGGCTGACTAACAAAGCCTCCACTGACAAAGGGGCTGACATACAATGTCCACTAGAATGCCTCCACTGACAGAGGGGCTGACTAACAATGCCTCCACTGACAGAGGGGCTGTCTAACAAAGCCTCCACTGACAGAGGGGCTGACAAAGAAAGCCTCCACTGACAGACCAACTGAATCCAGTATTTTCTAAATTACATTTTGTGAGGGGAAGGGATATAATAAAATAACCTAAATATGGCCGACTTTAACTGGAATTTTCAATCACCATTTATAAAAACAAAAGGTTTCAATTTAAAATCCACCACAACATTCTTCCCATGCAATCACTGACTGGGCCTACGCTATTGTTCACTATCTGAGGGAATCCACAAATTTCCCATTTAAGTGGCAATAAAAAATTGCTAGCAGTGAATTCATCAATTTTCAGCTTTAAAGTACAATTTGATCAGAATAGTTTTAAGGACAAACCGCCATTCTATAAAACAGACAGATAATTACCCCCACATAATTAGGTGACTAATTACAACACAAGGCGTGATAACGTCTTCTTGTTGGCTACCACATAATATTCTGTGATATTCCTGGCTACCTGGCTGAGGTCTTTAGAATACAGATGCTCCCACTTCATCCTCGAAAATCGAGCGGTGATTTCACTCCCGAACTTGCTACATGGATGTAGCGAATGTAGCGAGTGCAGGATTGGAGCGTCGTCTGGGTTTTCACAGATGCCCCCACTTGCCATTTGACCATGTAAAGGGCCATAATTCAACTCCACATGATATATAATATTCAAAGTGCAAGATAAATGTCGCTCCAAAACTATGATATGAGCAACTAAAGCAAATTGTCATCATCTCATAAGGGGCACAACTGAGCTAATACATGTGAGATCTGAATAAAAACATGTTGGTTGCACACTACACAAAAATAATAAATAGTATTCCTAAAAAAGTTTAAGACTGAAGTTTAAATACTATTTCATCAGGGCTACTTGAATAAAACTAATAGGATGTGGCTTTGTGACAATAGTTTTTTCTATGACCATCCAATCAATCACTGCCGAACGACTTGTTATTGAATAATGTCTGCCCAGGTTGGCCCATCACCCTCTGTCCAAGATTCAATGACGAACCAGCGTCCAGTATGTACATGATGCCTAGATATCGTGTATACATTGAATACACTGACATCATCAGGCATTTAGGTGCTTTGTGACAAAAGTATAGGGAACTTCTAGACTTAGGAGACACATATTATATAAAAAATCATTGTTCATATTCGTCCCCGTGGAACATTTATAACTTCAGGCTTCAAAATCTCATTTATATTAGGCCAACATTGTAAATTCTACAAAAAGTTCTGGAACATATCCTGGATACCACAGACAAATATGAAACAGGCAATCATTATTCCTATATCCCACCTTGAGTTTGTGGTGTTCAAGTGAGTTAAATTAAATATCCTGACAATGAACAATTATATTATATTCCCCATAGAGAGATATCCCATGCTGCTATATTATAACAAATCAACTGCAGCATTATATGTGACAGATATAGGTTGTTTGCTGCAGTTGACCGAGTTTTGTTTTATTTGTTTTGCAAAGTTCGTTGAAATCCCTTTGGGTCTATTGGTTGTTTTATGAGAGACAAGCCGTCATTATTAAAACGCTGCCAGATGATGTCCCTAAGCAATCTGCAGAGTGAGAATTTAGGTTATTGTTTGGATATCTATTTTTGTTTACAAAGATTCACTGAAATAAGAGGATCCTGCAGGAGGGTTCATTACATTGAACTTTATCACACTGGTGGACAAAAATAATAGGACACTCGCCTTTATTGGACGAGCAGACAAAATAATACCAAGCCATGCTTAGCCAAGAGTCATACAGTTTTTGTCCAGGGGTTTAATCAAACTTGTGTGTAATGAGCACAAATGTTACAAGATTCTATCTGTCACATAACCTTAGAGAATGCTCGTTATTGTTCAAAATGAGGATGTATGCCGCACCATAAGGTTTCAATCCAAATTGGTTATACAATGAGTGGGATGCCTTGACATTTTCTTGTCGACATTGTTATAATTCAACGCCATGGGCCTATCAAGGAATGGATTGGCTAACATCATGTCAGACTAATTAAAATATTCATTCAACATTCTGGGAGAGGGAACGGTGTTTCCGGCAAAGTTTTAAGGCACTCTAAGGCTGCAGGTTACATGATAAACCTATATAGTGCTTACAGATGTTTCATTATATACAAGCATTAATACCCGTACCAATTGTTTGTAATAGGGACAGATATTATGAAACACCCTGTACAGGGAAGATATCAGCCTTGTCTGAGACATAGACAAACAAACGTTTACCATCATTCAAAGCAAAGATCATTCTGAAATTACTAAATGAAGTTCTCAGCACTTTGTATTAATTGAAAATAGGCCAAAGCAGAGATTTTCCTTCTTATGGGTTGTCGGTGGCTTTCAAGCACATTCATTGGACAACGTGTTTACAATTAAAGGTAATTGTTTGAGAACAAGCGTAATGTCACATATAACACAAAACAATCCTGGATCAATTTACATCATTTCCTTGAATGTAAACAACAAGCTAGGAGTGCAACAACAGAACGGATATAAACAACAACAACTTAATGCTACCAATTTGCTGATAATTAAGACAAAATGCCCAAACCTTTTAGGCTGATCAATTTTGAAGTCATCAATATTGATTTCGAAGACTTCGAACACGGCAGCGTTAATCTCGTCTTGTGAAGGTCGCTGATACAGCTTCAAGGTCATCTCGTCTGTCATGTGACCACCCACAGATTGCATCATCCTCCATCAAGACAATACAATGTCGTCCTGAAAAAATAATTATATCATGTAATATTGTTCTTATTTTTTATTATTATTTCAAACAGTGTTTTAAGCTCCACTGTATCACAATATTTCATTTATATAAAGACTAAACACATGACTGTATCCTGACACTGGGTGAGGCAGCAATTACCTTAACATATTATGCCAAGCCTCTAGCAAGGGATCAAACCAGAGACCTATTACACTCGAAGCTGATGCCCTACCACTAGGCTGTCAAAGGGAGTATTCATGTATGCAAAACAAAACAAATAGTTATTCAAAGTTCTTAATCCACTGATTTTATTTCTCAACCTGCCCTATGGGAGCAGTGCATTATACTATGACCACTAAAATGTTTGTCACCCTAGAGAGACCCACTATCAAATACAGGCTAGAGACAGTTTTCTATTCTTCTGCAAAATTGCAAATGGTCAAGTACTCCACATGTGGAATATTTGCTGGTTGTTTGCAGAAGAGAATGTTAATTACGGCTTAAATAAATAAATAGATATAACTTCACTATTATAACACACCAAAAATTGCATGGATATGAAAACAAAATTTGCAATGACTTAACTTCATCATTACCAAAGGGAAGTAATCCAAGCTGACTTATGATAATTCCAGATACAGAGTTATCTGCAGAAAATCACATTGCATCATTGCTAATATGACAATGGTACTGTATCATGGTATAGGGCTTCATAGTTTTCCCAATAATGGGATGTTTCAGGGGCTAACGATCCAAAAAAAATTTTAGGATATCAATTTAAAATTTCATGGCCTTTAAAAATATATTTTCAAGTTGTTATCTGAACCCCTTATACTTTTATTAAGCCTAACCGAAACAAACTGAGAACTTCAAAAAATTGAAAAGCCTTTAAAAAGTGTACAACAAAATATAACCACAAATTTTAAAGTGCATTTGATATTAATTAAATTTGATTTGTTATTGAAAAAACATCATCCATTCATGGAGGCCTATTTAGTCCCAAGTTTTTCCCTACAACAAGTTAAATTTGGAAACCTACCACTTGAAGCAAACCAAACATAATAAAGGCAGCATATTTTATCTTCACAGAAAAAGTGAAAATTTAAGTTCAAACCACTTGAAAGCCATATAAATCTGTAAATACATGTTGTGCATGTGTGTATGAAAACTGACAACATATCAAACTGTCTCTATTCAATAATGTACCTTTCTGTTTGACAAGCCTTGTTTGGTTGCATGTATAGCCTATACGGCAGACAATATTCTCTCTGCTAAATATGAAAACTGTTTAATTATCATTCCTATAATCAACTCCACCTGTAGACATTGATGGACAAATGATTAAAACATATGAAGTCTAAAGTTCAACTATTTTAATTCAAAAATGGTTTAAATAGATTTCTGTGTCTGGTTTGTTTTGTGGTTAATATGACATTTGCCAAGAGAAACACTTTAAAATTTAAGTTTAAGGTTACATTATGGATTTATCTTTTGTTCAATACCATGGTTTATTGAATTTGCTCTAAATTAAGGCATTCGTGTTGCAAATATTTTCAATTGCAATGGACCCAGACCAATTCCCAAATTGGTACAAAAATCCCTTGCCTCGTAACCCTTGCTTAAAAGCCTTGCTAATAGACCCTTGCTCTCAAAAACCATACAAGATATAATGATGTCATTGATCAAAGAAAATGACATCATAAGAAACTTATAGTACACATGTGTAGTATAAGGATTTAGGTACATTATAATATTCATCCTGATACAAGGTAAATCTATTATACCACATAACAAATGATGCTGTGGTTTCCCGTGCAGCTGTACTTAACATGAAATTCTATGATTCATTAATTAATAAAGTTTCAATTTGCTTCAACCTGTACAAGTAAAGCAATGTTTGACATGCACGTGGACATCATACAATTTGGTCGTATCTCGTGTAACATTAAATATTTACATACTCGTGTTCAACCCGTCAGCTGCTGCGGTCACATAAGGCCACAGATTTCATACCTTAAGGTTTTCAGGAAAATGTAACTGCTGGGGGAAAAAGGAATTGAAAGACAACAATGTCACTCACACAAATGCAGATGAGCAACTAAGGGTCATTTTGGTCCTCTTGTTACAAGTACAAACACTGAACTCTCGACAATAAATTTACCTAGAAGACCTAGATTTCAACTTTATTTAAACCCAAAGAATAATTAATAGTGACCTGCAGTCAAAATCATACTGCCTAATACAATCATGTTCATGATAAACGATAATGATCTAATATGAATGCACAAACTCAATTATTAATCTAGGAAATATTGTATGCACTCATATTACTGTAGTTAATTAATAATTTCATGTACCAAGGCCATACTTCTATTGAACCCAACTGTATAAAACATGAAAATTGATTTAAACTTAATTAATAAAATTAATGAACAAGTTGTAAGCATAGAAAGGTAAACAAGAATTGAACAATTAAACGAGTCACTCCCAAAAAAAAAGTTTACAAATGATATTCCTATATGAAGTAATCGTGTGTGATTGACAAATTTAATGAACTTTTACTTAATACGTAGCAAGTGTTTTTGACACAACAACATCTTTTTTTATATGTCTCCAACAAAGGGGAAGTAACCCAGGTAAAAATCATCTAACGTATTTGTACCCTTATGTACAAATAGGTTGAGTTCTAACCTATTAACATGAACTTTCATTGAAATCTGGCAATATCAAATTTGAATTCATTTGAACTTAATTAAAATAACAAAGTTATGCTCCGGACAGGCACAATGAGATGGCGCCAAAGCCACAACAACTGCTGTCGATGAAAGTTACACCTAAATGTCGCCTGGACAGGGGACACATAAATGGTGGATAATTTAACAGTCAATATATTACCTACAATACAACACCGATTGTATGTTTTCATAATCGGGGAGTACCAGGAAGACTTTGAAGATGTAATACAAACACAAATTTAAAATACCGACATCGCACAATTTGCTTGCAGAAATTGATATATTCAAAGCAAGAACATTGTAATATATTCTTGCATTAAGGTCAGGATCATGTCAAAATAGCCAAGCTATACAACAGTCAACCAATAGCACTGTTATATTGACATGTACTGATCAGGTCTGTAGCAACCCAGAGGCATTGATTCAATTCAGAAAAATAACTGATATTATAATTTTAAAGCATATTTTTCTAAAACTTATGACTCAAAACAATCCTGCATACAAGATGAAACTTTTAAGATTTTGACGAATGAATATGGTGTTATCATATAATTAAATGACTATTTATTTATATGAAAAAACTAGAACCATCACTGTCGTGATCAGGGCCCTGTGTATAGCAAGTTTCATTTGAATATCTGTAACAGTTTTGAAGAAATGTAGAAAAAAAAGATGAAAAATGAGGAAAATTGTAATTTTACAAAGGGCCATAATTCTTACAATATTGTAGCTGGAGTAACATAACTTGGCATACAATAGTGTATTGTTGCTGTGACCTTATGTTTAAAGTTTGAAGTCGATACCTTTAACGGTTTGCAAGTTATTAAGAAAAAACATGAAAAATGTGGACGGACGGACGGACGTTCTCACTGACTTGACATTGTGGGGTTTTCTTTTGTTCATCCTTTTGTTTGTAAAACCCCATAAGCAACATTTTGCACCCCGTAAGCAACAGAATGAATAGAATCTAAATATAGCCTATTGTTCCACACCTCACAACTACAAGTGGGTGAGTACGGACGGACGGACGGACGGACGGACGGACGGACGGACGGACGGACGGACGGACGGACGGACGGACGGACAGACAGACAGACAGACAGACAGACAGACAGACAGACAGACAGACAGACAGACAGACAGACAGACAGACAGACAGACAGGGTGATTACTATAGGGCACCTGCAAAAAATTTGCAGGGCCCTAATAAGTTAGCAAATTGCTTTGTCTATGGTTTTTTTAATGACCCTTGTACAGTGGTTAGCACGCTTGACGACTAATCCGGCAACCCGGGTTCAAATCTTGGTGGATGCACACAATCATGTGCCTGCCATATTCAACAGAAAGCTGACTGGCAAATAAAGACTATGCTCGGAATGTTCATTTACTGACAACATGATATGGGAAGAATTTATTTTTATTTTTTTATAACACGCTTTGTGATTGTTTCATTTATAGCAGATTTTCTGGTCTGTCAAATTAATATAAAAAATATGCCAAGACTGAATTAATCCAGCATATTTACTCATGCACATGAATCATTAAATATTGTAAGTGTCTTACTTGTTTTAATATGTGTTTCATTTCTGTAGAACAGCCATAGAATTCCAATTGACACCATTTTATTCCAATAACAAAATTTCACATCTAATAAAATTTAATAGTATTCAAAGATTTAGTCAAAGCAAAGTGTTAAATAATTTTAAAGTCAAAATTCAATTAACGACCGTCAGTAAACATGTGAACCATGAAACTATTTGTCACAGTTTATGTAGAAACTGTTGAAACGATAAAATGATTTACTGTTAAAAACATAATTTTGGCAAAAGATGTACTTAAACAACCCAAGTGCCTTTAATACACATTTTTTTCCAATTTAATATGCAAGTAAGCAAAGATATAAAATATAGGCTTTTTAAGTCCAAGCATTTAAGTCCATACATTTATCTTCAAAACAGGCCGAAGTATTTGTACGCTTAATAGCCCAGTCATTTTAACTTTTAACCTCAAACTAATTGCAAAACAAACAATTTTGTGTTTATATGGTGCGTAAAGCTATCTTTAGCAATGAACAAAATGTCTTAATTGAATATTCGTGGGACTTTTTGAGTTATTTACAAATATATTGAATTGTCACATGTTTTCGCGATATTTGTCACTTTTGATGTAAATAAATCTTGACTTGTACCAGTAACTTATTTTTACATGGTGCTTAGAGGTCGCAATTTTGGTCTGATTTTTATTAAACTTGGCAGCAATGATCATCGGAAGCTAATCTAGGTAAAATAAAATTTTGATTTAACCGGAGCCAAAATCTAGGTCACTAGGTCAAAACATAGAAAAAACAAGATATAGTCACCAGGGGTCGCAATTTCGACCTTACACTTGTGAAGTTTAGTCACAATGACCACCTTACAAAAATCAAGGTCATGTATAAAATTGGATTAACCTGAATTAAAAACTAGGTCACTAGGCCAAATTATAGAACAAATCTTTAGAAGGCGCCCTTTTTACCTGATCTTTATGAAACCATGTCACATGGATCATGAAGACAAAATGTAGGTCAAATACAATATTTACTTATCATGAGTTAAAACTAGGTCACTAGGTCAAATAAAAGACAAACCTTCATGCGCCAAAAAGTCGCATCAATTATTTTCACCTATTGACCTAATTTTGACCCAAATTATTCAATAACATACTTGTCTTAGATGTTTTGAGATGAGCATTGTGACCAAGTTGCATAAATATTAGACCAAAATTGTGAATTTTGTACCCACGCAAGGTTTGCCTTTGATATTAACTGGCGACCTACTTTTTGACCCCGGATGACCCAATTTATAACTTTGACCTAGATTTTGTTGATATTATTATTGTGACCAAGTTTCATAAATATAATCTCAACATTATGACCTCTAGCGACTACACAAGGTTTTGCGACAATTTGACATAGTGACCTAGTTTTTTACGCTTGATCATCCATTTTCTACCTTGGCCTAAATTTAGTTCAGATGATCACTCTGACCAAGTTTCATAATCATAAAGTCAAAATTGTGAATACAAATGCAATTGTGGACGAACAGACAAAGAGAACATTCACTATTTCTCCCGAATCGATATATTCGTGTACATTTTGTATATTGTCATAATTGTATACTGTCCAAAAACAAATATCCTTTTTCCATTAGACACACATATATACAACACATGATATGTGTAAATTTTGAACAAATTGGATTAATATTAAAGAAATGAATAAAACTTTTGTTTCCCCTTCCAAGTGCTATTTTGAGTCATTTTGTCGACATTTGAATGGGTAGTATACCAGCACGTAGACTAGCATATATATGAAAAGTAAATTGTCTGATGATAAAATCAATATTTGTATTCGATAGAAGAAGGTTGTATCTTTCAGAAAATATAAGCTTTAAGGTGCAATTAGTAAATATTTAACGACTTACACGGAAATTATTAGAACTTAAAATTCCCCATGTAGTATGAAATAAGGAAAATGCTGAAATTGCTACCAAAAGTGACCTTAAACATGTCGATTTTTTTGTATTTTCCCCACTGAACTCGCATATTTGACGTTTTGTCTGTAGTTGATAATAGTCTGTAGATGATGAAAATGCAAAGAAACTCTGTTTTGCAATTTGTTTGAGGTTGACCATATTTTTTAGCTTCAATGACTGGACTATAATATTGTGGATTCAACTTAATCTACCTGGGAAAGAAACAAATACTTCAGTCATAATATAACTACCCACTACTATAGTCAAGTAAATTGTGTAACAGACAAGGACATTTGATATTTGCAACAAATTGGGAAAATAATTCCAAGTTTCACATGATTAAATTTAGTATATATATGGCAAAGATCCGAGATTATGATTTATTCATAAAATACTTTCTTCTAAACCAGATATAATGTCAGACATAGTTATACAGCTTTACAAATCAAGAGGGCTGTCGATGGAACTGAAAACCGATTTAAAGCAGTACCGTTCACGTATGTTGTCTTTACATGTTAATTGGCATTAGAAGGCTGTCGCACCTTGCACGTATGGAGATGAATCTGTGAATCGAATGCATCAAAAGTTCCTTTATCATAAAAAGTGCTACACCATGCCTGTGGGCTCTCAATTAATTATCTTAGATGTTACAACAGCACTCACCAAATACAACGGATTCCTAATTCTATGTGTCAGTGTTACCTACGTTGTTGCACATAGACATCACATACTTGCACATAGACATCACATACTTGCACATAGACATCACATACTCGCACATAGACATCACATACTCGCACATAGACATCACATACTTGAACATAGGGCCACACCAAATTAATTTTTGGTTCTACGGATTTTTTTGGGAAAAATTAGGGGCGAGCGAGCGAAATATAAATTTAAATATTTATTTTTGAAAAACCCGTAATTGAGAGCGAGCGAAGGAGCGAAATAAAATTTTATAAATTTATTTTTGAAAATGCTATTTTTGAAAGCGCGTGAAGGAGCAAAAGTGCCCTATTCATTTCTGGTGCACCCATTTTTAGGAAATAGTGTCTATTACAATAGTGTTACAGGGCAAAATTATCATATTTTGACTGTTGAATTGTTTGAATTATATTTCTACATAAACCCATCAATAATGAAGTTGTTATGAGAGTTGATTAGTTTCTTACTTATAATCTACAGTATAATTACTTTACTATCATACCTTAATCCCCATAAAGCTAGTCTTTGTGTGCCAATCATTTATTTCTATTGACAACTTTAATGTTGTTTGATATAACCAATTTACAAATCTTATAAATTTTACACTTACAATGATAGTGAAGATTAACAAAATGTTTCATTGTGCTCTGAGATAGAATTAAGTTATCTTGCATCATAAAAATATTATTTAAGATTCAAGTAGATTCCATATACTTTAAAAGTCTTACTGTCCAAGATAGTTTGTTGTGTTTTTAATGAATCTATGGATACCACCCTAGAGATGCATGGCAACATTGCACAGCAACCAGAATGGTATAAAAGGCACAGCCCTGGCTTTAGACAATATCATTCTGTAACCAATTTTTAAATAAAACCTATTTTCACAACAAATTTATCTTGGATCTTTTCAGGTAAGAAAAACATGTTTTTGCTACTTTAATAATAGTAATTTTCATGTATTATTTCTAATGTTTAACTTTGACAATATTTTTGAAGATTGTTAATGTCTGAATTTATTTAATAGCTTCGTGTAATATTTTATTAATTACTGTATTGTTTAAAATGGTATCTTTCTAATTAATGGTACCCTCACTTACTAAGCGAGTTCCTCATATTAAATGTATTGTCGTTAAATTGAATTGTTCTTATAACTTCAATTAATTATCTTGTGTTTGTACTATATCATTATTTCATATGTATTTGATTTCATTACATTTATTCTTTACTTTAACTATACATGTATGTATATTATATGCATTATGTTGAATTGCATGCATATATGTGAGATCATTCTGTAACCAATTTTTAAATAAAACCTATTTTCACAACAAATTTATCTTGGATCTTTTCAGTCAACCTATTATAATCATATCTACAAGAGACCACATTAATAACAACCGAAGATACAAACAACACAAGTTGTTTAAACGAACAATTCATATGAACATTATTCAGCTCAAGTAAAAGCTGAATTTCAAGTTGTAAAATACATCAACTAACTAACGACACAACTCACAGCTAAAAACACCCCAAATTCAGCTGTGAAAACTGGTGGAGGTAGAACCGATCCTCGTTAGATGATAAAGACACCATCGTACCAACTTCGTTCAAAAGGACCAGCGACAGGCCACGACCAACAAGCTCCAAAAGGAAGACCTGAACAACCCAAACAACCCGAACAACTCGAACAACCAGAACAACCAAACAACACTGACATGGAATCTACATCATCAGCAGGAAGATCAACTGAGCAAGGTAGGCCCCCTTTTAAAATAGATTTGGTAGGGAGATTCGACCCTTGTAAAGATGAAGCCAGAAGCTGGCTTACTCGTTATGAGTATTTTGGAAACGTAGCTTCAGTTGAGGAAGCAACACTAGCTAAATTTTTTGGAATGTTTTTAAGTTTAGGAACAGCTTTTGACTGGTTCACGAATTTAACAGTTGAAATTAAAGACGATTTTGATATTTTAAAAGAAAAATTCATACAAAGGTTTAGTAAAAATATAGATAAAATTCAAGTTAATTCTGAACTGTTTCAAATGAGACAAAAACCAAATCAATCTGTTAGAGATTTTGTTTACGAAGTGCAAACTAAAGCACAGGTAGCTAAAATAAATAATGATAATATCTTGAGCGCTATCAATGGTGGGTTGTTAAATCATATAAGAGCTGATCTCAGGCGCAATCCTCCAACTGATTTAGATAATTTACTCCAAATTGCGGAACAATCTGAAAGTGCATATGCTTTAAGTCCACCTCAAGTAAACCTTTCGGAAGCCTCTTTTACAGAGATAGTTAAAAATGCAATCGGTGGTATAAATATGGTTGAGTTGAAACAAACAGTTGATACTTTGGCTGCTAATCAAATGTCTATAAATAGTATGACTCAGACTAGGTATAATCATAATTCGGCTCCTAAACAAAATTTTGAAAGGAGGAATACCTCTTTTAAACCTAGACAATACCAAAATACAAATCAATTAAACTACAATCGTGGGTCATGTTACAGATGTGGCAAATCTAAGGACAGTCATGACTTCATAAATTGTTGGGCAAAGGAAGCAAAATGTACTGGTTGTAAACAAATTGGCCACATTAGACCGGTTTGTCCAATTAACAAGCGACAATAGGGGTCCTTGCCTGCCAGGGGTAGAGGGAACCATCTGGATAGGCCGAAAGTTTTTAAACAAGTCAATAATAAACCCACTTCTTTTGGTAACATTAGGCAAAGTAGGCAAAATTCAAAAACTCAAACAGTTGAAAATACCAAGAAGCATTCTGTTAAACCATTAAAAAGTAGTAATAAAGTTCCAAAGGTAAGCATACCTTCTATTGCCTCAGCAACCATGATGGAGAAAAATTTCATTAAAATTGATATTAATAAACAAACATTTAGAGCACTAGTAGATTCTGGGTCAGATTTGTGTTGTATTAATAAATCCCTCTTAAGGAAAATTGGAATAACTTCAATTGGAAGTAATTCTGTAGCCCAGGTTAGGGGCATTAGTGGCAAAATGATTAGTGTAAAAGGTACTCTAGATCTAGACATTAAGATAGGTGACTCTGTTTTCTGTCAAAAGTTTCATGTATTTGACAACATTCACCACTCTCTCATTCTGGGACAAGACTTTCTTAAAGCTAACAAGTGTGTATTGAATTTTGGTACTTTAACATTTGAAACTTGTCCTGAGGTTAACTGTATTCAATCACTTAGAACAGGTTTAGTAAGACTGAAAGGTTCTGTAACCTTGAATGCAATGTCTGAAACTCTAGTTCCAGTAAAATTATCTAAGGTAGAAAATGGTAGTGTGTCTATAATGGAACCAGTTCAGTCACTTGGTAACTATAGTGTAGCTTTAGGAAAAGCAATAGTCAAGTCGAATAATGGTAGAGGAGTATGTAGACTTTTAAATCCTATGCCGGTTGACATAAAATTGAAGGGAAATATGGTTGTAGGAAAGTTATTTCCTGTAGATGAAAGTTCAATCAGGGAACTTAAAACTGACAATGTCATATCAGATAGTAGTAGTGATGCTGGGGTTAGTAATGTTGACAATAATAGTACTGGTATCAATTCTGTGTCTGAAGTACAATTAGATAGAGTGTTAGAAAAACTTGGTATCAGTATCGATAGCAAAGTATTAACCGTTCAGCAGAAACACGCGCTTAAGACTTTCATAGAAAATAATGAAGATATGTTCGCGACAAATGCTTCGGAATTAGGGTGCACTCATTTACATAGTCATAGAATAGAAACTGGGGATGCACCTCCTCAAAGGCAGCGGCCTTACCGACACACTCCTCAAAACAAAGAGGAAATAGATCGTCAATGCGATGAACTGTTAGACAATGATTATATTGAACCGTCAGACTCTATGTGGGCCTCGCCCGTGATACTTTGTAGGAAAAAGGATAATACCTTTCGAATGGCAATTGATTATCGTAAGTTAAATGCTGTTACCAAACCCATCAATTTTCCGTTACCGCGTTTTGAAGACGTAGTAGACTCTGTAGCAGAAAATCAGGCTAAGTTCTTCACTGTTTTAGATTTACGTAGTGGGTTTCATCAAATACCTTTAGATCCAGAAACTAGTCATAAAACAACATTCGTAACTCATGAAGGCAGTTATAGCTTCAAACGCCTTCCGTATGGTCTTCGTAATGCACCAATTGCTTTTCAAACAGTCATGAGTAACATTCTTAAGGGAATTAACTTCAAGTTTGCATTAGTCTATGTTGATGATATTCTGATTCACTCTTCAACATTTGAGGAGCATTTAGGACACTTACAGGAAGTTTTTGATAGGCTTAGGGAAGCTAATCTTAAACTTCAACCGAAGAAATGTAAATTTGCTGCTGAACGTGTTGAATACTTAGGGCACTATTTCTCAAGTAATGGAATTGAGGTTAACCCTGCTAAGATTGAAGCTGTACGTTCATTTCCTAGACCTCGAACTCAGAAAAATGTAAGGGCTTTTCTTGGGTTGTGTAACTACTACCGGAAATTTATATTAGGCTTTTCAGAGTTAGCTGGACCGTTGAATAACTTGCTTAAAAAGGATAATGAGTTTGAATGGTCAGAGAGTTGTGAGTTGTCGTTCAATAAGTTAAAAGAATTGCTAACGTCAGCCCCAATTCTAGTATATCCTGATATGAAAAAGCCTTTTGTCTTGTCGACTGACGCATCTGATACCGCTGTAGGTTTTGTACTAGGTCAGGTTGGTAAGGCAAACATTGAGCATGTAGTAGCTTATGGTGGTAGGTCATTGAGAGGTAATGAGACTAAATGGAGTATTCATGAAAAGGAATGTTTAGCATTGATAGAAGCTCTCAAACAGTTTCATCCATACCTTGCGAATTCTAAATTCACTGTATATACTGATAACCTTGGCATGAAATATATACAAACTCTTAAAAACCTAAACGGCAGAAAAGGTAGGTGGGCCTTGAAACTTCAAGGCTACAATTTTGAAATTGTTCATAAACCGGGGCTTAAGAACGGCAATGCCGATGCCCTCAGTCGCAGAACATATGAAGTTCCAGATGAGTCCGAGCCTGTCGGTAGATCAAAGGACTTTGTGCAAGTTGAATTTGAGTATCCCAACCAAGGTGAGTTAACAGACGCTGATCCACTACTAGCTGCTATGGAAATAGTTGATGAGCCTGATGAAGATTTAGACGATATTGAAGTTGATCTAGATAATAAGGTAAGCTTATCAACAGAGCAATGGCGATGTCCAGAGCTAGGACCAATATTGTCATATCTAGTTCATGGTATAAAACTCGAGGACGAGAAGCATATGTTGTGTTTATCTGAGCAATATCTAGTCCGTGACAACATACTTTATCACATTTGTGAGCCACGTTTCAAGAAAGGTAAGAGACAGAGTGAATGTTTTACGCAAGTTGCAGTTCCAACTGAGTTGCGCACCGATGTAATCAAGTCGTATCATGAGTCTCTTGCTCATTTAGGTTTTGATAAAACTTATTTTGCTATCAGATCAAAATACTATTGGAAAAAGATGTATGCAGACATTGAAAGGTATGTAAAGAAATGTGAAGATTGCCAAAAGTCGAAGCGACACTTTGGTAAACGTAAGGTTCCTCTTTGTCCTTTACCAGTACCTGCTCATAGTTTCTCAAGAATTCACTTAGATATAGTTGGACCGTTACCAAGCACACAAGAAAAGTTTAAGTACATTCTAGTTGTAGTAGATTCGTTTTCAAATTGGTGTGAAGCTTTTCCATTACGTACACAGGAAGCAAGTGAAATTGCTAATATTTTGTTTGAAGAGATCTTCTGTAGATTTGGCGCACCTGATATCATCGTTACTGATCGTGGATCAAACTTTCTGTCCAAACTTATATCTGCAGTATGTGAGAAGTTTCAGGTCACTAGGCATCATACGTCATCATACCATCCTCAGAGCAATAGTGTAGTTGAAAGGGTAAATGGTACTTTAGGTCAATCTCTGAGAACATTGTGTAATGATAATCAGGACAATTGGGCAAGGTTTATACCCTCAATAATGATGGCTTTTCGAACTTCTGCATCAGCCACTACTGGTTTTACACCATATCAGGTTTTGTTTGGTAGACATATGCGGTTACCTATAGATACATCTCTAATACCTAGAGAAAATCTTCCTGTAAATGTTAAGGTACATGTAGAACACTTAAATCAACAAGTGAAATATACTGATACATTGGTAAAAGCTAACCGTGCAGGTGAACAAATCAGACAAAAATTGTTACATGATAGAAATGCGAAAGAACCCTCATTTTACCTTGGTCAAGATGTATGGATGAGTAAGGAAAACATTAAGGTTGGACTATCTAAAAAGCTTTCCAAAAAGTTCATAGGTCCGTATGAAATAGTGGAACTAGGTCCAAATTATACGTATAAGTTAAGGTCAAATGAAACTGGGAAAGTCCATAAGTCACTTATAAATGCAAATAGGTTGAAACCTTATTTTCAGTCAGATAATAATGTAGAGATTGAGTCCATCCCTGATGATGATAGTATTACTCAAAACAATGCTGATGATGAGCTAGTTGAGGATACTGGAAATGCAGGTGACGATAATCTTATTGATAGAGTTCCTGAGAGAATAATCAGGTATAAGAAGCAAAATGGTATTTCTTATTATAGAATCAAGTGGGTAGGCTTACCCTCAGATGATAAACATAATACCTGGGAACATATTGGTACAGTTCCCAAAGAAATGAGGGATGCTTATCATACTAAGTTTACTGATAATAATCGTAGACGCCGTCGGAAAAAGTTAACTGTTTTCAAGAGGAAAACTGAATAGAGTAGTAATATATATAGTCAGTCAGTGTACTGTTATTGTAATCCTAGTTGTAATCTAGTATGTTTTCAAGTAGAAAACTTAATATAGTTATGTAGTAATTGTATACAATTTGTAATCCATAGTGGGATAACTTGTTCAAGTTCGTTTAAAATGTCTACAAGTATAATTGATGTAGTCATTTGTAGTATTTTGTCATCCACAAGGTCTATTAGGTATCTATATTAAGTCGGGTATGCGTGTAGTTGCTTAGGGCAAGTCTGGAAAATGCTTTTCATTCAGTTCCATCAAATTGTTATACTGTTAATTGTTAATCTTTACAAGTGCTAAATCCATGGTAATTTGTTATTGATGTGTTCTGTAATGGGGAAAAGTTTTTAAGACGGCCATAATTCTTCTACTTGTAGTTGTTTTACTACTTTTGCTACTAATGACGCTGATTATCTATAGAATGTTGACATTATGCTGTAACTGTTGTACTATGGGACAGTTGTGTTGGGGAAGACAATCAAATTAGGCTCTCCAATCAATTTGAAACATTTGAATATAATTAAACAATATTCAGAGTGAATATTTGTATAGAAACTCGAGTTTGTGGTGAATCTTGAATTGCATCCTGCATGTTTCGTTATGCAGTTATAATATTCTTGTACATACTTATATTGCTAAGTGTTAGCAAACCAAATGATATCAACTCATTTGAACTCAACCATAATCATTTAATTAAATACATAAAATCATCTTTTTTATGAATCTGTTGTTGGAATGATTGCTCGAATATTGACTTTATGTGGTAAACGCATGATTGATAGCTATTGCAAGTCAAAAATTAAAAACAAATTTTTAGCACAGTTGTGCACGGAAACTCATTTGAAACACGTTCTATTAATCCACTTTTACATCATATATATTCAGCATCTTATGCATAAAAAAAAGTGAACCAATCAGCTGCAGCCCCTAAACTTATTTTTTTTTATCATCCAAATTCATGAGAAATTAGTAATACTTTTTAATGAAGCCAAGCTCGTAAATTCATGATTTACAAAGTCGAATCTCCCCACTTATCTACATGGGGCCTACCAACAAATGAACAATTTTCAACATGTATATATTTATATTGTGATTTGTGTGAATATTATTATAAATGTGATATTTCAGTGAAAGACAATTATTTTGAATATTACAACATTGTGTATATATTATTTGATTTGATATTGTGTTTTCATATTTGTTTCAACATGTGAATTATTCATCTTCATTCATTAATTTTAACTCATGTTTGTTTCATGTTTTTTGTTTATTATTTTCTTTATCAATTTAATCAAAATATATATTAATCATATTCAATGCAGGAGCATTGATTTTTCGAAGCGGAGGAAGTTGTTACAGGGCAAAATTATCATATTTTGACTGTTGAATTGTTTGAATTATATTTCTACATAAACCCATCAATAATGAAGTTGTTATGAGAGTTGATTAGTTTCTTACTTATAATCTACAGTATAATTACTTTACTATCATACCTTAATCCCCATAAAGCTAGTCTTTGTGTGCCAATCATTTATTTCTATTGACAACTTTAATGTTGTTTGATATAACCAATTTACAAATCTTATAAATTTTACACTTACAATGATAGTGAAGATTAACAAAATGTTTCATTGTGCTCTGAGATAGAATTAAGTTATCTTGCATCATAAAAATATTATTTAAGATTCAAGTAGATTCCATATACTTTAAAAGTCTTACTGTCCAAGATAGTTTGTTGTGTTTTTAATGAATCTATGGATACCACCCTAGAGATGCATGGCAACATTGCACAGCAACCAGAATGGTATAAAAGGCACAGCCCTGGCTTTAGACAATATCATTCTGTAACCAATTTTTAAATAAAACCTATTTTCACAACAAATTTATCTTGGATCTTTTCAGGTAAGAAAAACATGTTTTTGCTACTTTAATAATAGTAATTTTCATGTATTATTTCTAATGTTTAACTTTGACAATATTTTTGAAGATTGTTAATGTCTGAATTTATTTAATAGCTTCGTGTAATATTTTATTAATTACTGTATTGTTTAAAATGGTATCTTTCTAATTAATGGTACCCTCACTTACTAAGCGAGTTCCTCATATTAAATGTATTGTCGTTAAATTGAATTGTTCTTATAACTTCAATTAATTATCTTGTGTTTGTACTATATCATTATTTCATATGTATTTGATTTCATTACATTTATTCTTTACTTTAACTATACATGTATGTATATTATATGCATTATGTTGAATTGCATGCATATATGTGAGATCATTCTGTAACCAATTTTTAAATAAAACCTATTTTCACAACAAATTTATCTTGGATCTTTTCAGTCAACCTATTATAATCATATCTACAAGAGACCACATTAATAACAACCGAAGATACAAACAACACAAGTTGTTTAAACGAACAATTCATATGAACATTATTCAGCTCAAGTAAAAGCTGAATTTCAAGTTGTAAAATACATCAACTAACTAACGACACAACTCACAGCTAAAAACACCCCAAATTCAGCTGTGAAAATAGCTTTAAAAAGAAATTAAGCCAAATAAATGATTGTTATACATTTCTTGTTATGTTGTGTAGGATTTATCAAATTATTTTACCAGATTACATGTATTCAAGGTAATTGTGAGCAGACATTGTCACATACATATAAATTATAATGAACACAAATGCACTGAGTGACTAGTGGTTAAAGATTCAAATCAACTAAGCATCAAGCTAGTCAATGATAACCATGTACAGTTTTGTTCTTGTAGTGATACATCATGCTCAGACGGCTGTTTATTTAGCACTGTTAGTAGCGCACTGATGCATAATGCTATGCAAGGTTACCGTCATAGGATCTAGCCCCACATTAAGGACACTTCCCTTAGGGATATACAAGGTCCTTTCTTTCTTCCATGTAATTTGCAGGGCCCACTCTGGGGCATTATCGCAAATTATAATAGCTCGTTTCGAATAATTTCCTTAGTTCTTTAACGTGCCCGGTGTAAAACACCAATACAGACAAGACTACCTCTGGGTTTCCAACCAGGATCATCTCTAGCTGGTTGGGAAACACTAAAAAGTGTTTCTAAAAATGACAAAGTGTCACGGCAGAGAATCAAGCCCGCGACCTCTCGATCAGGAGTTAAGCATCTTTAAATACCACTCGACCACCTTGGTAAAATGTTATGACGGTTGTTGAGAACTGCAGCATGTAATCTTACATAAGCTGTGATTTATCCAGTTGTAATAGATCTAGCTGAAGTTTTAGCAAGTGACTGAAAAGTACAGCATTTGGTGCAATAATTAGAGCAAACTATGTTTTATCAAATATTTTGAACTCTTTGATGAAAGTAGGACCTTTTGAAGGTTTTCTATGTCCAGTATCTAAAATCCCTGATGAAATTATGTAGGATACAGTATAGAAACTTATTAACAGGTGCATTGCGTGTCCGGGACGCATAAAACTGTTAATATCACATACCACGGACCATGTACGAACGAGACGTCATTGTCGCGAAAATGGGTGACAATTCATGATTTCGTCGGTAGTACGGAATACTAGAAATAATAATGAATACAAACATATCTAGATACGCTCGTTGGTTCATTCCGCAATCGCAATTCTTCCCATTTTACTACGTATATACACTTATGCGTGTTTTTTGTAAAGGACAGAATCAGGAATCATTTCACCAGACGCTCGCATCGTAAAAAGTTACACGATTTTTGTGTGCAACAATTTACTGCTAAAATTAAACTAACATCCTCAGCAGAGCGCGCTTTCCCAGAACATATTCTGTAGTAACAGTGAAAAATTATAAACAAGTTGGCTTTATTTTTCGTAATTTGTAAATATTGATGCTAGCGGCAAAATAATAAAATAAAAATGTAGGAAAAAATCACATGCGCGTGGTTTTCTCAGGTGCGGGCGCAATAATTTAAATTTAAATATTTATTTTTCATTTTGGAAAAATCGGGAGCGGGCGCTCCCGACAAAACGCATGATCAATTTGTTGTGGCCTAGACATCACATACTTGAACATAGACATCACATACTCGCACATAGACATCACATACTCGCACATAGACATCACATACTCGCACATAGACATCACATACTCGCACATAGACATCACATACTCGCACATAGACATCACATACTCGCACATAGACATCACATACTCGCACATAGACATCACATACTCGCACATAGACATCACATACTCGCACATAGACATCACATACTCGCACATAGACATCACATACTCGCACATAGACATCACATACTCGCACAAAGACATCACATACTCGCACAAAGACATCACATACTCGCACAAAGACATCACATACTCGCACATAGACATCACATACTCGCACATAGACATCACATACTCGCACATAGACATCACATACTCGCACATAGACATCACATACTCGCACATAGACATCACATACTCGCACATAGACATCACATACTCGCACATAGACATCACATACTCGCACATAGACATCACATACTCGCACATAGACATCACATACTCGCACATAGACATCACATACTCGCACATAGACATCACATACTCGCACATAGACATCACATACTCGCACATAGACATCACATACTCGCACATAGACATAGACATCACATACTTACACATAGACATCACATACTTGCACATACGTCCTCCAGTTGTAACACCAGTGCTTTAGTAAGACTCAATAACAATTCAATTTAAGCATTTTAATTGCTGTCTTTTTTGTAAAATATTTAAATTATGTACATATTATATGATATTTACATACAGAAATATGGATTGTACATAAAGATAATTCAGGTACTGTAGAATCATTTAATTTTGATGGGACAAAATTTCGTGGTTTTGGTAAAATAAGACCATTTCGATGGGATTTTAATTCTTGGACTTTGCATTTCAGACACAGGTGATAATTACAATAGTCAAAATTATTGTTCCATGGGAATCAATTTTGTGGTTTAAAAGGTGAACCACAAAATCCGTGAAATTTAATCCCCCACGAAAATAAATGATTTTACAGTATTCAATTTATAGCAGGCATGATTTATGAATGATACATACTTCATACATACTTCATACATACTTCATAGAAACACTCAATTTATGTTTAATAGTATTATCTCAATGAGCAATAAAGCCTGAATATGACACTGGAATCACTGGATGGCTTTTTAATGACAACTCAAGTTGACCCGAAATATGTTAAAAGATTTAAATGCTCTACTCAGATAACTATAAGTACCCATAATTAATAGCTATAATTAAGATAAGTCCTATAACAAGAAAGGCTCATGATATGATATGAGTAAAGAATATAATATCTGCATTTTGGTTTAATTGATGGGCAATTAGCACATGATAGTGATGCAGTATGAAAGAAATGAATGCAGTCTAAGACATAGATACCAGGTAAGCCTCTCGAGTATATTCAGATCATGGCAGCTAGAATTGATCACTTTTTAATGGAAGGACACCATGACCGAACAAAAACTAACATTGCATACTTTGAGAATAAAATTAAATTTCATCAGTGTATATGAAGTATTAAGCATGATTATGGAAAGTTAGAATGAGTATGATTACGATTTCTAAACTTATTAGCACTGAAAACATTTCATTTAGAAAATTGCAATGATAGAGCTACGTACACAAGTTTATTTAAAAGT
Source organism: Spisula subtruncata (assembly GCA_963678985.1). NCBI lineage: Eukaryota > Metazoa > Mollusca > Bivalvia > Venerida > Mactridae > Spisula > Spisula subtruncata. The sequence goes on along the minus strand of OY787660.1, from coordinate 2,166,811 downwards.
TCCTCGTTAGACAACGTACATGCATACTCATCCTGTCTAACCTCTTCAGAGCAAAACTCCTTGGGTAAAACAGTTTGGTTGTTGTACAGAGGTTGTTGCTTTAAAAGGTTGCATTGATTAGTAAATGGTCGCTTCTGGAATAAATGATACTAATTATTCAAGTGAGAGCCGCTGAAGAGAGGTTGTTCTGCACATGAAGATTGAACGGCAAGGCAGAGAATGTAATTTTTGTATACTAGTAGTATTTAACAACATGAATTTTCTTTGTTTTGTTTGAGGACTTGGTGCATTTAACAACAATTATTTGTGACAGTTTCTTTCATCATTCATGTTTAAACAATAAGTTACCCGTAAACCTAATTGGCCTCTAAATGCTTTTTGATGGGGTATAGAAGAATAGAGAACCAGCGGAGACTTAAATCTGTAAGATAATAATGGCAGACAATGGCAGGTAACCTCAGAGAACAATCAAGTATTGTCACAGTGGGTAGATTTTCACCCCGTAGATAAAGCAGGGCAGATAACAAGTTTAATTACAGAGAAAACTTGTTGACAAATTCATTGAGACAAACACAAAGCAATTTTAAGATCGATAAATATCGGTAAAAAGATCCTAGTATTTATCATTTAAAGTTGGTAAAAAAGCTTTCTTTACTTTTGAAAACAGAAACATTATTATGGTCTAACAAAGACGCGTGGATCTAGAATAGGTTGATTAACTGACAAGTCTTATGTCTACAATATCTTGGAATGTAATTTCAATAAATAAATAACATTCTTTAAGGATTTAGACTCTGAAAGGCAAGAATGATAGGCTGTATGAGAATAATCATACATCTTTTTATTTGAATTGAATTAATTTTGGAAATAAAACGATACAATAATTTGATCAACTCGTCAGCCCTCTAGGGGACATATACTTTGACATGCAGAGGTTAAAAGAGGGCAAAATGATGAAATCATCAAAGAAATTTGTAACAGCAGACCCCTGCGACCCTTACATTGTTACAATCAGCTGATATTGCGACCACCCCAATAGCAAGGGGGGCAACATTTTACACAACATGCATTTTAAAATTCCTGCTACCTTTAGAACTATTTGAATTCTTTCATATATGTCTAGGTGTAGCCCCTGGTATGTAAAAATGAAACGTGTCCATACTTTCAATTCATAAGTAATACTAATGAGGGAACTATCCCATTCGAAAGAATAGCGGGGATTACCATTAACTCATATACTCAGTTAAACCTATATAAACATTGTTTACCTCATGGACGAGCTAATGTTTACAACCGTAATCAATTAACTTTGAACAGACCATAGTAATCAATTAACTTTGAACAGACTATAGTTAATGGTCATTTTGTTATTGTCGATTCAAAGATGTCTGTCAAAACCGCCAAAATGTTCCATTTCTGAATAGCTAATTGCAGCAAGTATAACCACAACACTATAGGACCATTAGCTTTTTAATCATTTCAGTGTATTATTGATGGTATAATTTAATCCCGAAACAGTTATAATAATCGACCGTGGTGAATGTTTGTTTACGCGGTTGTGACAGAGATCTTTGAATCAACTATACCTGAAAAGTATGACCCCACACTAATCAGTAACCAGACCACTAGCTGCACACCATGCTTACTTAATTCACCATTTATTTCTTACTTCAAGAGCAAGAACACTGTTGTTTGTCAATAAATGTCAGTAAAACTTGCTGCTAAGAATCTCTTCAGTTTATTGTTCATTATTTCAAGTCATAATGTAACAATCTTATATTACGTTGATTTTGACTACTATAGATAATTTGTATTCTATGTATCTTATGTTACACTTGATTTGAAACTTAATGACACATAGTGAAATTGAGTATTTTCAATTGCAGTTACCATTGAATTATAATGATGTAACTTGAACCTCAATCAACTGTTGTTAAAACCACTTTGTTTACAAAAATTATAAAATAAATCATCATTAAAGTTAGTATTTTTTTCGACTGCTTAGCGCTTCAAGGGTGAGCCAGTATACATTTCTAATTGATTCTTTTATCTATTAAAACATAGCAAGCAACCTTGAGTTTTCAACCTTTTTATTACTTATCTTGTATGAAAATTAACATATAAATTCTATAATAAAAGACGTTCACTTACATATGTTGACAGATCAATTAAGAATCAATAAGTATTATTTCATCAACTCACATGCCTTTTCAAATATACGAAATGGAAACAAAAATATAGAATTGTTTAACAAAGAATTCATAGTTCATGTATGCAATCTCGTGTTACAACAAAGGAAAAAATTGCTAATCAATACCAAAGAAAACCACAATTCAAAGTTTCACCAATTAGAAATCAATAAACAATAAGACTTAATTAAGCCTATTATGCACTTAAAAATTGTTCGCGTTTAACAGACCATGAAAATTAGTCACACAACTAGATAGAACTAAGGAAAGCGTTTGTTGAAGTATTTTCCCTTAAGGTCACCGTTTTTTATTTTTCGGTTTTCAGGATTTTTCTTTAAAGAATTGGCAGTTAAGATTGGCTAAGGAGATTGGAAAAGTTACAATTAAAGAGTTCCAAAAGAGCCACCATAGATTGCTTAACTGTCTATGTATGTGAAACATTAGGAGCCAAAAAGGGACTCATTTATTTTGCTCTCCCTTGAGACTCTCAATAGCAAAGTATGGTCTAAAATTTCCTGTAACATTACCTAAAAATAAATCAACTCTGGCCTTATCAGGTTAAATAAATTGATCACCTTGATTAATGAAATGAAAATATGGCTGATAAGTTCAAACGTAATTAGTTTTATATAACTTGCCTTCAGGTGGTATATATGGATTAATTTTCCATTTAACATGGGTTTAATTACATCAAGCAAATGTAAATATGTAAATATGAATTATGAAGTTATTACATGGACTAGAAAATGGGGAAACTGACGAATAAGACTGTTCTTACTGTCCATGCTGCATAAATATGCAGAACGTTCAACATTAGTCTGTCTAACATATCCTATTTTTATGAAGACAACTCCTCAATCTACTCTGTTCTCATGAAATTATTTCCCTTTGCACCCTCAAAAAGCCCAGAATAAAGTCTAGCTTAAATTGGAAAAAGTTATGCTATTTGATTGATAACATATATTATCTAGTCGGGTGGCAAGACTCAGTTCAACATTTGTACATGTCCATTTGTTAAGTTATAATGTTGCCAAAATACAAGCGTACAAGAATGGCCTTAATTGTAAAATGATTGTATTGTTTATAAGCTTGTCATTTCATTGTAAACGTACTATGGTGAGATTTTATTAAAGATATATTCCTATGTCATACATAGATAGTTACAGTCATATTTGAAACATAAATTCATTAATTAAACAGCTAATAGTATTGTAGGAGTCATTAAAGTAACAATTAGTGACAACATTGACGTCATGTAGGAAGTTTTTGGCAACATACAAAATGTCTCACAAACTTCAAAATTAATGATATCTTGTTACATCAAGAAAAGTATACAGTTGTCGAGAGAAATCCAGCCTAAATTTATTAAGCACTGCATAAATGTAGTACTTATGTACTGTGCAAATAAATATGTTTTCCAAAATTCAACATTTATTTAAAAGTCACTTGATAATAAATAAAAATCAAAAATATACAGTAAGACATTCAACTCATTATGAATTAATAAATCTTCAAAAAGCGGACATAAATTTTGAAACACTGTTTTTCATAACATATTATCTATAAGTGGCCACGTTTTTTGTCGAGCATATCTTAATAGCTAGTAGACAAGTGTATCGATATGTCTGTCACAAGGCTGATGTGATGCAGGATTGGCATGACTAGAGACAAGGCCAAAATAAAGGAATCAAGTCACAAATCAAACCTATTGTCATTGAAAATAATATTGAAGTGAAGCTAATAATAAGTCTGATAATGACAGTAAATAGCCAATAATAAATCATTGAAATAATATGTCTAAATAAGGTAAAAATAATTAATTGAATAAATCTCATTATTTCCTATGTACAATGAAAGAATGAATATTTCTGTATTTGGCAGTATACATTAAAGGTATATACTGTATCAAACAAAAGGACCAACAAACACATGTTATCTATTGATTAAAACATTCTATCAGTGTAACAATATAAACAAGACTTTTCACTTAATTTTATGTCTATTTGGTCTTCACAGATATGGTAGTGTGAAACAGAAACATGACCAATATTATGGCAAAAATGTTTAGAAAAAGTCATTTTTCAAAATCGAGCCACAAAAAATTGATCGGCTCTCCTGGGTTCCTAGCTACACTGTAGTGGTTTACATAGCAAAAATATTTATCATGTTTTACAATGGTAAAGAAGATCATGGCAGCGTTTAATACGGAGGTGACAAATCATTGTTTTATTTCTATAACTTTTTGATAATTTTATCTGTTTTTATTTATTTTCAGGAACCATATTAATGATAGGGAGAACAGGGGTAAATTAGATATAACCATCTTGGTTATGGATAGATAAGGTCCCAGGTTTGATTCTCAGCCAGGTCATTTGGCCTTGCATTTCTGAAATGATTTTCAGTGTTTTCAACCTTACTTGAGATGAATTGCGTGATAATTCAAAGGTACGGTTGCGTGTATCTGTCCTATACACCGGGTACATTAAAGAACCAAAGAATCAATTTGAACAAAGCAACACCTGGATTCCTTGTATTACATCACCTGTCTCTTCACAAATATCTCTGCACTTGCCAAAAATATTTAAAAAGAGGCATTTGGGCAGTAAAAAAGAATAAATGCAATGATGCAGAACCATTTGAAGAGAGCTCATTTTGAAAGAAATCCCACAAAATGATTGTTCCTGTAAAATTTGTTCAAATTCCATTTTGAAGTTTCATTTGTAACCAACCCTTTAAACCTTAACATGGGCTCAAGTTAACTAAATATTTAAATGCATTCCAAACCACAACCATTTAAAATGCACCACAAGCTCAGGTGAGCTAAAAATATAAATGCATTCCGATAAAAGTAAATTTGTATACAATAATACACATTAAAATGCTTACCTGAGAAACGAAGCAACAATATGTATCCACTGATTGTACGATATAGAATCACTATAAATATTAATATTCGATAAAACGACTTATCATTCTATTTAAACATACTTTCTAATTCTTCTGTCCAACCAAGAACAATATTAGCACAAGGATTTGAGGGATTATCTCATCTTTGTCCGTAGTTCACTCAATCTTATTACATTCCCTACACTCAAATTCATATCCTTGAAGAATGTTAAACAAATTGGTACTCAAAGTCTTTGGAGTAATAAGTAATAGATAGATAGTATAGTTCAATAGTGAAATAAAATCCAGTAGTATGAATAATGTGTCCAGCTGATTGTGTCAATGTTAAATCAAAACTAGATATATGTATAATGTGTCCAGGAAAAAAGAATATAGTTTCAGTGTCTATTTATTAAATCTCTACCTTTCTGCTATATAAAAAAATGTTAGTGGTAATACAATTTGAAAATTATACCCATTGTTGTCGTCGATTTTACTACATTTAATTTCTGCTTTCACACAGAAAACTTGCACATATGCTATTATAATAGACGAAAGATGTAAGTTTTTCTGGTACCAGTTTTAAGATTAAATCAAACTCTGATATTTTTAAGATTATTGCACTTCATGCACTGTACAATCACTTTATGCACATACAATATAATTATTAACACTATACCGGCAGTAGTAATATGAATATTGAAGTCATTAGAAGTAATATACATGTACCGGTATATTACATGTATATTATATAGCACTTGTCGACTCTCATAAAGTTCTTATCATAACACTCAATAATTCAACTGAATACAACACATATCTTAATTTGTAACGACAGATTTGCAAAATCGAAAATCCAACGATTGAAATTACACATACACTATCTATCATAATTTATTGCATTTTAACAATTTAACACAAAAAGTTAACATTCATCAAATACTCGTCACATTCGCTAGTTTTCACTTTTTATCTTAACCCTGAACACAAGAAAAAATCTATCAAATACTAAATTATCCACTCTACCTTACCATATAATAGCAGTGAACTTAACGCAGTAATTTAACACATTATAACTCCCTAATTTAGTTTAATTAACCAATAATTTTCCACTTTTTTATAACTTCACAATACGGTTATAGCTTTAACATTTTGTAGTTTAATAATTTCCATTGAATGCTAGTCTTGAATCAGATCCAACATCGCGTTTTCTGCAGATTATAAATCTAATAATCCAATTTTCACACACGTAAATGGTCAAAAGATCATGATTTAATTATCCAATACATAATAATACTGCATGCCTTTCTACAAAAATTATGCGATTATGCGCACGTTTTTGCAAATTTTAAAAAGTAAGACAATAGTTTTTCAGTTTTTACAAAGAGAAAATTCAAATTCAAAATTTTCACTGTTAAGGTGTACATACAAGTCAATTAAGCCAGTCATAATAGCTTTATGTTAACAATTGTATACAATGGCTGTATTGAATCCTTCCTATAATGTTGGCAAGCTGTATTTGCCATATTTGCTTAACAAGACTGAACGGAAAGGAAAACAAAGTTTGTACAATTAAAACAGACATATTGGAGTTACCGCTATGATAAACTAAATAATGTGTTGTGTTTATCACCCAATTATGATCCAATTATAACATCTATTATCTCCTGAGACAACATTAATAATTCCTTGTTTCTAGTTTTTTGTTTGTTGGTGAGTCTGTATAATACTATTTATTGATCAGGTAAATCATCAAGGACGACAACCTTAATCACACTGACTACCTTAATCTCACTGGTACAAACACTCAGGTGTTCCTCAGTTATACAAGCTTTCATTCTACTTTCTGTCCACAAATCATCTAACATTGTCAGAGAATTAAGTATGGAGAATTGGACCGGATCCTCAACATTTTCCTATCATCATTGAATATCTGATATACATACATTGTTTCTATTTATAAAACCGTGGTTGAGTGGGTAGTAGTCGTTCGCCTTAGAGGCTGGAGATGGAAGGTTTGAATCCCGGTGGAAGCTTGGTAAGAACTGTTGCGATCATTTGGTGAGCCGTCAGCTTAATAAAAAAAAGGATACTGTACGCCCATCTGCTAGATGATAAGAGAACAGATTGGGGGGTACAAAAGATAGATGTCTCATCAGTCAAATTGGTTCGCCGTTTAAGTAGGGGTGACACTTTATTAAACAAACCCTTTATCTATAACCATGTTTGTATGTTTTTGTTAGCCTGGAGGTTTCGAAAATCACGCTCAAAGTGCAATACAAACACAAATCTTAAGAGCAATATTGTGCAACTTACAGGCATAAAAATGTATGTATTCAACACAAGAACCTTGTAATATATGCATGCATAAATGTCAGGATCACATCAACATCTCCGTACAATATCAAATCATCAGCTGTCAGTATCTAAGATGTAACACAATTTAACAACAATAATTCTATTTGCACAACCATTCTCAATTATCATTATTTCAGTACTATAAGGGTACTGCCCTCTGTTAGTTTTAATATGGTATCAATTGTCTCATTATTAATTATTATTGTCATAGTTTATTTGATATTTGTTTTAGAATTCTATCAGAGGAGGTTTAATGATTATCAGAATACTATTCTACAAAACAAACGAAAATTACACGAAAGTCACACAAAGGGTTTGTCTGGGTTTTCTATTTATTTTATCAATGAATTATTTATCAATAGTTTCACACATTTGGCAATAATCTTACGCAGACAAACAGATAATAAATTATTTATCGTCAGAAGTAGTCTTTGACAGATTTTGGTATTTACATAAACATGTACCTCCGACATGTACTCATTCTCGACAGGCTGCAAAAACAAACTTGTAACAAGTTATCTACCATTTCAAGTGCTTCCCTTCGTTCTAACTAAACTTTTTATATCGATATTATGTCAATATACTTGTGAATTTCGTTATTCTGTAACATCTTTAAATGTGGTGAAAATACTCTCATCTTGCAGTATGAGCTCATATAGTCATTTGCACACCCTTGCTGTTTCCCAATCGGCTCCTTAGATCTTTAACATACCCAGTGTATAGTAATACTGCACTACTATGAAGTTGGTTAGGAAACACTTTTCCATCTTTGAATAATAGAAATTAAGTTTTCTATCACTTGTATATACAGAGACTGAAGTATAGTATGGTCAGTTCTTCATGTATTGGTTGTAAGGTGGTCTTTCATTCATCCATGATTGATTGTTCAATTATTGATCCTTTATTACAATAATGAAGTATATTACCATAGCAACCAATTCAACGTTGGTTTCTAACAATATTATAATCACCAACCATATTATTCAAACAGAGAATGACAAGTTACTATTTATTTAGGTAAACCTTCAGTAAATGTAAACTGTAAAATTATGGATATTCACGGCAGATTAATTTTTGTTAATTTCGCAACAATAGACTGTTAAATTAAATCCCAATGAATAATTGACGACAAGGAGTTTTTCTTTCAATATTTTAAATACAATTTAAAACAACCACCAAAATGACTTTTATACAAATACCTGCAAAATAAAATACCCGCAAAAATTAATGGCTTTATGGCAGTTGCTGATCAATATGTATTGTTACTGTAATGATAAAGGAGGAATTCTTTAAGATTAATCATCCACTATATTGTTGAGAAGGTGAATTCTTATAACAGCAAGTTGAACAGATGTGATGTGAGGCTATCTACTTCTATTGTTCTTATTTCACAACGTAAGATCTTATTTCTCCCAAGATCCTGTGTCTCTAAAATATTAGGAATTTATTTTTTAAATATCTAGTTGTATATATACACGGTGGGGGATCCAACATATCAATACCAAAATGGGTTATGCATAATTTCATATGTCGAACTTCATGGTGTACATATGTTGTACACATTTTGACGAAAAAAATACGAAAGTCTTATTTGTTATCGATTTATGTTACAATCAAATTAATTTGCCCAAATATCTCAATGCAGTGCCACCCTTTATACATTTCCAAACATGTACATGTAGTTATTTTATCTGTACGTGTAGCAATGACTAAGAAAAACTGATTCTCCGTCAGGTGGTGTGACTGAAAATTCGCGACAGTTTGACCAACACGAGAAAATCTTTTATATTTTCACTTCAGTTGTTTGATTTTTGTTATAGAAATATAACATACCTTTCATTACACACATGTTTCAAATTTAACGGCGATTTGTTGGCTTGAAAAATATTTATTGTAAAAAAACAGTATGCTCTTCATATGTTGTACGTGTTTTCCATATGTTGGATTGAAAATGTATAATTTGACGCTTTTAACTTGAGTTTAAATATATTTCCTGGAAAAACACAAACTCAAATCTGTTTAAGTTATCTTCATATCATTTCGTATTCGTTACACCAACTTATTTACGCACTTACATGTATTTTCATTTCAGCAAATGTCTGCATATCTAACTAATCAAAATGTTTGCTAATTGCAGACTAGACCTGTTATGTATATTTATGCAGTTCCTTTTTCGTTAAAACTACACACTTACGAATACACTAATTAGGCAAAACATGTTCAGTAATCGGTGGTCCGAAATATAGGAATGAAGAGTTCGAGCAGTCCTATCATCAAACATAAAGTGTATAGAGCTATATTCTAACAGTCATTCAATGTCAAAATGATTACTTTGGATGGGTTCAGTGTACTTTGATTCAGTCGTCGAAAAATATACGATTCTTATTGTTTCATAGGGTGTTCTAGAACACTTTCATATGAAAATGTACAGTTTGCATGTCCAATAAATCACAGAAAGAAATTTTGTTAAAACTGAAGCGAAAAATGATCTAATGGATATGAAAGCATAATTGTTTTTCAGTTTATGAAACTTTAAAAAAAATATCTTCCGATATAGCTCTATACACTTTAAATGGATCTACTGACGGCAGATTGATCGCCGAATTGTACGTAACTTCTTTATTATAAAACTGAAGCATATCATGTTGATACCAATTTTCTTAATTAGACAATCGGCTCCATATTAGTGTTATTTTCTATGTAAAATTCTGATTTTTTTCACGTTTCTTCCAAGAATAAAAATGTTGATTGCCGTTAGGTAACTCATTGTTTTAACTCAAATTCAAGGTCAATGCATAAGTGCGATACATTGACTGATACATTTGAATGACTTTATTCTGAACTTTGAGCCAATTAAGGTAACACTACATATCAGGAGGTGTTTGCAGTAAAAATGACAAATTAGTTCTTAGAAAGACAGGTAATTGTGATAGTCCGATTTGGTATGAATCTACTGGAATGCATTGAAATTGAAGTTTTTGTATATCAATCTGATTATGCATGACGCTGAGTAAGATAACCTGGCGTTGGTCAATACAGCGTCAGTCAGGACGTTTTTACAAGAGATAATCAGTGATAAAAACGAGGTAAGCGATTTAAATTTTGACCTTATTAACACCACATGGATGTGTAGATACCAAGTGTTCTTCATCTTTTTTTAAAAAAAAACCCCAACAGTTATATGTAATCTTGATTCTTCGACTAATTTCAACAAGAATTCATCGACGCTTAAACAGACAAGTACTATTAATAAACTGATTTCTGCAAACCCTGACCTCATTTACTGTTACTGATTAACCTCCGCGTACAGTTTGACGATACAAGGGCAAAGCGTTCCTCGGTCTTGAACGGAAGCATTTGGTCTAAAAAAGGTTAAGGTCACAGTGACCATGACCTTTGACCTGCTGACCTCAAAATATCTAGGAGTCACCGACTGTTTCCGATCAACCTTCATGGAAAGTTTAAAGATCATAGGGCAAAGTGTTCTGGAGTTATTGAACGGAAAGCATTTGGTCTAACGACAGACAGACAGACAAACGGACAGTCACCAGAAAAGCAATGTACCACTCATCGATGGTGGCATGATAACTTAAAAATATTGCAATTTCGATTTTTTCCAGGAAATCCATTTAAACTCAAAATAAAATCGGCAAATTAAACATTTTCAATCCAACATATGGAAAACACGTACAACATATGTAGAGCATGCTGTTTTTTTACAATAAATATTTTTCTAGCCATCAAATCGCTGTTAAATTTTAAAAATATGTGTAATGAAAGGTATGTTATATTTCTGTATCAATAACCAAACAAATGAGGTGAAAATACAAAAGAGTTTCTCGTGGTGATCAAACTGCGGCGAATTTTCAGCCACACCGCCTGACGGAGAATCAGTTTTTCTCCGTTATTGCTACACGTACAGATAAGATAAACACACGTACATGTTTGGAAATGTATAAAGGGTGGCACTGCATTGAGATATTTGGGCAAAACAATTTGATTTTAACATAAACCAATAACAAATAAGAATCTTACATTTTTTTCGTCGAAATGTGTACAACATATGTAGACCAGGAAGTTCGACATATGAAATTATGCGTAACCCATTTTGGTATCGATATGTTGGATCCCCCACCGTGATATAGATGTCTATGGTTGAAAGAATCAAGCTGGTTCAGCCTGGCAATACATAAATCTACTGTATCATTAAACCTCATTAAGATGACCACCCTTGAAACCTTGAAACCCTTCAGTATAGTTAGAAAGACAATTTTGTAACTTTAATGTGACCAAATATACCCCATTAAATAAAGACCATTCTAACATTGTCTGTAAACCCCATATAAACATATAGGGCTGTTCTGCGATTAAATTTCCAGTGTATCACGGTTCAAAGCCGTACTACTTTTGGCCTACAGACTTCATGCTTAATTCCTATACATATGAACTCCAAACCGTGATATATTGGCTGGTATATCACGGAAAACTATGAGCTATTTCCTACACATATACTAGTCATCGCTTCTAATGCAACCTTTTAATGTTTATTTTACCTCCTTCAGTAAGGGAATGAAAAATTAAATGGTATACTAAAGGTACCCGGTACATGAATAGTATAATGATTATTAATTTCAAGATTAAAGTGGGGACTATAATTAAATTTATTGATGACTGATTAATGATAGTAGAATTGTTATCATTCCATTCACATGAATGTACTACAATCTACGTACTTCGTTTTTAAATGATACAAAGATAGTCATGAATTCAACAATTGTGAAAACATAATATTAATTATTCATATATTTATGATGTTTAATCAAGGCAATAATAATTATGTAGGAATAAAGGAGTTGATTAACTCAACATCAATCAAGCTTATACAATGATGTTGAACTTACACATCAATATTACATGGGGTAAAATAAGCTCTCCACTCAAAATGTACTAATCCCCTCAAAAAGTACCAACATATTTTTCTTGCGAATTAAACTTATTTAACCGAAATTTTCTTTGTGCCAATTTGCTACAAAGGACTTTTCGTCTTGACTTATTTTTGTGTTGTATTTATTCAGTAGATTATTTGTGAGAAAAACTGAATACAAACGTATATGGATTATACAGTAATGAAAACACGATCAACATAACAGCTGTTGCCATAAAGTTCTATATACTTTTCTTTTATTCAATGCCTTTGATTCTCTAAAGCCTGTGAGGGGGTGAATGGCCAGTTATACAGGGAGAAAATCGAATGGCCACCTACTACAACTGTCACAGTCGAACGTAAAACACTCTTGTATTGCCATTCTATTTATTTGGACCAAATTGCTATTTATATTGAGTTGCCCAAATATTATTTATTTTGAGGTTGTCATTAAGAGTGGTCATTAAGGATAATTATCACAATAATAATGTTAAAGACTTTATTTAAAGAGGCAAAACAGTTAGGTATAACCAGTCTTCCCTGTGAGCTTCATAGCCTCTTTCAGGTAAGTTTTGCTGTAAACTATTACTTATGTTTAAGCATTTAATTGCTCCATTTACTTTATTTGGCTACTGGGTGATGTCAAGCTCACTGCATTACAGCAAGCCAGCAAACCAAAATTATAATCCAACAGAAATGTTCACATGGGATCAACAGTAGCCGTATCTTCTAATGCCTACATAATTGCCAAGTCCCATTGTATTCCGCATGCCAAGTAAATCAACTAATACAGGATATCTAAACCATTTGGTAACAAAGGCAACAGAAAAATAGCATTACATGTTGCATTAATCAATTTGACACTCTGAGGTAACTCAGAGGTGGTTAACTGTAGAACTATAGACAGTTGACAACACTCTGGTGGACCTCACACAAATATTCCATTACAGACAGTGATTAACCCTATTAGTAGTATTGAACACTCACTGGTCAATATTCAGACTAACGATGCCAAATAGTTTTAGTCACACACAGCTTTGTTTAATCTGATTATATTTTGTTATGACATAATGCTACTGCTATTATGAAAGGTGTATAATACAAGAGCTCTTGTAACAATCATGTCAAATCTGTAAAATATCCCATAATTAAAACAAAGACTGTCTAAATGGCACATAACCAAACAAGTCTAGACAAAAGTTTTACTTACAGTAATACTTGTGAATATGTCGAGCGTACGTGGGTCCTACCAGTCAATACCAGGCATTGGACAAAGAGTAGACAATTTCTTCCATGCTTTGGTGCCTCCTGATACTGTTTCCACAAATGATGCTGCTAAATAAAAATATTTAACTTCTGCATGACACTATATTTTCAACAAATCAATTTACACAAAGTTGGGTAATTTTATGACACAAGGTCAAGGGAGGACATACTCGGTAAGCAATTTCATAAGATACGATTAGTGAACAGAAAATCATTTTGACTTTGGTCTGATGATGTCATCAGTGAATTGACAGACCAACAGACAGACATCTGCAAACAACTAGACAAAGCTTACTCGACTTGAAAACCTCGGCTTGAAAACCACTTATGTAGTGCTCAATAACTAGGTCACCCAGTTTCTTACCACAGATGACCAAATTACTAGCCTGACATAGATTTTACAGAGACCCATGTTATAGGTCAGGTATAAAAATAAAGGTTAAACAAAAAATGTGACCTCTAGAATGTTTATAAGGTTTCTCTTTGATGTGTCCTTGTGACCTAGTTTTTACCCAAGATGACCTAATTGCTAACTTTTCCTTAGTTTTATAGAGAAAAACATTGTGAAATTTAATAAAGATCTGGTTTAAACAATGTTAAAATGTGACATTTTTAAGTGTTTACTATTTATTCTTTGATGGGACCTCACCTGGTGACCTAGATTTTTAACCCAATTGCAAACTTGACATAGATAAGCTAAAATGTATACTATAGACAAAAACATTGGGACAGTTGTATAGAGATTTGGTAAAAAATATGACCTCTAGAAAGTTGACAAGGTTATTCATGAATGTGACCAGTTATTGACCCTCAGATGACCCTTTTGCGATCTTGACAATAGATTTTATTGAGAGGAAAATTGTGACAAAGTTGCATTAAGATCGGGTCAAAATGTGGCCTCCTAATTAAAAAAAAATCTTTGATGCGATATGGTGACTTGGTTTGGGACACAAGATTACCCAGTTGTGCACTTGGGCCAGATTTTATATCTAGACAAACACTGTGACCAAGTTTTATAAAGATTGAGTGAAAACTAGTGTTAAACAGTCGAATTTTATGAGTGACAAAAGGGCGATTACATTAGGTCACCTTGCTCAGGTGAGTTATTGATTATTATCATGTCTGCGAAAGCGTGTGTTCTGTTTGATGTCATTACCTGTTTTGCACGTGCATGCCTAAACAATCCATCTGTGACGATAATCCACTACTGCACGTGGGACATGTCGCCATTTTGCACGATAATCTTGCTGACCCAAGAATGTTGATTTCCATTCCCTTCATTTTCTTGAAGGAAGCTCGTGCTGAATAATGAACATACTTTTCATAGTTAAATTATTGTTAAAAGTTCAAAATAGTTCAATGAATATTAAACCAAAAGATCGCATTCAGTGTTTAGAGAAGACTCACTTTTTCTACCCGGCACAAAAAAGCGCGGGAGCCACTCCCATATCACATGTGACAGCGCGTGAGGAATAGGTAGTCATGGTGTTCACAATTATATTCGTGCCCCGACCATTTCGTAATACTCCTCCATTTTTGCATCGAGTCAGATATTTTTTTACATTTTCCATTTCCCCCTGATTTCCCTGTGATGATTCATTATTATTCTTGCAAAATAGTATCAGTAGTTATTAACTCAGATACAGTTGGTGTCGGAATCCATGCTGCAGGCCTACGGCATCCTCGCCTAGCAATGAATGTAACGTCACAGTGCTACTCAAATGTCTTTGATATAATGAACAATCATTCTTAACGACTACGTCAGTATAAACGAAATACCATTTAGTTTAGTATAGGATTATAAAAAGACAATTCTATACCACCTGGTCATTGCAACAACCAACCAAAGACTACAAAACATAGTTTACACTCGATCATTTGTCTCTCGGGTATGAAACATGCTAGAGCTAGACAAGCTTGTTGACGTGTATTGTTTTAATTTCTGGCTTGAGAGTAGGATCGGCAGGCACGGATCCAGGCAGTGGGCACGAGGGCCCGTGCCCCCCCAGTTGGCTGAGATTTTTTTTTAAAAACTTTGAATAAATAGTAAAACAGGTATTGAACAGACATCCCTCAATAATATGGGTATTTTTTCTTATGTTCTAGATGAAAAAGTATTTGTAAGATGGACATTTTTCGTGCTCGCTTCGCTCGCAGAATATTTTTAATATACATGTATATATTTATACGTAGCTGTTGCATCACAGAAAGCAATTACAAGAGAAATTTTGCCCTAGCTCATTATATTACCTTTTGACTGTTAAATAATCATAACTAAATCATTAAGGTTAACTCTCAAAATAAAGAAAAAAAAGGTATTTCAGGGCTCCCAGATAGGCTTAGAATGCACTAGATTCATCCATTACTTGAAAATTTTCCCGGGGGAGTATGCCCCCGGACCCCCCCCCCTACTTATGTTATAATGTTCCAATGGCCAAAAGGATGAAAGCTGGTGTATAAAAATACTGTATGTGAACACTTATGCACGAACATACACAATGTACATGTTGACGCTTATAACATAAAAAGTACTATGGATTCCCCCACATCTACAAATTTACCCCTTCCTGTGCATTTTCACACACATATTAAGCAATTCCCCCCCCCCCGGAATCCCGTACATACCTCGTGCCCCCCCACTCAGAAATTTCTGGAACCGGGCCTGATCGGTACAAATTGTATATCATGCAATGTTTGATACAAGTTGACCATATTTCTCATGACCAACAATATTAGATCCATCTTGCTCATTTTGAAAGAAGAGCACCCTGTGATGAGAAATATTGTCAAATTCTATCAAACATTGCATGATTTACTTACCCAACCATGTTCATGCATAACAGAAACTCGCAAATACTGAAGGACCTTTCTCACACATGGGCGTAGGAGCAGGGGGGGCCAGGGGGGCCACCCCCCCCAATGTCTGGACCGGGGGGGCCAACATATCTTTTGCCCCCCCCCCCCCCCAATAATTCAGACGAAAAATTATAATTTACGACCTAATATATCTCGTTATAGGCAATTTGCCTTCAGTTCTTGGTGAAAACGTATCCAAAATTTTTTTGGCTCGCTTCGCTCGCAAAATCACTTCCTTATATTCAAATACCTCATCACCCATTGTTTGCAAAAATACACTTGTGCCATTAATTGTACTCTTAATGTCCCCCAACCCTCCTTTATGACTTTAGGACGTTGTCAATTATATATAAAGCGTTTGAAACAAACGTTTTCACCTTTTAAATTTTATGCAAACACTTAATTGTGTTTTTGTAAGAACTTTTAAAATTCCCTGCATTAAGGTCCTTTTTGAATGCAAAATAAGGTATATCAGAACGCCTAGAATGCACTAGATTTATCTATAGTTTAGAAAATTTCATGAGGGCTATGCCCCCGGACCCGTGTATACTTGAACGGATTAACTTCCAGTTAAGACGTAATTACTTAACCAAATGACCACAGAACCATAAACTCACAGTTAGTATATAGATATAGGAGTGTTTTGGACGTTAAGAGTACAGTTTGTTTGTAGAATAGTATTGTGCAAATATTGCGTGTTGACTAATTGACATAAGGAAGTTAGTTTGCGAGCGTAGCGAGCAAAAAAAATTTTTACCCCAAGTTTGGCCCCCCCCCCCCCAATGTTGAAGACGCTCCTACGCCTATGTCACAAGCGTGGGTCAATTTGGGTTTGATATACGACGGATGGTGGCTGCATGTAGATCACAGGTTTATACTACATACCGGCGGTGGTACGCATTTTGATGACAATTACATGCACACATGTATAACATATACCACAGATATATATTAGAATATATATCTGTGCATATACCGAGCCCTACTCTGACATCAATAATTGTGTTTAGCTAGGTGGTGTTTATTTGTTAGCCTTGAGCAACGGTTGAATAACAAAAACTTGGATGATAATCATGTAGTGCTGGAGAATGCGCTTTTTGTTCACCAAACAATCAATGGAACTCTGTGACCAGATAAGTACAATCTAACAGGATGGAATGCTTCATCAAAATACCTCGGACAATCAATGAAATCGAAGTGGATTCAAAGACGGACTATAGCTTACATTGATTTTATAATTGATACATTAGTCAGCATCCACTCTGTACATTGCCAATAGCCATGGCATGTCTCGCATGGACACTCACACGTCAATTCTATCTGTTCCAAACCGAAACTTACTTTAATTGATACAGAAAAGTGGCATTCATTTGTAGTGTATACTAATTCAGGATACACACCTTTGTTTAATTTTGCACCTACCTTTTTGCCATCATCCAATTATCTTTCTCCAGTGAATATAGAGGTAGACTTGAAGCTTCAGCACACTTTGCCAGCAAAGTTATTAAAATTGCAGTACAAATCATTTGTCATAGAGGCTCACAGGGAAGACTGGGCTTGCCCAACTGTGTTGCCTCTTTAAATAAAGTCGTTATTATTATTATTATTATTATTATTATTATTATTATTATTATTATTATTATTATTATTATCGTATATGCCATCCAAATCACGTCCAGGATTGAAGACCCACAACTGTTGGATCCAATGGAACTGCTATCATGGTACCCTTTTTGTGACATTCGAGCCGCCTTGTCCTTCTTCTTCTGATTAATTTGTAGTATTTTCTGCGGGACATTATCGAAAATGGGGAAGTTTTGGACAAACATTTGAGTGGATTTGGAACTTTAATTTAAGATATGTCTGAAAAGACAATGATTAGTAACTCAGTAAATATTGCGCGATGTGAGATTTTTGTAACTACCAGACAGTCTTTTTAACATTTGCCTTCGTGACTCATGAATTGTGTGCAAAGATTTCCGTAACCGTTTTATTCGTGATTTTACAGAGTGGTTAATAATTGATGCCAACGTTAGTGTTTGTATTTTTAAAAGCAGTAAATAAGAACTGATGCACTGTTCTTATGTTAACTCTTTTACACATAGAATAGTTGGTACCTGATTAAAAAGTGTGTTTCATCATCTTGCAAAAATGCAAACCTGTTCATGAGTTCATAAACTAATAATACAATCACATGTGATTAATTATACAACATTGCTTCATTGCTTCATTGCTATGTGAATTTATTGATAATTGTGCACTTTATAATACATGATTAAATGTTTAAATAGATTCACACGAAGAAATCGAAATCGACTTATTTTTCAGAACAGAACAAATATTTTTCATTTATTTTAGAATTAGATTGAAAAACATTGTTTTGCAATAACGTGTGAAATATACGTACATTGATTTATACAAAATAGAATAGTTGATAGTTGTGCTGTGTCTATTGAATTATGTACAACTTATCCACAGCTCAATAATGGTGACATGTGATTTAAGTTATCAATGTTCCAGCACTTACAATTTACAACCTATTAATCTCAAAGCCTTTGTAGGTACTCAAAAATTGTGATATGTAAACAAACAGTTTCTTCATTAAGTATCGTATACACACCACCTAACGATCTCATAGCGGGATTATACCATAAATCAAGTAATTTTAAATCAGTCAATAAAAAGGCTATCAAATAAGAATAAATAAAGTTATCAAGGAATAAATTCCTGTGACTATATTTATTGTGCCAGATGTGCTTCATATAAGTACTAAAAGATAATAACATGGACACGGAAGACAGCAATCTACATAAACAGTCGATCACAAAAGGCATAAAAAGGAATTAAAAGAAAACTGCTGACTACGAGCCGTGCCACAATGCCCTGCATAAAATTGAAGTTGAACGCATAAATTATAATGTAACTAAGAGATTCTAACGTGTGCAGCTTCTTTTTGATGCAACATGACGTCTTTAGTGCACATAAGAAAAGCGACATAGGTCAATTGTATTCACACATGTACGCGTAGATATGTTTGTTCATGGCGTCAGTGTAGATAAGGGAGGCAACCGAAGTGACATGTATAAAACCCGTAAATAAGTTATTTCCCGTACATGTGTGTTCTATCTATTACATTTATGTAGATACATTTACTCTCAAGTAGTTGAGCCACTCGTTGCATTAAACAACATACTTAGTACTATACTGATAATTTAAAGTCATCGATTGTCACTGTATACGTGCAATTATAATATATGTACTCAAATTAAAACGAATATTAATGGCTACCAATCAAGAGACCAAAATATCCAT
This sequence comes from Spisula subtruncata, assembly GCA_963678985.1. Taxonomy (NCBI): domain Eukaryota; kingdom Metazoa; phylum Mollusca; class Bivalvia; order Venerida; family Mactridae; genus Spisula; species Spisula subtruncata. The sequence continues at coordinate 2,147,020 of OY787660.1, read as the reverse complement.
CGGATTCTTGCAACTTTGGTTTCTGCTTATCTGTTTCATGTAAAAGATGACATAATGCCAATGCATCTCAAATGTATCACATGAAGTTTTCGACATTTAGCGACAGATAAGATGATATTTCAATATTTGAAAAATGTTGTAATAATCAGGGGTTTTTTTTCATTCATGACGGCTACCATCTAAATGACTACTCCTCGTCAATATTTAAAGATAGGTAAGAGTGACACTGCAACATCATTTTTCAGCACTGCGACATCAATAGGAATGGTATCTATACCACTAGCCTTGTTGTGTTTAGCCTCATTTACAACCTTGCTTATCTTCTGTATTGAAAACGCATCAAGGAATATTGGCTCACATAACACTCAGCTGTATGCTCGTTTGCATTGTCAACATTTACATTTTCATGAGTTTGATACATTTGACTTAAGTAGTTGTTCCACTTGTCTAGGGCTATGTTTTGATTTCTTGAGATAGACCGATCATCTAATACCTCTTCCGTGGAAATTCTCCTATTACTAGTGATACCAAATTTACCAAGTTTTTTCCAAAATGCACTCTGATTAACTGATACATGTATCTCTTCCAATCAATAACTCTGAAAAATATGAACCAGTAGAAACGTTTGGCTTTGATCACTTGTTTGTCAAACGATCGATCTCCTTTTTGCTACATACAACCTTTTGAAATGGGGTTTTTGAATTGGGCTTTTACATTTTACCCACTTTATTTCATAATTATTATTATAAACGTAACTCATTCCAAGCTTCAGACAAAGAAATATCCATAGCTTAGAAATTATATCACTATAAAAATTTCACTCATTCATTAGATAAAAGAAATACATTTTTTGTATTATACTTTATTGAATGGATGTCAATGATTGCTGCTTCATAAGTTCTTTATATTGTTATTTACAATTATATTGATGCTGGTTTTGATATATTTAAATTGCTGTTTATATGTGTCTATGTTTACCTAGGCCATATTTTTTCTTCTTCTATGTAAATGGCTAAAGGTATAGTTATATGCCGATTTGCTATAAATAAATGGTAAATGGATGAAAAATCGGGGAAGAAAAAGACTGTCTTTTTGATACAATTTCTTAGGCCTGTGAAGTATCCTACCAAGGTTTTGACATTTTCCTTCCCTTATTATTGTTTTTAATAAACCTTTTTGTGAGGGATATTTACATCCATACATGTTAACTTTGTGTTTGAGTATACGGAGTATTGTATGCATTATCAATATTATGCTATATCTATGTAAATAAAGTACATATACAAGTACAACGCTGCTCAATGCATGCGCTTAAAAGATATATACATTGTATAAATTCTACCAATGAATACTAAAATATATACAATTTACAATGTACTATAATACCATGCATAATCATTATACAAAGTATAGAGGCTTATCCTCCTAATGACATTGTGTGAACTTATAATACAAAAATGGGTAGTTTGTACAGTTGAGACGAACTTCATTGTTTTGATAACTTGGTCAATTTTAATGCTTGTTTTAAATAACGTTAGTCTGTTAACAAAATCTAGTTATGTTTTATGTGGTGCTATATAAAATTTGTCAGGCAGGAACTATAGAACTAAGCAATCGAATGTTCACGTTACTCTTTTTAGTACAACGGTGTTGACGAAGCATTTTGGTGTTGAATTACAAGGATTGTGACGTACTTTTTATGTGAAATGTTCCATGAAAATGGACACTAATAAATTTGATTGCACATTGCTAATAGAACAAAAGAAAAAAAATAATGTAATCTATGTTAACGAGAAAGACGTAGCATTCTTACAAAACAGTCAATGTAATTAATTAAACATTTTAACCATGTGTTAATTTTAATCCTTCGATTATAATAATGAATTTATTCATCAGAGTGTTTGGATTTCCGAGGCAATTATGTCTGTGGATTATTTTAAGTTCAGGTAAATTATAGAATGAAACGTTGTCATTGTATATCCACATACTGTCATTCTATGAGCATTAAAATAACTCACTTTAAAATAATATAATACATAACATAATATATGCAGTGAATAAGAACTACCGTTCAACCGTTCAGATCCACTACCGATTTCTGGTGTCGTTTGTTGTAACCCTTTTTAGAGGGGGTGCATGGCAGTCGAGCGGTCTAATGACAATGCTTGTTGGTGGCGCTGTACAGTGAAATTTTATTTTGAATTCAACAACAATTAGTTAATTAATGTATATTGTAGGTGCAAACTCGCGTGTTGTTATTATGTCATACATTGCAGAGAACATACTAGTAGATGACATTTTATAAATATTTTGCCCAGGACAATTTGATATTATCAAAGTTAGCTGTTTAACAATTTAATAAATTAAACGCACATGGTCATTCAACGCGTGCATAATCATTTAATCCCCTTAATTCGCTTACCTATATTATTCTGTCCGCCTTTCTTATAATGCGGTTGGACTTTTTGTATTCACAATCATGCAACTTTCAAGAGCACAGTCAACTCACAAGCCTTAGAAATACATAGTTTTGGCACCCCCAACTTTTCGCTACATTACAGAATTGCTTTGACATCCCCAAAGTTTCGCTCCTTTATTATGTAATGAGTCAGTTATAGTGAAGGGGCGAAACTTGGGAGGTGTCAAAACTATTCTGTAATGTAGTTTTATGTAATTTCTTAGGCATGTGCCAAACTTTTAAATTAGTGCTCATGTGTTTCTATTATTCGGTTATGTTTCTTGTTGAAAGATATGTCTGTTTTTTTCTTTCAGTTGAGTTGATACTATGTGATGTATGCTCTAATGGGAAAACATGTGAATACGGATGTTGTGATGGGAAAAATAACACTCCAGTTTGTTGCGAGTAAGCTTAATCTTCTGACATCATCTTGTTTTGTGAGCTTAACATATTCTTGATTATTCAGATAAAACAGTTGCTATATTCAATTTCCTACTGAATAAAGGCCTATGTGGCGTTGGTGACCAAAGTACGGTACTTAGCAAAATGTATTTTCTCACCGTCTGCGAGATTTCGTAAATTGGTACCCAACTTCTTAAAGCGTTGTCAGCAGTCTCTTTATCCTGTTTATCTTCGGGTCCTGACTTGTCGAACACGAAAATGGTATAACTTTGAAAAGAACAAATACAAATGTAGTATGTGTTATTTTAATCGCCCTGCTAATAACCAGACCCCGATCTCCCTTAGCATCTCAATCTGAGCATGATTATCTCATCTCATCTTAAATAGTGTTATACCTCTGTCTCATAAGTTCGTGCCTCCTTCTCATGAAATCCGTGCTTTGTTGAATTCAACTCTTTATATGGTCTACAGAGTCATTATGGTAAAATTACCCCCAAAAATAATCTCACAAATATCCTGCATCAATTAAGGCCATTATTTTGGACGATACACCATAGCTGTCACCTTGACGATCAGGAACGATATACCCAGAGTAATTATTCCAACTGATATTTTTCAACTGGTCTTAATTGTTTTTGCATCCCGTTTTCATTACGCATTATTTTTATCACCTAAGTGAAAAATACTCAAACTGAATACGCACTTTGAGAAGCACTTTTCAGAATGTATTTATTCTAACTGCAAATTTGAAATTCCATCACTTTGCGCCCAAATACAGACCCGTTTTTACGGACGCACAGATTTCATGGAAAACAGTCACCAGGATTCAGAGCATCGACATAGACATAAAAAAGTTTACGAATTTTCGTGATTTTTTTTTAATTTTCTTGTTCTTATTAGTTAAGTTAACATATTTTCTTCCGAAAATGGTGCATACAGTTTTAAACCGTGTGTGCGCGAGTGCGCATGCGTCGCTGAAACTGTTAAGGAGCACGGCAATACGAGGCAACAGCATACGTGTCCTATGTATTAATTGTAATCGGCTTCCCTAAACAGAAAGTTTTAACGTTGATCTGAAGTTATCACAGTAACATTTCACAAGCTTGAGCTTTATCTCTAGTTCCTTGACTAGATTTAGAAAAAAATCTCAATTTGAGTTTTGAGATTTCTACTTGTGATGCTTTGCGCGATCTACGTCCGAAGACGTGAGAGGAGCATCAGAATGTGTTTAACTTTTAGGGTACACGTTATTACATGTGGGACATGCAGCTTTTGGAATAGCTTATAAATTAGAGACAGTGAATCAGAAATGTTCAATACAAATAAATACCGAGCTGCTTGTACAGACATGGTTTCGTTTATTTTTCAGCCAACCATTTTGGACATGGGGTGTTATAGTGGGTATATCAGTCGGTGCTATATTTGGTCTCGTGTTGCTTGTATTCTGTGTACTGGCATGTATATACTGTAAGAAGAAACCAACACATTCTAACCGACTACGACACACAGTCTCCATGCGATCTAACAGAATACGTCCATTCCCTGATCTACCTCCGTATGAAGAGACAGACTCACACCCATGTATGTATAATAGAGTAGACGTATATTTGTCTTTTTAAAATCAGCAGCTAGATAAATTCACCTAAAACTTGATGAATATCCTGATTCCACTATACAAGTATCAGTTTCAAATAATCGGAATTAGCCCGAGTCGTATTTATTATAGAGGAGCGGTGGCCTAGAGGTAGGACGCGCGCTTCGGGATCGAGAGGTCCCGGGTTCGATCACCCTCTGACCACTGGTTAAAATCTCTGAGCAAGACCAACAGCTCCACTCCACCATGGTGTAAAATGGTACCTGTGAGGGCAGTGTCTACTCCTGGGCGCCGCAGATCGATGTTGACTGCCACACCACAGGAGAGAAATAGTCTCCCCAGGGAGACACGAGTGTAGGTTTCCATATGTAGCCCAATGACCAGGGGAGTTAAAATGTGAAAGGGTGCTTGAGCGGCCTAACAGCTGAAAAGAGCCCTAGAAAATTGGTAACTTAACTTTTATTTCAACTGACACATTGACATCGATATGCGTCTATATATTTGGATGTTAATTATTGTGACAGTGTGATTTGTGTAATGTGATTTCTTGTGCGCATTCCGTGCACTGCTGTTTCTGATAATAGAACGATTATGGAATTATAGAAAGAATCTGGTAGAATCAATTGATGTTTGCAATTGTCGTTTTTGAGACAATGAAACATTGTTTAGATGATTTGTATTAACATTTCATTATTTCCAGATGGCGAGCCACCACCTAAGTATGAAGATATACTGAGAGATCATAGAGGCAATATAATACCACAGCCACGTTTATCATCCACAGAACCTGTCATCTCAAACACTGTAACAGTAGCACCTAGACGATGACAGTAGCACCTAGACGATGACAGTAGCACCTAGACGATGACAGTAGCACCTAGACGATGACACGGTTTCCTGTTCTTATTATATAGTTCTACAGCGAACTACAAGTATAGGTGTGACGGTGTCGCTGTTTTTACAATTTGATAATTTGTGATTACTAGCCTAAAATTCCCAGCATTTGTGCAATGTGGTCAGTTGTTTTATATGCAAAAAACGAACAATCTTCTGAATGTATTCTTTCTGCGAGCATGTGCATATAAACACTTACATACTAATGTTTATGTTGATACTTATGTTAGGGCTGTCAACAAGGTTTCAAAGCAAGTTGACAGACAATGGGTTGATGACAGAACCCTGGTGCGGTCAGGGGTCACTCCTGAAATTTGAAGTTAAAATAGGGCATTTTTATTACTAAAAAGTTCCTTAGTAATATCCACATAGCTGGGTAAGAATATTCATGTTTCACTTATTTAGGAAACTACACATGGTGTCGGTGGCCTGAAAGGCCAAGCTAAGTGGGTGGCACGGTGGTCTAGTGGTAAGACGCTAGACTCCTGATCGAGAGGTCCCGGGTTCGATTCTCGGCCGGGACACTTGGTCATTTCAGAAACGCTATTTAGTGTTTCCCACCCAACTGGAGATGATCCTGGTTGGTAACCCAGGGGTAGTCTCGCGTGTATCGGTGCTTTACACCGGGCACATTAAAGAACCAAGGAATCTATTCGAAACGAGCTAGGGTATCGCACCCGGATTCCTTGTATCTCACCTCTGTCTCTAATATTTGCGATGATGCCCCAGAGTGGGCCCTGCAAATTAAATGGAAGAAGAAGAAGTAAAATGATTAGACACGACGGTCTTTGGAAACGAGCAGTTGTTGTAGTATCAGAGAAAGGTGACAGAAACAGATATTGTCTGGACTATAGGAGTGTTGGATGTACTGCAGGGTAAACAGTGACACTGTACATGTAACCCTACATTGTCATTATTTTCTTGTTGAGTACTGTATAGCGGGTATATTTCACGGTGTCCAATTTTCGCGTTAATTGGATCCTTTTGAATTCGCGGTGTCTTGATTTCGCGCAAAAGGCCTTGACCGCGAAAATAAAACCTTGTTTGAATAAACGAAATATGAAGGTCCCTAATGTAAGTTTCACAGTGTAAGTACGTAAAAATTATATGGAAATTTAGTCTAATCGTATAGGCAATACTGCATGAAAACCGGTCGTAAAGACGAATTGTTCATTAAGGTTTTATTTAAAAAAAGGGCGAAGTTTACATGTATGTACACTTTCAGAAATCTAATATTGCTATTCATAATCAATAATTAAAACAATATTACGGTCCATCCAAATTTTATGACTTTTAAACAATTCGCAAGTTACCATAAGAAAAATATGTATTCACAAACAAATAATAAATTGGGCAAACATTTACACGTTCCGCAAACAAAACTGTTATTACAATTGAACAAGTTTGATGCACCGGCTTTAATATACAATTCTCACCTTATAATACACCATATTAATATGCATGCATATAGATTTTTAAAAACACGTCTTTTTACAAATGTATAATTTTGAATACTATTTCATACATTTCGCAGTCTTTTTTTATTATTTTACTGAACCGACACAATACGTTGATTTGTACATCTTGCAAAGCAATTGGGGCAACGTTGGGTAATTTCTTATAGCTCATTGACTTAACTGATCAAGTGCCTCTCTTTGTAAAAATTGTATAGTTTTAGAAGATTAATTTGCGGGGTTTAGATTACGCGCATTCGATGTTGACCGTGAATATAGCGAAAATTAAACACCCGCGAATATTACCCGCTATACAGTATTCATTTCATTTATCTGTTTTGTTGTTTGTTATTTTGAGATAAATGTAAATGCATAATAAAAGGGCCACATGGCCAGAAATGATTCACCTGAGTCAAAGATTTTTTCCAAATTCCATTGAGATTATTAAAGCTGGATAGTTGCCTGTATTCTTTTTATGAATTTGACCTTGTGACCTTGTTTTTGACACCAGATGGCCTAGTTTCTAGTTTGGCCTAGATTGCAAAACTAGAGAGACGAAACAGCATATTGCTTTTCATTACACTACTGCGTTTCAACAAAAAGTGGACATGGAACAGACAGGCCTTGGTGTGCACAGACATGCATTGATCATATAAAGTTCACCAACAGCAATACAAAGAACAAACAAGAGGGTCCAAAGGGCCCTGGGTCGCTCACCTGTTTGGCCTAGTGACCTAGATTTTGGCCCAAATGACACAGTATCTAACTTGACCTAGATTTTATAGAGATTAACATTGTGACCAAGTTTCATAAAGATAGAGTCAAAATTGTGACCTCTAGTGTGTTCACAAGATTTTTCAATGATTTGGCCTCGTGACCTAGTTTTTGACCCCATATGACCCAATATCGAACTTGACCTAAATTTTATAATGATGATCATTGTGATCAAGTTTCATAAAGATAAGGTCAAAATTGTGACCTCTAGTGTGTTCACAAGCTTTTTCAATGATTTGGCCTTCAAAGGCTTGTGACCTAGTTTTTGACCCCGGATGACCCAATATCGAACTTGACCTAGATTTTATAGAGATGATCATTGTGATCAATTTTCATAAAGATTAGGCTCAAATTGTGACCTCTAATGTGTTCACAAGGTTTTCCTTTGATTTGACCTAGTGACCTAGTTTTTGACCCCAGATGACCCAATATCGAACTTGACCTAGATTTTACAAAGATGATCATTGTGATCAAGTTTCATAAAGATTAGGCTCAAATTGTGACCTCTAATGTGTTCACAAGGTTTTCCTTTGATTTGACCTAGTGACCTAGTTTTTGACCCCAGATGACCCAATATCGAACTTGACCTAGATTTTATGGAGATGATCATTGTGATCAAGTTTCATAAAGATCAGGCTAAATTTGTGACCTCTAGTGAGTTCACAAGGTTTTCCTTTGATTTGGCCTAGTGACCTAGTTTTTGACCCCAGATGACCCAATATCGAACTTGACCTAGATTTTATAGAGATGATCATTGTGATCAATTTTCATAAAGATTAGGCTCAAATTGTGACCTCTAATGTGTTCACAAGGTTTTCCTTTGATTTGACCTAGTGACCTAGTTTTTGACTCAAGATGACCCAATATCGAACTTGACCTAGATTTTACAGAGATGATCATTGTGATCAAGTTTCATAAAGATTAGGCTCAAATTGTGACCTCTAATGTGTTCACAAGGTTTTCCTTTGATTTGACCTAGTGACCTAGTTTTTGACCCCAGATGACCCAATATCGAACTTGACCTAGATTTTACAGAGATGATCATTGTGATCAAGTTTCATAAAGATTAGGCTCAAATTGTGACCTCTAATGTGTTCACAAGGTTTTCCTTTGATTTGACCTAGTGACCTAGTTTTTGACCCAAGATGACCCAATATCGAACTTGACCTAGATTTTATAGAGATGATCATTGTGATCAATTTTCATAAAGATTAGGCTCAAATTGTGACCTCTAATGTGTTCACAAGTTTTTCCTTTGATTTGACCTAGTGACCTAGTTTTTGACCCCAGATGACCCAATATCGAACTTGACCTAGATTTTACAGAGATGATCATTGTGATCAAGTTTAATAAAGATTAGGCTCAAATTGTGACCTCTAATGTGTTCACAAGGTTTTCCTTTGATTTGACCTAGTGACCTAGTTTTTGACCCCAGATGACCCAATATCGAACTTGACCTAGATTTTATGGAGATGATCATTGTGATCAAGTTTCATAAAGATCAGGCTAAATTTGTGACCTCTAGTGAGTTCACAAGGTTTTCCTTTGATTTGGCCTAGTGACCTAGTTTTTGACCCCAGATGACCCAATATCGAACTTGACCTAGATTTTATAGAGATGATCATTGTGATCAATTTTCATAAAGATTAGGCTCAAATTGTGACCTCTAATGTGTTCAAAAGGTTTTCCTTTGATTTGACCTAGTGACCTAGTTTTTGACCCCAGATGACCCAATATCGAACTTGACCTAGATTTTACAGAGATGATCATTGTGATCAAGTTTCATAAAGATTAGGCTCAAATTGTGACCTCTAATGTGTTCACAAGGTTTTCCTTTGATTTGACCTAGTGACCTAGTTTTTGACCCCAGATGACCCAATATCGAACTTGGCCTAGATTTTATGGAGATGATCATTGTGATCAAGTTTCATAATGATCAGGCTAAATTTGTGACCTCTAGTGTGTTCACAAGCAATTGTGAACGGACGACGGACGGACGGACGACGGACGGACGGACGGACGACGGACGAAGAGCGATCACAAAAGCTCACCTTGTCACTTTGTGACAGGTGAGCTAATAAAAATATTAGCATTTTATAACATGATTTAATGAAAATAGTAACAAGAGGGCCATGATGGCCCTATATCGCTCACCTGATTATAAATGAAGCCCTGCACAATTTAGACTAACAAAGGTAGAGCGTAAATATAGAAACTGGTGACCCCCGGGGCGGGGTCAAGTTTGACCTCAGGGGCATAATTTGAACAATCTTGGTAGGGGACCACTAGATGATGCTACATACCATATATCAAAGCTCTAGGCATTGTAGTTATAGAGAAGAAGATTTTTATATGTTTTCCCTATATAAGTCTATGTAAGACGGTGACCCCCGGGGCGGGGCCAATTTTGACCTCAGGGGCATAATATGAACAATCTTTGTAGGGGACCACTAGATGATGCTACATACCAAATATCAAAGCTCTAGGCATTGTAGTTTTAGAGAAGAAGATTTTTATATGTTTTCCCTATATAAGTCTATGTAAAACGGTGACCCCCGGGGCGGGGCCAATTTTGACCCCAGGGGCATAATATGAACAATCTTGGTAGGGGACCACTAGATGATGCTACATATCAAATATCAAAGCTCTAGGCATTGTAGTTTTAGAGAAGTAGATTTTTATATGTTTTCCCTATATAAGTCTATGTAAAACGGTGACCCCCGGGGCGGGGCCAATTGTGACCCCAGGGGCATAATTTGAACAATCTTGGTAGGGGACCACTAGATGATGCTACATACCAAATATCAAAGCTCTAGGCATTGTAGTTTTAGAGAAGAAGATTTTTATATGTTTTCCCTATATAAGTCTATGTAAAACGGTGACCCCCGGGCCGGGGCCAATTTTGACCCCAGGGCCATAATTTGAGCAATCTTGGTAGGGGACCACTAGATGATGCTACATACCAAATATCAAAGCTGTAGGCATTGTAGTTTTAGAGGAGAAGATTTTTATATGTTTTCCCTATATAAGTCTATGTAAAACGATTAGTAAGGTTGCATAAGACTATAATTACAGCTTAATAATTGTTTAATAGTTTGTAAACATACAATCACTGTAAACGATGATAACCCTAATATCCACATTCTGCATTTAATTTAAATTAAAGCCTCAAAGCTGCTAACAAGTACACATTTCGTAGTTCTACAACTAAAATATAGTAAGAGAGATAACTCTTACATGATCACAACCAGTAATAATTACAGAGTACACTCCCTTTGACAAAATGAAAAACAAGGTTTTTCTATAACTTGACCTAGTAGCCTAATTTTTGACCTCAGATGACCCAATATCGAACTTGGCCTAGATTTTGTTAAGATGATCATTGTGACCAAGTTTCATAAAGATTAGGCCAAAATTGTGACCGCTAGAGAGGACACAACCCAATTGTTGACAGACGGACGGACGGACGGACGGACGACGGACGAAGAGTGATCACAAAAGCTCACTCTGTCACTTTGTGACAGGTGAGCTAAAAACACAATGTTCATCTATATCAAACGCAATAACAATCAAGTCACAATGTGCAGGAAAGGTTTAGTTTACATAAATCAACTTTTAGCACATTCAGTAATAAACATTGCAATTATAGCTGTGCAATTTTAAACATACATGTATCAAGATCTCTAAAGCCAAAAAAAAAAGAACTGGCAAAGTCAACCACAGGTGACCAAATCATGATGTAGGCGCCTATGTAGACTGACACACATATAATATACAATTATGTATAAGAAAAGAATGATGCCTGTCCCCAGAATGCATTATCAAAGTTAAATAAAAGCTCCGCGAGTCGCATGTGTCGCCTGACTACATGAAATATGAGAATTGATGTTGTTAGTGATTTAACCTTACTTTAACTGCAATAATGTAGGATCCGTCATGAGTTGTCTTTGGAGATGTAGATCTCAAAGACAACGGGTAGCGCATTCTTTTTATCATATAATCATAGTTACTGGGTCAATACAACGTCAGCAATAACAAATTTAAGTCATTGGCGCTACTGTTTTGCGCCAAAAGGATGGTGAAGTCACACATTAAAATTTTGTTCTTACCCGCGTTGGACTTCGACTAATTACAAGAAACATGCATAGCAAGTATTGAGAAATTCAAACCAATGGTGAAAAAGTTATGTTCCAGACAAGAAATGCTGAATCAAAGGGAAATAATTAAAAAACAATGCAAGGTAGAGTTATAATTATTGCGCACCGCATTTCGACTTATTGCAAGAAACATCCATACCAAATCTTGAATCATTTGAACTTCAGCTGCAAGGTTATTGAAATGCTGTAATAAAATCAATCAAAGGGACATAATTAAAAAACAATGCAAGGATGAGATATAGTTCTTGTGCACAGCACTTTGGCTTATTGCAAGAAACGTGCATACCAAATCTTGAGTCATTTGAACATAAGGTGACAAAGTTATGCTCTGGACAAGAAATGCTGTAATAAAATCAATCAAAGGGAAATAATTCAAAAACGATGCAAGGTAGAGTTATAGTTCTTGCGCACTGCACTTTGGCTTATTGCAAGGAACATGCATACCAAATCTTGAGTCATTTGAATTTGAGGTGACAAAGTTATGCTCCGGACAAGCAATTTGTGACGCCGCTGCCACCACCGCCACCGCCACCGCAACACCTATATGTCGCCTTTTCAGGCTCAGGCGACACAAAAAATGATGAAATCAGTAAGTAAAAACTGCATATTATTAATTCAATTTAAAAACCTAAATGCATTTTGTCTACTGGTTCATTAGGAGTAGAACAAGAGCACCGTCTGATGGATGCTCAACTTTCTCGTTCTTTATAGAACCCTTATTCTAAGAGTAACAAATGCAATGACAATTGCTTGACTTTATTTTTTCGAAAAGTCTCGCTAAAAACGAAGTCATAGAAAAGCCCAAAACAAATGCTTACAAAGTGAAAATAATTTACCATGATTCAATATACCTGTACTGTAAAGAATTAATATCAACACTTCATACACTCATTGTGTCTCTAAATAAATTAACTGTAAATATACACGTATACTTCAATATTTCAAGGGAAACAACTGCACACAAGACAAAGTTAAGTTTTTTCCACAGAATTTTCACCGAGATTTTTTTCTAACTTTTCGAATTCTTCCTTGCTGACTTCATCAGCTTCATCTTCAATCTGCAAATATAACAACAAAATTTAAGGGTCTTAGGCGCAAAAACATATGTCTCTCACAAAGGGACATAATTCATCCAGTCTTTCTGTCATTACTTTGTTTTTAAGTCCTTATTGGGGCAGCAAATAACCCATTCCCTGGTCCTATTCCTTTTTTCTGAAAACAATTGTTTTCATGTTTCCCAACTATTTAAAACCTTTCTTGATGTGTGTGGCAATATCAACCTTTAAGACATGTGACGATATGTATTTCAATCATATACTTTTCAGTGAATCACTTTCATGAAAACACCCTCTCACAAACTACAAGCTGGACAAGTGGTTAAAAACGATCATACCTGTTGGACTTCAGTGACTTCTGGGATATAAAACTGTAACATATTCTGTACACCATGTTTTAATGTTACAGTAGAACTGGGACATCCGGTACATGAACCTTGCATCTTCAACTTTACAATACCATCCTCATAACCCTGCAATAGTTGGAAATATATTTCATTTATCAAGCATGTAATATACATAAAACAGTTAGTAGATTTTGTACACCAGCCAAATGGATCATAACAGAAAGCATATAAAAATGTTATGGAAGAAATAACTTATCCAATCCAAGAATACAAGCACCGGTAAGGTTACTACTTAGCCAGTTGCCAAACAATTTAATAGCAGTTGATCTATACATAACCTTAGAACTGTAAACTGCAGTCTAGAACAAGCCAAATGGGTTATTTTCAATGAAGACATCATGCTCAAAACAACACAACTATGATTAAACATTTATCTTCATGTTAGCGGTAAGTTTTCATATTTACCATAAATAAGATATCACCACCGTCTTCCTGTACTGTAGGTCGGATTCTAGTATCTAATAATTCTTTTATCATAGCAACAGTTTCATCATCTTCATCACAGGGCACTGTATACAAACAAATACAAACATGTATTATATAAGTTTATACTAATTAATTTAAGGTCAATTGTGAAACAAGTTTTTCCAACTTATATTAATCACTCTCGACACCTCATTCATGATGTTATCCATCGCCATGAGAGAAGAGAAGCCAATTTCTTCCCTCATATTCAGTTCTTCCCTTATATTCTGAGTGTCTAGCAAGGGAATGTCTGGTACCATTTTAATGTCATCTTTAATATGATGAGGCCTGGGATCAAATTCGGGACCTCTTGCACTCAAAATGAACGCTCAATCACTAGGATATCAAGAGGCAGTGTTATTATATGTTTTATTGTTAATTGAGCAGATACCAGTGTAGACAACACTCCACCAAAAAGCTCACTGTTGAAGATGAGCAAATCACAATTACAAAAGGTGAACATAAACAAAGCGAAAATAAATTTAACCATAGGTTATTAAAGGGAGAATAACAGAATCAATTGAGGATAAATCACATCAAGAACAAGATTCTTAAATCATCAACAGTTTAAACAAGTCACTGTAGAATTGCAAGCCATACAGAAATCCCCTACCTGATTGAAGCAATGACCCCTTTAGATTATTTTAACATTGGTAAGGGACTAATTACAGTACTGTTTATGAGAGAAGACCACCTAAGAATTAGTTTGGTTAAATCCATTCAGAGGTTTAAAAGCAGATGTCATTTAATGGTTTGCACTCTTGAAACCCCTTTTGTTGCCCGGTGACCTACATAAATGCAAATGGAACAGGACAGTTGATACTATTGTGTGAAGATTTAAAGGAAAACAAGACTGCGTTCAATAAACGCTTATGCCCCGTGGAAGCCATTTCAATATACAGTTTAAGTCCAAAATTAGGTCAAGGTGAAGGTAAAAATGGAGTCAGGTGATACAGGCGTGTGAAGAGTGGTCATACACAACGATCCATGCAAGTATGAAAGCTTGGAAGCAAGCTATATTAATGCTAGAAGAAACGGTCAATTTGGGTTAACCAAGAATTTGGCCTTTCAATAAGTCTAAGACCAAAATTAGGTCAAGGAAAAGGTCAAAATGGAGTCAGGTGATACAGGCGTGTGGATAGTGGTCATATACAACATCCATGCAAGTTTAAAAGCTTTGTAGCAAGCCATATTAATGCTAGAAGAAACGGTCAATTTGGGTTAACCAGGCCGGACGGACGAACAAACGGACAGACAGGTGAATCACTATATGCCTCCCGATCTATCGATACGGAAGCATAAAAATATAAACATTTTGGCTACAATCTATTCAATGGTTTAGGAGAAGTCATAATTAAAGAAATGTTGATGAATGCCAATGTCCAACCACCATTGTTGTGACTTATATGTGCTAAAAATGCTTACTTGTATCAGGTGATATCTCAGCCTCTTCATTTAATACAGGGAGTCCCGTAGTGAAGAAATCCATGATTGTACCAAATACATCAGGTTTGATTACAGCCCAGTCCATATCATCATCTATCTATAGTACAAATTTTAGTATTTGTTTATACTGGTCTGACATTGTTTGCAAAGATTTTTCAGGTACACTAGTTCACCTTACTAGTTTTCCTGGACTGTATTCAAACAGGTATTAACTTAACCATTCACAAGGAACCATGCATGGGCTGTACCAGATTCGAGATACATCCCTTGGACAGTTCATACATTCAACATTCAAGTTAGAATACTTTGCATTGCATGCAGAGCTTTAACAAATCTAATGCCAACATTTTGGTGTGTTTAATAGCTTTCCATACTCTTCAAATAACTCCTTATGAAAACATACTAGATTTCCCTGCTTCACTAATCATAGAAGGTTTGCATGTTTAGTTACATTTTAACTAATTCTTGATAGTAATTTTTAGTAAATCATTTATTGAACATTATTAAAATATTTAACCAACGCAAGAAACAACAGTGCAACTTTAAAATACCACTATTAGGACGCATATATAGATTGACTTAAAGCAAGCAAAATGTTCTTGTGAATACTTACTTTGGTAACTGTAATAAAATCTTGTCCGAAAAACACAGCTTTCACCCCGCTGATTCTGAACAGTTGCCTAGTAAATTGAGAGAACATTGAATATTATTCACAGGAAAATACAATCATGATTGACAAAACATTCAAAGCATGTTACATCCATCCTTATTCCTAATCATTTTGATTACTATGTATCCAACTTGCGCCCATATTTTATTACACAACAAAGCATAGCTACATATTAGTTCTTTCTTAAGTAAACTAAAACAGTACTTTTGTTAAGGAATTTGGATGCCAACCAGTACTTGAGTCTTAATTTGCAATAAAACATCACTGATAAATTGTGCGCAGCTGATTAATCCATCTTTGTTGAATATACCAAATTTTCTTGCCTCTCATAACTATGGGCATACTATAAAATTACTTACTTTGCCAGAGGAGAACAGTATGCAGATTGACCTGTTGGGAAATCTTTGGTTCCAGATTCCAACACTGTTACTCCAGGTACAAACTTCAAACAGTTAGGATTGGGTGTGTCTTGGGTCTGTATAAACATGTGTCGAACTACTGAAATCATGTAAATAGAAGAATATAGTCTTTATTTGTCTTTGTTTTCATAAGCAGGCAGTATTAGTAATACTGGTATACTATATACAAGGTGAACTATCAATATTATTAATATAACGTAAATTACTAGTAAGACATGGATTTCTTGTTGAAATTGATTATGAAATAGCAAAAATTATAATTATTTATAATGCATAAATATTGAGGACTACTCATCAGGTTAATAAGTTCATTCCACATCTTGACTTCATTAAGTCTTCATGACCAGGAATATTAAAAATAAATAAACACTTTACTAAACAGTGTCACGAATGAGTTATATAATGTCTGTTATGACATCACGAAAACTACCAGTTTAATAAGAACATACCATTTGTTTGAATCGGACTACTAATCCCCTTCAGTAACTGTCTACTTCTAACATTCCTAGGAGATGTTGTGGCTTGTGTTACAAGGCATCTGCATGCGCCTGATGGACTAACACGGGCTAAGGGAGACAATCTTTGTGGAACTCGAGCACTGGAAGTGAAATAGAGAAAACTAGAGTTTGTACATAGTTACAAATGTATGCCTATACCTTCTGAGTCTTGTGAAGGTTTTTTTTAATTTTCACCACTGATTAGAGAAATGGAAAAACTAAAATCATTAATGGGCAACAATTCAGAGAAATTACCTGAACACAATGTCAAAGTGCCATTCATATGCTTTAGTGGTGTGGTACTCAAAGTGAGTCTTGTCATGTTTCTGTGAAACCCAAACAATTTTTATAGAGTTGTGCTTGATTGTATTTTTGAGTATCAGGATAACTTTGGCTTGGGTTACAACCAATACTTACACTAAGCACTCAAATATTAATTATTGTATTAAAAGCCATTATAGGACGACAATAAGCACTATTGGCTTGATGTTAGGCTGTATTCTGTTACATTATTAACCCCTTTAACTGTCAAGACCACGCTGTTTAGATCAAATAAGATGTAAAGATGGTATATGGAAACTATTTGTAGGACTGCAAGAAGATTTGGTGGCCCACTGGAGGGTACTTTTGGTTGCCTTCCATAGTAAAATAACAACTTCTGTGAGAGTCACTCAGAGTGAGGGTAATTTATTTACTGATTTGTTTATTGAATTGCAAGGTCCTGTGCCTATGGTTAACTAACTGTATAGCGTTAAATTCGTTCAACTATCGAGAGGCTCTATAAAACGTAAACAGTGGAGTTTGCCGGGGTCCTTGTGCAAAAACCTGTGTGTATTTATTTGTAGGTCTACAGAAATGATGGCATGGTTCAACAGGAATTCTTAAGCCCCGTTCTCACTGTCCTAGTTCAGGAAAGCTGGTATACCGGGATGATCCAGGATGATTTTGTAAAAGAATTAATTGCATTCCCACATTCCCGATGTTACCCCGGTGTACCGCCGGTGTGAAAGGGTATGTGATCAGTTTGAGTCCGGAGTTGCTACGGTTTTCCCGGTTTCCATACAGTGTCATTACACTGAATGGCGGTAGCGCCCAAAAAAAGCCCGGTTTGGTCCCGGTGTTAGTACTGCTACCCGATAGTCACTGGAGATTATTTATAAACTATGGGAAAAGGTGCAAATAGCATCTTCTTTTCTTCAGGTAAATTCCAGCACTGGTACTGCTGCACTCACATTCGGTATCACGAATGAGATGTTTAAATCCAATACAAATGAATGATAGATCCAGTATAACTGGTAAATCCAACGTGAATCAACACCTTTTATATGAACACTATAACGCTATAACGCTACGTAAACATTAACGTTGCAACAATAACTTATTTACAGTTTTACAGTTTATTTTCGTATGTAAACTACAGTCTTTATCAATAATGTTCATTCAAAACTATAGTCTATTTCAATTATTGTTTGCTCAAATTAAATGTCTATTTGAGTTACACTATAGTCTATTTCAATTATTGTTTACTCAAATTAAATGTCTATTTGAGTTAAACTTGGGATTATGTGGTCTGATTTTGGGGGATATCAGGCGAGCTAGGTGTAAGTTATTGCACCCTTAATTGATGGACAAAATTGCAGAGGTTCTGCGAGGCTCTCTCTATGTTTATTTTGTCTGACGAGGTGAGCTTGATGAGACCATATAGGTTCTTGTGTGTGCAATCCATCAGGAGTTGTAGGAGCTTCTTGTCCTGTTCAACACGAGTGTAGCTGCCTTTTTGTATAGACTCAAGTAGGTGTTTCTAACTGTGCATAGTCCCTTGGCACGAGCTATATCAAGTTTATCACATTTCAGTTGGAAGTGCTCGAGGGTTTCGTCCTCTTTATTACATAGTTGACATATCTTGGTGACTTCATTGCGGTTATATTTCGCTAGATTAGTTTGTAGGACGTATGTTCCTGTGATCAATCGAGCCATAAGTTCAGCCTGACGCACCTCATGTTCTCTTGGTTTAATTGTTTTCCATATATTGTGGGGCTTTTGAGTTGGTTGTTTCTGGATTTGTAGGAATTGGAGAGTAGACTTCCCTTCCAATTCAGCACTCCATTCGTTATTCAAGTAAGTATTAACTGCCTTGTTTACCATAGGCTTTCAGCATCAGTTCTCACTAGGCTGCCAATCACCTCCGATAATGTCATGTCAATAAATAAGAAGCTAGCTAAGAAATGTGTGTCGGTAGAGCCTGAGAAGTAAGAAACTCATGTAACAGGGGAAGAAAAACAACCATACCGGGACCCTTCGCTGAAAGGCGAATACGGATTGGGCTAACCGGCTGCTTAAACCAGTTCTCCCCTATTATTTTTTTTAATCCTCCCCCTCCTTCGAAGAATTCATCCTCAAATTCCAGGAGTACCAGAACCTCTGTGGGATGTTTTGAGGGTGTAACTTACTGTAAGGTGGGAAAATGTAACAGGGAAAGATAAATGTGCAACCAGACTGGGGCTCGAATCCGGGCCCCTTCACTTACAGGGCGAATGCTCTACTGACTGAGATGACCGGCTGCTTACACAAGTTTCTCTCCTATCAGTTATTAAATCTGCACCTGGCTACACTCACATGAACTTTGCCATCCTTAATTGTGATGGAACTTGGACTTCACGGAAGTTCTCCTGCCATAATCATGGAAGCAGTGAAGCACCTCCATTTTACGCTCATTACAAGCACTTCGCTTGCTTTCGCATTTCTCATAGTCTATATCACACCCGGTGAGCCATGGTTTATCAAGCTAAACATATGGTAGGATACGGTCATTCCTGGAAAGTCCCGTGATTAAGCCAGTTCTCAGTGGTATTTAACATTTTAAAACAACCGGGGCAGTTAGCCAGTGCATCCCAGTTGCTCCCGTAGCTGCTATGGTTGCTTTCCGGTTTGCCAACCGCGGCTCTACCGGGACAGTGGGGACCGGGCTAGAAAGAGAACATTTGGCATATATAGATCTGACACTTGCATAATTTGACTTTGTCTTGGTCTACTGAGGCTAGTTAAAAAATGTGAATAATTGGATGTTAAAATGTTTGAGCAAGGTATAAAAGCCAACTGAATAATGTATTTACTCACCTTATTGATAAATTCGTAAATTGTCTTGTTGCTCGACCTAAAACGCAATAAGAGGTCATTTTGGCGAAGATTTTGTTCCTCCAGTACGTTTTTGTTATCTTGGACAGTAAAGTATACAACGAAAGAATCCGAAGTCTCCCAACTGCAGTTACGACTAAAGACCGTAACCCGTTTAAACACGGACTCATTCATTGGGGAGGGGGGGGGGAGTTCATATAGATGAGGAGTTTTTTATTCACATTATATTGTTAAGTTACTATCACAGGTACCTGTACCATTGAGGTAGGCGCACGTGTATCGGTGCTATACACTGGGCACACTAATTAAACCAAGGAGTCTCAAGGAGACACAACTGTCTCATCTACTTGCAGTCCCTTCAGAAAAACACATGATCCTATTGGAAATAAGTGCTTGCACTTTTATGGGTTATCCTTCAATGAAAGGTCTATAGTATTGGATGGTATCTCTTTCTCACATCAAATCCTAGATTTCATCTTATAATGTTAATACTAAGAATGAACATGTAAGCAAGCAGGCATACTGCAGTTAGTGTAAACTTATAATTCAAATTTTTAATCACGTCATGTGAATTAACGTCGGTTAAGTTACATACTTCAACAGTGTATAGGCAGCTACACACCTGCTGGGATGTAGGATTTTGTTGCCAATATGTTCCAAGAAGTCTCTTTTCTATAAATTACCCTATTTACAGCATATTTGAGTTGCTATCATTTTCGACTACAGTGAATTGCAAAAGATCATCTGTTACTACATTGTAGATACAAATTGGTTCTGAACAGATAACATAAATGCTACAGTCAAGTTAGTACTGAGGGATCAAATAGTGAGTTGTAATTGAACAGTGATTATGTCATCTCAACATGATCACATGGTATAATAATAATAATAATAATAATAATATGAAAACTATTGCTAGTAAATTCAATTATTATACACCTAAACAACTGATTTAGGATATGAAAAAACTATTGCTAGTAAATTTAATTATTTTTCACCTAAACAACTGATTTAGGATATGAAAACTATTGCTAGAAAATTCAATTATTATTCACCTAAACAACTGATTTAGGATATGAAAACTATTGCTATTAAATTTAAGTTTTATTTACCTAAACATCTGATTTAGGATATGAAAACTATTGGTAGTAAATTCAATTATTATTCACCTGAACAACTGATTTAGGTATGCACAGCAGTTGTACTGTTGTACTACTAATGGTGTAATGGACAATACATGGCACTTGTTAACAGATAACCATTCAAGTCACATAATGTGTACTTCCAGATCACACCAATGAAAAATAAGAATTCAAACTTCATTTTATTCCCAAATAAGTCATTTATTGGAAATCCATATACATTAAGTTACAATTTTTCTAGGGCTCTATTCAGCTATTAAGACGCTCTAGCACCCTTTGACATAATAACTTTCCCTGGGCATTCGGTTACCTATGAAAACCTATGTTTGTGTCTTCCTGGGGAGACTATTTCTCTCCTATGTGTGGCAACCAACATTGATCTGTGGCACCCAGGAAAAGACACTGCCCACACAGGTACCAATTTTCACCTTCATGGAGTGGAGCATGCGGGTTAGTCTTGCAGAGAAATTAACCAGTGGTCCCGGCAGGGGTTGAACCCCAGACCTGGCGATCCCGAAGCGCGCAGCCTACCTCTAGGCCACTGCTCCACTATGTAGACTCATTGTATTACTTCAGGGACAAAACGATACATTTTTGAAAGCATGGGTCTCTAGGAACTACACTATAATAAATGAACGAAAGATATACATAAATTTGTACATTTTTATTTCAACAAATATTTTCAACATAATACCACAATTCCCACTTTATTCACGACTGAAAATAGGAAGTAGTAGTGGACATAATAATGTTTATATTATAGAAACTTCAATTATAAACAAATACACAGAACATACATGTGTATTTGTCATCTGCCTTATTAGATTTCGAAGAGGATTGCAAATATACACTTGGAGACTTTTCTAACGCAACACTTTTACCACTCCAATATCTCAGTTATGAGTAAAGATATTTATTTGAAATTGAACATGTAGTCATTTGACTACATTCTGTGCAATCTAATGATAAAAACATTCGTCCGTGACAATAGGACGCTTGAGCACATGGTGTAGGTATGGTTTCATTTTTAGCACGAGGAAATCGAGAAACACGATATGATTCAAATTTTATTTTTATTTTATCATTCTAGATGGGATCTTACACCAAGAAAACATAAAATTAATTAAAAAAACAACATGGCTCGTAACGAATATTCACGAGCGCAACCGCCTAATTGGCATGTTGCAGGCCGGTCAGTCATTAAGATGTGAAAGTTTACGCATTTTATCAATACTTTATAAAATATGAAGTTATATTCCATATCATTATATGCATCATAACTGTACTAGATATACATACATGTAACTAATTAAGAACGTATATATGTATGTTTAATTTAGAAAGTTGAGCATCGTATGTTGGTTTTTTAGGTAGCACATATCTTTGGCAGACACATGTCTTTGGCAGACATGTGTCGTCCATAACCTCCCCTTACGTTGTGTGAATTGGGACAGGCCCTTGTGCAAGAGTGGAGAAACCTTCCTCAACGTTTCATTCGAAACCATTTGGTTTCAATGAGGCATTAGCCACTCGCATTTGTGATACTCAAGTGACTTTTCACATTGTTAATATTGTACGTTGTACGATTTTGCGAAATTGACTTTTGCAGTGATGTTTTTAATTTGTTACGTTTCATATTTTGCTGTTGATAAATTTCTATCAAATTTACAGGAAGTATTAGATATGTGGTTAATTATTCTTAGTCCAAATTTCAACAAAATTCTTTCACCAATAATGGAGCTATATTGATGTGAAGAGGTGTTGCGTTAGAAAAGTCTCCAAGTGTATTCTTCTTCTTTACGTATTTAGACTCATGCAAAGTATTATATCTCAAATTACCTCCCTTGTATATATGTGTATACTATAGAATAGATTATATAAAGGGGGAGAACTCTGTTCTAAGCACACACAATACATCGTACAAGACTAGCAAACATTTTAGAACTTAAAATACTTTGCACATCAGTAAACTACAATAATGCAATGTGATAGTTTGTCCATAATCAGCACACATGATTTTAAGATGTCTGTGAAAAACTTCTTTAAATACTATTATACTAGTAATATGTTTAACATATTTCATTGAAACCATCAAAATCTAATATAATATGGCAGTAATCACAAACATTTAGGTACATTTTATCAAAACACAATGGGTCTACAGCAGCAAATAACTGACAATTGACGGTGACTTAATTGTCTCCACAAATCAAACACACTACTTGTAGATTATTCAATGGAATTAGATAGACACGCTCCATGATTCCAACAGCTGTGCAGTGTTTCAGTAAACAGAATAAAAAGGAGTTCTTAGATGATAGTTTAGCTGTGTCAGGACGATGCAATCTGTGACAAGGGTTCTTCTAGATAGGTGGCTAAAGCTTGTGCCTGAAATCATAAAATGACAACTTCAGTGTAACTTGTGTTAACAACCACCAGTAAACAAGTTTCATTACCTAACTAGAAAATGATTTCATTTCCTATCAGATTGAATGAAGTTTTAAATACGTTAAGACAGACCATCTGCCAACAAAGACCACTAAGTCTTGATGTGGTAGCCTCTTCGAAAAATGTGAAAATGAGTTTTGTAATAATAACACGGGTGAGTATTAAAAGGTTTAATGTCCCTCCTAAGTAGCACTCATTCTTTGTACATGCATATAAAATGTATGTATACAGTTTGTCTGTGATATTGTTTCATTAGCTCAGTGTCGGGATGTGCATATTTTCTCTCCTATTATACAGCAGTCAATATTTAATAAGAGCTACAGATAAGGTTTTATTCCATTGGGTATTTTACCCCCCCCCCCCCTCCCACAGTTTAAATCTTACTTGGGTATTTAAAGTGTATAGATCTATATCGGAAGATATTTTTTAAAAAGTTTCAAAAACTGAAAAACAATAATGCTTTCATATCCATTAGATCATTTTTCGTAACATTTTTAACATAAACTCTCTCTGTGATTTATTGGACATGCAAACTGCCCATTTTTGTACGAAAGTTTTCTAGAACACCCTATGAAACTATAAGAATCGTCTATTTATCTACAATTGAATCAAAGTATACGGAACCCATCCAAAGTTTTAATTTGAAATTAAGGTAGTTTAGTATCATACTAGAAACGATGCAAGTAACTATTTTGACATTGAATGACTGTTAGAATATAGCTCTATACACTTTAATCAAACTCCTTATACTACTAAGGGTAAATGATATTTTCTGTACTGTTTCACTATATCATCCTTTTCTTTTTAGGGTACTTAAGATTGTCATTGCTTTTTCTTACTTCCTCCTCTCAAAATCTATTGGGTTTTTAAGAAAAATTATTGGGTAATTACCCCAATATGCAGCTTATCTGTAGCTCTAAGTCCTAATGATGAGCTATAGAAAAAGGATACATACCTTGGCTTTTAACATTCCAAAACCAACATTTTCCTTACAGCACAAACACAGTAACAGATTGGCAACGTTTGTGATAGCAACTTTACCCTCCTAAAAGCAAAACAGAAATTAAGATTACATCTTTTTAGAACATAAGTTGTATTTCAGTCATATGGAGACTTCCTACTCAAATTGTCCTGACAAACCAGCAATTATAGTACCTGGAACAACTAGTAGGATGTTAAGCAAGGGAGATAACCAGTACCATCTTAACTACTTCAGTATATCACTACCTTGGTTTGAACCTGCAACCTTCTGTTTCAGACACGTATGCTTTGACCTTTCACTACAAATGTACCAGTATCATTTTTAATATGTATGTTAACAAGACAATTAAGGCATGGTTAAAAATCAGCCAGACCAATAGAGAATGTGTCAGACCTAGTAGAACAGATAATATCACTAAATGTAGCTTATTATGACTGAAAGGGTTTCAGCCTAACTCTCAGATTGCTCAGATGTTTTCTTTTACAACCATATGGAAATTCTGGGTTACTGAAAAGCAAAATCATGAATCTAACATGAATCTAATCTGGTTTCTTGAATCTAACTTAGTATCGACTGGATAATGTATTGGTCGTTTATGTGTGATTTTAATGAATTGACTTGTTGGTAATGATGATTAAATGATTTTGCAACAAATGAAATGTTTAAATTAATGTCTTTTAGACATACCGGATGTCTCCCATTGTTATATAAATGATGTATTTAGTTTTTTTTTTAAAATAACACTACAAGCATCTACAGTTTTCTTACTTGAAACAAAAATTACTTATTATTATTTAATATTACGCATATGATAACACCTCCACACCTTAATATGCCCCTTTAAATGTTAGACTCGTGAAACCGGATTTGATTCAAGAAAAAAATTAGATTTAGCTTTTCAGTAACACCGGATCTGTGAAACAGTTGTATACAAAAATAAATTAGACAGAAGATTTAATTGAACATCATTTAAATAAGCAAATATGTACCTCACAGTCAAGCAGAACAAATTTGAGTTTGTCATCGGTTAAAGCAGAGGCTCCTGATCTCTGGTATGTTGACCAGATATTGCTGGCAATAGCTGCAGTTACTATGGCATCTTTATCTCCGTAACCAGAATATGCTAACAATGCTCCCTCATTATTTAATAATCTGAAAATATACAACAAAAGGAACAGAGGTTACTTAGAACTATGCAATAAAAGCTCATGTCTTGTGTTAAGGTCCCCATGAATACATACAGAGCAAGTGTTGCAACTTGCAGTGATGATCACTCCATTAGGTTTAAGCTACCAGAATAAACCTAGCTTGACTCATGTAATACCACAGGATTGACTATTGCTGTAAAACAACCAAATTTATCAAAATCCACCAAATATCGGTCATAATTCGCTTGCGGCTAGCAGACAGTTAAGCCACAAAGCGTTACTGAGCGGTCTGTTGTATTACAAAGCAGTCGGTAGGCTAGCACTCGCCTAGCAAAGTGTATAGAAATGGTATGCGCTGGTAATATGTCGTTGAATCTAGACGTAGTAAAGTGCTACCAAATAGCAGTTTGGCTAAGCAAAAGGCACCTGACCATTTCCACAGCTATTTAAGCGGGAATAAACTCTGTGCAGTGCTGGGGAAGCTGGAAGGTAAAAAACTAAAACATAGCTTTCCCTGCTATCCACTGCCCATCCCAGGTGCATAATCCATCTTCCATACCATTTTCAATCAATCAGTGTCACACCATGCCTTGTGTGAACCAGCAAAAGCAGCTAAGTCCGAGCACTGCCCGGTAAAGAGAGATGGGCGAGTTCATTGTCAGATGATTTCAAAGTTGACCCCCCTCTCTGAGAATTCATCTTTTTTCAAAGTTGGAAAGTTTAATTTAATTTGTTAAATGAATTTAAGCGCATTTTAACTCCCACAAGTAAGTATAAATACATAAAAAATAATAGGAATCATTTAAACATTGTATTACACAAGTAAAACAGAATGTGCAGCAATTAGATGTGGGGCAATCTGCTAGGAGATTTTTTAATTTCTGACCTTTATCTCCATCGCAGATGTGACCTAAAGTGTCATATATGTGGGGGGGCTTTGCGATCAAATTTTTGGCGCAACTTGAAAAGATGAATGAAAAGTTGTAAATACCATGAAATATATAACATGTCCACGAAGATCAACCCTTTTTCTCGTTATCTGCACCAAAAACATCCATAAAACACTCAGCGGTTTGTTTGTCCGACAATTTTAACACGACGAGGTCGCACTTTTAAATTCCACTACACAGCTATTTGTTGTTGATATGCAGATCGCGTTCTCCTATCGACCAATCAGAATACTCGATGGAATGAGTTTCTAGAACAATGGAGGATGCTGGGAGATCTTCGGCACTATTTGGTTTTCACAGTGATGTACACTGGTACGCGTGAAACCAATTACACTGAGCTCGCTCGGGTGAAACTAAAAACGAAAAATTAACGAAGAATTGTTGACAAATCGAGCTGATTTTTCTTGTAAACTGAAAGTTAATGACTTATGAACAGAATACGATAAGTTAAATGAATTTTACTGCTCGCTTAGCGATTCGCACAACGTTAGCATATGAATCACACACGTGTTGTGCTCATCTGTACGGGCTGTACGGGCGGTATACGCGTACCAGATACTCACAGTTATGTTTACATTTGGATTTTCGGAAATTACACGTGCTGATTTAATTATCGATTAAACGATAATAACGACCAATTTTACCAGGTATTCTGTGTCATTCGTCTAGTTTTATTACATTTTACATGTTAATAGCCGAAAACTGCCCAAATTTGGCGTAAACAGCAAAATTTATGAAACTCAAAAACTGATCAGTTAAGCGCATAATGGGTCTTGACTTAGATGTGGCAACTCTAAGTCGAGATTGTTTGACTAGTGCAGCAATACGACAGATCTGACAAATAAATGTTTATGCGGATGATTTACACGGGCTAAAATAAATCTAGCACCGGTTCAACAAATTATTTTATTAATTTTAGACATTATTTACTTACAATGTGCTTTGTACGCCGCCAGAATTTGCCTGACTCAATACTTGTGTAAGTGCCTTCGGTTTCAACATGTTGACAGTGGCTTAATTCGCTGTAAAATTAAGAAAATATGCAAAATTTAGTCGGCACAAAATGCTCATCTGTCACTTCCGCATCACGTGCAATTAGATCGATAGAAGTCTTGTAACGAAGGATTTGATTGGACGTTGTAGGGTCATGACCTCATAATTAGGTCAATAACATGAAGCATGGCAGAAAAGCAAAACAGAGTTGCTGAAGATGTTGTGGAATATTCACTTTTCCCGGCATTATCTCGGGATGGAAATCAATCAGAAGGTCCGAGAAATCTGGAGGAATGTATCACCTGGTACCTTAGCTATCTGAGTCCGACATTGATCGACGTTATCTGGCAGAATGAAGGCTTCAAACTGAAAGCTGTTTCAGAGCAGGGTAACAAAATGATAAATTATTTAATTATTTGTATCATTGTTTGATTAATCCATATCTCATTATTGCATGATTATTTAATATAAAATTATATTTGTTATTATTTTATTAGAATTAAATGAAACAGTGTACTTTCGTTTTGTGTGACTCATTAAAATATGATGACTATTTAAATCCCCAAGTCATAAACGAATCAAATATGTCAGTGAGTAAAACTGAAACAAGGAGATAATCTGCGATGATATGGTGCCAAAAATAGATTATTGTACTGTTAATACGGGTTCCTTACATTTGGAATGTTTTAATTAACGAAGAATGTTACTTGATCTAGCATACATGATAGATGTAACGATAAAGATCATTTCCATTTGCATATCAACTGAATGTCAAGACATTTAATTTGATCAATTGTTAACATGCCTGTCTGAATCAGCTGAACGCAGCATTCATCAAATTTCATGCACATAAATCTATGATTATTGTCTTCGATGATAAACCCTTCTCTAACAGTATTTATAAGACCCCCTCCATGATATTAGCCATGATAAGCCCTTCTCCTTATTAAGATCACCAAAACCCTTCTTATAATTGAGCCCACCGTTAGTTTATACTAAATCGATATCCTTTTCCTATTTAAGACCACTTCAAAGATGAACCCTTCTCATAGTTAACCCCCCTCTTAATGACCACCTCAGTGATAAGACCACACTGTTCATGTGGTTCTTTCCCACTCTTTCAAGGTTGTCCCCTTAACATTAAGACCAATTCAATAGTGAGACCAGTTTTATCTAGTCCTCAGGTGGTTCTATTATTGAAGGTTTTTTGTATTAAAGTTACTGTGTGCAGTTATGGGTCAGCCATTAATTCTAAATAAAAATAGACTCTGTACACAGCTGGGGAGCTCCAGGTATTCAGCAAACAAATGGAGTATGAGAATTTGCTAATTATCAAGAATACAAATTTATGTGGAATTGAGTTAATTATTTGTATGCAAACTTATCACACCACTACCAGTAGCCATACTGTAGGGTTGGGTATTCTGCAGAGCAATAGATTGAATAGAATATTAAAATTACCTGTATAAGTAACTTTGATAACCAAGTTATATTAACTTACACTTGCAGGTAGTGTACCATCCCATCTGTTTGGGGAGACAAACTTTGCAGAGAATGTACAGGATGAATGGTTTATTGTACATCTACTGTTCCAACTCACCAAACAGTTTAATGGATTGGTGGCAAAGTAAGTCATGGTTTCACAGATTATCTACCGATAATTATTCAGTTATTATTTGCAATGTTTTTATTTTCAATATTATTTGCAAATGTGTTTTATTGCAATTTCATATATGTGTGAATATACTTTAACAACAATGTAGTTCTAACACAAAAACTTTATGGCACCTTCCATCATGATATGAAAAAACATTTTAAATCTATAATTGAACTTGGTACATTTGTAACTTAAACTGCAGAAGAAATATGTTAAAATGTATAAAGTTTAGCTATGTATATATATAGGGTTGCTATGTATGAAGTATTACAATGTATGAAGTGTTGTTATATTGTTACTTACAGGATTGTTGATAGTGATGGTGAATTCTTGTTGATTGAAGCGGCTGATGCTTTACCTAAATGGTTGAATCCTGAATCTGCAGAAAATAGGGTGAGATTTTATATTGCTTCTTATTGAAAGAGGTTATGCTATGGCTCTTGACATATCTTATAAAACCTGATTAAAATCTTCGATTTTACAAAATCATTAATGAGTAACTCTTTAATGGCATATTGCAAGAATATATTTAGTAGAATTTGAGTTTTATAAAAAATCCAAGTAAGGAAACGTTTTGCCTTCAATTGGCATTTCGGATGATGATTTCTGCACAGTAGGCTAACTAGACATGTATGTATTTCACTAGAGTAGTTGCCCTTTGATTTTATGGAATTTCATGATAATTGTCCCTGTCCAATCTCTAAAATTTAAAGTTAAAATAGATTAACCAAAAATGCATTTTACCATCGCAGTGATGCTTAAATTGTGTGATATTTTCAGGTGTACATATATAATGGAGAGTTACATATAATCCCCGTGCCACAATCACCAGGGGAGATTTCTGCATTCCCTAGATCTATTACAAGTATCGGAGATGCTGTTGAGTGTGTTCGTACATACTCACAACAAACTAGAGCTTCACAACAAATACAGACTGCAATAAACAATAGAATAAAAAAGTGAGTATTTCAAAAATGTTTGATTTACTCAGTATTTGTACACCCTATATCAGTAGAAAAAAAGTTGAAAATTATCTCTAATGACCAACCAGGCCCCAATCTCCCAAAGCATCAAAGTAGAAAATTTAATCTCATCTCAGATTGAGATTTTGGCAAAATCTGAGTCTGAATTTGGGATATATTGGAAGTAAGAAGTCTTTATAACTTACAGACAAATAAAAATGTTTTGCTGTTTTTTTTTATGCTAATTTTGAGTTCATCCTCCCGTAGAATTTATCCAAATGAAACATGGCAATATTTGAGATGAGATTTAGCTCAGATTGAGATGTTTCAGGAGATCGGGGCCTGATCAATAAAGTACATAAAACAAAGAATTGATCTCTAAGGTTGATGCCAGACGTGAGTTATAGTATCTGTATACTTAATGACAACATCTCTAGTTTTGATGTACATTACAGTAAAGTTCCGCTAATAAGACCACTTTGATTATTTTGAAATCATGCAGATTTTTGTCAGTTTAAGGTCCCAAAGTAATAAATTTAGAACAGAAAAGGTCCGCTAATCAGACTGATTCGCTATTAAGACCACCTTTTTGACTGGTCTTATTAACGGAACTTCACTTATTACCATTGTTGGTATGTTTTCAGTTTTCCGGACTTGATGTCAGAATCCACACACTATGCTCATTGTTACATTCCTGCATCTATAGCTGCAATACTTGATGAGAAACCTCAACTGTTGGCCCCAGCTGTAAGGGCATTCTACTACCGTGACCCCATTGATCTAAAGGTAGGTGGTATGAATTATGTCCCTTGATGTTTTGATTTGATAATGGCAAATAATTCAAATTATATTTTATTTAGCCAAATTAGGTCATTATGCAGACAGTGTGATATTTTTGGTTGGTTTATATGAGTTGCAAATCATTGACTCTACAATCAGTCTGGAATTTGAATCAAGATGTTTTAGGGACGATTTTAAAGAGCCAAAAAACACATTTATATCCCAGTCGAGTTTAAACAAACTGGCTAACCTAATCAATAGTTTGAAAGAACAAGGGCAAGAAGGGTAATGTCAGAAGGGCAGACATGTTAAGAACGTCTTTTTTCTAAACATTATCCTAGTTATAATTATATCAGTACAGACTGATACCATAAAATACTTGCATCTATTAAGTCTATCACATACTTAGCAGAATGTAGAGGTTTGATAAATAGACATTGAAACTGTAAACTTTCTTTTTGCCACCCTGTTATGAAATTGATAATCTTTGTTTTGTTATTTTCAGTGTTGTAGAACATTCAAGTATTTCCGACCTGGGACCAGAGTTATGAATAGGGTAAGTCATTCATGTTTCCATTTTTTGAAAGTATTTGATATTGTAAAAAATTGGTATGTAAAGCCAAATGCAGAACCATAATCACGTACTACACGTCAGTAATTTTACTGAACTATAGGTAAGTCATTTGCAAAGACCTAATTTTGTGAGTAAAGGCTGAGTCACAATCCAAAAGTGATTCCGTAGCCCAAATACTGCAGAAACGCACACAGTGTTCCTCCTATACTTCAATTGCTACTGCATGTCTGCATGTGGTACTCACCATGTGTGGATATTCTAATTCTGCACATGTTTTTGCGAGTACAGAGTACATACATAGTTTTGCGACCTCTGAGAGATTTTCATGTTATTGTTTATGTTGATCAACATTTCAGACACGGTTTACAAGATGTCTATACGCACAGATGGTACATCAGAACTTCCAGCCAGATAGAAGAAGTGGCTGGGTCATGCCGAGCACATCTAGTCCAAAGTTCCGATCACATGACCTAGGCATGAAACTGGTAGGATATGATTTTATACAATGTTTCCTACGTAGCTCAGTCATGGTTAGTGCGCTTGCTGTCTAATCTGGTGACCACAGGGTTCAAATCAGGGTGGAGGCACATATATATGCCTGTCATATTTTAGCAGCAAGCTGACTGGCAAATAAAGGCTATTCTCGGCATTTCGGCAACTGTATTACTGGGAGAACTGTTGTTCAAATTGTCGACTTTATTTGCTCGGAGATGAAATTTGTGGTCTTTTCAGACAGCTTTTATAATAATGGTCTTAATTAATTTTGCCAGATATTGCTCAAATGGTTTTTTATTTTGTGATTTGAATTCATGTGATTTAAAGTTACATTGAAAGAAAAATTTGTTGTTGCATATTTTTTAGGTTAATTATCAGATTGGATTTAAGTTCATGATTTATTTCATCTGTGAAAATGAATCTGCAACAAATGTTAATGATTTTACAATATGTGTTTGTTATATGACAGGCACATGGGTTTGAGATATTGTCACATAAATCAGAAGGTGTTGATGGTGAGGATAATCGTACTGAGGATGTTCCATGTAATAATATGAAATGGCAAAGATACATAAAGACACTCAAAGAGAAAAACTATTTCCGGGTAAGATTTTTGATATTTATTTTTGTTGCCGTATAAAAATGTTTTGCATTAAACCAAATAATAATATTCAACATGGTATTGATGCTGATTGCTTCATATGGTCATAGCTCAGAATGCCTAGTACTAGTGTATTAACACACCAGTATGTCCTAAAATTGTTGATGACATTGTTTTATTGAAGTATTAAAAAGCATTGCGTATGTTATAGAAATGATAGTATGGATACAGCTATGGTTAAATAAATTTTATTAAAAGAAGGCATTTTATCAAAAGCTCATTGAAATTGCATTACGCAAGAGCAGAGATCTTTCCTCCTTGTTGTTTGTTGAAGGCTGCTTGGCGAAGGTTTTTAAGTTAATCCATTGGACCATGTGATTATTTTTACCATTAAAATTGATTTAAAGGGTTTTGATTGACAATTGGCGTAATGCCAATTCTGTGTTTGTTTTCTTAAAGTGCCATGTATATTATAGTGTAACCAATGTATGTTTATATTGAAGGGTGAACTTGAAGGGTCTATCTTGTATCAACAATTATTGCAAAGTGCCAAGACATTCTATAAGGAAAACTTTGAACAACAAAACAGGTATGTGTCAGTCTGTATAATAAATACTATATTCTCTATGGAAGTACACATCTGTGAATGCCTATGTTTGATGTATTTCTGTTTTTAAAAAAGTAATTCTTGTGAATCTTACTATAATAGTTTGTTCAGTATGGTGTCTAAATACAGAAACTTTATGTACATTTTGTTGTAGTGAGACATTGACTTGGTTAGCTTAATCAAACAGGGAAGGTTCTAATTATACTGTACAACCTCTGAAGAGTAACACCCTTTTGGAGCTGCAAATGTTGGTCGTAGATTAGAGGTTGTTTGTCCTCAATGGTTAAATTTATTTTAATGGGCTTACGGAAATTTTGAAAGTGTTGTTAAAGAAAGGCTGTTATTCTACTGAGGGCCACTCTGGAGAGTTTGTACTGTATAGGCAAACAACTGTAGGTTTCTAAATGATTTACATTATTGTTGTATATTGACAGTGAGACAGATGTTGGTACAGAGATTTTACAGTTACTGAAGACATTGAATATAGATGTAGAAGCTAGACGTAGAGCAGAACAGGATCTAAAGTCTCCAGATGGTATGTACATACTTGTTTGTTTCTGTTTGGGGGGGAAATATTTGTGGCCCCATTTCACTCTGTGAAATCTGTTTCCCCAGTCGTGGTAGATTACAGGCTCCAGAAATTGGTATAGCCTGTCAATTTTTGGTTGGGTGGGGGGGGGAGAATAATGTTTGTTGCCACATTCCCCTTTGTGCAAAGTAAATCAGTTTTCCCTATTCTTGTAGATTAGTTTTAAGAGTAAAATTTTATGTCAGTATTTTCATAACATTTAGTTCAAAATCTATTCCAACATTATTACTATGGAATGGTTGGACCTACAGTGGTCATTTTGAATGACAAGGTTCGGCCTGTTACATTAAGGTCACTGATAGCTGCTTTATATATGGATAAAGTTAGACATTTGTACATAATTTTCTTGACTTCATGCACTTTTCGCATTCAAATATAGTCATCTACTTTTCCTCAGATGAAATATTCTCTAGATAATATATTTTCTATTCAGATGATTCATGGATGAATCTAACACCAGAGTCACTTGATGAAATGATGCAGGAACGTAGTGGTATCCGTAGTAACAAACCTGATACTGATGGTGTGTTTGACCTTAGCAAGGTCGCTGATTCCATGAAAACATTCGTTGGGAAAGTTTCTGACATTGATGGAGCAGAATTTCCTGGGTAAATCATTACATATTACATCTGAATACTTAATGAAATGTAGTAGTGTAGTGGCAATGTTCAGGTATAGTTTCAAATTTTGTTAAGCGATTCACATCACAGAATGATGAATAATTCAGAATTTGATTTCGTTTATTGTTTAAACGCCAAAAACAAAGTTTCTAATTATAGGTTTTAGCCTGTAGGATGTGTTTTCTCTTTTCTCTACCAGTCTAAATAAAAGCCACAAAATAAAAGTCACATACAAGAATTTGACTAACTTCTGGGTCCCGCTTAATTGACTTGGCTCTTTCTCTAGGGAAAAACTGGCCGGGGGGGGGGGGGAGAGAAAAGTCTTCTACACTGGATTGGGGAATTTCCATACCACTGTGAAATTGGATCATTTAGAGTCTTTACCTCAGGGCATTCGAGGCACAAAGCAGACCAGGATGGGGATTCTGGTGTGAAAAACAATCTGTGACAATTTCCCCTTGGGTCAGCCTGCTGCCTCCTTGGTGTGGGCGCAATATAAGTATGTGATGGTGTGTATGTATATATTGTGTATGTCTCTATTTATAGTGGTGGTGATGATGATGAAGAAGATGATGGGGATATACAGTTTGATGGTGGTGGTTTTATAAACGCAATACAAGAAATGTTTGGTAAGTCTTAACGATAAATCTATGACTGCTGTTGAAGAAAATGGTATAACAAAATTAGTTCACTACTACACAGTTCTAGTAGTGTTAGATCTACATGATTCAATTTTTCTTAGATGAATAAATGGTAAATTGAATACTAAAATAGTGCACAAAGTTTTCATTTCAAAGCATGTACAAATAACATATTTGTAGGGTTAAAAGTTGAAATCTAGATACCAAATGACTCAAGTTTTGTTATGTTACATTTTGCAGAGTTTGAGGACAGTGGTAGTGATTCTAGTTCAGACATGGAGGAGTATGGTTGGGAGGAAGACTCGGACATGGAGACCAAGAAATCTTCAAATAAAAAACCACAAATAAAACGTCCCCCATCTCTCGATAAATACATGGATATCATGGACCAGGAACTCTCTAAAACGGAGGTCGGGAAAAGTTTCGAGAAACAGAAAAAATCTCCAAAAAAGACTGCAAAGGTTGGTATAATTGAATAGTGCATCATATCCATACTCTTAACCCTAATTGTGGATTTAGAATCCTTCATTTTGATAATTTTCTTGTTTAAAATAGTGTCATGGCCAATTAAAATTGTCTGGAATAGTTAATAAAAGTAACAGTTACTTTTAATTTATGTCTTTTCTCAATGTTTTGATGTGCTATTAAGTTCCATAAACTGAAAACAAATACATAAACACTTCAAATAGGGAGCCATCACACCAGAGTTGTGGTTCTTGCATTGGTCTCTCCAAAGGTTTGTCCTTTGTTCCTTAGTCAGTCAATCTGATGTCTGTAATCTGGACCCTATGATAACTTTAATAGCTTGGAAGCTAGTTTAAACTTTCGAATACTTTTATTCAGACAAAAATAGTGAAAATATGTTATAAACAAAACAGGTTTAGGAATTTTATATTGCTTGAATTTTTCAGTGATTATTTTATTTCTATTTTAGGATACAAATACAAAACCTGTGAATGCTAGTAGAGACATTGATGAAGAAGATGATGATTTCCGACCTGTAGATATTGACTTAAACACAGTGAAAAACTTACTGGAATCTTACGGGGCACAGGAGGGTCTACCGGGTCCGGCATCTAATATCCTCGGCAGCATGGGTGTAAATATTCCACCTAATTCTGATAAACTTGAGAATGGTGAGAATGTGAGTCCAGTGAAACCAGCACGTCCTAAACCAGCTGCACGATCAAACAGCTCGAATAAACCAGCTCCTCAACGACCCCCGCCACCGCGAGCTCCGCGTGCACGCCTAGACAGCAAGGAGACACAGATATAATTGAGATGGTGATGTATGAATACTGAATGGAAAAACGCAATGGAGTGCATGTTGTGAAAGACGGGCACTTGTTAACACTTGTTAAGATGGACAGATAGTTTTAGTGTGAGGATGGAGAATTGAAATGTATAGATGCTTTATATAAATATGGATAGAATCTTAGAATTAGGTCAGTTTTTTGTGACCACTGCTAATCAATATAATGGCTATGCAATAATTTACTCACCAGAAGAAAACTGTGCCATGTTGTATAAAGCAGTGCTTATCAACTATTGTGTTTCTAGTGCTCTCACGATGGTGACTTCATTGCTTAAAAGAAATGTTTAAATTCTTCTCAGATTTACATTATTTCACTATATAATCTACCCAATGTAAAAAGACACATTCACCAAGGTTATTTTCCTATACATAACTTTAGATTCTTTATGCACTGATTTCATAAATAGCTAGTGCTAGTCAGGCGCAAAAATTTTTTTTTGTTTTAAACCATTACTTTTTAAAAAGTCTACGCTTCAAAGTCTATTAACATCACTAATTTGACATATTTGCAATTAGGTAGACCCTCATAATCATTATTAGCTATTGATCTTATGTTAATCGTATTCAAGTAATTTTTGCCATGTGCAGATTTTATTGTAATGTTTTTGATACGCAACATTTGAAAGAGTAGCATATCAAATGCTCTTCAATTGGAGATATGTTGTTTGTAATATTTTAAAAAGTGACATACCAAAGCTTTTTTGATTGGAGGTATGTTTTTGACTATTAAAAAAAAAGATGAATATGTTTGAATTATATTTTTTACTGGAATATATTGTTATTATAGCACAGCACATGGTATTTTAATTATATTGGTTGTGAAATAAGAAATTATCTTCATATTGTAATATGTTATTGTAATATAGATAGAAATATGTTGTCTGTGGCTTAATGGTCATTATTGTACTTCTTTGTTGGAGAGTATTTTTGTGGTTCAAAATCTTGCGTGTAATCTGTACTTTCTGCAAGCTTTGTATCTGCATAATTGGGTGTTCCACTAGTTTCTGATTCTAAAGGGTTGTTTTTGTAAGTCTTCAATACCTTATTTAACAAATAAAACATGGCTTTGAGGTCAGTATGGAAGTTTACAGACTGGGCAGCCTGAGCTAGAATGCTATATGGTCCGAAGCGAAGCTGTCGGATTAAGCCAGGAGAGTGCTCTGCTCTCAGGCAATATAGGTTATATTGACCGGTCAATATGCGATTTATGGACCAGCTGACGGCACATTAAAATAAGAACGGAATAAGCAAATGAGGTGTACCGATAATGGTTTTTAAAAATAGACATAATAAATATTTGACTAATTTTGGAGTGTTTAAGGTCAAAAAGTCAAATCCAGGAATGATTGGAACGCTTGATCGCCTGTTGTACATAGGGACTACACATTCTAGTTTTAATTCTTCACACCTAATACTCTTCTTGATCACAATTTATAGCAATATATCAAACATTTACCATTTATTAAATGCAATAATAATGTACATATTTTATATTGAGATCATGATGCCATGTAATTATGACTTACTATATACTGTAAAATCATTTAATTTCGATGGGACAACATTTCGTGGTTTTGGTAAAAAAGACTGTTTTGATGGGACGTGAATTCTTGGATTTTGCATTTAAGGTAATAAATACATTAGGGTGAGAATGTTGTTCAATGGGATTTGATTTCGTGGTTGAATGTGGACCACGAAATCCACAAAATTTAATCCCCCATCAAAATTAATGATTTTACAGTAGCTTATGTTGCTCATTCATTACCTAGTCACTAGACCACCAATAAGATAAGATGTTTTCTCAGTCAAACCTTTAAGCACTGTTCGGGTCAGATTTGATTTGGTATTACTCTAGACATCATCCAATAGATCAGGGTTTTAATACAAGGTCTGGACCAGTTGTGTTACTCTATGACATTCAAATGGCTTCAGTTATGGCATCAACTTGTGTAGTTTGTTGTCTGTGGGAGAGTTAGTTTCTGTGGTTAATTAAATGAAAAAAATAATGTCAGGAAAACAAAACTGTAAGGTCTACTGGCCACTGTGTATCTCTAAAATAGTGTGAAACACAATTCATTATAATTGAGGCTATTTAGGTAGGGCTTTGTGAGTGTTTGGAAATGTGTTCTGCCAAACACTTTCAATACTCCAGCAGTCTGCTTTCTGTCATGATATAAGCTAGCTTTTAGAGCTCTTCTATCTTCATATCTGTACATAAATATTTGTATATAGTATGTAATTACCCCCCTTCCTCCTGAGATTCTTCAACTCTGTTTGATAATAACTCAAATATATTTTACTCCTCAAAGTGATCTGTGCAGAGTGGTCATGTTTTTGTGTTTGTGCTATTCTTGTGCTACTTTGTTCATTTCCATCATTGAATTTATATGTGTTTTCTTTGATTATCTTATTGAGTTATACTATTGAACTCAGTTTGAGCAAAGACTCAAGTGAATAGTTATGCAGCAAACCCTCAATTTGTATTGTTTTTGATTATGTATAAGAATTATTTGTTGATTTGCTAATGTTTATGCTTCCATTTGGCAAATAATTTGTTTATTATTACAATGTACTTTTTTTCTTTATTTTAATGATTTGATATGTTAGCTTCAAGCATATTTGGTGCATCTATGTTTTCTTATTGCATGAATACATTTTTTTTTCAAACTATCACAAACTTGCCTTCAAAATTTGCCTTCACTCTAAATTTTTGTACTTTCTGAACACTAAAAATATATATATGTAAACATACACCTACCACCCATACATGTATTTTGCAGGCATCATGATTCCAGAAACAAACCATTGATTTAGGCAAATTTTCAAACAAAAAATTAAGTGGGTGGTCATGTCAGTGAGCATCAAGAACTTTTTCATTTCACATGTTCATTGTGTTTCTCAACTAATTATAGAACTTTTAGAATATTACTCATTATGTACTGTGGTGTATCTGTGATGTTTGATATCACTGGGACCAAATTCCAAATTGTATTAGAGTTGTAACCCATGTTTGACATCACAGGATTATCATAGAATTCAAAGTTTCTGGTTGATTGACATACTATGTTTCATTTGCAGCATTTCATTACATGTTTTGTACGGAACTAAGTTTCAATTATTTTGTTTCATTATATGTACGCCTCAGATCATTCAAATCATTTAGCAGTTTTAGAGACTGCAATATCACTTAGTGCTCATTCTTGTTACATTGATTTAGTAAACTTGAAAACTGTTCAAAACTTTTCTGACGAGATTATGCAATTGTAATGTTGTATGAAATACTTGTATGAAATACTCCAAGGCTATGTCATGTCTGTTGATAGTATGGTTTAAAAGTATAGGAAGTACTAAATAAAAGTTTGCGGAGCTAGAAATTGTAGAAATTCATAAAATCATTGTCTTTCGTTAGCAATAAGAGAATGCTGAAATATCATCAAGTCAAAGTACTATGCAAACAGAAAGGGACTACTTTAATACATTTATGAAACAATACGGTACCTTCAACCTATAACACTGCATAGAATTTCTTTTTTTTCTACCTCTAAAAGCATGTCTCAGCTTTGCTTACACATTTGCTTAAATATGCTATCTTGAATACCCTGTTAGTGCATTGCATATCTGTACAATTATTGCATGTTTTAATTTTGCCAACCCCGAGAAATATCATATTTAAAATGTTCAGCAAAGTTAAACAGTGTTAATGATATAATGATCATCATATTTTGGCATTTTTCATTTCCGTCCATGCTTATCAAATTGTTAGTTATGTTGGTGATTTTGTTCACTTGAATGTCTATGTTACTAATAATCGTATGTTGCTATAGTAACTGCTCAGTAGTCACCAGGGTACCGTTTTATCAACGTACTTACACAAATTGTAAACTTACGTTCAAATTTAAATTCAGTATAATTATTTAACAGCTGTACATTGGAGACAGCTATTGTTTGTAAGACTTAATTAACTGAATCTTAATTAGTATTACTGCTCGAATTTCCACATCTTACAGTTGTAACAGTATTATGAAGAATTCAAATTTGAGCGTTAGTTAAAGATTTCCGTAAATTCTTTGATAAAACAGTGCCCAGCTGTCCATGACCGAACACACAGGATGTAGAACAGTCAAGAAGATTGCACAAACATTTGTGTATTACTCAACCTGTTTACAGTAACATATGACTGAAGTCATAGCTAGGGACCCTGGTCACCCATGATATTAATTCACTTCAAATGTTTAACCTGGATCTGTTATATATACTACTGTTCACAAACCAGCAATAATTTCATAACGTTTTTGGGTCCCATCTTTTAACATGTTACTCTAGAATATCATCCTGGACTTCATTACTATCTTACATTAGATCATTGTCCACCATAGAGGATAGAAGCTTATATAGTCTGACACTACCCTCCTCCTACATCTGTGGTCAGTCAAGTATGTTTCGATATGTAACCTCCGTAGCTCAGTGGTTAGCGCACTTGCTGCCTAATCTGGTAACCAAGGTTCAAATCTTGATGGAGGCACACATATGCCTGCCGTATTCAGCTGAAGACTGACTGGCAAATAATGGGCAAAAAGCTATGCTCAGCATTTAGGTTGAACACATACGCTGGTTGAACGAGAATGGATGCTACCTTACCAATGAATATTTTCAAGATGACCACCATAAATAATCTGGCAGTTTTATATTGATATTTTATATATTATACAATTGTATTTGATTTGTGTTTTGCAATATATTTTTATTTAAATCAGGAATATATTGCTCTCCATGAGTCTGTAGCTGGCTTATCGGCTCATCATGTGTGGTTGATATGTTTACTGTAGTCATGTTAACAACTGTTTACTGGGAGTCAACATGTGTATCGGCTCATCATGTGTGGTTGCTATGTTTACTGTAGTCATGTTAACAACTGTTTACGGGGAGTCAACATGTGTAACGGCTCATCATGTGTGGTTGATATGCTTACTGTAGTCATGTTAACAACTGTTTACGGGGAGCCAACATGTGTATCGGCTCATCATGTGTGGTTGCTATGTTTACTGTAGTCATGTTAACAACTGTTTACGGGGAGTCAACATGTGTAACGGCTCATCATGTGTGGTTGATATGCTTACTGTAGTCATGTTAACAACTGTTTACGGGGAGCCAACATGTGTATCGGCTCATCATGTGTGGTTGATATGTTTACTGTAGTCATGTAGACAACTGTTTACGGGGAGCCAACATGTGTAACGGCTCATCATGTGTGGTTGATATGTTTACTGTAGTCATGTTAACAACTGTTTACGGGGAGTCAACATGTGTAACGGCTCATCATGTGTGGTTGATATGTTTACTGTAGTCATGTTAACAACTGTTTACTGGGAGTCAACATGTGTATCAGCTCATCATGTGTGGTTGATATGTTTACTGTAGTCATGTTAACAACTGTTTACTGGGAGTCAACATGTGTATCAGCTCATCATGTGTGGTTGATATGTTTACTGTAGTCATGTTAACAACTGTTTACTGGGAGTCAACATGTGTATCAGCTCATCATGTGTGGTTGATATGTTTACTGTAGTCATGTTAACAACTGTTTACTGGGAGTCAACATGTGTATCAGCTCATCATGTGTGGTTGATATGTTTACTGTAGTCATGTTAACAACTGTTTACGGGGAGCCAACATGTGTATCAGCTCATCATGTGTGGTTGATATGTTTACTGTAGTCATGTTAACAACTGTTTACTGGGAGCCAACATGTGTATCAGCTCATCATGTGTGGTTGATATGTTTACTGTAGTCATGTTAACAACTGTTTACGGGGAGTCAACATGTGTAACGGCTCATCATGTGTGGTTGATATGTTTACTGTAGTCATGTTAACAACTGTTTACGGGGAGTCAACATGTGTATCGGCTCATCATGTGTGGTTGATATGTTTACTGTAGTCATGTTAACTGTGTTTACTGTGTGGTTGATATGTTTACTGTAGTCATGTTAACAACTGTTTACGGGGAGTCAACATGTGTATCAGCTCATCATGTGTGGTTGATATGTTTACTGTAGTCATGTTAACAACTGTTTACGGGGAGTCAACATGTGTATCAGCTCATCATGTGTGGTTGATATGTTTACTGTAGTCATGTTAACAACTGTTTACGGGGAGTCAACATGTGTATCAGCTCATCATGTGTGGTTGATATGTTTACTGTAGTCATGTTAACAACTGTTTACGGGGAGCCAACATGTGTATCGGCTCATCATGTGTGGTTGATATGTTTACTGTAGTCATGTTAACAACTGTTTACGGGGAGTCAACATGTGTATCGGCTCATCATGTGTGGTTGATATGCTTACTGTAGTCATGTTAACAACTGTTTACGGGGAGTCAACATGTGTAACGGCTCATCATGTGTGGTTGATATGTTTACTGTAGTCATGTTAA
The DNA here is from genome assembly GCA_963678985.1 of Spisula subtruncata. Classification (NCBI taxonomy): domain Eukaryota; kingdom Metazoa; phylum Mollusca; class Bivalvia; order Venerida; family Mactridae; genus Spisula; species Spisula subtruncata. The sequence goes on along the minus strand of OY787660.1, from coordinate 2,104,256 downwards.
CAACTGTTTACGGGGAGTCAACATGTGTATCAGCTCATCATGTGTGGTTGATATGTTTACTGTAGTCATGTTAACAACTGTTTACGGGGAGCCAACATGTGTATCGGCTCATCATGTGTGGTTGATATGTTTACTGTAGTCATGTTAACAACTGTTTACGGGGAGTCAACATGTGTATCGGCTCATCATGTGTGGTTGATATGCTTACTGTAGTCATGTTAACAACTGTTTACTGGGAGCCAAACATGTGTAATGGGCATCTTTACCATCCATAGGTGATAAGTAGGCATGTATTGCTGGAATGTCTAGGTTTTGATGATTGATTAATACGTTAATAACATTCTTTAATTGAGTCAAGTTTGTAAAATATTTTTATGTTGTATGCTGATTGGGATATTTAATAATTTAGTATATTACATTATGTTGTGGGCTTAATAATGTTTTGAGGATATATTTTGTTTAGGTATACATAATGTTTTTTGGCCGGAGAGTACTAGTAATTGATTGATAAAAACATTTTGAAAGAGTAAACAAAATCTCTTTGGAGGCCAAAATAAGCTTTATGGCCATTTTGTGATGAACTAGTCAATGTATTGCAAACACTTGTAATAGATGTCATGTTTTGTTCAGTAAAACAATGGATAATTGCTTGCTTGTAATTAATGTTGTAACACAGTGTTTTTATGTTTAATTGTTGCATAATATTACTACTACAACCTGAACTCTTATTGTCTTTAATGTATCATGTTTCTATCATAGAATTTCTGTTTATATAACTTACTTTTCTTTTAAAGAATAAAAAAAATATTTAAGAGTATCTTTAGTCTTGGCTTCTATTGTTATTACTCAGAATTTCAAAGTAACAGTCGTGTTAATACAGTACAAAATGTCATTGATAGCATCATCTATGGAAAAAATCATCTTATTATATTGAATACCAAGGTTGTTCTGCCTGGATAGCCTAGTGGCAAGATTGTCTTATTCAAGTGGAAGAGGTCTAGACTTGACAGCAGGCATGTTTCCAGTCAATCAAATTTGGACTTAGTAAATTTCCATTGCTTGCTGATCAGCACCTGCATTGCCATAGCCAAATCAGTGACTGTCGTAGATATAATGTTTGTCATGACAGGTAAAATTTTCATTTTTTGCAACCTGAATTTCTCATGCAACATTTATAACACTGGAATGCATCAAACAAAACAGGTATACATCTGGTACCTTGTCATAAGTAAGAAAATGGTTAATTTCAATAATACTAAGAACATCTATGTGTATCAATCATACGGTTTTTGAGTTTCATTGCCTTTACAGATCTGTAAAAACATCTTGCAGCAGTAGAGGTTATCTACTAGCTCCTAATTGAAACTTGAATTAACAAGTGTTATAAAGTGTTGGTCAACTGTAAATATGGTGTTAATGAGCTGTCACTATCAGGGCTCACATATACCATCTTTGTCACAAAACTGATCACTCGAACTACTTTCAGTGTCCTTGAACACCCGAACCAAATACGGCAGTAGCTCGGACCACATATAGTGTGCTCTATCAAACAGCCGCTGTCCTACAGTAAACTCTCGGCTGATATTGAAGTATAACTGACTATCCAACGTATATTCAGGCCATAATGTTCCTATACCTACATCTTCTGGTTCATTTGGGTTCCTGAAATTATATACATTCACAAATAGGCATCCTACAAAATCGATTGACACTATATTGCTACATGTATCTGAAAAAATCAACATACGAGATTAATGTCATTTCTCGTATGTAAATAGTTTTAGACTAAGATATTTCATTAGAATAATATAGGAACAATTGTGCAAACAGAACTCCATAGCAAATGCGACAACAATTTAAAAGTTGGATAACTTTATATTCTACATGCAGCAAAGGTATAAATGTGCTTCACAGCAAACCTACTCACCCAGATTTGGCGAAGTTGGACCACATAATAATTATCTTCTTGGACAATTCCAACTCCCAATCTTCAGGTTCCTCGCCATATGGATGAGTCCAAGCTGTAAACCCATCATCGGAACTGTCGTAGCCGAACAAAAACGCATACTCATTACCGTGCTGTGCACCTCTGACATTTGGAGGGGTTGGTAAAATTTGTTGAGACGATATGGCGTCAAACATATACAAGAATGTTCGAGACTTTCTCTGGGATGTTGACCTTTCAGCGTGAAGTTTGATAAAGTCTATAGTCTGGAAATTGAAAACGTAATCGGAGCTTAACTTTATAAACGAGTAAAACGCACTTTCGTCGTCATCCGGGTTACTCCAATCGGTATATTCAAATGTAACAAGTTTTCTGACAGCTTCAGGAACGTTGTCACCGAACATTACACGTAGAATTTCTGGTGTAAGATCATTTTCATACGTCTGTCGGTTAGTTGTGTAAGTTACAGTGTTGTGGACCCCAACAAATCCTGTTATCATCATAAGCCCTTCCATAGATGTCAGTCCGGTCATGACGTCGTAGCTTTGAAATAAAGCACGCCTTTCTTTGGCTACATCAGAAGAGCCGTGAAGGAGTTGTAATGGAGCTACCGGCACAAAGTCCCCATCGACGCTCACCGTAAAGTCCATTGGGAACTTTATGAATTTATTATGAGGGTCGTTATAAACGGCCATGAAATCTTCGTCAGAAACTCTTCTTAAACATTTGGCAAGCGCCTTCGAGTCCATATCGTCACATCCTACAAGTTCACCCAAACGTCTTGCATTGTTCAATGGATCAGGTTGGAAGGCGCATGGGTTATGTATAGCTCCACTCTGAGGAATTGCACGTTTGATGATGCCTTTGTTTCCTGGAAATAACGTCTGATACAGAACGCTAGCGCCACCTGCCGATGTTTCAATTAGTGTAATTGATTCAGGATCACCCCCAAATGCCGCTATATTTTCATGTACCCACCTTATAGCCATGTGTTGATCAAACAAACCGTAGTTACCCGACATATTATCATCATCCGTGCTGAGAAATCCAAATATTCCAAGTCTATAGTTTATTGTCACGACTATAACTTTACCAAGAACTGCCAGATAGTCACCCGGATAGATACTAGACGTGCCACCAACAAAACCTCCTCCATGAATATAAACCATCACAGGAAGTGGTCCATCAGACTCAACAATAACTGGTGCATAAATATTCAAAAAGAGACAATCATTGGCAGACATGCTCGCAAACTTTGTATCTTCACTTGGTGGTTTTCGTACCCCACCTAAATCCATCGCAAGCTGTAAGCAAGTGGCTCCAAAATGCGTGGCGTCGTACACTCCATTTATTTGTGTTTTATGTTTTGGCTTCTGGAAGCGTAATTCTCCTACAGGTGGCTCAGCGTATGGTATACCCAGAAATCTATGAACCTTGGCTGGTTTTCCGTTAGCTTCAAATGATCGAACATACCCTCGCAGTGTCCCAATACTTGTTTCTACTTCTACAGTTTCTTTAAGCTCCACAAAATGCACAATATTCAAAACACTAAACACAAGACACACCAGTTTAACCAGCAACATAATTGGGATCTGATTCCCTGCACAGCTGCAGCAATAACAATAATGCACTGTATTGCAAATATGTAAGATATACTTTAAGTACAGGTGTATGTGACTTTCGTGCAAGGTTATTCACCATGTATAATAATAAATTTTGCTATGTGTGCAGTGTTTATTTCATGATAACACACTTATGCTGATAAGATTTTTTTCAAGTACATGCGAACTGCATTTTAAGCGTTGCACGTTCATTCGATTAAATGAGTGTATTTACAAATGTCATGGTTTAAATGCTTATCAAACGCGAACGCACCCCCTTTTTCGCCAAAGTAGTCTTTTTCGAGGGTGAAATATATTCACTTTATAACATATCATTCGCTTCGCTCGCCAAAAAACATTTAATTATTAATAATCATGGCCGTAACTAGGGGGTGCGTCAGGTGCGAACCAAGTCAAAGTTGTTTTTCTTAAGGAGGCAATTTGTTTACAATTTTTTTTGTATTTTTTCAAGCTCGCTAAGTTCGCTAAACGGTGAATAATATGTGCCTCCGTAGCTCAATGGTTAGTGCGCTTGCCGTCTAATCTGGCGACCCGGGTTCAAATCAGGGTGGAGATACTTATGTATGCCTGCCTTGTTTCAGTAGAAATAAAGCAAATAAAGGCTATGCTCGGCATAATTCATTTTTTTATTCAATAACATCATGTTACATTTTTATGAGACCAACCTCGTATCTATGGAAGCCATGGGGGCACTTTTGACTTTTGACTTGTGAGTTGAGGAGGCCCTGAAGGGCACTTGACTCGTGGCTTGCGGCTTGGATCTTTAATTGTTTCTTCGGCTTATGTGTGGGCATTGCTCAATGTAGTTGTTAGGAATATGTAATATTATTTCCCATCCCATTCCTACCTTGTCCATTGTTTAAACAAGGTCAAGTCGTGGTTGTGCGTCTTTGGGTCGCATAGCGTTAGGTCACTGTCCTTGGTGTTTTAAACTCGGTCACGCCATGGGGTTGTTGTGCCTCATTTGGTCGCCGTTTTGGCACGGGTTTCTGTGGGCATTGCTCACGGTGGTTGTGTCGTGGTGTTTCCGATTTCTGTGCTCGGCTGGTTGGGTTGAGTGCTATCGTCCCTGTCGGATTTTCTCATACCTTTTTTGTGACTTGTGAATTGTTTCATTATATCAATAAATATACGCGCATATCTTGTGGAATATTACATCCTGCCATTATCTGTCACGTAGCCACCATTATCCAATTCATCATAGACACCTTGCACAAAAACACATATGTTTGGCCTTATTGTTTATGTGACCGAGGTAAGTGAGGTGACATTTAAATTATAAATATTTTGTCTAGATTTTTCATAGATATAGTGTATTTAACCAATGTTGAATTATCACGTACGAAGCAAAACGTAACATATTTCTGTTAATATCTTACTTTGTGTGTAGTTTTGTCATTCTTCTATCCTTTCTCATGGATATTTTAGAAGGTAAAATTACCGTAGTATGGATAAATCATTGCTATATAAATAGTGACAGAAAAATGTACGAAACGGATCACAGTAAAACAGAAATTTCATATAAACCTACGTCTCCATTTCCGATATATTAGCGACCTAGCCAGCATTATCATCCAGGCATCTTTATCCGATCCAGCGGTCATTACACGGATACAGACCATGGCTTCGCTTTCTGAACTTTAAACCATTCAAGTTATTATGCATAAGAAATATGCACGTGATTGAAATAGGGGTGAGACACGAATTGTGAGCTCCGAAGAAATTGCTAAATTATTGGATAATAAGATAGTGTTGTGGAATATAAAATATACCAAGTTAAAGTGTAAGATATGAGGATTATTTTGGTGAAATCAGTGATTTGAAATGAGGAAGAAAAAATGTCATAAAAGGAAGAAGAAAAGTGAAAGTGATGATGAAATAAACATAAGTAAATATAGCAAATGTGATCAGTCCCCGGGCGATAAAGGCAATTCAATACGGATTAGCGAGATTTTGAGTGAGACGAATTCAGTATTGTATGACGATTCAGTTTTATACGACGAAGCGGACAATAGCTTAACACAGGTAAATGTTTCCGTAGACAATCAATATAGTGCACTCGACGATTTAACGGAAAGTACCGAACAGCTAGAAATGGCGGCCAAAAATAACTCCACGGGCCCCACCACATCTGATATTGTTGCATGGATGAGTAAAATTGATATGAAATTAGCTGACATAGACAAGAGACTAAGTACGCTAGATTCCCTCGAGAAAAAAGTCGATGATTTTGACAAGGAATTCAAAAAAATGTGGGTACATATTGATAATATATCCAAGGTAAACGAAGAGAGAATTAATAAAACTGAGAGTAGGGTGTTTTCGGTAGAGATCGAGACTGATGCTGCAACCAAGCGCATTGAACAATTAGAAATTGAACGAAAGTCATTGCAAGACACAGTCACATACTTACAATCACAATCCATGAGAAATAACCTTATCTTTGGTAACATACCGGACGACCCAAACGAGAAACCTGAGAGAACGGAAGCCATTATAAGAACATTTCTTGTCGAAAAATTAAAAATAGCGAAAGATACCGTGGACAGCATCAAGACAGAGAGGGTACACCGCATGGGTGATCCCAGAAATCCAACCGGAAATCAGGGCCGCCCGCGACGCATAGTCTGTAAGTTCAACATGTTCCCCGATCGCGAAATGGTGAGGAAGCTTAGTCATAGACTTAGAGGCACAAATTACTATATCACAGAACAGTTCCCAGCGGAAGTGGCAGACAAGCGGAGAGTCCTCGTCAAGCGTATGAAGGAAGAGAAAGCTAAGGGTAATACGTCATGGCTTTCTTACGATACTCTGTACGTGAACGGTAAACCAGTGAAAAATACAAGCAGCTGAGAAGTGCCGGATGGGTTAAAGTGCATAGTATGGAACTGTAATGGTCTGTCTTTGAAGAAGAGAGCAGATCCAGGATTTACCAAACTGTTGACTGAATATGACTTGATTATTCTATCGGAATCATGGACTTGTAAATCTAGTACAATTGATCTTGACGGATATTGTTCTTTTAATTTATACAGAAAGTTTAGACATAAGAACGCTAAAAGGAATAGCGGCGGTTTTGTTGTATATGTAAGAAATCACTTAAAAGATGGTGTAACACTAGTGAAGAATGTGCATGATACTATTGTCTGGTTTAAGCTACATAAATCTTTTTTCAATACATGTCAAGATACTTACCTCGCAGCTGTATATTTATGGGCAGATAACTCACCTATTGTTAACATTGTTGATACTGACTTGTTCAATAGTTTACAGTCTGATATATTGTATTTTGAAGCCAGGGGAAATGTGCTTGTTGCAGGCGACTGTAATGCTAGAACAGCGTGTAAATCTGATTATATTATATGTGATAGGTATATCCCAGAAATAGACAACGAAGACTATAAGATAAATGAACCATTACCAAGATATTCACAAGATAAGGGAAGTAACTCGCACGGAAATAAATTACTAGACATTTGCAAAAGTACATCCCTGTCGATAGTCCATGTGACAGACCGAAATCCATTACCAAATTGGTGAACAGATCCAACAATAATTTTCGGTTAGCTTGATATCTAAGCTGTCCGAAATCAGTTGATGGACTTGCGGGACATTTTGCCAAATGACCTTTTGGCGGCCATCTTTAAAGATGGCCGCCTTTATTTTAAGCAAGCAGAGGGTTTAGGAAAACTTCGATTATTCCTCACTCACATGGACATTCGGCTTGTAATATGTCTTAAAATGTTTGCAATTGAACCCCGCATGTGGTAATATATAAATATAAATATTATAACATGGTTATTAATTAATAATTATTGATTTTTTAAGGAAATTTTGATATTTTTCGATTTTTGTCGTTAATTTTTCTCTTTCAAATCGGATCTGAGTGTGTATTTGACCATTTGTTGATTGTTATATGCAAAGGTTGGTTATAGGCGTCCATAATAAACATTACATTGACAGATTTTCATTTGAAATTCCTTCATTAGCCAGGAATATCGGATTACAGAAAGTTGGTTCATAGTCAAGTCTATAAATGGGATATTTAGGTTATATCCGGCACTGGATTGTATAGTAAATATGTTTTTGTTTTTCTGTTAGGGAATATGTTGCAATTGAAGAATATGAATGATGACCAGCTGTCATCATTGAGAATTTTGTGAAAATCAAGATGGCGTCCAAAATGGCCGCCAAAATCGGAACAAACAATCAGAGATGCCAGAAATTAGTTACACATTTCTTTTCTGCCGATTGGTTGTAGTTATAATGTTTTAAACACATGTATTTATATTTTATTTATCGTTATTCGTCGAATAAAATATTGTGGGATGGCATCCATGTCGGCTGAAATCAAAATGGCGGTTACAGCAGCCGCAATAATTGACATATTGATATATTCTATTAAAACATTTAAATGATTTTTGTTGATATCTGAATTAAAATAGTTAACTAACATTCAAATAAAAGTTCGATTCGACTCAATTGACCCGTTGCCTTATTCAAAATGGCGTCCAAGATGGCTGCCAAAATCAGGAAATAGGTGTCACACCGGTGAATTTTCTGCCATTGGAATTAATGCAAAATGACCCAAATTCGCATCTCTCCCTCCGTTTCACTGACATTCCGGGTGATTTTCTGTGGCCGTTTCCATAAAAAGCAATCCCTGTTATCCAAAATAAGCTGGAGAAAATGGCATGTCGATAGTTTCGTTTTCGAGCTACTGCAGGGATTCTGGAAGGACAACGCTATTTTCCATGCCTCAAAAGCTGACTTGACCGAAGCACACATACATTGTCAGTCTTCAGCCAGGGAAAGATAATTCAGAAAAATATCAATTAAACACTCTTAAAAGTTAGCATGCAGGTCATATTTGATCTACATTCATGTAATTTGGCCAACAATCAGCATTTTCCACATTAAAACAGTGCTTCAACAGACATATATCAAATTTTTGAAAGGGACTATTTTAGCATACTACGACCCGGAAGTACTTTCCACCGGTGTGACACCAATATGTCGGTGGTGCAAGATATTAGTTACATAAATTACTATTGTTGCTAATTGGCAGTTGCGTAGATGTTAAACATATTATCTATTCAATCATAGCATTATTAATTGTTTGCAATTAATTAAGATAGCATACTAAGAAATCAACAACCGGCTGTAATGGCCATCATAATTGCTGAATAAGCATATTTTATTAAAATCGTATAGTGTGTTCAAATAGTTTTTACTTGTATTGAACATTATATTTAGCAGTCATGCAGTATGGTTTAACTTCAAAATGGCACTGTCACTGTCGACAATGCTCATGGATCTGGTTCTAGAGTTTCCAACCAAAGTAACCAATAAACTGCATGATACTGCTTGTTGTGCTAAAGTACCATTTGACGAATTGCGTCCAATATGCTGAACTGCCTCCAGAAGACAAATATTTTCCCTAGTCGATCCTTTGCCGAATTTGCGTATTCAAGGATTGATTTGACATGTGTCTGGAAACATCGTACCCTAATCTGTTTCGATAGTTTGTCAAGTTTGTCCAGAAGAAGGCGATGCTGTTGTTGGCTTTCCTCACAATGGTAGCAACACTGGTACTCATGGATACCTCATCTATGTATACTCCGAAGGACTTATTTCTGCCACAACTTGTAACGTGTCATGCTGTTGTGGATGAAAAACGGAGTTTTAACACGAGTTCTCTTCCTAGTGATGCGGGTGACCATATACTTGCAAGGATTAAATGACATCAACCATGGACCCTCCCATTCATTGATGTAGTCCGTCATCTTGTTAGGCTTAAGCGTTTTCTTTAATAATTACCCTGTTCAAGAGGTTGTCAGCAAGCAGATGGTAAGTAGATGTTGCATGAATTAGAAGTTGGTAGATATAAGATATACACCAGGAAAAAAGCTGATCCCTGAGGTACGCCTGGTGTGACTGGTGCTGTGTTAGTGGACTGTTCTACGACCAGTTCATGTTGGGTTCTGATTGCAAGAATTATGTTAGTACTATTCCTGCCGATATTGTAATCATTCAGTTTGCTGGCTTGCCTGTCCTTAGACCGAAGGCTTTGTTGAAGTCCCGAATGACGGGCCAATCTGATCTCCACCATCTAGGTAACAATTGTAGTTGGTTATGGAGTGCAGCTGGCTCTCAGTGAATATCTTTCTGAACCATGTTGTTAAGTCAGCTAGTATCTATAACGTGTCAAGAAGGGCCATGATCTGGCTTTGAAGTGCTCGACCAGTTCACTTCACGCAGACTTGATTGAGATGGACCAGTAGTTGCTAGGTCGCTATCAATTGGTCTCCCGTTTTGATGATGGGTGTGACGCTCTAGTCTGATGGGAGTATAGAGTATAGAATGTTGTTTGGAATCGTTGATTCATGCGGACCGTGACCAGTTATATTCTTTCTCACATCCAGTTTGTCCTCAAATCAGTCGTTCGTCATACACTATCATCCCAGTGTATGCGATGAACTTTCTGGTCTTCCGCAGATCATCAGTGTCTCCATAGAGCTTCTCTTGAAGAGTTGTGTCTGTGGGCCACGTTGCAGTTCGATCCTGGTTGTGCCTTCTGCATCTTTGGAGGACATGCTCGACAGATCGGAGATGGCACCATTTTGTACTTCCGATACATGTGATGGTTCAGCCTGTTGTGCCGTGAGCGTAGTCGTACCATAATCACTTGTTCTGACCTGTTAAGGCGATGGTAGGGATCAACATTTTGTCTTGGTCTTGTGAAGTTCTTGATAATGGTAACTTTCCCTTTATATCTCACATGTACTGGTGGTTGTGCTGATTGTGCTCCCAGTTTTGCCAATTCATCTGCTGTTTCATTTCCAGGCATTCCACAGTGGACAGGAATCCACTATAGGGCTAGTTTGCAGTAAGTACTAAGGTTATGTAGTATTTTAGCTAGTTCTGGTGTTTTGTTGTGAGCTTCGGTCAACGCTCTGTAGTTACTGCAGGGCTTCCCTGTGGCTCTGTGATGTCTCTCTTTGTTGCCTGGTGTATATTGGATGAAGATTTCAGCACCTCCATCTTTTATAGCTTTGGTGGCTGAGCCATCAGTATAGACTTGGGTCCATATCTCAGGAGGGTATTCTTGCTTATCATGGCTAGTGTCAGGTTCCTTCTAACACATTCATCTTCTTGCTTGCCTAGCTCGAGTTGAGGGACTTGGAGTCTCACAGTTACTGCAGACAGATCATTTGCTAATGAGTTGACTATATCAAATTATTTGTCTGACTTCTTGGTTTCGTGTACAAAGCTGCTTCGCTTGATCCGAGTTTTGGTAAATCCAGCTAATCTTGTTGCCATTGGGTGGTTCGGTATTGATCTAAACTTCTCTGCTTGAAGCATGACTTTGGCTTGCCTTCGTTTGTATAATGGCTGGATACCAGTGAACTTTTCCATAAATTCAATCGGTTTAAACTTCGAAGCACCAGTCATTATGCACAACGCTTAGTTCTGGACCTTGTCGAGAGCTTGGCTGTTTATATCCAGTTTGTCTATACTGAAGTTGTGCAAAATGCCCACTTCTTTACCATGGACGTTTGACATTTCTGATTACTACTAACAATGGTTGGAAAAACGTGGGATGGTATATGGGGTTATAATTTTATATGGTACGTTGGCATAGTCTCTGAAATAACATTCATAATGTGTCAATTTCAGTGGAGGAGAAAAGTGCTAGGCAAGGTCAATGCTGACGCCATGGACCATGCTTATGATGGTAATATCAGCCTTCTTCTGAGTGTCGTCCTTGTCGAGGTATTCCGTCTTGCTGCTGTGGTCCTCGCCACTATGAATACACGGTGGTACATACTATTGATCGTACTTGACTTAAGGATAAGGACAGCCAACCAGATAACACCATAGTAAACACTTGGTCAGTTACAGGCGATGTGACTATGTGGCTATCCTTATTCTCCAATAAGATAAGATTAGTATTGAATACCACTCCCATTTGAACATACATGATTGGCAACCATCTTAGAAGTCACATCAAATATACTGCACATAAAGTGTTCTAATGTTACAGAAGATCTATATTTTTAACCTATAGCAGTATTCACATTTACACATTCCATTACGATACATGTTTTAATACAATTTTTCAGTTTGACATACTTGTATGCGGCGGCCATTGTGTCACAATTATGATTTCGGCCTACATTGATACCATTTTAAACGGGATATGTCGATCACCAAATAGATATAATGATATATTTTATACAGTGTATTTAAGTTGTAATTATGTTTGCAAAACTTACACTACTATCGATCACAAAAGTATCAATTTGTAACTTCCTGGGACCACTAACTAATTATTTAATTGATTTTGGAAGCCATTTTGTCCGCCATTTTGAATCAACTAATTGTTCAATGCTTAAAACTCAAAGATTTCTTGGAGCATTTATTACATATTACTGTTCAACAATTTATTTTACACCACTTCAACATAAATTGTGATAAAAACAAATTATTTTCCTAACAGCTTGTCAGCCACCATGTTGATTCCAGCCATCACGGATGCCTTTTTACATTCACTAACTCAGTCAATAATATTGAAATAAATAAATAATTATGTTCTAAACGTTTAAACTACAACCAATCTGCAAATAAAACGATCTGATCATAATTTCTGGAACCACTGATTGTTTTTCTGAATTTTGGCGGCCATCTTGGACGCCATCTTGATTTTCACAAAATGCTCAATGATGACAGTAATGAATTTTTCATATTCTTTAATGACAACACATGCCTAACAGAAAAAACAAAAAATATTTACTATACAATCCAATGTCGAGTATAACCTAAATATCCCAATTATAGACTTGGCTATTAATAAACTTTCTGTTATCCGATATTCCTGGCTAATGAAGGATTTTCAGATGAAAATCTCTCTGTCAATGTAATGTTTATTATGGACGCCTAGAACCAACCTATGCATATAACAATCAACAAATGGTCAAATACACACTCAGATCCGATTTGAAAGAGAAAAATAACAACAAAAATAAAAAAATATCAAAATTTCCTTAAAAAATCAATAATTATTAATTAAAAACCGCATTTAAATATTTATATTTATATATTACCACATGCGGGGTTCAATTGCAAACATTTTAAGACATATTACAAGCCGATATCCCATGTGAGTGAGAAATAATCGAAGTTTTCCTAAACCCTCTGCTTGCTTAAAATAACGGCGGCCATCTTTAAAGATGGCCGCCAAAAGGTCATTTGGCAAAATGTCCCGCAAGTCCATCAACTGATTTCGGACAGCTTATATATCAAGCTAACCGAAAATCATTGTTGGATCTGTTCACCTCTTTGGTAATGGATCTTCAATTTTCAAGACCTGGGACATGGACTACGATAGCTAACGGCAGATTAGGGTCCGACTTTGGTATTGGTAAATGTACTTGTTATAATAGCCAAGGTACAAGTGTGATAGATTACCTTTTACTGAATCAATGTAACTTTAATCTGATTAGCAATTTTTCAATTGGTGATTTTACTGCATTTAGCGACCATGCACCATTCTATTTTGATATAGTATGCAATAACAAGCCAGTAAATATAGATGATTCAACAAGTGAATACATTTCATGGAGTCAGGATAAAAAAGATAAATACCGTAATGGGTTAATTGCATGTTTACCACGTTTAAATCAAATCGTAGATAATTACAATAGCAATGATTCAGAAAGTGTTAATAGTTTAGTTACGGAATTCACCGACGTAATACGAAACGTTGCTGATACCTTGTTCGTCAAACATCGAGTAGTGAGACAGAAATTTGAAAGCGGGTATATAGACGATAGCAAAAAGTGGTTCGACGAAGATTGTCGCGAAGCAAAACGATCTTATAAGCATGCTTTGTATCAGTTTAATCAATCACGAAGAGATATCGATCGACAAGAATTATGTAGATTAAAACGGATTTACAAAGTTCTAGTACGCAAGAAATCGAGGTCTTATAATTTGAAACGTGCGAACGAATTCGAAACACTTAAAAAGCGGAAGCCGAAAGATTTTTGGCGATATTTTAATAACAATAAAACAAATAAGAGTAAAAATGAGGAGGTACCTTTGTCTGATTTTAAATCTTATTTCGAAAACATGTTTAAAAACAATGTGTTTAACGGACACGGTGAATCTGAAACGTTTAACCAAAATAATGATTTTAATGATAATTCAATATTTTCGGAACTTGATGAAAACATAACCCTGGAAGAAGTTAAAAAAGCTATTCGATCTCTAAAGCGCAATAAAGCGTCTGGGGAAGATAAATTATTAAATGAATACTTCATCGAAGCTAGTGATATATTATCGGGTTATATAACTGATATATTTAATAACATTTTATCAGCAGGTATTTATCCAGAAAATTGGACCAGGGGTATAATCGTTCCCATCTTCAAAAAGGACCGTAAAGACGAAGCTAGTAGCTACAGGGGCATAACTCTGCTGAGTAATTTTTCAAAGCTATTTACAGCAGTATTAAATAATAGAGTATCTAAATGGTGCGAAGAAAATGATAAAATTTCTGACGCACAGTTCGGCTTCAGACCGGGTAGATCAACCATTGATGCAGTATTTATACTTAACTCCATTATACAGAAAATGCTTAATGAAAACAAGAGACTATATAGTACATTTGTAGATCTAAAACAATGCTTCGATACTATTTGTAGGAATGGGTTATGGTTTAAACTCTATAATTCGGGACTGCAAGGAAAATTATTACGAATTGTACGTAATATGTATCAATCGGTAAAATCATGTGTAAGACAGTGTGGTAATTTTTCAGATTTCTTTGAAATATCTGTAGGACTAAGACAAGGGGAAATTCTTTCACCTATCATGTTTTCGTTGTTTGTAGAAGACTTGGAACTTTATTTACAAGACAAGCATACTTTGGGAATAACGTTAAACGATATTTGTCTCATACTTTTACTGTTCGCAGATGATATGGTAATTCTAGGATTAACACCGGAAGATTTACAAAACTCTATAAACCGTCTATCTGACTATTGTAATAAATGGGGATTAAAAGTAAATGTTGCTAAGACAAAGGTAGTTGTTTTTAGAAAACGAGGAAGACTAAAAAGAAATGAGCACTGGTATTTTGAAGGGCAGGAACTGGAATCAGTTAACGATTTTAATTACCTTGGAGTTACCTTTAACTACACAGGTAATTTTAATCTCAACGCACAAACCCTGCATGGAAAGGGATTGAGATCGTTAAACGTTTTAATTTCAAACCTTAAAAAGTATAATACTAAACCTAAAACAGCTATGCAGTTATTTGATTCCCTAGTAACATCAACAGTCACATATGGTTGTGAAATATGGGGGTTTTCTAAATCAAAATTACTAGAAAATCTACACACCAAGTTCTGCAAAATCGTTTAAGGAGTCCGACAAAACGCATGTAACGCAGCAATATATGGCGAACTGGGGAGGTATCCACTTTACATTACGAGATACACAAAAATAATAAAATATTGGTTAAGAGTTATTAACAGTGAAAATATCTTCATACAAACAGTTAAACAATTTTCGCTAGATGATGTTAATAATGGGTTTTGCAATTGGTTCTCCGAAGTAAAACAACTATTGTCCAGACATGGGTTTTTGTACATATGGAACGACCCTCCTCGCGCTAAAGATTCAAATGCATTTGTATCAAATTTCAAACAACGTCTTATTGACGAATACCTACAGGAATGGCGGGAAAATTTAAATGCAAATAATGTTCTCATACTATACAACTCATTGAAAGATTCTTTTGAAATGTCAAGTTATCTAGACGCGATAGTATCGGCAAAACTCAGATCGCAATTAACTAAAATCCGCATATCGGCTCATTGTCTGAGAGTACATACTGGTAGATATGAAAGGGAACGCGTTGATAGAAAAAATCGAGTTTGTCAAATCTGCGGTACGAATGTAGTCGAGGACGAATTTCATTTCATTTTCGAATGTTCAGTTTATAACAATCTAAGAACGAAATATATAAAACCGTACTACAGAACTAGAAAAAGCATGTATAAATTAACACTGTTGTTGAACACTACAAATAAAGCAGAACTTTTGTCATTATGTAAATTTATCAAAGAATCATTAGCTATACGCACCCAACAATTAAGTGTACAATAGTTAAATAATAAATAAATGTCAACTTTTAAATATTTTGTTAAGTTATGTTTTTCATTGTAAATAAAAATGTGTTACGTTCAAATCGTCATTATATAGATAAACATGTATCTGTAAATAAATATTTTTGAAATGTAAATTATGAATGCAACTACTATTACTTATACAAACCATTACAGCTTGAACTGATTACTTTTTGAAATCATAGTGATCAATTCATCTTCATATTTTGTAACTTTATTAAACATATTTAGTCCATCCACAATAGTAAATTTTGCCTTAAAGGAAGTATTAAATTGTATGTTTGTCTTTTCATCAACTATATATTATGTTCTTCGTGTATTTTTGTTTGATGTTTATCAATGTTTAGTATCGATATATATATGTTTCATTCTTATTTCATCACGTTTATTTTATGTTGTATATATATGTTTGTTTATCATGAGAAACTGTACAGTTTAAATGAATAAACTATCTATCTATCTATAAGTCAGTAATTAAATTATGATGGAATGGTTAAATCAAATACACTAAGTAAAATGTACAAAGAAATAAGAACACGTTTGCGTGAAAATTTTAATATGACACACAAACAAATTAATAGAATGGGTGCATTTGCCATTTGCACGCAAGCATATGTAATTTACATACATAGAGTAAGGATAGACTCAAGAAAAAAGCACAAAGACGCAATGCCATGGTAGATGCATTTAGTTTAAAACGAATGAAACAAGTCATTATGTAATTGTCACTTAACAGTATGCACGAAACATGATAAGATGTATACAAAGGCACACACCAAGGCAACAAGACAACAGAAAAAAGCACACTCCATGGGCACTGTTTTATCAAAGGACTTACGAACATTTTAAACTTACGCTCAAATTTAAATTTCTTATATTGCGTTTACATCTACAAATGAGGCAAATATATTGTCTAAAATCATTAGCTGAATTAATTAACTGATGATTTTACCTATCGCCTAACCAGAATTTGAAGCAGTTACATAATTATAAAGGATTCAAACTTGAACGTAAGTTTTCGATTACCGTAAATCCTTTGATAAAACAGTGCCCTTGTGTTTAAAACGAACAACAAATAAGAACAGTCACAATACAAATGTTTGTCCGTATGACTTACAATTTAAAAAATAAAGATGATAACTTACACATCCATAACAAATCGTTTATATCATCGTTTACATACACCTTAGTCTTATCAGTATAATTATACACTTTATCTATGTGAATAACCTTGTACGGTACTAAAGCTGTAATATACCTCTATAAAAAATAGAATTTTACATGTACAGGTGTACATGAAAATGTATTAGTATACAGTACACAACAGAGAAAGTACAAAGGTATAGAAGAAGACCGAACTATGTTGCTTATAAAATTGGTGTGTCTTGTGCTAAGTGTTTCGGATATTGTGCATTTTGTGGAGCTTAAGGAAACTGTAGAAGTAGAAACAAGTATTGGGACACTGCGAGGGTATGTACGATCATTTGATGCTTACGGAAAACCAGCCAAGGTGCGTAGATTTCTGGGTATACCATACGCTGAACCACCTGTAGGAGAATTACGCTTCCAGAAACCAAAACGTAAAACACGAATGAATGGAGTTTACGACGCCACGCACCTCGGAGCAGCATGCTTGCAGCTTGCACTGGATTGGGGTGGTAAACGAAAACTACCAAGTGAAGCAACAAAGTATGCGAGAATGTCTGCCAATGATTGTCTCTTTTTGAATGTTTATGCACCAGTTGTAGATGATTCTAGTGGACCACTACCTGTGATGGTTTATATACATGGAGGAGGTTTTGTTGTTGGTACATCAAGCATATTTCCGGGGGACTATCTTGCATTCCTTGGTAAGGTTATAGTCGTGACAATAAACTATAGACTTGGAATATTTGGATTTCTCAGCACGAGTGACGATAATATGCCGGGTAACTACGGTTTGTTTGATCAACACATGGCTATAAGGTGGGTACATGAAAATATTGCGGCATTTGGTGGTGATCCTGACTTGGTTACATTATTTGGTGTTTCGGCAGGTGGCGCTAGCGTTCTATATCAGACTTTGTTTCCAGGCAACAAGGGTATCATCAAACGTGCAATACCCCAGAGTGGAGCTATACAGAATCCTTGGGCATTCCAACCAGATCCAGTGAACAATGCAAGACGTTTGGGTAAACTTGTTGGATGTAACGATATGGATCCAATGATACTAGCCAAATGTTTAAGAGGAGTTTCTGACGATGCTTTTATGGCTGTTTATAACGACCCTAGGAATAAATTCATAAAGTTTCCAATGGACTTTACAGTAAGCGTTGATGGGGTCTTTGTGCCAGAAGCTCCTTTAGAACTCCTTCACGGCTCTTCTGATGTGGCCAAAGAAAGGCGTGCTTTATTCCAAAGCTATGACGTCATGACCGGACTGACATCTATGGAAGGACTTATGATGATAACAGGATTTGTTGGGGTCCACAACACTGTAACTTACACTACTAACCGACAGACTTATGAAAATGAACTTATACCAGAAATTCTACGTGTAATGTTCGGTGACAACGTTCCAGAAGCTGTGAGAAAACTTGTTACATTTGAATACACGGATTGGAGTAACCCGGATGACGACGAAAGTGCGTTTTACTCGTTTATGAAGTTAAGCTCCGATTATGTTTTCAATTTCCAGACGATAGACTTTATCAAACTCCACGCTGACAGTTCAACATCTCAGATCAAGTCTCGAACATTCTTGTATTTGTTTGACGCTATATCGTCTCAACTTAAGTTACCAACCCCTCCAAATGTCAGGGGAGCACAGCACGGCAATGAATATGCATTTTTGTTTGGTTATGATAGTTCCGATGAAGGATTTACTTCTTCGACTCATCCGTATGGCGAGGAACCAGAGGACTGGGAGTTAGACTTGTCCAAGAAGATTATCGCTTTATGGTCGAACTTTGCTAAATCTGGGTGAGTAGGTAATGCTGTATGGGTGTTATCAAAGACTGTGACATATCAAATACTTTTAAAAAATAGCAATGGTGTATGTTTATGTTTCCTTGACTTGTCGCTTAGTATTGAGGGATGTTACATGTAACTAGCTCAGTGCTGAAGAATATGCGGCATAAGTATTGTCTTAGATATAAAGTTAAGTTAAGTTACCAATTTTCTAGGGCTCTTTTCAGCCGATAGGCCGCTCAAGCACCCTTTGACATTTAAACTTCCCCTGGCCATTGGGCTACATATGGAAACCTACACTCGTGTCTCCCTGGGGAGACTATTTCTCTCCTGTGGTGTGGCTGCCAACATCGAGCTGCGGCGGCGCCCAGGAATAGACACTGCCCAACAGGTACCATTTTACACCATGGTGGAGTGGAGCTGTGGGTCTTGCTCAGAGAAATTAACTAGTGGTCCAGAGAGGAATCGAACCCGGGACCTCTCGATCCCGAAGCGCGCGCCCTACCTCTAGGCCACCGCTACCCACTATAAAACTTTTAGACCGAATAAATATTTTCAAATAGCAATTATATACTAGCATAACGTTTTGCAAAATCAGTGTTTATTTGGCTTTGTGGCTATGTGCACTTTCGTGTGACAATCGTTAGTTTTACACAAAAACTATGAACAACTATTCATGTAAATGTATATTATTTCAGGAACCCAAATGAACCAGAAGATATAGGAACATTATGGCCTGAATATACATTGGATAGTCAGTTATACTTGAATATCAGTAGCGAGTGTACTGTGGGACAGAGATTGTTTGATAGAGCACACTATTTATGGTCCGAGTTGCTGCCGTATTTGATTCAGGTGTTCAAGGACACAGAGAATAGTTTAACTGATGAAACTGATCAGTTTTGTGACAAAGATGGTATTTGTGATCCTTGACCGTGGCATCATATGTACTGATTTTTACAGTTGACGAAATCCTTCACCATGCTAATATCGTATACAGCTGTTCATGTTTAATACATGTATATATATAATGGGTTTCTGTGAATATTGGTCTGTAAAAACTTTCTTGTTTAGTATTGTGTACCAGCCAGTTGCACACACGGCCCCCAGGGACGGGTATTTTGACTTTTGCGTTGACAAAACCTTTCCTTTCCCCCGCTTTTAGGTGACAGCTGATGGTATCCATCGCTGATCTCTGTGGTGGGGGCTGTTGATGCAACTGTCTGGTACATTACTTTGGTCATCATGAATACTAGTACACAATTACGTTAGTACATTACACATTACAATAAATAGATCATAAATATAACCGACGTATGATTCTTGGTAATTTGACTCCTACTTGTAACAAAAGCAGAATCACAACATAAGTCAGTGGTACTGATGACAACAAAGTACTATAGTATTCGAATCTCAGTGTTCAGTATGAAGCATTGTTGTTACAATGTAAATGGGCGTTAGTCAGGAGACAACGTTCATCGGAACTTCAATCCCGTGTTACGAACATTGAACCTGTTTTATCAATATCATTGAAAACTCTGACCATTCGTAGCGCGTTCGTTCGTACGAAAATATTGATAAAAAGGCTTAAACATTCGTGCGAAGTTCGTGCGAAGTTCGTGCGAAGTTCGTGCGCATTTCTTAAAAAAAAGAACGTTGGTTAATACGTTGATAAAACGGACCCATTATCTTTACATGCCCGTGTAAAGGAATGTAAGAATATTCTTGCAAAGCCATTCACCAGGGTACAGTTAAAAATATCTACGTACTTACAGAAATCGTAAACTTACGTTCAAATCTTAATTATGTATGCAAATTAGGGACAAATATTGTTTGTAGGGAGTTTATTAACTACGGAAGCCCTGGAGGGACATTTATAACTTAACAATTATAAAACAATTATTACTTGATGTTTATTACCTAATACTTATAACCTATTATTTATAAGTTATTGACACGCGTCATATTTTGCGGCAAACAAACACGATGAGCCAAAAGGATATTGAAGACGGACATGAGTTACAGGAGGTACTAAAATCTGGTTATTTATATTTATATTAAATATCAAATCATAATATTGTTGTTAGTAATCGATATAGAATCGAATTTGTAATTTCTGGCTCAAAATTGGGGAGAACACAAAATCTTGTTTAGTGTGTCCGTTGGCATGCTCCACTGTATTTGTTGGTGCGTTTTGCAACCATTTTGTACCATCGTTAACACTGCACTGTCATTCACAGCTTTATGCAAATGCATCCAATGAAGCGCATGGGGTCCAAGACATGCTCCCAAGAAACTGTTAATTTTAGAACGTCATTTATGGGTTCTGGAGCACTCTCAGACTATGTAGGATGCAATAGTTAATTAGCAAAAGTGTCTTCTAATCACATGTGCTATTGGTCTGTAAAGTGCATGGGCCTAGATATAGGTTTCTGAACCTGGTTTGCACAACTGGGATGGTCCTTGTCAAGCTTTAGGCCAAAGAACAATGTGTTGATATTTGGCAGGGTTTATCAGTTTAGATTTGCTTCATTCTTTGTGTAACTCGGTCAGATGTTGCATCTCAACTAGTAAATCCTTCAAACCATGACTGTAGATGTGAATAATTTGTCAGTTCATGAGGGAGAAAGGGGTCTGGTGCTGGGCCTTCCCAGGAAAGATAGTTAGGGAATCTGCCCATCTGCCATAAGTGACATAGCATTTGAAATTGCCATTTAAACCAATTAACCACAAAAAGTCAGCTTTAACTAATACACTTTAAATTATAAGTATTAAGTAATACATTTTAAATTATAAGTATTAAGTAATACAATTTAAATTATAAGTTTTAACTTATAACTTTTAAATAATAAATTTTAAGTTATAAATTTTAAATATTAGATAAATAATAATAATAAAAAAGTACTGTCTTATATATATTTTAAATAAATTATTCTGGATTTTTTTCAGAGCGTTGGTTCATATGAAAGACGTGGTCGTTGGTGGAGAGGAAAATCAGAACACAAGGTGCAAATACACTAGCGGCCTTTTAGGAGAAGTATTGAGGGAGGAATGGAGGAGAAAAAATATTGAAAATTGTTGTGAATGAGCGTATTGTAGAAGGACAAACATAATACTTTAAGGAGGTTATTTAGAGCATTGACCATATGACTTGCGTTTACGACATATTGTGTTAAAAGTGTTTATGTTTCCAAGTATGGTGTTTTTGTTTTAAAAGTTGAATAAATAGTTAGCAGTCTATTGCTTTATTGTATTTTGTCTCGAAGATACATCAGTTATACAGGTCAAGAATCTTCAAGTGCCTGTCTCACATTTGACCCTAATGGAGTGACAGAGGAATGCCTGACTCACCTGTCACCAGGCGATAAGAAGTCTAAGGGTTCGTGCTGCCAAGGATATTCGTCTACATAGCTTGATTTTTAGGCTGGCGATTTGCGCCAGACTATTACAATCCTAAATCAAAGCACTGAAAGTACTGATGTGTGGCGAACTGATGTCATTTTGACCATTCAAATAAAGACTGCACCAACATGCTGTGTCAGAGTTCTGATAAGTCCAGACTCACTCGAATGTTTGTGCTGCTCTCAAGACACCAAGCGTCAGTGTCATGATGAGTGACTGGGTAGTCTCCATACAACTGATGAACTGGGAATTAAAACACAACAAACGAGATGCCCCCCCCCCCGCTATGGAAACAGGACTAGGTAGAAATATGTTGGGAAAATTAAATAAAGGGAGGTAATTAATAAGATAGAACCAGATTTCAGTAGAAGGAAAATATAAGAAAATGATATCAATGGTAATATCATGACTTTTTTTTTGGTTGAATGAAATAATTCAAGAACGGAACCAGATAGAATTATGGTTTCATGTCACATCACTTCTCTTAGATGCCATATATATATATATTTAAAGTCGCTCAATTGAATTTAGGTGGACAAGTGGTCCAGTGGTAAGGGCTATTGACTACTGATATGATTATAATGAAGGTTGTCCGTACTCCCGCCGGATCAAGAGCAGAAATGTTTTTCGGAGTAACATAACTAAACTTACGAACAGACTTTCGGACCACACTCAGCGTAAATTCTATAGCATTCTGTCCGATATGTTAATAAAATCGTATTTAAAACAGGTCAATTATATATTTTGGAATATACTACAAGTTATTTTTTGAAAATCTGACGATTATTTATGTATTGGTTATTATTTAAATATTGCGTATTCTGTTCCGAAATATGAACTCGCGCTAATCAGCGGGTGATATTTATTATAGCTATTATGTTGTATTAAGAATATTTTTATGCACCAGTCAGTGTGCGACCATGGTCCCATCCCAGGTGATGGGCAGTGGATAGCTGATAGTTTTCAAATATAGTATTTTTTATTAAATCCATATCAAGAAGAATGTATTTAACTTCTAAATTCTGAGTATCAAAGTTGTAAACCCTTTTTTATACCAGTAAATTTTATGACCCTAAATTCCTAACTTCTGCAGCTGTCTCCAAATCAACTAACAAGAACACGATATAAAACACATTCAATTAAAAATAGTTTTAACGGTCTATTTCCTGTCTCATGGTGCGTTCAATCCCTTGTAAAAACATAGATCCCTGTGTTACATGACCCCCAAATGTCCCAAAACAAGTTACTAACAACCTACCAATATACAACCCCTTGAAGTTTACCAGATTGTATGATCAATTTTCTGCCTCATGCAGCTTCAATAATTGATTACAAATTTCTTGTCAAAATATAGATCTAGCTAGGATTATGTAATGCTACATAATAAGGAGGGGCTAATTAAAAAATGCATAGATAATATTGCACAACGTGGCTTGTGGGAGGAGCTAATTAGATATGCATTATTGGGCTTTATAACTGCACATTAAGTGGGAGGAGCTTATTAATTATTTATAATTATTGAAGTATGTTTGCGTCTTTGGTTAAGAATTTGGTTTGCCCAACGTGTATATACTAATTAACGGCCTTTTAATCCAATTACCGTTAACTTTTCAATTCGAAACCTTGTGAAAATATATTACCGCTTTAAAAGGCATATTAGTTCGCATGTTGCGCGTTTAAACTCGCCGTAGAGTGTTTATTAAATGAGATCTATATGAAAGTCGCACATCTTAATGAAACTGAACGTATCGTCTTTAAAATAGCTTTTAGTTGTTAATGTTACTTGGAAAGTAAAAAAATAATTGGTGATTTACGACACCAGGTTGTTGCTAAAAATCGCGCAATTCATGAATAGAAAATGTAAGTGCTCGCTGTTTAACTCGTCAGCATTAGTTCATTTATTTTATAACCGCAACTAAATTGGTATGAGTGATCTTTAATATGTCATAGTATTGACAATTTCTTTTAATCCGAAAATACTTTACTGAATTCTCGTTTATTGCTTAATTATTCTTTCTCAATTCAAATCCTAAATAGCGTTCCGTGTTGAAAATAGCCGCTATGAATAGCACAATTAGTTCGCACGATGCGCGTTTAACTCGCTGTCATGTGCTTATTAATTGAGACCGATATAAATGTTGCACATTTTCTTGAAGTTGAAAGTTTCCTCTTTTCAGTGAGGTATTATTTGTTTATGTAAATTAGAAAACAAAATTGTTACTGACGATTTAAAACCTCAGGTAGTTCCGAAAATTTGCGCAATTCGCGAATAGAAAATCTAGTGACTCGCTTTTTAACTCGCCAATGTGAATTCATATTATTTTATAATTTAAATTTAATTTGATATTAATAAATTGAAATATCTCATGGTATTGACAAAATTTATTTTGTCAAAATCCGATAGTAATTGACGGAACTGCAATTAATTGAATATTGCGTGACAGTACTGTTAAACCAGAGATTTATTAATATAGTAGATCATGTCCTATAAGCTAATCAAGTTAGTGTATCGATCGTCTGCTAGCAGTTAGATAGACTGTATATACTGTCCTTGAACTAATTACCAGTGAAAACATGTTGTTTCTATTTATAGCATCAATGTTTGTAAACAACATAATTAGGTCATCGTCTACAAATGTTCAGCGGCGGAGTGATTTTAATAGACACATTTCAGTTCACCCGTGTTCCACCAGAAATCTATTGGCTGAATAAACGATACAAACTAGTCACTGACCAATAGCTCGTTGTATATCAATTTGCATATGAATGCCCCGATATGTAAACATGAAACCGTGGGATTACTTTCTCAACCTTCTTGACGGTCCTTGGCGGTTCGCAGGCCTTTGATAGTAGGAATATAGTCCATGCGGAATGATTTGCTATAAAATTAAAATATCCTCAAAAAATAAAAGTCTGATGTAATTGTTGGTCTTAATATAAATAAATGTTGGTAATGTAAAAAAATCGGGTTCAATGATACGTGTAACCTGTGTAGCATGCTTGTAATATTGTTCAAATCATAGACCTATTTATTGGTGTAGGCATAAAGGCGTTAACTTCATAGTATATATAAATAAAAAAATAATGAAAGATAGTTATTACATTGTGTGGCTTATCGCCACACAAAAATGAAATCCACTAAGATGAATTTACTCCCGAAACTGACAACACAGAATCTATACACCCAATGCAAATAGTTCCCCCTCGTTAATCAGTTTTGCAAGATAAGAACATTCAACTTTCCTTGTTTCATTTATTCTGTTCGATTGTAATATTGAAATGGAAGGAAATGGTATGAAATTAAAAGAAAATGTGTTTAAAGGCGTTGATAATTATTACTACGCGTTCGTATACTACGCGTTACGAACGCGATAAAGCGCGCGCATAAATGATTTTATTATGTCAAATTATTTAGGTCAGTATTCTCCAACGAGATCGTGGTCGAGTGGATGAGCGACTCGCTTAGTAAATTTTCTGATGCTAAGGTCCAGCGATCGAATCACGGCGGCTCCAAATTTTCTTTTTTACTTTTTTTTTGTTGTTGCTGAGTCCAGCACTTACCTCTCTTTCGACTTAGAAAACCACTTGATGTTATATTACTTGAAAAGCTATTGTTCCTTAGCAGTTCGCCAGCCTGTCAGTACTTTCAGTACTTTGATTATAAAATGGGGGCATTCTAATATAAATTGCTCAAATAATGGCACCAGGTCATTTTGACACCACCATAGGGAATTTACAATAGACTTATATGCGGCTAGTAAACATTGAAGCGGGGTGAACATGATTACGGGCATAATTTGGGCAACTCATTTAGAAGTCCATTAAGTGATGATACATGGATAATATAGAAGCCTGTTATAGATGTTATGGCTGGGGGTAGCTCCAGCCCGCTTAAATTTGTTGACTCGCAGTTCGCAGTGGCTTTGTCAAAATAAGGGTTGTAAAAACTTAACATGTGTGTTTTAGTGTCACAGTCAGCTCAGAAAATACAAGGAACATGCTTCAAGGTTTTTATTGCTTTAATATGATAATTAACAAAATAACAAAACATTTATGATTGGTCATCAAACCTTTAACAACATACATCATCATACGACCACGCCCGGTTATTTCCAAACTCTATTTCTGCATGAATGCATAAAACAAATTGTTTCTTTTGTCATATCAACCAATGTGCAAAATATCATTTTAACCTTTTGTACAGTTTCTTTGTATATGTGGCATTCGAGCCTTTCATTCAGCGACAGCAAATACTAAAGTCTTCTAAAACAGATTTTCTACTGAGTTGTATTTTTCTCTCTATCAAGTCTCTGATGATTGTTTTGCGACGTAAGAGTTAATATCCACAAAGATGTGAAATATTTACTTCAAATGCCGCATTCTCAACAGCATAATGTTCACAAAAGAGTAGAAGAACAATTTCACATAACTTAAAACCAGCGTTAACGTATTCCATCACCAAGTTAAGTCCAGGATTGTGTTATTAATTCACTGATGGCAGATATCGCGGCACCACATCTGCTGTGTGACTTGTTCACCACTTGCGAAAAGTACAGTTCTTCCACTCCAATACCTTTCCAACTTTCCTATAAATAATAATAATAATTTTACAAAATCACATTTATAAAGCCTGTCATCATCACTCTGGTTTTAACAACAGACATCTAACAATAATATATGCGTTTATCATTTGGTAATTGACATTACTATCAGTTATTAATAGGATTCTCCTTTTAATCGTCCACGTATTGAGATGGCCCTGTCAAGTATTTAAACATATCATCATATATTGTATTACTACTGTATATCGAAGGTCATCATATCAAGTATTCACCTTGCCGACGTCGGTGCACTTCAACATCGGGATTTCGATGTCGTACCGTCATTGGGTTTAGGTTGCCGACGTCGCGACATATCATATCCAACGATAGCCACATGACGGGTCAATGTTCAAGTTCCCAGTTAGCTAGTTCGTTGTCGGTTGCGAAATTACAGCTCCGTCTAACTCAAACACCTTGGAGATGGACCATGAAATTAAAGCTTAAATAAAGTTGGATGACAACAAACATAACTTACCACAAGTGACGTATTTTGCCTTGCATTGGATATGAGTAGAACGCCTTTCACATAATTGTTCCTGGTATATCCTTTTGACTAATCGACTCGAGTCGTATATTTTATTTCCCGCCGGAAACAGTAGTGTTCAGTAATAAATAATAAACTATAGATAATAAGTTTTAAATGATAGATAATAACTATTTATAATTGTTAAATAATAAATGTCCCTCCAGGGCTTCCGTAATTAACTGATTCTTGGTTAGTTATAATTATTTGCAAGTCCATTTGGCTCATTTTATTGTCATAGAATTAATTTAAAGATTTAAAATTGTACCGTAAGTTTAAGATTTCCGTAATAGATGCTTTGATGAAACAGTACACGGGAGTTGGCAATGATAATGATTGAGTATTTCGTTTCTGTTGTATACATCCCTGTTTGATTTGTTGTTATCTTTTTTTTCCATTCAGCTTTTAACAAATATAGCTAAGGGAACATTTTGAGTAAACTAGATAATACCACCTTCGTTTGTCGATTCAGTGCCAAATGAATGCAGTATTCTCGCACTCATTTGAAGATATTGAAATCGAAATAGATGATCGTACTGGAAAGGCAGCACGGAAACATAAAATTAACACAATAACACGACACAATGCCCAACACTTGCTGAACTAAGGAAACGATAAATTGGACTTTATCACTAATGTCCCAGCTTTCCAAATGTTGAGCGATTTAGTTTCAGTTATAACAAGCAGAATGGCCTAGTTATGCATCAGACAGTTGCATCCATGGCAACTCCATCCCCGAGGATGGGTCAGGATTTTAAATTTTGGGTTGTAAAAACCGCTTCCCTCCACGGCCCTGCCGAGGACAGCTGATGGTAAAATCTCCGGTATTACTCCGGCCATTGACAACTAAATGCTGTATCGGTGCGGAGAAAAAAAGTCCAACATTTCCCCGGCTGTGCGGGGAAGCTTCCCCGGCTGTGCGGGAAAGCAGGAAGGTAAAAACACGACCGTTTCCCCGGCTATCCCCGAGGATCCCGGGGTGGGGCCGTGGATGTAACTGATGGGTTCAGTAGACAACTGTTCCTCTATAAACGGATGGAATAAATACAGTATATATATACCCTCAGGGCTGAACGTTTCTATTGTTGGTGATCAATGTGTCGGGGCTGTACTAGTCTTCTTGGAGAGCCGCGATTGCAGCGATGGTTCTGATGATTTGTACAGAAGTGAGTAACGGACTGCATGTAAACACAGGTAAGTATATTCATATCCAGCAATGCTTAAAGTACTTACATGCCATACCTTATCAAAATTGATCCAATAGTTAAAAAGTTATACTATTAAATGTAGATATTGTTTCTCTGCCGATTCATATGGTACAATCTTCACAAATCTATATGGCCGTCCACCACAGCTAGTTACTCAACTAGTTGAGGTATATACATGTATTCATGGGCTTTCATCACTAATTGAAAAGCATGCACCTCTAAAATCAAAAACAATAGTTTTATAACCCTCCTGTCCATGGTACACTGAAGATCTACATGACGCCAAACATCTGAGACGAAAATTGGAGCGAAAATGGCGAAAATCTAAATTGACAATAGACCATGAAATATATAGGAATCAATGTTCGGTAGTCAACAAAATGTTGAAACGATCCAAAGTATCATATTACACAGATAAGGTAGAGTCCTGTGGTCGTGATCAGAAAGGGTTATTCAAGATAACTAAACATCTGATGGGTGAAGAAAAAGAAGTAGTGTTGCCAAATGGTAAACCTGCTAAAATGCTTGCACAGGATTTCAGTGATTTCTTCATTAACAAAATTGAAGCAATACGTACTGAAATAGCCTCCACTATTCAGTCATACCAACAAAACGACAGTGTTGAAGTCTAAAATCCGTTCGGAAAAGAGCAATTGTCAGAATTTTCTCCAACATCTGAGGATGAAATCAGAAAACTAATAAATAAATCACCTAGTAAATCATGTGAACTTGATCCAATACCAATATGGCTGTTAAAGGATTGCTTGAATGAACTACTGCCATTATTAACAAGAATATTCAATGCATCACTCAAAAGTGCTTATGTACCCAGGGCTTTTAAAGGCTCCAGAATAAGACCACTGATAAAGAAGCCAGGCCTTGATAAAAATGTACTGAAAAATTATAGACCTGTGTCAAACCTACCTTTCATTTCCAAAGTTCTCGAGAAGGCAGTCGATGCTCGATTAACACTGCACGATCTCCACGAAGAACGTCAGTCAGCATACAGAAAATTCCATTCAACTGAATCGGCTCTTCTTCGTGTGTTGCAAAATGACATCATTTGCTCTCTAGATCAGAATAAAGCTACGGTCCTGGTAATGCTGGATTTATCGGCAGCTTTTGACACCATAGATCACAATACCCTATTACGCCGACTTGACAATCATTTCGGCATAATAGGCAAGCCACTAGAGTGGATGAAATCCTATTTGTGTGACCGCTACCAGACTGTCTGTATAGATGGAGAACTTTCAAAACCTGTACTAATGAACTACAGGTTCTGTGCTTGGTCCGAAGAACTACATTACGTACTCAAAACCAGTAGGTGCAATCTGTAGAAAACATCAATTGCAGCATCATTTCTATGCCGATGACTCCCATTTGTATATGGCATTCAAACCAAAATATTGTGTCTCGCGAGATGAAACACTGCAACGAATTGAAGCTTGTCTGAAGGATATCTTGCACTGGATGAAAGAAAATTTGCTGAAACTTAACGCCGGAAAAACAGAGGTAATCTTGTTTGTACCGAAAAGGAATGCCAGTTCAGTCGACAATCTCAATGTAAAAGTTGGTGATGCTGTGATCAGACCAACGTCGATGGTGAGAAACCTCGGGGCCATGTTGGATTCGCATTTGGACATGGACAAACATGTAAACTCTGTCTCATGCAAATCCGACAAATAGGTCAAATCAGACAATACTTGACTGTTGATGCAACAAAATCCCTGATCAATTCTTTAGTAACATCGAGACTGGATTATTGCAATTCATTATTATGTGGCACCCCGAAAATCATTCTGAATAAACTACAGATTATTCAAAATACAGCTGCCCGCCTCATCACACGGAAACCGCGTTACAATCACATCACGCCTGTGCTGAAGGATCTTCACTTGCTACCTGTACAGAACAGGGTAGAGTACAAGGTCTTGACTCATGTTTTTAAAGCACTACATGGAAAATCGCCTGGCTACATCAGAAGTATGTTGGAAGTATATACTCCACAAAGACAGCTAAGGTCTCAAAATGATTCTGTTCTTCTAGTTGTGCCAATGACGAGGACTGTGACTTACGGTGACCGATGTTTCACAGCTGCTGCACCGAAACTCTGGAATGCACTACCAACAGCGCTAAGAGACAGTAAAACACTACCGTCCTTCAAGAAAGCGCTGAAAACACACTATTTTAATAGAGCTTATTCATGCTGACTGTGTGTGTGTTCCCATTAACTTGGCGCCCTATCATTGGACCCAACGACTCACATGTTCCCAGGACTATAAGCCCCATCCACCTATTGGTAGATCCCTGCTATTAAGTTTAGTAGGGCCCCGTCTACTGGGTTAAGTAGAGCCCCGCCTACTGGGTTAAGTAGAGCCCCGCCTATTGGGTTAAGAAGAGCTCCGTCAACTGTCTTCAATAGATCCCTACTTCTAGGTTTAGTAGGGACCCGTCTACTGGGTTAAGTAGAGGCCCGTCTACTGGGTTAAGTAGAGATCCGTCAACTGGGTTAAGTAGAGCCCTCGCCTACTGGGTTTAGTAGGTCCTACTTTTATATTTTATTTACATTATATACTGTTTTAACCATGTATTAGTCATGATTGTACAACACTTTTGAACGTGTGTATACATGAAAAGGGGCTATATAAATACGGTATATTATTATTAATAATAATAATAATAATAGTTACACCAGCATCAGTTAAAGTTAACGTTTAAGCAATGGATTTTATAATATGAAGTTAATTTTAGGCTTCCATTCATCTCATAACATTGTTTGTGTAAACACACAGCCTTTTATTGATAATTAGTATGCATAAAGCAGTTGTTTTATTAAAAACAAAGTGCACCTCTTGAACCGGCTAGTCGATTTCTGTACAGATGGACCTTGAAAGAAAAATATCAATTTTCAACATTTTCGTTTTTTTTTCGTTTACCTGTGCATGTAAACCATGTAAACGGTGATATGTCATAGAAGGTACCGTACAAATGGTTGACGTATAAGTGTGTATGTAGGTGACAAGCATTTTGCATTCTAACAGCCCCAAAACAGCCTAATGTAATGTATGCTTTCAAGATTTTACAATTTCTAGCAGTTTACAAGATTTCGTTAAAAAACAATTACTTTTAATTTGCGTAGATAACTACGTTACTTATTGTCGATAAATTAATGTCGCATTACATTCGACAGGAAATGATGAACTTAAGGAATACGTTTGTCAATATATTTCGTCTTGTTGCAATAGCCGTAAATACGTCATATACCACGTGGAATGTTGTTACTTCCGGTTAATTTTTCACGGTTTGCACGTGCAGTAGGTTGGATTTAGTGTGTTGATATAGTTGATTATGACAAGGTGGTGTTACACAGTTGAATACAAGGTTAGTATACATGTATATAATTGTGTTAGAAGCAAGTGGAAAGTTTATGCTGGCTATGCCGAACTAAGACTTGTAATTGAATTTCTTATTACGTTGATTCACTGTTCTGTTACGTTGATGGGCGTGGTCCATAACGGTTTGCTTGTAAACAAGGACATCTGTTTAGCAGTTAGCTGGTTAGCTGTTTTGAGCTGAGCACACCTTACTGTAGGCTGTTAGGGTACATATGCTTTTTTTTGCGATGCTTGGAGTCTTGGACTCTACTTGCTGTCTAATAAATTTGCATGACTGTGGATTATATAGATGTGGGGCAATCTGCTAGGAGATTTTTTAATTTCTGACCTTTATCTCCATCGCAGTGGATACTCTAAGTCGAGATTGTTTGACTATGGATTATACAGCAGCCATTTGAAACACTACCTCAATACAGGGGAAGGTTTTTGGATTTTTACCTTTGCATTTCTCTCTCTCACCCACTGCCAGGCAATGTCACTGACCCGCACACTTAGGTCATGCAGAAAGTAAAAGCCCTGCTGATTGCCTTAGACCTAAACCAGTGAAAGGTCCCAATTATAATGTCCCTTTATTTTATTGTGCAGTTGTGGCGATATAGGAAAGGTAAAAACCCCACGACTATCCCCCCTCTTTTCCTGGGGTTGGGAGGGCAGGGGTTTTAAGGATATCCGGGTCTAATAAAGAATCTCCTTTTGAAGAGTTCTCAATTTCAGTAATTTTATGACAAATTGACTGATTTCCTGTAGGTCGTGGGTTCAACCCCCACTAGAGCCAAAATATTTTTTTTCTTTTTTATTTAATTTTTAGTTTTAAGACTATGTTTTGGCTTCGTAACATCACTTTATAGTGTAATTTGGAGAAAAATATTTTTTTTCTATTTTTTTTCTTTAATTTTTTAGGAATTAATATGTGGTAAACAGATGAAAATCGGGTTACTAAGGATTTCTGAAATGTATATTTTCAAAACCGCTCGGTTAAACCTTTTAAAATTGTGTTAAAACATTACACACACATTGAAGTTATTTTTGAAAAAAATTCAATGGTGCCAATTGTTTAGATCATATTTTATTTCCATTTATCTGTAGGGTACTTATTGGCAAAATGCAAAAAAATGCCTTAATTTCGAGGAGGGTGGGGTTACATTTTTATTTTTATCTACTTCATTATTAGACCAAACATCATTTTTACACTTTTGATTGAAGAAATAATCATTATCATTAGATTTAAATACACTTTTGTTTTTATTGTGTTATCTGTTGGAGATTTATTTTATTTATCATGCGGTTGCCTCCATTTGTTTGTGCAGTACGTTCTTAGGCTGGGTGTAGGGAAATTAAAATAGCAATTACTCTCTTAAATGACAATACATGTGTTTTAAAATTCACATGCAGTTGTCTTAATGGGTATACAATAGAATAAAAATATTTAAAATGCATTCCTCAAAATTAAAAAAAAAAGTTTTTACACCCGGACATCGTTAATTGACGGAAGTGTCAGCGCTACATGGTGATATGCTCATTAAAATTTATCTCTTCTTTTCATTATATGGAATGTATTCAACAGTGGTCAATATACCAGTGCACCAGTCAGTTGCATCCAAGGTCCCCACTACCGGGGATGGGCTGGGATTTTTACTTTTTGGTTGTCGAAACCCCACCCTTCCATAGCCCTGTGGGGGACAGCTGATGGTAAAATCTCTGGTATTTCCCCGGACCCTGACAACTAGATATTGGCCCCGGGGTATTGGTTGGGATAAAAAATTTTTCCAATATTTCCCAGCAGTGCAGGGAAGCTGGAAGTTAAAAACACAGCTGTTTCCCTGGCTATCCAACACGCATCCCAGGGGGTGGGGTGGAACTGACTGGTGCATTAGCTATACATCTGTTATAGCTATTTTATCATCAAAATGTTGTTTTTTTCTTTTCATTATATCAATTGTATTCGAAAATGGCCAACCTCAATAAACTAGAATAACCAAACGCCTTTCATTACAGAGTATTACAAGATGACAGTTATACCGGAAAGAAAGTCCCCGGACAGCAAGTCCACAGCTGATGTTGATGTAACCAGGGATGGTGATGGTGTAACCAGGGATAGTGTAGAGGATGAAGACATTATACAAGATGATAATGTTGGTAGTAAACTCAACAATACTGATGCCAGCGAGTCCGGACAGGATATTGTCATCACAGGAATCTCGTGCAGATTACCTCGATGTAACAGTATGTCTGAATTCAGGGATAATTTGCTGTCAGGTGTCGACATGACAGATTCTACGGATAACAATGGTAAGTGCTGTGAATAACCATATTAGTTAGCATAAAAACTAATCTTCATGTTGTGGTCTGTATCATACCTGCCTAGTTCTATAAAACAGACTTAGTCGATCAGGAACCATAATCTGTTGAAATATTGTAACATGGAATTGAAAATGTAAGGTGTTTATGACAATAACTGTTCTACTGGCCCTTAATGCCAGGTTTGAGAGTTACAAGAGGCTGTCAATAGTCTTGTCTCCCTTTTGTTTGTGCTGTACTTTTATTTAGCCATATTTAATGAGGCTAGTTGGACCTTCAAGTCGTTGTCCCGTAACCTCACCAATTCAATGTGAACAGTGTAGTGGTGTACACTAACTGTTCCGGTGCTTTCCAGTGTATCATGTGTTGTTGCTGGACTTTAACTTTATGTCCGCAGTTGTAAGTATAATAAATGTTCCAAGTACAATAAATGTTCCAAGATCACAAAGCCGACTGTAGTTTACTAATTTTAATGAGTTG
Source organism: Spisula subtruncata (assembly GCA_963678985.1). NCBI lineage: Eukaryota > Metazoa > Mollusca > Bivalvia > Venerida > Mactridae > Spisula > Spisula subtruncata. The sequence continues at coordinate 2,069,633 of OY787660.1, read as the reverse complement.
CAGCAATAACCATTAATCACAAAGTTTATAGACAGTCACAGAGTTCAAATATATATCACAAAGCTCACAAAGTATAATTGAATGAAATGCACAAAGTCTGTAATTCACAAAGATACTGACACAAAGTCAAGATTCTATATTCCTAGTCTTAGTCTCTATATTATATTCTAAAGTCTATAAATTCTATTCTCATAATTTCTGATCTAATGATAAAAATAGTTAAGTTCATTTATATAGACTCCCTTAACTCTAGTAGATTTACTCAATCTAAGTAGCTAATCAAGAATTCAAACCAAACACATTAGACTGGACATGATAGGTATTTCACACCTATGATAATTCAATTATACTTCAAAGCAAAGTATGATAACTATTTAAGAAATAGTCACAAACAACAACAAACAGGATTAACATAATCAACTGATTCACATAGAACAATGCAAGGTAAACATACTTTGAAAGAAGTCATATAAAATGCATGAAGACATAATGAACAGAACAGAACAGAACATATCTTTTATTCTATCTCAATGCATACAAACATGCAAATATGAGGAACACAACAAAGAATAATACACGAGGCTACAAAACATGGAATGGGGATAAATAGTAAACATGAATGAGAGTAGATATAAGTACAATACGATGGTATTTACCAAAGAACATATGATATACCATAAATATCTAAGTGTAACATTTAAATGTTGGATCTGACATTTTGTAGAATTATCTTTACAAATTTACTGAGATTAAGAAAAACCGATTTGTTTTTTGTACACATAAGTTCCTCTAGTTTAAAAGTATTTGGACGTCTATAGAAATATGGTTTGATAAATTGTCTTCTTTCGTCTGAAAATTGTTGGCATTCAAATAAATAATGGAATTCATCCCCTATACTGGTTCTACAATAGGTACAGGTTCTTTCATTGATTGATAATCTTGTCCAATTTCCAGTTTCGATAGGTAATCGATGGTTTCTAGTTCTGAATTTGATAAAATAATGTAATAACGATGGTTGCAGTATAGATAAGTAAGTTTCAATACCAAACGATTTCTTAAATGTCCTGTAGAATATGCTGTTACTTGAATTTTCTATTTGTGAATACCAATTGTTCAGGAATAGATCTTTTAATTTTTGTTTACTCGTAATTTTTAACCATTTTTCATTGGGAAAAGTATGATCGGTCCAAACATTTATTAGGCCACATTTAATCAGAATTGATTTCACATTGTACAACCATGGGTATTTTATTTTAAGCATGTCACCATTTAGTGCTTCTGCTGATCGTAGAATATGTTTATATACTTCAGATGATAATTTGTTAATATTATTGCCTTCAATTACACAAAGTCTTGACCAAAATGATATTATTTTTTCTTCAATATCTATTGATATTGGCATACATCCTGTTTCCCCATAAACGAAATAGTTTGGAGTAGATCTTTTTAATTTCAGTATATATTTCAGAAATTTTAATTGTACGCGCTCTATTACATCAAGTTTACCATAACCCCAAATTTCAGCACCATAAAGTAAAATAGGTTTTACAGTTTTATTAAAGAGATCTATTTGTAAGTCTACTGGAAGGTTGAGCCGATTAGAATTTTTTATAAGACTATACATTGCCTTTGTTGCCTGGTTTGAAATGTGTTTTTTACAACTAAAGAACGAACCACATCTATTAAAATACAGCCCGAGATATTTATATTCATTTACAACCTCTAGTGCTTCATTGTTAAAAGTAAAATTATATGCTGGTTGTCTACCTTTAGAAAAAACTACAATTTTTGTTTTCGTGGTGTTAACCTTAAGTTTCCAAGTATCGCAATATTGTCCATAAGTGTTTAAAGCTTCCTGCAAATCATTCGCGGTTTTTGCCATTATAACAGTATCATCGGCATAGAGTAAAATAAAAATCTTTAGTAGATCTAATAGTTCATCTTGCATTATGATTCCTTGTACATTACTATTATTCTGGAAAAAATCTTTTAAGTCATTTAAATAAAGTGAAAACAGCATTGGTGATAAATTTTCCCCTTGGCGAACACCAATGTTGCAAGCGAAAAAATTAGACGTTTTTGAATTGGCTTTAACACATGATTTGATATTACTATACATATTTCGTATTACATGGAGACACTTTCCATTAATTCGAGTATTCATCAATTTTTCCCGTAAACCATTTCTCCAAATCGTGTCGAATGCCTGTTTCAGATCTATAAATGAGCAGAATAGTTTCTGTTTGTTATTGTTTAGGTACTGAATTATGTGGTGTAAAATGAATAGATTGTCTGCTGTTGAGTAGCCTTTGCGGAATCCCGCTTGTACATTATTTAAAATCTCATTCGACTCCGCATAGTCAGTGATTCTTTTATTTAATATACTAGTGAATACTTTCCCTAAACAGCTTAGCAACGTTATAGGTCGATAATTTTCAGGTTTTGTTATGTCACCTTTGTTTTTGTATATGGGATTGATAACACCTATAGTCCATTGTTCTGGGATTACACCGGTGTCAAAGATTAAATTAAAGAGTTTAGAATAGATATGTTTCATCAATGGCAATGATGCTTTCAATTGTTCATTTACTATTTTATCATGTCCACTTGCTTTATTGTTTTTTAAAGTTCTAATTGCATTTTCTATTTCTTTTTCGGTAATCGGGACGTTAATTTCTTCGTTTATTTCATTTTCAAAATCCCTATGATTACCGTCATGATTATCAGTATCATCAACATCAGTATTGTTAACGTTTTTAAAGAAATCATATAAATCAGTTATTTTTGCTTCACTTTTTTGTGGTGGCTTACCATTTAAGATTTTCCAATATTTTCGTGGGTCTTTACTTTTTACATTTCGCAATTTCTTAATATTTGAGCGAATATCTTTATTATAAAATTCATTTAATGTATTTTTATACCTTTTTGCAGTTCTCTTCAGAGTTTCTTTATTTTCATTATTCTTTCTTAATTTATATAAGTACTTGGCAGTGTGAAATTGTTTCCTGGCATTTTTGCACTTTGGTCCAAACCAAGTCTTCGAGTAAGGTTCAGTAGTTTTTGTATTGGTATCTAGTTTCGAGTAACCGAAGGTTTCACATGACGTCCTTAGGAACAATGACGATATATCATCAACTACATCGTTCACCCTACCCTGTGTAAAGGTCGTATCAAGTAAAATGTTATCAAGAGTATTGTGTATATTTTGCAGTTTTTGTTTATCAATATTGTCAACGAATTCACTTGCTTTAGTTTTGTCCCAAAGTTTAATAGATGGTTCTAGTCCATCATTGTCATTGTTGTATTTATCTAGTTTACACTTTAGGTTTAGTTCAACTGGATTATGTACATCTGATAACAATGGACAAAAGTCTAGCACTTGTAATGAAGATACAAATTTAAATAGATTAGAGTTACAAATAAAATAGTCGACAACGCTTGTGCTTTTACAAGTCGTTTGTCCTGGAATATCCGAGACCGTTCTGCCATTTAGAATATAAAAATTATTCATTTTCAAAAATTCAAGTAATTGGTACCCATAATTGTTCGAAGATCTATCGTTATTAACACGTGCTCAATTTATACTTGCAGACATTTCAAATTTACTCATTTCAATATTATATTCCGAAGAAATTTCGTCCAAATTTTGACTTTCGAAAAAATCAGTATCAACAATAATATAATCGTTAAGTCCCTTGGTTCTTGAATTAAAATCGCCGAATAAACAAAACGTATCATATTTCCGCAAAAACATGTTAACATCATTTTGGATTTCTAGGAATGGATCGTCTAAAGAAAATTCCGAATATTCAGGTGGTATATACACAATACCACACACTACATCATTTTCCGTTCTTAACAGTGTTTTTGAAATAGTAAACCATAAAACCAACTTATTATCTGTATGTTTAACAGAAACATATTTAGAGAGATCTTTTTTGACAAGTAAGGCAATACCGCCAGATTTGCGTCTGTAATTAGTAATTAGGGCCCTGCAAATTTTTTGCAGGTGCCCTATAGTAATCACCCTGTCCGTCTGTCTGTCTGTCTGTCTGTCCGTCTGTCCGTCCACATTTTTCATGTTTTTTCTTAATAACTTGGAAACCGTTAAAGGTATCGACTTCAAACTTTAAACATAAGGTCACAGCAACAATACACTATTGTATGCCAAGTTATGTTACTCCAGCTACAATATTGTAAGAATTATGGCCCTTTGTAAAATTACAATTTTCCTCATTTTTCATCTTTTTTTCTACATTACTTCAAAACCGTTACAGATATTCAAATGAAACTTGCTATACATATTGACAGTGACAATACGCACATGTGTAGCAAAGGGCAACAACTCTAGCTTTAATAAATTTTGGCTTTGCCCCTTTTTCGACTTCAAAACTTTAACATTGGCCATAGTTCAAAATGTTTTTTCTTAATAACTTGCAAACCATTAAAGGTATCGACTTCAAACTTTAAACATAAGGTCACAGTAACAATACGCTATTGTATGCCAAGTTATGTTACTCCAGCTACAATATTGTAAGAATTATGGCCCTTTGTAAAATTACAATTTTCCTCATTTTTCATCTTTTTTTCTACATTACTTCAAAATCGTTACAGATATTCAAATGAAACTTGCTATACATATTGACAGTGACAATACGCACATGTGTAGCAAAGGGCAACAACTCTAGTTTTAATAAATTTTGGCTTGTGCCCCTTTTTTCGACTTCAAAACTTTAACATTGGCCATAGTTCAAAAACTTTTCAAGATATTCAAATGAAACTTGCAATACTTATTGACAATGATAACGACAGGGCCCTGATCACGACAGTGATGGTTCTAGTTCTGTTTTTCATTATAATATCAAAACCTGGTACAGTTACAGAATCTAAATCACCACATTTCGTTTCCTGTAGGCCTATTATGCTATAATGTTTTAAGAGATCAATAAAATCGGGACACATAAGTTTTGACTTAAGGCCACACACATTTAGTGAAAGAAGTTTAAATGGACTTACTTCCGATTCATTTGGTTCACATAGTGAACCAATTGCATCCAAGTTGTCTCCCTTGCCCTGTGAACTAACCTCCAAAATATCTACCTCCTGTCTGGTATCATTTCTTATAGGATAGTTACTATCATGATAACCCTCCTCAGTAGGGACAGTATCATTAATTGAAACATTGCTGATACTGGCGGAATTTGCATTTGTATGAAAGTTACGTACAGATTGGATATGCCAATAAAATTGAGACCATTCTGTAGAGATATTTTGGAGGTTAAACCAATTATACAAGTACAACATATACTCAAATAAAGCTGAGCTACTAGCATCATAACACTGGTAATATATTACATCGTTATAAATAGCTGGAGTCATCGACCAATAACTGTACGGAAAGTAAATCAAATTCAATACACTCTCGTCATACGGTGAAATCACAGGTATACACATGCGTGACCAGTGATCGTACCAGTCAAAACAATATTGCTGATCATACATTTTTTAATCGATGGTTCCACCCAGGGAACAGTGGTACGCTCAAGTGAAATGTGCTAGAAATGTTTAAATTAGACAATGTCTTACATATATTTGACAACTCAAATGCAAACGTTCGGTAGAGATATTGCAGACATGCACATAACAACATTTTCAACGAGCAACTGTTGCTATACCAGTTCTTCAGTTCATTTATATATAAAGTCATGTTCGACAACGAATAAATGCATGAAAAGTATAAATATTGGTACATGATAAACTCAATAGACAACGTAGAGTTAGTACAAGGTACCGATAGTGTCACAAGTGAGTGACCACATAACGGATACACACACGGGAAATTTACACACTGATGTCTAGACATACATGAATGTGGTGAATGTGTCGGTTGCATTGGCAGTTCACTGAGGCTCACCCTGGGGGTCACTAAGTCAAACACTAAAGTGAAGATGCAAGGCATCATACCAACGGCTGGTTTACACATTTTGTTGCGTAGCAGAGTCATGCTCAGATATGACATTATTGTCTTCAGGATTGTTTTCATTGGATAGTGAATCGTTAGTATTTTGGCGTTTTGTATCCGTTTCCATGCCAACAAGCGGCGATCGCTCTTTGCGTTTCTGTTGGATTCTATCTACATCCATTGAAAGTGCATCGTACCTATTAGGCGTTTCGAATGTTAGAGTTCTATTAGGTAAGTATGAAGACACACATGAGGTTAAATTACTAAAATAACTTAATAATCAGTTTTGAGATGTTGTAAATGGAAAGTAATGATAGGCAATCTGAAATGGATAGATAAATCAACATTTTTCAAAGCCATGCAAAATAATAACAAGTAATAACAGAAGTGTAGCAAAATATGTGATGGTAAATACCAATATTCACTGATAAGCCTTTAGGAGGAAATTTGTCAGATTTACCCTCATAAAACATACATGCTAAGTATTCCTATTAAGTGGAGATACTCCTATGTTTGTTGTTAATTTCTGGTTTTCCAAGTTCACCTAACTTTGAACAAAGGTACATTTGAATCATTTTATAATCTTCTATCCCATATTTATAACCACTAGAACTAAAACATTCCTTTTTTATGCATCTACGAGGGGTGTTCAATATATAATGTCTTTTTGGTCACAAATTAGAAAATGAATTTGCAACACTTTCGCTATTATTTACAGAAAATATCATTAAATTTTAATTACTGGAATGGTGTTTCTGTTGCTGTTAACATGGGCCAGTAATAGGCACTAAAGCTTTTTGTGAATAATTGTCCACTAAAATTTTATTTAGGGAAATAATATTAATCGACATCCATAACGCTGTCAATTACGCGAATTCCTTCCATAAAAATATCACTTGATGTACTTGCAACAAGCATCATTTGGTAAGAACTTGAATTGTCTCCCTTGTTTTTGGCCGTCTTATTCGTAGAAAATAAATAATTTCATATTGATATAAAGTTCTGTTTGATGCATTAGGATTCAGTTAACATATCGCATGCTGCATTTTAATGAGTACTGACAATTACTTTTCTTAACCCCTACTACACAAATGAGGCAACTTTTGCCTAATATGATAGTAAGGCCAGTGGAATCGAGTAGACCTTCTTCAAGGTTCAATATATCACTTAATTCTTGACACAAGGCTATGGAATTTTCCAAACGTTTAGAAAAAACATGTACCTAATAGTCATAGCAGGCAGAATTGTCCATAATGTTGTCATAGAAAAATGCAAGGTTCATTGACATTATATATTGAACGCCCCTCGTAAATCCCTTTTAAATCACATTTTCTGGTTCTTTGTAGATGGTTTTCCTGTCCATGGACTTGCACTTGCCCTTGTTTGCACACCTTATACCAACCAGACTGCATTTTAAAAAACTAAGATAAATTTTTGTCTGCTTCAGGCACTCTTTGACACCACAGTGGCGCTAAATTTCTATGTCTCCTGATGGTCTTGATTGTCAATCAGTTCGAAAGAGCTACTTCCAAGACCACAGGGACGCAACTCACTTCAATATAGGACAAGTAGGAGTAAATACAAATGCTCTAGATCTCATTGGTCGATTTTTGTATTTACATTAAATAACACAAAAACTAAACAACCCAAATTATCTGCAAGACAAATTTACCCTATTTCGAACTTTTTAACTTTCTCGGCATGAAGGGGTACATGCCGGGGTCCTATAAAAAATCCAGATTACCGAAAGGTATGGGACGATACGAGGACCTTATAAACTCATATCAAATCAAATCAAAATAAATCACATTATGTGCATCTTGTGAGATGTTTTGCTTCATCACTCCTATTTTAGATTTAACTAGCTTGACAGGTATGGTCTGTATAAGACTTGATTTCCAATGGGGGAGAAACTTGTGTAAGCAGCCGGCTAGCTCAGCTGTTAGAGCACTCACCCATGTAAACAAAGGGTCCCATGTTCGAGCCCTGGTCAGGTTGCACAGTTTTCTTCCCCTCGTACAATTATATCAAGCTTTCAAAGTAGGATCACATCAAACTCATTCCAATCCTGCCCAATTATTTAGAAGCTCTGTATTTGCCTTTAAAGGTATTATTGTATTGTAACCTTTGATTTTAAAAGAAAATTAATGCTCTCTTTTATCAAATGTAATTTGGTATGTTCAATGTTAAAGAGTCCTGAGGCTGTAACCTTGTATATCCAAGTTTGAGTACTGTATATGTTGTGCATGTATTCAACAGAGTTTTACATTTGGAGGACTTTATTGAAACACATGAATACATCAAGCCCAACCCTCAAACTTTTATCTTCACATGTCAAGAGTCTTCCACATGTGGAGCAGTAGTTGTCAATTGCATTGCAGCATATATTGCATGCAAAAGTACAATAAGTTAAAATGCCATGAAAAAGAAATGTTTGTACTGTATATTGGATATATTTTATTATGTTTCACCAGAGTATGGTCATGAGTTCTGGAACGGTGTAAGACATACAGACAAATTTGATGCGTCATATTTTGGTGTAAGTGATAAAGAAGCAGACTGTATGGATCCACAACTGCGAATGTTGTTAGAAGTCGCTACAGAAGCTGTATTTGATGCCGGTAAGTTACCATTATCAAATGTTACTCACAGTGCCTCTGTACCTCAGTGGTTTGGGCATTTGCCATAGGTTCAAATCAGGGTGGAGGCACTCATATAATTATATGCCTGCCATATTTCAGCAAAAAGCTGACTGGCAAATAAAGGCATTGCTTGGCATTTTTGTTCTAACAGACACAAGAAAAGGAATTTTAATTTGGAGTTTAGATTTCAAAACTGATGGTTTTAATACATAATTTGTATTTCGCATTGGGTAGGTGATGGCACCAATCGTTTTAGGTTCAATATAGGTGCAAACTATTGCTATTTGTCTATTTTACGACATACTCGTGACTTGACTATACCACTGATTTATGAGGTTGAGTTTAGGACTGAGTTGAGATATAATGGACAAATCTTATTGAGAGGTCGTTGTTTGAAATTGTTATGTTATGCCATAATACTATGATGATTGCATCAATTTCACTTCCCTTCTATATGTAGGCCTACTTTAGTTTCTATAACTCAGAGATGCGGATATTTTTCTGTTGTAATTTTTTTCAAATATTATACACAGTATCTTGTGTTTGCAGGTATAGAAGCATCTAGTCTACGCGCTAGACGGGTTGGTGTGTATATAGGTGTAGGTGAGGATCACGCCGGGGAGGCATGGTGTACTAACCCGGACAATCTGAATGAATGCGCTACAACTGGTAACTCTAAATATACCATAGCTAACAAGATCTCACAGTTACTCGATTTTAATGGTACAAATGTTTTTACAAACTTCTTTATCTTAATTGATTGCCTTATGGTTGTCTGTCGACTTAGAGTGTAAGAGGTCTAGAGCCTCTGGATATGGAATTCAGTAAAACTGGTATTGGTACATCTCCTTAGCTTTACACTCAACATTATATATAGGTCGTTGCTGGTTCAGCCAGTGTCATGATAATGTGACTAGGTTGTCTCAATATGATGACAGCAATGCTGTTGACAAGTTGGAATTCAAACAAAATCCCAATTTGGATGAAAATGCTCCAAAGTTTCCCAATTTGTCTTGATACCTTTCCCAATCAAGTAACAGAATCACAAAATATAAGGCTTGATGTGTGTCACCAAGTGTCTGTTTAGACACACTGATAAATATACCTACATATTTGGAAACTCCTTTAAATTTGTAAAGTCCTATTGATGAAACTAGTACTGCATATCAATGTTTATTTAAACTGTTGATTTGTTGGAATTACTTTAAACTGTTTTACATTGATCACATTTCCAGGGCCCAGTTATTGTATACAAGGAAGTGATGCTGCAAGTTGTGTGGCCCTGGATAGAGCATATCAAGATATGTTGACAGGAGATATTGATACTGCACTAGTGGGTGGCTCCAGTCTCAGTTTCAAACAATCTTCCATACTGAAGTACCAGCAGCAAGGTCTCATGTCCAAGGATTTTATCTCTCGTCCATTTGATGCTCACGGTAGGTATTTAATACTAAGTAAAACCACTTCCTCGATAGCTTATTGGTTGAGTGTCTCCTTCGAGTGTGGAGGTACTGGGTTCAAGTCAATGCCGAGTCTTTCCCAAAACAAAATAAAAATGGTACCAGCAATTCCCTTGCAAGGCTCAGCCTCAAAGTAAAGGGAAACTAGCTCCACTTCTCTTATCCCATACCCGCGTGGTGATGGATAACATCAGGAATGAGGTGTCAAGAGTGATTGATAGAAGTTTGAAAAATTGTTTCATATTACTGAACTAAAATAAATTAGTATGAATTAAAGAAATTTTACTTATATGTTGTTTCTGTATAGGGAGATGAAGTATCTGTGAAATGAATATCTCTTAAGTTTATTAAACAATTACGAAATGTGCTTCTAAAGTGGACTTCAAAAGCTGTGTCAATAGATTGTCCAGTGGTTAGCACGCAATCCTGATTGCGGCATCATATCCATCTTCAAACTTCTTTAACATTCTTGAATTCGCTCCACATGTGGAGAAGTTGATGGTACCTAGTGAAAGGGTAAGTTATCTTATAAGTTAACTTATTAGGTCAAAAAAGGTATGAGAAAATCAGACAGGGAAGGTAGCACTCAACCCAACCAGCCGAGCACAGAAATCAGACCACGACACAACTACCCTGAGCAATGCCCACAGAAACCCATGCCAAAACGGTGACCAAATGAGGCACAACAACCCGGGGGCGTGACCTTGTTTAAAACACTAAGGACAACTACTAAGTAAATTGTATATAACTGAAAAATGGCTGAGATTTTAACACCAAATAAACATGTTATGACATACTGTTACATTATAGCGGATGGTATTGTGGGAGGGGATGGTGTGGTTGCTATGTTACTACAGTATAAATCAGATGCTAAGAGAATCTATGCTGAAATCATACACAGTAAATCTATCATATCTCCTACACAAGAGTCTGGTAAGTCTGAGGTACAATACTTGACAGTTCATACCTCTATGTTATTATTATGCCCCACATCTTTGATGAGTGGGTATAGTGCCCCAGGATAATGTGATGTTTATAAACATCGAGGCGCGCCAGGTTACCCTACTGTTGTAAAATTGTTGCTTTAATAAACACATATGGGCAATTTCGTACTAAATTAACACTTGGCTCACTTGAGTAATCAACAATTTTTTTACCGCCTTTCACATTATCCTGGGTGCACTATATATTGCTTTGCACATGTTGGTCGGTCTGCCAGTCAGTAGACCAAAATGGTTTGTGTTTAATAACTCAAAAACGCTTTGCCCTAGGATCTTCAAACTTTACATGGAGGTAAGCAAGTACCAGTAGATGACCCATAATAACGATTTTAAGGTCATTAGGTCAAAGGTCACTGACCGTTACCATTTCTGACTATTGTGCTGCCATACAGTGAAACATGTTTTGAAAATATCTTGTACACATAAAGTTTAAGGTATTTTAAAGGGTTTTGTATGCTTTGGTTCTCCTTTTTCAAGAAAATTGTCAAAATTCAACAACTGTTCAAATAAATACTTTGTACTAAACCTGGTTGTGCATGTTGTCAGGAGTTTTAGGATAGACAAATTTTGCTGCAGTTAAGAAACCTTTTCGGAGATATGTGTTTTTGTGTCAGAATAACCATTTTATTTTTGAATTTAGAGTGCTTTGGAAAATATATTTTTCTAAGAACTACGATGATGCAATCACTGATAATAAAAATTGGCGGGTGTTTTGTAGGACTAAGTTATGCCAGTACTGAGAGCCAAGCAGATTTGCTGAGGGAGGTATATACTGAGAGTGGTATAGATCCGAGTTACGTGGAGTATGTTGAGTTACACGCTACAGGACTACCGGACAGTGATACGGAGGAACTAGAAGCCGTATCCAGTGTACTATGTTCTAACAGGACGTCACCATTACTGATTGGTTCCGTCAATTCTTATACTGGACATACTCTAGCTACATCAGGTATATCAGTGTTTCTATAATTATTCATTATCACGATTTCCATCAAAACATTTTTTGTAACATCTAACTACAAGTTACCGTAGGTTTAGCACCAGAAACTTTTTCTACATGCAATAAAATGAATTATCATATGTATACATAATTAGGGCCCTGCAAATTTTTTGCCCTATAGTAATCACCCTGTCCGTCTGTCCGTCCACATTTTTCATGTTTTTTCTTAATGACTTGCAAACCCTTAAAGGTATCAACTTCAAACTTTAAACATAAGGTCACAGCAACAATGCACTATTGTTTGCCAAGTTATGTTACTCCAGCTACAATATTGTAAGAGTTATGGCCCTTTGTAAAATTACAATTTTCCTCATTTTTCATCTTTTTTTCTACATTACTTCAAAACCGTTACAGATATTCAAATGAAACTTGCTATACATATTGACAGTGACAATACGCACATGTGTAGCAAAGGGCAACAACTCTAGCTTTAATAAATTTTGGCTTGTGCCCCTTTTTCGACTTCAAAACTTTACCATTATATTTTCTTCCCCCCACCCCCTGATAACGACAGGACCCTGATCACGACAGTGATGGTTCTAGTTAAATTGCTTGTTGTTTAAAAAATTCATGACTCTTTTAAGCTGTACAATTTCATAGTTACAAAGTTCCAAGTGTTAGAATGTTTTATATATTAGCGCTTGTTTTCCAGGTCTAGTATCGATAGCCAAATCATTGGTAGCATTTGAAGAAGGTATGATTCCTGCAAATCGTAACGTAACACACGTCAATCCCAGCATTCCAGAGTTATACGAAGGTAAAATGGAGATTGTAACGGAGAATATTCGACCAATGGTTCGTCTATTTGGTGTGAATAATCTAGGATTTGGTGGTTATCATACACACTGTATACTAGATGGTAACGTCAAACCAAGGATGTTACACTATATGGCATCTATGATGACGAGGTTATGTGTTTACAGTGGAAGGACTGAGGACGGAGTGAAGAAAGCACTCAAGGTAATTTTTTTGTCCTAAGGCACAAAAGAAACTAAAAACTGTGAGACGTTTGGTCCAGTATGTTGTGTCAATGAAGGAATAGAATAGTGATTTTTTTTCCAAATTATACAATTTTGATTTGTACATAAAGGCAATCCAAAGTTTAAATAAAACACTAAAAAACATACAAACATGTAAATAATACTGATTGTGAAGGTGTTTTGGTCCAGGTAAGCAAAAAACACAGATTTTCTGTCTGTTTGTCTTAATCTACTTTCTGGATTATTTTAAAACAAATCACGCAATAACACTAAATGATTTGTCTAGCTCCATTAACTCACTATACTTACATTAGTTCTCACTTACAGCACGGCACGGCACAGCACAGCACAGCACAGCACAGCACAGTATATTATTAAAGTGATTCTCTTTAAATGCTCCTATTCTCCTGCATACCCTGTTTCTTCTTTATTTACTGTTTCAATTGTTTGTTTCAGTTTTTGTATGATAACCAGGAAGATATTGAGTTACAAGCATTATCCAATGAGACAGCTTGCATGTCACCATTGAAGATGCCATATAGAGGTTACTGCTTGATGAATAGTCAGGAGAAAGTCTTTCACATACAGGTACTTCTAGAATTAGGACTGGTACTTCAAGACTGTTGCATTAATATTGAACTACGTCAAACGCCTGGAGCTCAAGTGCTTAAGTTGGAAACATCTTGATTTTGTCGGAATTTGTTCATACGACATGTAGTTTGATTATTGATTGATATTAGATGTTCTATGTTCAGCGCTTAAATTAATAACGTTGTTAAATTTAAGATCAGTTACCAAATTTCTATGGCTGTTTTCAGCTGTTTGTCATTCAACCACCCTTTGACATTTTAACTTCCCCTGGTCATTGCAGGGCTACCTAATAAAACCTACATTTGAGTCTCTTTGTGGGTGTGGCAGTCAAAAACATTCTTCGGCAGCCAGGAATAGACACTGTGTGTTATTCTTGCGCAGAGAAATTAACCAGCAGTCCAGACAGATTGAACCTAGGACCTCTCTTACATCGTCTTATCTTTAGGCCACCTCTCTTCACAGCTAAAGTTTCTTTGTTTGTTAATTTATCTGAATCAAAATAAAGACTGTGTGGTGTCATGATTTTAGAAGGTCTTGAGAACTTGCCTAGGTCAGAACTGTCTTTTTGGAGGATGTAAAAATAAGCTTCTAAGATCTCAAGATAAATACTGCTACATCTCCTTTATCATATCACTTCTCATTGTTTCAGCGATGTTCTAGTCGTATGGTGAACAGACCAGTATGGTTTGTATTTAGTGGTATGGGTACACAGTGGCCAGGTATGGGGCGTAAGATGATGGCACTGGATACATTCAAGACTTCTATACTAGAGAGTAGCGAGGTGTTACATCAGTATGGTATCAACTTGTATAAACTCATCATGGAAGGGGCAGATAACTCATTCGAGAGACCCTTGAATTCCTTCATTGTCATCACTGCAATTCAGGTATGTTCTTGAGTTTACTTTGTTAGAAACACTACTTTGCTCTACATCGCGTTTGTTTTTCTGATTTCGCCCGAAATTGCCCTCAACGGTGTCATCAATTTGAAAAAAATTCTCATTAAGTGTCGTTTTTATGCTATAATAGCGTTATGCAAGCTTTTTCGTGTAATGACATCTAGGAGTCCCTCAGGAGTGTTGGTGCCCTCACCCTAATTGGCTTTGGCACCAACCGTCCCTAGCTCAGGACTGCAGAATTATGACCCCCTACTTGATTTAGTTAGTTGTTATAGACTACTTGGGGCATAAGTGTTTTTTAAATCTGTCTTTTTACTTCTTGTCCAATACTTTATGTACTGTAACAGTTGTAAAACTTTGCTGGAACATTTTATCCCATGATTTTGTTGTTCCTTATGTCATTAGTTACAGAAGCTATGGGCTTTGTTTGAAATGCTATTTTTGAAGAATTTTTATATTACTGTTTATTTATTCAGATTGCATTGGTAAAACTTCTGAAAGACATGGGCATCGTTCCTGATGGTATGATTGGTCACTCCTCTGGAGAGATTGCTTGTGGATACACCAATGGTTGTTTGACAGCAAGGGAGGCAATTCTTGCAGCATATTGGGAAGGATTCTGTATACAAGAGTTAGATCCCCTACCTGGTGCTATGGCTGCTGTGGGTAGGTTATTGTAATGTATAATTAGCCAAATGAATTTTTGTGAAAGTGCTATAATGTTCCTTCGCATTGTTTATTATTGCCATGTTGTCTTAGTATTATTTTTGGAGAAGTTGCCAGATGCAGAGTATTAATAGTGGATTCTGTGAAAACTAGTAAAGTCAACTGACTGCCTTATTATCTGGCTGAAATCTAGAAAGATTAGGCATAAAACCTGATGCAATGTTTTTTTTTATTACCGATAGTTTTATAAACATAGTGGCAATATTTTGTAAGATAAAATAGGTCGACATACCCATCGTATACTTCCATAACACAAATCCCAATCCCATGTGTTTCAATTCTTTGCACATTTACTGTATTCCAGGTTTAACATGGTGTGAAGCTAAGCGACAATGTCCTGATGGTGTAGTACCTGCTTGTCATAATGCAGAGAACACGGTTACTGTATCAGGACCGACAGAGAAAGTGAATGGATTCGTACAACAACTCAAAGATCTGGGTATATTTACCAGGGAAGTGAAGTCTGCAGGTGTGGCATTCCATTCACCTGCTATCAATGATGTGGTACCATTATTGAGGGAGTACCTCTCCAAGGTTTGTGTTCATTATATGCTCAGAAATGACAAATAATACTTCATTCTGTCAGTTGGGTTCTTTGCATTCTCATACATCGGTAGTTTGTCAAGGTCTCAGACAACAGTATGATTTAGGGGCAGAAGATACCCGCGTGATTAAGAATTTGTTTAAGAAATAAAAATCTGTTCACGTTTATTTTCGGTGAATAAAACACAGGCAGGAGTTTGGATGCGGAAAAAATAAATCACGAGTGCGTAGCACGAGTGATTTAATTTTCCGCATCCGAACGAGTGCCTGTGTTTTATTCACCGACAATATACAAGAACAGAGTTTTTATTTCGATTCTAAATACGATAATATCCCGCACTATTTAACTGCGCGCATTCCACTTTACCTGTTTACCTTTCACGATTGCTGAAATTGAGTGGCAATAGCTGGTACAATTACCTCCCCCGTCAAAAAACAAACTTTACTACGAACGGGAAGAATAACTACTGTGTTTACATTTTTCATTCATAAATATGTCACGTGATATTTATTTCCCTCGATGGTAGTTGGAACTATTTTTGAAATGCACATGTTGATGTTCGATGTATTGTGAAGAAGCGAAACACATTTTTGCAGTTTAATTTGTTTATTTGCAGAAACAGCAGTAACAGTGTATTGAATAAATGCTTATTATGTATTTTATTGAGTTGTTTTGCCATTTTAGAGCGCACAAACAGATATGACCAATTTGCTGTATACGGGGCGTAAATAATTACAGCCAATGTGGCAGCTATTTATTATGGGGGCAATAAAACATGGTTCGGTTCGTTCTTTGTGTATTGGATTAATCCGCGAATCGTGTTAGAATTAATATTTTAGGTGCTTTTTTTCTAATCTGTCTATCAAACCTGTGCAACATGTATTATTCACACACTTTAAATATGAAGGTCAATTTAGCAAACTTTAAAATCATAGAAAGAAACTTCTGAATTTATCCTTGCATAAAGTGTGAGTTAAAAACAATGTTTCCAGAAACTAATTCTAAAATATTGAAATGTTTATTTCAGTTGATTGAGGCGAAACCAAAGACACAAGCGTGGATCAGTACATCTGTACCGGAAGATCTCTGGGATACAGAGCGGAACGCAACATGCTCTGTGGACTACCTCATCAACAATCTGACGAGCCCCGTATTGTTCCAGGAAGCCCTAAAACACGTTCCATCTAATAGTATAATACTAGAGGTTGGACCACATGATCTACTACAGACTATACTGAAACGATCATTAGATCAAGATATCTGCCATGTTGGTTTGATGAAGCGACATCATCCAAATAACATCACCTTCTTCTATAATAGTCTGGGAAGGTTAGTTTGCTTTCAGAAGTTGCCATGGTGACTGTGGATATTTTTGTTCAATCACATTAATACTTTTAAAAATTATCCAGATACTTCTTAAACACCCATCTTTGACAGGTTGACTTTTGATACATCACTGTTGCCTTTTAGACCAAATCATACAGAATGAACAAAATGGAGTCTGTTCAATACCTCAAAAACTTATTTGGCAGATTGGAGTTGACCTCTAATAAAGTTACCATAACCCATGACCTTTACTATTGGGTTGCCCTGACAGCATAATAATTATGCATTTTAAAAACATCTCTTGTTATCTAAAAACAAACAAAATAACTATGACAGTGTCAAACTGTGTATTCCATACTTTATTTTTGCAGGTGTTACACAGAAGGGGTTAACTTGAATCCCTTAGGTTTATTTCCTCCCATTGACTTCCCAGTCCCTAGAGGAACACCTGCCTTGTCCTCCTTGATAGAATGGGACCATTCAAAGTCCTGGAGAATTCCACAGTCTGAAGATTTTATAGGTGGTGGACATGGACAGTGGAGTCAGTCGAGGTTCACATTTTATGCACAGCCTGATGGGAAGGATAGTCAGCTGACAGGGCACATGATTGGTGGGCGTGGCTTATTTCCTGTTGCTGGATTGGTTGTCATGATATGGAAGGCGGTTGCTAGGTATCTAGGAAAGGTTTACCAGGATGTACCTATAACTATAGAAGATCTGAAGATACACCAACATGTTGCTATATCTGATACAGGTTTGTTATATCTGATTGATGTAATTATAGGAGATCCAACACAGGTAGAGGTAGTTTTGGTGCTGATGGGGGAGTCTGAATGCAATATGCCAGGTGCCTGTGGGAGACCATACCCAGTATTGAATAGTAGATAATCTAGCTACAAAAATTATTGTTATTGAACTGCTGTATTCACCTTTTATTGGTTGTTTGTTTCAGTTTAACTTTTTAAACAAGTAGCATTTTCTTAAGATATTAGGGGGTGGTTATGTTATACCATACAGAAAAAGCCATTAGCGTCAACAATGCTGGGTTTCGAACAAAGCTTTACGTCGGTATAACACCATAATGATAAAATTGTAACCTTTTCAATCAGGCCAATGAAGCATTTTTAATAAACAGAAAATGTGTGGGGTTTTTAGTGAAAGAACAAATTTTATTTCACAGAAAATTAAATTTTCACTATGTCACTCATAAAAACATTTATTTCTGTGATCACTCTGTGAAATAAAATAAGATCTTACACCAAAATTCAACAAATATTGTCTACATATTTCAGATATTGTTGTATTTGATGTGAGTTTTATACCATTACTTGGTGATGTTGAGATCTTGGAGAATGGTATACTGATAGCCAGTGGTAAGATTGTGGAGGATGGTAGACATATACTGGCAGATATCGGGGCAGACAGACAGCAAGTCAAGATGAAGGTACTGGGATTACTTGAATTTATTGCCAAACATAGCCTTTATTTGCCAGTCAGCTTTCTGCTGAAATATGGCAGGCAATATATGTATGTGCCTCAACCAGGATTTGAATCCTTTATTGATAAAGAATATAGTCAAATTTTCATTAAACACACACACAAATTTAGCACCATCATAGGACACATTCTCTGATTCATACTACTTACATACAGAAGTATAACATAGTTTAAAATTTAATGATTTTAGACTGAAATCTTTGAAATAACTAACTTGTCTGAGTGTATTTAACCTAGCATTAATTGGATTTCAATGATGCTTCTTTGTCAGGAATTTGTAAGGATAATTTTGTCATAGTTGTGGCCCTTTGAGAGAGACATGTGTTTTTGTGTCATTACTTTTAAAGCAGTATGCATAATTTAGAACCATATCTTCATCTTGTGTACAGTTAACCCAGGATGAGATTTACCATGAACTTAAGATGAGGGGACATAACTACAGTGGACAATATCAATCTATCACAGAGTTAAATATCAATGGTAAGAGTACTTTTGAGTAGTGACTGTTAAGTTACACAAGTATAATTATGTCAAATTTCAGTAAGAATAGTAACAGTGTTATCCGAACCTTAAAGTCCCCTTTAAAATATTTGCCTTGATGCTTACTGTCTCCAAAGACCTTAAGAATAACCTGCATGCTCCACTCCACCAAGGTCTGTACATGTTCAATGTTCCTGAGCACCATAGATCAATATTTGCTGCACACCAACCAGGAGAGATAAAGTCTCCACAAGGACACTCAAAAGCAAGTTTCCAAAGGTAGTCCAATGACCAGAGGAAATTAGAATATCAAAAAGTTGTTGAATGGCTGAACTGCTGAAAATAACCCTCAAAATTTAGAAACCTAGTTTTTACTTTCTCATTGATGTATATTTTATTGTAGGGGAATCGGGTAGTATAGTATGGACAGGTGACTGGATGACGTACCTGGACGGTATGATTCAGGTATTCCTGTTGGCTAACACAACCAGATCCGCACTACTACCAGTAGAAGTCAAATCTGTGAGCATTATCCCAGAGCTTCATAGAACAATTATACAGCAGCATGTTGGATCAGGTGACTACTTTATGCTCTGGCATGATTATTTAACTCCCAACATAGTTTATGCCCCCAAAGGAGAGTATATATTCAACGTTATATTTACATCATTACCTATCTCAGATTCTGTATATTCATCTGTCTCTCTCAACAATTCACATAATGCTTCTTTACAATAAATACCCTTCAAATAAATTTTAATGTTCAATTTTATTTCGTTCAAATTATAAAGGTTTGCCTAATGGTAAATGATAATCACACAGTCCAATGGATTAGTTTGAAAACTTATGCCAAGTCAGTTGGTTAAAGACTTATAACTTGTAAAATAATTATATAATGAACTAATTTTGTACTTGTCACATTGGTTAACGCACGAAACTTCCATTTTGGAGATTGATTCTCATTGAGGAAAATCCATTTGGAGTTGGATTTCTTAACAAAGATATACCTAGATATTTTATGGTTGGTTGATCTTTTAAGCTTTTCCATGATAGTCAATGTGATACTTTCTTTTACGGCTGTGTCATGTTAAACTTGCCCATTAAAAATATTAGTCCTTGCCATTGGTGATACTTTTAAGAGTATAAAATGATGACCTGTGTAAAAGTTTTATTTGTTTATTTTTATTTTCAGTCATTTTGGACACAGATGTGAAATCAGTGACTTCAGGTGGTTTATGTATAAGGGGTTTGAAAGCAGAATCTCGGCAAGCTGATGAGAAACTAGAGTCAGTACCAGCAACAATCGACACGCTACATTTTGTTCCTCTAGATGAAGTGGTACATAGTGAACATCATAGCTTAGATGACCATATTTGGTATGGGAAAGTATATACCAGACTTGCCACTGAATGTCTGAGTAAGCTGATCCAGTCTTCAGACAAGGTTGGTACGAGCTGTATACCATACAGGGCAGAACTTGAACAACACCTGGCACATGAGGCGGAGAAGATACTGAGTGATACTGATACTGTAGCTGACGCCCGCCTTCATGGTCCAGTTGGTGAATATCTACAGGAACTACAAGCTGTTCCATTTGATGAGAACTATCTACATAATGTGAGAAGTTTGCGGGAAGATTTTGATGAGTTTATCGCTAAGGATGATGTGAGTGGATGCCTGGACTCTCCGAGATCATTGAAACCATGTATTGATATAGTCACTGAGAATGTACATGGTAAGACTCTGAGAGTTCTGGAAGTTTGTCAGAAGGAGAATACACCGCTACTTGACTGGTCAACATGGCACAGCATGGACACATCTGGGAGGACCATGGAATGCTACATTTCTGGAGATGTTCACGTAGATGGGTGTAAACAACTTGACTGGAATATAGACCAGAAGTTAGCCGAGTCTGTTCAACCATTTCATCTGATAGTTCTAGACAACGTTCTGTCTCAGCAAACTGATGTTACTAACAGTCTGGCTCACGTGGTTGACTCCTTGCATGAAGACGGATTTGTCCTGGTGAAAGAAAATACTCAGCAGTTCTTGTTGGTGTATGCACTGGATGGACTTGTCCAAGCAGAGGTGGCTAAGAAAGGTGAAAGGTCATTTGGACCTTGGATAGATGAAGATGGATGGTCTAAGTTATTTGTTGGGTGTGGTTTGAATGTTGTTGCTAGGAAACAAGATGGCGTGATGTCAACATTATTCCTTTTACGAAAAGTTTCAAAACAATTGGAACAAGTATGTTTCAAGGCTAGTGATGCTAGTAAGCTGGATATAGACTTGATTGATGCAGACAACCTTGGCAGTGAATTGTTGGACAAGTTGACTGTGAGACTGACTACGGATGTAGAGAAGAGTGACCGTGGTGAATCAGCTACAGTATGTATATCAGACGATCCTACTAGTGGACTTACTGGATTAGTTGACCTCTGTCACAATGAAGCAACAGACAGAAAAATCAGGTTTCACTTTTTCATACTAATTTTACTGTAGAAGCTTTGCTTAGTTAATGTTTTTCAACAGTACTGTATGTAGCCTTTTGTTATGCATCCAAAATATTGACATTCTGGCAACATGTGTCACAGAAGAACTTTCCCTCACTGAGGTGTTTTAATCTACAACATGAGATGAGATTCTCAGTCAGGTACCCTCCTGAACTAGAATAGCGTGATAGGACTGGTTCAAACTGAGTCAGAGTGGCGTGGTGTAAGGTTATCAACAAAAAAAAAATTTTTGAGTATGGTTCATACTCATATTTAATAAATGCTCTAAGATTGAATATTTTAGAATGGTTTCTTTTTTTATATTTATTGTTGTAATGTATCCATACTATAGGTTTGTTCATCTGGAAGATAAAAGTGACAACTTCAGCAAAAGTGACTTAAAGACAAGTCCTGAGTTTTTGGAACAGTATGAGAAGGATTTAGTGTGTAACATATCTCGTGATGGTTGTTGGGGGCAATATCATTTCCTACCAATTACTGAAGGTAATGATAATTCTTAAAAAGCTTTATTTAATTTTCCATATTATTGTTCCTGCATTATACCAGGGTATAGTTGAGGGACATACTGGTTTTGCGCTGGACGTCTGGATAGTTTTCTTGAGGTTTCCAATTTGGCTCATTCTAAGAAGTTTGGACTGGAAACATGAAAGCTGTAATAAACTTGATATTTTTCATTAATAATTGTTCTTCAAATTGTCATTTTAAGCAATGTTTTGAGCAGGTTGTATTATTATGATGAGCAACTTAATTGTACTGGATTTACTCCCAAACTATGTTTTTATGCCAAAGCGTCTACTGATGCATAGTCATGTAGTAGTTGTCCTGTTTGTTTGTCCGTCTGTTTAAAAGTATTAGCCAAAACTTTCAAGTTGTTGAAACTCAATTTTTTTTAAGTCCATCAAGGTATTGTTTTAAAACTTGGCACATATACACATTACATTATCAAAGCAACGTAACACTATCCAACATTTCTACAGAATAATAGCCCCTGGTTGACTAAGCTAGCTATTATGGACAAGGCTTATTAATTTAGCATTTACTGAAAGCAGTCTTGTTTTTAACAGATATACAGAAGACAATGGACAGTACGTCTGTGCTTGTGAAAGGTGTAGGTAGTCTCTCTTGTCCGACGTTTGTTACCAAGGATACAGAGTTATCTGTCACTCCCCTAGATGATACAGATCATGTGACATGTTACCCAAGATACTGTGTTATTACAAATGAAAGTGTTGCTACTGTACATGGTAAGATATGTGATATATTCTATATATTTGTTATCTTAAAGGTGCCTATTTCTACTACTATCACGAGGAACAGAAATTTGAAGACTGATTCATTTGAATATTTAGAAATATTTTGTTGTATTTAACTCCCCTTTCACAGTGACAAGTTGAGCTCTTGTGATCAACTTTAATAACTTATGGTGTGGTTTGTCTTAAGAACTTTAAACTTTACTTGCTGGTTGGTTTGCGACAGATGTCAGTTTGTGAAAGGTCACTCAGAACTTTGATATAAACAAATATTTGGCTGCCATGGGAGCATAGGTTTTGTTAAAAATCTTTTGTTTTTAGGCTGGCGATTTCGCGCCAGAGTATTACAATCCTAAAAAATGAAATCCACTAAGATGAATTTACTCCCGAAACTGACAACACAGAATCTATACACTCAATGCAAATAGTTCCTCCTCATTAATCAGTTTTGCAAGATAAGAACATTCAACTTTCCTTGGTTCGATTGTAATATATTAGTTTCTTCTTGAAATGGAAGGAAATTGTATG
Organism: Spisula subtruncata; assembly: GCA_963678985.1. Lineage (NCBI taxonomy): Eukaryota > Metazoa > Mollusca > Bivalvia > Venerida > Mactridae > Spisula > Spisula subtruncata. Next base: position 2,046,235 of record OY787660.1, on the reverse strand, counting down.
AAATTAAAAGAAAAAGCGCATCAATGATTTTATTATGTTAAATTATTTAGGTCAACATTCTCCAACGAGATCGTGGTCGAGTGGTTGAGCAACTCGCTTAGTGATGCTAAGGTCCAGCGATCGAATCACGGCGGCTCCAAATTTTTTATATTTTAAATTTTTTATTTTTTTATTTTTTGTGAAGTCCAGCACTTACCTCTCTTTCGACTTAGAAAACCACTTGATTTTATATTACTTGAAAAGCTATTGTTCCTTAGCAGTTAGCCAGCCTGTCAGTACTTTCAGTACTTTGATTATTAAAGTATTGACAAATGCTGACAGGCTTATACCAAGGTTTTATAAGCTGTATATTTCAAGGAAAACAAGAGACAGACATGTTGAGAAGGTTACATGGTCTGACTATTCATAAAAAAGTTGGGGCTGGATTTAGTGGCTATGACAACAATGGACAACGTGTGATGGGAATATCTACTGAGAGTGTAAGTATAGTTTCCTAAATAATGTCATCATGTGTGAGGTTTGTAAACTGAAACCACTCGAACTTCTCAACTAACCCAACAAGCAACCAGTTAATATCAATGCAAATTCATCACTCATTATCTGTTATAGGACTTAAATGGGTTGATAAATAAAAATGTGTCTCCATAGCTTTTAGTGGAATGTATGCTTGCTGTCTAATATGACAACCCGGGTAGTGGCACATATATTTGCCTGCCATATTTCAGTAGAAATGAAGCAAATAAAGGCTATGCTTGGCATTATTTAAAACCAAAAAGACAATAGAAAATCATAAAGGGAATGCATCATGCAGAAAGCATAAAAAACATCACATTGCACAATAACATGGCACAATTCACACCACACAATTAAAAGAATGAACATAACCACTTAAAGACCAAGTTTCATCTGTCGAGCTTAGCCTTTATTTGCCAGTCAGCCTTACACTGAAATATGTGACGTGGACTGCAGAAATCAGGCCAGATGCGGTAACGTCTATTTTTAGAAAAATGACGTCAAAAACTTGCGCTGTTTTTTTCGCGGATTTTCTAATTTATCAACTTATATTTTCAAGTGTAATTGTATAAAAAAAGGTTCTGATTAAGAAAATAAACAATTAAGAAATATTTGCAACATTTCACAACCACTTTACGAAAATTTTAGTGTAGTCTAGCCATTTTAGCGATAGTTATTCCCCTTTTACTGTGTAAAGGTAAAGGTCACGAAACAAAAATGGCTGACTGTTGAATGTTTATTTTGAGTGCAGTTTGTAAGGTTTAATGATGAGAAATGACGCTGATGTTGGTTTGACCTGGGTGTTATCGAATTATAAAGCTTTTATTTGGAGGTAAGCATAGCTTTTATTGTCTGCCATTGCTTAATTGTTGTGAATTATAGGTTTAATTGCGTTGATAACATTGACTGAAAGCGAAAGTTGACTTTAAAATGCCACAAAACAGTTTATTTTTATGTGAATGAGTCTATTATTTACTCGCTTCTTCATAGCATAGTGTAAATTTTATGTATGTAGATAATGAGTTAACATGAGGATTGTTCATGACTGATTTTATGGATGTATTCATGTTGTTTTTAGACATTCCCCCACCCACTTTGCTTTGCACACATCAAGTTAGTCAAACAATCTCGACTTAGAGTTGCCACATCTAAGTCAAGACCCATTATGCGTTTAACTGATCAGTTTTTGAGTTTCATAAATTTTGCTGTTTACGCCAAATTTGGGCAGTTTTCGGCTATTAACATGTAAAATGTAATAAAACTAGACGAATGACACAGAATACCTGGTAAAATTGGTCGTTATTATCGTTTAATCGATAATTAAATCAGCACGTGTAATTTCCGAAAATCCAAATGTAAACATAACTGTGAGTATCCGGTACGCGTATACCGCCCGTACAGCCCGTACAGATGAGCGCAACACGTGTGTGATTCATATGCTAACGTTGTGCGAATCGCTAAGCGAGCAGTAAAATTCATTTAACTTATCGTATTCTGTTCATAAGTCATTAACTATCAGTTTACAAGAAAAATCAGCTCGATTTGTGAACAAATCTTCGTTAATTTTTCGTTTTTAGTTTCACCGAGCGAGCTCAAGAGTAATTGGTTTCACGCGTACCAGTGTACATCACTGTGAAAACCAAATAGTGCCGAAGATCTCCCAGCATCCTCCATTGTTCTAGACACTCATTCCATCGAGTATTCTGATTGGTCGATAGGGGAATGCGATTTGCATATCAACAACAAATAGCTGTGTAGTGGAATTTAAAAGTGTGACATCGTCGTGTTAAAATTGTCGGACAAACGAACCGCTGAGTGTTTTATGGATGTTTTTGGTGCAGATAACGAGAAAAAGGGTTGATCTTCGTGGACATGCTATATATTTCATGGTATTTACAACTTTTCATTCATCTTTTCAAGTTGCGCCAAAAATTTGATCGCAAAGCCCCCCACATATATGACACTTTAGGTCACATCTGCGGTGGAGATAGAGGTCAGAAATTAAAAAATCTCCTGGCAGATTGCCCCACATCTAACATCAAGTCAAATGACTGTCATTTGTCTTCATTTTTCTTTTTTTTTGAATGCATAGATCCAACTTACATGCTGAAATTCAGTAATGTTCATAGATCTACACTACTGTTTACTAAGGAAATATGTCTGGTTTAGGGCTCAAACCCATGACTGTCTGAACTGACAAGTAAATTTATTTGACACTTAAGCTAGGCTTCCGTCCCTCCAAAAATGTAAGCGACTCAAATTAACTAGGCCAATTCCCTGCCGGTTTACTTAGGAATAAATTGGTTTAATTCATGTGCATACGGTTCATCCGGGCTCAACCGCACAGCCTAATATTAAATAACTGCACATCTCTACAACAATGTAACAATTTGGTATATACAATGTACACATACATCTAGTAGCTGTTCTATTTATAACCACAATGTAGTAGGCCTACTGAGTACTGGGAAACCCTTGATGCATCTAACACTAACAGTAAGATATGCCTGTTTTGTGGTTAGTATTTATAGTTTGACTTCATGTAATAAAATGCAAATTATACTTAGTTATATTCTATATGAATAATGATCTTTATGAAATTAATTCTCATTTTCAGGATGTTCCATAATTGATCTTGAACAACATGTGTGGACAAACCATGATCATGTCAGCTATGTGGAGTTTACTGTGGGGAGACTGGGTTTGGACAGAGACCTCTATCTCAGGTATACAACTGATCCAATTATTAAACTTCCATTTGTAAATCCTTCATTTCACTAATTCCACTAATTATCTGTAGTGGTTACTGGATCAAGGATATTAATACCAGTTGTTATATTGTAGACCTAACTGCTGATCATAAAGTAATTGATCCACAGAACTATTTCAACATAATATATCATAATTATGACAGAAGCTGATATTATGTCAGTAATTTCTGTATATTTTATAAATAGTGAACATATCAGTTATAAGTTTCAAATGTCATTTCCTTTTTTAAATAGAATATAGGCTACTATAATACACATATCTTCTGTAATTCATCTACAAAAAATGCTTGCAAGACTATTTTAGCTGTGTCCATTAATTTTAATATAGAAGGCTGATGCTGCATAAATATATTTATTGGTTTAGTTATCAGTTCTTCCAATAGTATTGGCCTAAATTTGATTGCAATATGCCCAATATTTTAGTTGCTTTCATTTTATCAAGACTATTAATTAATGGATATGATACCCAGCATAAAATGTGTACCAGTAATTTGCACATTAATGCTTAATATTAGGACTTTAAATAAAAAAAATAATCTTATTTCTTTTCAGAAATGTTGATACAGAGACCATATGGCAAAGATTGAAGATTATATACATCTAAGATGATTATAACAACACAATTAGTCAGTTGTGGAAGTCAACAAGTCATGACTGAAAGTTAATTCTACCTGACTTGTCATTGCTGATGGAAATCATGTACATTTTTGTACATAACTAACATTTAAAGAACTGTAATTGTAAAAGTACATGTATTTTAACAATATAACTTATTTTCTAAAAGTTTAATTATACATGTATTCTGTCAAGTGAAGCATGTTCCAGTTGAGTTTAGATTTGTAAATCATGTATATGATGCAATAGCCTTGCATTGGTCTTATCTTATTAATTTATGCAAATGTTGATGTTATTTCATGTATTGTCTATTGATCATATGAATTAAGGCATTTTCTATTTGGTTTTGCTGCTACTACTGGTTTAAAATGAATTGTTTATCAAGCCTTTTATTATTCTGATGTGACTGAACTGTAGTTCAGTTCCTTTACAATAGTATGTCATTGAAATGGGATAAGAAAACAATTGAGAGGGCATTTCAGTACAAAAACCCACATGAAACGGTCTGTTATATTTTTGTGGTTGCTATGCAAAATGTTCTATTCCACCAGTTGCCAAGGACATTTTCATGATTGGAAATGCATGATCATTTTAAACAGTATTGTTATGATAAGATGATGTATAGTTCAGCTTGAATATTACTTGTATATAGTGTATACCATGTTTGCATGTTGTTCTCTAAACATGTCTAAATAGAAGGTAATTGGTGATCCAGCTTTCTGTGAAAGTGCATCAATAGCTTCATAATTAAACATGTAAATCTATAATTCAAATGCAAACTTGCATTATGCTCTCAAAAGTATAAACCTTAATATTGTTCTAGCTTGACCTAAGCATTTTTTTAACTTAATACCTGTAGATTCAACGTAATTTGATTCTTTTAGTCAAAATTTAAATTTCTATCTGTTGCTATGCAACCAAAATGTCATTATTTACAAGCAGGTGTTAAATATTATAACTTGTTGTTAAAATAATAAAAAAATAAAAGAATAACATGTCTTGTGTATTTATTGCTGTACTAAAGATACACTGTTTTAATGTCTTCTTATTGTATTGGCATTAAACAGTAATAGTTGTGCACTAAGGCAGTGTTACTAAGTAACAGCATTTTATTTCATTTTAATGTAAATCTTCAAGATGACAATGTGAGCTTATCAGAATTTTCACATTGTATAATTTACTACAAAGAAATGAGTTTATTTGATATGAAAATCTAATTCAGAGCCACATGTATAGTTATTGAAGTACTGTTGCCATGGTAACTATTATAATGTGCAAAATATTGCCATAGTAACCACGTTTTAGAAAGAATGGTGTTGTTCAAGCAATATATGAACTAGATGGTGTTGCAAGGCATAAAATTAACAAAGAAAAAACAGAAGATCTTGGATTTTCCTTTTGACGGATTTATAGGTTTTTTACAGCCGTTTCACCTTTTTATTGTCCTTTTCGGCATCAAATGCATGTGTAGAAAATGCTATAAAACCAAAAATAATCACCGGAATCATCTGCAATTTTCAGAATTTATTCTTAAAAGGCTGTTCTTCAAGATTATGAAGACAACTCAAAATGTGAAATTTTAGCGTCTGGCCTGATTTCTGCAGTCCTTGACACATATGGATTTGAACCTGGGTCGCCAGATTAGACGTCAATTACACTAACCACATAGTTACGGAGGCACATTATCATCTGTCAAAAAGTGGAAAAGCATATTTCCCATCCATTTAAAGGCTGAAAGACTTTATTAATAATTTATAAGCTGAACAACCTTAAATTGCCAGGTTTTTTAATGTTTTCAGTGTCCAGCTACCAAGATGAAGACAGAGAAATACTTGACATGGGAGATTCCTGATAGTTGGAGAATGGAAGACGCTTATGGTGTACCCAGTGCCTATCTCATGGCATATTATACTCTGTTTGTTAGTGCTGGATTGAAGAAAGATCAGGTAGTAGTGCTGTCAATCACTTTAGAAACACTTATTTATTTGTTGTTCCTTGTTATATAATTAATTCACTTATTAGACTAGTTAATACATATTTTATTGACAAATGAATAAATCGACTTGCAAACAGGTTGCCAGCTACAAGTTTCAAAATTTGGTTTAATTTATGTGAAACTACTTTTTGGTGCAGCCTAAATTAATACCGGTAGATATGTTTTGAATAATATGAAATATTGGGAGTAAAAACTGCCGACTAAAGGTAATAGAGGTTCCGGAGTCCCCATTAGAAAATTTCGGAGACATATGCATAAAGCCAGATTTATGTCTACTGATTGCAAAATTGTGTGAAAAATGGCCGTTTGTAACCGTTTGTACTTTATATAAATAGCCTGTTAATGTTTGTCACCTATTACTTCTTTCACATATCTCATGACACAAAATAGATAATGGTTGAACCTTGTATATTTCACAGTCTATTCTGATCAGTGGTCTAACTGATGTGAGTGAAGCTGCTGTTACCATAGCAACACAACATTGTAGTCAGGTGTTTGCCTCCACCGATCTTGTCAATATGATGTTATATTCTGGTAGCAAACCAGACAGTGATCTGAAGACAGCACTACAAGTATACACAGAGCTAGATGATGTGTTACGATACACCAAGGGAAGTGGTAAGTAAAGTACAGAGAATTTGACATGATTCTGAACTTAATGCAGGAATATATTACAAAGTTTTTTGTTGAAGATATAAGATTACAGGATCAAATTGTGCAATATCGGTCCTTTTGATTTGTGTTTGTATTACACATCGAGCATCTTCGTGATACTCTCTGCTTATGTTAACATACGAATGTAGAATCAATATAGACAAGATGTCAACTGTTTAATTATGCTAATTAAAGTTTGCTTGTTAAATCCTCTGAACTGTAAAAGTCACATGTGCTTGATTATCACTTAAACTCAGACATGCCCACTGACTCCATTCAAAAAGTGTACATTATTTCTGTAAGGGGACACTTTTGTGAGACATTTACTCGCTTTGGACAATTTCTTGTTGATCCTTACAAAACCATACAATAACGCTTGTAAGAGACACTTTTGATTAAAAACTAGTTCTGTATTTATTACTTATCTGCACTAGTATCTCATAAACAGACGTCAGTCAGAGCCTAAATGATCTTTGTTGCTATTTATTTGATGTATGTTGCCATATATTTGATGTATTTGCAGGTGTTGACATTGTGCTGAACAGTTGTACTGATCCTACACTCACTGTTTCACATCTACTGAAGTCTGGTGGTCACATGATCAACCTTGATACACAGAATAAAGGCTTGTTTACTTTGGGTACGTTGAGTTTTGTAACATTCTTACATCCTGATAAAATTCCCAGCGGCATCATTTTTTTGCATTTTCAGGCAACATCTTTATTATGCTTCCGTCTCTGATGAAGGGGTAAACTACTTTGCACATGTCCGTTGACCTGTCGATGTGTCTGTCGGTTGGTTGGTAGACCAAAATGGTTTCCATACAATATCTCAAGAACGCTTTACCCAGTAGCAACAGTAGATGACAGTAGGTCAAATGTCCAGGTTAATCTCATTCTGACTGGCATGGGGCATACATGTTTTACAAACATCTGTTGTTTACCTACAGATACAGACATGATACAGAAGAATTGTACAGTAACCTCGTTAACACCGGACAACCTGAATGAAGATGATCTACGTCATGTATCGGAGCTACTAGGTCATGGTATGAACTCAGGACATGTCCAACCACTCAGATCTAGGGTGTATGATCAAGATAAATTATATGATGCATATTGTTACAAAGAAGACAACATGGACAGTACTGTTGCTATAAAGGTATTATAATGTTAACAAAGGCACTCCTATTTTGCTTACCCATCTTAGAACTACATGATATTACAATAATTACCAAAATAGTAATATATAAAATAACCGTTAAACGTTTGGCCGCAAGTACTGCAGTCAACCTAATTTGACACTGCAGATTTGGGCACGTTTGCCGGCGTTTTAAACATGCCCATTGTAGTTGTAAATAATAAAACGCTGTAACTTCAATTTTAATCAGGTCATGAATTAGATTCTAAGGCAAATTTTCTCCCCCATAAATTTCACCGGTTTTTTCTCTCAAAAATATAAAGTTGCATATATATAGATAGTAATCATTCTAGGTTTGTGTTATAAAATCAGTCAAAGATAAAAAAAGTTTGTTTCTATCTTTTTGCTGACAGGATTCTTCTTGATTTCTTAGCCAAAAATAATGTCACATATAATACTATGTGGTATACTTTTGGTCATAATGACAAAGCTCACATGTTACAGTATCTTGGTTTGTTTGTTAGTTTGGAGGAGAGAGTCACAGTGGACCTGTATGTATGACGGCACTCCAGATACTGACATGTTCCCCACACAAGTCTTATATCATAGTAAATGGTATGACAAGGTGTGGACTGGACCTTGCTGACTGGTTGATTGAGCATGAAGCCACCAAACTACTTCTCACAACAACCTCTAGTAAGTTGTCATTATCATTGACTATATTGAAAGAAAAATTAGGTGCATTTGGTTTAATTTTGAATTGGAAAAAACTGCAATTACCTTGCATAAATATAAGGATCATTCAATACATAATGCAAACTATCAATTATCTGTGAAATGCATCAATTAAATTTTGTATTTGTATCATTTTTGTTATGTTCAGAAAATTGATGGACCATTATGACAATGACGTTTTCAGCGTGTGCCTTCCTTCGATGTCACTTAAATAAAATAAAATTAGAGCAAATCCAGTAAAAATCTTTATAATGTGACTAAAAAGTATTAGGTTCCAGTTGTCCAAGAATTGTGTGAGATTTGAACAATTTGTCTCTTATCATGTGTGAGTGGCGTCTCAAATGGAGTCCAGGGCTCGAATTAAGCACTCGCACACTCGCAAAATGCCAGCCCTTATTAGCTCACCTGTCACATAGTGACAAGGAGAGCTTTTGTGATCACTCTTTGTCCATCGTCCATCCGTTGTCCATCTGTCAACAATTTGCTTGTGTTCACTCTAGAGGCAACAGTTTTGATCCAATCTTCATGAAACTTGGTCAGAATGTTGTTCTCCATGAAATCTAGGCCAAGTGCATAAAAGGGTTATGTGGGGTCAAAAACTAGGTCACTAGGTCAAATCTTAGAAAAACATTGTGTACTCTTCAGAGATCACTGAAATATGAAATCATATTCTATTGCGCTTTACACTAATATACATTCACTTAAAAACATTCAATTTAAAACCTGGATTCTAGAAACTAGATTTAGTCGTATGATAAAGAGCACACTCATTGCCGATGAAACTTCCTATACAAATAAGTTTTCAATTGTGCTCTGAACCTGGTTTCACTTTTGATGTCTTTGAGATAGTTTGGTAGATCGTTCCACCATTTTGGACCAGTGACGGCTATAGATTTGTCTGCTAATTTTATTCGCCGTCTAGGGATGTGAAAGTTAGTGTCATTTTGTGATCGTAGTCTGTACCCTTGCCGAATAGGATCAAACATTGTCTTTAGATACGATGGAGCTGTACCCATGATGACACGGAATAAGATTACCAGAACTTTGAACATTACCCTGGCCTTAACTGGAAGCCAGTGTAATTCTGTCAGTAGATCTGCAATGGATTTGTCATAAGAAACATTCATGACAACTCTTGCGGCATGATTTTGGACTCGCTGTAATTGTTTCATCTGATAGGCTGGAATTTCAGTGAATAAGGCATTGCAGAAGTCAATATGGGAATGAACCAGTCCATGCACTAATGTTTCAGTAGACTTTTGTACGAGATGTTTACGTTTAGCTTGAAGATTCCGTAGCTGCACATGAGCTATCTGGCATTTTTTCTGAATGTGGCAGTCAAAGTTAAGTGTATTGGTCATGATTACCCCAAGATCTCTAACCTGATTCACACATTTTACATCACACCCACCAACATTGACACTTGTGATGTTCAATTTAGCTAACTGTTGTCTGGTTCCATACATGATTATTTCAGTTTTAGACTGATTCATGTTCAGTTTAAATGTTGTCATCCATCGTATGATATCAATGAGGCAGCTGTTAAGTTGTTGAATAACAGTTGTCTCTTCCTGAGAATTTCCTGATTGTAATTTAAAAGCAATCTTATGGTCATCTGCGTATCCATCGAGATTGGCTGGATACTTCTGGACAACTCGATTGAGAGCCGATTGAAACTCCAGAGGTCACTGTTTTGAACAAATCTTCATGAAACTTTGTTAGACTATTGTTCTCCATGAAATCTAGGCCAAGTCGAAACTGTGTCATGTAGGGTCAAAAACTAGGTCACTAGGTCAAATCTTAGAAAAACCTTGTGTTCACTCTAGATGTCACCAATTTGATTCAATCTTCGTGAAACTTAGTCAGAATGTTGTTCTCCGTGAAATCTAGGCCAAGTCCGAAACTGGGTCATGTTGGGTCAAAAACTAGGTCACTAGGTCAAATCTTAGAAAAACCTTGTGTTCACTCTAGATGTCACCAATTTGATTCAATCTTCGTGACACTTAGTCAGAATGTTGTTCTCCGTGAAATCTAGGCCAAGTCCGAAACCGGGTCATGTGGGGTCAAAAACTAGGTCACTAGGTCAAATCTTAGAAAAACCTTGTGTGCACTCCAGAGGTCGCTGTTTTGATCCAATATTAATGAAATATGATCAGAATGTAAGCTGTATTGATACCTAGATCAATGTGCAACAGGTGAGTGACCTTGTACCCTTTGGGCCCTCTTGTTGCATATTGCAAGTCCATTTTCCATTTTCGTGAGACTTGTGCATTATGCGGAATGTCTGGTATGTATAGATTATGAAATTTTATTACTTCACACCAGGTACCCATACAGGACATATGGAGAGAAGGTTACAACAGTGGTATACAATGGGTATAACAGTGCATGTCACCTGTATGGATACACTAACAGACAACACACAGACATTGGTTGATGAAGCCAAGAAATCTGGTCCCATTGGTGGAATATTTTATGTTCCTCTGGTAAATCTATTTATCTTTGAATAATCTTTTGTGTTTGACTCAAACTGTAAGTTTGAACCTTACTGGTAAAACACTCCCAATGTTGCGTGTTTGAAAGCTGTGACAAAGTCTTACTGATCAGAGTGTCAATGAACATCTCATAATGCTACAATATTAAATAGTAACTTCCATTCTCTCAATTATGAAAAACTATTTGTTTCTCATTTCATCTGAAGCCTTTCACCTTGGTTATTTGGTAGAAGTTTCAACAGATGGCTTAAAAGCATAACTTGTGGGTCAAGGTCAAATGTGGGGATGTGTATTCCTTATTTCATGATCAGGTGAAATTCTTCATGCTAATAAACTTTGTACATTTTCATATAGATTGATGTTGGAGAACAAACCTCACTAGGTTCTGTTTGCATGGCAACCACATCTTATGCCAAGTATCTGGATAGAGTCACTAGGACATCTTGTAACAAGACACTTGATTGGTTCGTGGTGATGCCTGTCCATTGTCCTAATGACAATTTCAACCTATCCGCATACAGCTTTGTAAACACATCCTTGCAGAGGGTTGTAGACTGCAGAACAATGGATGGTTTTCCAGGTAATGTTGATTAATCTTTTCCTTTTAAAAGATACACCATATTTTCATTATGAAAGCCTTTGGAGTCATGTTCTGTATCACATCATTTCATGTTTGTTTTAGACTGTCTGGCATCAGTCCTAGAGGTTAATTTTACTGAAGCAATATAATTATGAGAAGGAGACAAATAATTTAGTGAATTTTCTCAAAGAAAAAACAATCAACTTTCAGCTAAGTGAGCTCAACCTGATGTGTCAGGCAAAATTGACAAAGTTTAGGTGAAAGCCACAGACAATTGCTGTCATTGATAAGAAACATCTTGTCATGTCACAGATCAAACAATTGACATTGACATTACACTATAAGACAGCTATAAACATGTAATATAGTGGTGTTCAATCATTTGACCTATTGTAAATGTTGTCCTTTGGCCCAACAAGGTTGTCTCTCACTATATACTTTAAAGTAAACTTTGTTATGCCAAAGGGATGAGTCATAACATGCCTTTGTGGTATGCAGTACGATATGTTTATTAAAAGCTATATTACAGGGTTATATGTAAGTCAAGCAAAACCAGATTTCGGCAACAAGCCAAGAATGACTAAGATGGTCCTAAACAACCTTGACACATTGCTTCAACAATCCAGTCCAGTGGTTAGACTGACCATGAAGAACGATGGTTTACCTGATGTCCAACAGAAGACAGAAGCCACTGTTGAGGAATTGTTTGAAACATGCAAGATCTTGCTAGGTAACTTGTGTTTATATTGTATATATTTCTGCAGGCTGATGGCCACCATTTCTACCTTTGTTTCACAGTTCGGTTATTTTAGAAACAGGAACTAATTTGGTTGGTACTGCTGTTTCAAGGCAACATCTTTAACAATTGGTTCCATGGAGCAGTATGTGTTTTGCAAACATATTTGAGAACTTTCAGCGAGATTTTTCAAATAAAAAAAGTTGAGCTATTGTCGTGACAGGATCGTTTGCGCCTGTCTTACCACTTAGTGGTTTGAATCCTACTCACCAGGGCAGGATTCATGTATAATCTTGTATGTTTTTGTATCTAAAATAAATAAATAAAAATTCATTTTCCATGATTTCAGACATTGACAATTTATCACGAAGCATGGAATACAGACTCGTGAACGATATTTGTGCAGATGATGCAATCATAGAGAACATCCGTGATTTAATAAAAAACACCTTACATCTCACCTTCACATGTGACACGGTATGTTGAAACTTTGTACATTCATTATGCCCCGTATCTTTGATGATGGGGTATATTGCTTTGCACATGTGGATCGGTTTGTATGTATGTCGGTACCTTGGTAGACCAAACTGTAATGGCTTCCGTTCAATAACTCAAGAACGTTTTTGGTCAGTTGGTCAAGGTCATGATGATTTTAACCATTTCCGACTATTGTGCTGCCATTGGGGCATACACATTTATAAAATTCAGATTCTCTTGTTAATTTTTTTCAGATGATTTTTTAGAGAGATTGAATTTATTTTGTTTATTCGAAATTTGCTACACATGAACAATGGCCCTCCATTAAGTGTAGCAACGTGCCATATGCAAGTAAACATTTACAGTACATGTTACCTTTCCATAACATCAACAGTGTCCAAACAGATGATGCTCTTAATACGTTGTATATTGTTTTGAATAAATCTACCAGAGAGGCCCTCTGTAGAGCAACAAGCTCTCTACGACAGCAATTTCAAATTTCCCTAAGCAGATATTACTCCAAAAACCTTTGTTGAGCAACAGCCTCTATGTAATGGCCAATATTAGCAGCTCTCAAAGGGTATTGCTCTCAATGGAATTTATCCTACGGCCTTTGTGATTAATTTCTACACACATGACTTTCAAACCATGATATATTGGCTGGTATATCATGCAAAACTAAGATCTATTTCCTAAATTTATAGAGGTTAATTATCTATGTATCTCCTTTCATATCAAATTTATTGAACAAGTTTTACGAACTAAATTTTATCACCCAGATAAAGATGATGAGTGTGGGTGAGTTGAAGTCAGTATGTAAACCACCAGGGGATGTATGTGATGTAGGGGATGTTACACGGGAGAAATGTGATGCTGATATACATGTTGTACAATATGTCCGTGATTACAATACATGTATAACCAAACTAAACACAGCAGTCAACAACAGACATATGTCTATATATATCGTCTTTGATGAAGGTAGTTGTTGCTTTAATTTTTCACTTCATTGACTCCATTTACCACAAATCCATTTACATTAGAGATGGGACCGAATATTCGAATATTCGAAAATTGAACGAATATTCGAATCCAATTTCAATATTCGAATATTCGTAAAAAATAAAGAAAAATGTGTCATTATCTGGGACTTTGTGCCCAAATGAGGTAAATGACGTTGTCTAGAAAATGACGTTCAAAGTTACGACATCATTTTTTGTGAATTTCAGAATGAGGCAAAAAATGCACAAAAATGTTTTATGTTGTATCCTGCCACATGATTGTTGCCTTGTAGCATACTTAATATGGAGTTCTATACTAACACATGAAGCCTATATTTTTGGGTTAAAACTTGGCAAATTACATACAAAAAAGAGGATTTTTGGAATCAGCAGACCACATGGTCATTAACAGTCCTATTTTATTGAAAAGCACTGCAATATGAATGTAGTATCTTGTAGTGTTATATAGCATATGAAATTACAAATTATTGATCAAGATACACTATTTTGGGGTAAAATCCTTTAAAATATAAACAAAAATGATGATTTTTGGAATCAGTTTACTGTAATGCCATTTATTATGTTATTTGATTATAAATCAGTATGATGGATACATGTAGTCTGCCTGCATAAGATATGGAAAATCTGATGTCTAAAATGTTGTCAATTTTCAAACATTTTTGGGGCAAAAACATTGTAAAATTAAACAAAAGTGAGGATTTTTGGAATCGATTGACCGCATGGTCATTTACAGTTGTATTTTATTGAAAACCACTGCAATATGAGTGTTATGTCTTGTAGTGTTATATAGTATATGAAAATATCAGTTATTGATCAAGATACGATATTTTGGGGTAAAATCCTTCAAAAAATAAACACAAATGGTGATTTTTGGAATCGGTTTACTGTAATGCCATTTATTATGTTATTTGATTATAAATTAGTATGATGGATACATGTAGTCTGCCTGCATAAGATATGGAAAATCTGATGTCTAAAATGTTGTCCATATTCAGACATTTTTGGGGCAAAAACATTGTAAAATTAAACAAAAATGAGGATTTTTGGATTCGATTGATCAATTTGACATTTATAATCGTATTATATCTAAAGCAACTGTAATTGATTTGTAGTTATTTTAAGTTTAATATATCAAATAATACATTATCCATTTGGATCACTATATGATATTTTGGGGTGAAATCGTACAAATTATAAACTAAAATGGTGATTTTTGGAATCGGTTTACTACAATGTCATTAATCACATTATTTAGTAATAAAGCACTAAGACAGGCATATGATGTCTTTCCGCTTAAGATATTTATAATCTAGTTTCAAAGTGATACGCATCCTGAGCTACTTTTGGTGTAAAACAGTCCAAAATATTAACAAAAGTGAGGATTTTTGGAATCAATTTATCACAATGTTATTCATAATCATATTTTATCCAACATAACTGCCATTGGTTTGTAATAACTTGTAGTATTATATATAGTAAGAAATGGATAACTTAAAGCTTTTGTTGAAGATACCATGTTTTGGGGGTAAAATGTTACAAAATATAAACTTACTTGATGATTAAACTTGATGACCATAAACTGAGCTATTTGATAATTAAACAAGACGAAGAGGCACATGTTGTCATTCCGCACAAACAGTAATAATCTATTCTAAAAAGTTTATCATTGTGTGATATTTTGGGGTAAAACATTATAAACATAGGTTAAGTAATTTTGAATCAGAAGACATCATTATTAATCATAGCATTTAATAATAACTTACTGTGTTAGGTTGGTGGTAACAATTTGCTTAATACATCAAAAGATTTCTGTATTAAGTGAGTAACGTGTGTGAAATGCGATATTTTGGGATAAACCTGGAAAAATGTAAACGAAAAGCCTGTTTATTGGAATCTGCTATCTACAATGGTGTTAATAATTTAATTTCGATATAAGGCCTGTAATATCTACATACTGATTGGCATTTACAGCGTCCGAACTTAAGTGACAGACAATCAAAACAATACGACTTTTGTGTGTTAAACTAAGTCAGATAAAAACAAAAAATGAGGAATTTTGGAATCGACAGACCACCAAACCATTAATTATTATGGCTGATTAATAGCAATGTAATGGGTTAGTAGTCTCTTATAGTACACTTTTGAATAACATATCAAAATATCAAATATCTTCATGTCGTAGAAATGTTGTATTGAAAAGTCAATATTAGGATGTAAATCCTAACATAATATATTTTTAAAACTGTGCTGCCATTAATGATGTTATGAAACAAATATCAATAATTTCGTAATCAATTAGCCATCAACTGTTATTGTATGCCGGAATTGGTTTATGTAAGTAAAAATATTTGAGAAAACCAGACAATGAAGCACATGAAGTTTAACATAAATACGCCACTAAAAATTGCAAGCAAGCCAGAGGCCTACATGTTTGAATCAACGATCCTTTGTATTATATTCACATCTATGTCGCATGACAACCATCTTGACAAAACATTGGTCTACATTGTGCAATTATTAAACCTACCAGTTTGGTGTCAAAACAGTCGCTATGGTTACTAGACAAAATTTTGTGAAATTGTTGTTTGTTGCCATGGTTACCATTTTTTAATTCTCAAAAATGTGTCACTGATTTTGTCAAATATTTGTTTAAATATTGCCTGACATTTTTTATGTATTCAAGTGTCTGTTTAGTCATGTTCACTCTCAATTTCTGATGATATCGAGTGAGGTCATATATTTTTCGATGTGAATGAATTAATGGCGAAAATAATGTAGTTACCACCAAGCAATATTCTTTTCCAACCATAGAAATTTCAATTCCAAATGATAATATAATCTTCTACAATTTACAATAATTTTAACAACATGATTGGTGTCAAAAACAACCGTTGCTATGGTCACCAGACATAATTGTGAAAAAATGGTGTATGTTGCTATGGTAACCATTGTTTCAATCACAAAGTTGTGTCTCTGAATATTTCAAATATATGTTTAACTAATGCCTTACATGTTTAAAGTAGTCAACTGCTGGTTTGATATTGCTTACCCACACTTTCTGGTGTTATTATGTGAAGTCCTATAGTTGTGTGTTGTGCAAATTAATGGTGAAAATGATAAAGTTGCTACCAAACAATACTTCTAATAACTTTTTTAAATTTTGCAATATCTATTCCATTTTTTTCGTATTGCCCTCAAGAAACATGTGTCTATCTTTGGCAATGTTTTTATTAACTAAATCAGTATTCAAAACAACCGTTGCTATGGTTATTAGAAACAATTGTGTGTTTTTTTATTTGTTGCCATGGATACCACTTTTTCATTCAAAAAAGTGTAATTGAATGTTTTAAAGAATCGTTTGAATATTGCCTTACACATTTTGAGTAATCAATTTCTGGTTAAGAACAGTTTAAAGTCTTGAAATGTGGAAATTAAGAGTAGTCTGTTTTACTTAAAACATATTAATAAATGGCAATACGAATGTAGATACATGTATCACCAATGTTTTAAGTACAGTTTTTCAATTTATCATTCCTGTTTGTTTTGTTTTTACTCAAAGACACAGTTGTATACACAATTAAATCGAACAAATGTTAATAACTAGTTTTATTTATGCTGATAGCCAACAACACTGAACAAAATTGAATATTTTAGAATTGTCTTGATGTATGTTACCATGGCAACCAAAATAGCCGGATTTAATTTGATACAAATTTAACCTGATATATGTTTATTTGGATCAGCCATAATAAAACATGTAAAATATGTGTGTGTTATGTACAAGAGACTTGCCCAACTTCCCCAAATTTCATGTTTTTTTAAAAAAAGAGAACATTTTGGTTGTGAGGGTGACATCACGAATCTGGCCGTTTTTCACTTGAAATTGGGAATTTTTAAAAAATGTTTATTTTTGTGTACTCTACACATATCCAGGTATCAGAAACTGTGAATAACTCATTTTCGCCCAGATACTCATTTGGGCCATATTTCTCGGATACAAACACAAATGGTCAATTTCACCAAATATTGATACATGTAAATTTCAATTATTTTCGTATGCTTAATAACAACATAATTTGTAATATAGTGTATAATGAAGTCCCTAATTGACACTTTTATGACATGTTCATCGATATATTAACTGTATACTCGGAATAAACAGTATGACACTTCTCCAAAATACTTCCGTAAAATGATTGCATTTTTGACACCCGAAACGCTTGCATTTCGTCTGTATTCAAGCGTCGTAATTACACAGATTTTGCAGGCTAAATTAATTACCTGACAAATGTGTGGGATTCTTTTGATTCGGGGTTTCATCCACTGTATGATTAGCTGTTTGCATAGATGAATAAAATTGTAGTTGTTAGTAAAAGTGTCAACACATTGTCCGCAGTAACAGTGTTAAACACCCATCGGATGATGACAACGATTTTTTAAACTGCGTAGTCGTACAAATTTTCACAATCTTCATTAGAAATAACAAAACAATGAATCTCATTAAAACTTTATTCACACGTCCCTGAAGCCCGAAAGGTAAAGAAATACGACGATATATATAAAAAAACATGTTTATTACTTTCAAATCAGGTTGAATGTATATCAATATTTCAAAAAGAAATATTAAGCTAACGAATATCGTAGCTTTGCATAAGAGCGGAAATGGAACTTTTGTTCAATAGGGAAGTGAAAAAAAATGAATGAAATCTTTGACATCAATAATCGAACGAATATTCGAATATATTCGAATATGAATTTCGAATATTCGAATATTGATTTTGGTATTCGGTCCCATCTCTAATTTACATGCATTTTTAAGATTACATGGATTTTTAAGATTACATGGATTTTTAAGATTACATGCATTTTTAAGATTACATGGATTTTTAAGATAACATGCATTTTTAAGATTACATGCATATTTAAGATTACATGCATTTTTAAGATTACATGGATTTATTAGACAGAAAGTGATTACATTATGCACATCATTTCAGCCCCTTGGCCATTGTCAAGCAAGTGCACTGGATAGGTAACCAGTCGACCCTTGCATGACAACAGTGTTGATTTTGCTCCAAATATGGAGAAGTTTTTGGTTCAATGTTGCAATGTTAGTTAGTAATGGTAAGCATATAGTCCAGGAAAACTTTTTAGGTGAATTGGCCAAGGTATATCTGAAAAACAGTCTAAACATAAACAAACACCAATGCTTAAGATTGGGGAGATTTACTTTCTGTTAAAGTGATGTATTGCTGTTGTAAGGTGTTGTTATGCCGTCCATCTTAGATGGTCCAGGGGGCATATTGATTTGCTCACTATGTAAGTGACCAAATTTAATGGTTTTCATTCAATAACACAAGAACACTTTGTCCTAGGATCTTTAAACTTTACACAGAGGTTTGTCAACAAGAGTAGATGACCCCTATTGATTTGAGGTCAAGGTCAACCTTAAATTTTTAGACAAAATGGTTTCTGTTCAATAACTCAAACACACTTTGCCCTTGGGTCTTTATACTTTACATGGAGGTTGGCCGGTCAGTAGTTTGAAGGTCAAGGTCACTGCAACCTTAAACATTTCCAACTATTGATCTGCAATTGGGGTATACATGTTTTACAAACATCTCATGTTTACAGATGAGTTTGAGGAGATTGTATCACTGGCTGGTTTGATAGATTGTCCTGTATATGGTATCAGTAAGACGAGTCATGATGTACCTGTAGAATCTATACAATGTCAAGCTGGATATCTCATACAGGTTTGTACTTTATACACAGTCACATACCGTATACATAGACGTTATATACGGTTCATCATAAGTTGTCTTTGGAGACCAATATTTCTTAAATGAATAAAAAAACACAGGTTATTCAGAGAGCTTAATGATTAGTTTTCTTGACCAGTTTTAAAAATGTTGATCCCAAATATATCGCATGGTGGATTCTTTACGTCAAAAATAATAAAATTTAAGCTGACAATTGTATTTTTGCGTGCCAAAAAGCTGGTGACCTTATAAATTGGAGAACATTTTTCCATGATTTGTTCTCTCATGAAAGATCCCAGTATGTTTGTGATAAATGAGGTCGCTATATACTGACAAATGGACTGAAAATCAGAGATTTACCTTACTCCTATATATTATGCAAACTTATTTTCATTGGGACAAACTTTAATGCGGTGCATTTGTTATTTGAATCAATTCAGTATACTGACATATTAATTTTATTACTAATGGTTACAGAGATATTGTGCTTAGGAACAAACAGTATTGTTGTTTTGCTCAGACATAACTTTATAGGGTTGCTTTCCCTTTGATACCATAGACAATACAGTATCACAATCTTGCAACTTTTTGTACATCAATTTAAAGTGGTTTACATCTGGGCATACTTGTTTTTGATCAACATCCCTTATTGTTTCAGAACCTGTATGTAAACAACAACTGTGAACCGATGATTCTGATTGGTTATAAGATGTCATGTGCTGTTGCCATAGAGATGGCTCTTCAGTTACAGGAGGGAGATTTGAATATAGTGAAGCATATTATATGTATAGAAGGATCAATACAGTATGTTCCACTGAATGATGAGCAATGTTTCCACGGACCGACGTATCAAACATTAGACACGGTGGATAGAGAACAACAAGCCATCTTGTCCTATATGGAGCTATATACTGATCTCACTGATGAGGTAACGTCTGCTGCTGCTGTCAAATGATAGCCAGAATTTATAAATTCAAAAGTATTGCAAAGTGGTATTGTATAGCTTGACAATTATTTCTTATAAATAACCCAGATGAAAAAATAATGAATTTAATCAGTTCTTATAAGATACCTCAGTATAAGATAATAAAATAAGGTAAGGAATATTGATTTACAAAATATGGCCCTTTATTGACAGCTAGTTTTAATGTACAAGGTTTGCACTGGGACGTAAACGTTTACTAAACTCTGTTTTGTATTTAATTCAGATGCTGGAATTGTATGAGAGTCTGGACCCTGACATACCTGTAGAAGTAAAAGTTACCTCCCTTGTTCCATGGATGATAACCTGTCATAAATCAGGTAGAACTAACATACAACAGTCAGACATGGAGTCTAGGATGTTACGTTATGTTCATACCTACATTCTGTCTGGGCAATATGAGAACCACAATAAATACAAGGGTAATATGACCTTGATTAGAGGTCGAGGTCAACCTAGAGGTCATCCCAAGGACATTAAAACACCCAGTGACTATTACTTATCACAGGTAAGACCGATGATAATTAATTAACTTGGCAATCAAATATATCAATTAGTCCTTGCTACTAAATGTGAGTGGCTTCTCTCTGCCTGTCATTGCATTGTTGTATCCAGGTGTAACTCATGTCTACAACTGTCTCAAATTAATTTTAAAAAAATGTTTGAAGTTCCCAGTTTTATTTCAATCAAATATTTTATTTATTCAATTTATAAAAAATTATTTTAACAACATATTTATACAACTGTAACTATGATAATGTGTATGCTATATATTACAGGTATGTGAGGTGGGCGTGTCTGTACATATATTGAATACCGGACATACAGACTTCCTCCAGGACAAGTTAGAGGATATCTCACATACAGTGAATGCCTTACTCCATAAAGTCATGTCAGCTACAACATAAAACAATGTAAAATGGCAGTTACTTCAAGATGAGACAGTCAGCCAATGGAATCATGTTTAACAAAATTGTCAGCCATTGAATTCTTGTTTAACAAAGCTGTCAGCCAATTTTTTTTTAAACAAAGCAATCGGCCGTTGGAATCATGTTTTACAATTAAATTGTGTCAAAACCAATTGCAGAAATATTTGGAGAATGTCTTTATTCTTGCTGTTTGCTAGTGGTACATGGTTGCAGTTGCCTCACTTCAGAAAACTGTGACTTATATATTAAGATATTAAGTATGTATACATATTTGTTGTCTAATTATACTTTCCTTGATTATTTATGAACTATGAACTGGTATTTATGTTAAATTATTTACGCATAGTATCATATTTATATAGAAGCATATGTGCTCTATGTCTAGGCACACCACTCCCTACTAATGAAAGTATGAGCTTAGATATTGATATTACATGTATTGCCATGTAAGTTGATGTGCATGTGTACTATTTGCCGTATTTATATTATTAAATGCATTTCTGTTATTACATGCATATTCATACATTCCTGTTATTCAATGGATATTCATACATCCCTGTAATTCGATGGTCATTTATGTTATTCAATGGATATTCATATTATTCAATGGATATTCATACATTCCTGTTATTCAATGGATATCCATGCAGTCCTGTTATTAAATGGATATTCATGTTATTCAATGGATATCCATTCAGTCCTGTTATTCAATGGATATTCCTGTTATTCGATGGATATCCATACAGTTCTGTTATTCAATGCATATTCATACATTTCTGTTACAACACTTATTCATCTTCGGGATTCCATTGTGATGAAATAACTCCCGGAGTGGATTGAACAATAGCCTATGCTTGGGATATATGTTGTATATGTTACTATTTCTTTATGATAAATATTGGACGATTTTTGTCTAAGGATTTCATGTGTTGTTATTCTGTCCTTGATAGTAAATGTTTTTAAATCTTTATGCAGATAAATGGGTAACAACCACTTAATGGTACCCATAATACTGGTTCTAAGCTTGACATTTAGTTTCATGTCAATATAGTGTTACTGGATATATATGTTCCTTCCCTTCCAAGCTTTGAAAGTGTTTACTGCTTTGAACATCATGTTGATTAATCTGTCGGTCGGTCTTATTGGTTGACAAACCTTTTCCAATTCATACAAGAGAATGTTTCAGCCTTTCTGCAGTTCACAAACATTGCAAGGAGGTTGGTCATAACTACCATTTTAGGTTGGCTTGTCACTGTCAAGATTATCTGTGTACACAAAGGCTGGGATACTTTAACAGACCAGTGTTTGAACACAATGATGATTGGTCCTAGACCTGGTGTTTCAAGACCATGTTATATGGTCCCTATTCCTGGTAAAAGTTGGTAACAACGTGGTCATATAACAACATTCACTGATTTATTTTAACACAGTTTATTCACTTTAAGTAAAATGTCTGTTACAGATAAATGATTTATTCAGCATACATCTAAGTTTTGATCATAATTCTGAGTAACACAGTACAACAACAGGGGTTTCTATTGTCTTCCTGATATATATGTATAGATCGCCGGCGATAACTCTAGCTTTATATACAAACAAATACTGACTAAATAACACTGCAAGGTCAATGCAAGGTCAACTTGCCGCTTGTTTTCAGTGTATAATGTAAGAGTTTACGTATTTAAAGTAATTGACCACACGAGTGAACAAATGGTCACCGAAAACGCATTTTATTTCCATTTTCTATTGTGCAGAAAGGCTAGCGTTAACACCGGCGGACTACATATATATATTGGAGACCATGGGTAACATGTACAGTTAAACAGATTTAGCCCGAGACATTAGCATATTCTATGATCTTCTTTTGTTAATCACCAGCTATTACATAACATCAATGATCCAATGCATGATAAAAACAATGGTTACCCGTAAAAAAAAGCCCTTGCCAAAGTTTGAATTAGTGTCGGGACAAATCTTTCAAACTATACCCCTAGGAATAGAACATTTCAATGGATTCAACAACAACATAATAATACAGTTGTCATATAAGGGACAGTGCTTACCACAGGAGTTCTCTGAAGTGTGCCCAGGATAATGTGATATTGACAAACTTTGACCAGAGTTGCCTACTGGTGAAAAAGTTGCATCTCAAATAAACACATACGGTCAATTCTATACTAAAAAAATAAATCGTGCACACTTGGTTAAACCACCAATGTGGCTATACCAAATTTTCCTGCCTTTCACATTATCCAGGGCGCACGATACCTTAGTGCTTTAGTGAATACTAGACTAGTTTTAAGGGAGGTAACCTTGTATATGGTGCTAATGATGAGAAATGTAGTTTCAGAGTATTTCAGTAATTGCTTCTCTGCAGCAATAATTCATGATAAATGGAATTGTAGATTATTTTTGTGTTCTGAGACGTGTCAGAAAAATACATATTTAACATTCTTGATAAAAAATTAATAGAATAAATATCAACATTATTTGTACCACATGGAAACTGAAAGAGAACCTTAAATCTTGACATTTCGGGACAAAATCAGTACTGTTAGTCAAAGCACAAAAACATAAAAACCTGTCCAATCAATAAATCCTATCACATAGTGACGTTACAAGCAAATGTTATGCAAAAGTTCATCATATTTGTATGTAAAGCACTGATCTATTAGTACATGTCATGTTGTGTTGTTCTAGGTCACAAACCACCAAATAGAGTTGTTCTTTAACTCAATGTAAAGTGACCTAGGTCAGCCAAAAAAAATGTCAACTTTTTGTCCATGGGGCCCTCTCAAAATCTTTTAATCAATAGAAATAGCATCCAGCTTGAAGAAAAGGAAAAAAAATCAGGGGGTCATGTATCATATAAGAAAAATTTGGTTCGTCAAACGCGGTGAACAGATTTTCTCACATGTACGGATTTACTCACTGTCCGTTAGCCCCAACCTTACTTTCACTTTCATATTAAAGCCAGAATACAAAATATTTCTGAATAAAACCATTTCACTACATCACATACATGCATACAAAGCATTAAACACCAATTTCATGATTCTGATGCTGATTTGTCAAGACATACCCCCATTTCCATTCGCTTTAAAGTTTTTTAACGGACTATTTGACTGTATCTGAATTTGGTCCGCGTAGGCATTTAGTGGTTATTTACCTTAAGGCAACCCTTTTTGGGTTGTTTAAGTGTTTTCTGCCCTTTTTTCATTGCTACTATATATATGCAGCACAAAACAATCAATTCTAGACAAATTGGGCATGAATTCCAGAAAATATTACAAACCCGCATATGCGCCTTTAAGGAGAAATTTGGTCAGCGCCTGTTAAATGGTATGAATAGTGACATGAAATGGGGTTGTATTTGTGCTAAAATGGTATTCTGAACCCTAATTTTGCTTTAGATACCTAACAATATGTCTATTCTTCATTTTAAATCACAATTATCCTTGTCTGGTACTAAAATAAGGGCAACATTCACATAAAAATGTCAATTTAAGAAAAAATAAATCTGAACTTTTCTGGATTTTTCATGATAAAAATCTAAATTTTCACTTTTTTAGACATTTTACACAGATAAAAATGGTTAAAACCCCATCTTGAGTGCATTTCCTATCATTTAAATGCAAAAAAATGAAAACATGATTTTAAAGGAATTTTGCATGTCTTTAGGTCACAAACCACCAAATAGAGTTGTTCTTTAACTCAATGTAAAGTGACCTAGGTCAGCCAAAAAAAATGTCAACTTTTTGTCCATGGGGCCCTCTCAAAATCTTTTAATCAATAGAAATAGCATCCAGCTTGAAGAAAAGGAAAAAAAATCAGGGGGTCATGTATCATATAAGAAAAATTTGGTTCGTCAAACGCGGTGAACAGATTTTCTCACATGTACGGATTTACTCACTGTCCGTTAGCCCCAACCTTACTTTCACTTTCATATTAAAGCCAGAATACAAAATATTTCTGAATAAAACCATTTCACTACATCACATACATGCATACAAAGCATTAAACACCAATTTCATGATTCTGATGCTGATTTGTCAAGACATACCCCCATTTCCATTCGCTTTAAAGTTTTTTAACGGACTATTTGACTGTATCTGAATTTGGTCCGCGTAGGCATTTAGTGGTTATTTACCTCTAAGGCGGCTGAATGTATGATTGCATTTTGCACAGTCATTACACAAGCACCAAAAATCAATAAAAAATATCAAATAATTTCACTGGAATGTGCACAAGTCTCAATCTGAATGCTTCAAAAAGTATATCTAGGTAAATAATGCATGTTTATGTACTTTTATAAATAGGGTTTATATAATAAATCCCCCCATTTACATAATGCCATATCTTTCTGAAGCCTATGCAGGAGAGATTGCTGATGGAAATACTGGAGATTTCAACCATACACGCTTCATAAAGCTATAAAAATTAATATTTGTTTTCATTTTCATCATGCAAACAAAAAATGTCAAGGTTCCAGTATTCCAAGAAATGCAGGAAATTTGATCAATTTGCCAAAAAGCACGCAGGAGTAGAGTCTCAAATGCAGGAGACTCCTGCATGATACAGGAGATCTGGCATGTATGCATTTAGCTACCTGAGTTAAATATTTACTTATAAATCTTCATTGACCAATGAAAAGGCAGAATTTGGTGAACTTGTCACATTAGTTTGACAATGTCCAATAATACAGAAGCGCACTCTCGCAACGTGTCAGATAAAGGATAAACTTAGCACACAGAAACACACACAAACCAATCATACAATATCTGAGTACATCTGATTACAAAAGCATGGTCAATGTCCGACTACTCTTTGAATATTATCTGATTCACCAACACTGTACATAAATATATTATATAAAGATTACAATTCATTCATTCAAAAATAAAATAGAAACATGACATAAAATGCAGCTCACAGCCTTGATAGAGATTCAATTTACCACTGTATACATTCACAGTGTACCAATACCATGTGACGTTGGGCTACAGTGACAAGACTAAATTTCCTTCACAAAATAAATATGTTATTTCTTCAATTATTTCTATGTTACGCTAATGGAAAAACTATAATAAGCTTTCCCTAACGTAAGTATAGCCTGAATGTCATAGAAATAAGTATTGAAATGAAATACCGCTAGCTTTGATTTTGTAGAGAAGCAAATTCTATTTCGGAACTGTAGGCTATAGTCACATGGTATTGCTACACTGATTCAGAGAGCATGAGAAATACAGAGTTCAAAATTTTAATTCATTCACATCAAGGAATTTATCAAAAAACTGGTATGCAATAACTGGTATTTTACAAATACAGTTGTCAAACCACTGGAGTATATAAAATAATTTGTTAAACTTGATGCCAGAAATATACAACAGAATAAGACAATTCTTAACGCTCATCGGGATTTCAAAAATACATTTCATAATCTAAGACAATACTTGACTGTTACTATTATAGAATCATATCTTGACATTTACTCAACATACCAGAATATACACAGCTAAATCAGGGCTGACATAGCATGCAACCTTTGGCTAAGACTGCAAGTAAAGTAAGGCAAACAAAAAGCTTAAAACAACCGTAAGTATTCTATTCTTTGACCCATTTTATCAAGACATGTTATACACTCAAGCCTATTTGAGCACTACCCATGTTACTCCTATGCTTCAACGGAAAGTCACATGTACCCATGCAGTTCAGTCAGTTTTAAGCGTAAACTGAACTATTTATGGGTAGTGATCATTGTTTAAAGATTTTTACTTGCAGTCTTAGCCAAAGGTCATGCGGTATGTCCACCCTGTAAATGATACATCCAAGACATTATGTTCATACTATCAACAACAACTATCATAATTAATATACACAATAACCGGGCCAGCTTCTATAATGTTAAACAAATGATAACAAATTTGAGCATTTAAACCATAGTAACAAAACATGGCGGATTTCTTGGAAGGGAATGACTGAAAGCAGAAGGTAAGCAAAAACATAATAAATAATAACTAAACACAATATGTAACACTGTGTCACAACTTGTGTGCTTCAGGTACTTAGATATATACACAGCATGGGGACTTTATTCACCAACATAAATCATAGATGAAGACTTAGCTTTACATTTGGACTTATGATGGACTTATCCAAGTGAGGAATATTTTTTCAGTAATTTACATGAAAATAAATTAAGAGATCATAATTATGTAACATACAACATTTTGTAGACTTAGACATTTCAATATGAACACCATTCTGACAAACCATATAGGGAGTTATACAAATAATAAGGTGTACAGGGATATATGAGTATACATGTATGGTAGCAATTTTGTCAAGTGGGTGGAATTGACAGTCCAAACAATTAAGGAGCCCTTGAATCGTATTAAAAAGCAACACTCCATGTCAACCAATATTGCAAGTAATTAATAGTCTTCTTACTAATGAGGAAATAAACAACCATGATTCTGACTTAACTAGTACATGTTATAGCAAAGACATCCCTGAACACCCACACACTACTCCATGCAATCTGAATATGGGTGATGGAACTTATATTGGGTCCATAACACAGAACATTCTGAATTACTATACAAACAAATCCAGGGAACATATTATACAGCTGTTATTTAACTGTGAGTATTTTTGTTAGTTCGGGAGAATTTCCTGTTTCATTTTTATAAACATTAATGAGTCATCAGCTGACCAATGAAAGTGTGTGTAACATTTTGATACTCTTCAAATGAAGTCAGAAACACATGCTGCATAAACTATGTACGCGATATAACACCTTTTTTCATTGGTCAAACATTGAGTTTTCAAATCATGATTCTATGGACACAAACTTAAGGTTGAATATTTACCTACAATTTTGTGTGTACAGGGTGCAAGGATATGTAACACATATAAATATTTTATAATTAATGCTTATTCCATTTAATACAGAAACCGAAAAATAAATAATGCCTATAATTGATATGCTTATAAAGTATAGAACACTTCCCAAAAGCTAAAGAAATGAAAATATGGAATACAGGGTGATAAAAAAGGTTGTTCTAAAAAAAAATTAAAAATGTTTTACTAAATTTTATCTCAGCTATGTGTACAGTGTACAAGAATAACTTAATTTCTTCATTTAACACCAGGAAGATTAGAACAGTGGTAAAACTATTCTGAAGTAGTAACAACTGTCAACTTAACATCTTGATTACTGTAAAATCAATAATTTTCATGGGGAATTAAATTTCATGGATTTCATGGTTCGCTTTTGACCATGAAATCAAATCCCATTGAACAATAGTTTTGACCCTTGTATTTATTACCTTAAATACAAAATTCACGAATTCACATCCCATCAAAATGGTCTTTTCAAATTGATTGATTTAGATCTATCTGTGAAAATTCAGAATAGAAACAAAAGGGTAAATACAAATGATATAAAATGTTTTGATATTGTAATAGGTGAATAACAAAGTCTTGAGATATTTTGATATTGCAACTCTAAGAAAAAATAGAGCCAGCCTTTAAAAAAATTGCATGGTTACAAAATAAACATATACAAAACACATTAAAAATATAGCCAACACAAGAAGTTTGTAAAACACTGATGCCCTACTGGCAGGCAAACAGTCACTCTGGTCTTGACGAGCAGACCTCTAAAGCAGTACGGTTTGTTTGTTGATTCAGTTAAGCTCTGTTTCTGAACCATTTTTCATATAGGTTGATTCTCCTAACCAGTTTTCCTGTACTGTATCCTAATCTGTATTAACTAACCATGCTACAAGAAATTAGTAACTGTTCCATATGTGGAAGAAAATAACATTGTTGTCAATTTTTCATTGAATGGTCAATAATGACCTTCAGGCACATAAAATCCAATGCTGATCACCAGTTACACATCTCGCACACCTAAACCACAGGATCACAGCACCGGCTATCAAGATAGTTCAAATACAAGAGATGACCAAAGGCTATATTATAATAACCAGTTTCGATAAAAGTATGTGTTTCTGGATTTATCTATCAGACAAAAGTCAGCCGACAGATAGATCTACAGACTGACCTACATGTGCAAAACATAACCTCATTCCTTCAAAATGGGGGTAAAAATAAAACAAGGGCACAATATGGCCAGCTAATAAACTACACAAAAAACTGAGATATTTGTTTGTTGAAAATCGAAAAAACGAAAAACAAAAAATTTGATTGGACATTTTGACATAATTAAATAGAGTACCATGAGAACAATATAAATATACTATCCATGAACAACACATATCAATAACAAGCAATGTTAACAAACACACGCCACATTATTCTATATTAACTTTTTCCGTTGTGGGTTCAGTGGCCGGAGTAGCCTCCCCTTGTAGATCCTGAAGAACTTTTTCATTTGTTTCTTTCTGCATTTTACCTTCGTAAGATCGCATATCTTCCATAGTCATGTCTGGAAATATATTTAAGATATAAACGGTAAGAAAAAACATTCTTGACTAGTTCTCTGAATCATAGGTCAAAGATAGTCAATCAACGTAGAACATAGAAGTAAAATCAGGGAACAAGTTAAACTTGCTGAGGATGAATTTAAGTAAATAAAGTATACAGACTAAACTTGATGTGATACTGTATACATTATAACGCATAAGTCAGGCCTACATATGCAACAAATTTAACATTCTTACAACTAATTAATAGTACAATTCTTTAATATGTTGAAATAGGGTATGTTGTATAATAAATTTATTCATTCCAACTGACAACCATACAGCAGTGATTTCGAGCAAAATGCTATATAATAATTTTAGACTTTGACAGGGGCAAAAATAGGATAGCATTGTGTTTGGCCTTACCTATCCATTCATCCATCCAGGATATAGCTTGTCTGTGTCCATAATGATTCACATCTCTACATGACTGTAACATAAAACTTATATAAATCTCAACATAAATCTCAACATAAGTGTAAGTTTTTATACATTTGAACCCGGAGCTGATTGTCTAACTAAGGTGCTACAGTGGCTTTTTGTAAGCACTTTACTACGTCTTTGTAATGAAACACTACCAGCAAGTAGTGAGCACCAATAGCATATTATTTCTCGGATGTAAGCAAGGCAAACACTACAAATCAATGTGACAAGTACTTGTTGGTTCCAATATAATCAGAAACTATTGGATAGTCAAGACAGGTGAACTAGGGTTCACAGGTAAACTAGGGTTCACAGGTGAACTAGGGTTCACGGGCGAACTAGGGTTCTGAAATATGGCATGATGTTGTTATTGCAGCCATGTACTCATTTTTTAGGGAGTGCTCTTTCAGAGAAAAACAGATGGATCCCTGAATGTAGAAGAGTTTGTCATACCCTTTGTGCATATCCTTCCACCTTAGTTTGTAGACCCCAGACTTCAAAGAAACAACGAACAACTTTATAAGAACACATCACTGGTTTTGTTTCCTCCTAGAAAATATGAATAAACTCAAGTATGAAACATAATGGCAAACATAAACTAAAAATGTGTCCATTGACACGGGTGCACCAATTGGTGTATAAAGTAAAAGTAACATAAGGGCCATAACTCTGGTAAAAATTGCTGAAGCAAAAATTCCTTTATTTACGATCAACTACACATCAAGGTTGTTGATCTGTAAAAGTTTCAAGAAATTGCACCTTACTGTTTGTGAGGAGTTCAACCCACAAGATTTGCGTAACATACAGACCAGACAGATGGATGGACAGACAGATGGATGGCCAGCACCAATGCTATATTCCCCCCACTCATGAATAAGTGAGGGGGGCACAACAATGTGTATCCATCCACTGAATTGATAGACCATAACTTGACTGCAACGGTGCAACTGACTTGAATAATGTGTTTCTGAATAGTTATTTAACAAGAAAACAATTCTTCATAAGTTTTAGAAATATTTAACTACATATCACTATTTTTGTGATACAGAAGCTAATTTGATTGCCATCAACTGAATAGTGCAGTGAGTTGAATTGAAGGTCCAATGGCGTTTACTAAGGTTATATGATAAATAGAATCTTACATTCGAGCTCATTCCTTACCATTTTTATTAAACTCGTAGAGCCTCGTGCCATATTGTTTTTGTCTACGAGTTCAATAAAAATGGTAAGGAATGAGCACTCATTCAAGATCCTCTATATAATCTATGAGGCTGAGAATTCATTACTTGTTAGCCACAATTTAATGCAGTATAATAATTTGCATATACGTGTATAAATCTAATGCAAGAGAACAGAATCATGACAGGAATAGTGATTATATTACCTTCCATTTTTCATTAAATGGTCCTCTGTTGGTCTTCTTTGATTTAACTTTTGTGAGATCCTGAAAATATATAATTGTAATCTTAGCTTTCACTAATTTGTCCATGTATAATATCTGTGCATGTATAAAATGTAAGTGAAACATGCCCAGATTCAGGGGGGGGGGGGGGGTCTGGACAAGAGGGACAAGACAATATGTAAGCAGAACAGAACAGAACAGAACAGACCTTTTATTAACCCAAATTGTAATTACGACACATGAGTATACTGTACATAATGCATGTTACATATATAAATATAAGCAATGATGATGGAATTGTTCAGGAAAGCTATTAAATCAAGTCAAGCTATATATATAGCATATTCTTTAACATTGTCAGAAATTTTATCAACTCAGAATCGTTACCATTGGATGTGTCCTTTACACAGCTTTACACATTTTTCGAAACTTTGATGGATAAACCACAAATGTCGATAATTTTATTCTTTTGTCGTTTTTTCAAGATGTAAAACTTCTCCAATGTTTAACTGTGCACAGGATTGGTGTGTGAAAAAAGTGCATCTCGCTGGGTATCTTATCATATTAATTTATTAAAGGAGTTGGATAAATAGAGGATCTTGCTTGAGTGCTCATTACATACGAGTTTTATTAAACGAGTGGACAAAACTATATGATACGAGGCTTTTCCGAGTGTCATATTGTTTTGTCGACGAGTTTAATAAAACGTGTACGTAATTAGCACGAATGTAAGATTCTATTTATCCCATAACCTTAGAGAACGCTCATTAATGTTCAAAATGCTGATGTACACTACGTAGGTTTCATTCAAAATTTAGCGTTACAATGCGCGCGACGTCATGCCGACGTTTGTATGATACTGACGTCACGGGTCGATTCAAGGCACGGATTGGCTTAGGTTACATCATCCTGAACGAACCAACCAATCAACGTCAAGCTTATTTAACTGTTTAATGAATATTATAAGAAAAATATAAGAATGTCCCATTGTCAAAGTTGAGTTCTTACCATTTTCCCTAAAAACTGAGGAGAGAGTGTTAGTTTATATGTATCATATGCACCATCTATTACTATACATGTATTTTATATAGCAACATGTTAACAATGTGTAAAATTGTTTAATATTTCTGACATTCTGTAAATTTGACAGTGCAATTATGTGTAAACAACTATATATTATATAGTATCATAATTATGTACTAATCCAGGTATTTACTAACTCAGAACTTGTAAGGTGTGAACTGGGATGTCCTCGACCCAGACACACCTATTGACGAGGAAAATAAACTAATACTCCGCCTAAAAAAACCCAAAAAAACAACAAAAAAAACTGTTTAATAAATGGGCTGGGAGTGCATTAGGATATTACCGACACGGCTTTAATGCACTCCCAGACCGCAGGTTATGTGAAAAACACGCTTAAATACGAGTCTCTGTAATATAATACACAGACAGTGAATACATACTTCTTCTTCCTTGTATTTAGATTCATCCAGCGGATCATTTACAATGTCTATAAAATCTACTTCTCTCTCACTTAATTCTTCTTCTGTTAAATTCAAACACTGAAAAAATAATAATACTCATAAAACTGTTACCAAGACAACCAGACAATATACAATGTATAAACAATATAGTTGTAACTTGATACCCCTTACTTTATTACATTTCTGTAATTTGAACTATCAATGCCAATAAAAAAGTTGTGAAATTTGTTTTTTTTTGCGTTCAAGGGAGACAGTAGTGGTGGGTGGCTTATTGGGAATGATCGACTGTCGTCTTCAAGGGGTAGGGATCGCGAAATGTCCCTTTTGATGGAAATAGTAATGATTCACACAATCATACTTCAAGATCCCCACTACTTTGACCTATAACTTCTGACCAAAATGTAGGGGCCATCTACATGTTACGACCAACCTCCATAAAAAGTGTTATGTTCCTAGGTTATTTCCATTTGAAGTAATTGCCCAGAAATTGTGCAGCTGTCTACTAGGTAAATGCCAAGCGAATGATATCCTTCATTTGCCAGTCATCATTCTGCTGAAATATGGCAGGCATATATATGTGCCTCTACCCTGATTTAAAGCTGGGTCGCATGATGAGGCACCAATTGCACTTACCACTAAGCTACAGAGGCACTGTGAGTATCTAGATCATAATCCCTGCAACATTCACCGCTCACCTACTGCACACGTACCATGGACGGGGGAGGGAACATAGGGATTAGTAATGTCAAACATTATAAATAGCTTTCATTTTTAACTTCATAATATGTAAATGTCTAATACTAGTGTCTGCATATAATCTGATAAATCATAACAGTGCTATAATCATCCATTTATCAAATTATGTTCAATTTATGTTTAGATGGAACTATTTCCCATTTCCCCCCAATTATATCATTTTATTTAACCAATTAGTCTGCAGTCTGTAGATAGAGGGGATAGCAGGCACATTGATTACACTAGTAAATCACACAAATTACTGATATCCTGTAAACTAATTCACTTTCACAAATACAAACTTCCACGTTTTGAGGATTGTCGGCATATTTGCGACTACAAATTCACCCATTTTTTATTCTTTTGCTATGTCACTATTTATACTTTGAACACTTGGGTGCTACTTAATTTAGCGAATTTCTACCATTCGCAAACTCTGGGAAAATCATTTTCGATAAATAATTTCTTGGTTTACAGTAGCAGGGTTCATCAAATCTAGACATTTTACAACTTCCTTACACGTAGACATACCATGTACAGTCCTCATCCGAGTATTGATTATCCATTTGTTAGATCTACTTGTACAAACCCTCACACAGTATGAAGTATGTGATAAGACATGACAGTGATTATATAGTATTGTATAAGTATTAGCACTGATTTGTGTTTAACCGGAATAAAACGTGACCAAACTGGCAAACAGAATACATCAACAAACTTAACAAACACTGTATCAGGAGCAACACATATGCCCCAACTATACCACCTAGTCACATAGTATAATACTACTACTACTACTACTACTACTACTACTACTACTACTACTACTACTACTACTAATAATAATAATAATGTCTTTATTTTCAGTGGATGACATAATTGGTAAACTAATTTTCATTATGGTCCACAAATAGTATGGCAACCATAAGTAACATAAAAGTTTAAGTTGAAAATGGAGCAATTATTGTCTCCATCATAATCAATTGTAGTGTTTCATCCTTTAACAGTGACGTAGCCAGGCTTCTAAATAAACATGACCCAAAAAAAAGCCTTGAAGTTGGTGGTTATGGTAGGCGGTCCTCATGATTGTAGAATTTATGGACTTTAATACCACTAACTAATTAATGTAATTTTTAAGGGGTTATAATTGGAATTAATGTACCTTCAAATTTGAATAGGAATATGTATTTATGGATTCTTGGTCATTTTAAGCAAAAAAGTGATTGTGTCAAAAATGTGAGATAAGGCCTTGTTGTGCCAAAGTGACAACTTAAGACATATTCCTATTTTACTTTTCAAATTAATGTTACCATAATTCTTATTGGTCAAGTTTAAGAGTAAGGATCAGAACCAACCAATCAGATGCCTGGATTATGAATGATGTCAGTATTATGTACATGTACTTACATTTTCTGTGGTACCATTGTTATCTTCATACTTTGTGGTGATACTGACTGTGAATCTTGGAATAAATGAACACTGAAATAATATATGAGAAGGTTTGCAATAGAATATCTTACTCAAAATACAGAGAGGAATATATAGTACATGTATCCAGGCTGTATCCAGAGACAAATTTTCACCAAGCCAAATCTGTTCTAGGGTCTATTTCTAAAAATCCACTTATTTCGGAAAATTCTCAAATGTTTACCAAGGCAAGTGCCTCGGTGTGCCTCAGCAGGGCTACCAGTACATTGGCCTGTGTATCTATTCCATCATCAATGCTTCTCCAGCATTATACCTTCATCAGCATAAATAATATACAGAAAACAAGAGACTTCATTGACTTCAGGATGTTACAATGTCTTATAATTGTTGTTTTTTATGACACATATTGTCAAATTTATGGCAATGCAATGGAAAATTGAAGAACAAAATGAGAAATTAAATTAAATTTTAGTCATTTTTCTTGCATTTTGGGACTGTTGCCCTAGTCACCATATGGTCTGGATAATTGGATTTTATTGATTTTGAAGATTGTATTATTTTTATTTATTTGATAAACAATGAGGAATTCAATTTATTAAAGAATAATGAAAATTTAAGGGTTTATCAAATATTAATCCTAATAATTGTTTGGCTACTGGTGTAGGTTCATATAATAATTGGACATTTGACTTGTCATATTATGTCGGCCGGGTCACAAGGACGTGTAAGCAGCATGCTCCATCACCTCACAAACAAACAGAGTGAATATATGAAGTGATAACTTACTGTGTATTCTGTCAGCAAACACAGCACATGCAAGAGAAAACATACAATATATAAGTTATATGTTATCATCCCAGCAAGTACAGGATTGAGTACATCTTAAAATAGGCTCAACCATAATAAAATTTGGCATATATTTGTGAAACTAGGTAGTCCTGAGGCGACTAGGGGAACTAGGTCTGATCTTAGCTGCTTTTCACTCGGTCACTTCAGATGACCTTTATTTTATTATTTCTTTGTGAAATTAGGTCATCCTGCATTTTTGCAGCGGGGACTTGGACTTTTAATAATTTCTTTGGGTTTTGTGTTGGCATTGCTCTGTGCAGTTGTGTTTTGTTGTTACTGTTTTTTGTGCTCCGCTGTTTAAGTTGAGTGCTGCCTTCCCTATCCAACTTCCTCATTTTTTATACTATTGTTCAACACCATCAAATTTCCTCGTTTTATCCATGTTTTCTATATGTTTTACACACATACTGTAAAATCAATAATATTTGTTAAGGGTTTAATTTTGTGGATTTATGGATGACCTCAACCAGTAAATTATCTATCCCCACCCAGTTATATTAGTAATATTAATGATTCTATACATAGCATCTGACTTAGTGGATAATGTATCCTTGAATTTAAGTCCCCATGAAATGGATGTTTTAAAAAAACCCATGAAATTTTGTCCCATTGAAATTAAATGATTTTACAGTATCAAATATAAATTCTATCTAAGAATGACCTAACAAGCAATCTATATTGTACTACATACTAAATGGAGTTAATTGTTATTTCACATGAACATGTTTGAACTCCATCTAGATCTGATGAAACAGGGGAATGTTGTAAATAGTTTAACTCTACTGTAAAATCATTAATTTCCGTGATGGATTCACCTTTAACCACAAAATCTAATTCCATTGAAAGTTAATTTTGACCTCTGTATTTATATCCTAAAATGTAAAATCCTCGAATTGAGGTCCCATTGAAATTGCTTTTTTTACCAAAATCACGATCATTTGCTCCATTGAAATTAAATGATCTTACAGTATGTGGCAACTAATGTGGTTAAAATTTAAAACCACAGTGCTAAATTTAACAAAATAATGACAGAATTTTATTGTGTGCCTGAACTGTACGGTCGGAGGTTAACATTGGTTTGTTTATATGGCTCTTAAAATCATAATCCACTTATCACAAAGTCTGTATTTATATATCTCTTCTCATAAACATTCGAAACTATCCTGTCAGGGTATAGATAAACTGTCTACATATACATGTACATGCATATACATGCCACTTAAATATATACGCTAATTGGAAATTTTCTTTAGCACTGCCATCTACTTCGACAAGACACATTGAAATTATTTGGAAAATTGGTTCAGGCATGAGGGTCACAAAATCACAAGCTTTTATGTTTTCACCAAACAAACTTGTAGTCTATTTCAGTCAGGCAGTTTATAGTTCATAAGCCTAACATCTTTGATGGTCATGCAAGCCTAAGCAAGCTTGAGTTTAATTCTAGATGGCATGGTCACACCATTTTGCAAACTTTCTTTGACTACACCATGCACATCTAGCTGAATTGGAATAATATTTCTAATATAATCTTTAACAGTTGAACTTTGTGAATTGTTATTAACAATGATTGACTGAAATGAACCTAGTGCACAAACTAACCTGTCTCAGTATAAGGATAATAATTCCATGCTTTCTCTGTGATGTAGAATATTTGTGGTATCATAGATCGTATCCAGGTCGGTAACTTACTGTAATATAGTATCAGGTTCAGTTTAATAGCATTTTATTGCACAAATTTTTTATCAACAGTACAACAACATTTTGCAAATACCCATAATACAACTTAGAAAGATACGAGGCATTCAAATAATTGATTACAAGACTACATTTATTATACCATTCAGGCAGCTAAAATTATTACAAAAGGTTCAGGCAGCAAGTTATGAAAACTTTACATAATTATGCACCTCCTCCACAGGGCAAAGTGACTATGAATATGTATAAGAGAAATGGCAACCACCAGCACTATATCCACAATTAAGGTTCTAAATCTTAACAGCAATTATAACAGTACCTTGACAAGTGAATTCGCTTTTCTGTAAACTGTCCTTTCCCATGTTGTGGATGTTCACAGGCTTCATTGGTCACAACCTCTACACCCTCACCATTCTGACTCTGTTCATGACTGTGTTTGGCTATCATAAATAACTGTCCTATCCGGTACTGCAATATACAATGATAAAGTTAGAATAAAGGGCTTATAATAAATTTCCCCTGACAGTACCAATCTATACCCTGCAGCATCAACAGTTAGAGCTTTGCCAGTACTACAAGTATACACAAACATTCTGTGAGAACTTGTTTTAAAAATACACTATTTGCCGAATACAACATAAAAGGCTTCAAATGACGAGTGATTGCAGAAAACCTATTGTCTAAATCAGGAAATGTCATAAACTATTATCTTTTGTATCTCTGATTTAATTCCATAGGGAATAGTTATATAACACACTAGTATGGTTCATACTCATATTTAATAACGTTTCGGCATTCAGCCTTTATCAAAAAACACATTTTAAAAACTTATTTTACATATTGGCTGGCATTGTTGTTGGCCATTTTAAAATAATCATATTTAAAAATATAATATTTTAAAATGGCCAACAACAATGCCAGCAAATATGTAAAATAAGTTTTTAAAATGTGTTTTTTGATAAAGGCTGAATGCCGAAACGTTATTAAATATGAGTATTATCTTTTGACTCATCATTTCTTTTGTTGAGTTAAGTAGTGTGCACGGACATAAAACATCTAATAAAATGAACCCAACTCAGAAATGTTTTCAAGGGGTCTAATAAATAGGATTTTTTTTATTGAATTAAGTTTAAAGTGTATAGAGCTATATTTAAACAGTCATTCAATGTCAAAATAATTACTTGCATCGTTTGTGGATGGGTTCCTTGTACTTGGATTTAATCGTTGAAAAATAGACGATTCTTATAGTTTCATAGGGTATTCTAGAACACTTTCGTATGAAAATGGACAGTTTGCATGCGAAAAATGATCTAATGGATATGAAAGCATAATTGTTTTTCTGTTTTTGAAACTTTTTTTAAAAAATCGTCTGATATAGCTCTATAAACTTTAATATAGTTGATAGCTAAGTGTGAAACCAAAATAGTTACCATATATATACAAAGTAAACATATTTTTTCATTTTACATGTATATAATGTTGGGTATGGGGATATGTTTCAGCCAAACATATGATTAATCAATAACGACCTTGATAGAATCGGTCCTATTAAGTAGTTTTGACTTACAGCAGCGGGTCAAAATGTATTACATTGTCACTATATATAACTTCAAACTACCTGTTACACGTAAGTACACAAACTTATATATATCTAGCAGTTAAGTCTGTTACGAAAGGAGTAAGTGTTATATAATAGATTTAAGCCTATCGATCAAGGCCATTCCATTTGTTGATATTATTTGATACATAAATATTTCAATCTATTAACAAACTTATTTTGTACAATACTGCGCAAGATTATTTATAAGCTAAATACCATATTACCTCATAGGGGCGTTAATTAGGGGGGGGGGGGGGGGGCTAATACGAGGAAATACAGTAGGACTAAAATTCAATTTTAACACCATACATCACGTCTCATGTTTAAACAGATTTAGCAAGGCTACTTATAGGTCACAAACCACCAAATAGAGTTGTTCTTTAACTCAATGTAAAGTGACCGAGGTCAGCCAAAAAAAATGTCAACTTTTTGTCCATGGGGTCCTCTCAAAATCTTTTAATCAATAGAAATAGCATCCAGCTTGAAGAAAATGAAAAAAGCAGGGGGTCATGTATCATATAAGAAAAATTTGGTTCGTCAAACGCGGTGAACAGATTTTCTCACATGTACGGATTTACTCACTGTCCGTTAGCCCCAACCTTACTTTCACTTTCATATTTAAGCTAGAATACAAAATATTTCTGAATAAAACCATTTCACTACATCACATACTTGCATACAAAGCATTTAACACCAATTTCATGATTCTGATGCTGATTTGTCAATACATACCCCCATTTCCAGTCGCTTTAAAGTTTTTTAACAGACTATTTGACTGTATCTGAATTTGGTCCGCGTAGGCATTTAGTGGTGATTTACCTTATAATTAAGCATATGTATGCCTGGGAATTGGGAAGTTGGGCACATGAATGTTCCGGAGTAAAGGCAGTTACTAATATAAATTCTACATTCCAAATAAAAGACGTAGTTTATGATCTGCATCTATTTCAAGATGGCAAAAACGAGCGTTTCTGTGCAATATATTGTAAACAAAACACTCCAATGTAAATATATGATAGTTTTAAACGAAATGAACTTGTACAAATGAATGACTTTATTCTTTATCTTGAGCATTCATTGCCAATTTCAAACATATACACAGACTGGCAGATATAAACATTTTACGGAATAATGTTAACGTTTGTGCTGTGTGACGCATGCAAGCAGCACAAAACAATCATACAATTTGTTGAATGTTGAATTAATGCACACATACGAGGGTCATTCAATATATTCACAGACAACCGTTCTCATTTTATTATATTTGCTTTTAAATAATAATTTCTTATATCATTATAAACATTTATTTGTTACCTACCGTAGATACAAATTTATCTTTAATTAGGCAACACAGTAGCATGTCAGCAGCCGTTGTATTACCATAGTAACGCGCTACCACCCCTGACCGACGTAACGTACCCTTTTCACTAGTTCAACTAGTTATAAATTCCGAATTAATTAATTCACATTCCCATATGTTTGTCAGATTATTGCAAGATATGATCATGATAATTGGTGAAATTATTAAGTTGTTTAGAAGACGTTTGGGTTTGAATTGAGAAGTATTTTATCTATGCCTGTCACGTTTTCATTTACGTCAAAATGCCGACGAATTTACGCAAGAAAATTCATGAAACTATTAAATTGTGCACTTGTCTTGGAAATACACAACAAAAATACATAAGCTGTTAATGAGAGCAAACGGAGAACATGCAGTATTCAGTGTCACTGTGTTTTAGTGACAAAATCACATTTCTGAAGAGCAGCATGGTATTAAAACTGATAGAGGGATCGAACGAAATTGGCAAACGTAGGGACGTTTGAGGAAACGCCAGTCAAAATTTTGAGGCATTTCAATTCAGCATACAACCATTAAGTCCACCTTAATACTTAACTTTGAATACATAAAATGTTGTAGTAGATCTATTTAATAATATACAACTTAAATATTTGTGTTCAATTCCATATTAAAGACATAATTCAATTTCGGGTTTACCATTGGAAAAATAGCAAAACGTCAATAACGTCACTGACGTCAGAATATATTCGCATTGTGTGGTGGTTGCGGTAAGGGTGATAGTTTTGTTTTATCCATATTTTCCTTAAAAATGCGTCGATTTGTGCAATATTTTCTGCACTTGTTTCAAAAAGGCTGTACTTTAGTGTGATATAATTAGTTATTATCTGTGTCAATGTGTATTAAAATGACGAGTCCAGTCCACGAATTTATTGAATGACCCTCGTACATCTTTGGAGATATACACTAAAGACCTTGTCAGCTTTATCCAAGGAAGTTGTATGAGTGAAAAACATTCTTTTGTCTTAAGGTCACAAACCACTAAACAAATTTGTTCTTTAGCTCAATGTAAAGTTACAATAGTCAGTCCCAGGTTGTTAAAGTCTATGGCCAGGTGGCAGACATATATCAATGAAAAGAAGGGGCCACCAGCTTTAAGAAAATACAAAACAAGACTGCGTTCAATAAACGCTTATGCCCCCGTGGAAGCCATGTCCATAAAAAGCTAAGTCAATCAGGGGCCATTATTCAGTTAAAATGTTTGATAGTGTTACATGGCTTTGAACTATAAGGGGCTTATGATGGTAAACGAATAATGCCACATTTGAAAGCAGTGCCTTGATCAACTTCATGTGTGATCTGGTGATACAAATGTTATGGTTCTTTGTCACTGCACTTGTCCAAGTTGCCATCTATTCATATACCAAGTTTCAAGTCAATATCTTAAACACTTTTGAAGATACACTCCTGTCAAAATTTGATTCTGAAAATACTAAAGGGGAGATAATTCAAAATTTAAGACAGACAGAGTTATGGTTCTTGGTCATTGCACTTCTCCAAGTTGCCATCTATTTATATTCCAAGTTTCTAGTCAATATGTTAAATAGTTTTGAAGATATACTCAGAGCAAAATTTGACTATAAAAAAACACTAAAGGGGAGATAATTCAAAATTTAAGACAGACAGAGTTATGGTTCTTTGTCAATGCACTTCTCCAAGTTGCCATCTATTTATATTTCAAGTTTCAAGTCAATATGTTAAACAGTTTTGAAGATACGCTCCAGACAAAATTTTATTGTAAAAATACTAAAGGGGAGATAAGTTTAAGTCCAAAATTAGGTCAAGGTGAAGGTCAAAATGGAGTCAGGTGATACAGGCGTGTGGAGAGTGGTCATATACAACATCCATGCAAGTATGAAAGCTTTGTAGCAAGCTATTTTAATGCTAGAAGAAACGGTCAATTTGGGTTAACCAAGAATTTTACCTTT
Source organism: Spisula subtruncata (assembly GCA_963678985.1). NCBI lineage: Eukaryota > Metazoa > Mollusca > Bivalvia > Venerida > Mactridae > Spisula > Spisula subtruncata. The sequence goes on along the minus strand of OY787660.1, from coordinate 2,003,429 downwards.
CAATAAGTCTAAGTCCAAAATTAGGTCAAGGTGAAGGTCAAAATGGAGTCAGGTGATACAGGCGCGTGGAGAGTGGTCATATACAACATCCATGCAAGTTTGAAAACTTTGTAGCAAGCCATTTTAATGCTAGAAGAAACGTTCAATTTGGGTTAACCTGGCCGGACGGACGGACGGCCGGACGGACGGACAGGTGAATTACTATATGCCTCCCGATCTATCGATACGGGGGCATAAAAAACAGGGGGTCATGCATCATATAAGAAAAATTTTGTCCGTTCAACGCGGTGAACATATTTTTACAGGCGCGCGGACCGACCAAATCCGGGTTTTACCCTACCCTACTTTCGCTTTGGTATTTTGGCCAAAATCTCAAAATATGTAAAATAAAACAGTTTCAATACATCACATACATGTATACAAAGCCTGTAAACCCAATTAGATGATTCCAGTTTCACCTTGTCAAAGCATAGCAAGTTTATTTCGGGACTATTTGAGTGGTATCCTATTTTGGTTCGCGGAGGCATTTAGTGGTTTGTAACCTTCAGAACTCTACAAATGTAAGCCTCTTTGCAGTATGATTACAATCAGAGTAGCATGAGAAAAATAATGTACTTTGGTTTCATTAACCTCTTTATCAAAATTTACAGGATATGAAAGCCGAAACACTAAACCTCACACAGGGCTTCACTGGCATCTCTTAATGCTCAAAGAGTCATCCAAATGTTGCAAGAAGATTATATTGTATTGTATTAAAGAGAATATATTTTTATACAGTGTTTCAACCGAAATAATTTAATATTATTATAAGTGAACTGAAGTTAGTTTTCGTTTCATTAAAATTAATGTACATCAGGGACTCTGTGAAAAACTATGGTAACCACATCAGTTTATAGAGACATGCACTACAGGTTTGCACAAAGACCTGCTATTTAGGGTGAAACAAAATTCATGCTTGGGCTTAAATTTTCAAATGTCAAAACTGGCACTTTTGTCAAATCACAGTTTCAAGTGACAAATGCCAAACTTCTAAAACATGCATTTTTTCAGAAACTACATACAAATAAATCTATTTACTATATTTTAATTTATAGCAATAAAAACACAATGTAATATACAGTAAAATCAGGTTTTTGAGGACATTAAAATGTCAATTAATTGGTTGATTTTTGTAAAAAGGTGAATATTTGTGGTCAGGAATTTGTGTACAGCTAACATGGAAGAATAAAACCATGTTCTGGCCCCGATCTACCTAAACATCTCAATCCGAGTTAAATCTCATCTCAAATTTATCATTTAGATAATTTCCTTTGGGCTCTTCACTCAAAATATGCATGGCAAATTAGTCTATAACAGTAACATTTTAAGAACTTGAACTTTAAAGATTTATCATAAATTCAGTCTATCATTTGAGCGAAATCTCAATTTGAGATGAGATTTCTACTTGAGATGTTTCAGGAGATCAGAGCCTGTCAATGGGAAGTTGATTAAATATTGACTTGACAGTATAAAGTGGCAAACAGACTGTCACAGTGTTCTATACACTATGTGAGAGTTATGTTTTTCTCCTGAGAAAATGTCAAGGTTTATTAACGTCACAAATATCTTCCTGATTTCAGCACAGATTCTCATTTCGAACCAATCAATAGACCGATATTTGCTAACGAGTAAAGATAAATAATCTTATAGCCTACAAGTTTTACTGTCAACATGAGATAGCATCTAAACTTTCAGCAAAAAAAACACATGATCATCAATACTGTACAAATATAGCTTGATCGACAACAAGCTATACCTTAATGACAAGGAGTAATAAAAGACTTCTATGTACATGTACTGTAAAATCATTAATTTTTGTGGGGGGTTAAATTTTGTGATTTTGTGGTTTACCTTCTACCACAAAATTAAATTCCATCGAACAATAATTTTGACCCTTGTATTTATTACCTGAAATGCAAAATCCACAAATTAACTTCCCATCGAAATGGTCTTTTTTTACCAAAACCACAAAATTTTGTCCTATCGAAATGAAATGATTTTAAACAGAATAAAATACTTTTAAAATATGTTAGCAATCCTGCAACACAGTTTGCACAGCGGTACTGTAAGGTAGGGTTATGAGTAACAAGAACTCAGGTATAGTCCAGTCATTGAAGCTAAAAAATATGGTCAACCTCAAACAAATTGCAAAACAGAGTTTCTTTGCATTTTCATCATCTACAGACTATTATTGACTACAGGCAAAACGTCAAATATGCGAGTTCAGTGGGGAAAATAAAAAAACATCGACATGTTTAAGGTCACTTTTGGCAGCAATTTCAGCATTTTCCTTATTTCATACTACATGGGGAATTTTAAGTTCTAATAATTGCCGTGTAAGTCGTTAAATATTTACTAATAGCACCTTAAAGCTTATATTTTCTGAAAGTTACAACCTTCTTCTATCGAATACAAATATTGATTTTATCATCAGACAATTTACTTTCATATATATGCCAGTCTACGTGTTGGTATACTACCCATTCAAATGTCGACAAAATGACTCAAAATAGCACTTGGAAGGGGAAACAAAAGTTTTATTCATTTTTTTAATATTAATCCAATTTGTTTAAAATTTACACATATCATGTGTTGTATACATGTGTGTCTTATGGAAAAAGGATATTTGTGTTTGGACAGTATACAATACAGACAATATACAAAATGTACACGAATCTATCGATTCTGGAGAAATAGTGATTGTTCTCATTGTCTGTTCGTCCACAATTGCATTTGTATCCACAATTTTGACTCTATGATTATGAAACTTGGTCAGAGTGATCATCTGAACAAAATTTAGGCCAAGGTAGAAAATGGATGACCAAGGGTAAAAAACTAGGTCACTAGGTCAAATTGTTGCAAAACCTTGTGTAGTCGCTAGAGGTCATAATGTTGACCTTATATTTATAAAACTTGGTCACAATAATAATATCAACAAAATATAGGTCAAAGTTATAAATTGGGTCATCCGGGGTCAAAAAGTAGGTCGCTAGTTAAAATCAAAGGTAAACGTTGTGTAGGTACAAAATTTACAATTTTGGTCTAATATTTATGCAACTTGGTCACAATGCTCATATTAAAACATCTAAGACAAGTATGTTATTGAGTTATTTGGTCAAAATTAGGTCAATAGGTTAAAATAATTGATGCGACTTTTTGGCGCATGAAAGTTTTTCTATTATTTGACCTAGTGACCTAGTTTTAACTCATGATAAGTATATATTAAATTTGACCGACATTTTGTCTTCATGATCCTTGTGACATAGTTTCATAAAGATGAGGTAAAAAGGGTGCATCATATCCAACTATTTGTCCCATTTGTATTGAATGTGTTTTCAAGTCGACCACAGTTACCTTCCCTTGACTGGTGTTATACCGGTTTTAATCTGATCGATCTTATCTCAATTGCGTAATCGCGCTATGCTGACCCAGCGGGTTGTCGGAGTGTATAAATGAATGTATATCATTTGCTGGAGGGGTTTTGTGCGTTCAGTTACACTTTGGTATTTTTGACATTTTGTATATGATGCATACCAGGATCTTTTTATGAGCATAGCTCTGTCATTATGAAATTTTGTTCATGAGGTAGGTATCATCAGGAACATTTAAATACTTCCATGGTATCATTCAGAATTCGTTGATCTTGTGTGAGGAATCTAACAATTATGCATTTGTTATACTAGTAACCGCAATACATGTCACGATATGTATACTTATTATATCATGCATATTCGATGGATGAAAAAACCGGTTACTAGTAACTGTACAATGCTTGAGTACGTGTGCAATATCACAAAGTACAGTTTAAATGAAATTTAGCAACCACTGCTGATTTTTCAAGTATGTTGTACGGTTGATTGTTCAGTTGCATCTTCGAGCCATAGACCATACAATAAAGGAATTGGTTTTTTAATATCTTGAAAATAAAAAAGTTATGACAATTTTAAGTTCGTGAACTAGAGCGTTTTTTTCTTGAATTAAATAGGAATATATACTTACAACATCAGATGTCTTCTTGTTTTTCTTATTATTCAGTAAATAGCTCTTTCCTGTACTGGATGAGAACTACATGTGAAACATTTTATAACAACATGATTTAAGGAAAGGTGTACAGTATCACATTGTCTAGACGGATTTTTCCTCACCTTTTTTGACATTTAATTTTCAATTGAGAATTCGTATATATTCAATTAGGTGGTACAACGTGTCAATTAACCAGTTTATTTAACAAGTGTCATAGGAATGACATGATTTTTCATTTTTATGTCTCACCTGTTCGATTATTATAATTTTAAACTAGCGTGAGCTTATGACATTTCACTTTTAATTATTTTAATGCATGTATTACTTTCCAAATCGGCAATAAAGTCAAAGTTTCAAATCTCTAAAATCATAATAAAGTCTCACCTGTTCGATTATTATAATTTTAAATTATGCGTGATGACATTTCACTTTTAATTATTTTAATGCATGTATTACTTTCCAAATCGGCAATAAAGTCAAAGTTTCAAATCTCTAAAATCATAATAAGTATGTATACAGGAAATATAGCTGTAATACAAATATAACGGTTATAACCCTTCAAGCGAATGTACCACTTTTATTACCCCACATGCTGTGACAATCGCAGCGGGGCGCGTCATAAAACAATTAACAATGTGCAAATTAAATATGTGTATCACTTTTTTACTTAAAAAAAAATGATACCTGTTTTAAAAAACCGTAAAAAGGGGGCAGATCTAATTATCGCGTTTCTTATATCAAAACACCAATCTGACGGGAAGAAATTAAACTATTAATCAAGTTTGCACAAAATATATTCCCCGAGAAACAAAAGAACTACGGACAAGAAAGTAAACAAGTTTGATATCAAATCCGTCCATTTCCTTCTTTGTTCAATGTGAGTGATAGTCATGTTAAAAACCTTTAAAAAGGGGGTTGATCCCATAAAGATACAATTATGAAATTTAGTGCATTATTTTGTAGATATATCAAACTACAAAATATGTTTGCACATAAGAAATCTCTCAAATAGTTTTTATCATATGGACAATTTTACGTAGAGTCCCCATGCCTTCCAATGGTAAAAAAATTGTCACATGTGCGAATACAAATGGGACAAATAGTTGGATATGTCTAAAGATTTGTTCTATAATTTGGCCTAGTGACCTAGTTTTTAACTCGGGTTAATCCAATTTCATACATGACCTTGATTTTTGTAAGGTGATCATTGTGACTAAACTTAACAAGTGTAAGGTCGAAATTGCGACCCCTGGTGACTATATATTGTTTTTTCTATGTTTTGACCTAGTGACCTAGATTTTTGCTCCGGTTAACTCAAAATTTTATTTTACCTAGATTAGCTTACGATGATCATTGCTGCCAAGTTTCATAAAAATCAGACCAAAATTGCCACCTCTAAGCACGATGTAAAAATAAGTTACTGGTACAACTCAAGATTTATTTACATCAAAAGTGACAAATATCGCGAAAACATGTGATTATTGAATATATTTGTAAATATCTCAAAAAGTCCCACAAATATTCAATTAGGACATTTTGTACATTGCTAAGGATAGCATTACACACCATATAAACACAAAACTGTTTGTTTTGCAATTAGTTTGAGGTTAAAAGTTAAAATGACTGGACTAGTAGTCAGCACTTGGAGTTGCTTGTGCTAGTCAACCTTGGATGATCGACCTGGGCAAGTAATGCTTGTGGGGCAATCTCATCAAAATCAGATCCTAAAATTTGCTCCATTTTTTTTGCGCTGTTATGGCCTATTATCAGTAGTGAAATGTAGTACCGGCATACAGTATAGGTCTGATCTAAATGAGATTGACTTGCGGGCTGAATGGGGTGGATTCACCTTGATGATTGACTCTGGCAAGTTCAGCTTGGAAGAGACAAACAATAATATAATCTAACTTCTCACTTAGTTGCCTTGTTACAAGACTTAGTGTTATACCACTGCTAGGTACAACTAGGTACTAGTTAGGTATCCCTGGAATGTCTAGAATCATGTAGTTATAACTGAGACATGAGTAGTATGTCAGAAAAATATGTCAGATGGAAAATCAAACTGACATAGACATACTGAGGAAGAGTTGTATAATATTACTGTAAAATCATTTAATTTTGATGGGACAAACTTTCATGGAACCATTTCAATGGGACCCTAATTCATGGATTTTGCATTTCAGTCAATGAATTAATACAAGGGGCAAAACTTATTGTTCAATGGGATTTGATTTTGTAGTTAAAGGTAGACCATGAAATTCACAAAATTTATTTATTTATTCCACATAATCTTTATATAGCAGCATACAGAAATATGAAATTAAACCTGACAGTTTAGAAACAAAGAAAGGTTTCAATTATTAATTCAAGTTTCAATAAGTAAGCATGATATAAAACCTCTTTAAATTTATTTATTATTTGATTGATATTTAATCAGAATGATAATTATACAGTTAATGTGAGTGAGAACTAAAAATCCACAAATAGACAATCAATAAGGATTAGTCCAATCTATATGCAAGTTATTTAGCTAAAATATCACATTACATAGATTGATTTATAGGCCAAAACAAATTAATATATTGCAGTTCTGGTAACATGCTCAAATAATCAGGGTAAAGCACTACAAATGCAGGGATTTCTCTGATGCAGGTTTTCTGCGTCCCTGACGCAACTTTGTGGCTTGGGACCCTCATTTCTGCATTACTGTGCATCCTTGGGACCCCCAATAGGATCCCTTGAATAGACATTTTTATTTCAGCTAGGATTCTTTCTGCTATTTATTGCACTAAGTCTTGTGGTGCATTGAGCAATCTGCATTTGCTGTTTTATTAATTTATAAATTTGATACTCACTAATAATGAGCTTGAAATGCATTACTGTATAGTGAAGGGACCCCCAAAATTTCTCAGGGACTCCCTAACTATAAATTTTAAGGGTCTGGAAATAATATAGGGTAGAAGTGAAAAATTGTCTTATTACTAAGTTTTACCAGAAGCACATTATTTTTTTCAGAGACCTGAATTATTAATGACAAACGTTAAGTATGGACAAACTTTTTTCATACTGTTAATTTTTTTATATTTCCTACCATATTTTACCTTGATAGTTAGACCACCTTTTTCAGACACCTGGGTGGTATTATTTTTGAGGTATCTGCCGTATTACTCTTTTAAGAATTTTATCATAAACAACAGATCTTAACATCACCCTAAAATACCAAGAATAATGTTGAATACCTCTAGTGGGAATTACTCTTAAGCAGAGGACAACAATTATCTTAAAATATTATTTATATATAATTAATTTAAAAAAATATTATTCATATTGTTACCATACATCATTCAATGTAACACAGTACAATGGTTGTCACCTGTTCACTGTGCATGTAAAGGTATAGGATTATGTACTGGATATTAACCTCACAAATGAGTCACCAAGGTATTTAATGTGTAGAAACTTGTTTCACATTTAGTATACTTGAAACAAAAATCTAAACAAAACTACACAGATTGGACACTCAATTGAAAATTCAGAGAACATTTAAAAAACAAAATACATGTAGCATGCAGAAGATTCTGTTATTTTGCATTTAATTTAAATAAAACAATTTTGTTAGTTCTCTATTTTTCAATGACTTATGTCTCATTGAGAAGCTACACTTCTTCTGCTGCATTGAATAACTTGTTTTGTCTACGTCTTTTACAATGCGGGTCGTTATGATTTGAATGAGGCAAATTAGGGCTCATAATATTCTGATTTACTTGAAATGTCCATTACAATGAGAGTACATGTAGGTCTGGTTCTTTGCGAAATGTTTTATTTCTTGGCTGCATTCAATAAATGATGTATCATTCGAAAGTTGAATAATAAATGTAACAGGGGAAGAAAAATGTGCAACCAGACCGGGGCTTGAACGCGGGACCCTTCGTTTACAGGACAAAAGCTTTATCAACTGAGCTAGCCGGCTGCTTACACAAATTTCTCCCCTTTAATTAATAGGTACAGACCGTGACATTAATATTATATTGCATAATACACCAGTCTTGAATTGAAAACCCAGCAACCCCAACCTCAGGAAAGGGCGGGGAAATAGTCCCAGATTTTTATACCTTTATATAGAAAGTCCACACCATGCCGGTTGAGGGTTGCGTCAAGATAGCAGGGAAATATAGCCATGACATTTCTCGTGTCTAGAATGACCTGAAAGTCTTTCAGATTTATGGACTATAGCTATTAAAATGTTTAGCCAACCAATATCCGGCAGTGTTCGCGTTTACCTCAATTTTTTGTGGGTCCCAGGGACCCAATGCCGATTTTCGTTGCGTAAAAAGACATGTTTACGCCGTAAACGCGAACACTGTCCGGGAATACACATTTACCAATAATGAATTGTGGTAAAATTAGTATTGGATAAGTTCATAAAAAAATATTATTTTAAAAAAAGAATAAACTTCCGCAGCCAGTGACATTCGATTGCAGGGCCTTGAATAGACAAATTTTACAATAATAAGTTTAAAACGACCTAGCAAACCACTCGGCCACATTCCCAACACCCAACATAAAAATAACAAGTTACATAAGTTTACACTATAAAATCATTGACGCACACACTCTTTTGCGCATGCACTCACACAATTTATTTTTACCAGTGCTACTAATATGTCAACATAGCAGCGGAACGATATTTTTTATCAAAGTCCTAAAATACATTTTTATAGATTTTAAAATTATTTCTTCAAGAATCCTTTAAACGCTTCGACTGAGTAATTTGATTCATGGAGATCAATGAATTTTTCAAATAAACAAAACATCCAGGCGGTGCTATCCGGTAATTGATGTCATGCCAGAGTATAAGTTGAGTAAAGTAAAAAAATAAACTGGTAAACTAAAAAAAAGAATAAATAAAAATTTAATATCACTTTCAATCTTACCGTGTTCCATACTTTTACTTCAAATTGTCGTCAACGGACTCAAATAACATATGTTTTAATCATTTTTAATCATGCACATACAACACATGTGATTAACTGATTAAGTGATTAGCAGCTGATTAGCACCAATTAAGAAAACAAAACAAGTCCATACCTCTTCCACTGTCAGTGGCATACAAATCCGATATTCTTTTAAATACATGGTTTCAAATTAGCAGAACTTAAAATATTCGATTAATTTAACAAAATTTAGTTAAAGTCAACAACTGTCAATCAAAGTAAATGGACATATACGTCAAGTTATGATCAATAAATATGCATGTCGTTTCCTTGTTTTGGTTGGAGAGAGACAGACTGGTTGAATGATTTTCAATGTCAAAACGTCTGCACAAGTCGGTGCACAGTCTATTTTAAACAGACTGGTTTTCCAACTTTGGATTAAAATCTCAAACGTGAACACAGCTACTGTGACACAGTCTGCTATTTCAAGATGGCGGATACCGGCAGCGAAGATCGTGTTCAGAAAATGGAAGTGGATTACAGCTCCACTGTAGATGAAAAGATTCCAAAGTGTGAAAAACTTGCAAAGGTAAGTGTTTTTACTCACTGTTGTATTATTTTTTCTCACCTGTCTCCCAGAGAGTCACCGTAATTTCGTGAAGAAAGATGAAAATCGCTTGTCATTCCATTGTTTTTGTGTGGGTGGGGTATGGATTTTAGTTTTCATCGTGTCATTTTATTAATTCAATGTTGAACAACATGTGGTATATTGTGGAATAATTTATAATGGAACTGAGAGGCTATTAGTTTAACATTAAAATGAAGTGGGAAGAAAGAATCCAATTCAGAAACTGGTCAGTCAAATATCAACATGACAACAACAACAACCAATGAACGTTGCATTGTGAAACTGAAAGGACTTTTAGCACGGGTACAAGGTTTGTACTGTGACATTACATACGCGATTCTTCGTAGCAAGTCATGTTTCTGAGTTGAAACTCAACTGTCGTATGATTTCACCATCCAAGTCTAATCCTTGTTGTTGTTATCTGTTAATGTTGTTCTTCCGCCAACATTTTCTCTAGGTGAGTTGTCTCCCTTATAGATACGCACTTGTGGAAAAAGAACTCTTTGTGTACTAATCCTTTGCCGACTTCCCCATAGCCGAAGGAGATTTCTGACAATTTCTGTCTCAATCTGGTGCGACTCGCCTTTCCGATGATTTGTGATCGCTGCGGTACTTTTGCATATCGTACAGTTACATACACAGGTAACAGTATCGTTGAAAAAGAAATTGAAAAAAAAAATTGAATTTAGGTATTATATACAAGGTATATTTGCAAGGAAATTGAGAGCAAAATGAAAGGGTACAAATTTGTTTTCATAGACTACGGCATTTACGTGAGTTGATCATGTACTGGCTGTGTGGGGGACAAATACAGCATAATGATTATGCCTTGCAAACATTTGAAATCATGCTTTACATTAACCTCAAAACGATCAAATGCAACGTTTAAACTTTTATTTTAACTCTCGACGGCGTAATTCGAATAACGCTGCAAGGACGGCCGGTGTGGTCTTTAGAGTGTCCGACGACTAGAGATATTCCGAATGTATTTTTATAACCAATGAAAGTCGTTGTCACAAAATGGAAATCATTCGCAACTTTCGGACAAACATGGTGAAAATAAAAACATTTTGACTAAATAAAATGTGCTGACGATTTGTTTCGCGGCTAATATGGAAGCTCGCATATTTCACCAGGGATTTCCCTGATGCAGGTTTTCTGCGTCTCTGAAGCAACTTTGTGGCTTGGGACCCTCATTTATGCATTACTGTGCATCCTTGGGACCCCCAATAGGATTAATCAAATGGACAGTTTTGGTCTTTGCTTGAACATTTTCCTTCAGCTATTTATTGCACTCATGGTTCATTGACTGATTGAGCAATCTATATTGTCTACTTTTTAATTTTTTATTGATAATAGGTTGATACTGTAACAATAAACTTGAAATGCATACTCGTATATGATGGGACCCCCAAAATTTCTCGGGGACTCCCTAAATATAAACCTCAAGGGTCCTCGGACCCTTAGTTGAAAATTCCTAGGGAAAACCCTGTTTCACCACGGTAAATTTGTTCAAACTGTTGCGTCCTTCAATTCTACCGCATTATTATGCTTATTCATGACGATAAATACAAAATATGAAGGTTTTTATCCTCGAAATTTGTATTTTTGGTTTTATTGGAATGCACCTTTCGAACCGGCTGGACACAGGGATCTAAACTTTATGGCATAACTTTTTAATAAGTTGATCAATTTCGATGGAATTTTGCATGCGAGTAGTTTTAACAATGTTGAGTAAGAATATTATTAGTTATTGAATGTATCGAAAGGTAATTTTTGTTTTTTGATACATTGAAAATCTGTGTTTTTAGGGCAAATATACCTTGTATATAATACCTAAATTTCGAGAAAATTTTTTTTTCAATTTTTTTTTTCAATTTCTTTTTCAACGATACTGTTACCTGTGGTTACATACTCAAGGAGCAAAAACTGACACCAAGAGTTAAATAGCAACATTGATTTTTCCCCTTTAAATAGTATCGATTGTTGGCGACGGGACAAATAAAACAACGATTATTGTATAATTTGTATTCTACTCGATTATCAATTCATCACTATCACAAAGCTAGAAACATACTTACCAGTGTTCTTGTGTTTTGTTTCTGAAGTCTCGGTAAGTTTGTGAAGGAAATGTAGAAACATTTGGAAAAAAAATTAACATATACAGGGTTTTCATTAGGAGGCGGTAGGAGGCCAATTTGACTGCCTAAAATGATATTTGGGCTGCCTCAAATTTAACCTAAGCTGCATAGGCCTCCTCAAATGTACAAAAAGTCTCCTACATGAAATCCTAGTGAAATCCCTGCATGTATGAATTCAGAACAACTTCAAGATGAATGCATTTATATAACCAGAGCTCCAGATAACGTGCGTGAAAGCGTGCTTACACGTTGACATTAACGAATAACGCATTAAAAATTACTTCTGTGCGTTTTAAATGCATTGATGATTGAAATAGACGACCGCACGTTTCTGATCGATTCCAATATGTCGAAGGGAAGTAACTGCAGTAATCAGGTCTTGATTTTAGACACTCCCATCCGGTGCGCAGGTAGAAAAACACACCAACAAATATCACTTTGAAAACAAAAGTTATCGGTAAATATGCATGATTCTAGCTCTCATATGCCTGTATTTCAAATCAGATGTGGTGACACGTGATAGTATGTATGACCTTGTGTATAATTTATTTGGAAGATACTTTGATAAGCTTGAATTGAAACTTTCCAACGTTAAATAGTTGAAAATACATGCAGGACAAAAGCAATTGAAAACATGCGAAAATTTGAGTTTCGCGGTAAATTAAAGTCGATGTTACGGATGGTCGGGATAGATCTATTGTATCATGTAATTTAAATCACAAAACAAAGTGATTTTATTATTTTGAATGCAGATCAGTTAATATAATTGCTTCACAGTTCAATAAAATGCATTTTATTTCCACTTTGTCAATATATTGATAAGGGTTTAGCTACCGGACATATCCCAAATGTGAATGAGGCATCACAGGCATGCGGAAATAATGACTTTTAATTGCTTACTTATTGAATGTAACTATCATTCACCCTATTTGTTTAAAGCAGAAGTCATTGATATTTTTTCTCCAGAGTGTTATCTGGAGCACTGTATAACATTATATTCTGGCAATATTTGTTTACAACATTTTTTTTCTATTTTCAGCAAGGAAAACTCACAGATGCTCTTGAAATTTTGTTAACATTAGAAAAGCAAACAAGAACTGTAAGTTTTTAAGCATTTTCAATTACAAGTATTAAAGTGAAGTCTTTTTGTTGTTACTAAAATTACTGAATGACCGTTTAGTAAAAAAACTTTGTGTTCGGATGCAGAACTTTGTAATGTCGATGCTTCCACTTCAGTAATGTATGTGAGATTTTTAGATGTGCTGATAGATGCGACTCAGTGCTAGGGAAGCAACTCTGATCAGATTGAAGAAAATCTACATGTTTCATTAGTTTGTTATTGGTTGACATTTCAGGGTGCAGATACTCATTCATTGAGTCGAGTACTGGAGACTGTGGTGCGTTTATGCTTCGAGACAAAAAGCTGGGATGCTTTAAATGAAAATATTGTACTCTTCACAAAGAAGAGGGGTCAAATCAAACAGGTATATTTTACAAAGAAATTTTTAAGAAAAGGTTGAATCTCTGATAGTTTAAGTTTATTGTGTGAAGTTTTTTATGCTACTGCTGACACTGTATTCTTTGTAGTTATCTGCATTTCAGTATGTAAATTTTGCATTTGTAACTTCTAACCGGAATCCATTAAAGTTGATGTGCTTTCTTTAAAAACCCGGAATAAATCTTATACAAAATTTGCTAATTAAACCGACTCTTCAATACAGCATTGGAGTGCTTTAATCTCACAAGTTGCTGCATTATTGATCTTCTTACTAATATTGAAGAAGTTGAAATGTTAGCTTTGTAATGTTGAGGAGTAAAACGGTTGAATGTATGTTTTCAGTCGGTCACCAAGATGATACAAGAAGCTTGTACCTACGTGGAGAAGACACCAAATCTTGATATAAAACTGAAGTTGATAGATACACTGAGAACTGTCACTGCAGGAAAGGTAAGTGTGCACTGATATATGTGTTGTTCGTGGGGGAGGGGGGAGTATAAAGGAGTGAAAACAAAAGCTAATTCTCTTCCGGAACCGATGGGAAATGAAATGATTCCAGGTTCTGGGCGGAGACTTTGTAAAGTACACCTCCTTAGGGAATTTTGGTTTGAAATAGAACCTTAAAGACATTGTGTTGATGATATACTGGTTGAAGGTGATATCATAGATAAAAAGAATCTGATTTAATTTGTATCATTTAATATATTTTATTGTTGATGGCTGCTTTTCTTTGATCATCAAATTTCAGTTGCCACTTTTTGAAAGAGTTTGGTATGAATCTTTTTATGCCCCCGGAACCGATGGTTCGGGGGCATATTAAAATCGCACCGTCCGTCAGTCCGTCCGTCAGTCCGTCCGTCAGTCCATCCGTCCGTCCGTCCGGATTCGTTTCCGCTCAATAATTCAAGCAGTGTTTATCCGATCTTCACCAAACTTCATGAAAATGTGTAAGGCCATGAGATCTAGGTCAAGTTCGATAAACAGTCAAATTGACCTAGCCGCTTCAGAGTTACGGCCCTTGACACATAGAAAAATGGCGTTTTTTTGGTTTCCGCTCAATAACTCAAGCATTTGTCATTGGATCTTCACCAAACTTCATGAAAATGTGTAAGGCCATGAGATCTAGGTCAAGTTCGATAAACAGTCAAATTGACCTAGCCGCTTCAGAGTTACGGCCCTTGACACATAGAAAAATGGCGTTTTTTTTGGTTTCCGCTCAATAACTCAAGCATTTGTCATTGGATCTTCACCAAACCTCATGAAAATGTGTAAGGCTACGAGATCTAGGTCAGGTTTGATAACCAGTCAAATTGACGTAGCCACTTTAGAGTTACGGCCCTTGACACATAGAAAAATGGCGTTTTTTTTGGTTTCCGCTCAATAACTCAAGCATTTGTCATCGGATCTTCACCAAACCTCATGAAAATGTGTAAGGCTACGAGATATAGGTCAAGTTCGATAACCAGTCAAATTGACCTAGCCGTTTTAGAGTTACGGCCCTTGACACATAGAAAAATGGCGTTTTTTTTGGTTTCCGCTCAATAACTTAAGCATTTGTCATTGGATCTTCACCAAACCTCATGAAAATGTGAAAGGCTATGAGATCTAGGTCAGGTTTGATAACCAGTCAAATTGACGTAGCCACTTTAGAGTTACGGCCCTTGACACGTAGGAAAATGGCGTTTTTTTTTGGTTTCCGCTCAATAACTCAAGCATTTGTCATCGGATCTTCGTCAAACCTTTTGAAACATGAAAAGGTGTACGGCCATAAGATCTAGGTCATGTTAG
Source organism: Spisula subtruncata (assembly GCA_963678985.1). Lineage (NCBI taxonomy): Eukaryota > Metazoa > Mollusca > Bivalvia > Venerida > Mactridae > Spisula > Spisula subtruncata. The sequence continues at coordinate 1,988,378 of OY787660.1, read as the reverse complement.
ATAACAAGATTTCAAATTGACCTACACGCTTAAGAGTTATGGCCCTTTACACAAAGAAAAATATGTCAATATCACATTTGCCCAATATATTATGACACATCTGTGACGGTGCTGATATCTTAACGTTACGTTACTATCAAAGCATGCACGGGGGCATGTGTCGTCCTATGGAGACAGCTCTTGTTCAAATTAAAGAGTCTGGGACTCGAATTTAAGTTACTTCTCATTATGAGATGATGTGTTTGAAACATGTAATGGAACAATATGTTTTCATAATTTTGACTATTTGCAGATATATGTAGAGATAGAACGAGCACGTCTAACTAGAACACTGGCTAAGATAAGAGAAGATGGGGGTAAAATTGCTGAAGCTGCCGATATATTACAGGAACTTCAGGTTTGATTATGTTCTACAATCATAAACAGTAACTACTGTTATAACCATGGCATACTTCTACTCCATTAGATATTTTGCTGCATGCAAGCTGTCTAAATTCCTTGGAAATTGTATTATGTCCCAAAGTATATTGATTTTGTGTGGACTGAATAGATCAATGTCATAAAGTTGTAGTTATTATGGTTGATTTCTATAAAACTTCAAATGTTGACTTGGCACCACCCTTAGTTGATTATTTTCCCTAATTTGGGGTTGGATGAATATTGCAGCAGTTTTGGCCCTTTGTGAAAACCCCTGTTTTATGTTTACTACAATAATGTTATAATTTATAGGTTGAAACATTTGGTTCTATGGAGAAGAAAGAGAAAGTGGAGTTCATCTTGGAACAGATGAGACTTTGTTTGGCCAAGAAAGATTTCATCAGAACACAAATCATCAGTAAAAAGATCAACACAAAATTCTTTGATGATGCAGGGACCACAGTAAGTGTTGCTGGCTTTATATTCATGTATATTGATGTGACTGTATCAGATATTCGGAATGTTTAAGGAATGTAACACTGCTATTCGTGTGTCTGGACTGTCACTTTATTTGGGTAGCCACAAGTACCAGGGTAATGTTTTCATTTCTTACTGTGACCATTGTGTTCAGTGCTCTTGTTTCTTTTGCCTAGTCAGTTTGGTCATTGATTCAAATCCGTGAGCCTTGGTATGTACACTGTGTAAAGAATTAAATAGCATTTGTCGAGGTGTACATATTAAACTATTTTATTAAAAAAATATTTATTTGAATGAAGTATATGTATTTTGATGATATCATAACACATAATTTGTAGAACAAGCAAGGCTTGACCCCAAAAAACCAAATTAAATGTTGATAAAACGTTTGCGTTTTGTCTGTATATAATGTCTTACACACAGAAATAGAATTTGAACTGTATATAACACATTATGTATTTTTTTCTGTAGGAGTTAAAGTTGAAGTATTATCAACTGATGATAGAGTTAGATGAACATGAGGGATCGTACCTGGCAATATGTAAACATTACAGAGCCGTATATGATACATCAGAAATCAAAGAGAATCCAGAAAAAGCTAAGGAGGTACAGTGGTTGTTGTTGATATTCTATGATATAGCATTGCAGCAATTTGATTTCTCTTATGTTGTCCATTAGCGTTTAAATAATTTCATTAACACAGTATACCATATTGATTAAAGTCACTTTTGAAAAAAAGTCTTTGGACCTTTAAAACATGATCAGGGACTCCCAAAATATGAAATGTTAATAGAATGTATTTATTTGTTTCAGGCACTACGATATGTTGTGTTATATTTGATATTGTCTCCCTATGATAACGAACAATCAGATATGATCCACAGAGTGAAAGAGGATAGACTCCTTGATGAAATGTCTAAATATAAGTAAGATATTCTCTTTTTACATTTCCCTTGTAAGTTGTAATACCAGTGCTATATATTTCTTTTATGCGATAGAACTTTGATGTCTCAAAATGCCTTTGAATTGGCCAATTGTTCAAGCAATCTGCATGTTCAAGGCATCTTCTGTATACAAGTACATAAGTATTTTGCTTGTTTGCTGGGCTGTAAAACCTGATTTTAGGGTATTAGTGACATAAGTCTGTTCATAGGTCTACAAATCCTAGTCTTGGACAGCTCTAAAACACTTCTGGACATTGAACTATGCTCTGTGACCATGATTGCTTTAAAAAAAGTTGTAGTATAATACACAGTGTATGTGATATAATTACTTGAAGTGGAGAAACAAGTGTAGCCTGCTGGTTGCTCATTTGGTAGAGAAAGCATTGGCATGTATTGTAAGCCCCACTCTGGTTGCATATTTTTCTGACCTTGTTACTTTTGCATGTATGAGTTTATAAAAAAATGTTTCACTCATAATGAGTATCATAATGATGAATCAGGGTTCTCAATTACAGCAGGCTACAGACCAAATTGACTGCTTAAAATTCATTTTTAGCCCGCTGAAAATGTGAAATTTATTCACAAATTTAAGAAACTAGTTGTACAGGCCTGTTGGTTAAGCTGTTCTGCCTGCTAGGTTAAAACTTATGCATAGTAGAAACATGCCCTGGCATGTGATTATACGATTTATGAAACCAACATTTTTATATTACAGAGATCTATTGAAGCAGTTTACAACACATGAAATCATACAATGGAAACCATTCTGTCAGATGTATGAATCAGAACTAAAGCTTGGATCAGCTGGTAGTCCTACAACACATGTGTTTAACACCAAACAAGAGGGTGGTACCAAACGTTGGGGTGATCTAAAGAACAGAGTTGTTGAACATGTATGTATAATATTGTTTCATTTTCTCCAAGACCTAACTTTACATGTATAAACAGTAGAACATAAGCCACATCCACACAGCTATAGTTGCAGAGCCTAGCCATCCACGCAAGAGTCAGATATAAAACATACCATCCACATCCCCAAAAAATTGATGCTTCATTCAAAATCAAGCAATTCTATATACTCACTCTGCAATGAATCACACACTGTAGAGTTTGACTTTTGTGCATTATTAGCCATAAAGGGAGGTAATTATAAGTGATAACTTCACTCAAGTGAAGTAAAACATTATCTCATAACCAGTTAAGGGTTCATGTTTTTAGGTATGCAGTGTGACTGTATGAGTGTGCAAAAAAGCAGAGGATTATTTATTTTCTCTATATAAATTGACAATTTTTCATATTTTGAGGGTTTTCAGAATTTCTAACATGCACCCATGTAAGCTAAATTTAATAACATAACACATTAAGTATATCACAATGTAGTTTTGATGTATTAAGCAAATTACTTTGGGTTCTGTGTACCTTACATCTTTCTGGAAAATAAAGTAGATATATTCAATGACACTTACAGTCTTACTGAACAGAATTTGTAAGGGGAGTAACTCTGCAAGTCAAATTTAATGTAAGCAAGGGGAGAAATTCAGCATTATGTTAGGCTGAACCAGATTTGGAGACAAGTTTCGTTTTAATTCATGGCCTGCTATTTTAGTCTTTGTTTTGTTTTATTGATGTAAAACATGTATTGCTTATTTTGTTGTAGAATATTCGTGTTATGGCTAAATACTACACAAGAATACGAATGAAGAGAATGGGTGAATTATTGGATCTCACTGAAGCAGTAAGTTTGTATTGTCTGAAGATGTTTACCTGATTCATGCTTAAGTTTTGGATTATAATTTTGTTGAGGATAATGAAGTCTGACAGAAATTTTCCGATATGGCTGTTGGCTATGCAACAGAATGAGAGACCAGTGCATTCTGCTGGTACATTTTTTGGTTTTGTGTCAAGTGATTCTCTGAAAGTATAGTGTGGGAGACAATAATTTTGTGCCAGATGTCTCATTTGATGAAAATTTCACATAGATTTTTAGTACTAGGCATAGTTGTGCGTATTATCAGGAATTTTAGATCAAATGCATATTGCTGGAGTTATGGTCCTTTGCGGGAGTCGTCTATTTCCAATGTTGAATATGAACTTTTGTTTTTAGATTTCAGGCAGTTATTGAATATTAACAATACATTATCTGATATTTCAGGAAATAGAAGAGTTTCTCTCCACCCTTGTTGTGAATAAAACGGTACAAGCTAAGATAGACAGATTGGAAGGCATTGTAAACTTCACTCAACAAAAAGATCCTAACGATATCCTCAATGACTGGTCATTTAATATTAACACTCTGATGTCTCTGGTTAATAAAACCAATCATCTCATTACCAAGGAAGAAATGGTTCATAAGTTGGCATAGTAACTCACAAGCATATAGTTCTCTCTTGTTATCATGACTATGTTTCACTGTGGTTAGTTTAGACGCCAATGTTAAACATAATGATATTACTGTGGATACTGTGGTCCATTTGGGAATACCGATATCTCATATAAAACATTTGAACAACTTACAAGTTATAACAGTGTGTGATGGATCAGTTGCATTTACATTATAGTTGTCAGCGTACCATGGATTTGAAGCCCGGCAAGACTAAATCTAAATGAGTTGGTGAAAAAGTCAGTGCCCCCAACCAAATATAAAAAAATATCACCCATACAAATAGATTTATTTACCATAGCCAACAGTTGGCTGACCAGTCTGTTGCTGTTTAAATGGATCTGTCATTTTTTGCATCGCAACCTTCCAAATTAAAGATATTGCAAACATTATCATTATGCAAGATGTACAAAATATTTTTCATCCAATTTTTGATTAGCATTCACAAATACACAGTCATGGGTGAGTAATGTATGATATTGTTAAATTACTTTGTTGAGTAATGAAAATCTACATTTTCTGAAAATATATGACTTACATTATTATGAAACTGAGGTAAAGTTGTTGTAACTCGAGGATTATTTCTAAAATAAGCATTTACAACAGTTTTACTGTAAGCATTCTGTCTGAATAGTGCTAATTTGATACAAACAGTATGAATAAATTGTGTACTGTTTACTATGTATGTTTCCATGTGTACATTTTGTCTGTTTTCAATAAAATACATTACATGTACATTTTGTCTTGCATTAAAGATATTTATATGAAATTCCAATGTGTTACTGTGTTGAGTTTTGTCGTGTGTTCAAGGAAGACTACTGACAATCCATGTAAGACAAAATAGTCTTTTGTTGAATTCCTCTGTTCAGTGCTCTATGTGCACACACATTTTCAGCATGTAAAATCTCACTCAAACCTTTAAGCTGTCAGGTGTTTCAGTTACACTCTATAGCTACATTGTGTGTCTACAAATCGGCTAAACAGTTTTCCTGGAATATATCTTAAGTACTGTAGGTACTAACTTATCCTCTCCACAAGGATCCTTGGACTTCTCCATTTTGCAGGATAATTGATATTGTTACTCCCAACCAAGTTTTTGAGTCAGTTTTTTAATGGCGGTTGCGTGTCTGGTCCTTAGTGAGTTAGTCAGTGACTTAGTTATGTGTGTCCGTCCGGATCCTTGTCTGGGCTGTATCTCCCTTATGCATTGACACTTTTTAAAAATAACTATGTATAATTGTTAAACACCATGAGGCTTTGTGCAGTGCGCAAGATCCAGGTCTGACTCAAAGGTCAAGGTTATACTCAGAGGTAAACATTAAGTATGACCATTTTAGACCTTGTCCGGGGTGAACTCACTCATGCAGTGACCAATCTTTCTTATATTTTGCTTAAATGTTCACCTTCATGAGGTGGAGGGTCATGACTGACCCCCAGTTCCTATCTCAAAAGTCAAGGTCTCAGTTGAAGGTCAAAGTCAAATTGAACCTTGTCAAGATCTTAACTTTGTCATGCATTGACAAATGTTTCTTATATTTGGCATGAATGTTCACCTCCATGAGCTTGAGTGTTATGCTCAACCCTCAGGTTCCTATCTCAAAGGTCAAGTCACAGTTGCAAATCAAATTTCTAATAGAAGTTTGTCTCGACCATAATTTTGTCATGCATTAACCAATCTTGCTTTAAATTGACATGAATGTTGACCTCTGGCACATAGCTCGACATAGTCGTCACAATGGCGGTTGCATGTCTGTACGTTGGTAAGTTTGTGTCTGTCTGGATCCTTGTCCGGGCTATATCTCCCTTATGCAATGACACTTTTTAAATAACTTGGCATAATTGTTAAACACCATAAGGCCATGTGCAGTGCGCAAGATAGAGGGTACTGTTTAATCTAAGCATTTACGATCAATCTTAAATCATTTATTACACTATAATTACAATTATAAAGTGTGGTAAATGGAGCTACAATATTCATACAGATCAAGTTAATGAACTCAAACAAAAACAAAATTACTCCACAATTTGCAGTTGTTAAAGAATCATAAAGAATTTAAATTTGAGCATAAATTTAGAATTTCCGTAAGTGCTTTGATAAAACAGTACCCTGGTCTCTAGCTCAAAGGTCAAGGTCACACTTAGAGGTCAAACGTCAAAAACGACCATTATAGACCTTGTCCGGGCTTTATCTCACTCATGCGTGGATACTTCTTTAACTAAATGGCATACTTTTTAAACATTATGGAGGTGTGCAGTGCACAAGACCCAGGTCTCTAGATCAGAGGTCAAGGTCACAATCAGAGGTCAAACTTAAAAAATTACCATCATAGACCTTGTCCGGGCTGTATCTCACTCATTTACATGTATTGACCAATCTTTTTTATATTTAGCATGAATAATCACCTTCATGAGATGGAGGGTCATGACAGACCCCCAGGTTCCTATCTCCAAGGTCACAGTTGAAGGTCAAAGTCAAATTGAACCTTGTCAAGATCTTAACTTTGTCATGCATTGAAAAATGTTTCTTATATTTGGCATGAATGTTCACCTACATGAGCTTGAGTGTTATGCTCAACCCTCAGGTTCCTATCTCAAGGTCAAGGTCGCAGTTGGCATTAAAGTTAACCTCTATTAATTAAAATATCATTTGAAAATACAAATAGCTTACAAAGTATAAAACAAACTTTACTGCTTGATTCATTCCATGCGTAATTTCATGTATGCCAAGTTTATCCTTTTTGAAACAACACTTTTTTGTAAAATACATTTTTCAGTTTTTAGGGGTTGTCCCCTAAATCTAAGAATACATTGTATCTTAAAAACTAGCCGAGCAAAACTGTTCGGAAATTTCTAAATGATTGACATTTATCTGATCTTCATAAAAATAACAGGTTTTATATACCTTGTACAAAAAAAATTCAAAAGGAACGAATGTCCTAAATGGCGGTGTCGAATACATAGGTTGCAATGAATCGTGCGAAGAAGTGTTGTAATGAATAAAACTGTTACAATGTTTTGAGAACACTTTTGTCGACCTATGGAACCAATAGGCAACGTCATTTTACACAGTAAGTACTACGTAACGTTTGTTAATTTCACAGTTACTGTATCTTAAACATCATTTTCAAATAAACTTTTTCAATATTTAAATTCAAAGCGAGACAATGTTTTGAAATATGAATTTTATGATTTGCACATTTTCCCCAATGGTGGATTTAAATTTGCGATTCCATCAAAAAATGATAAGCCGTCTGGCTTGAGCTTTTATCATAAGAAATGAAACTGTGTCCTGATTTTTTACGTGTGCTCACATAGACATTCACTATGAAAGGAAATTTTTCAAGTTTATTTATAATATTTATTGTTAAAAGATCAAAACTTTTGCAGGGGTTATCAGAACTAGTTTACTGATTGTATCCTATAATAAAAACAAATTGTCGAAACAATAAACAATTTCAATCATATATGTATAGACCTATAACTGATTGGTGACGTATGTACTGTTTCCAAGGAAACAGATCAAGGATATTTCAACCTTTCCAATATATTACTAGTTCATGTGGACTAGATCTAGGAGTGCACCGACTTCTTTTCATAAGCAAACGGTCGTGGAACTCATTGCGATACCACTAGTCCGGATGAGGATTTGGGATTTCTCTCTTAACCTTGCTATATAGTATTAAGTTTTTTTTATTGTTGTTCTGAGTTATCAAGGTATTGAAGGTCTCAAAACCGTTTGATGCCACTCTGGCATCATTGGGGAACTTTTTTTATTGGGAGTTAAAGATGGCCTCCAAAATGGCGATTTTAACAATTAAATACAGACTATAATTTCATATAACATTTGTATAACCGTCAAATATCAGTACATGCATGTTTATATCGAAATGGAATAAACGTCACTAATGAAGGAGCTGTATTCATTAAATTAAATTCAATAAAAATATAAAAAATCAACATTTTATGTGTAATCTACATGACAATATGTGACCAAATAATAAAATACAACAACAGTCAGTATCAATTACTGTCTTATGTCATATCAAGCATGAACTTTACAATCAAGTAGATTTAAGGAATTTAAAGTGATATTGAATATCAAAACACTGTATGGGACATCGTTGTTTCTAGAACAATGTGTGTAATATACGTTACCATTAAATTGTTTACATACAAAGTATGAAATACTATGTCTCCTTATCGTTCTTGATGATCAACCTGACGCAATCATTGTTTTGTCTTGGCAGACATCTTTTTAAATTGGATATGTAATTTAACTTTTTACTCAAACTGTGATTTATGTTACCATATGTTACCAATCATAATTAATGTAATATATGTTACCAGCAAAGTAATTTAGTAATTTTAGTCTGGAATACTATACACTTACTCATTCTGAATTCTAAGTAAAATTATTGATGTTTCATTTTGATCAATCTGATTTAAACAATTACAAAGAGTTATTGTAAAATGATTTCTATTATTGAAATAGTGATTTACGTAACATAACGCAAAACTCCACTGTTCGCTGTATAATCAAGATTGTCAATATTTTAAAATTTACAACGACTTATAATTACAGTAAGTAATATTTGTAAACAAATAGCACATGTTTTTATTACGGATATACATATTTACATTAGATTTGACACAAACCACCACGTTTGACCTAGCTATTTGAATCAATATATGTGTGAACCTCTAAAACTGTAATAATACTTCCGAGGGAAAATCCCAGGAGCATCACTACAGTTTGACTAGGTAATTTCAAGCATGTAGTCCTTTACCTGCACCTTAGGTTCAGGATTATTACAAGCAATAGACCCTTACGTCCACAAAATAAGGTGTCAAATACAATGACAAGTCAGACAGGAATGCACTGTCGCAAGAACACTTAATCAGCTCAAGAATTCCTGGTAGAACCATAGTAACATTGTCATATTAAAATGACTTTGTTGAACCATCATTTTCGCACCTATATGGGTCTATTTCTGGAGGACTTGGTTCTAATACACTTTCCATATACCTGACTGCAGGTGTGTCCGCTTTACAGTCTGTCAAAATGCCTCACAGGGCGCGATAGAAGATCCCTCCTACCTTTGATCCCCAAAGATCATGGTCCTTCCCATATGATCCCTTATCATAAGCATGTTTGTGCTATCTTTGATAACTGTACCAAAATTGACTTTAGGATAGCATAGCATGGTAAACAAAGCAGAACCTGACCGTAATACATTGCGACCAATAACTAGCTTTACCTATCCTTAATTGGAAGCTGTGGTGCTGCTCACCACAGCTAGAAGATCTTGACTTATGACTGCATTATGTAATGCTGTTTCTCTGATGTCAACTGAAGCAAGATCTTTGACTAGGGTATCAATGGTAACATTCTTGTACATAATAACTACAAGGAGGTGATGCAGTATATAGAGGAAGAATAATTTAGAGGCAATGTAATCTGTGTGTCTGCCTTGTTGTGAGATGTTTTGAGATCTTTGCATAGTACCTGAATGTTCTTGTTCAATTCAATGGGTATATGGTTTTGTCCATTTCAACTAAATCATGATGTATTGCTTTTTTGACAGTGTACTTCCAACTCTTTTGGTTGCTTTTTTATTTGGTAGTTGCATGGTCATGAACTGATTAATTGGCCTATGTGTTTATTTCGCCTTATTACCAGGTGTCGCTCCCCAGTCAACGACCGTGCTTCAGTTGACATTATAATTAGAGAAACAGCATGACAGCTGCGCATGCTTAGTTAGGTTGGGACACCACAACTTCCCATTTAGAGATGGGTATAGCCACTACTTTGGCACTACGTTCACGTTCTGCACTGTTAACCATGCCTGGCAAGCATACTTTCTATTTCGATACAACGGCAAGCTAGGGGTTCAACCGTCCACCAACCTGTTTGGGGAACAAAGGTAGGGAAGTCGTCAGCTACTAGTCCAAGAACTTACACCTACATATGAGGCATTTACACAAACTGTTAAGCGGACACACCTACAAACAGATATGTGGAAAAGCACATTAGAACCAAGCCCCGACGGATGTAGAGATGCAAAAGTCATTTTGTTACTATGGCATCATCAGAACGATCTGAAGAGAGTGTGTGAGAGCGTTTGCCTAGATAGAGTGCAGGAGGTCTGCCGCATCATACCAAAGACGAAATAAAAATGGTACAAAATTATCTGGCTACTATTATCTCATACCCTCGTGGCGATAGACAACATCAGGAATGATTAGTCAAGAGTAGTTGATATACTAAACGGATTTAAAAACGCGACACTGGGGTATGGTGTTTTATAGCAGACGGCTCAAGTTTATACCTATATTTGAATAAGGCAAGTTAAGGGTAAATCAATTGCCGTCATTTTGGTACCAAAATAATAAAAATCAGATGAGTATTGATAAATATATTGTACAATCAATAAGTCGATCCAGAAAACAAAAGTCGCATTTTGACCAATTGGCATAGGTATATCGCCGATCGATGTATTCAAATTGCGCGGGCTTATGTTTGACTGAAGTACCATGATTAAATTCAGTTCGATGTTTTGTAACGGCAATAATGTCAGTAGGACACATCTTAAACCTACGCTGAAGCCAAATAGATCTATTGTTATTAAAATTAATCTTAAAATGACATTAAAGTAGGGCTAATGCTTCAATCGTATTGGTCAAAGTGAATTTCTCCTGAGAATGCACGAGTATTTGGTGCCGAGTCAACACATTCACTTTTTAAGCGGTGTCAAAGTCAATGCTATACAGTCTTTACAGTCAAGATTTGAACATGGTTTTGCACTTAAACCAAAGATGGCAAGCGTTAGGAGTGATACAAGGTGGGCTTCCATATCAACAAGTAGCCAATCGTCAGGGTGTTAATCGATCTACACTGTACAGGACCTCCAAGTTGCCCTACAGGCAGAATGGCGACGGATCACCAAGGCATTTATTCGAATATTGTGCAGATCTATGCGACAGCGATGTGTTGTTATTAGGAACGCTGGTGGAGGACAATGCCGATTTTAACACTATGATAAACTGTACTGTATACTAATCATGTTTGACATGTTAGTGTTGCACATGTGTTAATCAGTGATCATGTCATTGAAATAAACTGTATTCATTTTATGAAATAAAGTAAATGAAATCATAACATGTGTTAAATCATCCTTAATAACCAATTGCCACATAAGGTGGTTTCTATTTCTGGGAACATGGTTTGTTTCCAGCTACAACATAGACACATTTAAATAATTGGTTATGTCATTTATTCAATTTAATTTAGAATGTGTTTATAGAAGTTAGACTGGCCTTACGTAAACATTCGACATTGTTATACAGCCTATAGTCATATCCAACGGTATAATCAATGCGTCGATAAAGATGTGACTTTCGTTTTCTGGACCAATGTCTTATTAATGCTATATTTTGTTTAATACTTCTTGTATTTGAATACAAATGGTATCAAAATGACGTCAATGAATATACCTTTACGGCAGTACCAAGATATTTGATATCGGAATTTGCGTTCCAAAAATATATCAACATACCCAAGTGTCGCGTTTTTAAATCCGTCAACCATATAAGTTAGAAAACGTGCTTCACAATCGACATCAAATAAGTTAGAATCGTGTGTTTTAGTGATTATTGCTTGAAAGTATTATAATTATAATTTTAAGAAGTCACAGACAGTATATGCATATACTGGTATATATGTGGGGAAATAAATATGTTTAAACTAAACATGTATGTGGAATATAAACATGTGTTAATTGTTTACAAATATTACTTCCTATAGTTATAAGTTCAGTCATACATCTAGTTTGTCATTAACATGATGTTGTTGTAACTTTTAAAATTTTGACAGTCTTGATTGATACATCTTGATCATACAATGAATAGTGGAGTTTTGTATTATGTCACGTAAATTACCATTTCAAAAAGAAATCATTATACAACAATGCTTTCATATAGTTTAAAATAGATTTACCAAAATAAAACATCGATAATATCAGAATTCAGAACGAGTTAGTGTATAGTATTCAGAACTAAATTACTAAAAAAAAACAACCTTTGATGGTTACATATATTACATTATAATATGTTTTTTTATTTGGTAACATATGGTAACGTAAATCACAGTTTAAGTAATAAGTTCAATTACATGTCCAATTTAAAAAGATGCCTACCAAGATGAGACATCGATCATATCAGCTTGATAATCCGGAACGATTAGGAGACATAATATTTCATACTTTGTATGTAAACAATTTGAAGGTAACGTATATTACACATATTGCTCTACGTGCACCGATGTCTTGTGTTTTAATATTGAATACCACATTAAATGCCTTAAAATCTACTTGATTGTAAAGTTCATGTTTGATATGACATAAAAAAGTAATTAATACTGAGTGCTGCTCTATTTTATTATTTTGATCACATATTGTCACGTAAATTACACATAAAATGTGGATTTTTTTATATATTTATTGAATTTTATTTAAAGAATACAGTTCCTATATCAATCACATTTATTCCATTTCCAAATAAACATGCATGAACTGATATTTTGACGGTAATACAAACGTTATATGAAAATATAGGCTGTATTTAATTGTAAAAATCGCAATTTTGGAGACCATCTTTAACCCCCAATAAAAAAAGTTCCCCAATGATGCCAGAGTGGCATCAAACGGTTTTGAGACCTTCAATACCTTGACAACTCAGAACAGCAATAAAAAAAACTTAATACTATATAGCAAGGTTTATGTGACTCTCACCTGGACTACACCGCGGATCTATTTTGGCTTCATTAAGTGTGTCCATGAGTAAAACTGGCGATGGATTGTCATTAAATGTACATTTCGAGTATTTATACAATGGTTTTTACAATGCTAGCATATCCGATATTTTGTTATCTTTTTACGAAATTAATTGAAGTCGGAAATCAGATGATGGGGTTGAACTCCGGGGATTTATTGACGAATTTGCTTTTTACTAAGAATACCAGATAATTAGGAAATTAATCTTCATGATTAATTCCTACGCACCTGGGTACTGTTTTTATCAAAGCATTTACGGAAATCTTAAACTTACGGCCAAATTTAAATTCTTTATAAAACGTTTACATCTATAAAATATGGGAAATGGAGCTGTTATAATATTCAAGATTCAGTTAATAAACTACTTCAAACAATATCCGTCCCTAATCTTTAGTAGTTCAAGAATTATACAGAATATGAATTTGAACGTACATGTAAGTTCACGATTTCCGTAAGAACGTTGAAAAAACAATACCCTGAGCTCTTATTATAAGACTTAACTATGATTTAATCACTGGTGTATCTCATGTAATATGAGTAATTGTCGACCGATTTATTTGCGTAATATTGCTATTTTTTTCGCGTTGACAACTACAGTTGTTTCAAGAATGAACCTCTACCCCTGGAATTCGATTCGTTCGACAAAACCTCGTGTCATATTATTTTGTTCACTCGTATAATAAAGCTCGTAATGGACACTTATGCAAGTTCCTCTCGCTTTCTCTATACTAATAATAAAGTATTAAAACCAGTTCACTGGTAGTTCATACTAGTATATGCGAAGTGTCAATCATTCAGCTGTCAAAGTCAATCAAGGGTATACAGGGTACCAGAAAAATCATATTTTTGCCCATTTAGCCATAATTTTGTAGCACGTGACCAGAATATAATTAATCTACATGCTGCTACTGCCGTTGGGTTCACAGTTTAGTAACAATTGACATTACGCTAGAGCAGAGATCGCTCCTCCTGGTTGTTTGTTGAAGGTTTTCGAGTTAATCCATTAGACCATGTAATTATAATTTGCCGTTAAAATTGATTTCAAAGGTATGGATTGACAGCTGGCATAATGTCAATTGTCGTCACTGCGGTATAACGTACACCGGATATTGCTCGTAAAGTGAGTAATATTATCAATTTTCAGGACATGAAATGGAGACCAGGGTGAGTTTAGAGACGACATTTTCCAAATTACTGACTTCTTATGCACATCCCAATTAAGTTTTAACTTCTTCGGGCGTTTTGGTAACTTTATAGCACACTATCGTATATCAGATATTCACAGAAAGGTTAAAATGAACCAGCATTATGCCTTTACTCACTCGCAAATATTGACAGCAGGACTTTACAAGCTTCTGGAACGGCTGTAATACCAAATTGTAGATTTTTTAACTGGCCATTTTGTTTTTATTGAACTCAAAAATGTTGTTACCAAATTTCATAAATATTATTCGAAAAACAACTAAGATACACCCCAAAACAGATACGTGTGCGTGTACGGAGTATTGCTGTTTAGTGTACGGTGTATTGCTCATAAGCTCAACGTTAGTATACGGAGAGTATGGCATAATAAAATGAGTAAATAAAGTATTTAAATGGACAGTTTTATCGTATTATTACGTCTGCTCACAAATATGGTCATGTTTTATGGGTTATACGATACAATAAGAATATTCTTAAATGATTATGTTAAAATATTTTAACCGTCAGGCAGATGAATGCGATTAACAATATAGAATGAGTTTTATGCATAAAGTGTTCTTGTGAGTAGTACAAATGTGATATTTAGCTTGGATGTATGCATTTCTTTGAGAGTCATACTTATGGTCAAATGGCAAATAAGGGCATTCATATCCATATATACAAAATGTACACACCAAGGTTTATTTTATAATCTCTCAACTATTTCAGATATTGTAATGAGGTCCCTTTGCTATGATTTACGTTCAACGTTGCTAATTCAAAGTATTGGCCATTGTAGTAGTTTTGTGTTTGTCAAATGCAATTGCTCAGCAATGACTCTTGACTGTATGTGAAATACACGGTTTAATTAATAGAAGTTTCCGTTAACATTCAGGGAGGACTTGGAGCTAGGATTAGCTTGTTAAATTAATTGCTTCATGCAGTCCATACAATCCAATCTAATAGGTACATATATATATATAATATAAGTTATTTTGTATAAAATAACGCTGCTTATACCTTGTATTTATTCGATTGGTGTGACAAATAGTCACTGCAAGTAAAAGCAATACTCTGTACACCAAACAGCAATACTCCGTACACCAGAGAGCAACTATATAGCAATACTCTGTACACTAACACCTGCATTTATTCTCGCAATGCACCGTCATTTTCGATTAGTTTCGGATACTACATTTGAAATATAATCTTTGTAACAAAAATGACAATTCGCTCGATTCAAGTTGAGTATTTTAACGAAAAATATAAACAAAAACATCTTATTTCGACAGATCGAGCTTACTTTCTGCATGAGTAACGATACGAGTTTGGTCTTTTAATCACCCTTTATAGAAATTCCTGGCAATTTACCGGTTGCACAGGCTAGGAAAATTGATGGGGAAGATAGTTTTGTATAAAATGTACATTAAAACACTCAGAAAAACTAATAATCATCTCTGAACTTACCCTTGTCACCACTAGAATGTCGCGAAAATTGATAATATTTCTCATCTTGCTAGCAATATCCGGTGTACGTTATACCGCAGTGGTAGATGAGTTTCAGAAAAACGCGCCACATTACCAGGAGATATTGCTTTCATATAAAGATAGTTGATACGCTATCTACAGATCATCGTGGTAGATATCTCCGCTTATTGTCATCGTGCTAAATTAAATGCTTAAGGTAGAAACAGTGGTGTGTTGACACTTGCCATTTGTAGTAATGGAATAAGAGATTAGTATAATATTTTGGTTTTAATTGCTGTAAAAACGGGGAAGAAATTGGTAATATTTTAGTTATTTTCTGCTGGCTGTGCCGTTGGTGGTCCATTGAGATGAACACCACTGCTGCATCGAATGTCTCAGCTTACGCCGTGCCGGATATGGACAATACATCATTGACTTGGGACAAAATTGCCATCGGTGTAATTCTTTATATCGTCACCTTGATTACCATATTAGGGAATATTTTAGTTTTAATGGCTGTAAAAATGGAGAAGAAATTGCAGACGACATTTAATTATTACATCGTGAATCTGGCGATCACAGACGTGGCTGTGGCTGTGACGGCGATGAGTTTTAAGGCCACGCATACGGTGTTGGGTCAGTGGCCATTCGGTGAAATGCTCTGTGCACTTTGGATTTTCTTTGATTACGGTAAAACATTTATTATATTTTTTATAACTGTTTAATAATCTCTGTGCCATCAAATCACACTTAGATAGCACTCTTGTGTCTTCTTAGCAAACTGCACTGCAGTCGTACCGCTATGATGGTGGTTTTAGATGTGGTATGCTGCTTTCACGGGCAGATTTGTTATAATATTTTTGAAATATTTGTTTGTCCTAATATTGTGAGTTGGAATGTCGTACGACCTAACCATGGTTTGATTAAAAATATATGTAATTCTTGAATATATATATTTTGTCTCTATATAATGTCTTACACACAGAAATAGAATTTTAACTGTATATAACACATTATATATTATTTTCTGTAGGAGTTAAAGTTGAAGTATTATCAACTGATGATAGAATTAGATGAACATGAGGGATCATACCTGGCAATATGTAAACATTACAGAGCTGTGTATGATACATCAGAAATCAAAAAGAATCCAGAAAAAGCTAAGGAGGTACGGTGGTTGTTGTTGATATTCTATAATATAGCATTGCAGCAATTTGATTTCTCTTATGTTGTCCATTAGCGTTTAAATAATAACATTAACACAATATACCATATTGATTAAAGTCACTATTGAAAAAAAGTCTTTGGACCTTTTAAACATGATCAGGGACTCGCAAACTATGAAATGTTAATAGAATGTATTTATTTGTTTCAAGCACTACGATATGTTGTGTTATATTTGATATTGTCTCCGTATGATAACGAACAATCAGATATGATCCATAGAGTGAAAGAGGATAGACTTCTAGATGAAATGTCTAAATACAAGTAAGATAATCTCTTCTTACATTTACCTTGTAATACTGGTGCTATTTATTTGTTTTATGCAATAGAACTTTGATGTCTCAAAATGCCTTTGAATCGGGAAATTGTTCGAGCAATCTGTATGTTCAATGCATCTTCTGTATACAAGTACGTAAGCATTTTGCTTATTTGCTGGGCTGTAAAACCTGATTTTAGGGTATAAGTGACACAAGTCTGTTCATAGGTCTACAAATCCTACTGTTTGATGTGTTGGACAGCTCTAAATCACTTCTGGACAGTGAACTATGCTCTGTGATTATAATAACATCAGACAGTGTTATTTTAAACAACAGTGGCTAAATAGTATTGTTTGTGAGAGGATGTTTTATAACGTAATGTCTGACACTGAATTTAGTAGTATCACTAGCATAGCCAAATATGTATACTTTGCAATGGAACATAGACGGGTTATGCAATGTATTTAAAATGCAATTCAGTCATAAAATCAGGTCGTTGTCATACATGTTATCTATAACGTAGCACGTGTATGTCTCTAAATTATAAACATTGTTTGTGTTGAATGTTTTGTTTCTAGCTTGTGTTAATTAGAAATGTTAATAAAAAATTTATGTCATATATGTAAATGTATTGCTTAAAACGTTGACTAGTATACAACGATGATGCTTTATTTAAAATATGATTTTGTTACTCACATGTATCAAATGTAGAATGTGTGTATTTTAGGCCGGTGGCCTTGTATTACAATAAACTTGAGTTGAGTTGATTGCTTTAAAAAAAAGTTGTAGTATAATACACAGTGTATGTGATATAAGTGTAGAAACTTGTGTAGCCTGCTGGTTGCTCATTTGGTAGAGAAAGCATTGGCATGTATTATAAGCCCCACTCTGGTTTCATATTTTTCTGACCTTAATGAGTATCATAATGATGAATCAGGGTTCTCAATTACAGCAAGCTACAGGCAAAATTGACTGCTTAAAAACATTTTGGCCCGCTGAAAATGTGAAATTTATTCACAAATTTAAGAAAACAGTTGTACAGGCCTGTTGGTTAAGCAGTTCGGCATGCTAGGTTTAAACTTATGTATAGTAGAAAAATGCCCTGGCATGTAATTATATGATTTATGAAACCAACATATTTATATTACAGAGATCTATTGAAGCAGTTTACAACACATGAAATCATCCAATGGAAACCATTCTGTCAGATGTATGAATCAGAACTAAAGCTTGGATCAGCTGGTAGTCCTACAACACATGTGTTTAACACCAAACAAGAGGGTGGTACCAAACGTTGGGGTGATCTAAAGAACAGAGTTGTAGAACATGTATGTATAATAATGTCTCACATTTACCAAGACCTAATGCCTTGGTCCCACTTAGCATTTTTTTGGCCTCGTACTCCTGATTTAAGCAAATCAGCTTTGGAATGCACCGCAAGCAGGGATATGACAAACTTTCTGATGATTACTCTGAAGCTTCCACTAGGCTACGAGTGCCCTTTTCCCGATTATGCCTTCCGATGCTTTTTTATTAAATCTGGAGTACTTCACTGATGCAAAAATAGGTCATTGGGACCAAGGCATAACATTACATGTACATGTATAAACTTTTTCTCATAACCAGTCATTGATGCAAGTTTTTAGGTACATGCAATGTGAGTGTGTAAAAAAAGAGGAAGCTTTTATATTTTCTCTATATAAATTGACAATTTTCCATATTATGAGGGTTTTCAGAATTCCCAACTTGCGCACATGTAACCAAAACTTAATATTTTGTATCATAAAACATTATGTCTATCATTATGCAGTTTTGATATATCGAGCAAATTACTTCGGGTTCTGTATCAAACCTTACATCTTTCTGGAAATGAAATAGATATATTTGATGACTCTCTCTGATCACATAATGTAAGGGAAGTAACTCTGCAAGACAAACTTAATGTAAGCAAGGGGGTAATTCAGCATAATGTTTGGCTTAAACAGATAGGGAGAAAAGTTTTGCTTTAGTTCTCAGCCTGCAATTTTAGTCTTTGTTTTGTTTTATAGATATAAAAAAAATGTATGGCTTATTTTGTTGTAGAATATTCGTGTTATGGCTAAATACTACACAAGAATACGTATGAAGAGAATGGGTGAATTATTGGATCTCACTGAAGCTGTAAGTCTGTATTGTCTGTAGATGTATACCGGATCCATGCATAAGTTTTGGATTATAAATAGGTTCAGAATAATGAAGCCTGACAGAAATTGTCTGATATGGCTGTTGGCTATCCAACAGATTGATAGACTAGTGAATTCTGCTGGTAAAGGTTTGGTTTCGTGTCAAGGGTATCTCTGAAAGTATTTTGAGGGCGACTTTGTGCTGAATATGTGCTTGTATGTCACAAATATTGCCTTGCTTTCCTTAAAAATTGGTCATATTTCAATGAAACTTCTCATGTATACTCGGTAAGATGACTTTTTGTGTTCTCCGTCAGAAATTTTAGGTTGCGTGATTTTTCCTGGAGCTTCAACTCTTTGTTGGAGATACTGATTTTTATGTTAAAAACCGTTCTGTTTTCAAAATTGGACATTAATATTTATGTTTAGATTTCAAGCAATTATTGAATACTAATGACTACATGATCTGATATTTCAGGAAATAGAAGAGTTTCTCTCCACTCTTGTTGTGAATAAAACGGTACAAGCTAAGATTGACAGATTGGAAGGCATTGTAAACTTCACTCAACAAAAAGATCCTAACGATATCCTCAATGACTGGTCATTTAATATTAACACTCTAATGTCTCTGGTTAACAAAACCAATCATCTCATCACCAAGGAAGAAATGGTTCATAAGTTGGCATAGTAACTCACAGCAATATAGTTCTCTCTCTCTCTTGTTGTCATGACTAGGTTTCACTGAGGTTAGTTTAAACACCAATGTCAAACATAATGATTTTACTGTGGATACTGTGGTCCATTTGGGAATACCGATATCTCATATAAAACATTTGAACAACTTACCAGTTATAAGTGTGTGAAGGAGCAGTTGCATTTACATTATAGTTGTCAGCGTACCATGGATTTGAAGCCCGGCAAGACTAAATCTAAATGAGTAGTTGAAATAGTCAGTGCCGCCAACCAAATATAAAAAATATCACTTCTACAACTAGAGTCATTTACCAGAGCCAACAGTTGGCTGATCAGTCTGTTGCTGTTTAAATGGATCTGTCGTGTTTTGCATCGAAACTTTCCAAATTAAAGATTTTGCAAATATTATCATTATGCAAGATGTATGAAGTATTTTGCATCCATTTTTGAATAGCATTCACAAATACACAGTCATGGGTGAGTTATGTATGATATTGTTAAATTACTTTGTTGAGTAATGAAAATCTACATTTTCTGAAAAATATGACTTACATTATTATGAAACTGAGGTAAAGTTGTTGTTACTCGAGGATTATTTCTAAAATAAGCATTTACAACAGTTTACTCTAAGCATTCTGTATGAATAGTGCTAATTTGATACAAACGGTATGAATAAATTGTGTACTGTTTACTATGTATGTTTCCATGTGTACATTTTGTCTGTTTTCAATAAAATACAATACATGTACATTTTGTCTTGCATTAAAGATATTTATATGAAATTCCAATGTGTTACTGTGTTGAGTTTTGTCGTGTGTTCAAGGAAGACTACTGGCAATCAATGTATGACAAAATAGTTTTTTGTTGAATTCCTCTGTTCAGTGTTCTATGTTGCACACACAGTTTCAGCATGTAAAATCTCACTCAAACCTTTAAGCCGTCAGGTGTTTCAGTTATACTCTATAGCTACATTGTATGTCTACAAATAAGCTAAACAGTTTTCCTGGAATATATCTAAAGTACTGGTAGTACTAACTTATCCTCTCCACAAGGATCCTTGGACTTCTCCTTTTTTGCAGGATAAATGACATTGTTACTCCCAACCAAGTTTTTGAGTCAGTTTTTTAATGGCGGTTGCGTGTCTGTACCTTAGTGAGTTAGTCAGTGACTTAGTTATGTGTGTCCGTCCGGATCCTTGTCTGGGCTGTATCTCCCTTATGCATTGATACTTTTTAAAAATGACTATGTATAGTTGTTAAACACCATGAGGCTTTGTGCAGTGCGCAAGATCCAGGTCTGACTCAAAGGTCAAGGTTATACTTACTGGTAAACATTAAATATGACCATTTTAGACCTTGTCCGGGCTGTACTCACTAATGCATTGACCAATCTTTCTTATATTTGGCTTAAATGTTCACCTTCATGAGGTGGAGGGTCATGACTGACCCCCAGTTCCTTTCTCAAAAGTCAAGGTCTCAGTTGAAGGTCAAAGTCGAATTGAACCTTGTCAAGATCTTAACTTTGTCATGCATTGACAAATGTTTCTTATATTTGGCATGAATGTTCACCTACATGAGCTTGAGTGTTGTGCTCAACCCTCAGGTTCCTATCTCAAGGTCAAGGTCACAGTTGCAAATCAAATTTCTAATAGAAGTTTGTCTCGACCATAATTTTGTCATGCATTAACCAATCTTGCTTTAAGTCGCCACAATGGCGGTTGTGTGACTGTACGTTAGTAAGTTAGTGAGTTTGTGTCTGTCTGGATCCTTGTCCGGGCTGTATCTCCCTTATGCAATGACACTTTTTAAATAACTTGGCATAATTGTTAAACACCATAAGGCCCTGGCTGTGCAGTGCGCAAGATAGAGGGTACTGTTTAATCTAAGCATTTACCATCAATCTTAAATCATTTATTACACTATCATTACAATTATAAAGTGTGGTAAATGGAGCTACAATATTCATACAGATCAAGTTAATGAACTCAAACAAAAACAAAAATACTCCACAATTTGCAGTTGTTAAAGAATCATAAAGAATTTAAATATGAGCATAAATTTAGGATTTCCATAAGTGCTTTGATAAAACAGTACCCTGGTCTCTAGCTCAAAGGTCAAGGTTACACTTAGAGGTCAAATGTCAAAAATGACCATTATAGACCTTGTCCGGGCTTTATCTCTCTCATGCATAGATACTTCTTTAACTAAATGCCATACTTTTTAAACATTATGGAGGTGTGCAGTGCACAAGACCCAGGTCTCTAGATCAGAGGTCAAGGTCACAATCAGAGGTCAAACTTCAAAAATTACGATCATAGACCTTGTCCGGGCTGTATCTCACTCATTTACATGTATTGACCAATCTTTTTTATATTAAGCATGAATGATCACCTTCATGAGATGGAGGGTCATGACAGACCCACAGGTTCCTATCTCCAAGGTCACAGTTGAAGGTCAAAGTCAAATTGAACCTTGTCAAGATCTTAACTTTGTCATGCATTGAAAAAGGTTTCTTATATTTGGCATGAATGTTCACCTACATGAGCTTTAGTGTTATGCTCAACCCTCAGGTTCCTATCTCAAGGTCAAGGTCGCAGTTGGCATTAAAGTTAACCTCTATTAAATAAAATATCATTTGAAAATACAAATAGCTTACAAAGTATAAAACAAACTTTACTGCTTGATTCATTCCATGCGTAATTTCATGTATGCCAAGTTTTATCCTTTTTGAAACAACACTTTTTTTGTAAAATAAATTTTTCAGTTTTTAGAGGTTGTCCCCTAAATCTAAGAATACATTGTTTCTTAAAAACTAGCCGAGTAACACTGTTTGGAATTTTCTGAATGATTAATGACATTAATTTGATCTTCATAAAAATAACAGGCTTGATATACCTTGTGCAGAAAATTAAAAGGAACGAATGTCCTTAATGGCAATGTGGAATACATAGGTTGCAATGAATCGTACAAAGAAATGTTGTAATGAATAAAACTAGTATGGTTCATACTCATATTTAATAACGTTTCGGCATTCAGCCTTTATCGAAAAACACACTTATACTACATATTTGCTGGCATTGTTGTTGGCCATTTTAAAATAATGGCCCAAAACAGGAAGAATAAAACTGTTACATGTACAATATTTTGAGAACACTTTTGTCGACCTATGGAACCAGTAGGGCAACGTCATTTTACACAGTAAGTACTACGTAACGTTAGTTAATTTCACAGTAACTGTATCTTAAACATCATTTTCAAATAAACGTTTCCAATATTGAAAATCAAAGCGAGACTATGTTTTGAAATATGAATTTTATGATTTGCACATTTTTCCCAATGGTCGATTTAAATTTGCTATTTTACCAAAAAATGATAAGCCGTCTGGCGTGAGCTTTTATCATAAGAATTCAAACTGTGACCTGATAGTTACGTGTGCTCGATATAGACATTTACTATCAAAGGAAATTTCTAGTTTATTTATAAAATTTATTGTTAAAAGATCAAAACTTTTGCAGTTGACTGATAGTATCCCATAATAAAAACAAATTGTCGAAACAATAACCAATTTCAATCATATATGTAGGCCTATAACTGATTGGTGACGTATGTACTGTTTCCATGGAAACAGAACAAGGATACTTCAACCTTTCCTGTATATTACTCTAGATCTAGGAGTGCGCCGACTTCTTTTCATAAGCAAACGGAACTCATTGCGATGCCACGGCGGATCTATTTTGGCTTCATTAAGTGTGTCCATATGTAAAACTGTCGGTGGATTGTCATTAGATGTACTCTCGAGTATTTATACGATGGTTTTTACAATGCTAGCATATCCGATATTTTGTTATCTTTTTACGAAATTAATTGAAGTCGGAAATCTGATGATGGGGTTGAACTCCGGGGATTTATTGACGAATTTGCTTTTTAATAAGAATACCAGATAATTAGGAAATTTATCTTCATGATTAATTCCTACGCACCTGGGTACATGTTTTATCAAAGCATTTACGGAAATCTTAACTTACGGCCAAATTTAAATTCTTTATAAAACTTTTACATCTATAAAATATGGGAAATGGAGCTGTTATACTAATCAAGATTCAGTTAATAAACTACTTCAAACAATATCTGTCCCTAATTTTTATTTGTTCAAGAATTATACTGAATATGAATTTGAACGTACATGTAAGTTTACTATTTCCGCAAGTACGTTGATAAAACATCACCCTGAGATAAGTCACTGGTGTATCTCATGTAATATGAGCAATTGTCGACCAATTTATTTGCGTAGTATTGCTATTTTTCGCGTTGACAACTACAGTTGTTTCAAGAATGAACCTCTTCCCCTGGAATTCGATTTGTTCGACATATTATTTTGTTCACTCGTATAATAAAGCTCGTATGTAATGGGCACTTATGCAAGTTCCTCTCGCGTTCTCTATACTCATAATAAAGTATTAAAACCAGTTCACTGGTAGTTCATACTAGTATATGCGAAGTCTCAATCATTCAGCTGTCAAAGTCAACCAAGGGTATACAGGGTACCAAAAAAATCATATTTGCCCATTTAGCCATAATTTTGTAGCACGTGACCAGAATATAATTAATCTACATGCTGCTACTGTCGTTGGGTTCACAGTTTAGTAACAATTGACATTACGCCAGAGCAGAGATCTCTCCTCCTGGTTGTTTGTTGAAGACTGCTTTGCGAAGGTTTTCGAGTTAATCCATTGGGCCATGTGATTATAATTTGCCGTTAAAATTGATTTAAAAAGGTGTATTGACAGCTGACATAATGTCAATTGTCGTCTGTAGATGAGTTTCAGAAAAACGCGTCACCACAGTACCAGGAGATATTGCTTTCATATAAAACTAGTTGATACGCTATCTACAGATCATCGTGGTAGATATCTCCGCTTATTGTCATCGTGCTAAATTAAATGCTTAAGGTAGAAACAGTGGTGTGTTGACACTTGCCATTTGTAGTAACGGAATAATCGATTAGCATGATATTTTGGTTTTAATTGCTGTAAAAACGGGGAAGAAATTGGTAATATTTTAGTTATTTTCTGCTGGCTGTGCCGTTGGTGGTCCATTGAGATGAACACCACTGCTGCATCGAATGTCTCAGCTTACGCCGTGCCGGATATGGACAATACATCATTGACTTGGGACAAAATTGCCGTCGGTGTAATTCTTTATATCGTCACCTTAATCACCATATTAGGAAATATTCTGGTTTTAATGGCTGTAAAAATGGAGAAGAAATTACAGACGACATTTAATTATTACATCGTGAATCTGGCGATCACAGACGTGGCTGTTGCTGTGACGGCGATGAGTTTTAAGGCCACACACACGGTGTTGGGTCACTGGCCATTCGGTGAAATACTCTGTGCACTTTGGATTTTCTTTGATTACGGTAAAACATTTATTATATTATTTATAACTGTTATATCATCTCTGTGCCGTCAAATCACACTTATAGATATCACTCTTGTTTCTTCTTAGCAAACTACACTGCAGTCGTACCACGTTGATGGTGGTTTTAGAGGTGGTGTGCTGCTTTCACGGTCGGATTTGTTATACTATTTTTTAAATATTTGTTTGTCAAAATGTTGTCAGGTGGGATGTCATACGACCAAACCCTGGTCTGATTAAAACATATATTTTTAAAATCGTTGATTAAATATTTAAGCTGAACTTTCATCTCGTGCTGCCTCAGGCATAAACACTATGTGTAAAAAATATTATTACCACCTATTACCACCATCAGAACAACGTTCCTCTGCACCAATTATTTTCTTTATTATGTGCGACAAATGGCACCTCCAAAACCTGTAAATTCTTTTTTGGTTACAATATGGTGTTGTCGTATCTCAATCTAGTACGACTTTTGACCCGATTTTGTCTTGGAATTATTTAGTATTGTTCAAAATGTGCAGGTGAAATAAACCTATTAATTATTTCACAGAGTTTACCATATTTTGACTATAAACGTTCTCCAACAAACAATATTGTTTTAAATATGTGAAAGATTAGCCTAACAGTTTTGGGATTGGTGAGATACAATAATATGTATTTCAAAACAAAGCAAATTTTAGTCTCTTTAAGTTTTAAAACTAGAAAATCATGAGGTTCCACAAAGTCTTGTCAACGACGGTATGGTACTAAATATAAAAAACATAAGACACTACAAGTACACATGACAACACATAACTGACGGAGGGTATGCACTTAGCCACTAAAATTCCAAGCCCCATCTGTCAAAAAGCCTAAAGTCCAAGTCCCATCTGTCAAAAAGGCGCAAGTCCAAGTCCCATTTGTCAAAAAGGCTATTTTAAAAGTCCAAGCCCCATCTGTCAAAAAGGCTTAAGTCCAAGTCCCATTTGTCAAAAAGGCTATTTTAAAAGTCCAAGCCCCATCTGTCAAAAAGGCTTAAGTCCAAGCCCCATCTGTCAAAAAGGCTAAATTCCAAGTCCCATTTGTCAAAAAGGCTAAAGTCCAAGCCCCATCTGTCAAAAATGCGAAAGTCCAAGTCCCATTTGTCATAAAGGCTAAAGTCCAAGTACAATCTGTCAAAAGGCAGATATATTTAGTTTGTGCTATAAAAAGTCTTGTTGAAAAACTGTTTTGATAATAAAGCTCTATAAATTGTCAATTATAAACGTTCTAATCAATAAAGATTGAAGCACACACGGCTGATTGTATTACCACTGAGGCTCGTAAACAATTCATGGTTTATACGAGATGGATAGTTTTGCTTTGTAGCTCTGGTTACAAGTTTTATTTGTACCAAGTCGTACAATATGCATGTGATTACAAAAATAAATCATAAAGCCGCAGTAAACGAACAGCACGGAATCAAGTTAAAATATTAATAACACAAAATGCATGAAGTACATCCCAGAATGTGTTAATGCTCGACTTTGTAGCATAATTATTTACAACATAATAGTATAATACAATAATCCTTACAAACGACACTTTTGAATAATATGCAAACTATATAATGTTCACCAAAGTCAATTGAAAAGGATTACCATTTCTTGCAAGGCTGTGGTTTGTTTTTGGTGATATAGGAAGTACAAAAAGCCCAAGTAAATGTTTAAACCCGTTCGAATATCTATCTGAACAATTTACAGAAACTATTATGTTCGTGACCAGATGGGCTCAAACCCCCGTAATTAGAAACAATGTGACAGATTACAGTTAGTTGAAATTTTCATTTAAGCCGCATTATTACGTCACTCAACTTCACTAATTATTATTACAGGTACTATACTGTATTTTGCTACCATTTTAGTAGGACTGGTTTTAGACGGTGATGGTATAAGGTTAATTTTCTTGCCTAATGGTCAATTCCCTTCACAATCATTAGACTTGAATATTTCCGTAATCTGTTAACGTATAAACTTTTGTATGCTGTTTTCGATATATATTACTCACGATACATTCGTGAGTAACTTTATTATTCACTTATCAAAGTTGTTGTCCAAATACAAACCAAACAACAAAACAACAAACACAAAATAGGAATAAGGCTATTATTGGCAGCTATTTTCGATTTTTACACTTAATAATACAAGCTGATATTCTTGTAGAAATACTTCTTGTAGATATCGTAATCTGTTACAAATGGTTGTCGTAGGTTAATACTGGTTATCCTGAAACGAAACTAAAACTCCAATAAATTGTTTGTCAGTAATGAATCGAAGGTAATTAGACCAAACAAATATTATTTTGTCATAAAAAGCTTTCAACCAAATCACTCATTGTACAGATCTTTCAAAGTTAATCGAGAATGGTTATAAACATTATGTAAACCGACAGGTAAAGTATGTTTATGTAGGTGTAACTATGCATACATAAATGTACCAGAGTTAACGATAAACCCCTCTATTCTCTCGAATGGGAGAGTTCCCTCATTAGTATTACTTATTGAATCTACTATATGTCGAAATTCTCACAGAAACTGAAATACCCATAAATGGGTGGGTGGGTTGGGACTGTGATAACAACTGCCAACAAAACCTCGAGTGGCGAGAAACGCCCAGTATTTGCCTTTTATACCAATGACCATGCACGAGCAATTTTCCCGCTTTAGACCAAACCCGAATTTCCAGTTATTCGTTGAACAAACTATAATTAGACAAACCTTTGAAACGTGAATAACTTCATTTATCTACATAAATCAGCCTTTTCCGTGTAAATACTTTAAGAATCACTCGTCAATAGCGGAATGGCCTTAAACCGCATTTTTTCGCGTGACGATGGGTGGCTAGAGATTTGCTTGCATATTGGGCTAATATTTTTAAGAATATGGATGGAATAGTCGGAAAAACAAAATAACTAGTAGAAAACTTGGTGCGAATGCCAAAGGAAGACTCTGAAAAATTGGCCGGTATGCTCAATGGTGGGGTATCCGTACTAAAAATAAAAAGTTCGTTGATTTATATCACCGCAGTCAATATTTCATTCATTTAACACAAGTTTGAATACATATACACCTGTTAAGAAACAATAAAAATGCATTAGAAATCACAGGATGTAAGAAAAATGTTTAATTTAATTGCGATAACTCTTGGATAATTATCCTCATTTTTTAAGATCACTCACCAAACTTTTACATAAAATAGTATCCTTGAATATTACTGAACTTGTTTACATGCTCAAGATATGATGTTTTTTTTTTATATTTAGACGTAAGTTGTGTTATGAAACTTAAGCACGCATTTCAAAATCGCATTTTGTCTCCATAGAGGGAAATAATCAGTCTTAAAATCATACCTATAGCATTCATGCAATTTATTTCCAGTAACAAACTGTGATACTTTCACTGTCCTTAGGACAAATAGAATACGATTATATAAATATGCTTTTAGATCCGCCAACCTTGAAGCCATGTTATAAAGTAACTGACATATTCATTATGATATCCCTGAGCGCAAATCATGTGATACTAAGAGTAACACTTTCGGTAATAAACTTTTATCTTTATGTAAACAGTCAAACATGTGCATTACCAATGGCCGTTTGGAGTCAGGTCAGTACACGTGCTACAATGGATCTAGAAACCGGTCAGGTGCTAGTGTCGTTGACTATGTAATAACGGAATTCAATAACTTTTCAATGTTTGAAAATATGCATGTCCATGAACTTTCTGAATTTTCAGATCACTGTGCTGTTGAATTTTCACTATCTTTTGAATATATGTCTTGTTTTAACTGTGACAAATCGAGTTTTGATAAGATAATTTGGGATGACAATAACACTGAATTGTTGTATGAAACACTTAATGAGAAAAAGAATATTTTTGACCATATCTCTGAAAATCTCACTTCAGGAGAGTCTGACATAAACAAAACAATCGATGATTTTTCAAATCTTGTATATGATATATCCTTTCAGTTGAATGGTAAAACTATTACAATAGATAAATCAAAGAAGCCTAAAGTGAAGCGATCAATTTGGTTTGATGAAAGCTGTAAACTTGCAAAATCACATTTTTATCAATGCAAACGTCGATATAAGAGTAGCCCTACTATTGAAAATAGAACTTCATTTCTGGAAAGTAGATCACTATTTCGTGAAGCAAAAAATAAAGCAAAGAGGAAATATCATTACAAAGAGAAACAATCACTTTCCAAATTGAGCAGATCTAATCCTCGAAAGTTTTGGAAATATATTAATAAATACAAAAATACGTTAAATGGTACATCCAATGATGTTAGTAGCAATGATTTCGTAGAACATTTTAGCAAACTATCCGATATACAAAATGAAAATAATTTTCGCTCCGATGACCATGAAGAAAGACCAGGCGAATTAAGGATTGATGAATTAGACTGTCCTTTTACCCTAAATAAAATATCCAAAACACTGTCTTCTCTTAAAAGAAACAAAAGCGCTGACTATGATAACAATATTGCAGACTTTTTCATAGATTCTAGTGAGTTTATATCTCCGTATCTTGTCACTATTTTTAATAATATTTATGATAGCGGTATTTACCCTGAGTCTTGGTACAAAGGTGTCATTGTCCCAATTCACAAAAAGGGCGACAAACAGAACCCAAATAATTACAGAGGCATAACATTGATAAATGTTATTTCGAAAATATTTTCCTTAACACTTCGTAATAGAATAAATTCATGGTGCGAAGACTCAAATGTTTTTAATGAATACCAGTTTGGTTTTAGAAATAACCGCAGTGCTGTTGACTGTGTGTTCATTCTACATTCGATTATACAAAATATCCTATCGAAAAACCGTAAATTATATTGTGTTTTCATTGATTACGAAAAAGCATTTGACACTGTCATACACGATGCACTGTGGATTAAACTTGTTCAATCTGGTGTTAGCTGTAAAGCCATTTCAATGATGCAGTCTATATATCGAAATGTTAAATCATGTATTAAAGATTGTAATTCAATGACATATTCTAACTTCTTCGATGTAACGTTAGGCTTGAAACAAGGAGAGCCACTGTCTCCGTTGATGTTTATCTTATTTTTGAACGATATACACGAATCTGTAAATTTCGATCATCTTACTGAAAACGATATTAATTATCTTTCCATATATATGTTACTGTTTGCTGATGATATAGCGTTATTTACTACAGACGCAGTTAGTCTTCAAGCGCAACTAAATAATGTTTATGCCTATTCTTGTAAATGGGGTTAAAAAATTAATGTTAGAAAAACAAAGGTATGTATTTTTGAAAAGCGTAGATCTCACAATAACTTGAACTGGTATATAAATGGTGAACAAATTGATATAGTTGATAATTTTTGTTATCTTGGAATTAACTTTACTCATACTGGCTCTATGGGCGGTGCTGTCAAAACTCTAAATGAGCAAGCTATGAAAGCCTACCATAGCCTTCTATCAGTCTTTAATAAAGTAAGTTTGGACGTTTAAAGTAAACTGTCACTTTTTGATTCATTGGTAAAGCCAATTATATTATATGGTTGTGAAGTCTGGGGCGTCTATAACTACCACGAGGTTGACAAAATTCATTTAAAGTTTTGTAAGAATATTCTAGGTGTACGTTCCCAGACCTCAAATGCGGCTGTATTTGGAGAATTAGGTCGTTATCCATTGTCTCTCATTTGTATTGAACGTTCTATAAAATACTGGATAAAAATTATGAAATCACCAAATTCTCTAATGTTCCGCTTGTTTGACGAGCAACGAAATTTACAAACTCTGAATACACAGACATGGACTATGTCAATAATATCTAAAATAGAACGATTAGGGTTTGGATATATTCTGAACAATTTTGATGATACCATAAATTACTTGCCTAAATTAAAACAAAGGCTGCGTGACCAATATATTCAATTATGGCACGACACCTTATCCTCACAAACTAAAATGCAATACTACATAAAATTCAAAACTGTTTTCGAGTACGAAAAATATTTAGATGCTGTGTCAAACGAAAATTATAGACAAGAGATGTCCAGATTTAGATTAAGTTCGCATCGTCTTGAAATTGAAAGTGGGAGATATAATAATGTAGTCAGAGCTGATAGGATATGTAAAGTTTGTACACAATATGTTGTCGAGTCAGAATATCACTTTTTATTATGTTGCTCTCTATATAGAGAATTTCGAATCAAGTACTTCACAAATATGTCATGGGTCTCACTTAATAAATTTGCAAATATTCTTTCTTCAAAAAACAAGAAGGTACTTGTTAATACGGCCACTTTTATTTTTCGTTCTATGAAATTGAGACAGGAAATACTGTCAATGATTGCTGCTTCATAAGTTCTTTATATTGTTATTTACAATTATATTGATGCTGGTTTTGATATATTTAAATTGCTGTTTATATGTGTCTATGTTTACCTAGGCCATATTTTTTTCTTCTATGTAAATGGCTAAAGGTATAGTTATATGCCGATTTGCTATAAATAAATGGTAAATGGTAATTATTTACTCAATTTATTACTCCATGAGTTATCTCAAAAGTACCTGGACTTCACATAGTCCTTCTGCAAGAACGGAACAGCATCCTACAATCCTTCCATTAATGTTGCTTACGATTAATACGTCGTAGATGCACACAATGCATTGCTCCAGATGGTGGTTTTAAAAGATTAAAAAACGCGACTTTCTGTTTTAAACTGACCCAAAGACAACTGGTACAAAACTATGTTGCTAAGTAACCCTTTTCTGATTCGAAGTGATATTCATACAAGTTTACAAGTTTACAAGTTTATTCAAAATACTTTTTACATGTGTTTCTATACGATTGTTTAGGTCATAAATGTCCCATGAACAAACAACATAGCTATAATAAGAAATAATAAAGGATGGTAGGTAGTATGAAGGTAAATAATTAAGTTTCCTTCATTAATCATGAAAACAAAAATGTATAAAACAAGTAGGTTTTCTAATTACCTCCTTTTTTATAATTCAAAAAGTTCAAATACTTCAAAGACAACATATCAATCATGTTAGTAAGTAACAATGAATAAATAAAGGTCCATATTGAGTATTATTTTAGTTGATGTGTAACAAGCTGTCTCTTAGTTTAAAAGCTTGGTAGACAAACATTGCAAGATTTCTTTGTGTACTTACACGTTCAGTGTTAAATAGTTCTATTGTTTTGTAAACACTAGGATTTCTGTGAAAATATGATACAAAATACTTTTTTCTTAAATCTTTATACAAAATACATTCGAAAAGGAAATGTTGCTCGTCTTCTAGCGTGTTACATATTGTACAAATTCTTTCATTTAAAGGTACAGCTGGTTGTTTCTACCTCCCTGTTTCAATATTTAGTCTATGCGATGAAACCCTTAATTGTGTTAAAGCAATTCTGAATTTTTTATATTAATTATGCTCAAATATGGCTTTAAACCAAAGGTGGTAAAGTTTCTATAAAATCTACTCCTTGTGGAATCCAATATTCTGCTGTTCCAGTTTGTATAAATTTATCTGTCTAAATTTAGGAATATATTAACATTGCCTACACCCTTTGATAGCCATACGTCATGAAAACCAAGTGAACTGAGTAAGTTCCGCAATAACGAAACCCAATTAACTGTGTTTGGCGCCTGCTCAATATCATTTAATAGAACATTGTATATGACTTTGATTAATTTACGTTCATTTGCTTCTAAGATTTTAAACCAAAACTTTATAATATGAAACATTCTTTTGTTTTGCAAGTTCGTTCTTCCCAATTCACCATATATAAAGTCATTCTGAGTTTTAGACTTGACTCCAAGTAAGGATTTGCAAAATTGTAACTGTATTCGTTCGACTTGATTTGCTGCGTGGAAACCCCAAACTGGGCTTCCGTAATTTAAGATGGGTGAATAAGTTTATCAAATAATTCAAGAGAATGTTTTATACCAAACGTTGTAAAATTTAACATGTAACGTTTTAATTTAAATATTGCTTTGTTTGCTTGTCCGGCCAAATTGATCTGTGTATCGTTAAAGCTTCCCCCACTTGTAAATACAATGCCTAGGTAAGTGAACTTACTAACAATATCAAGTTCAATTCCATCATAAAAGAATTTTAAGTTTCTGGGTAACTGACCCGCTCTTCGAAACACAATTATTTTAGTTTTGGCAATGTTAACTTTAAGTTTCCATTTACTGCAGTATTCGTATAGAATATCGAATCCCTTTTGGAGATCACTAGGCGATTGAGCCATGATTACTATGTCGTCTGCATACATTAACAGGTATAACTTTACGAAGTCAAGGTCAACGCCTTTAAATCCCTTTTTTAATAACTCGTCTTCAAGGTCGTTTATATATAGTGAGAATAAGAACGGACTTAAACATTCTCCCTGGCGTACCCCAAAAAAACAATCAAATGATTCGCCAACTTGATTACTTACTTTGATTTTTGATTTAACGTTCTCATACATTGATTTAATGATATTAAAAACTTTACCTCGAAGTCCTAGTTGTATCATTTTATACCAGATATTTTGATGAACAAGATAATCGAACGCTTTTGAAAAATCTATGAAAGCACAGTACATTTTTAAATTATTATTTATGTGATAATTTATAAGCCCATGTAAAACGTATGTATTATCGGTGGTGCCCATTTTACTGCGAAAGCCTGCTTGGGCTTCAATATAAACATAGTAGTTTTCAGCCCATAGTGACAAACGGCTATTTATAATGCGTGTTAACAATTTACCCATAGTACTTAATAACGTGATACCTCGATAGTTAGCTGCGTTTTCACTGTCCCCTTTCTTATGCAACGGAATTACATATCCTTCGCTCCATGCATCTGGGAAATAACCCAGTTTCAATATTGTACTAAATAGTTTTAATAGATATGGAGATAAAGTATCCTTTCCGTAGATAAAAAATTCGTTTAATATCCGATCAGGACCAGCGCTTTTACCATTCGATAATTCTTTTATTTCCTTAATCAGTTCAGCATTTGTTATTGGTACGTCTAATTCTGCGAACATAATTTTTGCTTCTGATGATAGAAAGGTTTCATTAAATGAATAACATCCTCATCAGCTTGAAAAAATCTATCAGCCGGATTATTTATTGCCTTGAAATATTCTGTAAATGAATCAATTGTTATATTGCAGCCTTTAGTTTTACTTCTGCATGCTGGACCGGAACTGTCTCGGAGAAGTTTCCAATAAAGTTTAGCATATGTCACATGGATATATCTATTCTATGACTAAATTTCACGATGCTTATACACTTATTAAATGTGTAATGCTATACTATGTAAGTGTTGCGTTTTCATTGCCGCTCAGTGTATATACATCTGTAATATAAACTGTTGAACTATGCTTACAGAAGGTACGGGGATAGTGTTAATTTGATCCAAAAATAACCAATTCCATTTGCAATAATTGAACTATACGTCAGCATGGTACGTACATTACCATTCAAGTCTATGCTAAAGCTAATACAATGAAGTCTGTTTCATGTGAGGGTAATTTGTAACCGGTACGACCTGTTGCGAATGGGAATCGAACCTATATTTAGCGGTTGAAAATTTATTGAACTAATCAATGGCCAACTAACGCGGCTCCTGTTAAGCTATTACTATGTAAAAACAGAAAACAACGCTACTTTTAAAGAATAATTAGTGACGTATCTACAATAAGTCTAGCATGATTAACACCATTAGACTGCAAGTGTCAACGGGAGATTATAAGTTCAATATCAACGTCATACACAGCTTCTTTGAAGTAATGATCTACCAGTCATGTACACCGTTTTGACCTCTCACCCATTCTACGTAACCACCGGAGTCGGGGAAGAATGTTTCGGAAACACCGAAAAGCATTTTTGAAAATTGTAGTGCCACGCCTCAACCGAGATTCACACCAGGGACCTTTGGATTGATCGCTTATCCACGGTGCACAATCACGTGGTTTGTGACGTCACATTTTGGTATCGCGAACAGCAATTTTGGTAAATAAACGCTCGATTGAACCAAGAAAAATCGTCGTAATCACTCGGTCACCATTTGTAGTGAAGTGCTGTACTGGTGGTACAACAGTTTAGTGTTGTACTGTTATAAACATACACAAGTCCATTATAAACTGTATATACTGTGGTATTTCAAAGTATGAAATATCAGTCCGAATACTCGTATAAGTTCTAGGTATTTTATTAACTCCCAAATCACCAAATATAAATAGTCTAAATAGCTATAACACAAAAGCATGTAAGTTCTCACGAAACATTCAAAGAAGTTCTTTAAGCAATATGTTATTAAGTGTCCATAGTTCTCGTAACATAATATCCACACTGCGGCATCCGCCGAGTGGTAAGCTAGTCCGTGGACAGCACTCTGCATCTTGTCTAGTTTCTTTCCGAGTTTATAAGGGATTCTTTCCGTGCGTCACATAATCGCACCGTACGTCACTAGATCTAATTACTTCAATCCTCATCACGATCATCATTAATATCTGTCAAGGTATATCATGAGCTTGTGCCTTCATGATGGATTTACAGCATTCTAATTGATTACTACTAAGTATTTCGTCAGCTTGGTGTGACTGCCATTTGCGTACGTATTAAATTCCACATACCACACCAGTGAATGATAGTTCACCAAACCTTAATACTATTATGGGCATTTAGTTTCCATTATATGCATAATATTAAATCATACTTGATTAAATATAGTGGTTTTATGAGTATGACTATGTGTGCGAGGATAAAGCTGGTTCGAATGAGGAAATGATACAAACAAACGTCTTGCACGAAAATGTGTTTGTCATAATTACTTATTTATTAGTGTTTTACTCTTGTTTACCAATGTTAGTACAGTAGTTGAAATATATGTTACAGGTATGACGTTTGTATCTGTGTTCACCCTGATACTGATATCAGTAGACAGGTTCTGGTGTGTAGCTTGGAGTATCAGTTATAGGAATCATCATACCAAGAAACGGTGTATGATCTCTATACTCTCTGTATGGTGAGTAAACTCTTACATGGAAAGAATTTTTTTATCAAAAAAATATTTTAAACATATTGGATTGTCTTACAACTTCTTTCCTCTTTCGCTGATTAAATTTTAACTAAATGCCTTTAATCCTGCTCGTAAATCAACACGTCATTATGTATTTTCAAAAAAAACCCACAACAACAAATAGGATCGGCATCACCCTGCATAAACAACAGAGTACAACTAACTAAACAGCTGTGAGGCACATCATCCAACTTCGATATGTCTGCTTTAGTAAGCAGTCGATGCATCCGAAAAAATAGCCACTACACAAGGACAATCACCAGAAACCAGTGTACATGTACATGTTATTTAGAAAGCAAAGAAGCTGCCTTATGATCGACATTGCTAAAATCTACGCACAAAATGCACCCAGTGTTATACAACTTAGGCCTACGTACTTTACTGTGTGTTATGTAATTGGCGACTTATTTATATTGCTGCAAATTCTAGTCAAATTGTAGACACCGATCCATGTACTCTATCTTGGAATGATTTATACATATTTCAGGTTATTAATGCTTGTGCTATGGGTACCACCTTGTATACTGGATCGTGTGCGACACAGTGAGCCGGGAGTATGTTTCTGGGATCCTTCATTAAATCAAGAATTAGTGTACATTGTTGCTATCATTGGACACCATATGCCGTACACCATTCTCGTATTCTGTTATACGTACGTGTTTGTATTCATGCGCAAACGGTGCAAAGTTTCTCATTTCGCACGAAAGAACACATCTCGACATGATGACCAGCCAATCAGCACGATTGTTTGTGACGAAGAAACTGCTTCAACTAATGTAATAGCGGTAACAGTGCGACCAGATGATGCTCAGACTTTGGCAACTCGGGCTAATGAGCCTGAAACCACAACGAGTAAATCAATGTATTTGAACGTCCCGGAAAAGAAAGACTCAAAAGTGAACCCTCGTAGAGTCAAGAATTCAGAAGCCAGCAAAGAGAGAAAAGCATTTGTCACTATGACGTACATTGTTGTAGCGTACGCAATCCTTTGGCTACCGTTTCATATAATATTTGACATCAGTATCGCTGAGCCTTTCCTGGTTCCCTCACAGGTCTGGGAACTAGCATTTTGGTTGACGTATTTAAACTCTACAGTTAATCCATTCCTATACAATTTTGGCAGCCCCGAATTTAGGACAGCGTTTAGGAAGATTTTAAGGAGAAGGCGTGTTTGAATACTTCATACAAATGAAACTCGCGTGCAACAGCAATGTTGCCAAGTCCTGCTTTGATATATCAATTTGGTGTTATAAAAGTGTAAGCAAGTGTCACAACATTCTACGTTGTATACATATTTTAATAGGTGTCAGGAAAAGATACCACTTAATATAATAAATCGAAAAGGGGATGTAACAACCATCAAAATAACTTAGGAGAAAAACACTTGTCAGCCACAAACGCACACGTGGCACCGCATAGTCAGACAAACATATCAGACATGAACAAATCACAATGATGGCTACACTTCTCAAGCACAGCCCCGAGACAACATTCAACTGAAATAGAATAAAACATTTTCGGCAACGAAGCAGCCTTACGTTTGACAACGATGTTAACAATGTAAGCTAAAGTTTCAGTCTTCAATAGTTATTAGCATGTGTAGAGGAATTATGTTCCTTGGCATGAGAAATCAAGGTCCGATGGATGCAATGTTCTAATTGCAATGTGGAGGCTTCAGCGTTCTAAAGAAGCAGTTCTAGTTAATGTCTAATACAACGAAACGTTAAGTAGTACATACAGGAATATATTCAATTTTGATCTAGTATTTTAAAACTATTATTGTATTTGGTATTTTAAATGTGTTATTACATTTTGTACATGCATTTATTACATAACGTACCTCATCGTTTTGTTGTGATAAAATAGAATACGTGTATAATAAACTTGAATGTGTTTGCTCCAGACAGTTACAATTAACACACTACACTATAGGAAGTCATCCCCTTTCGCGGCCCCAGAGTGAGGACTAAAGGTCCACACCTTTCGAGTGTTGGCAAGATATGATACTTTTGAGCAAAAAAGCTGATCGAATACCTTGAGTAAATTACACATTCAGACCCCAATATAATAAACCACGTGGCACACATCTGGGAACATGGCTGTGTTCGAGCATGTATGCATCTCGGACATATTACAAAATACGAGACATTTAAAACAATTTGGTCTCGTATTATGTTACAATTTGGTACCGTATTATGTTACAATTTGGTCCCGTACCATGTTACAATTTGGTCTCGTATTATGTTACAACTTGGTCCCGTACCATGTTACAATTTGGTCTCGTATTATGTTAAAATTTGGTTCCGTATTATGTTACCATTTGGTCTCGTATTATGTTACAATTTGGTCTTGTGTTATGTTACAATTTGGTCCCGTATTATGATTCAATTTGGTCCGGTATTATGTTACAATTTGGTCTCGTATTGTGTTACAATTTGGTCCCGTATTATGTTAAAATGTGGTCCCGTATTATGTTACAATTCGATCCCGTATTATGTTACAATTTGATCCCGTATTATGTTATAATTTGGTCTCGTATTATGTTACAATTTGGTCCCGTATAATGTTACAATTTGGTCTCGTATTATGTTACAATTTGATCTCGTATTATGTTACAATGTTGTCCCGTATTATGTTACAATTTGATCCTGTATTATGTTAAAATTTGATCCTGTATTATGTTACAATTTGATCCTGTATTATGTTACAATTTGATCCTGTATTATGTTACAATGTGGTCCCGTATTATGTTACAATTTGATCCTGTATTATGTTACAATTTGATCCTGTATTATGTTACAATGTGGTTCCCGTATTATGTTACAATTGTCCCGTATTATGTATTATGTTACAATGTGGTCCCGTATTATGTTACAATTTGATCCTGTATTATGTTACAATTTGATCCTGTATTATGTTACAATGTGGTCCCGTATTATGTCACAATTTGTCCCGTATTATGTATTATGTTACATTTTGGTCTCGTATTATGTTACAATTTGGTCCCGTATTATGTATTATGTAACAATGTGGTCCCGTATTATGTCAAAATTTGTCCCGTATTATGTATTATATTGCAACTTGATCTCGTATTATGTTACAATTTGGTCCCGTATTATGTTACAATTTGGTCCCGTATTATGTTACAATTTGGTCTCGTATTATGTTACAATTTGGTCCCGTATTATGTATTATGTTACAATTTGATCCCGTATTATGTATTATGTTACAATTTGGCCCCATATTATGTTACAATATGATCCCGTATGATGTTACAATTTGGGCCCGTTTTATGTTACAATTTGGTCCTGTATTATGTATTATGCTACAATTTGGTCCCGTATTATGTTACAATTTGTTCCTGTTTTATGTATTATGTTACAATTTGGTCACGTATTATGTTACAATTTGGTCTTGTATTATGTTACAATTTGGTCCCGTATTATGTATTATGTTACAATTTGGTCCCGTATTATGTTACAATTTGGTCCCGTATTATCTATTATGTTACAATTTGGTCCCGTATTATGTATTATGTTACAATTTGGTCCCGTATTATCTATTATGTTACAATTTGGTCCCGTATTATGTTACAATTTGGTCCCGTATTATGTATTATGTTACAATTTGGTCCCGTATTATGTATTATGTTACAATTTGGTCTCGTATTATGTTACAATTTGGTCTTGTATTATGTAAAATTTGGTCCCGTATTTGTTACAATTTGGTCCCGTATTATGTTACAATTTGGTCTAGTATTATGTTACAATTTGGTCTCGTATTGTGTTACAATTTGATCTCGTATTATGTTATAACTTTGCCTCGTGTTATGTTACAATTTGGTCTCGCATTATGTTACAATTTGGTCTAGTATTGTGTTACAATTTGGCCCCGTATTATGTTACAATTTGGTCTAGTATTATGTTACAATTTGGTCTCGTATTATGTTACAATTTGATCTCGTATTATGTTACTACTTTGCCTCGTGTTATGTTACAATGTGGCCTCTCGAGCGCACTCCTGTGTTTCATAAGTGGCTTTTAGGTATTTATGTGCTATAATCTGACAACACTTGTCAACTATCCCATCCAAATTGTAAATTGTAAAAACGACCTGTGTATTAGATAATATTGAACATACTCAAGGTTGCGATGTAAGATACCTGCAACTGTTTGCGTTATTTTTTATTCCCCCGGGATAGAAATGCAGCACTCCCGACTAATTTCAAACATGAATGCAGTAGACAAAGGGAACACTAAGACAGCAGTATGGATTTTACTATGATTAGCTGATTGAGGTATACTCGTTAGGAATTTAACGCTTAAAGCTAATATGATTTCTTTGTTACACGTTTCTTAATCACCATGGGCTTAACATCAAACTAATGTTGACATCATTATAATGCAGATTGAAAGGTTTCGTATGCTGAAATCCATTAAATGCGTCGGCGAAATCGGTTACAATCGGCGTGACAAGGTTTGTGCCGTCTTTAGGGAAGGCACGATACTCATCTCCGTGCCTTTGTAGGACAACGGAAATTACTCTGAATCGTTGTGTCTATTTATAGCTTTCTGTAGAATCTCTTACATAAACAAGAGCTGTTCATGCCTTGGTCACACTGGTCATTTGTTTGTCTCGGTAAAGTTCTCCAGATATAAATGAATAAGCTACGAGAGTCATTGGGAACAGGCATATCACAAGTTTTGTAGCAACTACCACGAGGCTTTCCATATACCACGAGTATCCTTTTCCCGACGCCTTCCGATGTCAATTTATTAAATGGGACGTACATGTACATCGCCGATGCAAAAAAGTCTCAGTGGGACCAAGGAATTACGAATTACGAGATCCAATATTCTTTGTATCA
This sequence comes from Spisula subtruncata, assembly GCA_963678985.1. Classification (NCBI taxonomy): domain Eukaryota; kingdom Metazoa; phylum Mollusca; class Bivalvia; order Venerida; family Mactridae; genus Spisula; species Spisula subtruncata. The sequence goes on along the minus strand of OY787660.1, from coordinate 1,946,966 downwards.
ACCTTAAATTGCATAATCATTGTATACATGTATTTTCAATACAATATGCTACAAGTTAAATAGTTCCTGCGGCCAATTGTTTTACAGACCAGTATTGTGAGAGACATTTTTTATAATTTTAAAAACTAGAACTTTTTAAGGTGTTAATAAGGCTTGATATAAAGGTATGAAGAAATTGGACAGGGGAGGCAGCACACTTTACCAGCTGAGCAAAGACTCGCATCAGTAACACCACGACACGTGTACCATGAGCAATGCACACACGTGAGCCAAAGGAACAATTAAAAGTCCAAGTCCCCGCCGAAAAATGCGGAATTTTACAAACCTCTCTGATTTAGTAGGCTTATGTGTGTTTGGGTATATTAACCTAGTAATATTTACCGAAAAATGGTGCTATTTTCATTATTAGTTATTCAAATGCGTAATATAGTTTATTTACGACAAAAAGTTTTTTTACAAGTATTTGGGTAAAAAAACCGTTCATACTTTTGTATATTTGGGTATCGGCGCACGAAGAGTCAGAAAGTAAAATAAAGCGATTCTCACGACGTGCAAATATTATGGACAAATGCCGGTTCGAAATGATACTGGGCCGAGTCTTGCCGAAAAACTTGCTAGTTTACGTTTATTTAGTCATCACTGGTCATAAAAGTGCGTAATATAGTTAATCAACCCCATATTGTTAGTTAAATACAAGTATTTGGGTAAAACGTTACTATTTTTAGTAATAACGTTATGCCTACGTTGTAGCCTTCCAAACTACTCAGGACGTTTGATGGACTCTCTAAATACCCTCGCAGATACAAAAAGCTTTTCATCCCTAGAACACCATACCTCTGATACATCTGACCACACAACTGACTCAAACCACATGTCAGATCACAATATCTCTCCAAACAGGTCACATAATCATATTACACATAAATTCACATCAACACCAAAAATCACCAAAAACAGTCCCGAAAACCTAGGTAAAAACTCAGAAAAAATCAGAAAATACCACACAAAATAACTACAGGGAAATTTAATGATGAGCTTGTCACCATCCTGAATATAAATTGCAGGTCAATAAGAAACAAAATACCAGAATTCCATCTCTTGCTAGATCAAATAAAACCAGAAATCATAGCGTTCACCGAAACATGGTTAAAACCAGATATTTGTACATCCGAAATATTTCCTGAAGATAGCCAATTTAATGTATTCAGAGATGATAGGACCAACAGTCGAGGTGGTGGTGTGATGTTAGCCATTGCCAAAAGATTTGTAGTAGAAGAACAACCCGATCTTAAAACCGACCCTGAATGTAACATTGTCTGGGCCAAATTAACCATTCCAGGGGTCAGTACCATCTACCTCTCATCTTTCTATAAACCCCACGAAAATGACCAAGAAAGTATAACACATTTTTGGAACTCAGTACAAAAGATACCCCAAAATAACATAATATGGATCCTGGGGGACCTAAACATGCCTGACATAGATTGGCAATCTGAAACAATAAAGGAATGCTGTAAGTTTAAGCCTCTGTATGAGCAATTCATGGATAATCTCACAAGTTTCAATTTAGATCAAATAGTAAAAGAACCCACACGAGAAAGAAACACACTACATTTATTTCTAACCAACCAACCCTCCCAAGTTCACTCCACTAAAGTTTTGCCCAGTCTAGGATCATCTGATCATAATACTGTTTTTCATGAAATGAACATAAAAATAGGAAGGCCTCACCAAGAAAAATGTGAAATAAATCAATATAAAAAAGCAAACTGGGATTCATTCAAGTCAGATCTTTATGAATATTTTGAAGGCACCTTTGATAAATTATCAACTGATGATCCAAATATATCATGGAATAGCTTCATAAAAAAGATAAATGAACTAACCAGAAAATACGTACCAACCAAAGTGACAAAACCTAGACGTGATCTCCCTTGGGTTACAAAAAGGATAATTAAAATGATCCACAAGCGGTATAAAATATACTAGTACACTAAATGCAAAAAGGCCAAAGGTAAAGACAATCATAGTAAACTTAGGCAGGGTTAACTATTCTTAAATCTACAATTCAAAGAGAAATTCGTAAATCATACTGGGAATACTTAGAATCAGTAATATTTTCTGGCGACTCACAAAATGGCAAAAATAAAAAATTCTACTCATTTGTAAAGAACAAGAAAACAGATAATCATGGAGTTGCACCCCTTAAAACTGAAGGGAATACATACACAGATCCGATTGACAAGGCCAAAATACTCAACAAGCAATTTGAATCTGCCTTCTCTAAACAAAAACCAATGACTCTAAAACAATTAAGTGAACTTAATCTCTATAAAAACAGTAACACCCAAAAAGAAAATGAAATGGATGACATAAATATAACTGTGAGGGGTGTCGAAAAATTACTAAAGGACCTAAACCCCAACAAAGCCTCAGGACCAGATAAGTTGTCACCAAGGCTCCTTAAAGAACTTTCCTTTGAAATAGCCCCATTCTCAACTAAAATTTCTCAGGCCTCATTACTTACTGGAATTGTCCCAGAAGACTGGAAAACTACCATTGCTGCACCTTTGTACAAAAAAGGTCCTAAATCTAAAGCCAGTAACTATAGACCAATCTCCTTAACCTGCATTGCTTCCAAATTGATGGAACACATATTAGTCTCAAATATCATGAAACATCTTGATAGTAAAAATCTCTTAACCCCTTTCCAACATGGTTTCCGCTCAAACCATAGCTGCGAAACACAACTCTTATCCTTTACTCACGCAATTTTTGACAAACTCCAGGCTGGTTAACAAACATATCTCATTGTAATGGACTTTTCCATAGCTTTCGATAAGGTTGATCATCAGCTCCTTCTGTATAAATTAATGAAATTAGGCATAAATAAATTAACTCTAACTTGGATTAAATCTTGGCTTAGCCATCGAACACAATCTGTAGTAGTTGATGGTTCCAATTCAGGCTCTCTACCAGTTTTATCAGGTGTTCCGCAAGGTTCAGTCCTATGTCCATGTTTATTTCTTTGTTTTTGTAAATGATATGCCAGACTCTGTAAAAAGTAGGCTTCAATTATTTGCTGATGACACCATTATTTACCTAGAACCATTGACTCTTCAACTGACGCTAACAAACTTCAAGATGATCTCAATAAATTAGAAGAATGGGAAAAGAAATGGGCTATGGAGTTTAATCCAGATAAATGCGAAATAATAAGAATATCAAAGAAAAAGAAAAATATCATCTTTCCATATAAACTCCATAATAAAGAACTTAAAACAACAAATAATGTCAAATACCTAGGAATAAACATAAGTGATGATTTTAGCTGGAAAAAACAAATTGAAATGACAGCTGCTAAGGCAAAAAATACCTTAAGATTTGTCAAAAAAGAAATGTTCAATGTAATAACCAAAAAATCAAAGAAACAGCCTATAACACCTATGTTCGCCCACAATTGGAATACTGTAGTACCATCTGGCACCCTAGGCAAAAAATACTAACTCATGAACTGGAGAGGGTGCAAAGAGCGGCAGCTCGTTATGTATTAAATGATTATTCTCACTATTGTAGTGTCACAATAATGCCAGAATCTCTCAAATGGCCAACACTCGAAAATCGCAGAATTTATTCCTCTCTTGTTATGCTCTATAAAATCTCTCACAACCTTGTCAATGTTGACCATAACCATCTCTCTAACAGGGGCGTAGCTGGGCATATTTTCAGTGTACGCACATGATCAATGCATAATTGCTAGGGGGTCCGGGGGCCTGCTCCACGGGGATTTTTTTATTTCTACGAAGCCATACATGCATTCTGGAGTAGTTTCAGACCACAGTGTAGTGTAATATATGGCATGATAAAAAATGATTCTATACCATTTTCTATATTTTTAAAACATACTACAAATGTAGTATGATTTCGTTTTATACGTATATTATATTTTTAGGCATTAAATAGGACTCTAATGAACACTTCTTAATAAAAGGGGCTAAAGCTTAATTAGTAGCGTTAAGTGAGTCTCGACAGTCCGGGGACATATCTACGTCCGACCCCGGTATATCAACGAACATGACGACAGAGGTACGATTATCCCCAGACCTCGCACGGCGGTTACACTGAATACACGGGTACATACTGTGCTGATTCGAGATTATCCGTGTTTCTCGACCGAGTTATTCCGTCGCTCTGAAGTGCCTATCCGAGACATTCCTTGGTCATCCATATAAGAGCCTTATAGGCTGTTGTTATCGGTTTTTTTTCGGCACATGCTCGTCCGTGTTGCCTTGTCACCACCGCATGGATCGTCGCAAAAGTGAAGGAGATGAATGGGTTTAGTGGAGGGGACATTTAGAGCTATCCATACTTCTAACGGAGGATGTGACTCAGTGCTCACAAGAGTATGGTAAAATACAACATACCTGAGGGGCTTAGTACACACAAACATTAATATGTTGAAACTAAATACATGTAGTAGGGAACGTTGCTGCTTTGGAATAATTCATATTCTCTGACTAGCCTACATGTATCCATGGAATGGATAGACACATATACGTATGTACGTCCATGATGTATCACACAAACTTAATCTCTAATTCATACTGTTCAGCAATAAATGCATTGTGCGAGCGAAGCGGGCTAGAAAAAATGCATTATTTACCGCAGATGCTTGTAACACAAATACGTTTTCTACATTATTAACTTTGTATTTTAGCTACTTACAGAAAAACTCAATTCAAAACACTTTTGACAGTTTCTATATCAATTACGTTTGATCACATGGAAAAAAATGCCTCACCCGGGTTAGGCATTGCATTTTATTGTATTTTTATATCACCTAAATTTTGTCAGTTTTTCAAATAGCGTACGCACGTGCGTATTTGCGTATGGGCAGCTACGTCCCTGTCTAACACCAGGAAACATTTAAACTACAACATACCACCTTCAAACTCTAACTACCACAAAAACTCATTTTTCCCTAGAACAATAAGTTACTGGAACGCCCTGCCTTACGACATCCAGGCCAGTGTGGATCTCCAACACTTTACAGCTGGCCTGGATTCGTACATGTACTAAATGTCAAACTACTGTTTTTACCTTTTATCAAATTGTATATACTAGATACTTTTACGATAAGAATACAAATCATGTATCATGTATATTAACAATTACTTATTTTAAATCTTATATTATTAACCACTGCCCCGACCTCCCAGTCATTATCAGTAATTGATAGTTGGGAGTATCCCCGTAGATGTAGTAGATGTAGATGTATTTGGGTAAGATTTGGGTAAGATTTGGGTGTTTAATGCCGACGCGTCGGCCTGACCTAGTTAACGTAGATCAAGGAGAGGTAATCCAGACTGCAGATGCACGCCAAAACACATATCGAAACACATTTTTCTTATTTTTAATTACTTAAAGGGGTTAAAGAAATAATTATAGTTATTAACTTACATTACTTTATTTTAAATAAAAAATAAAATAATAGTGAAATAGTTTGGTTTACGACATTCGCACAAAGTGCTTCATTTTTTTGGATATAGTTTTGAACGCGTGAACCAGACTAACGAAAAGTAAAGTGCGCGTTAAAACACATTTCGAAACACATTTTTTTTCTGATTAATTATTACTAAAAGGGGTTAATTATGGTTATTACTTTATTTTAAAATAAAATAGATCTATACAAATCTAAAAAAAAGTATTAGTCTGGTCACAGGTATGTATTAAGAAATACATATTTGTGGTCTGGTTCACGACATTCTTAAAAAATGCTGATTTTTTTATTTTTTTTTTGAAATGGTAAACCATCCAGAACAGGTCACGTGCCCCTACATGGACATTTTTCTTGCTCCTTACAAATATAACCTGCGGCTCAAGGCCGCAGGTTAATAAAGCTCCAGCATTATTATCCTTGTCTGCGCTAGAGGGTTAACGTTTAAGTCGATAAGGACAGGGGCCTTATTCACCAACGTTAAAAACCTTAAACTATTTGTTGTGACCGGCTGAATATGTATACCAATTTATAACGAAATATGTACATTTATAACAACACGAGTGCTAATAGAACATTCGGCAATATAAAGTCTAAGTCTGAGTTTTAGACTTACAACGTTGGTGAATACAGCCCATGCAAGTTGGACAAGCAAGCATCTCTCAACGGAATCAGCCGAAAGCGTAGGAAACAGAACTTACTTTGACTAATTCACAAGTCATAATGTTGTACATCTTCAAATTGACTGTCCTTGGTGTCAGTTCAATGTTCAAATCACATAGTTACAATTCTAATACGGTTGATGCGTGCTACCTTCCTTGTCTGATTTCCTCATACTTTTTATGATTCCTGGTAACCTTGGCGCACAGGACATGTTGCACGTACACAGCACAAAATACTTTTGTGTATTAGTATTAAGTCTTTCCGACTCAAAATAAAAAAATCTTTATATTAATGAGCTTATTACAAATACTGATATAATGTTAACTAGTATGATCATGAGAAAGCACTTACAAACCGGACATCATCAAAGGAAAAAAGCCGACATAAGAATTATACACTGTGTGTAATGTCTATAATTATTACGTTAAGCTATTGGGATCTGATTGGCAAAGGAATCACAATAAGTCAAATTGAAGCGTTTAAACTGATATATACTATATTGATAACTCGTTGACCTTAAACTCTCCTTTATCAAGGTATTCATTACTATACGCATTTCCGTAGAAAAAAAGACGTTTTTCGTCATAATAACAGCCATTGCAGAGATTAAGCAGGAAGTTGACCGATTTGATGGCTGATATTTATTATTTTGAAACTTTTATAATGATCGTATTTACTAAACTAAGTATATCTCCTAGTTTGTTTCTAGTGCATATATGCTATAAAAACCAGAAAACAACATCATAATCATGCTATTTAAACCATAATTAATTATGCTGTTCATTAATACTCGTATCGTTGTACACGCCTTCTGTGACTACGTGCACCTATCCAAAGTATATTAGATGTCGAATGCACAATCAGTTCTGACATCCCTGTTATCGCGTACGTTCGTATTAATACTACGCCGTCCTAACACGTTTTGGTTCCGACACTTACAAAAGGTTATTAGCACTCCGATTTGCAATAATTATATATATCTTCTTCATTTAATTGCTTCTTTTTTAATTTTTGGGTACGATGTGTTTCTTTTTAGGATATTCATGCTAACTAACTTAAAACCTTTCCCAAAAGAACACACATGTAAGCCCTTAATTATAAGTGTTCTATAAATGTGTTGACATTGTAAGTATACAGTCCATGTGTTTTACGTATAAGCGTTAATAAAAGGTGAAATGTTATTAGGTGAGTTCGTTATACAAGTACGTTGTATTTTTACGTCAGCGACACTATTGTGTTTTGTTGTTGGTAATATGCAGTAAAACGAACGTGAAACCAATTGAAGCACGCCTGTGAAGAATTCGCGTCATAATTAACAGCGTTTCGGATTTACATATTATGTACACTAAAATGACACCATTATGTTAATTTTAATTTTAAAAGTACATCGTTTTTCTTTGTGTCACCTTTTATCATACATTAAGTTTGCACTGAAGGACTAAGGCACTAGAGTGAAACATCACGTACGTAATGTTTGTGTTTCAAACACCCTTCCTTGTTTTTAAGTTTTGGTTGTCTGTGCTTTGAAAAAACTATTTATTAACGATAGAACTACAAGTTATACTTGTTTTGTTTTTGTATTTCAACCACTGCTTTTGGTCTTATTCTGTTTACACGTTTGGGTCGTTTGTCGTTTTACGTGCAAATATTACGTAAATGTTAATCGTCAATAGAACCACATGTTATACTAGAACCACATGTAGTTTTGATTACGAGCAGCCCATTCGTAGAATTGTTTATAGTTAGTCTCAGTAAGAGGGGTATATAATATACTAAAATTGCGCAAGCAAGGCAAAGCCAAGCTGTCTTGTCATCTGGACGTTCAGTTTAAATCTTGTATTGTTATTTTGATAAACATTGGAGAGAGCAAAAAGACACCATTAAAACGAATATGTTTGGTGCATTTGTGGATCAAATATGGAGAGTTAGTGTGTTCATGATATGCTTTATTATGCTACTTACACTGTGTGTGGCTGCCCCACTCGACATATTACGTACAACTACAGGTAAATATCCTAGATATTATTTACAGAATACAGAAAACAGAAAAGTAATACATAACTGTATATCGTATATAAGACTGGCTTAGAATGAGAAGGTCGTAAATACTACTTACAACCTTATAAGACAGATACATATTTAAACTCAGCATCACAATGCGCGTCTTATTAGCCTATTTCATAAAAATCGAAACTTGTCATGTTGACCAAAGTTGAAACAGCTTGCTTTACCAACAGTAAAGAGCAACTCTGTACACAATGATGTACTTCCGGTAACAATATATCAAGTTTTAGGATTTGTCGGTATAAATAATGGTACTTCTGACGAATAATCGATTTTGTGACCTCAGTATCTAAACAAGTTTAATAATATCATCGCTAGCATAGAATGTGAAGGTCACAACTACAAAGTCAATATTTTGAGACTGTTTGATAATCACTCTTTACTTATGGTAAACAAGACGTTTCAACTTCAGTTTAGTCAACATGACCAGTTCAGATTTTCACACAAGTACGTTCATAAAAAGCGCCTGATGATGTAGATTTTTAAATATGCATTAGTCTCATGTAAGGTGACTTACGACCTGCTAATTCTAATCCAGCGTAATGTATGTTTAAGCAATGAAATGTTATTTAGTTGAATATATTGTCTCTGTGACAAGATAAAGAATATAGATAAAAAGTAATTTACTTAAATTAATGCATTTGTATTTTCAGAAATTGACGACGTGGCAGATGTTACTGACATGTTTACTTCCACTACAATAAACCCAGAACGATGTGCTGACTGTGTATAATAAACGATGTGTCCTATAACTATGTGCAATAAATATGTATACACTATTGTGTGCAATAAATTTAAATTAAAATCATTCAGTATTTTGTTAGACTTGTCTCTCTGTTCTATTGCTCAAGATAACTTTGTGCATAATATTGAAACTGCATCATATTATAGGGATAACAAGAAAGGTGGGACAATTTGGAATATTCCACATAGGTGGAAAAAGTCAAGCTTTCATGATTTATCAGTGTTATTTTAGTATATAATTTACCGTATGTGTTTATTTAAATAAACAATTTTACTACGGTTGACCAATCCGGTCAATATTTGCAACATCACATTATCCTGGACGCACTATAGAGGTTACTTAACGTTCTGTTCAATTTTGCATGATGTACTGGTTATCGAGCTTTTAGTTTTGTAGCTAAATCTGTTTTAATAAGCCTGTACCATAAATATAGAGAATCTCGGATCATTGTTCGGTGAGAACATTTGTAATCAGGCGAGGTGACATCGACTTCCATCGTAAGTAAGTGAATGCCATGTTTGCGGCGCTTGAAGTAACTGATTTTAGCATGTTTCTGCAATACAAAGGGATGTTGGTAACATAATGAAACATGAAAACCACACGTTCGCACCATTCCAGCAAAAGGTGAGGCACGCAAGTGTAACATTTTTGACGTTGAACAGCCTTTTGTTAAAAACCCCAGTGTCAGTAATAAGTACGGTGGATATGAATCCGCACCAAATTAATTTATTAAACTTAAGTTGCGTAAATCTAAATACTACATACAAATAGTCGTTTGGACTTTTTAACGCAATCTATATTCTTACTCATGCCATAATACGTGTACATGTAAAAGGAATCTTTTGTCGGCCATAATTTGGACTAATTTGACGTCGTTTGACATTTTGTGGACACAAGGAAAAATATATATCTTTTTTTATTTATCATTCAATCCACTTAAAAATTGCTATGTTTGTTATAGGGAAAAAGTATATTTTGTTTATTTATTATTGAATTAACTTTGGATCGACCAAATTTGCAAACGCTTAAAATTGAACTGTTTTAAATTCATATTTTTTTGTGTATTTTTGAATATTTATGTAGACGCAATAACAATAGCATGTCCATTTATGGAGTAATGTGAGTAAAATAAGACAAAATTGCGTGTACAAGGACCGTTCAATAAATAATGTCTTCTGGTCAAGAATTAGAAAATACGTTGAATTCCGGAAATCTTTTTGAAACCTAGAACTATTTTGCTTTTTCGTAAAAATTTAATTGAAATTTGATACCTGAATTGGAGTTTTTGTTGCCTTTTATATGGTTTAGAAATAGACACTGTGACATTTTGAGAACGATTGCCCACTTAAATGGCATTTAGTCAGGCAAATCGTTTTTGCAAATAATCTTAAGCCGTCGAATACCGTCCATACACTGCGCCCTGTTGAAAACTGCCTTCATTTTCCATGGTTCTTGCTGCGGGTTGACTAGACTGCTCGAGAAGGCAGAGTTTCGGGGTTGACTGAAGTGTTGTTGTAGTTGCTAATCTTTTAATGGCATTGGGCATCATCCATATAGATGTCTTCTGTCAGGTAAAATACATTACATACTCAAAATAAGATTGTTTTATTATGTCAATGTAGACAGTGAATGCGCTTCCGATTGCAACATCAGCTATAAAACGGACACACATTTACATGGCAACCAACAGTTATGTTCTCAAGTATGCACACTTTATATAATTTTTCAGTAATGTTTTATATTCCTTTATCTTATAATGCTTGCAATTAAAACGATGGAAAGCAACACTTGGAGCATACTGATAATTCCTTCAATTAAATATCAATATGCCAGAGGTGCCTCTTTAAGATGTTTTAGCTTTAGGTCACTGTCCTTGGTGTTTTAAACTAGGTCAGGGGTGGTTGTGTCTCATATGGTCGCCGTTTTGGCACGGGCTTGTGCGGTTGGTTCGCCGTGCAGTTGGGCCTTGGGGAACTTGGTCGAGTATTGGCTTCGTTTCATTCGGCAATATATATTTTTATAACCGCTGTTACTATAATAGTATATAATTTCTTTGTGAAAGTCGGTCATCCTGCATTTTATCGGCGGGGACTTGGATTATTGATCGTTTCTTCGGCTTGTGTGTGTGCATTGTGTAGTTGGTAAGACTATATAATATTATTTTCCGCCCCATTCCTACCTAGCCCATTATTTTAACTAGGTCAAGTCGTAGTTGTGCCTCTTTAGGTCGCATAACGTTAGGTAACTGTCCATAGTGTTTTAAACTAGGTCAAGCCCCGGGGTTGTTGTGCCTCATTGGGTGCCGTTTTGGCACGGGTTTGTGTGGGCATTGCTCAGGGTAGTTGTGTCGGGGTGTTTCTGATTTCTGTGCTCGGCTGGTTAGGTTGAGTGCAAACTTCCCTGTCGGATTTTCTTATACCTTTTTTGTGTGCCTTTATTTTTTATTTCTTGGTTTATTGGTTTCGCAGACATTGCCTTAGTTTAGGCAACTACTTTATGGTAACATACTATATCTAAACCCCAAACCGTTCTATATTATACATTATTGATCTGCGTTGGTCTTCAATTAAGCGGAAAATTAAGTATATGTAAATTAATTCAACATTTATTCAAACGAATGTTCACGTTACATGTACATAGTACGTCCAATATTTAGCCGGTTTGTTTCCCGTTGTCAATAATCGAAGCCAAGCAATATGACTCGGGCTGTCCAGAATTCTTGCAAAGTTCGAATTGCATCCTAGATTTTGTATCTGAAAATAAAAGTACGTACATATTTATATGACTTTCTCTGGTTCCGGGTTACTATAGAAGGTTTATATAGTGTTCTTATATTATATATAACGGTCGTTTTGTGTTTGTTTGTGTTATATGTTAAATAAAAAGGCTTGCTTAGTACAAGTACTAATGCATATATGCCAAAACGGTGAAGCAATTAAGCGACTAAACGAGACATAACTGCGACTTGACATAGTTAACCAACACCATGCTACACTTCGTCCATGATTTATATCGGACAAAGATAAATTATAAAACTAATTGTCTTTTTTCTTTTCTTTTGTTTTTCCATAAAACCAAGCAAAGTGGTTTGTTTATGAATAACATATGACGTAATTTTTAATAGTTTATATTACCGGTCTCTTATAATTCTAGTCAGTTATTTGTTTTATATGAGGATATTTACATAATTGTAAATGAGGATGAGACAGAAATAAACAATAAATAAAATATGAATGGTATGTGTCATCTATTATCATGCATTATGTTATAATTAAATATGTTACCTGTAGCGATATAAACAAGTATTAATGTTCATGTTGGATACTAAAATAGACTTAAATTTAACTAAAAAAAATGTATTTAATTAACGGGATTCCCGAGTATTTGATTCACCTGTACAATGAATATCACAAATGTTCTATTTAGGTTAGAAACCACCAAATAAATTTGCTCTATAGCTCAATGTAAAGTGTCCATAGTAGACCCCAATTTTCAACCTTTTTTAGTCTATGGTCACCTGGACCACATATATCATTGTAAAGAGGGGGCATTTAAGCTTCAAAATAATGCAATAAAAAAGAGGGATCATGCATCTTCTAAGAAAGTTTTGTCCTTCAAACACGGTCTTTCCGTTTTTACGCATGTCTGGATTTATAAGTTCTGGGTTTTACCCTAGTCTACTTTCACTTTGGTTTCAGGAACACAATAGCGATATAATACATATATTACAGTTTTACTACACCACATGCATATTTACCAACCATTTGAACTCAATTTCATCATTCAACTCCACATTTGTCAAGAAATATCTCCATTTACAGGCAAACCAAATTTTTTTGAAGACTACTTGCGTGTATCCCCACTTGGTCCGCGGAGGCATTTAGTGGTTCTTTACCTTTATAAAAATATTGGTATAATGTACACATTTATAGCAATAAGTTCTGAAATTCCGAATAGTTTTGCTCGGTCAGTCTGAGTACGTGTAAATATACAAGAAAATAAATATTGACGTACCCATGTCCATAAGTTGTTCAGATGTAGAGCGTGATGCGCTAACTGGATTACACGCACGTGCCACTATCACCATGGTTAGTATTACCACAACCAAAGCTGCATTCCTCGGATTCATGAAAACACCAAACATCGTCATAGAAATGAATAATGTGATTTCCGTACAAACTCCAGTATCGATACAAAATCTATGTGAACCCTTTAGCGACGCGAAAGGATTTGACAATTTTAAATAATGATCTCGGTATATCTAAAATATATTAATTACATGACCTATGTTGCCTAAACGATATATCATGAGACACAAGTATTGTGTACAGTATGTTTATCTGCGTAATACGTCATCCACTTCGTTTACATTATGATGTATTAGAGTCAAATTATACGACACACAAGGTGTGCGCTAATTGATAGTCAGATCGTTTACCATGATGGATGGATTCCATACGATGTCAGTGTAATTGATATTTACCAACTCAGCTTGGTCCAATTGCTATTACAATGTATCTTGTTTCTTATTAATCATTCAGTGTCCTTTTAATATGGCAACTTTCATCAAATAACGCAAACATGGCCTACTTTCGGCTTATTTGTGGCAACGGCACCCTTTCTGTTCTGACACCTGCACCCTCTCTTTGCTAAATGCATGATGACTTAACTGTCGCTTGCAAAATATATTATCATCTGTAATTTTACTCCGACAGTGCCACTCAGTAGACATATGAATGAGGTGAAGATTTGCATAAAGCAACATTGGATACACATTTTGGCGGAATATGGCTCTTTTCAGCTATAAAGTTGCTCAAGCACGCTTTGACATTTTAACTCGTGTCTCCCTGGGGAGAATATTTCTCTTCTGTGGGTGTTGCAGCAAACATTGATCGCGACGACCAGGAATAGACATAAGTGTGTGCAACATTACACCCAATTACAAAGTCGTCTTATAGCTTCATTGGAAGATCATGCGGAACATTAAAAAAAATAGTCTTCAATAAAATGTGTGCAATGCTATTATAAATGATTCTAAAAACACAGACATGAAAGTAGCAATGTCAAAGAAGGCGAAAATGAAGTAATACAATGACAGGAAACAAAAAACCCACATGACCAACATTACAAACTGTATTGGACAGCTACATGACTAAACATGTATAAGTCAGCCATTTGAAATAATATTCCAACGTCTCAAATCACAATGATACGTATACACGGACAGACTGTAAAAACACAACCGTTGTTTATAATAATAATAATGACTGGTTAACACATTTGCATAAAAACACAATCTTCCATGCGGACCTCAACATAAATATAAAACAAACATACACAGTTAACTTAACAAATGAAATGCAGTAAATAAAACATAATTATTAGACATGAGAGATGAGAAAAGATAATGTTGTATAAATCCATAGCTTAATTATTAAAATAAACGCTATGGTAACAAGACAAAATACATGATTTATATATATACAGTGTACAGGTAACTTGATATTAAGTATAATATTTACAATGATTCTAAAAGATTCTATTGGTAGTTCAAATCTGGAAACTTCCATCTTATGTACATTCTTTTGAAGTGCTCTAGAGTGTTTGCAGTTCTTATATTGAAAGGTATATTTTCCCAGAGTCTTGGTCCAGAATAATTTAATAACTTTCGAAAGAATTCCTTTTTTGGTTTTTGTAGTAATTTTTGACTGGAAGACCTAAGGCCTGAATCTTTAACATATTTAAATTTATTCGAGATATATTTGGGACATTTTGGATTGTTAATATCTAGAGATTTGTAAATTGTCATAACTTTTTTGTAATCAACACGTTCTGGAAATGTCATCCATTTAAGTTGCTTGAAGAGATCATAGGAAGGTGTATCATATGGTTTGTCTAAAATTATTCTAACTGCCCTCTTTTGAAATTTTATCAAATCATCTTGCAATTTGGTGCAACAGTTTCCCCATATTGTGTTACAGTAATCTAAGTGAGGTAAAATATATGCATTATAAAACAGTTTGCGAGTATTCAAGTCAAGGAAGGGCTTTATTCTTACCAGAAGATAGAGTAGGGAGTTGCATTTTTTTTATTGTATTTCCAACTTGACTTTTCCATGTTAGGTTTTGATCGACTTGTACTCCAAGGAGCTTATCATTTTTGACAATTTCGAGAGGCTGATTACACATCTTTAGTACTATGGTATTCCTATTGTTCTCCATTTCTTGAGAAAGTTTTGTTGATGCAGAAATAATCATAGCTTTCGTCTTATTTGCATTTGGAACCATAGCATTATTATTGCACCAGTTTTCTATACGGCCAATGTCATTTTGTAAGCTTGTCATTTTGGATGCACCAGAAGCTGATATGGTTGTATCATCTGCAAACATTTTAAGTTGTGAGTTATTAATGTTCAAATATAGATCATTTATAAAATGATGAAAAGTATTGGGCCTAGGACAGAGCCTTGTGGAACACCAGCTACAATCTCGTGGGCTTCAGATAATTTTCCTGAAACATTGACTTGTTGAGATATATTCGTAAGATATGAATTAAACCACTCTAGTGCAATATTATTGAACTTGTAACATTCTAACTTCCCAATAAGTAACATGTGGTTTATGAGATCAAAGGCTTTTGTAAGATCAAGAAAAATCGTTCCAACAAGAGCATCGTCATTTATTGCAGTTATCCAATCATCTACTATATCTGTCAGTGCGGTTTCACAAGAATGATACTGCCTGAAGCCGGATTGTTGATTTTGAAGTAAATTATTTTCTCCAAGATAATACTTTAAATTATTTGCAATATTTTAGATAGAACTGGCAAAATAGATATTGGTCTCTGCCTTCTCACCTTTTTTGTAAATAGGTGTTACTTTAGCTATTTTGAACATTTTTGGAAATTTGCCAGTGGAAATACTAAGGTTAAAGATTTTTGTGAGAGGTTTAGCTATTTTATCATGACTTATTTTTAGAAAGTGTGCTCCTAAGCCGTCAATACCTGTAGATTTGCTGCAATCTAACGTGTGCAGTTCTTTTCTAACATATTCTTCAGTAACTTCAGTGATTTTAAATTCTGTATAGGCATGTGTCCTGACGTCAACAAAGTTCTTCGGTAAGGATTTGCTTTCTGGATTTAATTCAGTTATGCTTAATGGCGCTTTTTTAAAGACATTTGTAAAGAATGTATTAAACATTTCCGCGATTTTTACAGAATCAGTTACTGGATTACCATTGTCATCATTTATTATAATGCAATTTTGGGGGGTGTTTTTACCAGAAAGATTTTTTAAATTACGCCATAACTTTTTAGGATTTTTGTCTTTAATGTTAATAGCCTGACTAAAGAAAGATTTTGTAGCTGTATCTGACAATGATTTAACTATTCTTTTGCAATGCTTAACCTGCTCGTTATTGTTGGCTTCTTTCGCCTTATCCCTTGCTTTAATTGCATCTAGAATTTATTTCGTAAACCAGTCAGGTTGGTTAAGTTGTTTCACACGTTTGGTCCTAAGTGGAGCATGTATGTTAAGGTTTTGTGTGAACTATGATATAAATGTATCAATACAGTCATCTACTTCATCAAAAGTATCGATAACAGACCATGGTGTTGCATCCAGCGAGTCTCTAAATCCTTTCTCATCAAAATATTTTAAAGATCTATATTCTATAGTTTTATGTAGAATAGTTTTCTCCGGTTTTGAAGTGAATTTTCTTGTAAAACAAACGGGAAAATGATCACTTATAGCCATTACTGGAATATTGACCTCAGAAATATTACATGGTGTGTTAGAGTAAAGATGATCTATGATAGTTGAAGTATTTGAAGTCACCCTAGTTGGCTGTTTAACTAACTGCGACATATTCAATGCAGAAGTGATTTGGTTCCAGTGACTGTTTATTTAATTAAAATTAAAATCTCCTAATATTACTGTTTCTTTGTTTTCAAACATAATTTTTTTTCAAATTGGTCTTCAACCGTTTCAGACCAATTTTTATTGGCTGAAGGTGGCCTATAATAGTAACCAAACAGAAATGGTTTTTGCAATGAATGTCTAATTTCAAGCCACACAGATTCTATGTCATTTTTCTCTAAATCATGTCTCCTTATACAAGGAACTGAGTGTTTTGTATATACCAATATTCCACCACCATGTGACAGTCTGTCTTGTCGGATTAAATTATATCCATGTAATTGAAATTCATTGTCACTACGGGAGTTATTTAGAAATGTTTCACTCAAACAGATAACATCTATTTCAGTATGTACAATTGTTAAGTGTCTAATTTGGTCGAATTTATGTGTGGTCAAATAGTTAATATTTAGATGAAAAAAATTTAGTCCAGATTTGTTGTATAATTTGTCATTGTCTATTGTGTCATCAGTTGTAGAATGTTCATTCACATTTAATACAGTTGTCGATTGTAAGCCGGTGGGTGCGGAAGCATCCCCAGATATCCTTCCATCCATGGAGGCAGAAGCGGTCCTGGTGGTCCCCTGCGAAGTCCAGGACCGCTTCTGCCTCCATGGATGGAAGGATATCTGGGGATGCTTGATGATTGAAAGACTTGGTTAAGATTCTTTTGTACATTGAATGAATCTTAGTAGCTACCATAAACATCTATGACTGGGTAACAACGTCGGAATATTTGATGACAAACTTGTAATTAAGTACAGCAATATCACTTCATAAAGAGAAATACCCGAGATGTTAAAATCATAAATGGAACTCCCATCGGGACAATGCACAGTGTTCATCTCTGTGTCATTCAAAGAAGGCTATTATTTTTTTGTCGTGTTGGAGTACTAGTATGTACCTCCACTCTCGACGAAACGCTATATGAGCTCTGCTGTGCGATTTCCAACCGCTTGGTAAAATATTGATTTTTAGGAAACCCCCATTTAGTTCAGAGCACATATTTTTTGAGAAAAATTTCGAAAAATATTTTTTGTTTGATGATGTCACACTATGGGTGTTCTGTAACATACTAAAAATCTAGATCCTTACGGTTTGTGAAAGTCTGTTATTTTGGGGTAAAACCTTACAAAATATAAAAGCTAAGCATGATTTTTTGGAATCAGTAACAAACGTCACCATTTACAGTTTTATGGGATACAATTATATTGTGAAATGTATGTTGTTATTTGTAGTTTACGATATTAAAAATCATTTTCCGTTCCGTTGCCTGAAATCCGATATTTTGGGGCAAAACTTTTCAAAACCTAAACAAAAGCGAGAATTTTGGGAATCGGTTGATTACAATGTCATAATAAAAATATATTTTGATTTTTTTAATTGTGGTAGTTATATAGTGCCTTGCAGTTTAAGATATCAAAATATTAGTGCAAGAATATTTTGCTAAAAGGGCGCTTATAATGGGACCTGTACTTATTATATGACGTCACCATATTTGTTACTCTTTTGTTAGGTCAATGACGTCATTTTGAACGTCAGTTGTAATTTCATGCCTCTAGTTTTCATTTTGTCATAGCATGTCATTAAGTTGGACGATTTTGAAAAGGTATACCTTTTTGGAATCCTTAAACATTACTCTACACAATCCTGCCAAAATGTGAAGATGTGAAATTGTGACATCAGGTTGGAAATCGCACAGCAGAGCTCATATATACATCTCAAAACATGTTTTAGGGGTTTGGCTATGGGCTTACATATGACTTTATAGCGCACAAGAGACATGCCGAATGGTCAGCCTTGCGTTTGGATATCAGTTATAGCGTGATAAGCTTTTCACATTGTTGTATCAAACATGTCTTGGAATACCAATGTCCCGTCTTGCACTCATGGTGGTGTACTGGAAGTGGAAAACACTATGTATTCCACGAAGGTACGCATCTCGTCGTGACGCTACTATATCTGGCTTTAACGGCCGATAGTTCACACATCCGACGGCCTTGATTCGTTCGAAAAGAATCCTTTTTCCAATATCCTTATGTTCTTTTACCTGCTTTACCTGTTTACGTTAGGTGGCACAGGACCCAATACCACGTTCGAGTTATACATGCTCTTCTTGTGTTGATTGCATGCCGCCAATTGTTTGTTTAAGGCGACGAACATAAATAATGTTCTTATGCTAATAAACTGAAACTGAAACTGTTATAGAGGTGTCTTGAGACATCAATTAATGTCATTTCGTTTTAGTTGAACTTAAAGTGTATAGAGCTATATTCTAACAGTCATCCAATGTCAAAATAATTACTTGCATCGTTTTCAGTATGATACTAGACTACCTTAATTGCAAATTAAAACTTTGAAGGGGTTCCGTTTACTTTGATTAAATCGTCGAAAAAAAGACGATTCTTATAGTTTCATAGGATGCTCTAGAACACTTTTGTAAGAAAATGGACAGTTCGCATGTCCAAAAAATCACAGAGAGAGTTTCTATTAAAACTGAAGCGAAACATGATCTAATGGATATGAAAGCATAATTGCTTTTCAGTTTTTGAATTTTTAAAAAGAAAAAATCTTCCGATATAGCTCTATATACTTTAAGCTATACAGTATAAAAAGACAAGTGTAAAATGAGACGAAATGAATTTGAATGATATTAATTCAACAAACGCAATGCTCCAATTCATGTTACAATGTCAGTGCAATATATAGCTTGGTTATTTCCACTGGTTCAAAGTCAAACATAACATATCCATTGTCCTGCACATTATAAGTTCCCTTAAGATATCTGGAATACATATAAACGTACATGTGTATTGGTAATATAAATTGTTGTACAATATTACTAGTACTGCCCTGATTAATTACAGTATGTAAAAAAACAAAATAATAATAAAACATTATTATATGAATAGTACAGAATTATTAGTTGATAACTGTGTGATATGATTAAATCAACAACTAAGACATCAATCGTTATACATAGTTATTTCGAACACCATAATTTCATTTAATGGCTCTTAACAAATTTAATTATTTGATTATTTGTATGCAATGTAACTATAATAATAACTGAAATAAAAAATCGTTGTTTATTTAAAAATATTGCTTTGTAATAACTACATCTACAAGTATGAAATTTTGCACGAATAAATGAAATATATCTACCTGACATTTGACCAACATCTGAAATGAGTTAAAAGAGATTTGTTTATAAGTTCTATGTATAGCTTGGCCACATCGGCATGAGCCTGACCAATTGAAAACCATAATTTAACAGTCGATATATTGTCGACGTTTACAACTACGAGTGTATGTTTCATAATCTGGGAGTATCACAAAGACGCTCGATATGTAATACAAACACAAATCAGAAATACCGATATTGCACGATTTCCTTGCGGAAATTGATATATACAAAGTAAGAGCCTTGTAATATATTCTTGCTTAAAGGTCAGGCTCAGATCAATATAGCCAAGCTATAACTTAGTATCACAGCGGATAAACGACTGTATGTATATACCGGATGTTGTCGTTGGATTTCGATGGTGGACGATAAATCCACAACAAGGTTGGTAGAATAATTTGAAATACTTAGCATAAACACAAACGCAAAATTGTAACTTGTACATATTTATTATCATGATTAACTTTGCTTTCGTTCGCATATACTCGATTCCGTGCTGTTTGCTCATGCTATCTAAAATCATTGAAAATCGTTTGACTTTTTGGAGAAAAATGCACACCGGTCACTTTTAAACATTATTTACATCGTGATTCTATACGTTTCAGTCCAGTAATTGTACATTTTATAATAGATATATCATTCATACATATTTTGTACGTTTCAAAATGTCTTCAAATTGTGTTTTTATCGAGATTGAGCCAAAAAAATGGTTGACTGTGCGCTGCCATCACTGTATCCTTTATTGCATCGATACTGTATGTTTATTGCAATTATCAAAGTTTGATTTGTATCATTTATTGCACTTTTATATCGTGATTTGTGCAAAGTATTATGCTTTACTTTTGTTTCTTTCAGTTACAATGGACGAATTTCGGTGCTTATATTGCTCGTTTTCAACCAAAAACTTCGGTACCTGCATTATCCATTACACTGAAGTCCACGAAGACCGTAATTTGAAAATCCATATTACGCACCACAATTCTGAAACAAAACAAGTTTCATCATTTTCTAAAGATTACAACATTGTCCCAAGAGATATAAAAGCATCAAACAAGACCATAATTCCTAACATTGAATCAAGTTTTATATGTTTTCCCTACATAAGTCTATGTTAAAAACCTGACATCCGAAAATGCGGCCAAGTTTGACCCAAGGGGCATACTTTGAGCAATCGAGGTAGGGGACCACTAGATGATGCTACATACCAAATTTTAAAGCTCTAGGCACTGTTGTTTTAGACAAGAATATTTTGTATGTTTTACCTATATAAGTCTATGTTAAACTTGTGACACCCGGGTCGGAGCCAATTTTGACCCGAGGGGCATAATTTGAGCAATCTGGGGTAGGGAACCACAATATATTATAGTTTATAGACATTGAAGTTTTTGACAAAAAGATTTTATATGTTTTCCCTATTTAAATCTATGTAAAACGGTGACCCCTGGGGCGGGCCAATTTTTACCCCTGTGCCATACTTTGAGCAATTACTAAAACACCCAATGCCACGAACAGTCATGAAAAAATTCATCAAAATTGGCCAAACCGTTTAAGAGCAGAAGTTATTTGAAAGTGTGAACGGATGGGCGGACAGACAGACGGACGTACAGACGGACATGAGTGACTGTGTGCATGGTAAGTGGCGCATATAAAAAGTAAGTTGAACGTGCGTACAATGTGTTTGCAGCCAAAAACCTAAAGCACATGATTTAGGTTTTTGTTGCAACGTACGATGTCCGTTGTATCGCACGTACGCTGCCTAATACGTATTACATTGTGGAGAGACCAACAGGAATGGGAACTGAATTCCGTTGTACATAAGCGATATTAAAAATAAATTAAACTAGAGCTATCACAGGAGTGATGAATCATACCCCCGCAGCACCGCCTTGACACATGAATATTATTTAAAAGTATAGTCTTCATGACTTTGTACCAAGCAATTTTAAAATCCAGTAAGAAATGACAAAGTTACAGAGCGGACACGATTTGCATGACTATATAACCTTTGACCTGTAAGTGTGACCTTGACCTTTGAGATAGGGACCTGGGTCTTGCGCATGACACACCATCTTGATGTGGTGAACATTTGTACCAAGCAATTTTAAGATCCAGTAAGAAATGACAAAGTTACAGAGCGGACACGATTTGCATGA
This sequence comes from Spisula subtruncata, assembly GCA_963678985.1. NCBI lineage: Eukaryota > Metazoa > Mollusca > Bivalvia > Venerida > Mactridae > Spisula > Spisula subtruncata. The sequence continues at coordinate 1,924,745 of OY787660.1, read as the reverse complement.
CTATATAACCTTTGACCTGTAAGTGTGACATTGACCTTTGAGGTAGGACCTGGGTCTTGCGCATGACAAACCATCTTGATGTGGTGAACTTTTGTACCAAGCAATTTTAAAATCCAGTAAGAAATGACAAAGTTACAGAGTGGACACGATGCTAACATACCAACAGACCGACAGACCGACAGACCAACATGTGACTCCAGTATACTCCCTTCAAACTTTGTTTGCGGGGGTATAATAAATATACGTACTTTCAAATAAACCTCCGTCGGAAGACAACTTCAATCCTAAAATGTTCTGTAATAAGAACTGACCGAGTAATCACGTGAAAAACGAGAACACCGAGAACGTGCAGCCGTCTATTTTCAGAACGGTACATTAATACTGGTTGAATGCTTCAATAACCTAAGGGTCTCAAAATGTCATTTCAAACTTTTGATTAAATAATTGACGAAAAACATTGAAGAAACAATGTCAAATCACTGCAATAATGAATACACATTGATTGCAATAAACATACAAATCAATTTACCACTAATTTCAATAAACATACAGTGATGGGATAACATAGCCGTATCACTTTTGGCCTCTATCTCGATAATAACACAATTTGTAGATTTTTTGAAACGTACAAATTGTTTATGAATGTTATATCTATTATATTATGTACAATTACTAAACTGAAGCGTATAGAATCACGATGAAACAATGTTTTAAAGTAGCCGATGTACATTTTTCTCCAAAAAAGTCAAACGATTTTCAATGATTTTAAAAAATATGAGCGAACATTACGGAATCGAGTATATGCGAACGACAGCAAATTTAATCATGATAATGATTATGTACAAGTTACAATTTTGCTTTGTGTTTATGCTAAGTATTTCGAATTTTTCTACCAACATTATTGCGTTTTTTTCTTCATTGATTGAAATCCAACGACAACATCCGGTATATACATACAGTCGTTTATCCGCTGTGAGTATGCTAGTATGAAATATCAAGTTAAATGACTCGATACTTCCAACAGCCAATTTTACGGTCACGTGACACGCCTAACGGTGTAGTTACGTATTTGTATATCTTTTAATAGGCGAAATTCTGATTACGAGTAGGTAGGAAGTTACTGTAATTATGTGTATTTTTTATGACTTTTGATGAAAAGATTTTCAGAAATGTTTAAAACACGATATTTTTCTATCGCAAACTATAGTGCGCCAAAGATAACATGATGCTTACAAATATTGACTGCTTTGGTCTCCGTCGCGACATTAGTTTGTTAAATACAAACATACGGTCGATTGTATGCTAAAACAACACTGATAAATCGTGCATGCTTGATTTTTTTCCACCTATTCTAATTTTTCCCGCGTTTCTTATCCTGGGCGCAGTATAGCTATAAGCAAATATAAGCAGACTTTTGAACAGGACTGTACGAAATATTGATAAGTTTCTACATACTTGGACGACTATCTGACTGTCCAGTCAACGTAGCTTCCGTCGATCCTATTGTAGCGGACACACTAGATACCATCATAATCATTATCATGGCTAGAACTACCATAACCAAACTTGTATTTATCCGATACGCGAAAACTCCAAACATCTTCATTAAAACGCAATATGCTGTCGTACACGTTTTTAATATAGAAACTGTGTGAGTATATATTATGTGCATATACATGTATATTTCATTGTCACATGTTGTAATAAATTAAAGGTTAGATTGGATCACAATAACAAACAACTTTACTCGCGCAAACAATACGTCATCCATTTAGTACCTCATCCATTTCGCTCTGAGAGCGTCCGATTCTATGACACGCAAGGTGGTGCAATAATGGATAGCCGAATCATTTATCAATACTATGATAGATGGATTCCAGGGATAGTAAACAGGTGCCTGTTACAAAGGTATGCCATTTTATGTATGCCATTTCGTCATCGCTCTCACCAATTCAACCTGTGTTATTAATCAAATTATGTGATGCGGGGTTCATTCAGTATTATGACAAATCAGTAACGTGTTGTGGGTACAACGAAATTGATGAGTTATATGATATAGTGTAAATGGTGTTCGCGTATATATTGTGTTCATGTATCAACATCAATTTTTGTAATACTCAGCTTACGGCATTGTGGCAACAGTTTTCGTTGAGATAAATTTGAACCATTGTTTATAGATATCGGGACAGAGAGCTATACAGTATATATAACCAGCTAACTGTACAAACAAGTCAAAGCACAACTTGTAATCTTGGGGTTCGCAGAATCACACTGTAGTTATATAAAAATGCTGTGCAAGGGCAAATACTGTATCTAAAATCATGAAGATGTTTGGTGTTTTGTGAATCTGATGACTGTAGCCTTAGCACTGTTTGTGTGTTTCATGATGCTAGCGATTCTAAAGATGGTAATATGAAGATGGTGCCTGTGGTTAGTGGTATGGTGGTACAGGCGGTGGTTTCTATGGTCTGATTGGAGGACTTCACAAATACGTGTACAGATAACACTAATTCACATATCATGGTGGAATGTTTTTTATCAAAAGGTATAAGAACATCCGACAGGGAATGTATCACTAAACCTAACCAGCCACGCAAAGAAATCAGAAACACCACAACACGACTACACTGAGCAATGCTCACACATAAGCCAAAGAACCAATTAAAAGCCCCCGCCCCTACCGAATCAGTGCAGAATAACCCAATGTCACAAAACAACTATAAAATAACGGTGATTCCACGAGACCGAATGAAACGCAGCCAAGACCCGACCAAGTTAACCAAGGCCACACTGCAGGGCGACCCAATCGCACAAACACATGTCAAAACGAAATAGTTTTTGCACATAACAAAACATTTTGTTCACATAAAATGGAATATGTGCAGAACAAAAAAGGATTGACGGTATAACAAAATTGCATAATGTATGCACACAACAAAATAGCTTTGCTTGTAACTGCCGGGTACACTCACAGTTGACAATATTTGTTTCAAGCGACAGTTAGGTCATCGTGCATATTTTACTTCGAGTTAGTCATCCTGGTTCAATTATTCCTGCAAGCCGCTTGAAGATGAAAAGTACAATAAACTGTTAATGGATGAGCTCTTTAATAAAGTGTTTTAACATCACTTGTCTTAATACTGTGCTTACGGCATCATGTTCACAGCTGTGTGTATGCACCAATGTTTTTGCATCTCGTGCATGGTAGCTATATATAATCAGGTAACTATAGTGACAAATCAAAGCACTATTTGCCATCGAGAGTAAAGGGTTCGCATAAATTCACTGTATTAATACTTAAATTTGTGTGTGTAAGGGTTACATTATTATATACTGATGGAGATGTTTGGAGCGTTATCATTGATAATGTGTACCATGATGTTGACGTTCAATGCTGCCAGTCAATACAAAATGTATATAAAACAGTTTATGCAAGCATAATTATGGTTTTTTGTTTCACACATCAGTATAGAAGGTTCCTGATTTGCGTGTGGCACGCTTTTCGACCTCATTCAGGGTCAAGATTTGCTTATGAATCGCTGCATCAATTCCTACTGCACCATGCACTTCTGTCCTCAGTCATTTACTCCAAGATGTTAGCAACATTTCCAAAGAGGTTCACTGAGACTTACAGCGAGTCCTTGTAGCGTTTTTCTTAATTAAGTCAGTTAATTTTCTCGTGCAATTTTGTATTGGGCATTATGCCGTGCATTGGTGATACTATAGTATGTGACGTGTTTACGATGAGTGTTTGTCTTTAAAAAGCCGACATCATCCTCTGAAAAATAGTAGATTTTTGTTCCAACCATGCTGCCAAAACTATGAAGGAATGTTACCTTGTAGTAACTGTACGTATGTTTTTAGAGATATTCCATTTACATCGTGGTAGCATGAAACTATCAGATGTTTAAATGAAAGTTTGGCACCACACACAGATTCACAAATTCATGTTAGCCTAAGTGACTAGTTGTGTAGAAAGGCAAGTATAAACGAAAGATGAACAAGTTCAAATAAAATATATTTCAACAGATAGTTGAATACTTTAGTTCAAGTTATACGAGACTACTAATTAGCTGGTTCACTTCCCGCTGGACATCAATATATTCAAACAAAAAGCATCAGTGTATCCAGCTTGCTTGCAAAGTTGGTAATTCGTCATACTACCTGAAATATCATGTAACATTTATTTGGTCGATATATATTGACAACAACTCTATTTTTATCCCGGCTTTCGAAGAAACCAGCTGTGCCATTGTCAGGACGGGGTCGTGAGCACGGGCGTCCATATTTGCGTTGGCGTTGATTAAGTTTATTGTCAGAGTCATTTCCTAAAGGTTATCAAAGGTATCCACTTGAAGCTTAGAATTTAGAATATATTTATTACCCATGTTACTATCTAACAACAACGAGAAAGTCGAGCGTCCAGCACTCGTAGAGAAAATTAATACATTTTAAAAATATTTGGTTTAACAATATAACTAAATGTCGAAACGTAATTTTAAAAAATCTAATGTTTGACTTATCTTCATCTAAACAATTCAGACATTGTTGATATTAAACATTGGTTTCCTGGCACATATACTTACGTTTTATCCCGAAAACAGTTCGACATTAATTTTCATACTTAAATAGTTTTAATCATTATGCAGTGTGAACAGAAAGATAAGAGAACATCGGTCTAGGAAGGCAGCATATAATTCTAAAAAACAAAATTTGCGAGGAAATGAACTAAAAGATCAATGACCCATATACAGCCATAAATTTGTTTTGCACCCTGTTACAGCTGTACAAACTAGTTGTATTATTATTATGTATACCCACCCTTATGGCGGTGGAATTAAAACAGGGATGACCTAGTTCCAGCATAACGAATCTATGTTTGTCAAATCATATCGAGGGAGCATTAAAGGCGGAATGACCATGTTTCAGATATACACCCTTTCAATTAAGACCGTAATTAAATTGTCTCCCTTTGATGACGTCAAACGAGGGCTCAAAGCGAATACACGAGCCGATTACCGTTAGCGTGTAAAGGAAATAAAAAATGTGTCAACTTTAAACCGCTGTAAATCACGTTTTACTCTGTCGATTTTTAAAAGATAAACACTTACGAAAACAAGATCGTATAGACTTTTTTAATAATGTAACTTTTGTTAATGTATTTTCAATAATAAAACATAAAAAGCCATGTTTTCGGAACAAAAATTTCAAGGGCTAGAAAATGTAAAAATAAAGAACTGAATTCAATACTCAACAATTGGCATTTAACTTGCTCAAAATGTTTATTATTTGCAGTTTTAAGAACTGTGTAGACTAAGCTTTCCAACAATTATATTATTAAAAGATATTATTAAAGTTTTAAAAGGAGAGCCATGCTTTTCGAACCTAAATACCATGCATCACGCGCGCACAATCCACTCAATGAAACCTGACTTACATTTTATACTAGCATAAAGAAATTGTGTATTTTAATAATTCATCACACATCATAAAAGTATAGAATATTAGCTATATCATTTCAAAAGTACGACTATCCAGCCAGAAATTACACAGGAGGAAATTTCTTTCTAGATATAGTTTGTACTAAAATCCGGGCGGCATGATTTTACATGTCCGCATGACGTGCTTACTTGTTTAGTGTTAACACGAGTACATTGATGTGTTGTTTACTACAATCAAAGAAAGTAAGGAATCACAGGAAAAGTTCACACGACGAATAACTTAAAATCAGAATCAATTCTATGTAAAACTTTGTTGTATGTAGGTAAAACTAAATTGTTTAGCAATACAATGTAGTCTGTTTCAAATCTTACTCTTCCATCATGAAACTTTTGTTCATTTGAAATTCATATACAAGTAAATGAGAAGTGTGCTTTATTTATTTTAAATGGTGTCTACGTGTAAAAATATTGCAATAAATTATATTTGAAACATCAAAATGAGCATTGTAGCACAAGTCATACAGGTGCACGTCCATTAATTTACACTTTTTGTTCGGACACGGAATTAGAGAGACCTTCGTGGTTTGGATAAACATAATTTATACTTTTTTATAAAAGTAACCCAAACGTTGATTTAAAAGTGTCAATCAATGTCAATCATTTAAGGTAAAACACTGACCAATATACTGTACATGTATATTAAGATGACAGATGGTGACAACATAGTACTGATTGGTTGTATATTAGTACCCTGCTGTGAAACTAATTTAGTGTATGGTCTTGGTGGCTTATCTTGATATTAGGGGATCTATGCTGTTTATTGTAAATCATTATATAATTATACAGAACCTAGAATTTATTTATGCGTTAGGGTTTTAGCACCTCATCATCTGACAAGATTTTATTTATGCATTTGGGTTTTAGCACCTTAACTTCTTAAGTATCTGTCTCACTTTAATTTGTTATGTTTTTCCCATCACTCGAATTGCAGTTCAGGTCACTTTTTGTGAATTAAGATTTACAATTCTTATATTAAAAACAAAATATTGTTAATTGTGATGTTAGTTTGAAGAGCAGTTGTATATAAATAATGTATTTTTTAAATTAATTTATAACAATCAACTGCTATCATAATCGTCATTTATACAGCTTTTTAAGCCGAATTTGCCCGAAATGGCACGTATGTAACCAGATAGGACATTCCAATAAATCGTTGTGGCTCTAATATAAGTGTATTCAAAGGCCTAAATAATTATGTCTTTGTTTTATTACAATCCATAATAAACAACACATAACTTGTGAATTGTATTGGTAAAAAGAAATGAGACATTGCACCCTATGATCCAGAGTTATCTAGGTCTAATGGCGGTAATGATGTAGTATTGAAAGAACCAGGTGAAAATACTTGCGCTTTATATTCCCGGCAAAATATACATTTATCAAAGTACAAAAATACACTGTATCTTAGCACTAACGCTCAATTTAATGTACGAAATGTGCATGACAATCAACCGAATTACAAAACAACATTAATACAACTACAGATCTTTTTGGAAATTAACGCCCGATAATTGACCATTGTTGATAGAAAAAAATCCGAGAAATCACACGTTTCCTCCACATCCATAACATGTAACATATTATACATACATTGTTAGTACATTATAAACATCTTTATTGAAAAAACAACAGCTACAAAACATGCAATTAACGAAAAAAGCGATTAAATAATCTCTTCGCTACTGCGTTTATAGTGTGGTTAATTTGTAGAGCCCTCGTTTGACGTCACATCCGGTTACGGGAGGTAACTCTGTACATACGATTATTGCTTAATTGAAAGGGTCTATAAACAGGTTGGTTGCATAGAAACATATTTAGGTAACTGTCTTACAGTAAATATAACATTAGAGATCCGAATACCTTTGCAGAACTGTATTTGGAATAGCATAGTGATTATACAATATATAGCATATAATCAATACATTAAAGTCGTGATAATTTCAGGAAAATATACGTGTGCATTTGATAAATTGTTAAATTTTATCAAGGTATGTAAAATTTGTCTTACCAGTATTTGGTTGTCCTCCATATAGTCCACTAGCCATACCATTAGTACCACCCATCAATTTACCGTCCGCATGAAGCACCAACATTATAATACACATAATCAATGATAACGCACCAAACATCTTCATGATTATTTATAAAATATAATATTTGACCTTATACATATAAGTTTAGTATAACTACAGTGTGATTATCCGAACCCTTCCCAAGAGGACAAGTTGTTATATGATTTGTCTGTACCGTTAGCTGTTTTATATAGCTCTCACTACCGTCATGTTACAACGATAGCTCTCATTTATCTCAATAAAAACATTGTCGTCAGTAAAATATGACAAGAGGTAATGTGGAATCATGAACAGTACATGAAATATCATAGAACTCATCAATTGCGTTTGTATTCACAACTCACAGCAGGGAGATGCAAAATCAACGGAAATAGTTACCACAATGTCGTAAAACATTTTAGTGTTACAAAAAGCTTACAAGAAGCGCCTTGTGCTGCTGATTTTAAATACATGTATGTCGTAAGTGGCTTCTCATTCTGTAAATATGTTTATATTATTGTTATGGGCTGGTGGCCGATATCAAATAAAAGAATTGTCATTGTCACTTGCCAAAGCTATTATCAACAGTAAAATTAATGTACTCCGGCAGTGACACTTAGCAGACATAAGAACGAGGTGAAGGCTTGTGCACTAAAGCAACATTGGTGACACAATTTGGCGATCAATATAATAGACACCAAATCACATAGGCATCTTATAGCTTCATTGCAATATCATGTGAAATCAATTACGACATCATTAACTGTTATCACGAATGACACAAAAAACAGACATATGAAAGTAGCAATGTCAAAGAAGGCGAAAATGAAGTTATACTAGGACATGAAACACAAAATCCCCAGTAACAACAGAACGAATTGTACTGAACAGTTGAATATTCGATCAGCATTTCGGACTACTGTTTAAACACTACAACGCCACACAAATCACTCGTTAACATCACTGTGACTAGTCAACACCAGGACAAGTATACACTTACAGACTATAAAAACAGTTTGATAATTGAAAAACTCGGTTATATCGCAATGAAACCTGGTTACCATAAACATCTATGACTGCGCAACAACGCGTTTGAATATTTGATCACAAATTTGTAATTAAATACAGAAATATCACTTCATAAAGAGAAACACCCCACATGTTAACATCATAAATAGACATCCCATCGGAACAATGCACAGTATGCGTCTCTGTCTTATTGCAAGAGGACTATTAGTTTATGTCGTGTTCACCTACACTCCCGACGTAACGATATACTAGTAATTTCATTGCGTTTTAAGGCTTGGATGTGGGCTTACAAATTATTTCTTAGCTCACACTTGCTCAGTGGCTAGACTTGCGTTTGGATATCAGTTGTGATAAGCAGTTCACGTTGTTGTGTAAAACAGGTCTTGGGATACATCAATTCTCCATCTTGCACTCATGGTGGTGTACTGGAAGTGGAACCCTGTGCATTTCGTGAAGGTCCGCATATGGTCGGGAGGTTACTGTACCCGGCTTTACTGGCCGAGAGTTCACACATTCGGCGACGTCGATTCGTTTGAGAAGAGGAATGTTTGTGAATCGGGTGCATTGTTACTAAACAACGAGTACAAAAGCCCAAATTCCCGGTCATGTTGGAACTTGTTATTGTGTTTTTCATACATGCCGATAAATATGCTATTGGCAAATTGTGTTTTAAGTTTGGCTACACATTTATGTTCGTACCTCAATACGTTTAGCAGCATGCACCATGTACTAGTACTAGAAATGTGCACACCTAGACCTATATAGAAACTGAGGGATTGTCTCAAATGAATTTGGATATGATATAAAGCAGACAAATTTAATCATGTGTATTGATGGCAAATCAATTCATTGTACGAGTAGTAGTCATACATACCTTTGATTAAAGCCCGAGTACATTTACCGTTATAATATATAGAACCTCACATATGTGTAGGTGTGCACATCTCTATTGTGTAATTGTTAGGGCTGTAACGTTATACCGCGGTACACGAAAGACCGCGGACTTCAGTCCTACACGGTTCACGGTACAAGAATTGCAAATTTCGGTACGGTTCGGTATAAGCTTTTGAATGAGGAAAATAATATTAAGAGAACAAAAATGTCCTTTGATTATGTAAAATTACCATGCATCACTCGTTTTAATTGTATTAAGATATGCCTCATATTGTCGAAATTCATTTAAAATAGTTGATAGCAACATTATAATTGCTGTTATAGAATCAACAAATTCATTGTCATCAAAAAAGTGTAGTTTTTAGCTGCTGTTAGAGAATATTGTATCATACCGAAATATAATACTTATGTTACTATATATAGTAACAAATTTGCCTCCGAAAAATAGCATTATCGGCCTTTCAAAAGTATTATCAGCTTTTTGCCCCGCCGCCACGCGCCACCGGGGCGATTATCACTGATAATGGCCCTTGGAAAACGTTCACGCGCAACGTTACGTCATTTTATCGTCGGTCGCTGAGCGTAGGCCTATTTCTACCAGAATCACTTGCAACCACGGTTGATGGCGTTGGACAAGCAGAATAGCACACTTAAAATATATTTTGTATCAACTTTCGATGGAATATACATGACTTATTTACTAGACCTTTAATTTATGATCAAAACAACGAGTTTCCTAGACGAGATCAATATTTTTGTATTCTTCCGAAAATGTGAAAAACACTTTTTTTCAGAATTTTGCATTAAAATAAACATCAGCTTGTAGCAAATTATCTAATTAAGAAAATGAATACCCACATGATATGTTTCCGTTCAATAATAAAAAAGTTATGAACATTTTAGTGTTAGATCTACAGCTCTTGTAGATGTGCACTGCGCGCCTAGATCCAAGTTTGACACGATAATTCTCTACAATAGCAACTGATCTACCAATTACTGAACATTTTTTAAATGTGTTGTTTTAATGAAAAAGCTGCAACATAAATATTAAACAGAACAATAGATGGCTTAGCAGTGCCTTTGCCTCGGACTAAAGCCCTCGGGCAATTATCAGCCTACCGGGGCGATTATCACTCAAAGGCACTGCTCAGCCATGTATTATTCTATAAATACCGAACCGTTAGAAAAAATGACGGTACGTATCATATCGTGAGGTGAACGTACCGTTACAGCCCTAGTAATTGTATCGATGTATCTCAATCGGTATGTTATAGAGGTGTCTGAGACATCAACTAATGTCATTTAGTTTTGGTTGAACTTAAGCTATACAGTATAAAAAGACAAGTATAAAATAAAGCGAAATGAATTCAAGTGATACTTACTTCAACAAACACAATACTGCAATTCATATTACAATGTCAGCATATAGAGCCTGGTTATTTTCCCTGGTTCATAGTCAAACATAATATTGGAGGGATATTCATTAACCTGCACATTAGAAGTTCCCTCATGGTATCTGGAATACAAATAAACATACATGTGTATTGGTAATACAAATTGTTGTCCTATATTATATCTAGTACTACACTGGTTAATTATGTAAAGATACAAAATAATAATAAAACATTATTATATGAATAGTACGAGAAAAAATTATTAGTTGATAACTGTTGGGCTATGTGATATAATTGAACCAACAACTAAGACATCCATCGTTATACAGAGTTATCTCGAACACCATTATTTCATTTGCTGCCTCTTAACAAATTAAACCATTTAATTGTTTAGATGTGATGTAGCTATAATAATTACTAAAATAAAAATCATATGAAAGTTTGCTCGAATAAATGAAATATATCTACCTGACGTTTCAGCAATATCTGAAATGAGTTAAAAAAGTTTTGTTCATAAGTTCTATGTAACTTTGTTTGTTTTGTAAAATACTCGATACCTGCAACAGCCAATTTGACGGTCACGTGACACGCCTAACGGTATATTTGCGTATTTGCAACATTCTTAATATAACGCACGCGAGGCCCATCTGTGAATCTGACGAATTGCATGTTAATGTTGTACATTGTTTACAAGAACCACACATAAATACACAGACTCATATGGGCATTCTAGGTCTGGTCTTCATAACAGCAATGTCAATCCCGTCGACGGTAAAATAATTGATAGTAAATCATAAATGGAATACCAGATTACCTCCCTGTGTTAAACTTTCCATACGCATGTAATTCAAATATTTAATAAAGAATGAATGTCTTTTAATAGGTGACTAAAAATATGAAATTCGGATTGGGAGTAGGTAGGAAGTTATTGTAGTTCTGTGTAATGTTTGACCAAAATCTGATGGATAGATTTTTCAGAAATGTTAAAAAAAACACAATTTTTTCTATCGCAAACTATAGTGCGCCAAGGATAACGTGATGCTTACAAATATTGACCCCATTGGTCTACCGTTGCGAGTTTGGTTTCTTATTCTTTAATACAAACGTACGGTCATTTGTATAATAAAATAACACTGATAAATCGTGCACGCTTGATTGTTCTACCTATTCCATTTTTTCCCGCGTTTCTTGTTATCCTGGGCGCACTTAAGCTATAAGCAAATATAAGTAGACGTTTGAACAGGACTGTACAAACTATAGATAAGTTTCTACGTACTTGGACCACTAGCTGACTGTCCGGTCAACGTAGCTTCCGCTGTTCCATCTGTAGCGGACACACTAGACATCATCAACATCATCATCATGGCTAGAACTACCATCACCAAAGCTGTATTTATCCGATACGCCAAAACTCCAAACATCTTCATTAAAACGCAATATGCTTTCGTACACGTTTTTAATATATAAAACTGTGTGAGTAGTCGAATGACAAGAAAGGCTTGGACAGTTATACTCGTATATATATAATGTGCATATACATGTATATTTTATTGGCACATGTGGTAAAAAATAATGGTTAGATTAAGTCACTATAACAAACAGTTTTACCCGCGCCATCGTCATCCATTTAGTACCTCATCCATTTCGCTTTGAGAGCGCCCAATTCTACGACACGCAAGGTGGTGCAATAATGGATAGCCGAATCATTTATCAATACTATGATAGATGGATTCTAGGGATAGTAAACAGATGGCTGTTACAAATGTATACCATTTCGTCATCGTTATCTCACCAATTCAACCTGTTTTAATAATCAAAGACTGTGGTATTGGGTTAAATCAGTATTATAAAACAGTAGCAACGTGTTCTGGGTACAATAGAAATTGATGAGTTCTATCATATAGTGTCCATGGTGTTCGCGTACACATTTTGTTTATGTATCAAGATCAATTTTTGTAATACTTGCAATGCTAACGGCTTTGTGGCAACGGTTTTTATTGAGATAAATCAGAACCATCGTTTATAGATCTTGGGACAGAGAGCTATATATATATAATCAGCTAACTGAACAGACAAGTCAAAGCACAACTTGTCATCTTTGGGTTCGCAGAATCATGCTGTAGTTATATTAAAATGCTGTGTAAGGGCAAATAATAGATCTAAAATCATGAAGACATTTGATGTTATTGTGAATCCGAGGACTGTTGCATTAACGCTAATTGTGTGCTGCATGGTATTAGCGTTTAGTGCGCCTGGTCCTATAGCTGATTATAAAGATGGTACAAAGGCAATTTCGCCACATATGATTCTCATACGAAAGGATCTGCATATGATACTCATATGAGAATCATATGAAAGGTTTCATATGAGAATCATATTACCCACGTTTCATATGATTCTCATATGAAAGGTTTCATATGAGAATCATATGTGGCGAAATTGCCTGTGTAGCATGAATATGGTGCCCGTGATTAGCGATATGAGTGGTACGGCCGGTGGTTTCGCTGGTCTGATTGGAGGACTACACAAATACATGTACAGGTAAAAGTAATTCGATGGAATTTTATTCATCAAAAAAGGTACGAGGAAATCGGACAGGGAAGTCAGCACTCAACCTAACGAGCACCGCACAAAAATTAGTAACACCACAACACATCTAATCTGAGAAATGCTCACACATAAGTCAAAGGAACAGTCCCGCCGAAAATATTGACGGATGACCCAATTTCACAAAGAAATTATAAAATAGCGGTGATTCCATGAATGAAACGTAGCCATGACCCGACCATTTAACGCAAGGCCCCGCTGCAGGGCGACCCAACCGCACAACACATGTCAAAACGAATTTTTTCCCCCTATAACAAATTGGTTCTATTCGAAGAAAAAAACGTTTTGTTCACATAAAATGAAATATGTGCAGAATGAAAAGTGTTTGACAACACAACAAAATGGCATATGCACACGGCTTTGTTCATATGTATCCTGCATGCAACTGCCGGAGCACAATTGTAGTTGATGATATTAGTTTCAAGCGACAGTTCAGTCATCACGCATATATGACTTCGAGTAAGTCACACTGGTTCAATTCCCTGCAGGCTGCATGAACAGTTAAAGTACAAAAAATGTATATTAAGCTGTTTTGTAATGGATGAACACTATAATAAACTGTTTCGGCATCACTTTGTGCAATATTTTGCTTACGGCATCACGTTCACAGCTGTATGTATTGATATAAATTAGCACCATTGTTTTATTATCTCGTGAATGGTAGCTATATACAATCAGGTTAATATAGAAACAATTCAAAGCACATCTTGTGTTAATACTTGAATTTATGTGTGTAAAGTTACACAATTTTTATGAAGATGTTTGGAGCGTTATCATTGATTATGTGTACCATGATGTTGACGTTAAATGCTTCCAGTCGTTTAGCTGAATCAGACAATGGTTACCTGATGAGGCCCGTACTGGGTGGTGGTGGTATCGGGGCCGGTATTGGTGCTGGTAAGCTTCTACGGCGCGATTCAGGTAACATTCATTTACAAAGTATGATTACAATTAATCTTTTGTCAAATGTACACATGTATTTGTTTATACATTCATAGTATACAAGTTAAAATAATCAGTACATGCTATATAAATATTGTACCATTCTACTCGGAAATACAGGCCTGCAAATACGGACCTCATATTTAACTGTAATACAGATAATTAAATTTAATAAGAATTATTTTCTTAATGTCTTTCTGCGTAAACCTTTATTTATAAAAAAACCCAGTTCTTACGTGTATGTAGACATATTATTACATGTTTTACAGATGAACACAGGACGACTTTCCTGCTCTGCAAACACGCTGGATACACTGATGCTGAATGTTTGAATATGCAGAAGTCGAACAATGGGAAATGAACCATCTAATTATTGTACTGACTATATTACACGAAATAAAGTATTGCAATATAACTATGTCACATACTTATTTGGCCCCAATTTTCTTCAACGTATACATCCTTTTCAACACAACTAGTTACTTCAGACGAATATTCAATTGTCGATGTCAACTACATGTAGAGGTGTCTAATTTATATTTGAACATCCGATACTTTCATGTTAACACGATATAAATGGAGCACCCCTATAATTGAACTTTTTATAGTAACATATTAAAGGTAACGTACATGCACACTCACAGTTGATTTTGCAAAATGACTAGAACCAAAACTTAACACAGAGGGTGAGTTGGGTGACTTACTATAGACTAACCATCTCAGAAAATCATCAATAATATATTTGTTGGGGCATATACTTATACCGACGAATATTGTTATATGGCGTCAGGCGAGTGGTGTTTACTGTTCTATCTATTTCATACAAGTAACTAATATGACACAATATAAAAAAACATCAAAATGTGACATCGGCAATTTTTAGTCGTGCATGCATAATTGGTATTTTGAATTATATGAAAAACGGTATATTTCTACGTGTATTGGTTAATCCATAAGGAGGACACCAATCAGTCGCATTCAAACATATTCAGACAACAAACACCCACCACAATACCACCATGTCGAACATTAACTAATGTCTAATATTAACTTGCCCCGGGGTTGTTGTGCCTCATTTGGTCGCCGTTTTGGCAAGGGTTTGTGTGGGGCATTGCTCAGGGTAGTTATGTCGTGGTGTTTCTGATTTCTGTGCTGGGCTGGTTAGGCTGAGTGCTACATTCACTGTCGGGTTTTCTCATACCTTTTTTGAACCAGTCAAGTGAGGAAGAATTCGGCAGAATGTGGAAATATTAAAGCCAAGTTGTCAGGAAACCATAAAACTGCCCTTAGTGTGAGTGCTCTGCTTAATTAAAGGTGTCTGGAGGGAAAAAGACAATGGGTCGCCAGCTAAAACAAGGCCGGGTACGGTGGTCAGCTCGTTTTCATTTCAAAAGCAAAATCAAGTTAAAATCAAGATTTATTCATCGTACTGACGAAATAATATTATGATTATGTCGCCAAAGATTGGTGTTTCCTGATCTATTGATTTGATAATATACATTTTGTACATGCAAGTGAAATAAAACACTAATTATAAAAAACGTTAAGATGTGACAACGCATTTCTTAATGAACATAACAAAATGTTCTATTAGCTCTCAAATTGTCATAAATGTACCGATTGTGATATAAATGGATATACATGTTTTGTCGGTAAACACAAGCATCAGATAAAATTTCACATGGTTAAAATTAATTGTACAGAAATGACAGTGATTATAAATGTCCAAGTCAGAGTTTAGAATTATACCGTTAGTCTGCTTCTAAACTGTTTTCGGGGCGATCCATAAAGAAGACACCGATCGGCCGCATTCGAAGAACATTCACAGACAACAAGCACCCACCACAATGTCCAACATAAACTTGAATCAGAAAAAAAATCGCTTAAAAGCACCACGTGTTCGCAACCGGTTGTAAAAAGCTAAGAGGAAATCAGACAGGGGAGGTAGCACTCAACTTACAAACCGAGCACAGAAATCGGAAACACCACAACACAACTACACTGAGCAATGTCCACACATAAGCCAACTCCCCGCCAGAAATATGCAGGATGACCCAAAGAAATTATAGAATTATGAGACCAATGGAACGCAGCCAGGACTCGACCAAGTTCCCCAAGGCCTCGCTGAACGGCGACACAACCGCACATCCCAGGCCGAAACGGCCACCAAATGAGACACAACCACCCCGTGACCTAGTTAAAAAACCAAGGACAGTGACCGTACGTTAATGCCACATAAAAAAGCACAACAATGACTTGACCTAGTTTAAAAAAATGAACAAGGTAGGAATGGGGTGAAAATAACATTGCAATTTTTTATATGCATACTAGTATTGCTTCAGAATATGCCAACGATGAAGGTACATGGGCGTAGGAGCAGGGGGGGGGGCCAGGGAGGGCCAGGCCCCCCAATGTCTGGACAGGGGGGGCCAACATATCTTTTGCCCCCCCCCCAATAATTCAGACGAAAAATTATAATCTACGACGTAATATATCTCGTTATAGGCAATTTGCCTTCAGTTCTTGGTAAAAACGTATCAAAATTTTTTTTTGCTCGCTTCGCTCGCAAAATAACTTCCTTTTATTCAAAACGTCATCACTCGTTGTTTGCAATAATACACTTGTGCCATAAATTGTACTCTTAACGTCCCCCAACCCGCCTATATGACTTTGGGACGTTGTCATTATATTTTTATATAAAAGCCTTTGAAACAAACGTTTTCACCTTAAGCTTCAATATCAAAATCTAGCAATTTAAATTTTATGCAAGCATTTAATTGTGTTTTTTGTAAGAACTTAAATTCCCTGTATTAAGGTCGATCCTTTTTTAATGCCAAATAAGGTATCTCAGAACGCATGGAATGCACTCGATTGATCCATAGTTTAGAAAATTTTCCGGAGGGCTATCCCCCCTGACCCGTGAATACTTGAACGGATTAACTTCCAGTTACGACGTAATTACTTAACCCAATGTCCACAGAACCATAAACTCAGTTAGTATATAGATATAGGAGTGTTTTGGACGTTTAAGAGTACAGTTTGTGTCAAGAAGAGTTTTGAGGACATATTGCGTGTTGACTAATTGATATACAGAAGTAATTTTTTTACCCCAAGTTGCCAAATGTTTGGCCACCCCAATGTTGAAGACGCTCCTACGCCCATGAGGTAAAACCGCAGTGACCTAATATAAAAAGTTGCTCTCGCAGCAGAAGGGGCAAACCGTAACAATTAAAGAGTGGAATATTAAAGGCTTATAGTATATCTAGCTATCTTAATTAAAAGGTATCTCATTCAGCATCTCCAAAGGAGGGGGGGGGGTGAACATTAAAAAGAGAACAGAGGCAACTAACTTCCAAGGACATGTGGAAACAAAAAATCACCTTAACTGTGCAGTTAAAAGGGGGACATGGTTGGTTCACAAAAGTAGGTCAATAGTACTGGGTGTCCAAAAAGAAAGTACAAAATATTTCCCATACCTGTTTCGTGACCGTAATGTCTGGAACATGGCGTTAAAACTGATATTGTGACCTTCCAATCATAAAAAACAGGTCATAAAACACGAATTCTAGGTATGTTATACCAAAATAGTAAATTCTGAAATCAAACAATGCTGCATCCATAGGAAGCTTAGGAATATTGCTGTGTTGATTACAAATTAAAATACATGTGTAATAAGACTATTCATTGTCTACAAACAAAAGTCACATGGTTGGTTGTGGTTAAAATACAAAATGTATATAAAAGCAGTCTATGCATGCATAATTATGGTTTTTGGTTTCACACATCAGTATAGGAGGTTCGTGTTTTGCGTGTGGCACGCTTGTTGACGACATTAAGGGTCAGGATTTGCTGATGAATAGCTGCATCAATTCTTACAGCATCATTAACTTCTGTCCTCAGTTTTTTTCTATGACCATCACACTTACTTTATCTGGACTCCAATTATCCATAACATAGCTATTCGGCATGGAACAGTGGTGTAAGGAGGACATCCCTGTAAGCACGTAGCTTTGCCTTGGTCAATATGCCTCTAAGTTGACATTTAAGCATCCGTAAAATGATAAAATGATTGGAGAAAATCACACAGGGCAGGCAGCACTCAACTCAACCAGGACTCCACCATACCGCGATTTTGGTGAAACTTGTGTACACTGATGTCACGTAAATTAGTAATGTTCTTACCTTTTGCTTTAAATTTTATCTAGTTGTTTAAACATTAAGTGACTACAAACCAAAGCCACACAGCTACGGCGGCAGTGCCTAGCCACCCACGCAAGAGTCAGACATAGTACAAGCCATCCACATCCCCAAAAATGGATGTTTCAAGCGAGCCTTATATGTTCACTCTGCAATGAATGACACACTGTGGACTTCGAATTGTGTGCATAATTAGCCATAAAGAGAGGTAATTATAAGTGATAACTACACGGAAGTGAAGTACGGGGCGATTTTTTACTGCCGCCACACAGCAGTTAACACCTGCTTTAGTGATAAGTAAATAGAAGGGCACAAACCAAAGCCACACAGCTAAGCTGATTTTGATTGAATAATTTCTGCAGGCATCTTCAAGCAGTAGACGAACAATAATCAATCATTTTTACTTCAACCTGTAGGTGTATAACATTTGAACAATGACTGCTTTTTCATGTATCCTGTTGTGGGTACAAATTAATTGATGAGTTCTATGATATAGTGTACATGATGTTCGTGTACATATTTTTTTGATGTATCAACATCAATTCTGTAATACTCAGCTTACAGCATTGTGGCAACAGTTTTTGTGGAGATGAATTGGAACCATTGTTGATAGATCTTGGGCCAGGAAGCTATATATAATACGTTAACTGTGACAAGTCAAAATCAACTTGTCAGAATCACACTGTAGTTATACAACAATTGGTGTGTGAGAGTGCAAATATCTAAACGAAATTGATTGAGTTCTATCATAGTTCATATAGTGTTCATGCATCAATATCAATTCTTCTAACACTTAGCTTTCGGCATTGTGGCAACAGATTTCATTAAGATAAATTACAACCATTGTTTATAGATTTTGGGACAGGGAGCTATATATAATCAGCTAACTTTAGAGACAAATCATAACACCTCATGTCCTCTTAGAGAAAAGTTTGCAGAATCACAAAATTGGAAATCATGAAGGTGTTTGGTGTTTTCGTGAACGAAAGGGCTGTAGCATTAGTACTGATTGTATGTACCATGATGTTTGCGCTTAGTGCTGCCGCTCCAATGACGGGCGGTATGGGCTACATTGAGCCTTCTTTCTTTGGACATCTCAACCCAGGTAAATCTCATTTTAAATATATCATGATTAACTGTTACAAATTGATCAAATGTACAAAGTTACACTGATATTTAGGTAAACATTTTTGTATTAATATATGTACATGTTAATTGTATTCGTCTCATTTGTCATACAGGGGTATGAACTGCATACAAATAAAGATTATTCCACCATGTGATTCCATTTGCCTTAATTAATACTATGTACATATTCATGTTACTATCCTCAATGCATTACAGGAACTATGACATGTTCTAACTAAAGAGCACGTAAAGCAATGCTTATATACGTAGGGCGTTTCAAAAGTTCCAGGAAAAGTGCTCTATAATATTTATCTTATGGTCAAATTATTTCAAACTTTGCATTTAAATAGAACAATTCATAATACATAGTCTACGATGAATAAAACTAATGAGGGTGTGTCGTACAAAATGGCACGGCTGTCATAGTAACGTCAACAATGGCTACCCGGGGCAACGGTATCTCTGGCCATACCTTATCAACATGTTCTGACTAAATCTCACTCTGTCAGTCAAACGGCACACAAAAATACACCTGATACAATAACACCAATGCTTAATATTCTCAGAAAGTGCCTCGGTTCAAGGGACGCTCTTTCAGTGTTCCTATGCAAAGCATTCGAAAGTGTCACAAAATCAAGCAGAAACGTCCGACCCAACGTCTTGCGTCTGTTTCACAACTGGTCGTACCTTCCTTTGATCATCTGCAGCAGTACCACTGGCAGTCTGGAAGCGCTCATATGATTTATACATCCAACCCAGTGACATGCAACGCTCTTAACAGGTAGTGGTTATAAAATCTACAGTTTCAAGTAATAATTTACCTGCCAAAAGACAAAAACTTGTAAAATTCCAATGATTTACTGACATCTGACGGGCGATTCTAATACGACGACAAATACACCTGAACACAACAGTGGGACTATTTAAACTATGGCATAAATTGATCACAATGATGTAATACCGCCCTTCGCAAATGTTCCATGCAGTAATTTTAGGTCATAGTTAATCGGTAGTTGTTTGGTTGGAGTCGAATAGTTGGTTTGTTTGACGATTTTTACGACGTGACGTCAAATTTGCCCTGGGTAGCCATTACTGACGTTACTATGGCAGCAGTGCCATTTTGTACGACACACTCTCATTTGTTTTACTCATGGCACAATATGTATAATAAATTGTTCTATTTAGATGCAAAGTTTAAAGTAATTTGAACATAAGATAAACATTATAGAGCACTTTTCCTGGAACTTTTGAAACGCCCCTCGTATAGTTATCACTAACAGAACTAACAGAAAAGTATAGCAAATATTGAGACGGGTTATAGCATATTGAGAGACAATAATTTAATTTCCTTTCAATGACTAGTGATAACACTCCATTAAATGTACCTGTTCATTCGTTAAATTTCACTTATCACAAACAAAGGTCGTACGACTATTTGACTGTGTGGTCATCCAACTTTTGGTAGTAGGTGATATGTCCTATATATCGCTGGCTTAAAATGAGAAAGTCGTAAGTGCAAGGCTAATGCATATTTGCCATCTACACAATAAGGCGCTTCTTATGAGCATAAGTTCATAAAAATCGGAACTGATGTTGAAAAACTTGTTTTACCGTAAGTCAAGAGTGATTGTCAGACAGTATTTTTTTTCGCAAAATATTGAATTTGTAGTTACGACCTTCTCAAGCGAAACCAGCGATACATACAGTTATCCATGCAGAATGTCTAGGTATTTATTCATCACAGTTGATTCATCATGTGGTTTAAACTGTACTTACTGTATTATTGCAGGTGAAACCACCACAGCTTCAAATCAAGGTTAACAGTGTTACAACTTCGCAAAATGGAATATGCAATAAAATAAATATGATTTTTATCATTTACCAGTGTTTTATCATTTGTCTTTCTTTAGAGCTACTACAGTAATCCATATACTAGATTTAAACAGAAAAGAATCCACTTCATCTTCCACAAATAAGTCCCATGCCGATATGATTGTGATAAAGAAACGCAATTTTGATTGTGTTCAATATAACTATCTGAGAAACCAGATATATGTCGAAGGTGCTCAAACACAGATTGAAAGTATACACTGTACATAAAGGAAAAGCTTTGCATGAGTTACTGCAATGCATGCCAATTTTTAACCAAACCATTCAGAAAATAATCTATGTAATAAAAGATTTTCATCCGTATGTTCTACGTGTAAATAAAAGGTCATTTTTTGACCGTCAAATATCACATCAAACAGTGCGTCCAGTGAAGGCTGCATACAACTCACCTCAGAGAAACAAGACGTTTATCGACAGCTTCCTTCATAGAAAAAACAATATGACTATCAAGGCTTGTTTTTTTTGTTCCCAAGAAAGTAGAACATACACAATATACACACTACGAAGATAAAGTTTGAAACTCTGGTGTTACTGGAAGAAGTTATTTGAAATTAATTACTAGGTTTAAATGCGCTTCCTTTATTAGAATGGCACTCTAATAAATGATTTAAATTTGAATTGTGTGCAATATTGTGTACATACGTTTGCTTTGGGTTTCCGATTTGGGTAAATATATTTTTTATTTACACTGCATAAAAAAAATCAATAATCAGTGAAGTTGTATGGTTTGGATATAAGTACATGTTTTTGTGTCTTAGGCAGTTTCTACGACATGTATGTCCATATCTATTTTCTTTGCCATTGGAACAGGCAGGATAGCAATGTACAAAGATATGAGGAGATTGGACAGGGAATGCAGCACATAACTTAACAGGCCATGACATAATACAATTACACGGAACAATGCCCACACACTGTCTAATGAAAAATTGAAAAGCCAAAGTCCCCGCTCTATAATGGCTGAATAACCTTGTTTCAACAAAAAATACCAAAATCGGTGACCCCAAGTGATCGAATGAAACGCAGCTGAGACTCGACCTAGTGCCACATGTCCCCACTGTAAAAAGCAGGATGATCTAGTTTCATAAATATATATCAAACCGGTGACCCAAAGTCCCGACCTAGTTCTCCTAGCCCCCGCTGCAAAAAGCAGGATGATCGAGTTTCACTAGTGTAATGCCAAAACGGTGACCCGAAGCGACTAAATGAGGCGCTTACACGTTCGTAAAAAATGATAACCAATTATTTTCGTATGTTTTTACTAACGTCATCTTTCAATTAATCAAGTTGACAAGAATACAAGAATAAGGCTCGTCATAACAAATCATACCATGTTTACTATCTGATCTGTTAGATCAGCGATCATGCAGCATGTTGTATACACGTAAATGTTGATAAAGCTGACGTATACGTACCAAGTACTTGTGCGTTAACACCAATTTATCTGTTACTGTTTACAGTGCTGTGTTGGGTTTATTTTTATAACCGTTGTTTTCACAACACTGGCTATGGAGTTACGTATATGTATAGTAACTTAAGTAAGTACGTTTATACGAATCGAAGAACATGTTGTCATCTTAGTATATAATTATAAGCACTAACGTTGGTGTGGTGTGGTGGCAAAGGCAAATATCAAACTAAAATATCGTGTAAGACGTTTGTTGTATTATTGGGCGCGATGAGTAAGACTTTATTCATAGTTGCGTGTACGATGTTGTTTGTGTTTAGTACGGCTGGTCCTATCACTGGCCTCGGTATGCATGGTAGCGATTCAGGAATTAGTAACATGATGATGTGGTTGCTGTTTAATGACAATGGTATGCTTCTGCCACTGCCCCAAAACAGGTTAAGTCATTTACATACTTTGATTTTAGTTTATTCGTCGAATACGCACAAAAATATATTTGTGTATATGTGATAAGCACCTAAGCTGGACCCCCATAAACCTTAAATATCTTATAAAGTACGATGCCGATTCGAACAAAATGGTAGGTATTCATAAAGCACCCTTACCAACTCTCAATAAATAAATACTCTCCACAATATTTTTGGTCCGCAGAAAAGTGTACTTTGCATATAATTCTAATGCAAAATTTTAAGTCAAAAACAGGATAAATACGAATTGGCGATTGAAGTGACGGAGACAGTGATTTGGTCCAATATATTTCTACACAGAGTTTTTTTAGAGCAGCGACCATTGTAAATATATACATATACATCCCGTTATAGTTGTTACGAACACAAAAGGATTCTAATCGTAATGGCTTATTTTACCCCCTGTCCATTAAAATACCATAAATATTGCATTAGACCCTATTGGGAAAAACTTAATAAATCAGAACAAAAATCTGAAATTTGAAAGAGTTGGTATAGGTAATTCTGTAAACTTTCCCAAATTTCAATAAAATTATAAAAAAAAGAGTTAAAGTTACCGATTTTCTAGGGCTCTTTTCAGCTGTTAGGCCGCTCAAGCACCCTTTGACACTTCAACTTCCCCTGGTCATTGGGCTACATATGGAAACCTACACTCATGTCTCCCTGGGGAGACTATTTCTCTCCTGTGGTGTGGCAGCCAACATCGATCTGCGGTGCCCAGGAATAGACAACTGCCCTCACAGGTACCATTTTACACCATGGTGGAGTGGAGCTGTGGGTCTTGTTCAGAGATTTTAACCAGTGGTCCAGAGGGGGATCGAACCCGGGACCTCTCGATCCCGAAGCGTGCGCCCTACCTCTAGACCACCGCTCCCCATACGATAACGTAAAATTAACGTAAAATTAAAGTAATGACCAAGAATAAATTTATTTTCAATATATTCAAACAGTAAGAAGGGTTTAGATGTTAGGGCCACTGAAACTGGTCAATCTACGATAAATTCTCGTTTGTGTTCGTCAGTATATTATTTGTGTGGTTCCTGTTTATTTGCCTTGTAAGCTGGTTGTTTCCTATTTTTGGACATCTGTGTCTTAGAAATACTGTCGCAGCACATTTGCGGTCAATCATAGTTTGCAAAAAGGTATGAGTAAATCAGACAGGTTAGGTAGCACTCGACTTGACCAGCCGAGCACAAAAACAGAAACACCACAACACAACTACACTGAGCAATGCTCACACATAAGCCAAAGAAACACTAAACACGAAAAATGGGGGATGACCCAATTTCACAATGAAATTATAGAATATATAGAATAGAAGTGTTTCTACATCACTTTTTGTAATACTTTGCTTGCAGCATCGTGTTCACAGCTACGTGTATTGAGTTAAATTAGAACCACTATTTCATATCTCGGGGCTAAGAGCTATATATTATCAGCTAATTGTAGTGACAAGTCAAAGTACAGCTTGTCATCTTGGCGAAGGGTTCGCATAACTGTTTTATAACTGTTTTATACGTATGTAAGGGCACACAATATATTTTATAATTATGATAATTGGAGCGTTATCATTGATGATGTGTACCATGATGATGGGGGTTAAGTGCGGAAGATCCAATACTGGGTAGTTACGGTATGGGTACGGGTCTGTTTGGAAGACAATACAATGCTGGTAAGACACATTTAACATATCTTAATTTTCAAAGGAATGAGTTCAACATGAGTACTACATTTAATTGCAGGATGATATTATCCTGCATCGAAGTAGTGAAATTCATACTCGTATACCATCGTTCATACTTGAACTGTGCAATAGTCCCTGATGTTAATGCTAGAATTAAGCCACGCCTCATACATTGTGACAGTCTATTTATATAAATTATGAAGACAGCGCATTATTTACTGAATCAATCTGTGTGTGGCTCTCCTTTCAGATAATGACCGTTATGAATCAGGTGTCAATGAATACCTAACATTCTCTCCGGATGTTTCATCACCTTCATTTATAAATAAAACCTTCAGATCTTATGTAAATACACGCATATCACTGCACTGTTTTTCAGGTGATATGACAGATTACCATCGTTGCAGGCAATATGGATACAGTGGAAAATGAACAGCCTTTTATTGCATTATGTTACATGAAATAAAGTATTTCACTATATGTTAAAATGTTTTTAATAGAACTTATTTATATTTCATGTATATTCGTGTTTCTAAATAACTGGAGGTATGTCGTGTTTGACATACGGTTAGAAGGAAAATCAACAATTGTGTATGAGGATGGGATGTTTCGTTATGGTGGAACAACATCAAGTGATTATATTTATTGTGTACATATGTCTTGGGTAGTTGTGTCGTGGTGTTTCTGATTTCGGCTTGTTGTGTTGAGTCCTATCTTCCCTGTCGGATTTCTCATACCTTTTTTGTGGTGTTCCTGATTTCTGTGCTCGGCTGGTTAGGTTAAGTGCTACATTCCCTATCATATTTCCTATAACATGTTTTATCATTAAAGGTTAATGATTTGAGTATTAATTAATAGACACAGTACTAGTTTTTGATCAAAAGTGTCCTCTTACAAGCGTTATAGGATAGGTTTGTAAGGACAACAAGAATTGTCGGAGGCGAAGCCGAGGATAATTTGTTGTCGTCCTCACAAAACTATACTATAACCCTTGTAAGAGGACACTTTTGATAAAAAACTTGTAATGTATCTGTCTTATACTCCGACAAAAAGTAAAATGATCTCCATAGAGACAATGATTATAACTACACACCCCGGCACAATTCATCAGCATAACATATTTTAAATTTTAGAAAATATGACTCTAAGAAACGTAATAACCTTGGACTAACACACCCAACAGATTAACTGTCATTATGTCATATAGATTGAGTAAAAATCATGAAACTGTTAATACATCACATTTAAGCTAAGATTACAAAAGCAATCATTTTCCACATTCATGGATTAAAGCTTGATACACAAAGGTATATATGTCTTTATCATTTGTATCCATTTGGTTATTAAACACAATAGTCGATTGTCATTTATATCATGAAAATATTTATAAATGTTTATTTCCAAACAAGATTGTTTTAGGCGATTCTTATAATATATCTGAAACTGCTTTGTTGATGTTAATTAAGACATATTTAAGTGTATGTTATAGATAGTAAATTGTATTATAATAGCATCATAATGAATTGACACATGTTCAAGTTTAACCATTCATGTTCATAGGGTAATATTTATTGATATATAAACTACAGCATTATGTTGTATTCGATTGATTCTAAGTGGCATCAACTGTGTTTAGGAAAACAAAAAGAAAGTAATAACTGTTTTTCGAAAGTTGTTAAATTATAATTTAGATTTGTTTGTTGATTGCGCAATGTATGTTACAAACTGTTTATACTTTTGTTTTATTGTATTGCTGTATTCCTGCTGAATCAGTGCTGATAACCAATAATGTAAAATCATTCAATGTTGATGGATTTTGCTCCCAACTTTGTGGGCAGCAATGATGATTAGCATTTGCTCTGTAAATATTCATTATTGATAGGGTGTAGATAAATAGCGATTATTTGGTTTGATCATTAAATGCAACCATAGACTAATTAAAATTTAATGCTGCATTTCTTTGGTTTTATCAATTAGTTTAACAAAGACACTATTAAAATTCAATACTGCTCATGAATGTAATCATGCGAATCTAAAATAGTTTGAAGCTTAAATAGACCAATCATTTCTGAGTAAATGTCTCGCAAAAGTGTACACTTACAGAAATAATGTACACTGTTTGAAAGGAGTCAGTAAGCGTGTCGGAGTATAATGAGTGATGGGCCGTTGGAAAACCGAGTACAATCCCAGTGATGCTCTGTCACGTGCGCTCATGGCGTGTTCGCTGGTATTTGGTCATGGATCTGTCGCATCGGTAAGAAAATGAATCCACGTCTCGTTGACGGCGATTGTCTATTGCAAACGATCGGCTTTTGTATTTTGACCATGTTTTATTTTATTTTTGGACAGTTTACAAGGACATGTATTCCGGGATTCTCACATCAGATAGGAATATATAATTTCACTTGTCTTCTTCATTTCTTTTAATTGTGTGATCATTATATGCATAACCCCTAATACATTATAGTGTACCGGTACACTTATTTATGGCTGCTGTATGATAAAATCACGTTTCACAATGCACCGAATTGATCTGTACTTTATTCACCTATAACATGTAACACATACGCGTAAGTGTAATTATAATGAATCGTTATGGTATATCGATGGCTTAGTATTAGAAGGTCGTAACTACCAAATTGATATTTTGAGAAAACACGGAAAAGCTGTCTGACATTTACTCTTTACTTATGGTAAAACAAAATTTTTACAACTTTATTTTGGTCAGCATGACAAGTTCAGATTTTTATGAAAATGGGCTCACAAGAAGCGCCTTGTGATGCTTATTCTAAATATGTATGAATCATAAAAGGTCGTAAGTGGCACTTACGACCTTCTAATTCTAAGCCATCGATATATCAATCATGATAACCGACAAATACATTAATATTCAAAACAAACGATACATTGCATGGTATATGAACTATAGCTGTTTCTTCATGCACCATGTTGTGCCTTCAAACAAAATTGTTGAGTTCTATGACGTTTGCGTACGCATAATAATGTTTATGTGTCAACATTATGTTTTGTAATCTTTTGTTTGTTCACTGTGTTTACTGTGATTAATTAAAACCATTGTTTTTACATCTCAGAAATGGGAGGTATATATATTAGCTAGCTGCGTAGTTATTACAAACACGTTTTTGGTGTGTCTTGCTGTCACCGGGTCATGTGATGTTACCCGGGAGTATCGATGCTGACGAAGCTGATGATGATGTGATGATAATGACGTAATGACCTTGTTGTTGGTACCTGGGGAAACAGGGAACAAACTCCAATTTAAAATGTATAAAAGTATTTATTTATTTAATTATTTTGATGATCTGCACACACAGTTGGTTGAACATAAACTCAATAAGAAATATAGAAGATATTTTTTCAATATATGATAAAGAATAAAGATAAGCATAAAATGCATATAAAATATTACTCATCAATATTGTAGACACTACAGTGAATATAATTTAGAATGCTAAGCATTTAATTAATTCAATTTGTAATTTAAATGGCAGTCTCTCAAATATATATGTAATGTATACATGTTGAATAAGGTAACTAAAATAGCCTTAAACTCAATAAGAAATATAGAAGATATTTTTTCAATATATGATAAAGAATAAAGATAAGCATAAAATGCATATAAAATATTACTCATCAATATTGTAGACACTACAGTGAATATAATTTAGAATGCTAAGCATTTAATTAATTCAATTTGTAATTTAAATGGCAGTCTCTCAAATATATATGTAATGTATACATGTTGAATAAGGTAACTATAATAGCCTATCATTTCAACAGTATTCAATAAAGTCTACAATTAATAATATGATTCCATGTAAAATCAACACAAAATAAGGTTCAGTAAAAGTAGAGTCCTTTTCGGATAATTTCGGATAATTTCGGATAAACCTTCAGTTTTCAACTGTGAATTATCAAACGATTAATAATTGCCATGTTATTCTAATCAAATATTTGGTACTTACATTTCTATTTGAAATGATTGAAATCAAACACATAGTTGATCCTCAATTTTTAAGCATAAATTTAACGTAAAATAAAACAGTCAATTTACAAATGACTAATGACCGAAAACTTCTTTTTTAGAGAGTTTTCGCACGGGAGCTAACTCTTGCTAATACAGTACATATTCTAATCAGTGTATAAAAGTAGTTCTACTATTAAGTGCACTAAATAAAAACAATCTATCAACATTAAACAAAATACAAGTATAATGAATACAGTATTTGGCTTACCTGGGGAAACAGGGAACAAACTCCAATTTAAAATGTATAAAAGTATTTATTTATTTAATTATTTTGATGATCTGCACACACAGTTGGTTGAACATAAACTGATGTGCAGATCGAATTTCTGCTCCAAGCACGGAGAATCAATCACAAAAATGACCAATCAGATGTTTCCCTGTGTCCCCGACTTTTCAGCCGACCAATAGAAATTGACATGCTTACTAATCTCCTAAAGGTATGGAGTCATAAAAATTATGCAACACCAATTAATTATACAAATTGATAACCTCATACTTAAAGATTGCGTATCGCAGAAACCCCGCTTAGTGACCGATAAGTAATTTAGGCAGAGAAAGGGTTTCACGATTATAAAAATGTCTTCCCTTGTGATGCAACAGACGTAATCAAATTAAATCGGCGATCAAGTCTCTGTTATCGCAAAGTAACATCCAAATAAATGGCGTGGCCATAAATGTCAATGTGTATGTAATCTAAGTGTCGGAATCACTTAAGCCGCAACATCTACAAAATTATATCTTATTTTTGAAAAATTAAAAAAAATATCTAACA
Organism: Spisula subtruncata; assembly: GCA_963678985.1. Classification (NCBI taxonomy): domain Eukaryota; kingdom Metazoa; phylum Mollusca; class Bivalvia; order Venerida; family Mactridae; genus Spisula; species Spisula subtruncata. The sequence continues at coordinate 1,894,733 of OY787660.1, read as the reverse complement.
TCAAAATACTCATATTTTACCCCTTTAATAACTTCTCCCTTCCCGAAAATCTTTGGTCCCTCAAAGATAAGAAAAAAGTATGTAACATCAAAATACGCATATAAATTTTTTTTTTTTGATTTTTTTTTTTTTTCATTAACTTTTAAACATACATACTTTTCTTGCATAATACAAAAAACAACACTAATATACGTCATTAAACCACATTCACTCATGCATAATGTTAGGCAGTCACACATTCCTATGCGCTACTCGGACAGCTTGCCGCTTCAGCCAGTCAAACATAACCAGAGTAAGAGCCTAAAATACAATCATAAACAATACACAATCAAACTACACTTTTTCTTCAATCAATCAAATAAAGCAAAAATAATGACATCTATATACAACATACTGTAAACCAATTTACTTTCGCAAATACTATCTTTCATGTTTTCAAATCATAGACATATTAGCGACTACAAAGTACTTTATTTAAATCAACGAAGATGCCAATGTTATTGTTTTGAACACTTCGCAGCTATTTAATTTTCACCAATTTATATAACTCGCAAACTCCGAAAATTAAAATTGCACAATAAAATATTGGTTTACAGTATAACATTTACAACATATACAAATAGTAAGGTAACCTCTTATTTCCATTATGTATTAACATATCAATTCTTCCTGAGAGTAAAAAAAAACTACTACAAAAAATAGCTTTTCCAAGTTATTATCATTACTAAGTAAAGAAAGATTACCACTCTTTTTTTTAAATATTACTTAAATTTCTAATATAGAATTCATATCAATTGTTCTAGTTACTAAAAAAATATGAATGAAAATATCTATACCAATAAAATAGTATTTTTAATAGTATTTTTCTGAGTCAGAAATAATATATGCAATAACATAAATCAATGAAGCATCAAAGTTTAGTATAATTTTCTTAGACTTTAATGTATATAGATTTTGTCTAAGTAAAACATGAAATTGTATTCATTTAAGTAAATATACAAGTGAAATTGTATTTATTCTTACCAAATGATTCCTCACAATTCATGAATCCATGATTAATTAATCAAGTAAGTATGTAAGTTATGAGCTATACTTTTTTTCAAATGACTATAATACTTTTTGTGTATTTTAAAAACATGTAGTTGTCTTCATTAATGTACATATACAATAAATTATATTTCTCATACAAAATGATTTTCACAAAAACATGAATCAATATACATCAATGTTAATCAATTAAACATCAAGGTTAGGAGTTTTGATTTCATTAGACTGTCCAATTGGAGAAATATGGATGTTTTGTCATGTCTGCAGTAAGAGGTATTAATACTGAGTGGTGCTTGATAAGAATATAAGCACAAAAAGGAGATTTCAGCATGTTTTTAACAGTCAGGTAGTTCAACAGACTTAATCTAAACTGATCAGGCACTATCCAGTCCTCCTCGGAGAAGGGTTTAGTAACAAAGAATCCAGGCCAATTAACAGATATAGTTGGGGCGCAAACATTTCCCTGAACAGTCACATCAGAAATACATTCTGGAACCTTTATATTACAATGAGTGGGTGCAACAGGCAAGTTCATAACTGGTAATAAAACAGATGTTTTGCCATTAGATAATTCCAGACAGATCTGGGATTTACTTTTTCTTTTGAATGTGCGGGCACAAATTATAATTAAAAATAGCAAGGTAATGATACAAATGAAAAATATAGCATGATCCCATTGTAAATCTATGTCAAAGCTGAAATTTTGACCAGGTTGTTCTGTTACCTTTCTGTAAATGAATGAAGGGATTTCTTCAGCTTTAATTGTTTTAATTTGTTGCAATATTAATAAGGCAGTGCTAAGTTTCCTTAATCTGATAAACATAACAAACACAATACCTATACTTATGATTGATGCACTCATACTGATAACAATGAATACAGATTTAAGATCCGTCCAACCAGAATTGAGATTGATCTCACCAGACAAGAGAGGATCTGACATGGACTTGTAAATGACCCCATCCCTTTTTGCAGCTTCAGCAATTTTAGCTAAGCTTAAATGTGATTTCTTATCATCAGCCAAAATGGAATCCATATTATGCTTATAAAATTGAAAATCTGGAACCGACATATTTAATGGTGACTTGAGAATTGTGTCTGCATGTAAGTTTTGCAATACTTTTGTACGGGTTGAAAATGATAAACATTAAAAAAACCAAAAACATAAGTAATAAAATAGTTATGCTGTTTAAGGTTAACACATAACATAAAAAGCCCTATTACCGTACTACTCCTTTTCAATGCTCTAGTTTGGGGGTGACACATCCAGTATGTTGCAGGGCTCTAGATGAACATGCATGAGGCTGCTTGTCTTGTGCTTTTGTGGGGACCAAAACCTACAAGCTGGTCTTGTGTATTATAGTGCTAAGTGAGTCTCATGAATTCACAACCTGGTTCTCTACATTAGTGTAAGACTGGTCTCATTGTTGTTTCAGGTTGGAGCTTCCGTGGCTTGTTGTTTGTGATTGTCCTTATGCTGAGCATTGGATCGGGGAGTAGCGAAAAGTTGCTGCAGAGACTTAACTACGGTATATTGTTCAAAACAGAGGGAGAATTGATAATGGCAAGCGAGCAATGGTTACATACCTTTGAGATCGTTATGCCAAGACGCGTATTGACGCCAAATTTAAAAGAATGTATGCAGAATGCTAGCAACTGCATATCAGTGACTAATGTATTAACCCGGCAAATAAATGCCATTAAGTCTGAAACATCAGCTAGGTTAAATAACACCATTAGGACTGTCCGAGAATTGGTACCTGAAGGTCTCCCGTATAAATCTAAAAGTAAGAGAGCATTACTAAACTTTGTTGGCCAACTATCCAAGAGTTTGTTCAACACAGCAACAATGGATGATGTCAATATTTTAGCAAGCCATATCAATGCTTTGACTAAAAACTCATTAAGGGCTAATCAGGCACTTGTTCAACATCAAGAACAACTCAGTTCATACATTTCCTCAGCCAACACACGAATGAATAACTTGATGAGTGGAATTAAGGCAAATGAAAAAACAAATTATAACTTT